>OY728156.1:240791534-243291534 GCA_963277665.1 Viscum album | reverse complement strand
GAGAACCACTTTTTTATATATGAGATTTTATAATTCCCATTAATTGATTTTTGTTAAGAAATATAGGTCTCATTATGGACACCTAGGAATGGGAGTTTTAGGTGAGAGTATAAATACATAATTTTTTTAGTTTTGGATTATTTTTATATGAGTGTAATTAAATGAATTGGGGGTGAGCATGTTTAAATAAATGGTATTTTTAAGGGATTGTGGATAAATTTTATGCTCATGGATTTGAGTTTGTAAAGTGTCATTGAAAATCTCTTGGATAAAAAAATATGATTTTATATCTATTATAATGTATTAATATTTTATTTTTTGAGAGTTTCTAAATTTTAATGGGAAATAGGAATATTTACTATGTGATTGGGAAAATGGTAATTTATAATTTTAAATAAAACTCATGAAATTTATTAGTAGATATACCGGTCATAGAACATGGGTTTCATATTCGGGTGGATGTTTTGGAATGAAATTGATATGTTCTATTTTTTTAATTAAAAATTTTAAAATTAATTATTTAATCATCATTCAAACTAATTTATTGTATTTTAATAAAAATTGTATAATCATGTAAAGTACACCTCCAATTGTGAACATTTTAGATTAATATTTCTCAAGATTCAATGATTAATTTGTCATTGATTTTTTACCATATCAATCACTAGGCAAGGCATGCGCCTTTTTACTATATATAAATAATTTAATTTCTAAATTTCCATATTTAACGGGAAATATTTTATGAATCATATAATATCATTAATTGGAGTAGGTTCTTGATGAATATTGGTTTTGTAAATCCATTACCATACATAGTATTCTTACTTAGTATATTTTATGTTCTAGTAATTTTTTTATTCATTATTTAATTTCCCATCCTTCACTATTTATAAATGATTCTAACTATAATATTTATAGGTTAATTTTATATAAATTTTCAATTATCAGATTTATATGTCCATTAATTTATCCCTATTATAGTGAGGGGAATGTATATTTTTATTGTGATTATATATTTTGATGAAATCATTAATGTTCTGTCAACACTTGACATACCCAACAATGGATATGACCAATATCTTAAATGGTTCAATGTGTATGTGTAGATTGAGGACTTATTTTTAAATATATATAAAATGAAAATGATTATAAAATCGATGGAAACTATTGAGAGTAGTTATTATTCTTTATTTTTTAGATGATCATAATATTATGAGATGTTGTGACGGTGTACACAGATATAGTCGATGGTAATAATGATTTCTGGGTGGAGACATAGTGTTTCTAATTGGAAACATGAGGGTGATTTAACATGGGTTATGATTAATTACGGGGTATAGTTGATAATGGATAAATTTTTAAAGTTGAATCATCATGTGAGTCTAATTTATTTTCCTATTCATGTATCACCAATTATGAAAAAAAGTCTATTATATAAGGGGGGTGGGTGATAAAATTTGTTTTATGGGGTCTACAAATAATTATTAGTAATGTTATGTGGTCTGATGACTTCATATAGTATATATTTCATCTTGAAGCAGAAATTTTTTCATATTTTCCCTTTCATTCATGTAATTATGAAATGTGGACCCATAATGGTGTACTTATCAGGTCTAATCAGTGAGAGGTTCTTAGAGTTTCCTCAACTACTCCATGGATTCCATTATCATTTCCAATATAAGTGAATGAATAATTTTAAATAATATAATTGTAATACATAGATGTGTGGAACTAGAAACTGAGCTCCTCATACTTGAACCCACAATGTAGTTCCATCTCATCATATGAATGAAATAACTAATTAATTTATGAATTAATTCAGAGTGTTTAAAATTTAAACCCACCATCAGAAAAATTTCCATGAAGCATTATGATTCTTTCCCTAGATGATTTTCATTATCATATATTGACATATTTATACGTATTTAAATAAATTTTGTAATAAATACTTATTTTAATATGTATAAATACTAATATTTGTTCACATATATTAGAGTATATTCCTTAATATACATATAATTATACATATAATTTTCTATATTTATAAATATATTTACATATATATTTTTTATAATCATTATATACCCAATTATATATCTATATATTTATAAATATTTATTTTTTTATATAATATATATAAATATTCATATTAATAATATGGAAAATGAGTTATTATTTTGATATGATTTATGTATTTATATGTTTCAATGTTTATTTATATAATTATATATTTATGTATTAATATTATAAAATGTATATATATTTATTTAAAAATAACTCTACTATATGAAAAATAATAAAATTGTAACACTATATTATTAAGATTACTGTAATATTGGAGAATCAATTAATACTCCATCCAAAAGAGAAAAGTTGATCTTCTACAATTATAATGAAATTTTATTTACTTTTCTTTTAAAATGTTACTACAACATCAACATTCTTTTAAAGGTTTTATATTCCACTTTTGACTAATAAAAACGTGATATGGTATTTCTCACCTAGTAAATTTCTTACAGATTTTTTTAATATTCTATTTCATAGCTTATGGAGTCTATAAAAATATCTTGATGAAAATTTATGGTTATTTGTTTTCCATTTCATATTTTAAAATTATTTTTTAATCTCAATGAAGTTAATAATATTTTATCATATAATGTTTTTAAATTAGTAGAATGAAATACGAATTAGAAAATTTTAATTAAAGTTAACTATAAATTATTTTTAAAAATATACTTTATTATATATATTATATAATAAATTTAAATACAAATTTAGTCTTATATGAATCATATTTAATTATATATTCTAAATTTATACCAATATTAAATTATTCGTATATTAAAATATTATATTTAATAATACATAAACAAATTTATAAAGGGAGAATTTTTTTAGTTCTAAAGGATGCATGGGAAAAGGAAATAATTTTTTTAGAGATTTTTACTGTTGATGATAATGTGGGTATACTATAGGAACCTATGTAAATGAGGAAATTTAAACTATTAAACATTATCCATTAGTAATGCTTTTATCAATGAAAAGGGTTCCCCTTTATCAATAATTTTTATCATAGTTAATTGGTACCCCATTATAAGGTAATTTTATTAAACCATAATAATGGAATGAAGAAACTCACCCTTTTATCATCACATCTTAAAAATAAATGTCAAAAGGATTCATTTATTAATGAATTTTAAAATTATTTTAAAAGGCACAATTTTATAAAGGAATTTTGTAAATATTTATTGATCATTTTATTTTTCAATACACATTTGTGGAATTGATTTATTTTTTCAGGAAATTTGGTTGTTTATATTGATTCAAACCCAGGACTAGATCATTATGTCTCATGGGTCTACAAAATTCACTAAACATGTATGATATAGATCAATTATTTGATCATGAATGATTTAACAGAAGGATCCATTTCTAGGGTTGGTGTTATCCTGGCCACATTTATAACTAATTTAAACGCAAAATACATGACAAAATTTTAAAGATTAACTCATGTCTAGAATAGGTATCTACCCACTCTAAAATTCCTTAATAACATATTCAAACAAAAACATCCTTTTATAATAATGTGTGCCCCAATTTAATAGAAAAATTATATCTAATAATTCATAAACAATCACTAAATTAATGATTCCTATCATAATGTCTATAATCACTATTAAATAATGCACCACATTATGACATAAGGATGTTTTTTAAAAAATCAAATCATATGGATGGATACATCAAAACATACCTCAACAGGATCCATCTAAAACATTCTGAGTAAATTCAACTCAATTACCTACCTATATCACTAATAGAGTGGTAGAATGAAAGATATAATACGAATGCTTCTAGTCTAATAGTTGTGTGGCTATTCCAATGGTTATTATTATCATGAAATGGTAGCTATAGGTGTATTATGAGGAATTGATTATAGTTGAATATAGTCTTTTGGTGGTGACTTCATTTTCCTTGAGGGATAAAATATAACAGTAACCAATTTCACCATACTATATTGACCTTCATTATGATAGGATTAAAAACATTATAACTATGGAGGAATAAACATCTTCATAATTATATTAGATCAATGTGTCACAAATTCAATCATTTCACCATACATGATTGACCTTTATAAGTATACTCATAGATATATTCATTATAAAGATAACATGGATTTCATTTAATCCTGATGTATAGATGGATCCCCCCAGAAGTGACATCCTAGGTAGAGACCCAGTTGTAATGAGATGTTCTAGTAAATTTGTGGACAAGTTGACCATGAGAAATTTTAAGGACCCAACATGATTGGGTATCCTGACCCTATTATTTTAGAACATTATCATATGGGGATGATTCTGATAAGATGAAATTGATGTTCATGGAGTAGATAATAGGTTAGTTTATGATGGATACATTTATCTATTTTTTAAATATATAAATTCTTGTGATAACCTTGTGTGGAATATTTTTATTATATTTTTTATTCCATTTATGTGATGGGGTCATCCTTCCCTATGCTACCAACACCCAAAGGTGGTTTTCTCTCTTATAACCCACCAGTTTAATTACTTAATTCACTAACTATATCAATAAAGTATTTTTCTATCTCTCAAACCACTAATTATAATGAATTTTAAATGTCATGGATATGACATGATATGTTGTGGTCTGTATCTATATTTGAAAAATGTTCTTGTGTTATCTTGTAATATGCTTAGTGATAGACTATTTGACATTGAATATACTGAAAATTTATTATGGTATTTTATTTTTGGGCCCCTGTTATATTTATATAACTAATATTATAGTGAACAAAAATTCAAATTTTGGAGTTTATTATTTGTTTTGTCATGATAATGAGATTTTATAATCAAATGAAACTTTTTTAATGATGTGTAGTCAATATGAATTAAATTTTTATGTTCACAATACCTTTAGTGGATTTAATTGTAAAACAATCCACTAATTGATGTTTAACCTTGAATATAGTTCTTATTCTCTAGTTGATATAGAAAAAAATATGTATTATGATATTAATTTATTAATTATTATTTATCAATGATATTTACAAGGTTTTATATCCTTTGGTGTTGTCTTGTTGAGTGTGTTGATATACTCAAACCTATTCTTAAATATAGTCCTCTAGTAATCTATTTGTGGATTTCTAGTGAGACGTCAACATGGTGACTATTATTGAAAGTAGAATATTGACGTTTGAGATTTTATTGCTTTTACAAATGAGTTATATATATATTATAATTTTTAATGATGTTGTGGTTAATTATTTTTAATTAAAATATAATATTATTTCATTATTTTTTATTATGATATTCATGTATGCGAAAATATAATTATAATAGAGACATTTAATATTTATTTATCATGGTATGATGGTTTACATTTCTTTTTTAATCTTTCACTATTTTGTGTAGTTGAAAATTCCACTCATATGTGAGATTTCATTCCTTGGGACAATTTGTTACTTGTTCCCTATTATATGTATGTTTTTGGTGTCACACATTATGTTAATGTTGATCTACGGAGGGTTGTATTTGATTCATGTTCATGAAATCATAACTTTTTACAAATTTACATTTTATTATCTTAGATAACATGTGTATGGAAGCATTTTGTGGGGGTCAATAGAAGTCATAATATCAACAAATAATATTAATCCCACACAAGAATGCATGGTTTTTTTGAATATACAACCCCTTATAATAATATTGTGAGAAAATTTAAAATATATATATGTAGAGGAAATAAAAATCTAATAGTTATACACATATCCATGAAAATGACACAAAAATGGAAACTATGAAAACATATATAAGAATCAAAACATGGAGTTCCATATAATCATACATAAAGTCCATAAAATTATATTATTAAAAATAATTCCAATTCACAGTAACTCTTCTTCTTTATTCCTAAGAGGTAGGTGTATTAGTACCAAAATCCAAATAATTAAAGTTCCACAATTTGAACATCATAGAAAAATACGTTGGAAGGTGCATATTCCATAATAGTAACTTCATCGTTGAACTATTTTTGAAGGTACAAGATTAGTACCAGAAAATTGTTGTAAAAATATGATGATAATAAACGTCACTATCTCTTACATACTTTTGATATGAATGACTAATAGTAGGTACAATCTTAGACATTTTAGAACAAACAAGTTAAGAAGATAAAGTTTCATATTCCTACAAAATACTTGATCACATATTATCTAAATAAATACTATTAAAATAATAAAAAATATATCTCATATGGTTATATACTATTTGAAATTGAACTATTAAAATCATGTAGAAAATACAAAAGGGAAATTAATTCCAAAGTAGTTAATTGATGCACAACATCTTGATTTGATATCATTCAGAATGGATGTTCCCATATTATATTCCTCAGATCCTCGACCCAATCTAAATTCATCTACGTATCTAAGTTATATTATATCATTTAGTTTGTTTATAAAAATATTATTATTAAATAAAAAATATAAAAGAATATAGTCTTCATGAAATCATAATTTTAATTAAATTAGATAGATTACATATTTCACATGAAAATTGAATCTGAACATATATGATAAAAAATTGAAAAAATAAAACACATTTTTTCCAAAAAAAACCAAATATAGTGACTTGGGATTTTCAAAATAATGATACAAGAAATATAAATTTACTCCAAAATGTCCCCATTTTTTTACAAAAAAAATAGCTAAAGGAATAGGTAATATTGATTGAAATTAAGAATGAATAATATATGAAAATTATAATAATAAATTACCCCAAAATATATATCGGTAAAAATTAATTATCCATCATTATAAAACAATATGGATATAAAATATTGTTTAATTATATAAAATTCACCCATTTTACCTATGAAAATAAAACAACACATCCAAATTCAAAAATTTCAGACAAATTATCCCCCTAAATGAATGGAATAAATAAATAGAAAACAAAAAACATAAATACCATTAAAAAAACCCCCATTTGGATTTTCAAGAAATTAAACTATCTAAAGAAAAAGATAATAGAACCTTAAAGGTTATGAAAAAAATGAAAATATAGTGGTTATATACTTCACCATCATGTTAAAAAACATAAAATTATTTTAGAAATGTATAAAAACATCCTATAATATTAATGAAATTAATTATATCATATGATATGAAATGAATATTTTGTGCCGGTAGGCATTCAACAGGGTTTCCTTCCTCACCATATCATGTAATTTAAAATAAAATCCTTGATCATGTATGTTATATTAGAATTCATTATGAACAATCATATTTTATTTTCTAGGATAATATATAGATTATATTATATTTATTCAAAATGGTATCAAAACAATACATTAAATATATTGTAAAAATTATATGAACTAATACATCATAAAATAAGAAAAGTAAAAAAAATAATATTGGGGTGTATAGGTATGAAATTAATAAGTATGAAGATAATTTATGATAAACTATTTATAGTATAGAATCAGATAAATCATACATAAATGTAAAATTAGTGGTTGAAAATTTAATTTAGAAAATTTAGAGTTCGTCTTATCATAATGGTGATAATATAATGAAGAAAATGTTATCTTTTGGTTGAGAACTACCATTAGGTTCATTGATAAAAAGTTCATCCATATAGTGTAATTCCCAAAGAATAGTTAGTAAACTACTATAATTTATTTATAAAATAAATTATAGAAAATATAATTTATGTAGAATAATAATATTTATTTCAGGTACTATCATATAATCATTTAATTTTATTTCTTATTTTTTAGATCTCAACATGAATCTTGTTGTTTTATGATTGTTTATGTGGGGCCAAAGGCATTCCATAAGTAATTATAGAGTGGGGACATCAACCCAAATCAAATAAGGTTGTAGGTTCACCACTAACTCACTTGTGGGAGAAACCATCCATCCCATGGAGGTTGGTCATGTTACAATATTATTACTATAACCACTATTAGACTGGTGGCTAATGATCCAATTAGTGGAAGGCCAACAACTTCCTATTGGTGTTATTCTAGAACTGTTTAGTATGGGTAGAACCATATTTCTACCTCAAGACCTGAATCTTATTTCTTAATAATTATCCCAAGAAATGATCTCTTTCTATTTGAACTTTTGGACCATCCTTTTTATTATTTGGATATTTTAATGAAAATTATTGGTTTTTCAATGTTCCAATCAAAGCTGTGATACTCCCTTGGAAATACATTATTTTTTATGATCATGTATCCCATTTATCTACATGTTCCTCTTTCATATGGTTATGAAAACCATGTAATTTCATTAGATCTGGATTCTAATCGTACTCATATTGTATTCACCATGAAATTTAGGGTTCTTGTCTTAATATGAAATCAATTTCAAGATTTTCATGGGAATTTTAGTGGTATTTGATTACTTTTTAAAAATTGATATATTCATTGGGAATTTAGAGATTCATTTTTTTAATATTAGTTTTAGAGACCTCCCATGATCCCTAGAGTCCTCTCCTCACATTTTATTATGGTTTCCACATGAGAACTAATATTATAAATGTTTCAATGTTGGTGGTTTCATGTAATGGTTTAATTTTAGGAACCTTTCTATTATTCTTTGTGAAATTGGTTTTTAAAACTAGTTTGAGGAATAAATAATGTTTTGATAATATAATGTAGATTTAGTTTTGTCTATTCAAATGGATTTCACACTTTGTGTTGTTAATAAAAATGTTTTAATGAATAATTTATATTATTTCAAAGATTATATTCCCATTGAATTATTATAATATTTTAAAAATGTTGGTGATCATTTATGTGGTGGGGAGCTATTATTGAGGATAACTTCTTACCACCTAGGCCTATTATACAAGTTTAATGGGTTCAATATGAAGCTTAATTTCTGACATGGATCCTCTCTTGTGAGTAAACACTTACCCCATTGTCTTATTCAACATGGGTAATGTACAAACTAGGTGACATACTAATAACATGAATTCCACATGGATACTAACTGAATTGGATCTAATGTAACATTGAAGGAATTATTTACCTACTATTATACATTAAATGTATATTTGTATGGTTTATGGAAATTCATTTAAAACTGGGTTTATTTTTAGGTTTTATAATATATAAATATGGGGATTCTATGTTTCATATTAAAATGTGTATTATTATATACAATTTTTTTTACACACATGATAATAAATTCCTCATTTTAAAATTTATTCTTAAGAAACACTTATTAGGATCTTCCTAGTCATTTTTATCTCACACTAAGCATATACCATTGGGTGTATATATATATTGTTTTATATATTATAGTTAAATTCATGGTAAAATAAGGTGGTCAATGGTTTGTTCATTTGTGGGATGTGGGAGTATTTTAGTGATGAAATTTCACGAGTCAATGAGTCTTCTTATTTTTGTCACATAGGTTGGTTTATGGTGTTTTGGAAGTAGTATTTACCGTAGTTTAGTACCTTTTCCTCTATTCAAATGTATTATAATACCAATAATCTATTTATAATGGTTACCCTTTTATGTTATTTCACGTTCAGGCTATCCCTAATGGGTTAATATATTCTCTGGTGCTTATTAATAGATTATGGGGATTAGAAACACCCATCAGGTTGTGTTGTGGACCGACTCAGCTTCAGGGTTATTATGGATTATGAAATGGTGAGAGAAAATGTTGTATCCAAATATGTCCATTTATTATTATTATTGTGAATCTTGAGATTTCATTATAGACCATAGATAGAAATTTGGGGACATAAGATGTAGGTTACGATAATGTTCATAGATGGATCTTATCCTGAAGAGCATTATGAGAACATGGGTGGTCAACAAATGTTTATTTTTGCGATTCAATCTGATTTGGTCATATTGATTCATTAATTTAAATAAATTTCAGTTCTAGTTGAATTATATTATTTTATGATATAATTTATTTTTGAATTTCATGTCATTATGTCACATTTTTTGATGATGTGTATAGAATACACCCTAGAAGATGATTAGCGAATCCTCATGAGGGTGAATCATACTACCAATATCAATAAAACCCTATATTTGATCCAAATCTCACTGAAGTATTTTTTTTATTATCCATAATAAGGAACATGTTATGTAACCTTCCCCAATCATGTATGGAGATAGGAACCTCAAAGGGATAAGGAAAATAATTGATCCCCAAAGATTTTTCTGTATAAAATGTTATTTTTAAATGGAATAATTAAACAAAAAAGATGTAGATAACTAGTTGATAATGATTACAATACCATTTTAATTCCCCTAAACCCTTGATCATATCAAGATATGGTGTGATGTCTTCATGATAGAAGTCCTGAGTAAGTGGTTGTAGGATTCAGTTTTTTTGGATAACTAGAATGAGTAATTTTATTGGAGCGACATAAAGTAAATATTCACAGTTCAATTAAACATATAGTTTATTAACTTTTTGAAATATATAGAGTTTATAACCCTTTAACAATGTAATTATACTCTTATTTTGTATTCTAATAGCTTCCCTGATCTCACCTTTCTTTAACCATGTGTTATTTTTATTGAGAATATGACAGATCAGAGGGTATAAATTGTATTAAAACTTAAGACAAGTAATATGTATTAATGATAAACCTTTATACCTATATTATGGTGGTGTATAATGGATTGACGTCATAGATTGACATGGAATATAAGACATGGATGACTATATTTATTCTTACTTTCATTGGTTGTTTTAGTCGTTTATATGATTGGAATATGAAGAACAGTGAGTTTTTTAGAGGTAGAAATTATGTTTCCATCCAAAATCCTTCTCCTTCGATATAATATGTGGCCACTGGATTGACATGTTATTAGTGTATCTAGATTGGAATATGATGATATTTTATTTTATGCCTCTAAAATTATGCAAATCATGTGGAAATCATGGTCACTTACAATGTTTTTGTAAGACCTTTTCATTTCTATACAATATCATAGGCTCATCCTCAACAAGTGGATCTATGATACTTTTGTATACCTCATGAACCGTATATTTTCATGTATAACAACATGGAATTACGAACTTATATATTGTGTAAGATTATCTATTTGAAGTTTATATGGTTCATGTATCTATGATATTTATCATTCTTATTTATTCGACCATATAGAATGATTAATATGATACATATTCCTTTAACTAAATTATATCTACATGTATGGTTGTTAATTTGAAAAATGTACTATAACTCATTCCATTCATTATGGAATTGTCAACATTACAATGATAGAGGAAGGAGCCCGGTTTCATTATGAAAATTGTTTATTTTTTATAGATTTTATAGTCATAATCCTACTTCTCTTTGATGTTATTTTTTGGATGGATTGTTTTTATGTTAAAAAATGTTGAATAATTTTTTATCATTTAATGATGTCCCTTACTACCCTACTAGTAAGTCTATTGTGTTTTACAAAGAAAGGGACCCATGGTCTAGTTGGGAAGCACCACTTATTCTAGACCATGGTATGTTTATATCTATCTCTATGGCCAAAATATGACATGAATATTTTAATGATTTTCATAATTCTATAGTCAAATAATTATTTATTTCATTATGATGACATAAATGGTTTAACTATAGAGATATAGGTGGGGTACTTAATTTATTTAGTAGTGGTAATAATGTCGATATCAATAATATAATCCATATGACACTCGTTGATATGAAAGAGCATAAAATTCTGTTATAGGATCTATGATTGAAGGGTGTTATATTCTTGATTGTGTCACATTGGGAATATCATATTCTATTATAATATAATGTTGAAAAAACTAGATTATTTTGCATTAACTATAGGAAACTAACTCATGTAACTTCCAAGAAAAGTATCCCTTGACCAGCATTAATGATTGTTTCGACCAATTAAAAGGGGTTAATGGGTTTTCAATTATTTATCTTTGTTATTGTTACCACTAACTCATAATCAATGAGTAATATATTCCAAAAACTACTTCAAGATTAGGTACATCCATTTTCAATACTTTCTAATATCATTGGTATTAATAATTACTTAATATATGAAATTCACTAATTAACTATATTTTACACTAGTATAATTATACCTTATTCACAATGGGAATGGATGATATTATTGTGTACTCAAATACTAAAATGATCATTTTCATCAATAGAGAAATATTTTTTGTATCCTAAGGGTTGACTTCCTTCATAAATATTATCAAAATGAGGATTCAAATTTAAGAATTTATTTTTTCGGGATATGTGATATTGGAATATGGTTATATATTTTATCATGAAAAGGTGATGATTATTATGTAATGGGAAGAAGAAGAAAATTTCATTTGGATTCAAATAATCCATTTTTTTCAATAGGATATTATCAGTGGTTTTAAAATATTTTCTTAACACATTAATCTCTATTGGTTACACCCATCACAATGTTTTTTAATTGGTTATGTGATTTCAAGTGCTAGGCATCCTACAATGATCTTTAGTGAAATTTTAAACCTATAATGAGTTTAAATATATCAAAATCTATACAGGGATATGAAATTTATATTGATTCATGGAATGTATGTGTGGGGTCCTTCCTTATACAAGGAGATCATATGATGTCATATGGATCACATCAGCTTTAACCTCAAGAGTTAAATTGAAAAAATCATTATTTTTATTTTGCAGATACTATCAATTCCCTCAAGATGTGGTGATAAGTTTATTATTTACTTTGACCATATATGTCTGGGTTTCATCTTCTTCCCAAAATTCATGATCATCCTGATATGATGATGGGAATAATACATATAGGTATTCTACATTGAAATTTCCGATACTCTAGGAAATGGTAATGTGGTTGTTGATTCTCATATCAAGATGTTAACTTCTCAAGATATAATGAAAGTTGAAGAAAAATGGAACCTAACATGACACATCTCTCAAGTGAACTTGGGTGTTAGGGAGTAAGTTTGAGTTAGTTTTATGTAAACTTTTCATTTAAAATCCACTCCCTGTCAGTTGATTCTATAGAAGAATAAGAATGATAATGAGTTTCATATTATTAGAAATTACATATATGGTAGGGAGACCAATGGTGAGTGATATATCACTATGGAAGGTATTTATTGATTATAAAGTTATAATGATTTTATCAACTATGTGGAAGGATCTGTTAGTATGTTTTCATAAATCTTTTAGGTTTCCCTATTATAACCCTTATCTTTTATTACAAACATAAACAAGATTTATTACATAAAATCATCACTTGATACAACATAGAAGATCGATAGGTCTAGTGTCTTTAGGTGTTTGGAACCTTACATAACAACTTAGAACATAAAACACACAATAACATTATTGAAAACTTCCTTTAAATGACCAATATATTCCCTCGTACTTATCATTGCATGGGATAACCTGAGGACATGCATAAGAAAAGGGTGATATATAAAGAATAATAATGGAATAAAAATAGAATAACATGAGTAATACAATACATGTTAGTCAATATGAATAACAATTGAGTATAATAGAGACATAAACATAAAGTCATGATAAAGCATGATAATCATAACATGAAAATGTGGCAACAACACTTAACATGGAATTAGCATGAGCCAAGTCTCATTGCACATGTATCATAATTAAACCCTCATTGCACATGAATCATGATTAAAACCTTGTTGCACTTGAATTACCATGAGTCAAAACTCATTTCACAAGAAGTATCATGGTACTATACTTTACCCAATGCATTGGAGTGCTATTAGGGGACACCCTTCATAAACATTTTATTTCATGCATAAGTTTGCCACATGGGTCATATAACATGGAATCGGTCAACATCAAAATTTATTCCACGATTAAGTAATTTGGAATAAATACATGAAATCACCATTCAATAAGTATATGTTCATAAAGTTGAATACCCTTGATAGAGACATGGGTATGGTATTCACTACACAATGATATCGTCTAGAAAAAATGTGATACAATTTTGGAAGCATAATGGCATGACATAAGGATTCATGATAATGGTTGATGAAACATAAATGGGTGTCTCATCATATGATGAAATTGACAATAAGGGGGTCATATAGATACATGCCCCAACAAATATAATGGAATTTATATGCATAATATAAAATAATTACTTGGATGTAAAAGGGGAGAGAGAAAACCCTCACCGATTTTTTGCGTGGTAACATGTGTACATGGGAGGCATTAATTAGAGAGAAAGGGGACTCTCCCATCATCCAAAAATAAAGAGGGAAGTATGGGGGAGGTGTGAAATCCTACCCCAACAATTTTAATTGAAAATAAAAGCGCATAACAACCTATAGAAAATTGGACAAAATGAGAAAGGAAGAAATCCCTTACATAGAAGTGTGATCCCAATGTCGTGGGAGAGGCTTGAGAGAGGCTTCTTGGTGTTGGGACCAAGTTGGATGGATAAGGAAGTAATAACCGTTTGCTGTTATAGAGTGTTGTTTTTTGTTGTCAAATAAGCGTAATCAATTCACTTTGTGAAGGACTTGTGAACCAGACGATGCTTTTCTAGTATATATTTCAAAAATATCACATGCTAGAAGAACATGTGATGCAAGCCTCATGAAGAAAAGGTGGAGAAATGATAATGTCGATCGTATATAGTTTTTATTAGAAGGAATGATGCTACCGAATGATAGAGAAGTTTTAGTACTTCCCATTTTAGTTATGACGATGCTAAATTAGGTCTATCAAAAGATATATATCATGATAGTGAAGTTCATGATGAAAGCTGAAGAAGGGTTATATGAAGTAGCGAAGAGAGAAATGAAAATGGAATTGACATTTTGGAGGTGGCACAAAAGCACAGTTTAAGGTGGCGCCGTTTTCTAGTGTTTGACATATTTTTGGGCCTAAAAATCGAGAGATGACGAAATGTGTTTTTGGCAATGGATGTTGCTCACAAGATTGAAGATGGTTTAGTTTTTTCCGTGTAAGGAATGATTCACGGTCATAACATCAAATAATGAAAAAATCATGCAGTGTGAAAATAATTCGGCAGAGTGAGAGAAAAAATAAAGGCTGCACGAAATATTTGTGGGATACGCGAAATATCAGCGAGGTTCACAAAAAATAGAAATGCTGCCTAAAATATTTGTGGGATGAGTGAAATATCAGCGGGATGCGCGCAGAAGTAAAGTGGCATGCAAAATATCAGTAGGATGCATGAAAAATAAAGCGGTGGTGAAATATTGGCTTGGTGCGTGAAATAGAGAAATGATGTTTTCGCGCAAGAGGTGTTTTGAGATCAGAAGCTTGGAAAATGGAAAAGGCATGAGGTGAATGAAAAATTGGAGCATTTCACAAAATATGATGTCACACAAAAGAGTTTTTATGCACACAAAGTGGGTTTTACATGTGAATTAGTGTTTTTCGCACAGAGTTAAAAATGGCCCACAAATACAAGGTGACCCCCTCTCATTGTGGGTGGATCGAAAATTAGAGAAATCCCAAGCTCTGAAGTGCATAAAATTATATGCTATGGGAGTTGTGCAAAAAAAAAAAGAGGTTAGTGTGAAAATAATAATGGTGCGCGAAAAAGTGGAATGTTGCGCGAAAATGGAGGTTGTGCGAAAATGGTTTTTTGCGCCAAAAGGGAATTTTTACGCGCAAGCCATTTGAATTGTGCGCAAGGTATCGTAAAGGATGTGTGATAAAATTGTGATCTTTTCACGTATTCAGTTTTGCATAAGATAGTTCTTTCAAGATTCTGGGTAAGAAAGTGATGTTTTGTACTTTAGAGAATACATATGTTTAATTGTAAAGAAGCACTGAAATACTATAATTCCCTATTTGTGCTAATAGGGTTCACACACACTTGCATATTTTTTTCCAAGTGCTACATGAGTGTAAGGGTATATACCACTCATTGTATTCCACATAAACGGAATTTTTTCTAGTGTATTGTGTGGTTCTGGATTATTTATGTACCATAACAAGGACGTAACTACTTTTGTTGAGTAGTGAAACATGTAAATATTGTGTTCCTGTGGTTCTGTGTGTTTAGTAGAGAAGAAAATATTTAACAAGAGTCGAAGGTTGTTTCAAAAAAAGGAAACATAAAAAGAAAGCCATCATTGATTCACCCTCTCCCCCTCATGGTGATACATAGATCCTGATTGGGAACTTCACTTGGGAGCATGGGGAAGCTTTGGAGGATTATAGAGAGATGATGGTATGGGTTTTTCGAACTCCAAAGGCTTTGAGTGAAGAGGAAGTGAGAGTTTGGGTGGGTTTATATATGAAAGGAGAGGGAATTATTTATTATTTTGGTTTGGGAAACCTCACATTAAACTAATCAAAACCACATACTAGCCCATGGTTTTTCCCATGGTTTTAGCCAAATGGGAGTGGAAAACAATATTTTATAAGGCCAAGGGCCGAACTTCTTGAAATAATAAGGTTGCTTATGTGGAAAAGTCATTGGTTTTGACAAAAAAATATTTCCAACCTTAATAAAAATTAAAATTGTATTCATAAAATTATATGATCATTAATAAAAATAAATTTAATAATAATAATATTTTACTAAAATATTATGTAATTAAAAATCCATTAATTCATCAAAATATATTTCATAGTTGAATATTAACTAAAAATACTATTTGTGCTTTAAAAAATATTTATAAAGTAACAATAATAAAATGAATTCAAATTCTTTATAAAAAAATAATGTACATAGTTATAGTGCAAGTGTATTGTTACATAAACTCTTATAACACCCGCATAAGACCGAAGGGTACAGTTTGCGATGGTGAAGGACTCTTGGGGTGGCTCAGATAACATCGCTCGGGTGGTAATCTCTATTAACTTCCACTTCTCCTGTAGTTGGACCCACTAAAGCTTAACATGTTCAAGATTGTCTTGGGCATGGTCATGAGCGAAGCCCAATGAAACCACCTCTTTTCTAAGCTCTGACAAATTGGCTTCGCATAGGGAAAGTATACATGATGAAGCCATCACTTCCTTTGTCAAAGTAAATTCGATTTGTTAAAGCCCTATATTTATACTAATAACGTGATCACTATTCAATGACTATATTAGCAATGATCACAATTATTAACAGTATTTTAAAATCGAAAAACATAAATCCAATGAAGTTCATATTTTATATAACCATAATAAGACATTTAATTAGATCAAAAGAATTTTCATTAATAAAAGTTTGGGTCATTACAATATTCACCACTTAAAAAATTTATCCTCGAAATTTCATTTTCCATCTCTAAAAAATGTGGGTAACTCTGCTTCATCACTTCATCCAGTTCCAATATCGCTTCTTCAAACTTGTGGTTTCTCCATAACACCTTGATGAGGGACATTGTATTATTTCATAGAACTCTTTCAATACGATCCAAGATCTTCACTAGTTTCTCCTCATAATAAAGATCATCCTCTAGTTGTACTACCTCTGAATATAGTACCTGTGAAGGGTTTGGTATGTACTTCCTAAATAGGGATACATGAAATACATCATGTACATTGGCCATGGTAGGTGGGTGTTCTAGTCGATAGGTCACAACCCCGACACGATCAAGAATCTCAAAGGGGCCGGTGTACCTCAGACTTAACATCCCTTTCTTTCCAAACCTTATGAATTTATTCCATGGAGATATGCATATGAATACCATGTCTCCAATGTTAAAATCAGGTCTCATAAATGGTTATCAGCATAACCCTTTTGCCGACTCTGGGCATCCTTGATATGCTGTTGAATGGTTTTCATCTTCTCCATCATTTCTTCAACCATTTCTGGTCCTAGAAGCTTACGCTCACTGACATCATCCCAACATGTTGGTGTTCTTCATCTCTTCCCATACAGGGCTTCCTAAGGTGCCATTCAGATGCTCGAGTGGAAGCTGTTATTATAAGAGAATTCAACCATAAGTTGATGTTGATCCCGACCTCCATTAAATTACATTGAATATGATCTTTACATATATTCTAGGGTCTGAATAGTTCACTCACATTAGCCAACAGTTTGAGGATGATAGACCATACTGAAGTTCACTTCAGTATCCAGAGCATGTTGAAGACTCTTCCAAAATGTAGAGGTGAATCTTGGATCTCGATCGGATACAATAGATAGTGGTACATCATACAGCATTACCACTTCTCCAATATATATCTATGCCAGTTGATCTAATGAGAAATCATCCTAAATTGAAATAAAGTGTGTAGACCATATAAGATGATCCAAAACAACCTAGACTTTATTTTTGGCTTTGAACATATTTGGAAGTCCGATGACAAAGACCATGGTGATGTTCTCCCATTTTCATATGGGTATGGGCAATGCTTGCATCATCCCCTTAGACTTCTGCCTCTCTACCTTCACTTCCCGACACACCAGGGACATTGATGTATACTCAACGATCCCCTTCTTTATATTATCCCACCAATAATTCTCTTGGATATCTCAATACATCATTGTGTTTCTTGGGTGAATAGAAAAATTTGATCTATATGCATCATCCAAAAGTTACTTCTTCAGCTCTAGACTTGATGGAACACATCGTCTTTTCTCAAATCACACTATTCCTTCTTCCTTAATATTGAACTCCGAGGATTTTCCTTTTCTAATAGCTTCCAATTTTTTCTGAATTCCCACATCATCCTTTTGATCAACCTTTATTCTTTCTAAAAGAAATGGTTGAACAATCATTAGTGAAAGGATTGATGATGTTCCCTTCTTTATTATTCCCATGTCCATCTTTATCAAATCATAGAAGATTAGAACCTTCTCAATTTTCATCAATAATATAATTTCTGGGTCCTTTTAACATAGAGAATATTCCACCTTGTTCGCTTTCCCAAGGTGGTAATGGATTGAGCAGTCATAGTCTTTGATCAGCTCTAACCATCTTCATTAGATCATGTTTATCTCTTTATGTGGGAATATATACTTGAGGCTTTTGTGGTCCATATATATTTCACACTTATCCCCAAAGTGATAATGCGGACACATTTTTTAAAGTGAATATCACCGAAACCAACTCCAAATCATGTGTTGAATAATTCTTCTCGTGAACATTCAATTGCCTTGAATCATAGGCAATGACTTTGTCATTTTACATCAACACATAGCCCAGGTCCTTCTTCTAAGCATCACTGAATACCACAAAAAGTTCCCCAATTGTGCATAAAGTGAGAACAAGTGTAGTGATAAGACTTCTTTTTAACTCCTTGAACCTTAATTCGCATTCATCACTACATGAAAACAATACTCCCTTTCGTGTTAGCTTGGTAAGAGCGTTGGAAATTAATGAGAAATTTCTCAGAAATTGTTGATAATATCCATCTAACCCCAAGAAGCTACGGATATCCATTACTGATGTTGGCCTCATCCATCCCTCAATTGCATCTATTTTGGAGGGATCCACAGATATACCATTGCTTGTGATGATATGGCCCAAGAATGGGACCTCCTTCAACCAGAACTCACACTTATTGTACTTTTCATTGAGATTATCCCTTTGCAAGGTCTTTAGTACAGGTCATAGATGCTCCTCATGATCCTCCATGGTTTTGGAGTATATCAGAATATCATCTATAGAGACTACCACAAATTTGTCAAGGAAATCACTAACGAATCTATTCATCAAGTAAATAAATATTGATGGAGCATTGGTGATTCTGAAAGGGATTACTATGAATTTATAGTGCCTGTATATTGTACAAAACGTAGTCTTGGGAATATCTTCCTTCTTCACCCTTACTTGATAATATCCTAACCCTAAATATACCTTGGTGAAATATTGTGCTCCATGAAACTAAGAGAGAATGGTGCCTCCATTCATCCAAACACAAATAGGGTAGTATGGGGAGGTGTGAAATCATACCCCAACATTTTTAATTGAAAACAAAAGTGCATATTAACTTAAATAAAATTGGACCAAAATGAGAAAGGTAGAAATTATTTACATGGAAGTGCGATACAAAAGGCTTGGAAGAGGCTTGAGAGAGGCTTATTGGGAGATTTTGGCACCTTGGTAGGATTCTAGAGAGAGTAGAGAAGGGGTTTGTTGAACTCAAAATCCTTTTAGTGAAGAAGAAGTGAGGTTTTGGGTGGGTTTATATAGTAATGGAGAGGGAATTCTTTATTATTTAGGGTTGGGATACCTCACATTAAACTAATCAAAACCACAATCTAGCCCATGGTTTTTCCAAAGGGGAGTAGAAAACAATATTTTATAATGCCAATGGCCTAAATTATTAAAATAATAGGGTTTCTTATGTGGAGGTGAGTCACACTCTCAAGGAAAACAATTTAAAAAGTCAAAATGTTTTTTATGCCTTGAAGGGTCCACTGAAGCATTGTAAAATAAATCAAACAAACCCAGAATCACATTATTTAAATGGTAAAACATATATTGGCCTAAAATAATGTTTATATTATTTTATTTCATCTCTATTGGGTCATTATGATGTCATAAAACACATTATATATTTTAACATTATTTAATTTTTACCCAAAAAATTGGCAATCTCAGAAATTTATGAAAAATTAACTGTTGGATAATATCAACATCCTGATTCCAAAAATAATAATGATTTTATATAAATAATTTTATATTTATGTGAATTTATTACATTTAAAATAAAAATTGACATTTACCGAAAATTCTTGGGTTTTGACAAAAACAGCTTTCAAACCTTAATAAAAATTACAATTACATTATTAAAATTATATGATAAGTAATAAAATGTAATTTAATAATAATAATATTTTATTAAAATATTATTTAATTCAAACATAAATTAACTCATCCAAATATATTTCTTAGTTGAATATTAACTTAAAATACAATTTGTTCTTGAAAAACAATTTACAAAGTAACAATAATAAAATGAATGCACATTCATTATAAAAAAATTATGTACATAGTCATAATGCTAGGGTCTTGATACATAACCCCTTATAACACCAACATAAGTCCAAAGGGTAAGGTGTGCAATGGTGATAGCAACCTTGGGTGGGTCAGATAACATCTCTCGGGTGGTAATCTCTATTAATTTCCACTTCTCCCGTAGTCGGTTCCGCTCATTCTTAACGTGTTCAATCTTGGATTGGGATTGGTCAAGAGTGAATCCCAATGATGCCAACTCCTTTATGAGATCCATAAAATGGGATTCCTATGGGGAAAGTCTACTGGATGAGACCATAACTTCCTTTTTCTAAGTAAATTGGATTTGTTAAAGACCTATATTTATACTAATAATGTGATCACTGTTCAGTGGCTGTATTAGCAATGGTAACAATTCTTAATAGTATATTAACATCCAAAAACAGAAAACCAATGATGTTCACATTTTATATAAACATAATAAGACATTTAATTAGACCAAGAGGAATTTTCCTTAATTAATGTTTGGGTCGTTACATTTCCAACCTTGAAAAATATTGAAGTTCATTGAAATGAGTCATTAGTTATGATTGCTTGGTATAAAATGAAACATATTTGAAATTTTGTCTCAATAAAATACATGATATTAGATAAATGTTTTTCACCGAAAGACTATTTATTTATATCTCCCTCTTCCCATTAACATTTAGAAATACATTTTGATATCAATATATTTCAATGTTGAATTGTTTTAGACTTTTCTAGGTACAAATGAAAAATTGTGTGGTGCTTTTTTAGTTGAACCATCCAACACATTACATAATGATTTATGATATTTCCAACAAGGAACACTTAAGGATGTATTATTTCCATGTGATAGAATGGTTTCATGGGACTCCAATGACCATTTTATCATATAGTTAACCATGATTTACCTCTCAATTTTATAATGTCCTATAGGAGGTGACATGGACATAGGTAACATTGAGCATAACATAGAATCCTTAGATTTACGAGAAAAAAAAATAGATATTAAATTTATACAATATATGCTCTATTACTATGTATTAGATATATTCTATTCTTGGGATATCCTATTTGGGCTGGTTTAATTTAATAATAACAGGAGTTATTGATCATCCATCAATATGGAATCTTTTAAATCATTATATGTATAAACTTATAACTCAAATATCTAATGTTATAAGGTTTATTATGATTCCATGATAGAATAGAGCATGGATTAGGAAACAAAGACAAAGGTTCATGCGATTCATCATCACTAGTTAATGGATCAAATATAGTATATGTCTTCTGAAAATCTATAACATTGTCCATTCGATTTCTCGGTCAGTGTCTAGTTTTTCATAGAAATCTCATGATTGTAGTTTCAATAGTTATTTTCTAAAACAATGGATGCTCACTCCAATATGTGGGTAATCATTTAAGATTATTTATTGACTTGAAATAGTATCATGTCTATATATTTACCACCCTAATTGACTTTTTTCCACATAGTTTTCAATGGGTCCCACAAAATATGTTTCTACATAACCCGACTAATTTTATAAATTGGGAAGAGCATGATATAGAACCTATTATGTCTTTGATTGTGAAACCATGTTGTTTTATTGATTATAAATAAAATGTTTTTAATAGAATTCATAAACAATTTGTTTATGCTTTTTAATATAATATGGTAGACACAAATGAGTCTTTGGAATGATAGTGTACTGGGATTGTGAAATGAACACATCACATTTGGATCACCCATCTTAAGAATTAATCACATTGGAAAAAATATGTTATATAGAATTATAATATCATAGAATCATTTTTTGGTACTATAATCTAATTATTTATTTTTATGTGTTATTTTTCCGATGAAATCATTTCACTAGTTGGTTTTAGTTTTTTAGAGTGGTCTATGGTGTGTCCTGAGATATTATGGAGTGGGGAATTGAAACTGAATTTATAAATGTTGGTTTTGGTCCACTAACTAGTTAGTGAGTGACAATACCTTGTTAGTATAGGATGTAAGTGGCTACAATAATGTGGTGTAGCCACTAGTTATATTTTGTAGCCAAACTATGATGGTTTATCTGGGTACAATCATTGTTTTTTATTGAGAATCCCTTATTATTCATAATACATTTTACCAGACCTATAATAGACCCAATCAAACATGGGTACTCTCTATGAATTTCACTAAATCTTTAAACATATATTATATGTTAATTTATGTCTTAAATGAAGCTGTAATCCTATATTATTAACTCTATCACCATTTTCATTTTAGGTCACCTTTTTTTCTTGTTTCAAAAGGATATAATCTCCATGAGATTATGTTATATCCTAATTTATGAAAATATTATGTTTGGTTCTATCAAGTAATTCATTTTATTTTTATATATCTCTTTTCCTCTTTGGTGAATAGTCCAGGAATTATGGTTATACCTCATTATTTGTTTTACTTTTTTCTATAAATTAGTAATTTAAATATTCTGGATTCGGAATTTTTTGTTTAATTTCTTCCCTCAATCCCCAGATATATTATTTTCACTTCCCTTGAGGATTTAAAGTGGGTGTTGAAATTCCATGTGTTTCTAGGTAGGTGATTGAATGAATTGGATTTATTTCATAAACCATTATTTATATATAATTTAATCAGTATTCTAAACTTGGATAAAGGCTTGAATAATGTTTTGAAAAAAATGTGGTGTTTTTTGTTACAATTATGAAAATGGATTTATCCCTTGGTGTTGCAAAAGAAAATTGTTTTGGGTATGAGTAATATGGTTGCAATGATGATGTGCCCATTTGGATTATTTGAATTTGGTAAACATGTTGTTGATCAATGATGAGGCAAGAAGGCATAATTTGGGATAAAAAATTACACCACATGTCTATTCTACATGGGTAATGTGTGAACCAAACATCCTAGTGATTCGAAAGGAGAAACTCCTAGGAGTGAACTAGTTATCCATATAGATGTTCTACAAGGGTAATTTGCATATCATATGGCCTAATAGTCACATAAATTGTAAGATGATCATAACTAACCAAGATCTAATATTATTCTAAGGTATTGTTTTACCTATCTTTATCCTTGGAATATATATTCATGTTTTATGGGAATAATTTTAATTCTAGGCTATTCATTATGTTTTGAAAAAAATAAAAAGTAGGGTTTTTTCATGTTTTATATTAAACTATATAATATTTAATTGATTTCCTTTTTTATATACTGTATCATAATTAGATTAGTTTACAATGTTTTATTAAGGTTTTTGGGATTATACTAGGATTATCTACCTCACTCCCTATATACACCTTTTGGTATATGCAGATCGTATTTTTTAATAAGAATATGGGAAATAAATTTTAATGTGATTGTCGGTATGTTCATTAGTATGGTGTGGGAGTTTTTAGGTGATGAAAAGTATTGAGGATATGGATTTTTCCTATTTTTGTACCCATTATTTGGTTTGTTGTTTCTATAACCCATGTTTTCCTTCCATTTATTACATTACTTCTATTCATTTTTTACATGACGATATTATATTTATTCACGTTTTTTTTATTTTTGTGTGGAAAATTCATTCCCAAAGGTAGTTCTTCATGACTATGGATATTTTTCATCCCATAGGGATCTAGAATGACCATCCAGTCATTTTGTAGAATGACTCGACTTTTCTGTAATTGGGAAACCTTAGTAGGTTCTGATCAATATACCTTTAGGTAATGTTAATACATTTATAAAAAATGAATGTAATCCCCCTTTCCTAATTATAATTTCAATGTCCAGATAATGTAAAACTAGAATTAGATAGTATGATCACTAAAGCCTCATCATACCAAAAATCAGTTTAATATATTCATATATATTGTAATTTAATAGATTATTAAAAATATCAAAAATAATTTTTTATGTTACTATTAAATTTAGATCAATATCCTTATTTAAATTGTGATCTTAATGATGTGGTGTATTATTCATATTTATTTTTCTTAGGAATTGATTATTGTGTTCTTAAAAAATAGATGATGCTTATACAACCATAAATTATTTGATATTGTATAAATGTAAACATAAAATTTGTGTTTCTATATTATATTCACACAAACTAAGTGAAACAACATCAAACAACCATATATTCAGCTTAAGCTATATGAAGTGCAATTGATTGATTCTTCCTGAAAGACATCGACAAAAGCTCTTCACACATGAAGTAAAAAGTTTAAGATATATAGTTTTGATATATTATTGAACTTATTCCATCAGTATATAAAAAATTATTTTGATTAAAATTATATCTATAATAATGAAATATTCAAATTTTCAAAGAACTTTTAATCTAAATCATGATGGAACTCTATCATATTTTCCTAGAACCATTCAAAAAAGTGTACACATTAAATAATTTAAATTAAAAAATACATTAAGAATATTATGCCTATGAAAATCCTTATAATATGTTTATATTTATCAGTTATATAGATTAATTATGGTTAGGTATACCATAGGAACCTTCCATTATATTAATACACAATCAATTTAAAAAACATTTAAGAAAATATTTATTAATATAATGTAGATTAAACCTAGTTACTTTTACTATCAATGCTATTAAAAAGAAATGAAAGAAATTATCTTCCACATTTATACTCATTCAAAATTAATATTTTATAAATTATTAAAATATACCATCATTTATCTTTTGGGTTGAATAAAAAATATTCTTATCAATATAGATTAGTGTTAAAATCTGGGTAGCATTAAACCTACTTGTTACTATAAAACTACTGTAGAAATCTAGTATTAATATCATTATATAATGAACTATATAGGGGCACTATAGTAGTGATAAAATTCATTATTAATGGTTCTACAGTACTTGATTTAGGGCCATTGGGAATCAAGGCCTCGTAGCCATTAATTGTTTGATATTATGAGCCATTATTGGGGTACATTAGGACAAGTGGAGTGTAATATATTGCAATCGAAGATGTCAATGATGTACCTAGAAGTAGGATGAAATAATACAACCTTTTGTATTTAAATGAATTATCATGGTAATGACTAGTGTTTTCAGACGAAAAGATGGATGGGGACACTAATTCATTTTCAAGAATTTTACTCTATACTATTGGAAAATTGTTCCATTATACAATGTAATGAGATTTCATGGTGAAGGGTCTTCGTGAAATAAAAAACTATAATTCTCCATTGGGCCAAATGACTTATGTTCTATCTAAGGCTTCTTTATCAACTCAAAAAATATGTTTTATCCTGAAATTATATAAAAATTAAATTATAAAAGAAAATATTGATAAAAGATAGTATCACTCAATAGATAAGTATATTATTTTTTAAATTATAATTTTTATTAAAATTTTAATAATAGGATCTCATGTCATGATTTAGTCCAAATAGTTTCATGGTTTATTTGAAATTTTTTTGGAAGATTGATATTTTAAAACCAAGGGGTCACTTAATATAAACCTCCCACTTGATAACACTATTAAAAAAATTTCTCTTTAATTACATTTTATATAGAGTATTTTCCAGATCAGTGGTGAATGCTAATGGACATCAGAAAGGGTATAATATTACTACCCAATAAATTTTTTCTCTATTTATTATTTATTCTCCAATGTTATAAAACATATAAAAAGTCTTGAATTATTCTAAACAATTTTTCCATTAATATCACACTTGTTTTGGAATTATATTTTGACTCTAATAACCATATGATAATTAGGTCCCCCATCAATGGTCGAAACTTGGTTATGTTGGAATTTATTATGATTTTCATGCTTAGAAATTATCTATCAATCATAACCTAAGGAATCAACTGTCATTTTATTTTTAAATAATTATAAGATTTAGAGATCGTCATATTCATTTTTTAGGAGCATATTCTTTTAGTTAGTTGATCTATATCACCAATGACCTTACCCATTATATGATTCCATAATACCCTGTGTTTTTGGTAAATAAAAGTCATTCTCCATTTAATATTTCATAACATTATGTTACTCTAGATTCCATAAAGTTAAATTTTAATGATTTTTTTACATATAAAATAATGAAATATGAGGGGATTCAAAGAATAATCTGTATTACATTTATAATACATATACATAAGCTAGGAATGATAATTTTTATAATGAAATATAACATGCACCATTTAGATCCAACAATGTGTCTTCCTATTGAAAGTAATTTAATAATTAATTATGTTGTAGTATCAAATAAAAATATAATAATTTTCATTTAGAGAGAATTTATTTTAACCATCTCCAGTATTCTTGATGAATAAATTAAATTAAAAAACTATCACATAACCATGTATGTGTTTCCATTCCTTACACTTTTTATATTTTGTTATATAAATATTTTTTTGAATTAAATATTAATTAATATTAAAACGTGCAACAAAAACAAATAAATCCTAAAATATACATTGCAACACAATACCCACATAAATATTTCTAGAAAATATTGATATGGTTTTAGTTTCATCTTTTAGCTACATAGCCTTATTATAGAGCTCTTGGTGTTATGAAATTATCAGTGATGTTTGTTTCATTGAAAAATGTTTCAAAAGAGAAATTTCCTAATATGCCACCATGAAAACTATGGATTGTTATAATATTTTTTCAATTTTTTTAAAATAAAAACACACTATTTTAAAAATGATATTGTTTTATTAATATCATAAAACAAATAGAAATTATACATTGGTATAATAAAAAACAATGGAATTTATATTGTGATCTCCTTCAATAATTATATGTTATGTTAGACTCAAATTATTAATGTATTCTATCCTTAGATTCTCAATAAATGATAATCCTCAAAAATGTCTAAATTCCAACCTATGTTTCATACAATATTATAAAGGTCCAAAAAAGAATTAAATTTTGGTATTGGATGTTCCTTCAAAAGATCCTTCATATCATTTATGTTTCCTAAAATCAAAGGAAAAATCTACGATTCTTCATCATATATACTAATAAATATTAATTTCCTACATGAAAGGTCTTCTCGGTCTATAGTTGAAACATTAGTATACCATTCACTTGATGAAATTGGTAAGATCTGAACCTTTTCTAGCATTTTTTAGGCTATTTTACTAGTACTCTTTTTTCTTGTGTTGATTACTTTTCATTTGGGTTTTATAATGGGGCGTGATTGAGTGGAAATTGATAAAAATTGAATAAAAAATGGGTTTTTTAAGTGTTGTCACATGTTTTGGGAAAGCCATGTGCCTGAGCCCAGCAGACTATGCAACCCATGATAGTAGGGATACACATGGGTGGAAAACTATTTGTGGAATTGTGAACCCATATAAACAAGGCAGACAATTTGGGTGCATTGTTATGGAAAACTGTGTTCCCCATCCCAACAAGTTGTGTGGGAATTAATTTTCCTTGAAAATTATATTTTTAATTACTCAAACTATTATTTTAATCCTAATTTGACCACCCTTTGACTAGATCCCATATTTTATGATTTTGAAGCCTTCCAGATGGATTCCAAGCCCTCCAGACCCCTCTTTTTCCAAAATTGAAGCCCGAATCATTGATCTAAACCCCAATCGTCAAGTAGATTATATCTTGTTGCATTCCTGTTCATCCTCCTATCTTATCTCTTTATTTTGGAGGTATTATATTCTATATTTTTATATATATTGATCTAGTTTTGATGAATATAGATCTAGTATTTTAATCTAGATATAGAATTAAGAGATCTTATTATATTATATCATGAATTAGGTTCTTGGATCTAGATCTCGTTCTATGTCAATATGCTTCTAAATATTTGCTTTTTCAATTGTGTGATTTCTAATAAATTAATTGAGTTTGGTGGTCTATATTTCAAAACTCATAGTCGTGGTTTTGATTAAATGTATATGAATTTTAGATTTGTTAGAATTGTTCAGAAATTTAATATCTTAATGGAATGAATTATTTGTTGAATTAATTAATTTTAAAGTATTGGGGTTTTGGGATAATTAATTATGGAATTAAATATGTGATATTGATTTTGTGAAATTTATAATTAAAAGTAGAATTAATTTTTAGAAGGTGACTTTGATAATTGGAGATAATTAATCATGAAATTAATTATGGATTGTGAGTTGTGAGTATTGATTAATTAATTGTTAAATTAATTAATGGACTGACATAATATTTTAATTAGGGAATTAATTTTGTAAAATTAAGTGATAAAATAATTTTCAAATTGATAATTAAATTTGAGTTATTAATTAATGGTGGAATTAATTAATTTTATTGTTCTATTTAGTTAATTGTAAGATTAGCTAATGAAATTTTTTAGTATATCTAATTTTTTAATTTTTAAGGGAGTCAATGTGTATAATTAATTTATAATTTAATTATGTGTTGATGAATGGTAACATGGTCATTCGAGTGTGAATTAATGAATGAGAACATGGTCATTCCAATATGTGATGTGTGAATGATAACATGGTCATCCATGTTTGAATTATATAATAGGAACATGGTCATTCAATTGAGTGATATGTGAATGTTTATATGGGAAATAAAGTAGGAATTGAAGAATGAGAACATGTTCATTTTATTGTGTGTAGAATCTATTGTAGCATGGGAAATCAAGTATAAACTAAAGAATGTTAACAAAGGAACTTCAAGATACGACCTCACTTTGGAATATATTGGGCTTCTGTATGAGATGAAGCAGGTATTGTGATATGGTATCTTCTAGAATACATCATGCTCTGGTATGAGATAAACAAGTTAATAAGATATGATATTACCTAGGAACAATTCAAGATCTGTCTTGAGCTGATGTAGGCATTGTGGTACGATTGTCCTTGAGAACACATGAGTTAATGTGGTTAAGTAAAGAATAATGATAAGGTGATAACTAGTTACTTATGTATTGTAATTATTTATTTATAAATCTTCATATAATGTTTTATGTGATATAAATTTATACACTATTGGTGGTTTCCTACTAAGCTGTACTCACACCCAACTTGTAACACCATGATATTTTATAGACCTCTTTCTCTCTCGAACAACTTAAATTTTCATTTATGTCTTTAAATCAATTAATTAAAACATTCCTTTCACATGAAACTAACATGGAGTACATTACATGTCACCAAATCATCCTACGTTACACAAAACACTTACTTGGTATCTGTAAAAAACAACAACGACTTGGAGTAATTTACATGCAACAATGATGTTTCAATGAAACATCAATTTACTATTATAAATATTTAAATGATATAATTGAAAACTAGACATTAAACATTGTTTTATGAATAGTAATAAAAAATTTAAGATTTTATTTATATTTTTTTAATTGAAATAAAACATATTTATAGTGAAATATATAATTTTTGGTAATATGCTTTTATGATTAAAAATATAATTTTCTCTAATTTACTTATTTCAACGTCCTTATCTAAAAAATAAAAAAATTATCATTTGATAGATTTATAAATTTAATTTGATAATATAATCATCATTCATTAATTTAATATCTCAAAATTTTCTTTGGGATATTTTTTGGTATTTTTCTGAGAAACATCATTTTTGGATGAATGGTGAAAAATATCAGATTTTGATTAAAAAATAATTTTTTTTATAATTTAATTAGAAAGTTAAAATACATTTTAAATTTGATTAAATGTTTAATTATATATTTTATTTATTAATTAATACTATTTAGTTCATTGAGATAAATTTCACTTTAAACATGGGTATAAAATCATAGCTAACATTTGAATGTTTTTACGTTAAAAACCAGAATTATCAACCCAACTACTGGATAAATTTTAAATTAATTTCTACCACTTATTTTATTATAATTTGTAAAAATGGATTTAATATTTTGAATTAGAATAATATTTAATTGATAATACGTTCAATATATTTTATGACAAAAAATATTAATGAAAGTGATTAAAATTAATTACAATGATTAAGAGAAAAATTTGGTTAACCTGAAATATATAACCAAAAACAACTGAAACACTTGTAAAAAAAATTAGATGGAAATAGTTAGTTCATTATTCTACAATTATTTACTTTTTTTTATGACAGTTTTAGCTAAAAACTTGGTAACACCTAACTAGTTTTAAAAAATTCAAAGTTTGTCCTTTCCCTTCCCTGTGAAATGCCACCACCTCTCCATCTTCTTCACACCTCTCAAAAAACATTGGTTAAGAAAATATATTACAAATTAATTTCCCAAAATCCCTTACATACTCATATAATTATTCAATTAGTTATATAGAAATCCATGGAATCCTTTTTCAACAAACCAAAAGGAGTTACCCGATTAAGAGGTAACATCTTCTCTAAACCTCACTTATTTTATTTTCATTATCCGCCCATCCACTCTTTTTATTCAATGATTGTATAAAAACCCTAGTCTAGTAAATATAATATGATTTTATTTATGTTAAGGGGTTGATCTAAACTTACACACACTTCCATATAATGGGTAATGAACATACTGTTTATGTGTACAGTGAACAGAAACCTCACTAAATAATGATTGTTTATTTTTCCTTTACTGCCTCTCATGTTGCACATTGTGATAGAATATATATATATATATATATGTCATATAATATATTTATTATTTATTTATTTTTATTTATTTATTTTAAACACATAGCTTTTGACGTTCCATTTTATGTAAATATGATAATTTAGTTTGAGTAAGTGTGGACTACGCCACATCAAAGCGATGCAATTTGTTCATACCGTACATTGAATGTATTAAAGATTCATTTAGTGAATATATAAAATATATATTATATAATAAAGATACTTTAATAATTATATATATACATATATAAATATATACATATATGTAATTCACTTTCTTTTTTAACATAATAAATTAACAAAAATAGTGTTCATGTGTACAAATGGCTTACCGTCTCCATAAAGATTGTATTTCATTTCATATTTATATATTATATATATTATTATAATTGAAATATAGTGAATATAAATTATATTTATATGATTTTTACATTATTTAATAATGATATAAGTTTAAGTAACTAGGATATAACAGACTAATATATATAGAATGAACAAAGCGAATATTTCCGAAAGTGAAACCCTAACATAGGATTGTTAAAATGAGGGAAATACATGGACATGATAAAACCATATATCATATTATATATAATAATATTGTTTTTTAAATGATTTATAAAAAATTTATGTTAATTATGAAGGTGTTTTAATGAGTATGATTATAATCAAGACACAATGTAAGGGGACTTAATGTCAATATTTATTTTAATGAGAAACATAGTTTATTGACAACCCATTCCTTTTTTTGGTGTGTATAAATCCCATGGATTTAATAAATGATTACTATACATAAATTTATGGTTATTTAAATATCCATTTTTTTTATATTTCTTTCTTGTGTTTTATGTTTCAAAAGATACCCAATCTGTAAAATAGTTTTGACTCAATTTCCCTTCATTGAGACTCATGTTTCATTATGAACATAAATTAATTTTGGAGGTATATATAAATAAATTTTCGATTTTATATCATGAATCTCCTTTTTTCAATGAAATTTTATACATCATGTAAACTCCTTTTCTTATATGGAAATTATTATCTCATGTAACCACTTGTAAGATATTATTGAAAAAATCTAATTTTTTTTGAGAAATTTAATGATTATGCTTATTTGATGAAATATTATGATCTATATCTCAAGAACAATCATGAGATTACTTATCATATGTTTTTTCATGTTTTACCCCTATATTAGTACTATTTTCACTCTTTAGTAAGTTAGATAATTAAAAATTATTTTTAATAAAATATGACTATATTTCTCTCTTCAGTCAGAAATATATTTTATTTGAAAAAATATGTTTTAAAAAATGTTTAAAATTATATTTTAAAATGATCAATGGGGAATATTTTAAAATAAAAATTATTTTAATATAGTATTATTTTTTTCAAATATTCCATTATATTTTTTATTCTATTTTCAATGAAGAACATTTTCAAAAAGTTTTATGTTTTAAGAGTATTTTTTAAATAAAGGAAAGATATTTTACTCTAGAGATATTTTTAAAATATCGTGAAAAATTATTTCCCAACTATGATAAAATCAAATTGTGTTACTAATACCTTTTTTGGGTAAATTAATCAATGTTTCCATTCATATTAATTCTTTTAAAGGATTATGCTTCCATGGAATGATGCTAATGAAATAAATTTATCCTTCGTGGGTTATATGCTATTGAAACATTCTTATTTTCAAGGGTTATGTTTATAATTAAATGATTATAAAAAAATTATTTTCCCACAAGTTATGATATGATTACATGTTTATAATACTCATTTCATTTTATGTATTTTGACATGATTATTTATGACCTTGTATAATATATATGTATTATTTAACTATGAGATGGGTGGGACCTATATCTCATTCCATTGAATCGGGTAAAGATTTATATCTCATGAGATAGACTAATATGGTCATGGGAGTGAACATTAACTACAAATATTGCTGAGGGAGTTAACCATAACTACCACGATGGTATAAGGAATGAAAGCATGCTTCTAATATGGTTATGGATGTGAAACATTAATAGCATGATCATATGGGGAGTGAACCCATACTATTAATATGGTCATGGAATCAATACCTTGGATACTATGTAAATCATATTATATGATTTTGTGTCTTCCAAAATTGAATTTTTTATTCCTATGTTATTGTTTCATAGATTATTATCTTTATTTTTATATGGTTCATGTCTTATGAACAGCCAAGGTTTATGCTTTGATTCATGTTTATGATCTTTGATATATAGGTTAAGATCTTCTATTTTCATTATCATGTTCTCAAACCCTGATTCTCGTGATTATTCATTCATATCTCCCTTATTTACCCTTATTGAGCATTTAATCTCACCACTTTTTATGTTTTCATGTACATGTTATGAAGTTATGTAGTATGTTTGTTGTGACTAAGAAGGGTTCAGGTTATGAATAATATAGTGATAGATAATTTAGCTCACTTATGTATGAGGTGTTATGTTTCCATACTTATAAAGGCACTAAAATAGTATGGTAATTGTGCGTCTGTTTGTATAGTGTTTTAATAATTCTGAAAAAGTTGTGTAATGTTAATGTCTGTCAAGACTAGGTCACTGTAGTTCGTATCATAAAAAAGTAACAGTTAACCATTGGAATCAATTATGAGATAAACTAAGTGAGAACCCTAAGGACATGTCTGTGAATAAGTATACATAAAAAAAATGTATAGGAAAATGTATTGAATTCATGGAAAAGGATTGAGTGAGTTTTTTTTCTATAAATACATCCCTTTTTGGATACTACTAGTTTATGTGGCGCTAACATAGATGTAACTAGGGGTAACTACTCAAACAATTTGTTTTGGTCCTTTCTCAGGGTAATATGGTACATGAAAATGGGAATTTATGGACACATAGTTTGACACTCATGGGGGATATTCTTTTGGAATTCACAAACTCTTCACGAACCATCATAGAGACATTAAATATAATTTTCCTATAAATAAACTAGGATAAACATAATGTTTCAAAGATTATGAAAGGTTTCATTATTTAGTAATATCTTAAGTGACATTTCATGATTATGTGTTTACCCAATATGATAACTATTTCAAACTCTATGCTTTTTGGTTTTAGTCAATGGATAGATTCTGAAGGAACCACATCAATGGTGATTGTGATGGAAAATGAAATGATTAAACTCCTGAGAAACCAAATTCTATGGGATATAGAATTAAAAACCTTGTTGAAATTCTCACACATCTTTCACAAGCTGTTAACCATGGTGGACGTCAAAATGGAAAAAAATGTAAAAAAATATTTTCAAATCATTCAAGAGGTAATATCCACCTTCTTTCAGATGGTCTTCTGATCCACTTGTTTTAGGACAATGGATCAGTACTTCTGAAATGATATAATTAATTATCTAATTTTTATTACATGAGAAATTCATTATGGATGTATATTAGTTTGAAGTCAAATCATAACAATGGTGGACTCTAATCAAGAATATGATGTAGCAAGAAAAGATTAAATTCCTGGATTGGGAAGAGTTGAAGAAATTATTTTTCAATAAGTACATTCCTCATATTATTCACACCATTATGAAGAAAAATATGATTGAGTTAATGCCAAGGGATGATGAATCTATTGGTACCTATAATTCCAATTTCATTAGACTTTCATGGTATGCTTCTAGAATTATCATCAAACCTGAAAGTAAAGTTGATAACGTCTTAAGTAGATTAAATCATCTAATATAGAAATTATCCCTAATAGAGTTTAGTAGATATAAAGAGATTGTGTGTTGTGCAGTAAAGGTTGAAATGGACGTTGGAGTCACATATCAATATCATGGTTTTGATAATAAGTGGAAGGTAGATTTTAAAGAAAAATCCAAAAACCATGAAGAAAAGATGATGATATTTACTTTATTCTCTTTGTGTAGGAAGAAGCATGGAGGAAATTTCCTTAAGACGTCTCATAAATATTTTATATATGAATGGGAATTGCATTAGGAATTTTATTATTGATTTTATGGGATGAAGTTATTTAACTTTGTGAATAGGGAAAAAGTGGCACATAATTCACCTCCAATGATTTAGTGCTACAAGTTTATGTAGAATGAGAATTATCCTATCCACTGCCCAAACCCAAGGGATGGTCATGATGATCAATGTCAAAAACCTCTTAGTCCCTGGGATAAGAGGAAATCTCTTGTAGTTTATATTTTCTGATGAGGGGTGTGGTAATGAAATGATCAAAGGTACACTTACCATCAACTCTAGAACACTTAATGTAATATTTGATTTTTGATCTACCAAATCTTATATATCTAAAGAATTTGAAAAGGGTGTTATGATTCTATCAATACAATTAGATGTGGAATAAGAAGTGAAATCCCCTAATGGAATGTTGAATACATCTCAAGTCTATGATAACTCTCCCGTTGAAGTTTGTGGGAATGTTCTTTCTACAAATCTTTTCATTTTACTTTTAGTTTTTTTGATGTCATATTAAGAATGAGTTGGATTTCCATGAATAAATCCCACATCAATTTTCTAGTAAGGGAAGTTACATTTGATATTTCAAAACATCCTTTTATCATCCATAAATATGATTCTAATTATGAAATTATTACGGAGATTACATCTAGTGTATGCGTATTAATTCACATTCAAAGGGGTTGTTTATATGAAATGGTTGGGGAGAAAATCAACACCGGTGATATGCATATTTTTTGGGATTTTGTGGATGTATTTTTGAAATAGTATCCTATTATTCAACCAAAACATGATGTTATGTTATCAATTGAATTCATACTTGGTTCGACACCAAATTACATGACATTGTATATAATGGGTCTGATTGGGTTGTAGTAATTGAAGAAAAAACTCTATGAATACCTTTGGTAAGGGATTCATTCAGCCAAGCGTGTCACCTTCAGGTGCACTATTTTTTTGGAAAGAAAATATAGATCAATGTCACTCTTCAATGATTGTTGGTAGCTGAATAAGATCACAGTCATGAAAAAGTATCCTCTTCCCCATACTGATGAATTTGTAGATCAATTTCAACAATATCAATACTTTTCCATGCTTTACCTTCATTCTAAAAATCATAAATTTAGGTTTTAGAAAGAGGATATACACAAGATGGAATTCCGTACAAGGTATGCTCACTATGAATATATAATGATTAATTTTGATCACACTAATTCCCCTGAAATATCCATGTTTTTAATGAATATATTATTTAGAGATTACCTAGATCAGTTTGTGGAAATCCTTATAGATGATATTATTATCTATTCAAAGTCTAAGTAAGAGCTTGAAGACTAACTGGGAATTGAACTCATGACCCTATATAATGATAAACTACGTAAAAAATTAAAAATTGTTTGTTTTGGAGGAAAAAGGTTCCATTTTGGGGTCACATAATCTTAATAGATGGTATAGAAGTAGATCCATCAAAGACAGAGGCTATTAAATGATGTCCTAGACTATCCACGGTGACTAAGATCAATAAAATTGTTGGATTATCTAGATATTATTGGTGGTTTTGGAGAATATCTTATGACTATCCAATACTCGAACCATGTTAACTCGAAAGAGTGTCAACTTACTATGGATAGTTGAATGTGATGAAACATTCATGTAATTGATGGGAAGGGTATTCACTGAACCTGTACTTACATTACCCTTTAGTGGAAAAGAGTTTTAAATCTAAATCGATGCATTAGAGAAGATAGTGGTATGTGTTCTCATACCAAATATCATGGTTATAGCCTATGGCTCATGTTAATTGATTATTCAGTAGAAAAATTACCCAAATAATGATTTGGAGTTAGCAACGATAATGTTTTCATTAAATATATAGTGTAATTATATTTATGGATAAATGTGTGATATATATACCAATCATAAAAGTCCAAAATATATATTCTCACTGATGGAGTTGAACATGTTCTAGATATGATTTTTAGAGTTGATAATAGATTATTACTTCTAAATACATTACCACCATAGGAAAGTGAACTAGGGGTTCAATGATTTGAGTCGAAGGATCATGTTAGATTTTCCATTATGATGATAAAAAAAGATTCATTACTTCAGGGTTTTCAATGGATAAATCATGAAGTCCTGAGGGAAGAGTAAATGTTATCTCTCTCAAATGAATGTTCAACCCTCTATCTAGGTGAAGATTAAGGGAGTGAATAAGGAAGTTGTCGAGCTACAAAAGGAACGAAATTTTTTTTGAGTATAACATTGATAATGATGGAATGATACAGTTGAGAAACCATGTTTGTGTTCCTCCCATACCATATTTGAAGAAGTATATATTAGGGGAATCTCATGGATCTTAATTCTATATTTATCCTGGAAGTATGATGATGTATATATATGTGAAAGAATACTTCTAGTGGGATGGAATTATGAGAGATATCATAAGGTTTATATCTCGATCCTTTATTTGGTGACAAGTTAAGGAAGATAAAAAAAAGTTAAATGGGTTGTTTTATGCATTAACCATACTAGAATATAAATGGGAGAACAACATGATAGATTTTTTCATTAAACAACCCAAACTTATAAAGGTTTTAGGGATATATGTGTGGTAGTCGATTTCCTTACTAATTCATCACACATAGTCACTATCATTGAAGACTACCTTATGGATCTTCTTTCTATGATAACGATTAAAGAAGTGTTAATGTTTCATGGAGTAACACATTCTATTATATAAAATTAGGATATGAGGATTGCCTCAATCTTCTGGAAAGGACTTCAGTAAGCACATGATATACAATTGAGTTTGATCAGTACTTATCATCCTCAAATAGATGGTTAATTTGAACGAAAAATTCAAACCCTAGGGGATATGTTGAGATAATGATATCTAGATTTCAATGGTGGTTGGGATAAAAACCTTTATTCAGTTCAGTTTTCATAAAATAATAGCTTTTACTCAAGTATTCATATGGATCCTTATGAAGTCCTATATGGGATGAAATTTAGAGATCTAATGTGTTGGGATGACGATGAATATATAATTCTATTTGGACCTGAGACCACTGATGAAATTGTTGAAAATATTAGACCCATTCAGTAGCATATAAATGTAGCTCAAGGTCGGTAGAAATGTTACACTAATAACCATCGGTGTGATATAAAATTTGAAATTGGTGAAAATCTGTTTCTATGAATCTCTCCCTGGAAGAAAATTATGACATTTAGGAAGAAAGGGAAACTAATTCCAAGGTAGATTAGTCCCTTTGAGATTCTTGATTGTTTCATGATGGTATCCTAGCATTTGGAAATTCTCCAAATATCACTAAAGACCATGATATGTTCCATGTATCTCTCCTGAGGAAGTACATACCTAGAACCTAACATGTATTGAACTCAGAGGTCATACCGTTGGAGTAGGATCTTTTATGAGGAGGAACCAGTTGAAATTATGGACTGTTTAGAGAAAGTTATACAAAATATGACCACTCACATGGTCAATGTTTTGTGGAGAAATTACCAGTTAGAGGAATATACATGGGAACTTGAGAATATGATGAAGTATATGGATCCCCATATTTTTACATGAGTGGTGAATATTGATGGTGAAATTCATTTTAAGGGGGGTAGAATGGAACACCCTAAGTATTCTAGACCTTTTCTTCTATGAAATAAATTAAATTTTAATTTTTTTCTTAAAATGGACTAAGCCAAACATTCATTTCACACGACACAAGTTTGGTGAACATTACAAGACACCAACTCGATATATGTTACACACAACACTGACTTTTCATATGTTACATGCAACATTGATGCTTCTACAAAACATTATTTTACTGTTATAATTATTTAAATGAGTTAATTATAACCTAGACATTAAAATTAGTTATATTTATAAGAATAATGAGTTTTCAGGTATTGGTTATAATTGTGTTTTATAAAAAAATAGGTTCATAATTAATGATATAATTTTTTTGTAAAGTCTTTATTCGTTCAAAAATAAAATTTTCTCTAATGAACCAATTTTAATGTCCAACTATGAAAAATAATAATATTAATTTTAGACAAAGTTAGAAATTTAATTTGATAAAATAAACTTAATTTTTGAATTTATAATATCGAAATTATCATAGAGTGAATTTTTGGGATTTTTCTGAGAAACTTCATATTTTGATGAATAGTGAAAAATACCGGATTTTAATTAAAAACTCATTTTTCATGAAATTTATTTATATGGATAAATTATATTTTGAATTAGAAAATTTTTTTAATGATTTAATATTATAATCAACTAATACAGTGTATGTTATTAAGATCAATTTCCCTTTAAACATTATTTAAAAATGTATATTTTTTGAATGTTTTTACTTTAAAACCCTGCATTGTCGACCCACATATGGAATTATATTTATTTAAATTTATGAAACATACATGAATAGAATTTTTAAATTTAGATTATATATTTTAAATCATAATAATTTATAATTTATAAAAGATATTTTTTTACCAAAATGATTAATGAATGTGATTAAAAATAATTACAACGATTAAGAGAAAAATTTAGATAACAGTAACTTTAAGATAAAAATAATCATAAAAAATTGTCAAAAAACTATTTTATGGCCATTTCTTGTGCATTATTCTTTCATTATTGAGTTTTTTTTGGTTTTTATGACTTTTTCTAGTTAGAAATGCGGGGACACCAAACTTGTTTTAAAAAATTCCAATGGTGTCCTTTCCCCTTTCTATAAAATGCCACCACCTCTCATTGTTCTTAAAAACACTATAACCACATATATTAGGTAAATATATTACCAATAGAATTCCCAAAATCTTTATATTCCTCCTACAATACCCCCTTGGGAAAAAAGTTATCCAAGGAAGCCTTTTGGAACAAACCAAAAGTAATTACCCGATTAAGGGATAACGTATTCTCTCAAGCTCCTTTCTTTAATTTTATTTACCCACCCAAAACACTCTATTTATAAAATTATTTTATAAAAAAACCATTATATTAAATATAAATTTATTTTTTATGATAATTTTTTGACCTAATCATACACACACTTCCATCTAATGGGTAACAAATATGTTGTTTATGGGTATGGTGAACTACTGCCTCACTAAACAATGATTGTCCATTTTTTCCTTTAACATGATTCATGGTGAACATTATGATGAAAATTTTGTTTATGTATTACATATATTATATTTATTATTAATTTAATCTTATGTATTACTTTTAGAACACATGTATTTTTTATTTTTCATTTGTTTTAAATATGATAATTTCGTTTGATGAACTGTGGACTACATCCCGCTAAAAATGATGTGATTTTTTCATAAACTACATATAAGTTGTTAAGGATGGGTTTAGTGAATATATATGATATATATGATATAATAAATCTAATTTAATAGATATATATATATATATATATATATTACTTTCATGTTTTTAAAAGTGAAAATTGAACGAAAATAGCATTCATGCGTAAATAAGGACTATCGTCTTCGTGAACAATGTATTTAATTTCATACTTCTATATTATACAGATTATAATAATACAAATATAATTAATATAAATTATATTTATATCAGGGTTTACATTTTTTAATCATTATATATGTTTATGGAACAAGGATATAAATGATTAAGACACATGGTAAGAAGAAAATGAATATTACCCGAAGTGAATCCTTAACATATAATTGTTAAAAAGAGAAAAATACAATGTCATGATTAAAACATATATGGTACTATATATATGAATAGGGTTATTTACAATATTTATAATAAAATTTTATTTATTTTACTGGTTTTTCTAACTAGTACGATGAGAGTCAAGACACAATGTAAGTGGATTTCATCTCACGTTATACTTCTATGAGATACATGCTTATTCACCACACATTATATTTTTATGGTGTGTATACTTCCCATAGATGTATTTAATGATTTTTATAATATAATTTATATAATTACCAATAATTAACATACATTGTTATTACTTCAAAATTGAATCACACTTATTGCAACATATAACAATCCCTGAAAGGACCGTATAGTTATAGTGTCTTTAGAAACTTGGAAACATAAACAACTGGTTCATAAATCATCTACATTTTCTCCCTTTTATTATATCATATCTAGAGTACCTTTTGGAATATCTTACTTAATACCCTTCTTCTTGACCTAGGGAAAAGAAAACATACAAAAGGATGAACTCAAATGCTCACTAAGGGTAAACAAATGAAATATCAATCACATCATATTCATAAGAACATAACATTCTAGAAATCATAACCTGCAAAAGAGATCATAATTTCCTAACATGGGATAAATCATAGTAGTGAAATTTAATCAAAACATGAAACTTTGTGTCATACACACATTATCATAGATAATTATTTCTTAGTAGTCAAGACTCATTTCCAAGACTATCATTGCGGACAAAGTCCATTTCTGAACCGAGTTCACTCCTTGTTTCAGTCATGTTTCACTGAACCGGATTAACCTGCCATTCAAGCCATGTCAATCTCATGAGATATAAATCTTTACCCAATGCATTTGAGGGAGATATATTTCCCACCCACTCAAAATGATACCATTCTTATGTGTTCCACAAGATCATAAATCATATATCATAGCATAACCCATGTAATAAAAATGGGATTCTTAAACGTCATGCCATCATAAAATAATCCATATAAGATAAAAAGACATTATAAAAATAATTCCATCATAAAATAGTCAAATCAATGTAAAAATAGGGATAGAAACAGAACCCTATATTATCATAGATGGAAAATAATTTTGATAAAATACTTGAACTCCATTCTTGAGGAAAATATACTTTCTACTTCAAAAACATTTTTCGTTTCTTAACATGTCTTAAAATTTTAAAATAAAAGAAGTTCATTTAAAATAAACATGAAAACATGTAAAGGATTCTTCATGGAAATAATGTTTTATGAAATCATAAAATCCATTTATGCTGTATAAGTTTTAAAAAACATTCTTCTAGTAATTTGGCCGAAGAAGTCAAAAAGTATCTCATACTTAAAACGACAAAAGATTCCATTCATATCTTTTACTAAAAATACACCAAGAGGTAAAATTTTATTTAAAAAATATTATGAGGATAGAAATAAAATTACATATTCAGTAAACATGGATGTGGATGATAAATATGCCCCAGTAAATACCGAAGTATAAACAATCTCTGATAAAAATTGAGATTGAGAGATTTTCCCTTACCTTAGGTCCGATTTGCTTCATACGTGTCTGAACCTTCTGTATAATGATTTAAATAATGTTATTGACTTATTCCAGAATCTTACTCATTGTTATGATATCATATAAGGTCATATTCTTAGCTTCTTATTAGTAATATTACATTGTTACTTGTTATTCGGGTGTTTATTGCTTTTTGTTCTTATGCGTGTTTTGTCAAATAAATTCTTATTCTTATTTTTAGGTTATAGATACCTCATTTAAAGAATGGTATTATTTTAATATATATCATATTTATTCATTAAATGCATTTATAAAATCATTATTAAATGAAGATCATGTAGAACTAGTCTCTTCGCATCGTGGAGACGGTAGGCCGTACGTAAGCACGAGCGACGATATCATTCCTTTGATCATGGAATTGTTTTGAAGTGTTGGTATACTATTTCAGAATCAATATAACTTTACAATAATCATATATAGTTATTATTTACACCATTATACTTATCCAAGTAAGGTGGTGGTGGAAAATAGATTACACCACGGCGTGAAGACGGTATTCCGTACGTACACACGCGCGATGATTTCATTTTCCGTAGGATGGATAGAAAGTGAAATAGGTTTGTTTCATATTTATAATGACATATCAGTATATGAGTGATACTTATGTTATTACTTTATAATGAAAAACCAAATAAGATGAAGTAGAAGATGAAATCAATTTGAAACAATTGGTAACATACATTACCTCTTCTTTGAAGCGACACTTCTTAACCTCCTTTTAGGGCATTACAAATGGTATTTGAAAAAGACCAGGATGTCTAGGATGTTTCCAGGGAAGTGTAGAAGTGAAATTTCCAGGGTTTGAACCGAGCATGAATGCTCAAAGTTGTGTGAGGAGGAGAGGGAGGAGGTGCCCTTTTATAAGGGATGAGAGGGGCACCTTAGGAAAAACTTAAAATATTATTTTATTATAAAGTCATATTCGGTTTTTAATAGCTCCAAATTGATTTATATATAATTCAAGGTGGGGATGGGTCGAAATACTCTCAAAAAATAGATTTTAGACAAGATTAGGTTACTATTTTAACCTTATCATCTAGATTTAACTTTAAGTAAAATAATTTTACTTTTACCGTGTCTTCTTGTTTTCTTACACTATATGGTTAATAAACATACTATAAAAAGCCCAACGAAACCCAAGTGGTTCATTATTAATATATATATCCTTATAAATGTAATTTATTTGATCCTTATATTTTCAGTAATAAAATAACAATTAATAATATAATATTTGTTTTAATAACTATTTTATGTCAATTTTGACACTATTTGGTACATGATTTTTATGAAAATCATAACAGCATGATTAGTTCAAAGAACGGTAATTAAATCAATACTAACATGTAATATTAATTAATAAAATTAGTTTAATTCATAAAAAGTCTAAAATTACATTTATTTGGGTATTTATAACATCAATTATGTTAATATTTCATTAATAAGGTAATTACTGCATCATCATTGTGTCATAAATAAATTAAATTATTTAATGTATAAAAATTATAAATAAAATAACATTATGTAGAAAATAGTTTTATATTTTTAATGAATTTTTATAGTCGAATTTATCATTTTTATTACCCTATATTAAAAATGTTTTAGTTATTAAACATTGATTTTAACTATTTTAACTCTTCTTTAAATAAAATAATATTAAATGTTCTATTCTAATCCAAGTGGACCAAAATGGTCATAATTTTTTTTCTAAGGCTGTTTTTGGTCGAATTAAACTTATCCAATAGAATTAGAACATGTGTTAGGGTAATAATAATATCATTTTTACCCTTAATTACCCTATTTACTTTTAACCGTGATAAAAAAAGTAAGAAGCTACTATTCACCAAAAATTATTTTTATCGTGTTGAACCACATTTTACTCCTTCATATTAAACATGTCTCTCAGATTTACAAAATTTCCCTCACAGAAGCGGTAAATTAAATTTTATTTAAATTTATAAATTTTCCTAGGAGGTGGGTAAAAGACGGTGAAAAGTTCAATAAAATTTTTATATGTCTAAAATTATTATAAAATGACTCCAATGAATTAAATTGAACTTATATGGGTATTAATTATCAATTTTTACCTAAAATAAATTTAAATAAAATATATAATTATTTATATAATTAGTGGTTTTTTAAATAGTAACCCAGTGTTTTCACTATTCATCAAAAATTGAAATTTTTCAGAATAATACAAAAAATTCACCCTAGGTTAATTTTGATATTACGAATCTAAAAATGAAGTCCATTTTGAAAGATAAAATTTATAGAATTTCAAAAAGTGTGTATTACTATTCATAAATGCTAGTTTTAATAATATTTTAATAGCATATCATGGTTTAGTAAAACTCGGTATTACGTACAATGCAAGCTATCAAGGAAGGTCGTGATTGTGTGTAAAGCAAGCCAAGCTAGTGTTGTGTGTAGTGAAAGATTCTTTTGATGATGTATATATAACATAAAAACAAAATATTTCTCATAAAAATATTGGGTGTTACAATTTATGGGTACTTAAAAATCCATTTTATTATCTTTCAATCATGGTGTTTTAGTTTCTTAAGTTACCAAATCGGTTAAATAGTTTGGTCTCAATTTTCCTTCTTTGCGACTCATGTCTTGTTATGCACATAATTTTTTTTCAAGGTGTATAGACATACATTTTACATGTTATATAATGAATAAAATTATTCTCATGATATTTTAATAATCATTTAATTTAAATTTCTTATAGTAAGAGTACGATCCCATGTAGTCAAGGGTAAATAATTTATTTAAATAATCTCATCACTCATTAAGATTGTTACCGATTATGCTTATCTGAAGAATTATAATTATTTATCTCTCAATAACACACATTAATTTCTTTATCCTATATTTTTTAAAATATATATACATGTATTAGTAAAATTGTTCCACTCTATTTTACTTTTTATAATTAAGAAAATGTTTTTTAAAAATTATGATTGTATTTATCTCTTCGGTCAAATATATGTTTTTTTTTCAAAAACCATACTTTAAAAAATGTTTTCAAAAATGTTTTCAAATTACCAATGAAGATAATTTCCAAGGAAAAATGTTTTCATTGTTTTAATATATTCCATTATATTTATTCAAATATGTTTTAATTGAAATGCGTTTTCATATGGTATTTTGTTTTAAAAAGAGTTTTTCAATGCAAAAAATAAATTTTCCTCAAAATATGTTTTTAAAATATTTTTACAAATTATTTCCCTTATAAGATAACATCCATTGGTGTTAATCATGAATTTATGTATAACTTATTCAATGTTTCAATTCATATTTATTGTTTAAATAGATTATGTTTTTTAGTCATGATGTTGATGAAGCCTTTTTCTCATTCACGAGATATATATTCTTATGAAACCTCCTTCTTTTCACGGGTTCTGTTTATGATTAATTGATTATTAAACATGTATATTAGCATAGGTTATGATATTATTACATTTTTATAATACACATATCATTTCATGGTTTATGATATGACTATTTTTGATCTTTTATAAGATGTATGTATGATTTCACTATGAATTCGGTGAGACCTATATCTCCCTCCAATGCATTGGGTAGAGATTTATATCTCATGATATAGACTAAGATAACCTTGGGAGTGATCCTTGGATTATAATATAGAAATTGGAGTAAAACATGAATACCAAGATGGTATAAGGAGGGAAATAATCCAACTAAGATGGTCATTGGAGTGAACCATGACTACCAAGATGGTATGGGGTGTTAACCCAAACAACTAAGATGGTCTTGGAAGTAATTACTTCGCTACTATGGAAATCATATTAGATGTTTTGTGTATTACAGAATTCCATGTTTTATTCCAATGTTATTATTTTATGGATTATGTTCTTTATATTTGTATGATTAATGTCTTATGAATTTCCATGATTTATGCCATGATTCATGTATATGATCGTTGATATGTAGACTATGATATCCTATTTTCATGATCATGTTCTAATGCCCTTATTATTAGGAATATGCTTACATATATCCCTTGATTACCCTTACTGAGTATTTGAGATCACCCATTTTTATGATTCCTTCACATGTTATGAAGATGTATATTATTTTTTATATGTTTAAGATGGGATCTAGTCCAGAAGAACCTAGTGTGAGATAACTTATCACACTTATGTATGATTGTCTATATTTCCATGTTTCTAATGGTACTAAACTAGTATGGTATTTGATAATCTATTGGTATCATGTTTTAATTATTCCATAAATTATTTTTAATGATAATGTATGTGAAGAATGGGTCATTATACTACTCGGCCTCCTTGATCGGTACCTGAATAGATTACATGATTGTAAACATGTCAAGGGAAAACCCATTTGTTGGATATCTAATAAGGGGGTAGAGCATGGATGAGGGAAAAAAATGGTTTATAACCCTCATGGGATTCATTAGTGTCTACCTTTCTTCATTTCAGAGGCATGACATGTATAAAAACTTAGAATTTTTTTTCTTTTCACAGATATATTATTTCCTACTTTGGTGAACATGAGATATTGGATTTTGTACAGTTATATGTTATTCCACTATTGTTTATTTAATTTTCCTGTTATATTAATATGATAAATAAGGTATAATATACCCATTATTAACTTATAAGACCCTTGCTGTTAGTCAGTAGCCTCTGACATATGGGGAGGCGCGTCTGAGGTCATGTTTCAGTTCAGATTGGGGCACTAGAGCGTGCCACATGGTTTGGGACATTAAAAAGTGGTTTTAGAGGTTTTTTCTTTTCTTTCTTTATTTTGTCTTACTGTTTTCGAAATGTGGAAAGGAGGATATAGAGAGGTGGGGCTTGTCAATGAGCTCATGCATGGGATTTTCAAACCAATTTGTGGGGAAATACCCAAATACAAAGTGTTGGACTGTTATTACTTTTTTTTATTGTTAAAGTTGAATATTATTTCACCTTTGGTTATGCACTTTTTTTGTGTTGTGGATGTTTTTTTTAGATTTTATAATAATTGAATAATGGCCTAACATGGAACTTTATTTGAGTCTTCATTTTTTATTCTAGGAACTCAAGATTATTTTGTGGCATGGATCCTTTTACAAATGCATGAGAAAATGGGTGTTGGGTAACTTGTTGAACATAGATTATTTTTCTTTGATTGTGAAATTGAACTGAGAAATGGAGCCTAATGATAATTTAGAATGGTAAAACGATCAATAATGTGAATAAATGGGGTTATAATGGAATGTGAATAATGATAATGAGAATGATCTTTGATAAGAATGTCCTAGATGCATGATGGTTAAAGGTTGTTTTTGTTCCTTGGTTTTGATTGTGTGGTGAGATGTAGGGAAAAGACTAGTCATGAATTGTTGTGACTATTCCTCTTATGTAAATGTGTTAATGTTTTCTATTGATTAATAAGTAACTTGTTTGAAATTGTAGAGATATTCCTCCATGATGATTCTTTTTGAGAGGAAGTCAATAAGATATGGATGGTAATTCTCTACCAGTAGTGGAACCTGAGGCACCAATAGTACTAGGTGAGGAAGTACGAGATTAGTTCTAAGTGAAATTTTCCCATTTTATGTAACTCATGTTAAGAGACCTAGGGAGTGTTGAGAAGATCATTCTTGGCATGATGAGAGAGTTTTAGTTCCAACACCCTCCAACCTTTACTAGAGAGGGTGGACCTGAGGGAGATGAGTTGTGGGGTGAGTCTATTGAGATGACACATGAACATTTGGAGACTCTTTCTAAGAGGAATTTCATATAGGTATCTTATATGACATAAGTATCAGAAGAGAACAAGTTGTATTTTTAGGCATGGACTAGAAAGACTAATTGTATGTTACGGAAGGACATCGTGGAGTGGTTGTTGGAGAACATCTACCCATAGATGTTGAAGTAAGAGAAAGTAGTATAGTTCATGTGGATAACTCATGGTAGAGTGTTTTTGATGTACTATACTAGATAGTTTATAGAAATTTAGTAATTTTATCCATTATTGGAAGGAGATAAGACAAATACAAGAAGATGTTTTCAGGACAGACTTAAGTGAGAATATAAGTCTTATGTTACCCTCTTTTGGTAAATAATGTTTGTTGAGGTGGTGGATCAGGATCCCATAAGTGAGGGAAGCCTAAAGGGGGATTCCAGTGTTAGAGAAATATTTTCTACTATATAAGCATGATGGTTGAATTTTGAGGGCATGTAGTACCATTATGAAAACATTATCTAGGGAAGTGAAAAAATGAGTGGTAAGACATGAGGGTCAGTTTCAGATGACCTTTCTAGAGTAGTATTTCATCCATAAGGTAGGTCATGACATTATAAAAAACACTATCACCAACCACTAGTGCAGTTAAAGTCTTGTGAAAATATGGTACATCTATCGATGTTCTTCCAGAAAAAGAGAAAAACGATGATCGAGGGTACAAGTAGATAGATTCAGAGTGTGGGAAGTGGATCTTTTACACCTTATCAGACATGCAGTTGTAGATCACCTTGATGATGATGTAGAGGTATTGAATATGGTGCATCTGGGAAATATATCTCATATTAGTAGAGTGGTGTATCTCAAGGGATTCATACGGTATCATAGGGGATAAGTGAATGATATTTTAAAGAAGTACAACCTACACTTATGGATATAGAGGCTAGAAAATAGAGTGAGAGGTACTATCCTTATAGATACTACATTAGATAGTGGTTTATTTGATACTAGTGCCTCTAATTCCTTTATATCATCACCACATGTTAATATTTTGAGTATAGAGGTGGAGTTTGTGAGTGGGGTAGTGACTATAGATACACTGTTGGGATTATGGTATAATGATATATGTTTGTGCATGGGATGTTCATTAAAGATTGAGGAGTACCATTTTCTATTTGATTTCTATATTCTTTACTTTTCAGGATTTAAATTAATAATTGGAATGCACTAGCTAGTCATGTATAAAGCCCACATTGATTATTATATATAGAGAGAGTGACATTTACCTCTTCTAAGGGTGAAAAATATATTCACCATGGAGAGTGGGATATTCAAGAAGGACAAGCATGGAAAAACACTTAGCAACTAAGAGACATAACATCCTTGATTTCTAGTCTTTTGCTGGAGGATGGAGGTGTGAAGAAATATGTAATTCCACCAGTAGTTGAACTATTTGGGGATTTTTATCTCTAAGAATTCTTAGGGTTTCCAACATAGTGATATGTGGGATTAGCTATTGACCGCATACTGGGTGCTGATCATATTTCAATTCCACCATACCGAAGGTCATCGATAGAGATTCCAGAGATCAAGACCCAATTGGAGGAGTTGGAGGAAAAGGGATTTATCCATCTGAGTATGTCAGCATTGGGATCACCTATGTTTTTTGAATAGAGGTATTATGTGAGTTTATATTTTGTGATGATTTCCAAAATTTGAGCAAGATGATTGTGATGTACCAGTATCATATTTCATGTGTCAATGACCTTTTTGACAAGTTGATATGAGATTTTTTTCTCAAAGATTGACATTATATTAGGGTATCGTCAGGTGAGACAATATAATTCTGATATAACATGGAGTTTTTTTGAAGTAGGTATGACCTATATGAGTTTTTTTTACATTGGGGTTGATAAATGCACAAAAAATGATTATGGACTTTATGATAAAATTTCTTCCATCCATACGAAGATTAGTTTGTGGTAGTGTACGTTGATGAAATAATTGTGTACTCTATGACTCTTGAAAATCATGCCCAACATATTGAAATAATTCTAAGAACACTGAAATATAATTTAATATTTCCCAAAATATCTAAGTATTAGTTTTGGATTGAGGAGGTACACCACATGAGTCACATAATATCAAATGACAACGTGCCTGTAGACCTAGAGGAAGTCCAGATAGTAGTATATTGGGAACAATCCAAGAACATTTTTGATATCCATATATTTTAGGGATTATTTGGATAATATCAAAGGTTAATCTTGGAATTTTAGCCATTGGAAGAGACACTATAAAGAATGAACAAAAGGTTATAATGTTTTAATGGTTGAAATAATGTGATAATTTCTTCCCAGAACCAGAAAAGAGTTTGAAATCTCAACAATCATGTTATTACCCATGATTGGTGAGGAGTACCCGGTTTATTTCGACACTTTTGAGATTATAAATTGAGCCATGTTGATGTGAAAAGATCATTTTCTATAAAATGGGTCCCAGTAGATGAGGCCACATGAATGTAACTACCCTACACACAACCTTGAGTTAGAATCTGGGGTTTATGCTTTGAGTTGTTGCTAGAATTATCTAATGGTTGAGATTTTAATAGTTTATAAAGAACACAAGGTAATTAAATAAATCTTTTCATATAGAGACTCGAATATCTAGCTACAGATATGGGTAAAGTATATACAGTCATTTTATTTTTAGCTAGCGTATAAAATCAGGAAAGGACAAAGTGTGGATTATCCTTTGAGAATGAAAACCCAGAATTGTGTGTTTCAAGAGTCTATTGGTAAGTGGAATAGGATGACATTGATAGATGAAATATATGTGGTGGTTCAGGAGAGATAGTATAATATTAACTCTATTTGGTTTTCGTGGAGTCTATAATTTTGTGTGGTATTAATGACATGGAGTATGAGGATATGGACTATTCAATATCGAGGGAAATCCATGAAGGAGTGGATTTACCATCACATTAATGCATTGATGAGGAGAAGTTATTCTACATCAAGAATCAGAATATTGTTCTTATGAGAATTTATGAGGATCTATTGTGGGAATTTCATACCTCAATGTGGGTAGTACATCCACTTTTGACCAAAATGTATTGTGACCTTGATGACAGTTTTGGTGGTCGTTCATGAAATAGAAGATAAAAGGGTTTTTGACATGTGAAACACCTTTCAGCAGGTGAAGGCAGAGCATAAATGACCTAGATTCCTTCTACAACTATTGACCATTACATAATAGAAGTGGGATGACATGACCATGGACTTTGTGGTCAGTCTTCCGAATACTCCTTGGTTGAATGATGCTATTTGGGATATTGTGGGTTGACTAAATAATGTAGTAAATTTATTATCTATATGGGAAAACTTCTTATTAGAGAAATTTGGAGAAAATTATGTTTGGGATATTTTCCATTTTCACGGGATTCTGCAGACTATAGTTTCAGATTGTGACATAGACATTACATCATGCTTCTAGATGGTTTTGTAGAAGGCTCTTGATACACATGTATTATTGAGTATGAACTTCCACCCACAGACAGATGGTCAGTCAGAATATACTTTACAGCTACTTTAGGATATGTTGTAGTAATGTGTTCCTGACTTTAGTGGATCTTGGGAGAATAACTTGTATATATTGGAGTTCAGTTTTAACAAATGTTTCCCAAAAATGATACAGATTGCACCATATGAGGCTCTTTATGGTAGGGAATTCAAATCTTCTTTATTCTTTATATATGCTAGTGATGTATAGTTTTTGGGATAAAGTCTCATTCATGAGACATCAAAATAGGTTTAGTTTATTTGGAAACAAATGGCTATGAATCAAAGTACTCAAAAGTTGTATGAAGATAAAAATCGATGACCCATAGAGTTTTTATTTGGTGATCGTGAATTCCATTAGGTGTCACCTAGGTTGCAGAACCTCATGATACAGAGACATGGAGAGATAGAACCTAGGTTTTTGGACCATTTGAGGTGGTGGAGAGAATGTGGTGAGGAGCATACCGATGGGTGCTTCCACAAATTAAAATTGTTATGCATGATGTTTTACATGTTAAAAAATATGGTGGTATCAGCCCAACCATTCTAATGTGTTTGATTTAGACATTTTTATTCATGGGATAGATGTGTAAATTTAAGGATAATCTGATATGTATTTTTAATCATAGTGAGAATGTTTTTAGGGGAAATAATGTGCTGATAGATTGTTGGTTATGGAAAACACAAAAATGTGTATAAGGAAAAATGGTAGAGATAAGCGGTTATAAGGACTCAATGACCCAATATTTTCGACATGGAATCTTATAAAATCTTGGGAGTACATATTTAGAATTAGTTGTTCTAAGGTGGGTATATTATAAGGTCCCAACCTTTTCTAGAGTTGTCACATTCTCATTTAAAGGTAGTCCTTTTCTTTATTTTTAGTGCATTTAATTTGTTTTTTTAAATTGAGCTATGTTTGTGTTAAAATTGAGAAACATTGAGATAAAAGGGGGTTGTGTGTGGTTGGCGCATAGTTAGGGAAAATCGTGTAACCTATCCTAGAAAACCATGCTACCCTGGATAGTGGAGATTCACACAGCCAGTACACAATTTTATCAAACCATGCAACCTCTTAGGATTAACCATGTGCCCTAAAAAAGTGTTTCACGGTTTAGGTACATGATTAGAAAAAATCATTCGTCCCTAGCAATTTAACCGTGCACGAGAATGAATTTTTCCAGAAAAATAGATTTTTAGTTTCCTGAACCCCCATTTTAGTCCCAATTCAACCCCTTCGACCAGATCCCCTCTTTCACACTTTTGGATACATTTGAATGTATTACAAGTTTTATTGACCTCCAATCTTCCCGATTCAAAGCATGTATCCAAGATCTGTACCCCAAACAGTAAGATAATTCTATCTCATTTCATTCTCATTCGCCCCCTCTCTTCTCTCAATTTTTTGGTGGGAATATATTCTCTATTTTCTAGATCTAGATATATATTTTATGAATATAGATTTAGTCTTGTGGATCTATATATAAAATGAAAAGATATTTTGTTAATTAGATATTTGTTTAGGGTTTTAGATCTGGATCTTGTTCTATGTTGTTATGCTACCCAATTTTTTTGAATTTATATTGGGATATCACTTTTCAAGAATTCATGGTCGTTGGGATATATTTAAAATCACATATTCATTATTTTTATCAAATGTATAAAAATTATAGAATTGTTATAATTGTTTATAAATTGGATTTCCCAGCAGAATTAATTAATTTTTAGAATTAATTAATTATGGAATTTTGAGATTTAGGTATAATGAATTATGAAAGTAATTATGTGAAATTGATATAGTGAAACTGATAATAAATTGTAGAATTAATTATGGGATATTGATTTTTTTAATTTGAGATAATTAATACTTGATTTATTATGGGATTGTAAGTTGTGAATATGGATTAATTAATTGGTAAATTAATTAATGGGCTGAAATATATAATTAATTTGGTAATTAATTAATGGAAATTAATTTATACACTAATTGTTTAATTTATAATGATATTGGAGTTATTAATTAATTGGTGAATTAACAAATATTATTGATGTGATTAGTTAATTTTTAGATTAGATAATAGACTTTTTCAGTTTAACTAATTGTTGTATTAGGAATGGAATCTATGGGGGTAATTACATGATGAATTAATTAAGTGTTTATGAATAATGACATTTTAATTCAAATGTTAATTAAATAATGGGAAAATGGTTATTCTAATGTGTGACGTGTGAATGGTAACATGGTCATTCAATTATGATTTATAGAATGGGAACATGGTGAATCTAATGTGTGATGTATTAATGGTAAAATGGTCATTCAAGTATGAATTCATGATTGGGAACATGTTCATTCTATTATGTGTAGTATGAATGGTAACATGTGAATTCACGTTTGAAATACATAATGGTAACAAAGACATTAAGAGATATGAATTAACCTGGGAATACATGGGGATCTGGTATGAGCCAAATCATATATTGAGAGATGATATCCCCTTGAAATACATTGGGCTCTAGAATATGAATATGCAGTTATTAAGCTATGGTATTACATGGGAAAACATTGGGCTCTAGCTTGAGTTGAAGTAGATATTGAGGTATGTGTGTCCTTGGGAACTCGGGTGTTAATGTGGATAAGTAAATAATAAATAACAGGGTGATAAAAGTTTAATTATGAATTTTAAAAAATTATTTATAAAACTGCATATACTATTTGATTGGATATTGTTTTAGACACTATTGGAGGTGGCCTACTGGGTTGTACACACACCGTACTTGGGCTTCCTAATCGGTACCCACAAAATATTACATGATTTTTGGACAACATAAGGAAAAAACCCCATATAGGATATCAAATTTGTGTATGGATCCTAAATGAATGAATCGACATAGTTTAGGAGACAATTGGGAGTCATCTATTTCTTTATTTTTCTTTTAAATTTTATACACATGACACATATTGAAACTTAGCAAATTTTTTTACTTTAGATTGATATTGGATTTCTTGATTTGTTTATCATGAGATGTTGGAATTTTTATTGTTATATATTATTCCATTTTTGTTTATTTATTTCCACTGGTATATTACTTGGATAAAATAGGGTATAGTCTCCCAATGATTGACTTATTATACCCTTGCTGCTTATTAGAAACCTATGGCATATGTGGTGGCATGCCTGAGGTCTTGTGATAGTTCATCTTAGGGTAACAATGTGTGGAACTTGGGTCATGATGTTATAAAATGTAAACACTTTATTGACTTGTCATTGTACTTTTTCATTTCCAATGTTAACTAAGTAAACATTATTAAATTATTGACATATACTAATAAGTTTATTCACATTTAGGATATAAAAAAGTATGAGATAAAAAAAATTATTAACCTGATATTAAATTTCAACATTAACACCATTTTCTATGTATGAATTTCTTACAAAAGTAATAGGTCAACCCATCACTTTATATAAGTTTTGATAGTATGCCATGTTTTCTATCATCTACCAAGAAAATTACTATGAATGTTCAATGTAAGGAATCTAGGAATACGTATCCATTCCATTATAACATGTTAAGTATAAAATTTTGATAACAAAATCTTTTTGTGTATATAGCTATTATTAAAAACAACACCATGAAGTCACATATTTCCCACACTATGGAGATAAATAAAATTATGTTCTTAAGAAAAAATCCCAATATGTATCGAATAATTTATCATTATTCGAGGGATTTTTTTTCTAAAATGAAATCCTTTTTTAATATTTTTATATAATTTTTCATTCATTGGGGTGATATATTTAGATTGGGGATTTGATTTTCTGGAGTAAAAAAACATTGGAAGATGTTTTAAAAGGTTTCAACTACATGAAATATAATATCAAATTTCTCCACACATAATGTGAAATTGGAATAAATATTTTATATACATTTTAATTATATTTCCATAACTAAGTTAAAATCATCATGACTTGACAAAAATATAAATCTATATTAGATGTATTATTAGCTATTCAATAATTAGACTTTAGAGGATATTCATTAGTTGAATCATAGAACTTCTTCAAACTATTATTTTTCTTTACTAGGAAATTTTAAATTATATATATTTGATCAATTGATAGAAAATCAGTTGAATCACATGATAAAAAAGGAAAAGAATTATATAAATATAGATTCATAATAGATCTTGTATTTAACTTTCCTATTAATCATATTTCATTACTATGGGATTTTACATAATATCTAATTATCTTTCATCAATAATTGTTATCTAAAACCCAATAGTCACGGTATTATGGGTCTTCAATGAGACACTAAGCGTCATTATAAGCTCCAAAAGACTTCTTCTATTCCTTTTTTTAATATTATCTAAATTTATCATTATTTCTTCTTTATCTTTAAAGTATCATGTATAAAGTCTCTAGAATTATATTAAAAATAATAGATAACATATATACAATTATTATTTTCATACTTCACATCTATATCCTTATGATGGTCTTTTTAGATTTTTTTATTTGAATTATTCTATTAATACTACTTTAAGGTTGATTAAGATCTATTTTACTAACATAAAAACCACTAATATCCATATTTTAGATACATATTCTCTTCATAGTAGTATAATTTGATTTATTAATTCTAGAAGTTAATTAAATGAAAGAAAAATCATCAGATATTGTAGTAGAAAAACATTTTCTTTATTTTTATCATTGACATCATCTTGTTCAAAATGATTCAAATTCAATAATATTGTTCCAATGAGATTATTCAATACTACCATTGCATGATTATTCATATCCACTATAGAGATTCATTTATATTTACATTCTTTTGGAAGAATATCAATGATATTTTCAACATGTTTATCATATATAATCTCCCTTTCGATATGAAATTCAAGCACATTACGGAAAATAATAAAACTTTTGTTCTTTTGTATAACTTATTTAACTCAAATATAATAATTTTCTTGATAATAATCTCTAGTAACAACTCATATTTTTTAAAAAATAGTATATGTTCTAAAACATGTAATCACAAGTTTTTAGTAAATAGCATACTCAGTTTCAAATGAATAAATCATACTATACATTTTAAACATAATAGGTAAATGGAATGTGTTGAAAACCTTATTTTTTGCATGGTATTGCATCAATTATTATGAAATAAAAGTAGATATTGAATTATAATGAATTATTCAATTTATGATCATCATTCGGTAATGATAAAATTTATTATTTATTAATAATTACATTATTAGATTATTCTAATATTCAATTTGAGACCAATAAAAAGTATATTATTGACCCGGATTCAAATTTTCAATATTTACAATTGTTAGAACAATAAATACAAACAAAATACCTTCACCTAAAACATGTTACTATATGAAAATTAAAAATAACATGAAAAAATTAAAGATTCATATCTAAGGGACCAATATCACATGTCATAGAAAAATGTCTCCATATCATCGGATACAATGTGCTATCAAATATTACGAGTGTATTGTAACTTCACAAAATGGAGATGAATTGAATTTGAATACATGACTAAAATTATTTCTCCCACTAAAAAATAAATAATTTTAAAATGTTATTGTTATATATAAAACTAATAGAAAATAAATTAAAACATAATACATGTAGTGGAAATTATAAGTATGCAATTAAATTATTTAACTATAAAATAAAACAAAATCAAAAGGTGATAAATTTTTTATAAGAAACCAAATATGGTATTATAAATAATAATCTAGAAATTCATTAAAAAATAATTTTACTAATAGTTTGAATTATTATAATCCCAATTCATTCATAAAAATATTGAACTGTGACTGGTAACCATATATATTGGATACATATTACACCTATTAAAAATGGTGGGAAAACCTAATAAAATGTACATGTTCCACGTCATGAACATCATTGAAAAACCTATCATAAATAAAAAATACATTAGTAGGAACATCATTGGAAGCTATTTTGGATTCCATAAACATCTTCTCTATGATCCAATAGGATCATGAATATTGAAAACTTGTCACCCTAAAACTTCATCGGGCCTAATAATTTAAAATATGTACCCACCAATACATAAAAAATATATTAATCACAAAATATGAAATGTAAAAGAATCACAATAAAAATGTATTGAAGCCTGTACATTCATAACCACAAAATAGATGGTCAAAGAAAATAAAAATGTAAAATCGTACATTATATCTGAATACAAAGTTTCCTAGCCTCAACATATCATCGATCAAAAAAGATCCAAAGTCACATAGTTACATTAATAAATGATTGATGCATTTATATTTTTCACCTCGCAATGGATGTTCTAAAAAAAATATAAACAAAAATATTAAATCAAAAGAGATTGGGTAATTTTCAACACTATGATTATACATTTTTATGTAACTATACTAAAATATTTCATTCCTCCAAGAATCTATTTTATAGATTCCAATATAACTAAATCCTATAAGATATTTCGGAACTGTAGTAATAGACTCATAATAATATCAACATCATCAAATGATGTGTTCAGCTAAAATTCATAATTTCTTGGAAATTAGATGGCTCACACAGTTCCTTGAGATATAAAATCAGAAGACATGCCTTCAAAAAAGAAAACAAATGAAGCATCAATTCACAAGAAATAAATCATTATTTAATGTTGGTATTTCAAAAACCAAGTATTAAAAATTATTCATTTTCTATAATTTATGTCAATAAAAAATTCATATCCAAATAATATTTGGAATATAATAGTTCATTATTTTTATGAGCCAATTCTAATTATAAATAAAATTTGTTTTTAAAATTGTATCAAAAAATTGGTATAAAGTGTCACTCATTTAAAATTGACATAGATACATGAAAACTATAAATAATAATTGATTAAATATCATATCCAAAATTAAAAAACAATTTATTTAGAATATATTATATTTTATATATTAATAATTATTACGTTTCATAAAAAATTATACTTTTCTTCAAGAGTTTTCAATATTTTCATAATACTATAGATTTATCCCATAAACTCATTATTTAATTACACAAATAATTTTTTTATATCATAAAATAAAAATAATAAAGAAATTTAATATAATTTATCTATAATATTATCCTTTTAATATAAATACTATGAATGTATATATATAATATCGTTTTACATAGTTATAATAATTAATTTGTTGTATAATTAATTTTTAAAGCATCATATTTCGTAGTATGTATATATATATATATTTGTGTTAAAAAGTATAGTTGAAAATAATTTATAGGTATATATAATAGTATTAATAATTAAAGTGGTTTTAAATTTAAAAATAATGGAAGTATTTTTTATATTAATATAAATTGTTTTTTACATATATTATATCTTTATATTTATTGTGATAGAGTTAAAAAACTATTTCACTTTTTAGTATTTTTTAAATTATTTCAAATGTGGTAATATTTATATTAGTTGTGAAAATGTATAATAAGGTTCATGTTTCTTAATTTCAAATTATTGTTTTATTTTTGTAGGTAAATATGTTTTTATAAATATAATTTGTTTTCATTTATGAAATATTTTATATAAATGAATGTTTGTGTGTGTGTATAATAAAAATAATTTTTGAAAATGTACTATTTTATAAATAATGACATTAAATATTCATTTGGATCATACTAAACTTTCATTCATGGAAAAAATGATAAATTTAAGGATTATAATATATTCATGATGTTTTCCCCATTTTCAAACAATGTTTTAAATTTATAAGTGAATTATTATATAATATAATTAGGGGGAGTCATATATAAATTTTTAATAAAAATATATAAAATTGTAAAATATTTGATTTCTTCCACATAAAATATATTCTATAATTTTAAAATTTATTAATTTATTATGTCAAGAGTAAGGAAATATTGACATTTTTAAGAAATAATTAAAATTTTAGGTGATATTAGGATATTTATGACTACAATCATATATTTAGTAATTTAAATTTTTTTCTCAAATATTGAATATTTATACTTTTATATTGTTACTATTTGTATTAGCATAAACAATATTCAAATTTACCCTTCATATATGCATTATAGAAAAATGTTATGATATATGAATAAATGTGGGAATATAGATTTTTTGTCATGAGTTTAAGTATAGTCGTATATTAGACATGTACATGGGTTGGTCCTTATGGGTTCAAACAGGAAAAGAACCAGTCCATTTCAAAATCAGGCTTTTCTCGACACACCCTTACCAAGACCATTTATTAAATGGCCTTCTAAAAAACTAAATTAATAGATTACTTAATTTTTATTATGATTATTAATCAAGATATAGATATTTTAACATAAAATAAATTATTAAATCATATTAATTTACATGAACTATTATAAAATATATTATATTTTTTTTTGAAAATGTATTTATAATACAGCTTAATCCAGAAATCCATGTCATGTATCAGACCACTTATCAAAACATGAGCCCAAATAAATTATTAAACAATTATTTTAATTATATATATTTAATAACTGGGTAAAAAAAATATGCCCAAGAAGTCCTTTTCATCCGTCACGCATATTCGGTCATGTAGGCCCCTTGTCACATGTATAGATTTGTTGAGGATTGTTCAATGTACACTATATCTTGATTTAAACCTACTATGTGTTACACATGTTTGAAGTTATGATTCCAACATAGGATGAGAGGCAGAGGCAGAATCATCCTTCTCGTGACGATGACCTAAATCTGATGTCGAGGAGCTAGGATCCCCCCTCTCAATCGGAGGGGGAGTTTCACGATCTCAACATCATGGAAAGAGTAATGCATTATTTCTATTGAAAAATCTTGAATATCTTCCTTCCTTCCCACATATTCCACTTTCCCCCAAAGTCCATGAACTATTTCAGGGAGCGCCTCAACTACTGATCTCGTCGGTGGAGCTAAATGATGCCATAGGGCTATGAAATCTCACGCTGATGGCTCGATTTTGATTTCAGCGTCCATTGGTTGACGAGTTTGACTGTTTTTTTTTTCAATTTGTGGGATCTTAAAGAGAGTGCGGTAGTCATATTAATTGATAGAATTGATTTGATGATTTGGGTTGAGACAATTGAGGATCTGATTACTGCTTGGTCCAGTGCCCCTTGAAGATGTAATGGCGACTCTTTTTTTCTATTCTGATGGAGTTTTAAATTCCACGTGCAGTAGGATCACCTGAATATGGTGACATGGTTGAGTCTCCCTGGTCTTATACTCTCCTTACAGAATCCCTCTATTTTGTGTTCCATTAGAAACATGACTTGCAAGTATTTGTGCTCGGATCGTCGAACGAAGGTTGTATGTCATCCAATATGCCCACGCATTTGAGTGGAGATTGATATGGGGAGGCCGCCTGTAAATTGGGTTTGGATCATTGATGGGAAGGATTTTCAGTGGGATCAGGAGGTAAGTATCTAAGTCTTGATTCCGTTTTGTATTGCTTTCATCCGATTTTGACATGTCGAAGCATCTTGTCGCAACAGGGGATGGGCTGGGGCTTCCTCTGGGGTAGGAAGAATGGGTAAGGGTGGTTGTGGAAATTCCACGTTGGATTTTACATTTAGGGATCCGCCAAGGAGTAATCTTCCACGAATTAATCCTGATGAAGGTCTGCAAGCAAAGAGAGTATGTGTGAATGCGATCTCTACTGGTCAGGCAGTGGATGAGGAACTTTTGCAGGTAGTATTGGTGTCTACTGTGGAGCAGAATGGTCCCTAGTTCACAGTGCACAATAATCTTCAGAAAGAAGTACAATGGAGGCCAATGAACCCGATGGTGAAGCAGGTTTTTGAACGCCTAAATTTTGATCATGGTAATGAGAAGGAAATTACACTGAAGAGTTCTGGTATTGAGAGAAAAATTACAGTGGATAATTCTTGTTCCTTGCGGATGGACACTATGACTGAGCATCTTTTAGACACAGTTGTGTCTGAGTACGGTGTATTGGGGACTAAAGATGCTGATGGTGAAGTTGGGGCTGGAGGGGTGTTAATCACAGTCTGCACTGGTAATAGATTTCAAGGGCTGGTGCATGAGTTGGACTCTTATACAGAGGAGGGGTCTCTAATGATGGAAGGTGACAGGCAGCAGCATGTTACTCAGAATGTTGAAAATGAAGAAGGTGCTTTGAAGGTTCTTGTGGAACAACTACATGTCCTTTCCATGATTGAATCAAACTGTTCATTTCAGAAGGAAAGGGGAGTGCACGAGGGTTACAAAGAGGTTCACATTTGTAGAAAATGGGGGAACATATCTGATAGTGATAAATAAAATGATGGTTTCATCTGGGATTCGTACAGTGATGTTGTCCAGGGTGGGAGGAAGGTGTCTGAGAATGAATAGTCTGGCCCAACACGAAGAAGGCCGAGGAAAGACTATTCTTCTTTGCAAAAGACAATTCCTACATGGTCTTCTGTTGGGAAAGAGGGATGTGCCATATAGCCCTCTAAGGAGTTTCTGTCTTTAGAAAAATTGAATCTTTGAAGGAAGTATGCCATGATTCTGAAGCACTATGAAAGCTTAGAGTGGGAATCTTCCACTGTATAGGATGTTATATCTCATGGATGCGGTGATGGACATGATTTTTATGATATGTAGCTGTCCTTTCCTTTTTTTCTGAACTTTCATGATGTTTTTGTTTTATTTTAATAAATTGTCATAAGACTTTCCTCTGACTGAGTTTTCGGGTATATCATTCTTTTTATTGTCACTAAAATAAAAAATTATCTTCTGTGAAAAAATGATAGTTACTATTGGGGTCGTGTTTGGATTTACCTTAATAACATGTGATAATATATAGATATATATATATTGAATAAACAAAAACTACAAAATCACCAGACATGGAAATGTATTATAATAGATATCCATTGATTAATGGATACAATTTTTTTTATATTTTTAATTAAATATTATTATACTTATACATAATTATATATTTAAATCTTAGCTCACAAATTTCATTGGTCGTTAAATTGTATGAGTTTGTTATATGTAATATGTAGTGAATTTTAAATTTATTATTTGTATAGATGAACATATTTATATAAAATAAATTAAAATTTATTTATTTTAATAGGAATATTTCATATATTAAATGTTTATGAGAAATATTTAGACCATTTAAAGAAATTACTTAAGAGAAGATAAATTTTTCTTTGTGTAAGGGATTTTATATAATTTTATTTAATATATATTTTACATATAAATTATAAAAAAGTAGACTATATATATCAATACAATCTATAATAAATTTATAATAAGTGAATTCATATTTAATATATCATGTAAATTAATAGTTTTGTTTTTACATTAATTTCGTATTTTTATTCTTTTATATCTATATTGTATTAAGGAAATTAACATTTTTATTTAAAAATTATATTATATTTGTAATTTATTAAAATATATAAAAATATTTATATATGTATAATTCTATTGAATTTTTTTTTATTATAAATACTTTTTTAAAATGTTATATTCATATATAATTATGCCATTTTAATGTTTTTTTAATTACATTTTTTTATAAAAAAATTATTATATTAAACTATTATTTTAATAATAGTAATATTAATAAAAATAAAATGACTTTAGCATTAATTATATTATAATTATTATTTTATATAAAATTTTTTAATTAAGGTATTAAGTGTGTGGTATTATATTATATGTTATATTTGTTAACTACAAAATAAAAAAATATTACTTGATTTTTTGACATTTTAGAATGTAATATATTGCATGTCAATAAATTAATTTAATTATGTTTGATAAATTATAATGGGGGTTTGTCAGAACTGGAATCCTTCAACACCATTCCCTAGAATGAAATGAAATAATGTGTGATGTCTCAAGAAAATTTAAATTAGGATAAAGGATGAGTAGCAATGAGGGTATATATTATTACTTGTAACTCATATTTAATGTCCCTTATCATTTTATATCCCCACATGGGCCTGTAGTGAAGACTATGGTGACCCCCTAAATCCACCATTTAATAGTCCATGGTTTGGACTCAAACACTAAGGGTATAAAACATAAAATTTGGAAGAACTAGCTTTATAAATCCTATGACTATTTAAAGAACCCAACTATTAATAGATATGTATGTATATATATCTATGTTAAAGTATTCCAGAGGGATTTAGGGACCAAGTGGGAAATTACTATCTTGAGGATAAAGTTTGGTGTTATCGGTACTTTACATGGATATTGGTTTTTTTATTTTATTTTGGATTCCATCTATAAATACTTCTTGAAATATGGAATATTTTATTTCTATTTATATATATTGTATTTGATTTATGGTTCCATTATGTGTTTCTTGGATTTATGAGATCAATTACGTAGATTTTTACATTTTATACCATTGATATTGATCTTGAACTAGTTTCCTAATATAGTCTGGATTTTTAGGGTTCCCTGCATCTTCATTGAATGTATGAGATGGGTTCTTAATGGGGGCCATTCTCAAATTCACTATAGAAGCATTCATAGAAGAATTTAAATAATATATAAATAAGAAAAAAATATTTAAATCCTATTCATTCTTCATTTTCCCATATATTATACCATTCAATTATTTTTCATTATTATGTCAAATTAAAATATTTACCTAGTGATTGTAGTATCATATAAGTTAGCCACTAGAAACAAAAAATTAAGAAAAATATCTAATACCCTAGCTTAGTGTGACTCTTCTTTAAATCATCTCATATGCATTCATAAGTGGTGAATGGTGACACTAACAAAGTACTTATGGGAAAAAAATTCTCAAACCATTTGGGATTCACCTATTCCCAAACAAGTGTTAGATTTTTACTAAAAAATATGAATTTTAAAATATTTCCCATATGTTTTTTTGAAATTATACAGAAGTAAAAATGAATCCTATAGGTCTGGATCCCTTGAAGAATATATATATGCAAACATTTATATGTCATTAAAAATAGTATTCATTATTTCATTCCAAGAATCCATCATTTCCATATCATTCATTGTTAATTAATGGGGACAAATGTTCAAAACTTTTGTGATGTAAAATATATACATCTGGTAAAATTATGCTAGATAATTATGAATATATAGTATTATGAGATCATTCAATGTAACATGTTTTCATAATATATGATTTAAATAGTGGTAACATATTGAAATGGAATTAAAATATTTAGATATTAATAATTTGTTAATCAAAAATGACATAAATATGTAACATGATATCAACTGTATATGATAATATCAAATATTATGACATTAATACATAATGTGTTGGTCTCTTTTTAAATGAAATAAAAATAATATATCATGATGGATAATAATTACCCTATAAAATAAAGTGATATAGAGTAGAGATTAGAATACTTATATGATACATTTTTCTTAAATGACTGTAACACAAAGGAATTTTTTATACAGAAACCATAAAAATGAAAATAAATGAAGTAGTAATATTGTACAAAACAATTCCAAAGGGAATAAGAGTATATTTGGCTAATGAAGAATCATGTAGGTCGCTAAACAAGAAAATATAAAATTTAAATATTTCAATTAGATTAAGTAAAAAATGAATAGAAAATTATTAATATATAAATATACATCATAGGTTAAGGAAAAATAATAAATATTCTATCAATAATTATTTATTTTCAAAAAAAGAATTGTTAAATAAAATAAATAAGGAATAAAAAAATTTAAATATATGTGATTTAATAAAAAAAGTTAATAAATTTATTTTAATTTAAATCAGATCATGCATTAATTATTTTCAATTATTAATTATTTACATTAGGAATAAAAAAAATTTCATTGATAAACATGAATTGTGTACAATGTAAACTTGAATTGTTTACATTTTTTTATAAGTTTTCCCTTCAATTCTTGTTTCCCGTCAAAACTGAAATATATTTTTTTTAAAAAGACTGGAGGTTTTATATATTCTAGAATGTATTCATTTTTCATAGTAAATTGAAAAGAAAATATTTTTTTTCAGAAAATATTTAAAATATTCATTATTATGATAATGAAAATAACAATATTTTATTTTATTTTAAAATTTTATATCTTTAAAAATATAAGTGGATTACCTAGAACAAAATATAAAAGATAAGGATTTGAAATATATTTTTCATTAGAAAAAATGATTTAACATTTCAAATTTTTATAGGTTTAAAAATGAACATTATAATTTCAATATGAATTATATGAAAAATTATTTTCATTTAAGTAATTGATTAATTTTAAGTAAATAATAATAAATATATACATTAAAAAACTACATAAAAGATTTCATTATTATATTTTGAAAATAAATTAATATTCTAATATTTTTTAAAAAATATAAAAAAACTCAGGGTTGAAAAATTTCAATGTGACTATTTCAAATATATTATTTATATTTTCAATTAAATTTCAAAATAAGTTAAATTAAATATATTATTTTAATATTAAAATATTAGGGTTTCAAAAAAATATTATTATAGGAGTGCATGATTATAACTAAGAAAACACAGACACTCAAAACCTAGGTGTGCAATTGGTTTGGTCTCATCCCTCCTACAATGGAATGAAAATAAACCTATTAGAATTATTTGTATTTTCTTAAATATCATTAAGGTATAGTGGTTCAATTCCATTACATGATATTTTTTCCTACCCCAAAAATTGAACCTTGGGACCTTCCCATAATAGAATATAAATTGGTTCAAAGGCCCACTTGTGTTATTGTCCACCTGTGTAATCCTACTATTTGTAATCTTTTTTTCTCAAAACATGCACATGACCTCTCTTAGCACACCTATCCTCCACTTGTATTTTTTTCAAGCATTCCTATTTCATAGTCTTCCATTATCCCTACCTCACCACATCTTCCACCCTTTTCATAATTTTCTCGTTCCACTACCACCATCTAAAATCCCCACATAAGAGTTACTGCTGCATGCCCCTCTATGATCATTGACCATACTCAACCCTATATAGAACCTGTCATCCCCGTCTGATGAAACCACCTCCCATCGAACTCAATTAGCTAATCATGGAATAATTAATTCATGGGTTTTATACCCATGATGTGTTTGAAGATCATCAACCCTGATTCGACTCAAATAGGTCTCAATCTTTATTATTGTTTTTTAATTGATATTTAAACATATTAATAAAAAATTACATGGTTATACATTATTTATATATACATAATTATAATTATTTTTATCCAGTTATAAAAAATATCACTATTCTATTCCAATAATTAGGTTGATATTTTATCATTCATATACCCTATTGAATACGCAGACATTATAATGGAAATATTTTTATAAATAGCTTATATATAAGCATTAAATTCTAAAACATGCATTAAAATATTTTATTCTCAAGGATAGTTATATATGATTTAAAAATATGTAATCATTTTTTTATAAAAATATCATTGTTATTATATTCCTTCTAATGGTAATGGTATATCATTATTGATATTAAACCATGGGTTTTCAATATATATTAATTCTATACACACCTGACTATCATCTCCTTTTGTATTTTTTAATATTATTAAATTAATTTTTCCATTAATTTTGTTGTTTAATTTAGTTGAAATCCAAAAATATCATTTCATTATGAGTTGAATATGGTTAATTTACTGTCTTAAATATATATATATATATATATATATATATATCTGAGGAATTCTTTTTATCGTATAAAATAATAGTGATTTTAATGAACCAAACTCGAACATCATGGAGGTGATGCCTTACTTTATTACATTCAGATAGATACAACGGTTCATATCCAAAAGGAAAGATAAATTTAATTTTTTTTTGAGAACTACATACATACATGATACCAATTTTACATTGAAAGTACAAAATAAAACCTAATACATAAAAAAATTGAAATGATCATTGAAAACCCGTTCAAAAATCTCTTCTTCATATCCTAAGGATATAAAACAAAATAACAGTGAGATAAATTTCATAGAAAGGGTTAGGTACATTGAAATATATCATTAATCAATAAACATAATCAACATGGAATGGTAAATAAATTTAAATACAATCCACTAAAACAACTTGAAAATCATGATAGTATAAGGAATAATAAATATTTCATAGTGAATATCTTAAAACACAATCCATTTAATCGAAAAACATAGAATGAAATGGATCCATAGAGAATATCATTGTGAAAATATCATGGATAATAATAACTAAATTTTTAATGAAGGAAAATATTAGTTTTTGGGTACCATGATCTCATGTATAGTGATACCTATGCGATCAATAAATTTCATAAGGTAGTTTAAAACTATTGGTATTATCCAATTTAATTTGTCCAACTTATTTTCCTCATTAAACATACCGATGCAAAAAGGGGCTATATTATACTAGGACCACCAATCACTACAAGTAAAAATCATTCCCCATATTTCGAATAATCGATATCATAGAATAATTAATATTTCTTATCATCAAATATCCATATTGATTAAAGGATACATATTTATTAATTTTTCTTCAAATACTCAAATAACATTCAAATTAAACACCATTTATAAAAATTAAATATGGATAAAGGAATAATCATATCCATCATTAATGTGTATTTTTATTAAGGGTATGATTAATTTAAAATTAATTTTTTTACAAGAAAGTGATTTTTTCATGATAATGTTAAAAAACACAAAGGAAAGTCGTATTGTACAATAATTTTTACCACTTGGTAATTTTTATGTTGAATCTCACTGAATGAAATGATTCAAGGTGAAATGTAAAATAACATAAAGTATTAATGAATTATCATATTACTATTCAAAGGGGTTGTATATACACTGCATGAAAATGAATTGGGTCATAATAAAAAATAAGACTTAATAGAATATAAATTGAGATAAAATCTCATACCTCATGCTTTACATTAGTATAATGTGGAATAACGTAATGTATATTTTTTTTCAATTTAATAATTAATTTTAGAACAAAAAAACAATGATATTATATACAACATTATTAAAACATTTTAACACCCTTTTTAAAATAATAATCCATTATTTTCATTATTTTTTATGTAAATAATCTTAGTTTCTCATTTGAAATTTGTTATAAATGTTTTAATTAATTCACATATTATATATTTCAATCACCTAAAAATTATTAATAAATATATATTTATAATATCAATAAAATAGTTATACTTTATAAACCAATAATTAATGATGGTTTGGTGAAATGAAGTATGTTACGATCATTGAGACTGTAGGTCATATGTATGCATGAGTAATATATCTATTTTTCAATGATCATTATAGGAAGGGGGTATGTAATATTTTATGATTATGGATTTCTAATAATATCATAAATAACATGTTTATTTTTTATATACACTTATATATATCATCCACTTGATGTGGTCATGAAGATAGGGTCACATCACTTAGTGAATGTGGTAGTCCACACATACATGAACATCATTATCATAGTTCATTGAGTGAAATGATTAAAATGAAATTGATATATATATATATTATTGTTTCATAATTAATAATATTCTATGAATGTTATAATTTTTTCATGTATATGACATATAATAATTGACTTTATCCTTATGACTGTTAAGGTAAATCGTTATTGAATGAAGAAACGTAGTGCATTGTGAGGCGATTTCACACTATACAAACAAGCGAAATTTTCATATCCCCTACGGAATAGAAATTAAAAAGAAGAAAAAAAATGATATAATGAATCAATTTTTATAATAGTGTTTTAAATATACTGTATAAATTTATATCCATAATCCTACACAACTGTGAGAGGTTGTAATGGGAAAAAAACGACATCAGCTCATGAGGTGGTAGTCCTCCATATATAGGAATGTGGATTTCGAAACCCATTTTATGGTAGTGGAGATGGTTGTTGGTTATGAAGATAGCATAAAAAAATGTAATTATATTTCAGATAGTGTTGTTATTATATCAACACGATTTAATAATAATTTGTCGAGGTAGATACAGAAATAATATAAAGACACTCATTGAAAAATGTTTCATATTCTTCAAGTAACTTCCTATTATTTTCACCAAAATCCTTACAATGGTGAATTTATATTAAAAATAAGGATACTATGAAGAGAGTATAGAATTTCGGAAGTAATTTGGGTAGTTATTTTCCAATCCAAAAGGGTGTTAGGGTGTGAATAATGGGGGAGAGGAGGTGTCATTTTATAAGTGAGGTGAGTGGTAAGCATGTAATTTGTGAAAAGAAAAATTTCTACCCACATTTTTCACATTCCAGATGGTCGAAAATATAGGATTCCTAAGTCTAAGATATTATAGTGTTAAAATACGACCATATAATGTATTTTACTCATGTTTTATGTCATCTGAACACTTATTTTTTAGTTAAACCCCTGATAAATCTATATTTTACCTTCACTACGGTAGGTAATTTTTACTATTTTAATTATTCAGTATGGTAAAAAAAATAAGATGAAAAAATTTTATAATAAAAAATATTTAAATTAAAATTATTCAATATATTTTTGAAAATTTAAATTAATGAATTAGAAAATATAAAATCAATCCTGCAGAAACAAACAAAAGGCGATTTTTCAAAATTTAAAATGTTCAAATTTTTATATTGTTTTTATATAAAAACACAATATGAAAATTATTAAAATGTCCCAAATTGGATTAACAGAATTATATTTGATATAATTTTAATTTTAAAACAATTGAAAATTTAATTTAACATTATAAAGATTTTAAATGAACATGTAGTTTTCAATAAAAATTCAGTATTATTTACTATTAAACAAAAAATGAATCTTTTAAAAAAAATCAAAAAAATTCACCATATGATAATTTTGATATTATCAATTAAAATATTAATTTCTAATTTTCAAAAAAAAATAAAATTGGTTAAAATACACTTCATGTTATGTCTTCAATGTGTGACAAAACCTTATTTTAGAAGAATTATTATTTGTCAAAAACCATTTATTTTATCTTCCAAATGATTCTTTTTTTCAAATCTAAACAAAATATAATAGAGGAATTGGTGAAAAAAAATATAAATTTATCTATTATTATTTAAAACCAATAATTTAATGCCTATATTAAAATGTTAAATATTAGATAATATTTTAACAGTATGTCATATTTTTTTAAACCAAGTGTTAGTGCATCAAAATTTATTGATAAAATTATATTTATTCTAAAATATATATATTGTACCATCTTAGGGTGTTAAATTCACCCCTCTTACAAATATTCTAACCTCAATAATTAATTCATTTTACCTTCTAAACAGATGTGGGTATCTCTTCATCATATTATTCATTGGCTCCCAATTTTCTTCCTCCATTTTGTGATTTATTTAATATACCTTTATCAAAATAGACATAAATTAACTCAATAATTATTGTCTAGTAACTAGAATTCATATGATTTTTTCATAGTAAAATAGATCAGGTCTAAATCAATTTCATAGTATGTGAAAAAATGTGTTTGGACTGGGGTGTACTTCATTAAGAATTATATTTGGAAAAAATCTTGTATATTTGAGACATTTATTAGCATTGCAAAATGGTAACCACCAAATCCAATTCATTAATGAATTTACGAGGTTTATACGTACCTGGGAATTAGTTTCTATTTTATACCAAATTTTATAAAACCCTTATATAGAGATACTCTAATAAACATGATCTACCGTTTGGAATTCCAAATTGTTTCACAAATTAGTTGTATAACACCTTTTCTTATATTGAGCAATTTAAATGTGAGATTGAATAACCTTTACCTTTTTCTTTTTCTCTTCAAAATGTTCTAGTCTTATGTTTTTCCTTTCACAAAACATATCCCAGAAAAAAAATAATACGACATCTCATTTCTTAAAAGACTTCATACAATACCATTTAAATACATGAATGAAAAACATTTTTATTGGAAAGATTTTCCAAAGGAAAATACTGATCACTCATTCCATGAAAGTCAAGTGAGAATAATCTCAAAATAAGTTTCATTTTTTGAATAGTTTTTTTGCATGTCCATTAGTTCAAGGATTATAGGCAGTTCCCAAGTGAAGCATAGTGTATACATCCTTCTAATTTTTTTTAACAAAAGTTCAATGTACAACTTGTAAAAAAATAAAACACAAATGAAAAAAGTTCACCATAAAGTCACAAAATGTGATTAATTAAGATCCTTGAGAGTTTTTAAGAGGTTTATATTCTTTATTTTTTTTTGGAAATATTCATATATTTTAAGCGATCAATTATAACCAATATTGAATAATTTTTCTCAGAGTATTTTTGTATTCCTATATGTTAGTCTATAGTAATGTCATACCATTTTCATAGAGTAACATGGAGAGGTTTCATGACTCCACTATAATATTTCCTCACAAATTTAACTTACAGAAAAACCAACCAACTGGAGACATGGAATGAAATTTCTTACTTGATGTTGTCCTACAAAAAATGTTTCCTAAAATCCCAAAACATCTTTATACTTTTAGAGTGTATCGGTAAATTTTTGATATGGGCATATTCCAAAAACTTTTGTTTTATCTCACTTATATATAAAACACATAATATCTTTCTAAATTTTAAAACATCATCTTCACAAATTAATTCCATTAATTTCCTATCAATCATAACATTAATTTTGGTCAGAAAGTTTACATCATAAAATTCAAAACATTTTATCCTTTCTAATAAATATTAATTTGAAATCATTTGAAAATGAGAGATGGGTACCTTCCCATAATAATTAATATTTCCATTTTTACATGATCCATGAACATAAAATACCACAAAATCAACATTTATGTCACAACTCAGCAATCCTTTTGAATCAATGCATCAACTATCATAATTTATTTCTCTAGGTGGAAGTGTTTTGAGAAATCCTAATCCTTCTTTATCTCATGCAATATCATTCACCTCATGTTGATAACTTTTTAAAAAAAAAATTATTTTAGGCTTTTATGATCCTTGTATATCTCAAATATTTCACCATAGGGATAATTTCTTCATATCATAAAATAAAATATTATAACCACCAACTCAAGATTATGGGTTGTATTGTTATGTTCATGAGTCTTCAATTACCTTAATGAATTTTCAATATCATTATATTTTTTCATTAGGGGAAAACTAAATCTCATTTTTCAATGCATCACTATATATCAAAAACCCATTATTTCCAGACTGTAGAGTGAAAATCGGAGCATGGGCCAACAACCTCTTTAGTTTATCCAAACATTCTTCACATTCCATTATAAAAAAACCTATCCTGTTTTATTTTAAATATGGTTAATGGTTTATACAATCACCCATAATTCTAAATGAATCATTGATAATAATCTTCAGAACCAATGATAATAACCACCTAGATTATTTTCATTGGTATTGACCATTCTCTAACATCCTTTTTATTTATATCATCAACTATTTTTCCATGATTAGAGACAATATGTCCAAGAAAATAAGATTTTTAAATATATAAAAAATAATTATCAAATTTCACATATAACACTTTTTTCAAAGAGACTCATGAATGATCTTAAAGAGATTATCATAGTACACATATATTTTAGAATACCCTAAAATATCATATATGAATAACAAAGAAAATACTCAAGGTATTAATTGAATAAAACATTTAATTATATCCATAAAAACAGGATTATTAATTACTCAATACAAATGGAATTACTGTAAACTATTAATATCAACACATGTTCAAAAAAGTTTTCATTGAATTGTCTTTTGTCTTTACATGTCACCGATGATTCATGGAATGAAGTAAAATCCTTGAAAAATAGCAGGAATCATGAACTTGATCAAATAATTCTTCAATTCGAGGTAGAAGAAAATTGATCTTCATTATAACAGTATTGATTTCCCAGTAATCATTTCATAGATTTATGGATCTATGTTTCTTATTAACTATGTGATCTAAGGCCCCCAATGGAGAACCACTTGAGTGAATAAATATTTTATCACCCAATACTTATAATTGTTTATTATCTATGATAATTCAAAATAATCCATTATATAGGGAGTATTTAATATTTTTACTTTCATTATTGATTAAATCAATGGAAAAATCAACTTTACACTATGGTAGATGTTTACGAAAATCTTTAGGAAATATATCAGTATATTCCTATATAATTGTTTCATCCTCATTTTTTATATCAAATTCTCCATTATAAGATTTTTTTTCTATTATTCCATAATAATAACACTATATAATGCTATTTAAACATATATAGATTATACTAAAATGAATAAGTCTATTCTTTAGAGATAATTAATTCTATATCATTCCCAAAAATCTGAATTTCTTTCTTCTATCAATAAAATTTTGAATCATATTTTGAAAGACAGTCTATATTTAGGATTATGTAAAATTTAACCATAAGTAAGATAATATATTTAGTACATAAAATAAGCTTATGTGTAATAATAGGGACTTCTTGAAATAGTAGTATTATAGTGAGACTTCCCCAAAGATATTTGATTGATTACTCCATTCTCAAATTAGAATCAAAATTTATAATTTTCCTTGAAAAAATAGTAGATATAAATGAGTTTTAGGATATAACATCAAATAATGAATTAGTTAAATTTTAATATAGGATTAATGTACCTCCGACGACATCATTGAGTAGTTCCACTTCAGCTGTAGTGATCACATAATCTTGGTATTCTCCACTTAGACACTTTTTTGTTCAATTTCGTTGATTCGTGGTATATAGGTGTGAAAAATTCCAATTTTATTTATAATTGAAATAATGTATATCATAGATTTGTTTCCTTCCATTTCATTCATGATCCATATTCCCCTTATAGTCACATATGTAACACAAAAACATTCAATTGAATAAATTCCCATGATTATTCTTTCTATAATTTTCACTTGATGGAAATTGATCCATCCTCCACTTTTTATTTGATGCATTTTCTTTCACTTAGGGTTTAGATAACATCTTCCGATCTTTATTCCCCTTGAATATATTGGATCTAGAAAAATCTTTATTTATTTTGATGGCATATAAAACTATTTCATTTTATTAAAAATTATATGATATACGGGATCCCTTATGAAAGTTGTATTAATCCCTTCAAAGGAATGGTCAAACATTAACTCAGTGTTGCATATGTAATCCATAGATTGCCTATATAACCCTATAATTATATATTCTTACTCCCCAAAACATTCATTTTCCCTTTTTTTAGATAAGTAACTTTCTATTCATATCAATTTTTTTCTCAGGAGGGAAATATTTTTTTAAGAATTTATCCTTAAAATATCTCCACTACAGAAGCTATATTTTCTATTTCTCTTAACAAATCTTTATCAAAATACACAATTTATCAATATCACCATTGAGACAATGCACGAAAAGTGTAACCTTTTATTATTCAGCGCATTACAATGTATTCAATATAATTTCAAGAGAAATAATAATTTTTTTCTTCCACTGGATTAGTATTCCCTCCAAATGATGGTGTGTTATATCATGAAAAGTGATCTATTATAGGATAATCTCACCATGGAACATATCCCCCCATCCAAGAGATGTTATTTGTGATAACCTAATTAGGTTCCCCTCATATAGCCACAACATGATAATTTCTGATTCTAGTTGTATAGGCTTCCCCATTAGGTAAATCTATTAATTAGACATGACTATAGATAGACTCCTTCCCTCGAGGAGAAACATATAAACAATATAATATAATAAATTAGATAATAAAATAAAAAAAATTAATCGTAATGTATAACTCAAAATATTATGTCACACTTATCAGAAATTAAAATTTTGGAAATTCTAATATCATATTCATAAACATGGTTTCATTGGGGATATATTTATTCTCAAATACATTATAATGGTTATAATTAAAATTTTATTATCCTAATAGTATCCCTTATGAGTGTCAAACCATGTGCACAGTAATGCCCCTTGTCATGTAATATGTGATGATCGAGTCAATCCAAATTCTTCCTTTTATGTGTTATCAACACTAGGTACATATTTTCTACATCCATATCCATTTTTAGAATCAATATTGGGATGCGTTTCTAGGAGGAATCTTAATCTCTTTCTTACCAAAACATTATAAGATACATTTATACTTATAATTAAATTATATCATTGGGTTATTATTACTATTCTTGGACATCCATACTCTAGTGTCCAAGTATTCTACTAAAAATAATCTAATAAAAAATATAACGACCCAGACTCTAGTACACCATATAATGTTCCATGGTTTATTAAATTGTAATAGATACAAATGGCCTAATGCCGAAGGACCGATCAATTTAGTAATTTTGGAGAAATAGATATATAAATTATTCCCATTTTACATTTGGAGTAATAAAATAAAACATAACACATAAAAAACAAATAAACTACATCATTTAAAACTGATTCAATTATATATTCATTATATTATGGAGAAAGCAAAGAAAATAATAGTGAGATAAAATTCATAGTAAGGGTTAAGTACAATATAAGATATCATAAGAAAATAAGAAAAATCAATGAGGAAATGTAAATAAAAAAATATTTAATTTAAATAGTTTGAATATCCTAATAAGATAAGGAAAATAAATATAGTATGATTAATAAGTGATAAACTCATTCTATTGAATTTATAGATTGAGAATTAAATGTATCTAGATATAAAATAATTTTGGAAATTCCGCAAATAATAATTACTAAAATATTACATATGGAAATGAGTTGTTATTTTATTCAATTAAAATACACATCATAATACCTATACGTTGAAAACCTTTGATAATATGTTTTAAAACTATATATAGAAACCCATTAAATTTGGGTATTTTTTCACATGTGGCCTAATAATGCATTAAAGAGCTATATTATATTAAACATTGCTTGTCACTATAGTATTAAATAAATCTTCATATATTTAATAATTTATTTAATTTATTAATCAATATTAATTATTATCAAATATATATACTGATTAATGAATATAGATTTATCAATATTTCCATGGTTAATCAAATAAATATCATGATAAACACTATTTGTAAAAATAGTCTATGATTTAGGAAATAATTATATCCATTATGATATAATATGTATATTTAAGTCAAATTAATTATCTAAATACAAGCAATTACTAGAATGAGATTTTTTCAAGAAAAAGTTAAAAAATATAAAAATAAGATTAGATTTTACTGAAACTTTTACCCCTGGGTAATTTTCAAGTGAAATCCCCTGAGATGAAATGATTCAAAGTCAAATAGAAAATACCATGATGTAAGAATGAATGAAGATATTATCTCACATGGGAAGTTTATACACCACATAAAATCGAATTGATTTATAAAAACAAATAAATTTCATTGTAATGTATATTGTGATGAAATCCCTTAATTCACTCTTTCCATTCATTGAATTTTAATTAACCTCATGTATAATGGTATTATGTGTAAAATTAATTTACACCAAAAACATATTAATATTTATAATATCATATATTATCTTATTATCACATTTTACTAACCTTTTGTTAATAATTTTTTATTATTTTCATTGTTTCTAGTGTTACTTACCTTGTTTTCTCATTCAGGATATCTTATAATTGTTCATATTCCATATAAATTATAGAATTTTATAAAACTGAGAATAATAATAATGAAATAATTATCATTTTTGTTCATAATTTATAATTATAATAAAAATCATGAATGTTGGATTAAGGAATGAAGTATATAACAGTCATAGAGACGGTATGTTGTATGTACACATGAGTAACGTTTAAAATTTTTCAATTATCATTATATAAACTAGGTAAGTAATATTTTATCTTTATATAATGATAATAATAACATAAATACCATATTATTTACCAAGGTATAATTATATATATCATTCTTTGGACGTGTTAATGAAAAGAGAGCCACACCGCTATGTGAAGGTGGTAGTCCACATATACACAAATGATGTTACCATCTTTCATTGAGTGAAAAGGTATGAAAAGAATGATACATATTATTTTATCATAATTATGAATATTCCATGAATATCATAATTATTTCATGTATATCAAACAATATCATTAACCTTATCCTTATCAATTTACATTTAAATAAATAGTGAATGACAAATCACATCGTTTAGCAAAGAGATAGTTTTTTCATTCACACGAGTGACATTATGATATCCCCCGAGGAATAGAAAATAATATATATATAAGTATATGATATAATATATTAATAGGTATAATTTTGTTATTAATATCATAAATATACTTTATATCCATCATCATACCCAACTGTATGAGTTGGTAATGAAAAAACAAATGACATCGATTCACGAGGCAGTAGTCCACTATACACACAAATAATTATTTTATCACCCATTTAATTGAAGTAGAGTTTTTTTTAAGTTATGAATGTAAAATAAAAAACACCCAATTATATGGAATTTTCTGATGTTATTTTATCATCATTTTTTAATTTTAATAGAAAGAGGTGGAAAAGATAAATATAATAAATACACTTATTGAATAATCTTACATCTTCATCAGGTAACTTCCTTAGGTTTTCACCAAAAGTTTTTATTTGGTGGATATATACAATAAATAATACTTTTATGATGATGGGATGGAGGTTTAGATGTTATATTATTAGGTATTGTCCAATAAAAAAGGATGATATGGTGTGAATAATATAGGATAGGTGGTGGACTTTTAGAAGTATCATGAGTTGAAAACTTTTAATTTTTAGAAAGAAAAATTTGTACCCACATTTTTTAAATGTAAAAATGACAAAAATAATGGATTATACCATAACATTATAAATTATATGCTAAAAATATTACCATGAAATATATTTTAGAAAATATTTTATTTCATTTAAACATTTACCTATTTAGTTCAACACCCGATAAATCTAATTTTACATTAACATTAGTAAATAATTTTTGTGTTTTCAAAATACACTATGCCCAAGAAATAAGATGAACTTTTTAGATAATTTAAATTATAATTATTAAAAATATTTAAAGTATTTTTCTAAATATTGTTCATATAAGTGGAAGATGTAATTTAAAATTAATCTCATAGACACAATAAGAAAATGGGTTTTTAAGGAGAAGATATTTAATGTTTACAATGTTTTAATATCAAAAAATAAATATAAAATTATTAAAATGAAAAAATTGGGATTCATAGACATATAATTGTAATAATTTTAATTTAGAACCGATCAAAATATAATTTAAATATATAAATATTTTATATGAAAACAAAATTTTCTATTAAAAATCATTACTTTTCACTATTCATCAAAAATTAAAACCTTTCAGAAAAATCCCAAAAATTATCCCTAAGATAATTTTCTTATTATTATTTAAAAAATGATATTAATTAATTGAAATTTGTAAAATTGGTAAAAATAAATTTTAAATCATGTGTACAAATCACAAAAAAATTGTCTTTTAGAAAAAACAATATTTTTTCATAAGTCTTCTCTTTTTCATCAAACTATTATTGATTATAATTTATAATAAATAGATTAAAAATAATATGTTTAAAAAATATATAATTAGTTAGTATTATTCATAACCTATAATACGATTTATATTATAAAATGGTCATGTTTAAAATTTATTTTAATAGAGTACCATGTTTCATGTAAACATAGCGTTCTGTAGATCACACAATATTAAGAAAATTAATCCCATTCTAAATAAAATATAGTATGACCTATTGAGGTGTTACAATGATTATTCAATTTACTGTACCTTATAAATTTCAAACATTAAATATAATTTCATGAATTTTAGTAATATAAAATTATCAATATTTTATTTTATTACATCATTAGGTTATTGTGTTTCCTTATAGAATTTATGATCTAACAAAATTGCTTTGATGGTTTTAGTTGTACGTATCTATTGAAATTTACCCATATGATACAATATAATTAGTAACATATCTAAATATTATAAATAATTATTAAGATGTGTGACCTCTATATGCATTATATATGGGGAATATAGTATGAATAAAAAAAAACATAAATACATGGAATATATTTTATACATAATACATTTTTTTTATTATTCTAGTATATAGGCCATAATACCCTTATAATAAAGAAAATTAATGGGTTGATATATCCATGGTATAAATTTACCATGTTAAGAGGTCTCATAATCCTCTTCCAATTGTATATTCAAATAAGTAATTTTTATCTTACATAAAATTCAAACTCATATAGAATAATAATAAATTATTTCTTCTTTTTAATTTATAGTAATTTAATATATTGATGAATGAATCTGGCCTTCTCTATAATTTTTTTATACATGTTGGGTTCATAGTATATTTCATTATCTATAATAATAATTCAATTTTAAACATCAATATATATTACTATTTGGATATTAATATTATAAATTTTTAATATAAGTGAGTTATTTGACATTATAAGAAATTAGCCAGTGGAAGATGTTGATCCTAACTTCTATTGAATTCTACCAATAAACCTCTAAGGATGAATTAATGATCTTATAGTCTTCTTATTTTATCATCTATCAATATATAATAAATCATACTACTATCCAACTATAAAAAATAATATGTGATTCCCGAGGATTTATCACCACTAATATGTTATAAACGTTATTATACTTATTGTGTGAGTTAAAATTTGGCCTGATAACTAAAATTTCTAGTTCATAGTTATTATATAATTACTAATAAAATATATATTGATTCATTACATACATTCCAATTAACTTCTACGTTTACAATTTTATATCAATGGTAATTCTATTTCACTATACGATAATTTCTTCTATATAGTATAAATCATTTCAATAAAAATTAGGTTTTAAAAATAAAAAATTTATCTATTTAATAGAAATATCCATAATTGGATCTTTGACATAGTTAGACTTCCTAATCATCCATTAACCCAATAAAATAGTTTGAAAACATTATTGATAAAATAAATTTTTTTATGGGGTACTAAATTAAAGAAAACCGTTAGGACATTTAAAAATATGAAAAAAAATTCATGTTTATTATTCTATATAAACATATTCTAATAGAGAAAATCATATTATATTGTAAATGAATAAAACTGAATTGAAATTAGTCTCAAAGGAAGATAACAATAATTTTCACAACCTAAGAAATAATAGAACCTATGAAAACATTTTAGGTAAATTAAACTATTGAAATTTAAAGTATAACAGTCATCGCTTATACGATGAAATTCAAATATTCTAATTAAAACTCATTTAAGACATATAAAAAAGTCTATGAAAACATAAAATTTTATTTATAATCCTTCTAAACATATACTAACCATTAATGTAATATAATATAATAAGATATTTCCAATATCATTTCTCTAGAGAAAAAATAATTATCAAATGCATTGTAGGGTTATATATCAAATTAAATTATCATAATGTAAACTTTATATGAAAAATTTTCTAAATAAAACATATATTATATTTCATTTCATCATTTCAAGAGTAAATCCCAAATATATGATCTGATAAACTGAATACTACATTTGACCAAAAAATTAAAATAAATTTCATTTTTAATTATAATAAATATAATTGTAAAATAAAATATTCAATAAAAAATTATAATAGAAATTTAATATGAAAACCACCTAAAAAATATAATATAACTTTAAAATAAATAAATTAAATGATGGGAATAGAAGGAGATATTGTTGTAAACCATAAAAAAAAATTTTAACTAATTTAAAATAAAATAAAAAATAATTACATTTAAAAAATTTCTTTTTTAACAAATTGAAATTAATTAATTAATAGTATAAATGGATTTTAAAAAATTATTAACGTATATAGAATTATGTAAAATAAAAAATAATAATAGTACATACATATAATAATACATGTTTAGAAAATAACTTCAAAACGTGTATACTAAATGTTTTAAAAAAACCCTTAACTCGAGTCTAACACGCCCCATAGGACTCTAAAACCCTGAAAAAATATATATTAATTATACTAATTTTGATGGAAATTATTTATGTTCATTACCTTATTATTATTACATTTATTTCATTCATTATCATTTTTAATTGATTTACCAAATTTGCATTTTTCATATTGATTATCACTTGATCATTATGTTCTTTACATAAAACTCACCTCATTATAATGTTAATTGAAAATGGCCCATGTTCAAAACTTTTATATGTAAAATAAGTGTAAATATTTTGTATTAATGAAATGATATATTATAATTCATTTTATATTTCATGAAATAGTTAGTTTTCCAAGAATTATGCATGATATTTTTTAGTTCCATGAAATAAAATATCCTTAAATGTTAAAAATTTATACAATTATTTTGATGGATATTTCACTATCTAACTATTATAATCCTCAAATTAACTAAATATTAACTTTATGTTAAATCTTGAAATTAGTTTTGTAATTCAATAATATAAAGATTATATTTATTGAAACCCCACCATTTATATAAGTAGTTTAAAACCACCATGGTGATTGATATTTTTATATAGATTTTAAAAATAGAAAAAATTGAAATAAAAGTTTTTATAAAAAAATATATTAATATTAAACTATCATTATAGCTCACAATTTAATAATTTACATATTCTTTTGAAAATTGTTATAGGGTAATCGAAATAAAAATAAAATGTTTAAGAATGTACTGTAATATAAAATAACTATGACTTATAAAAAAGAGCTTGACGAGAGATATTGTTAGATATTACATCATTTTTTGATAAAAAATATTCTAATAACATTTATATCGAATAATGGATAAAAATAAGACAATTATAACACGAATATTATATTAAATTACCATAAATAAAAAATGTAAATGAGGTTTAGAAACACATACCACTGAAACTCTTCCAGTGGATTGCGTTTGGTGACTTTAGAGAATGTCATTTTGGTTAGGAAAATGCATTTTTAGTTTTTGAATTGAAGTTTATGGAGGTCTTTTCTAATTAGGAGAGAAAAATAGAAAAGAGCGGTGAAATTAATAGGTAAATTAATTCCCCTTTTATAGGAATAATATAGTGAGGTTTTCACAATTATTATATTTTGAAGGCTTAAATATGTCATCTTAAAATGGAAATTATATCTAAATGGGAAAATAGATGAAATTAGTGACCATTACAATTAAAAATTTATTCTTTATAATATTTTAAATGTTTTTAGTCAAACTATAAATCCATGATTACATTAAGATAACGACTAATTTCAAATTTATGGTTATTTTATAATTTAAATTTTTATTATATAAAAATAATAATGTATGTACTATTGAAATATTTTAGTAGTTACTTATATTTCATTATGATCTGAAAAAATAATCCAAAATCACAATTCATCCATATAATGACATTTTTAATTTTTTAGAATAATTTACTATGATTTTTCTCAATATTTTACAGGAACTACATAATAGTTGGGAATATATTTTGTATGATAATTAAATTATTTAGTTTTAAAAATTAATTACTGAGATATATATAATTTATTAATAAGAAAAAAAATAATATAAACCCATTAATAGAGTTTTTTAATTCTCTTCATTATCATGAACATGTATTGAAGTTATAATATCGACTTTTCGTACCTTTCACATGCACTAGGTAAAACATTAGATAATTAAAATGTTCTATTACTCAAAATTTCATAAATATACAAATATAAATTTATTATAAATTATAATTTTCATTCAATTATATAATTGTATTATCAACTTATAAATATTATATTAAGGACATCTATTTTTAGCATTCTAATGTTGTGATGTCACTCCATCAACACTAATAATTTTTTTCAAATTTATGTTGACATAAAAAAGAATTTATATTTCATGGATAATATTTTGACTATAATATCATAAAATTGTTCTCTTTAATTACATACAAATACTTCATAAATTTTATTCTATATTTATATTTTTTTCATGTTATAAATGTTTTGATGCTAATAAAAATGACATTTTTAAATTATTCACCATGGAAAACATTTTCTCAAAAAAATCAAATGATTACCCAAAGATAATTTTGAAAATATAAATACAAAATTTAATGTCCATTTTATGAAATTAAATTTATTAAAATTATATAATTTAATTTTGAATGAATCAATAACATACAATGAAACATAATTTCAATAAGGTGAAAACTATTTTTTTGAAAATAGAATTTATTTTCATGTTCTATATTATAATAAAATTATTTATATGAGCTAAATATTATATATTAAAATTAATTTAATAAATTAAGATATATCAAATTTAATATTTATTTATTTGAAAACATTCATTGGTTTTCACATTCTATACCCATTAATAAAATTTTATCATCACAATTTTATCCATTAATTAATAGTTGGGGGTATTTTTCTCCCACTTCTCCTTTAGGACACCTTGATTCTTATCTAATAATATAAGTCATCTGAAAAAATTATAAGTGATTATTTTCATATTCTGGAACACCAATTATCATCAATCAAGTATTGGAGCTACCTTTTCCTCATATTAGTTGTTCTCTTTTAACATAACTACTTCAAATATCAATACATGATATACATCAAGAAAAGTTTTTGTCAATTACCAAAACATGAATCACATAACGTAACAAAGATATTATCATAATTTTGTTTACGTCATAACCCACTTATCTAATATTATAAATAAATTCACCATAACAAATAAAAATGGAAATCAACATTATCTTTTTTGAAACACATCACTAGTTCCATGTACTGACATTAGTTTTTTAGTCCTATAAAATAAACTCTATGTTCTATAACATGTGTCACTATCTAAAACCAAATTATAAAAACCACTAAATTTTAAGATGAAATTATTAAATAAGATATAATAAACATAATGATGGTAAATGATTAATAATATTTTTTTGATAGTAAATAATTAATATAAATAATTTTTAAAAAGTTAGTTTCAATAAATGTTAATTTGATTATATTATATATTGTACTTTTTAGAACTCTCTAAAGATATTATAACTAAAATATTTTAAATTAACAATAATTTTTTAATTCCACCTTAAAAATAGTATATGATGTTTTTTATACTTTCATAAAATAATATATTTTTAGGTGAATATAAAAAATAGATATTAATTTCATCACATTTATGAATTTGTTTTATTATATAAATACATTGAATGTTTATGAGAACTATTAATCAAAAAATTATGTATTAGAAATAACATTCTATTATTTTAAAATAATATTTCAAATCTAAAAACCCATGATAATTTTTTGTGATATTTTATGTATTTATTTAATGAAAAGAGGCTTTTGAGGATTTTGTCTATTTAATTATTGTATGATGAAGAAAAGAATTTTATTTCTATTATTGTAAATAAAAACAATTTGAGGGAGAATAATTATTTTAATTTACTTGGAATAAATTTCATTATAAATTCTATCATAATCATAAAATATTTTCCAAAAAAATAATCTCAATGAACAGGACATTACATGTTACACATGTTAGCATTAAGATTAATTTTTCAACACATATAATGTTAATTTAATAAAAAATTTACCGTAATTGAGATAATTTTTTTAATATTATATAACATATCTAAATTTAATTTTATTTTCAAAATATCGATTATTATAATTAATGATAACTAAAAGATAATAATGAAACACATATTTTAATATTATTATTCTTTTAATTTCAGAAATTTATATAAATAATAAAATTTAAAAAATTAAGGAATTTATATAATATAATTTATAAAAACATAAATAAATATATTAATACTAATTTTATTGTCAATAAATACTTAAAATAATTACTATGCATATTTCCAAAATTTAATTTTTCTACTAAAACAATTTTTATGCCCATTATATAATTTTTTGTAAAGATACTATTATAATAGTTATAAATTTAATAGGATTAAATATAAGTTAAAATTGGAAATATTGACAACATAACCTGGTTATATGGGTTATGTTATCTGTGAAATAAAAAATATCATCACATATTTTAAAACTATTTAGCCGATATACAAGATAATCCAATAAAAGTAATAATTTAATTGTAAAAACTCTAAAATATTTTCAAAACATATGTTTAATCGCATGATTAATTTTAATATACCCATAGAAACCATGAATTCAAAAAAATTTAATATCTGGATCTTTTATCCATGTAACAGGGTCATCAGTTTATTAAATTATAATAATGATTGTAAAAGTTCCATTTTTCTCTATTACAATAGGGAATCACTTACACCCTTCCAAACACACAACTATAATTATATTTAATCAATTTTACTATTAATATTTACTCTAATTATAACCCTCTCACAAAAACATAACCCAGTGTTTATTCATTGATAGACTATTCCATTCAATTTCAAGGAATCTTCTATGGGAAAAATAATATATATAATGTAAGTGTTATATACTACTAATATTTTGATTGAAATATTACTCTCACAAAAACTATATCACCACAATAATATTATAGATTTTGTGTCATTATTATATAAAAGTTCTTTTAAATTGTTTTTATAACTCTTATTTATTTATTTTTATCCACTTAAAAAAATCAAAAAATATTGTTATTGTATTGTGTGGACTACAACCTCACTAAAGAGACATCATTTTTCACTTCTATTTTTCATAGATGGTATTATTGGTGGAAGTATTTAATAAATATAATAAAATAATTATCATTAAATTACAATTTAATATCCACCTATATCCAACATCAGGTGTCGATCAACTGTAATATGAATTATGTGTGCGTCCAGATTACCGTCCCATGAGGAGACAAATTTTTCCATATAGATTTTAATATATTATATGAAAATACTAAAATATTTTTCATAATAAATAAAATGTAAAAATAAGATAATGATTATTTCTCCATTATTAACATATATAATTATAAACATCTCATTAACCATATATGATAATCGTGCTAAAGTGTGTGAGTTTCAGTTAGTTTGACCAAATATATAAAAAATGATGTAAAATATTAATTTGGATGACTATAGGACAATTAAAATTGAAATTATTATAAATAGTTTTTTAATATCATGAGTTGAATATGGTTTTAAATATTTTATGTTATATGTTGTAATTTTTATTAAAATAAAATTTCTATTAACTAAAATTACCAAAAATTGTGGTTATAAATTCCTTTTTCAAATAACATAACTAAATTAAATAAGGAATTAATTAATATTATTTAAATAAATATAATTATGTTATTAAATAACCTTATATGGTATATAAGTAGTGAACATGATATAAAATGATCGTTAATAATATCATAATTATTAAACCTCTGTAAAATATTTAAAATTATTAGCACAAGATAATCCTTATATTCTCTTACTAATTAACACACTCTTGATAAGTAATTATTAATAAGGATTAGAAAATGATAATATTATGGAGTAATGTATAACCATTAAATATAGGAACAATCCCCTTTATTTATTATTTTTAATATATACAATGGTACGATTATGTTTTAGGAGGTTCTCAGAGGTTATGGAACTTAATGGAGGCATTTCTGGATGTGCATGATTTGATAATGGTTATTAAAAAACATGCATAAATTCTAGAACACTGTTTAATAGAAATAGCGTGCACTGGGTAGCTGCATAGTTAGGTCCATGGATTACATTGACAGTGCGAATGTCAATGGGAAACTGTGAAAATGGAATAGGGAGGAAAAAATGGTTAGTGCAATGTTTTTATAATTGTGCAAGCTAAATGGGTGAAAAGATGGATTAAGATAGTAACACTACATGGTTGACATATAGTTTAAAAAATGTGTGGCCTAACCTTGTGACATGTATGTGAAATTCCTTAAAAGATGGATCTAATATAAATTAAATTCTCGCGCCATTATTTCCACCCATAATTCATATATAAAATGAATTCTTCATCCTCTCATGCCTATAGAGATGATTACTATGGATCCATATGTGATCTATAAGTGAATCCAGTGCTTTGGAGTCCCTAATTCTTTGATAAGAACATCTTCTTGGTCAATCAACACATAACCACGGATCTTGCCTATCCTAAAATCATGGATCTAGTCTATTGGGGAAAGAACCATAATGTGTACTATCGATATTGATGAGTTCTTTTTGTTTAGGTTGAATAGAATAACATTTAAGTTTACACATAGAATATCTAATATGGTTTTTTCCTAAAAGTATTTCAATTCACAAGATTTCTATATTCATAATTAAATTAAGAAATTCATTCAAAACATAGAGTTATTTGAACAATAATTTCAATAAATTTTATAAAATTTAAATCAATCAATCATATTTTAATATAGTGGAATCCATATAGAAGAAACCTTCCTCTAAAACATTGTGATAACAAAGAACATCCCAAAAACATAAAAAACATTCTTAGATCCTCTAAATTCGAACATTGATATTCTTTTCTTTAGAAAACTCTAGATATCATCTTTATTGGTATCACGCTGCATGGATCTTTACCAAACTGACTATATCCTTGAGTATAATAAAGGGAAGAACCATGGATTGAAGAATCGTGAAAATTACTGAGATCTTATTGAATATTATTGGCTTCCAAAATAAATTGATTCACCTAAAGACCACTCCCAAATTCAAAGGAACGAAATCTCTATCCCAATGAGGAAAATGAATTCATGTTATGGGTGGGTATGGGAAAAGAAATTATTAATGATATAATTTGGATAAGATCCACTTTTAAGGAAACATACATGTAGGATGCATGACTATGCAACATTTTCTAGAAAACTGTGCACTTACCATACAGTGAAACTATCTACATCCATCAATTTTCATTGTTAGCTCGTGTGGTTAGACAAATTGTGTTCTAACTATGTTATTTCTTTCTATTCATTTTTTTGTGGATTCATATTTTCACTCTCATAGTGCATCCAAACTATATGCCTAACTGTGTGCCTATATAGTTCTCACTATTTCTCTTAGATAATTTCATAGAAATGTTGAACAACTTCAAAAAATCATGGTCTAAACTTTAACTTGCAAGAAATCGTCCAATAGGTTCCAAAAACACCCCATAACCTCTTAGAAAATACAATCATTATATATACATAAAATTTATAAATAAATGTGTAATTACCTGTTACTTATGGTTCTAAATTATCCCCACAATTGGCCTTTCTACCCCCTAAATGTGGAAAAAATTCATTTCTATGGACGAGTTCGAGACATTTCATAATTTTTTTTAACACTCCCACTTTTATTCCTTAACATAGAAAAGTTAACATAAACTACCTTATAGACTAAGGGTTTTCCCTAGAAAGACATTATATTTCCAATCCACAATCTATACCATAAGATGAATTGATATAAAATTTGGCTCTAGGTAAATGTGATCCAATCGAATCACATGGTAAAGATAAATTTGATACACCTTTAATACAGTTACATGGAACACATTATGAAAATAACTGATCCTTTTTCAAAAATCCAACCGATATTCCAACTCACAAACTTATTCAAGTACCTTAAAAGGTCCTATGTACTGATGAGATAAAAATTCATTCAAAAAAAATCACAGCGTCAAATCCTTAGAGATATTATCATGTACGCATGATCACTCATCTCTAATTAAAATAGTTTCAAAAGATTATTGGCATATGATTTATAAAGAATCTGATCCATCTCAATTCTCTTTATGATCAAATTAATCTTCTCTATTATCTATTATACAAGTATTGGTACAACATGTGATGTCTCATATATTTCTATATAACAAAGTTGAGAATGGAATGGATGCATATAAAATGCTTCAAATAGAGCCATTTGTATCAAGTCCCAATAACTGTTGTTGTATGATAACTATACCAATGGTATGTGCTCCTCCCACGATAAACCAAAATCCACTAGACAAGCCCATATCATATCTTACATCAGTTATAAAATTCTTTCATATTATCTATATGTTTTAGGATGACACAGTATGCTCATACTAATTTGAGACCTAAGGGATTTTGTGTAAAGATTTTAATAAATGAGACATAAAACTGGGTTCTCAGTTTAAATTTTTAAAAACAAATATTTCCTACCTTTTTCCACTTTTCTGATATAGGTTTTTTTCATATATTCCACTTTATAGTTTTTCTTCCAAAATTTCAACCAATTTATATAATTTTCCAATCCATAATTCAAACAAGTATTTCTATCAAATCACACCATGATTTCCAAAATAGTTGCAACATGTTTAATCAATTTAAACTCAATATGTCAAATTTTATTCCTAACAAATTATGGGGGGAATCCACCAACATCTAAAACATTGGATAAAATGAACATTATCAAAATAACTTCAAATAACTGACTTAGATATTCTAGATTCAAATTTTAATCATATTTCCTTAAATAAAAATAATAATATTTCATCAGGATTGACATAAAAAAACCTAGATCTGTATTGAAAGGACTAGAACGATGATACCAAGAGAGGGATTAAACATGTATCTTTGAAGGATGACTAATAATGGCTAATTATCAAAGAATATAGAACTCCAATGCACTACCATTTAGAAACATATCCCTCATAGATTGAATGGAATTTTCCCTCTAGCCTTTGTATTAAAGGGAATTATTGTTATGGGAAGAATAAAGGAAAAATACTTAAGTGGATAATTCATTTTAGATAAATTTTTTATGTAAGGCCACCTATAAGCCGAACAATTAAGGGACATAGTTCGGAAAAACATTCTGCAATCATGCAGTTATACAATTTTAATGAATCTCAACTCATGTTTGGCTCACAATGGTATATTAACCATGTACGAACCATTTTTTCCATATTTATTCATTTTACATGGTTTCCTTATAGAACATGTAAGGTCTATCAAAATAATTTTCCTAACCATTCTCTTACCTAGATCCCACTGTTTATTTCACAAGGTTTTCTGGAGATGGTGATTGGTTTCTACAAACCATTATCAAACTGTACAGCTTTAGAGAAGCCTCCATCATGTTCAAAACCCCATTAGAACCTCAAAAAACATTACCCACACATTATATATTCATAAAATACAAAGAAATAGGAGGTTCTCAAAAGTCATTGGTGTTGTATTAATTTTATGGAAATTATCATCAAAATTATGGGTTTCAAAATCATGTGAATATATGATATATTTTATCATGAATTAAATTTTCATTTCTGATATTGTAATTTAAATTTCATAGTCATTCCCTTTCAATATTTTTTATTTCAATGATATAATGGACCTAATGATTTATCTACAAATCCCATCCAAAATTCAAGACCTCTCAAATGCGATAACCCATCTAGATAATTTGTATGCACATTCATTATACAGCCTCTATCATTTTCTACTCCACTATATATCCTTGGTAAACATAAATTTATATTTACCTTATTTTAAATTTGATTTTTTATAATCTTATAAGAAAATTGTGTTTCCAAAAATTTAATTTCAAAATCTCATAAAGGTTTCCCCACCATTTCAAAAATTAAAATTTTATGTCACAATTTAATTTAAAAACGATCTAATGGTTTCACTATTATTTTCAAAAATAAAGTTTTTCTCACCGACATAAAATTTTATTTTAATTACTCTTATGTATTTTAAAATTGCTAATTATTTAATTTTATTTTAGAACATATATAATTTTAAGGTATTTCCACTTATTTTTTTTGAAAACCTTATATATTTTTCCATTTTTACATTATTGAAGATTCATTTGAAAGCTATAAGTTTTAATGTATTTCCACTAATTTTATTGAAAGCCTTATTTATTTATCAATTTTACATTATTTAATATTCCTTTCAAAATAAAATGTTTTTAACGCATTTTTAGTGTCCCTATTAAAAGCCAAATGTATATTTATGTTTTCAACTATTAATTATTTTTTTAAAGTATATGATTTCAATGTAATTTAACTCTATTTATTGAAAAAATTATGTATTTCATAGTTTCCATTATTAAAAATTATTTTTAAAAGTAAAATTTTTCAATGTATTTTCACTTATTTTATTAAAAACGTTTTATCTGTTTCATGTTAACATTATTAAATATTATATTAAATGTAAAAGTTTTAATGTATTTACCATTACTTTTTTTGAATCCATTATTTATTTTCAAGTAAATCTTATTAGATAGTCATTATAATTTTTTAATAGTTCTAATATTCCCTTAAAAAAATTCTTAATGTGTTTTTTTACATCATTATTTATTAAAGGTTTTGTGAAAAAAAAATTTTCTAATATATTTACCCCAAAAAGATTTTTTCCATGAAGTTATGTTTTTATCACCCATTATATGTTATTATTATTTGATTTATTTAGGAAAATAAGAGATATGATGTTTTGTGATTTCTTGGGTCCTTATTGTGTTATTTATTTATGTTTTAAAAAACGATTTCATTTTCTACTGGTTTTTTAAATAATAAATGTTTTTTTTCATGTAGCACACAAATATATGAATTATTATATGGATAAAACCTATATCACCCTCAAATCATAAGTTTCTGGACTATATAATAGGAGATAAATATTTTTTTTAATAGTTTATCAATTACATATTTTCAAAAAGACTGACACTGGTGGAATTAATATTAAAATTGAATTATACATACGATCATTTTAGAAGGTCCCCAGGATCACAAAGGGTAAGTGATGGAGTTATTATATGCTCATAATTTTATTTGTGAATAGGTTGGTAAGTCACTGGGGTAATAAATGCTAACTGTGATGGTGTTAGGATATACTCATAGTTTTTCATTTTCCCAAGTTCAGAACTATTTTGGTTCACAAAGGGTGATAGTGAAGGACTTTTGATGTAATCAAAAGAATACATGTGAATAGGTTTGGGAGTATCCCAGTTCACATAGTTATAAAATCCAATGATTATGATTGGTCAATATTTTAATTTTTTTCCTTGTTATGGAAGTTTTTCACTATTATTACTTATTTAAAAATTATTCATCTATTTTTTAATCATGATCACGTGTTTTATGATTATTGATACATGCTTTTAATCCAAAACATTTATTTTGTGGATACTTAATGACATTTTTATGATATTATGTTTCTCCATAAATAATTATGATTATTATCCATGGTCTTATCAGATTTAATTAGGATATTTAGGACCTTATCATATTCTCCTTCAGTATTACAATAAAAAACCTATGATTTTTACTTTTCCATAAAAATATATTGACCTCATACCTTTCATATGATTCCAATATCCAGGTCTGAATATTATTATATCATGATAGATGTCTAGAAATGAACTGGAGAGATCTATTATAGATATAATTATTCATATATTGTAAAATAATTTATTTATGTTGCTATTATCTTAGACACTAAACCTTTTGGTCCTTAGATTTTGAGAAATTTTTTTAGATGTATTATTTAAAAAATGAGATTAATTTATTATGTAATTTATTCTGATATTGGATCAATTTATTAAAAATTAGAGAAGTGATTATTAATAATGGAGATAATTTTATCTATATTTAGATGCTATCTATGTGATATTTTTATTAGGGTTATAGAACCATAGTTAAAAAATATATCGTTGAGTATACATATAAAATGATATCTCAAAATAGTTCTTGTTTCTTGAGTATGTATTTTTTCTAAGAATACATCCCTATATGGATACTTGATGTGAATGTGAAAGTATTACTGATTCACCTTGGGGTAATCTCCTTGAAAAGGGTTATTCATTCATTAACATGATCATAACCCCGATGTGTGATGAGTGGCCTTATACTACACACCCTGATAGAAACTCCAATTAGATTTTAATTAGTTGAACATATTCTCTTTATGAACCACTAAGATGTATTTATTTCTTACTTTACTTGATGAATTATGTCTACAAGCTTAGGATAATCAATATTAATGTTAACTAGTTTGAAAAAAGTGAGACATATGATTAAAAAAGTATGTAATAGTTTAAATTAATAAACCATAAGTTGAGATGGTGGTGTAATTCGAGGAGTTAACATAGTTTTATGATTTCATTTTAATATAATTAAATTTCTTTCAATGATATCATAATCATTTATTTTTTTGTATTTGGTTGAATCTAGATCTATAAAATTATTTTTGAAAGTTACGTCCCAATGAACATTTGAGAATAATATTTTGGATAAATAGTTTCCAAGTCTTACCAAGTATAATGAGGTGGATAACAAAGTAAAAGATACATGTTTAGTCTCTTATTCAGCCATTAGATAATTCCATCAGTTAATGGTAATTAAATTATTAGGATGTAATTTATTTAATGGGATTCTATTATAATGATATGAGATTTATAATCCTTGAAATTACATTCTATGTTATATAACACGTGTCACACGCTCCACTAGAGATGAAAAACCAAATCATATTAAGAAGAAATTATTAGTGGATCTATAATAAACACTGAAATTTTAAACCATTAATAGTTATTTTCTTTATAAGAAAAACAATTAATATGAGTTAATATTAAAAAGATTAAGTTCCATCAAATTAATCTTCATTATAATATATATTTTAATTTAAAAATATATATTTAAATATATTATAATATGGAATTTATAAATTATAATTCATTAATTTGTTTAAAACAATCATCTGATGGTTAATTTTTATAATTTCTTGAAAATAATCAATTTTTCGGTGAGTAGGGAAAATAATACTTAATGTCACAAATTTTATAACGTTATATTATTTTATAAATACATTGAATGTTTTAAATGTTTTAATAGTTACTTATATTTTATTATGATCTGATAAAATAATCCAAAATCACAATTTATCCATATAATGTCATTTTTAATTTTTTAGAATAATTTACTATGATTTTTCTCAATATTTTACAAAAACTACATTCTCGTTGGGAATATATTTTGTATGATAATGAAATTATTTAGTTTTAAAAATCAATTACTGAGATATATATAATTTATTAATAAGAAAAAAAATTATATCAACCCATTAATAGAGTTTTTTAATTCTCTTCATTATCATGAACATGTATTGAAGTTATAATATTGACATTTTGTACCTTTAACATGCACTAGGTTAAACATTAGATAATTAAAATGTTATATTACTCTAAATTTCATACATATACAAATATAAATTTATTATAAATTATAATTTTCATTAAATTATATAATTGTATTATCAACTTATAAATGTTATATTAAGGACATCTATTTTTAGCATTCTAATGTTGTGATGTCACTCCATGAACACTAATAAATGTTTTCAAATTTATGTTGACATAATAAAGAATTTATATTTCATGGATTATATTTTGACTATAATATCATAAAATTTTTCGCTTTAACTACATAAAAATATTACATAAATTATTTTCTATATTTATATTTTTTTCATGTTATAAATGTTTTGATGCTAATAAAAACGACATTTTTAAATTATTCACCATGAAAAACATTTTCTCAAAAAAATTAAAATGATTACCCAAAGATAATTTTCAAAATATAAATAAAAAATTTAATGTCCATTTTATGAAATTAAATTTATTAAAATTATATAATTTAATTTTGAATAAATCAATAACATACAATGAAACATTATTTCAATAAGGTGAAAACTATTTCTTTGAAAATAGAATTTATTTTCATGTTCTATATTGTAATAAAATTATTTATTTGAGCTAAATATTAAATATTAAAATTATTTTAATAAATTAAGATATATCAAATGTAATATTTATTTTTTTGAAAACATTCTTTGGTTTTCACATTCTATACCCATTAATAAAATTTTATCATCATAATTTTATCCATTTATAAATAGTTGGGGGTATTTTTCTCCCACTTCTCCTTTAGGATACCTTGCTTCTTATCTAATAATATAAGCCATCTGAAAAAATTATAAATGATTATTTTCATATTCTGGAACACCTATTATCATCAACCAAGGATTGGAGCTACCTTTTCCACATAGTAGTTGTTCTCTTTTAACATAACTACTTCAAATATCAATACACGATATACATCAAGAAAAGTTTTTGTCAATTACCAAAACATGAATCACATAACGTAACAAAGATATTATCATAATTTTTTTTACGTCATAACCCACTTATCTAATATTATAAATAAATTCACCATAACAAATAAAAATGGAAGTCAACATTATCTATTTTGAAACACATCACTAGTTCCATGTACTGACATTAGTTTTTTAGTCCTATAAAATAAACTCTATGTTCTATAACATGTGTCACTATCTAAAACCAAATTATAAAAACCACTAAATTTTAAGATGAAATTATTAAATAAGATATAATAAACATAATGATGGTAAACAATTAATAATATTTTTTTGATAGTAAACAATTAATATAAATAATTTGTAAAAAGTTAGTTTCAATAAATGTTAATTTGATTATATTATATAATATAGTTTTTAAAACTCTCTAATGATATTATAACTAAAATATTTTAAATTAACAATAATTTTTTAATTCCACATTAAAAATAGTATATGATGTTTTATATAATTTCATAAAATAATAGATTTTTAGGTGAATATAAAAAATAGATATTAATTTAATCACATTTATGAATTTGTTTTATTATATAAATACATTGAATGTTTATGAGAACTATTGATCAAAAAATTATGTATTAGAAATAACATTCTATTATTTTAAAATAATATTTCAAATCTAAAAACCCATGATAATGTTTTTGATATTTTATGTATTTATTTAATGAAAAGAGACTTTTGAGCATTTTGTCTATTTAATTATTGTATGATGAAGAAAAGAACATTATTTCTATTATTGTAAATAAATACAATTTGAGGGAGAATAATTATTTTAATTTACTTGGAATCAAATTCATTAGAAATTCTATCATAATCATAAATTTTTTTTCCAAAAAACTAATATCAAAGAACAGGACATTACATGTTACACATGTTAGCATTAAGATTAATTTTTCAACACATATAATGTTAATTTAATAAAAATTTAACCATAATTGAGACAATGTTTTTAATATTATATAACATATCTACATTTAATTTCATATTCAAAATATCAATTATTATAATTAATGATAACTAAAAGATAATAATGAAACACATATTTTAATATTATTATTCTATTAATTTCACAAATTTATATAAATAATAAAATTTCAAAAATTAAGGAATTTATATATTATAATTTATAAAAACATAAATAAATATATTAATACTAATTTGATTGTCAATAAATACTTAAAATAATTACTATCCATATTTCCAAAATTTAATTTTCTTACTAAAACAATTTTTATGCCCATTATATAATTTATTTTTAAAGATATTCTTATAATAGTTATAAATTTAATAGGATTAAATATAAGTTAAATTTGGAAATATTAACAACAAAACCTAGTTATATGGATTATGATATATGTTAAATAAAAAATATCATCACATATTTTAAAACTATTTAGTCGTTATACAAGATAATCCAATAAAATTAATAATTTAATTGTAAAAACTCTAAAATATTTTCAAAACATATGTTTAATCGCATGATTAATTTTAATATACCCATAGACACCATGAATTCAATAATTTTTAATATCTGGATCCTTTATCCATGTAACAGGGTCATCAGTTTATTAAATTATAAAAATGATTGTAAAAGTTCCCTTTTTCTCTATTACAATAGGAAATCATTTACACCCTTCCAAACACTCAACTATACTTATATTTAATCAAGTTTACTATTAATATTTACTCTAATTATAACCCTCTAACAAAAACATAACCCAGTGTTTAGTCATTGTTAGACTATTCCATTCAATTTCAATGAATCTTCTATGGGAAAAATAATATATATAATGTAAGTTTTATATACTACTAAAATTTTGATTGAAATATTACTCTCCCAAAAACTATATCACCACAATAATATTATAGATTTTGTGTCATTATTATATAAAAGTGCTTTTAAATTATTGTTATAACTCTTATTTATTTATTTTTATCCACTTAAAAAATTCAAAAAATATTGTTATTGTATTGTGTGGACTAGAGCCTCACTAAAGAGACATCATTTTTCATTTCTATTTTTCGTAGATGGTAATATTGGTGGAAGTATTTAATAAATATAATAAATATAATAAAATAATTATCATTAAATTACAATTTAATATCCACCTATATCCATCATCAGGTGTCGATCAACTGTAATATGAATTATGTGTGCATCCAGATTACCGTCCCATGAGGAGACAAATTTTTCCATATAGATTTTAATATATTATATGAAAATACTAAAATATTTTTAATAATAATTAAAATGTAAAAATAATATAATGGTGATTTCTCCATTATTAACTTATATAATTATAAACATCTCATTAACCATATTTGATATACGTGCTAATGTGTGTGAGTTTCAGTTAGTTTGACCAAATATATGAAAAATGATGTAAAATATGATTTTGGATGACTATGGGACTATTAAAATTGAAATTATTATAAATAGTTTTTTAATATCATGAGTTGAATATGGTTTTGAATATGTTATATTTTATGTTGTAATTTTTATTAAAATAAATTTCTATTAACTAAAATTAACAAAAATAGTGGTTATAAATTCATTATTCAAATGACCTAACTAAATTAAATAAGGAATTAAATAATATTATTTCCATAAAAATAATTATGTTATTAAATAACCTTATATGGTATATAAGTAGTGAACATAATATAAAATGATGGTTAATAATATCATAATTATTAAACCTCTGTAAAATATTTAAAATTATTAGCACAAGACAGTCCTTATATGCTCTTACTAATTAACACACTCTTGATAAGTAATTATTAATAAGGATTATAAAATGATAATATCATGGAGTAATGTATAACCCTTGAATTTAAGAATAATCCCCTTTATTTATTATTTTTAATATATACAATGGTACGATTATGTTTTAGGAGGTTCTCAGGGGTTATGGAACTTAATGGAGGAATTTCTGGATTTGCATGATTTGATAACGGTTGTTAAAAAACATGTATAAATTCTAGAACACTTTTTAATAGAAATAGCGTGCACTGGGTAGCTGCATTGTTAGGTACATGGATTACATTGACTGTGCGAATGTCAATGGGAAACTGTGAAAATGGAATAGGGAGGAAAAAAATGGTTAGCGCAATGTTTGTATAATTGTGCAAGCTAAATGGGTAAAAAGATGGATTAAGATAGTAACACTACATGGTTGGCATATCGTTTAAAAAATGTGTGGCCTAACCTTTTGACATGTATGTGAAATTCCTTAAAAGATGGATCTAATATAAATTAAATTCTCGCGCCATTATTTCCACCCATAATTCATATATAAAATGAATTATTCATCCTCTCATTCCTATATAGATGATTACTATGGATCCATAAGTGATCTATAAGTGAATCAGGTTCTTTGGAGTCCCTAATTCATTGATAAGCACATCTTCTTTGTCAATCAACACATAACCATGGATCATGCCTATCCTAAAATCATGGATCTAGTCTATTGGGGAAAGAACCATGATGTGTACTGTTGATATTGATGAGTTCTTTTTGTTTAGGTTGAATAGAATAACATTTAAGTTTACACATAGAATATCTCAGATGGTTTTTTCCTAAAAGTATTTCAATTCACAAGATTTCTATATTCATAATTAAAATAAGAAATTCATTCAAAACATAGAGTTATTTCAATAATAATTTCAATAAATTTGATAAAATTTAAATCAATCAATCACATTTTAATATAGTGGGATCCATACAGAAGAAACCGTCCTCTCAAACATTGTGAAAACAAATAACATCCCAAAAACATAAAAAAACATTCTTAGATCCTCTAAATTCGAACATTGATATTCTTTTCTTTAGAAAAATCTAGATATCATCTTTATTGGTATCAGACTGCATGGATCTTTACCAAACTGACTATATCCTTGAGTATAATAAAGGGAAGAACCTTGGATTAAAGAATCATGAAAATTATTGAGAACTTATTGAATATTATTGGCTTCCAAAATAAATTGATTCACCTACAGACCACTCCCAAATTGAAAGGAACGAAATCTCTATCCTAATGAGGAAAATGAATTCATGTTATGGGTGGGTATGGGAAAAGAAATTATTAAGGATATAATTTGGAAAAGATCCACTTTTAAGGAAACATACATGTAGGATGCATGACTATGCAACATTTTCTAGAAAACTGCGCACTTACCATACAGTGAAACTATCTACATCCATCCATTTTCATGGTTAGCTCATGTGGTTAGACAAATTGTGTTCTAACTATGTTATTTCTTTCTATTCATTTTTTTTGTGGATTCCTATTTTCACTCTCATAGTGCATCCAAACTGTATGCCTAACTGTGTGCCTATATAGTTCCCACTATTTCTCTTACATAATTTCATAGAGATGTTGTACAGCTTCAAAAAATCATGGTCAAAACTTTAAATTGCAAGAAATCATCCAAGAGGTTCCAAAAACACCCCATAACCTCTTAAAAAATACAAACATTATATATACATAAAATTTATAAATAAATGTGTAATTACATGTTATATATGGTTCAAAATTATCCCCACCATTGGCCATTCTACCCCCAAAATGTGGAAAACATTCATTTCTATGGACGAGTTCAAGACATTTCATTTTTTTAACACTCCCACTTTTATTCCTTAACATAGAAAAGTTAACATAAACTCCCTTATAGACTAAGGGTTTTCCCAAGAAAGACATTATATTTCCTATCCACAATCTATACAAGATGATGAATTGATATAAAATTTGGCTCTAGGTAAATGTGATCCAATCGAATCACATGGTAAGGATAAATTTGATACACCTTTAATATAGTTACATGGAACACATTATGAAAATAACTGATCCTTTTTCAAAAATCCAACCGATATTCCACCTCACAAACTTATTCAAGTATCTTTAAAGGTCCTATGTAATGAGGAGATAAAAATTTATTCAAAAAAATGACAGCGTCAAATCCGTAGATATATTATCATGTACACATGATCACTCATCTCTAATTAAAATATTTTCAAAAGTTTATTGGCATATGATTTATAAAGAATCTGATCCATCTCAATTCTCTTTATTATCAAATTAATCTTCTCTATTATCTATTATACAAGGATTGGTACAACAAGTGATGTATTATCAATTTCTACATAACAAAGTTTAGAACAGAAAGGATGTATATAAAATTCTTCAAATAGAGCCATTTGTATCAAGTCCCAATAACTGTTTTTGTATGAGAAATATACCAATGGTATGTGCTCCTCCCACGATAAACCAAAATCCACTAGACACACCCATATCATATCTTACATTAGTTATAAAATTATTTCATATTATATAAATGTTTTAAGATGATACATTATGCTCATAGTCATTTGATACCTAAGGGATTTTGTGTAAAGATTTTTAATAAATGAGACATAAAACCGGGTTCTTAGTTTAAATTTTTAAAAACAAATATTTCCTACATTTTTTCACTTTTCTGATATAGGTTTTTTACATATATTCCACTTTATAGTTTTTCTTCCAAAAAGTCAACCAATTTATATAATTTTCAAATCCATAATTCAAACAAGTATTTCTATCAAATCACACCATGATTTCCAAAACAGTGGCAACATGTTTAATCAATTTAAACTCAATATGTCAAATTCTATTCCTAATAAATCATTGGGGGAATCCACCAACATCTAAAACTTTGGATAAAATGACTAGTATCAAAATAACTTCAAATAACTGACTTAGATATTCTAGATTCAAATTACAATCATATTTCCTTAAATAAAAATAGTAATATTTCATCAGGATTGACATTAAAAAACCTAAGTCTGTATTGAAAGGACTAGAACGATGATACCATGAGAGGGATTAAACATGTATATTTGAAGAATGACTAATAATGGGTAATTATCAAAGAATGTATAACTCCAATGCACTATCATTTAGAAACATTTCCCTCATAGATTGAATGGAATTTTCCCTCTAGCCTTTGTATTAAAGGGAATTATTGTTATGAGAAGAATAAAGGAAAAATACTTAAGTGGATAATTAATTTTAGATAAAATTTTTATGTAAGGCCACCTATAAGAAACACAATTAAGGGACATAGTTCGGAAAAACATCCTCCAATCATGCAGTTATACAATTTTAATGAATCTCATCTCATGTTTGGCTCAAAAAGGTATATTAACCATGTACGAACCATTTTTCCATATTTATTCATTTTACATGGTTTCCTCAGAGAACATGTAAGGTCTATCAAAATAATTTTCCTAACCATTCTCATACTTAGATCCCACTGTTTATTTCACAAGGTTTTCTGGAGATGGTTCTTGGTTTCTACAAACCATTATCAAACTGTACAACTTTAGAGAAGCCTTTGTCATGTTCAAAAACCCCTTATAACCTCCAAAAAAATTACCCACACATTATATAGTCATAAAATACAGAGAAATAGGAGGTTCTCAAAAGTCATTGGTGTTGTATTAATTTTATGGAAATTATCATCAAAATTATGGGTTTCAAAATCATTTTAATTGGATGAATTTTTGGGAAAACCAAATAAGGATCTTATAGAGAATATATGATATATTTTATCATGAATTAAATTTTCATTTCTGGTATTTTCATTTAAATTTCATAGTCATTCCCTTTCAATATTTTTTATTTTAATGATATAATGGACCTAATGATTTATCTACAAATCCCATCCAAAATTCAAGACCTCTCAAATGCGATAACCCATCTAGATAATTTGTATGCATATTCATTATAGAGACTTTATCATTTTCTACTTCACTATATATCCTTGGTAAACATAAATTTATATTTACCTTAATTTAAATTTTATTTTTTATAATATTATAAGAAAATTTTGTTTCCAAAAATTTAATTTTAAAATCTCATAAAGGTTTCCCCATTATTTCAAAAAATAAAATTTTATGTAACAATTTAATTTAAAAATGTTCTAATAATTTCTCTATTATTTTAAAAAATCAAATTTTTCTCACGGACATAAAATTTTATTTTAATTACTCTTATGTATTTTAAAATTACTAATTATAAAATATTATTTTAGAACATATATACTTTTAAGGTATTTCCACATAATTTTTTTGAAAACCTTATATATTTTCCCAAGTTTACATTATTGAAGATTCATTTGAAAGCTATAAGTTTTAATGTATTTCCACTAATTTTATTGAGAGCCTTATTTATTAATCAATTTTACATTATTTAATATTCCTTTCAAAATAAAATGTTTTTAATGCATTTTTAATGTCCCTATTAAAAGCAAAATGTAAATTTTTGTTTTCAACTATTAATTATTTTTTAAAAGTATATGATTTCAATGTAATTTAACTCTATTTATTGAAAAAATTATGTATTTTATAGTTTCCATTATTAAAAATTATTTTTAAAAGTAAAATTTTTCAATGTATTTTCACTTATTTTCTTGAAATCTTTTTATCTGTTTCATGTTAACATTATTAAATATTATATTAAATGTAAAAGTTTTAATGTATTTACAATTCCATTTTTTGAATCCATTATTTATTTTCAAGTAAATCTTATTTGATAATCATTATAATTTTTTTAATAGTTCTAATATTCCCTTAAAAAAACTCTTAATGTGTTTTTTACATCATTATTTATTAAAGGTTTTGTGAAAACCTTTTTTTTCAAATATATTTACCCCTAAAAAGATTTTTTCCATGAAGTTATGTTTTTATCACCCACTATATGTTATTATTATTTGATTTATTTAGGAAAATAAGAGTTATGGTGTTTTGTGATTTCTTGGGTCCTTATTATGTTATTTTTTTATGTTTTAAAAAACCATTTCGTTTTCTACTGGTTTTTAAAATAATAAATGTTTTTTTTCATTTAGAACACAAATATATGAATTATTATATGGATAAAACCTATATCACCCTCAAATAATAAGTGTCTGGACTATATAATATGAGATAAATATTTTTTTAATAGTTTATCAATTACATTTTTTCAAAAAGGCTGACACTGGTGGAATTAATATTTAAATTGAATTATACATACGATCATTTTAGAAAGTCCCCAGGATCAAAAATGGTAAGTGATGGAGTTATGATATGCTCACAATTTTATTTTTGAATAGGTTGGTAAGTCACTGGGGTAATAAATGGTAACTGTGATGGTGTTAGGCTATACTCATAGTTTTTCATTTTCCCAAGTTCAGAACTATTTTGGTTCAAAAAGGGTGACAGTGAAGGACTTTTGATATAATCAAAAGAATACATGTGAATAGGTTTGGGAGTATCCCAGTTCACATAGTTATAAAATCCAATGATTATTATTGGTCGATATTTTAATTTTTTTCCTTGTTATGAACGTTTTTCACTATTATTACTTATGTAAAAATTATTCATCTATTTTTTATCATGATCACGTGTTTTATGATTATTGATACATGCTTTTAATGCAAAACATTAATATTGAGGATACTTAATGACATTTTTATGATATTATGTTTCTCCATAAATAAATATGATTATTATCCATGGTCTTATCGGATTTAATTAGGATATTTAGGTCCTTATCATATTCTCCTTCAGTATTATGATAAAAAAACCTATGATATTTACTTTTCCATACAAATCCATTGACCTCATCCCTTTCATATGATTCCAATATCCAGGTATGAATATTATTATATATTGATTGATGTCTAGAAATGGTCTGGAGGAGATATATTATAGATTTAATTATTCATATATTGTAAAATAATTTATTTATGTAGTTATTATCTTAGACACTAAACCTTTTGGTCCTTAGATTTTGAGAAAATTTTTTAGATGTATTATTTAAAAAATGAGATTAATTTATTATGTAATTTATTCTTAGATTGGATCAATTTATTAAAAATTAGAGAAGTGTTTATTAATTATGGAGATAATTTTATCTATATTTAGATGCTATCAATGTGATATTTTTATTAGGGTTAGAGGAACATTGTTAAAAAAATATAGTTGAGTATACATATAGAATGATATCTCAAAATAGTTCTTCTTTCTTGAGTATGTATTTTTTCTTAGAATACATCCCTATATAGATACTTCATGTGGATGTGAAAGTATAATTGATTCACCTTGGGGTAATCTCCTTGAAAGGGTTATTCATTCATTAACTTGATCATAACCGTGATGAGTGATGAGTGGCCTTAGACTACACACCTTGATAGAAACTCTAATTAGATTTTAATTAGTTGATCATATTCTCTTTATGAACCACTAAGATGGATTTATTTCTTACTTTACTTGATGAATTATGTCTAGAAGCTTATGATAATCAAACATAATGTTAACTAGTTTGGAAAAAGTGAGACATATGATTAAAAAAGTATGAAATAGTTTAAATTAATAAACCATAAGTTGATATGGTGGTGTAATTCGAGGTGTTAACATAGTTTTATGATTTCATTTTAATATAATTAAATTTTTTTCAATGATATCATAATCATTTTGTTTTTTGTATTTGGTTGAATCTAGATCTAAGAAATTATTTTTGAAAGTTATGTCCCAATGAACTTTTGAGAATAATTTTTTGGATTAATAGTTTCCTCGTCTTACCAAGTATAATGACGTGGATAACATAGTAAAAGATACATGTTTAGTCTCAGATTCACCCATTAGATAATTCCATCTGTAAATGATAATTAAATTATTAAGATGTAATTTATTTAATGGGATTATATTGTAATGATATGAGATTTATAATCCTTGAAATTACATACTATGTTATATAACACGTGTCACACGCTCCACTAGAGATGAAAAACCAAATCATATTAAGAAGAAATTATTAGTGGATCTATAATAAACACTGAAATTCTAAACCATTAATAGTTATTTTCTTTATAAGAAAAACAATTAATATGAGTTAATATTAAAAAAATTAAGTTCCATCAAATTAATCTTCATTATAATATATATTTTAATTTAAAAATATATATTTAAATATATTATAATATAGAATTTATAAATTATAATTAATTAATTAGTTTAAAACAATCATCTGATGGTTAATTTTTATTATTTCTTGAAAATAATCAATTTTTTGGTGAGTACGGAAAATAATACTTAATGTCACAAATTTTATAAAGTTATATTATTTTATAAATACATTGAATGTTTTAAATAATTTTTCATATGAAAATATATTTTATAAAGTTTAATAACTAATTGAAAAACTCTATTTTGAATTTATAAATGCATCCTCAATATTTAGAATATTAATACTGCGTTATATTAGAAAAACATTTCCAAAAATATAAAATTTATTATAACATGATGAAGTTATGTTTTTTATAAAATATATTGATTAATTAATACTAATTTAGTGATAATAATTAATTTAAATTTAGTGGAATCAATTGTATTGATAATTCTATACTAATCATAACTCTTTTATCATAAAAAATAATCTAAGTAATTGGTTTGTACACATAATACAAACAAAAATTATGATTAATTTCCATAAAAATAAAATTTTAATTTCAAAAAATTATAATTTCAATTCAGAAAATAATATTCATATTATTTAATAATTCTTATTTCATATTTTGGTATAAACTAACCATTATTTGGAATAGTCTAATCATTACTATAATGATGAAACAATTATTTTAATTTTTATTATCAATATGAGGGAATTTATATAGAATAATTAAATTTGTATACAATTAATAATGGATATATTAATATATAGAAACACATAAAAAATATATTTATACACATTTAATTTTTAATAAATAATACATATGATTATGAATCCAAAATGATTAAATTTTTATTTTTATACTAAAACGGGTTTTCAACATATTATCTATTTAAATTAAAAAATTTATATGAATATTATTATAAATTGAATTGTATTAAATATATGGTATATTTATTTTTGTCACACCCAAATATGGTTATACGTGTTTTGTTATATTTTTAATAAAATACAAAATCGCATAGTTAAAAACTTGTAGCATAGTTTAAATGTTAAAAACTAATGTATATAGTTAATAGTAAATACGATATAATATTTTAATACCTGGGTGGAGACAAATATTTATGATTTTAGAAGATTAAATACATCCAAAATTCAATATATTTTAATCTTTTTTGCCATTAAACTTAGAATAATATCATGTAATCATTAAATTATATAAAGTGATTAAAAATCCCTTTTCCCCTCTGACAAAAGGGGATCACATAATTATTTTTATCATTGACCTATACATTGAATTTCACCATTAAACTATTTCATTTTAATATCCCTATAATTATATCTCACAAACATGAACATATGAAAACATTAATTTTTTTTAATTCTTTTAATTTCTTTGGAATATCAGAGCGAAAAATCCAATATCCAATGTAATTGTTATCTCTACCTAAACTTGTCTTTATAATCATAAAATTCCAATTACTATATCACTATTTTAATATTATATATTCATTGTAATTTTTATAAATATATTTCTCTATAATAGTCGTAAAACCCATATTTATTTATTTTCATCTATATAGAAAAACAAAACAACATCTTTAGTGGGTTGCACAAGGTACCACCTCCACAAATAAAAAACATTCCTTTTTCATTCATTATTTTAATGGATTGTCATAATGGTGAAAATTATTTATAATAATTAAATATAGAATCAAATTATTTTCCTCAAATTTAAATTTTAATTCCCACCTTTTCTAACCCTCACGTATTGAAAAACAAGAACCCACATTGTATGTATGTGCGGATTACCGACTACACAATGAAAAAAAATTTTGATTATTTTTTAATGTAATTTATAGAAAGTTAATAAATTGTTCAATATAATAAAAAATAAAAAAAATTATCAATATGGTTTAGTTAATAAGTTATTGTATCAAATGATACATCTCCTTAACGATAATAAAGAACTGTGTTTAAGTGTGTTCATGTTTTTGTCAATTTAAGCACATATGTGGACAACGATTTTTATTCAAATTATGTATGTGTATGGGAAAATGGAAACCAATATTTTTTTTAATATATTAATAAAATAATTATTATTATATAGTTATTGAAATATTATATTGAGTGTTTGACTTATTATTACAGTAATATATTGTCTCTATAAAATTAATGAAATAAGTAGCAATATATTTTTTCACATAATATATCCAAAAAAAATATGGAATGAAATATTAAAATTATAAATAAATAATATTTATATTAGATAACCACATATTTTATATACAAAATTAAATAGATATTATATATTTGGAAACGTACAAAAATTATTGAATATGTGTAAAACCATTATTGTTATTAACACAAAATGTTTATAATATAATATAACTAACTAACATACTAATGATAATTATTTTTGGGTAAGGAATATAAATGTATAACATTTATGATTAATTTAATGAAAATGGTTTTAAATTTAGACATGTATATGTTATACATAATGTTTGATTTTTTATTGCATAATTACAACCCAATTTTAACTTTTATTTCAATATTATGTTATATTTAATGAGAATCAATGAACCATATCATACTAATTTTTTTCATGGGATTTTTTCCAGTATTCCAAATATTATAATGGTTATTCATGTAAATTTCCCCATCATAGTTACATTTTTTTATTAAAAACTTATTTTTATCTAATTTCTTTTAATAATAACAATATTATATATTATATCATGAATTAATTTTTAATTAATGATATTTTAAGTTAAAGGTCATGATTATTAACCTTCAATAGTTTCGATTTAAATTTTTCAAATGTGTTAAGGATTTATTTTCATATTATCTAAAAAAATATAATCCTTTCAATTTTGAATACACATCTATCTAATTTGTAAGATCAGTCAAGTTATGACTAAAATAATTTACTCCCCTTCAGAAATATTTGGTTATATTCTATTGAACATTAACTTATTTTAAATTTTATATTTGAATATCTTTTAACTAATTTGTGTTTTTAATAATTTTATATCAAAATAATCAAACGGTTTTTCCGTCCTTTCCAAAATAAAGGTTTTATCATCCAATCCAAAAATCCTTTTTATTTATCATGTGTATTTTCCAGGTTTTTACAAGTAATTATTCCTTCTAAATTTGTTAAATGTATTTCCACTTATTTTACGAAAACCTTATATCATTATCATGTTTCCATTATTGATATTGATTTTTAGTGAATGATTTCATTTTATTAGAACATATTTTATTAAAAACCATATAAATTTTTAATGCTTTCATTTTTAATGAATATTTTAAAAAAAATTCAAATGAATTTAATATTGTCTTATTAAAAAAATAATATCTTTTTCATGTTTCTATTAAAAATGATTATTTTTGAAAGTAATTATTATCAAATTATTTACTCTACTTTTATTGAAAACATTTTTTATGTATCCATTTAAAATGATTATTTTTATAAGTGAATTTTATCAAATAATTTTTAATTACATTCATTGGAATTTTAGCTATTTTTCATGTTTACATTATTAAATATTATCATAAAATTAAATGTTTTAAAAATATTTTCACTACTAAATTTTGAAACGTTATGTCATATCATTGAAATTATATGTGGTGAAATTTATAATAAGTTAACAAAAATTTTCTCTTTCCCACCGAAATTTTATTTAAATAATTTTCACTTCAATTTTTTTAAATTGCCTATTTGAAACATTTTTATTTTCACTTATATTTAAATCAATTGTATAAGGAAGTAATGTTTTACTAACCCTTTATATGTTATTATGATATGATTTCTTTTCAAAAATTAGATTTATGATATTATAATATTTATTAATTTTAATTTATTTGATGGGTTTGACCATTTTAAGAAACCCCTTAATATTCCATGGATTATCTATAGGATAATGAATGTTTGATTCTCATTTTGATTACAAATGTATAGCTCATAAAATTGGTGGGACATATATCCCCCTCTATGAATTGGATAAATTGTTATATCTCATGAGATATAATTTTTTTCTGAATAGGCTAAAGAGACACTAGGATTACAATGGGTGAGTGGGATAACATTGACCTGTACTTACAATATTACTTGTGAATAGATTTTAGAGTCACTAGATTCAAAGAAGGGTTAGTGACATTACATTATTACCAACTAAAAATCTTATGTGTTAAAGAGTTATAACGTCCTTATGTTCATAAAGGGAGAGTGTGATGATGGTAAACTCTACTAAAAATATTAAATGTGAATAGATTAGTTGGTTTCTAGGTTCAAAAGGGTTAATGTTAAGGTGTTATGCTTTGCTAAATAATTTTAATTTTAAGAGGATGGTGAGTAGCATGGTATACAAGGTTAATAAATCATATGTTTAGTATTTTTCTAAATTTTAATGTTTTTAATCATGATATGACATGTCTTTATGAATATAACCTATTTTTAAGGATATTATAAATTTTTATGTTGAGCCGTTTTTTTATGATTATTGATAATTTTTATGCCAATTAATTTTTTTTTATTGTTTTTTAATGATATCCTTTAGATATTATGTTGCCTCATTTTGTTTTATGACTATTATACATTGTCTTTTGAGGTATAAATATGTTATATATATCCTTATAATATTATCCCCACTATAATTAATTTAATCCCTTAGTATATGAATTATTTTTCCTAAGCATTTGAGATCACATCATTAATATGTTTCCAGACCCTATGTGTTGATGATGATTGTTTCATTTGGGATATATAAAAATTTTCTAGAACATAATGATTAAGGATAAATTATTCCATGTGTTGTAAAATAATATATTTATGTAACTAATTTTAAATATACTAAAAATTGAGTACCATATATTTTGTGGCTATTTTTTAAGATTAATTATTTAAACCCTAATATTTATGTTTTTTTGGTCATGATTAGAAAGGGTCACATCATTTCCTTGGTGATTTGTTTTCTAAATGACCTAATCTATTTCCTCCAAATAATGAATCCCCATTGGTAATCATTATATATTTTTTATATTTTTTAGATTGCTTTAAATGGGATGAAATCATTTTCAAATTTCAATCAATTCTTTAAAAAGATCCAGTCCAAATAATTTGTTCTCACCAACTTCATCCCAATAAGATATACTCGGAAAAAAATCAATATATTTCCTAAAAAAATTCCATCATTATACTGGAATTAAAAATATTGTTATAATAAATTTATAATAGTAAAATTTATTTATGTCAACCTATAAGATGAATCATCTAGTAGTTCTATATATAATCTTCCAATACATGAATTTTTTACTATGATATTCCATTATTTTTAGGAAAACAAGATTTATCGAAACATATGATAGTACCCATGAATAAGGAAGTACATTACATAAAAAGTATGTGAACCTTAGATATGGATCAGATACAATACAAAGAGTAACTCTGTATAAATTTTCATTAATAATAAGATTGAGTTGAGGAAGATGATCCAAAAAAAATTATCATGAATTTGGGTAAAATGAGGAAACTTTTTCAAGATTTCAATTAACACACATACTATAATATTACCTTCAAGAATAATATGTACTCCCAATATGAATTATATTGATATACTATCTTATTTCTGTTATTTATTTACAAATAAAATATGACTAATTTAAATTGGTGTATACCATTCAACTTTATCATATTGATAAATCAATCAATTGAGGGTAAAATCATAAAAATATATCATTAGTCCATACTTTGACTAAAATACCTAATTATATCTATATATCATATTTCTATAAGGACAATCCTAATATGTAGATCTTTGGGCCTTAGTAAAAATTCATTTCTCAAAATAATTTCACTTCATATACACATCAATTTTCAAAATCTTATGAAAATAAATTTCAATATTAATTTCATGAAAAATAACTTCCATATACATTTACATACATATTTTAATAATGTAATCATAATTTTTAGCATATTTAGTTCCCTACAACATGCATGATTTTATCGATTCATGATATACATACAAAAGAAATGTTCAAATAAAAAATTAACAGTTAAAATTTCATTAAATCATTATCTATTATATCATCATCCCATCATATCATTGTTAATGAAGATTTATCCTTTCAACTCATGAAATCATAATAATTTTTTCTTCTCCATGATGACAGGTAATAATGTTATCAATATCTATTATTTTTTAAAACCATAACGTCAAAATAATGGTCAAATATTTTTGATTGGATATATAGTTCAAATAATTCCAATTCTAATATCTATTAATATTATTCACTTATAAATGATTCGGTCAAAATTTTTAATGAAATAATTTCTAGAACATTTTTATAAAAAACAAATCAAGTTCACTATATTTATATATATCCATTTTACATTTTTTTGACCACAATACATGATAGCCCATTGAATGAAGAATCACAACAATTCATTAATTTTCCAATTAATGACGGTGGTTATAATAATGAGGAATGATCAAATCGTTATTATAATGTCTAATGATAATCATAACAGCCCTAAATCATATATATTTAACTCTATTTTGTATTAAAATTTTATGTTTTTATTCTAACCGAGCGGTTTTTTCAATCAGCTATTGGTAATATTTATAAAATTTTACAGAACAATGAAACCTTGGGAAATTAAATCGAATTTTATAATATTTCACTACCTTATTAATATTGGGATCAACAGTTTTTTATTATTTATCTATAACATTCCCAAAAAATAAATCTACTATAATAATAATTCATTTGTACTAAATTTTTCATAAACATATATTCTCTTAATATTTATAGAACAATCCATAAATGTTTCTATTAATCCTTATAAGTTTTACAATACTCTATAATTTCATAAATAAATAAATGATTATCCAAATTCATTAGGAAAAATATATTAATCAAATCTATAATTAAAAAATTACTTTATAGGAACAAATGATATAATAAAAAACTCATAATTTCCTTAAATTATCTGAAATGTTTTATTATAAATATCATTTTACATTATATAAAAATATTGATATCCTGACATAGATCAATCATTAAAAAGTATTGTAACCTATAGATAATTCATTACATCATTTCATAGAATAATGTTTTTCAAGGATTTAGATTATGAATTTTTTCCACCATTATTCTTATAATCTTATTGATTTTGATATTTCATACCTTTATCTATAAAAATATTTGAATGAGAGACTATTTAATTATAATTAAAATACAATATCAATTGATCAATTTTATTTTAATTATTTTTAATTTTTATGCAATCCCTTGAAATATGTACAAACTCACCAAATAGACAATATTTTTTTTGGTTATATCAGTAATGGTCCATGTCCCCCAGGTTTGTTACTTTTCCTGTTTTTGGTTTTTGTAGAGGTTAGGATGAGTTTTTGGGTGTTTTTTAGGAGTTGGGGGTTCAAAAAAACTACTACCGGGGTTAAACATTGTGTAATCTACTTACATAGTTTGAATTTTTGTTTCAGGTATTGTCATGGGTGGTTCATAGCATGTAATGTTTCGATTTTTTAAAATTAAAATAAATCGAAAGGCGATGGTTTTACCAGAATATGTTGACCAAAGAGAATTACATGGCATGAAATGGTATTAAATGTCATGTAATACCCCACTAATGTTGTGTCTTATGCATCTTGCATCTATTTTGGTTGTCAAACCCTATGGTTGTAGTGACTCTCCATTACCCTAGGCAACCCATCGAACCTATTTCATCGTTTTGAGGACTCCTTCATCATGGAATGATGCTTAGCTTCTCTCCATTGATCCATAATAATAAATCTTTGATATAAGGTGTGTTCTTTACCCATTTATTCCCCTTAATCCGGGTTTATCTCATTCATCTTCCTATTCTACATATCATGGAATAGAGAATGTTATCCTATGGTTCTAATAGGGTTCTCTTCGGTTGTTCTTGATGTAGTGGTGTCACGACATCCTCAGGTGGATGAAGATCTTATGGGAGAGGTAATTAGTGGTTTGTTAATTGATTTGTTATCGTACAAAAAACATTAACCCCCTTTGGATGTAGGATTTCATTTGATTTTATTCTAATGTGCATCATGCATGAGGGGTTTACCCTTCTTTACTTGTAGATTTTGTATGTACCATATTATGGAAAGATAATAATTGGCTAAATGAAATTGAAAAGGGTAAAGGGGTTTGATTCATATAACATTATATAATTATTGTTATTGTGATATTATTATTTGTATGGGAAAGCTAAAAACTGAAAATTATGGTTTTTTTGGGCCCATTGTTTTACATTAGATGAATTATGGAATGTGTTTTTTCACTTCCTTTGTTAGACAATTATATATACAACCTGGTTAATCAGGTATATTCATCTAATGAATGGATGCATTATTATCATACATTTTCTATGATAATCCGTGAGTTAACATGTGTAATTAAATAGGTGATACCTTATTAAATATGGAATTGTGGTTTTCCATGGTTTTTATGGTGATGTGATGTGTGTGTTTTTGTATTCTGGTTGATGTGGTTGTTTAGTTGTGAGCACAAATGTGTGTTGTGGGATGAATTGGGAGGCAAATTGAATATCTGATTTATATATTGATAGAATTTCAAATGTATGAGAAGTGTTGTGCATTGGTTCTTTGAAACTGGTTGTTAATAATGGGTTATCGGTTGGGGTTTTGTGTTAGGGGTTCGTTATATTTGTATATGACTTGAGAGGGATGAGTTTGAAGGAAAATAGTGATTAATATGGTAAATTCTCCTAATGTTTCCCCATGAGTAACATGAAAAAATATTCACCATGTATATGGAGATCGATATATGATATACCATGAATGGGTGTTAAACGTAGAGGAAATGTGATGTCCTTTTAGTATATCATGGATCTTCACATTCTAACAACATTGTTTTCTATTGTGTGTTGTGGTTATTAGTGTCCCGATTATTGATGGAATGAATAAATAATTTTTCAGTGAAGTTTTAAATGGAATGGGGTGGTTTGGTTAACGAAATCAATATGGTTAAATAAATTGGGTTAGAATGTGAAATGGGTTTTATTACTTGATGTGTCTAATAATTCATTTATATGTAATAACAAAGGTGGAAGTGTTGTGAGTTTGTTTCTTGTTTTAGAACCCAGTGGATGAGTATGAGTGTTCCAAATCATATATTTATATACTTTTATTTCTTTGGTATTTCTATTTGCACCCCACCCTACATTAGCACTAGGTTCTGAAATCCCCCATTATCACAGGGAAAGGTTTCCATCCATAAATCCCACAAGAGGATGGATTTTTGGTCACCTTCTCTTCCCTTCTCCCTCTTCCAAGTGTTGATGGGACTTTTTTTTGTGCAGGATGCGGTGAGATGTGGAAGAAGAGGTGTATTCTAGCGATGTGGTTTGTTTCCTATGTTTATTTTATATTAGTTGGGATGTGTTTTCCTAGGTTTATTTAGGATGATTAGTGATGTTCATTCCCAGGTGTTTTCAGGATAAGACGTTCTGTGTTCTAAGGCCCAGGTGTGTGCAGGTGGGACCTGCTATAGGGACCTGGTGTGTGCTGGAGGGATGTGTTGTAAGGCCTTGGTGTTTGTGTCTCGTGTGTGTTGTGAGACCTAGGTGTGTAAAAGCAGGATGATATGTGGTATATTCTAAAGATGTGGGAGTTCCAAGATGTTTTATATTGGGGAGTGAGAGAGGAAAATCCATGATAAAGTGGTGTGGGGTACAATATCATTAATGTGAATTATATTACATTACATGGATTGCGTTATTTGGTGAGCATGAATTGGTGAGGTTGGGATGGTTAGAATACCTCCTCAGTGTTATTTGGTTGTGATGTTTTCTCATAAGGGCCTTATTATACTTCATTTACATGTGCATGAGAGACTTTGGTTTTCTTAGTGAGTATACCTGTATTCTCACCCAATGTATATAAAACATTTTTAGGTTTCCAAGAGGATTTTGTAGACCGTCCTGGCCCATACTAGCTAGGATATTGATAGTTATTGTGTTGCTGATTAGTTTTTATTTTGGTATTTACTTTTGAGACTTTTGTATATGTAACAGTTCTACTTTATGTAAAATTGTGGGATGGTTTTTGGCATTCTGTTAAATATGGATCTTCCAGTTTTTTTGGGAAGAAAAATGTTATCTCCCTATCATGTTTCTTGTAAAGGGTAATCCCTCCCATTTTCTGAGATTTCTAAAGCCTTGGTGATATTCACCATCCCTGGGCCTGTTTGAGGAGGGGCTCTAGGGGTCATTATATCAATTTCATTATTTCCAGCCCTAGAGGGTCATCCTTAGAGGGAGTGGGTCATGACAAAATGGTATCAAAGCTCATGGTTTAGATATAGGATGGTGTTTGGCGTTAGGAATATTGAGGATCTCATGGGATGATATGGAAAGTGGTCTAGTTGACATTGGTGCATGACATTTTTCAGGGATACCATCTTGGATAAATGTTTTTAGATCCCCCTGTGACCCAATTCATGAACTTGGAGCTTATTGAATGACCAGGTAAGATGGACCTTCTTTTAGTCTAGGGACCAAGGATAGGTATATAAATCATAATGAGTTGTAGTCTTGTTTTAATAGGATTTTTTTGGGACAGATAAAATGGATAAAATAATTAAAATGAACTAAAATACATTTTAATAAAATTCATATACTACAGAAATGTAAGAAACCATTTTTTTCCTTTTATCTATGGTTCTTGGTCGTCATCTGCGTGTCGCTTAGGAAATGGAGGTTCCGATGGATGATCTAGTTGATCACTATAGGGTTGATCTAATTGGGGATGAAGAGCAGTGGACGAGGATGTTACGTGCTTCCTAATAGTTGGATTTGGGGAATTATGAGGTCAATGTCTCTGATGTGGAGACAGAAGGTTGGTTAGAGGACCTAGATATTGACTTCAGTTTGATCATGGCTGAGATAGAGTATATGGTTCCTTTAAAAGTTTTTTAGATGCAGTGTGTTGCACGTTAATGGTGAACATTATTTCTGGGAGAGGGAAAGAAGGAAGATGTTATTTTGTGTTGACTTCCAGAAAGATTTCCAATCAAAATTCCTTTCATTGACCCTGAAGAATATGGAGAGATAGGAGGAAATCTACCTTTATTAGGAGAGTATGTTAGTGGGTGAGCTGGGAACTGAGTTCCAAGACCTGCTGCATTTTCCGCATACCCTTTTCTAGATAATGACTCGCAGGAAGGATGTCTTGATGAGAAACTCCACCCTTCCATACAGTATTCCATTACTCTTTTTACATTATTGCGGAATCTGGAGGATCAGAAAAAGGTATAGGTGATCAACTAGATGCACTTCCGAGGAGGACTATTGTGGGATGGGAGCTAGGAATGTTTTTTAATAGAAATATTTTTCAGTGGAATATCTTAGGAACCAGGACCATAGAGGTTTTTACAGAAGGGGAGATGATGTCAACATCTTCATTTCTAGCCTTCTAGCTCTAGTGGTCTCTATGAATTTCTTGTGGGATTGGGGATAATGTGTTTATCCAATAGGTATTACTTCCATATTTAGAATTACTACCTAGTGGATTCTCGAGCTCAGTTTGGCAGAGGTGGAAAGGCTCATCACTAGCCTTAGCTGTAGTATTTAGTCTGGCCATTTCAGTAGTAGGGGCATTAGTATTTTTCATACCTGAGGAGAGTTAGAGCAGGTTGAGGCCGACCTTAGGATGTTCCTCGTGTTTAGGGGCCTTAAACCTAGCATGGTCAAAGAGGTGATCATCAGTAGAGAGCAAGGGGAGCCGGTGTTGGTCTATTTCTGGTGTAGAGGTAGAAATTCCAATAGGGATAGAGATTATCATAGGTATGATCCATTTTTTAGTAACCTTTCTTGTGTATGTTTTGATCAAGAGGCTTCTCACTCCTTTGTTTCACCCACTCTATGCCATGATCTTTGACTATATGTATATAGGATTCTTATGACCTTGCTGTTAGGTATTCCAATTGGAGGTGGGAACAACTTGTTTGATGTGTGCCGAGAATGTACAATAATGATGGGACCACATCAGTTCTGTAGGGATAACTTTTTTCTATAGACTGGTTGTATTCCAGGTCTTATGTTATAGACTAAATAAAGAGAATAGTCTTGTTTTCTAATGTGGATTGACATTGTGAGTTATTCATTGGAGATAGATACTGTTAGGTGGGCAGAGCCCATGTGGATCCCCTTCATTTATTGTTAGCTGAACTGTCAGTGGAATCTACGATTTGTAGAGATGATAGAGGTTCCAAGGGTCACTAGGGAGTTTGTAGATGTTTTTCCTAAGGAGTTTGTGATGCTACCACCTCAATGTGATGGTCATTTTGAGATAGAATTGTATCATGATGTTTTATTTATTTTGATGGCCCCTTATCAGATATAACCTTCTATGATGCAGGACTTGAGGATTCAGATACACGATCTCATGCAGAAGGGTTTTATTCGTCCGAGTGTATCCCCATGGGGTGTTTTGGTTTTGTTTTTCATGAATGAGGATTATAGTTAGAGGATACGTATCGAATACCTAAGGATGAAACAGGTAATGGAAAAGAAAATTTAACATCTTATAAGGATAGATGATCTTCTTGACCAGTAGGGTGCGTCATGTTGGTTTTATATGGTCTGTCTTTGGTTTTGATATCCCCAGTTAAGGGTGCAGGAGGGAAATATCCTAAATATTTCTTTTAGATGATGGAATGGGCACCTTGAACTTGTGTCCATGCTATTCTGTTTTATGAATGCAATAGATATGTTCATTTATATTATGAATGTTGTGTTTTATGAATTCATGGATTGGTTCATCATTGTGAATTTTGATGCCATCTTTATCTAATTGAAGTGTGGGGTGGAACAAGTCGAGCATCTCAGAATTATCTAGTAGGTTCTTCGATGCCACCAAATCTATTTAAAATCTTCTATGATTATGTTCTGGACATAATAGATTCATTTCATCAGTCATTTGGGGTCATGGAAGGGTGGATAAGTAGACCCATTAATGGTTGAAGTAGTTTTTTTAAAAGCACCCAAGAATTTGGCATAAGATCACAATTTTAATAGTCTTAATAGATATTATTGGATGTTTGTACCTGATTCCTCTCAATTTATAGTACCATTGATGACTTTTACTAGCAAGGACTAGGGTTTTAGATGGAGCGAGTAGTTCTAGGAAGTGATCAGTTATTTAAAGGGGAGGTTGGTTAGTGTTCTATTGCTCTAGCTTCCAGAGAAAGGGGTAATGTTTGAGGTGTTCTATGATTCTTCCCTAATGGGCTTGGGATGAGTCTTGATGTAGTAGTAAGGGGTGATCACTTATGGGTCTATGAAGTTACATCCCCAAGAGAATAACTATGAAACCCAAGATCTAGATCTAGTAGCTGTCATGTTTTCAATGAGGTTGTGTTGCCATTACCTTTTTAGGGAGGGCTTTTGGGTCTTCATAGATCAAAAAAGTTTGAGGTATATATTTTACCAGTGATATTTTAACATAAAAAAATAAAGATAGATGATTCCTTTTCAATTTATGAGGATATCTCGGTAATAGATGATGGAATAAAGAAATTGTCTCACTTCATAGTGTTAATGGAGTCGGGCGTAGTGGTTTCCTTAGAGAAATGGAATGTGGATGATATGGTGCACCTCTATGGAGTTATAAAATACATTATCTCTAAATGGGACACAAATTTTACCTTTTGATTTTGGAGGGGACTGAATCATGATTTTGGCACCCAGTTATGCCTTAAAACTTCTTTCCAACCACATACAGATGGGCATATAGAGCATACTATCCAGACATTTGAGGACATGTTTTGAGAATGTGTATTAAACTTGAGGTTCTTGGGTATGACACCTAACCTTGGTAGAGTATAATAATAATAATATCTAGTACTCTTCCATTGTAGTGGATCTATTTGAATCTTTTTATGGAATTTCATTTCATTCACTTTTGTTCAGGACAAAGTTTGGGGAGACAACTATTAGTATTGAGGTAGTGCAGATCCTGACAGAGAAGTTTCAACTTATTCATGAGAATATGAAAGTAGAACACTACTATCATAAGTCTTATGATGACCTCAAGAGGTGTCCATTGGACTTCAAGGTTGGTAACCACGAGTTCCATAAGGTTTCCCCTCGACATGGGTAGTGGAGGTTTGGTAGAGGGAGTAAGATTTCCCTCAAGTTTGTGGGACCCTTTGAGTTGTTGGGGTGAGTGGGAAAGGTGGAATAGCAGTTGGTGTTACTGGCATAGTTTGATAGAATACATGACTTATTTCCTATCTCTTAGTTTCTCCAGTATCATCACGATGAATCCCTAATAATTGACTAGGGAGAGTTGGATATCGGCAATGACAAAACATTTATGGAATAGCCTGTAAAGAATCAAGATCATCGAGAGAAGGTGTTGTATGGGATGACCATTTCCTTGGATCATGTGTTGTGGAATCAAGGTTGATGGGAGGAGAGTACTAGGTATTAAGAAACACAGATTCATTCCCAGTACCCGATGTTGTTATGAGTTTGTCCTTGATTTTTTTTGTTTTGAAATGTAATTTTTGAACCATGTTTTATAAAATGAGTTGGTTTTCCCTTGGGTTGAGATGTGTGTGGTGTGGAATGTGATAAATTCATGAAATACAAGTATGGGAAGACTATATTCCAAAAATATATGTGATAAATATGATTTGATTAATCATGTTTGAGGTAGTCAGTTTTGTTCAAAGTAGATAGTATCATAACATGGAGGATGAAAGACCATGATTCATGTGTTTAGGATAGTTCAATTCCTTTCCTATAGTGGTTGTTGGTTTTGGTAGTCCAGAGGGTGAGATAGTTACATGATGGTGGTGTGGCAATTTAGTTGTGTGGGAAGAGACTACTTTTGGGTGTGGTGGTGAGGCTGTGTAATGTGTTTGTGTCCATTTACGTTGGAGTGTTTGTCTAGGGGTAGTACATGAGGGGTGGAGACTATCTTGAGAGGTATCTCACATGGTGGTTATATGGAACCCATTTTTCCTTATTGTACTAGTTTTGGATTCTATAGGATGATAATCATTTGATATGTATCTAATATAAAGGTATAGGTCCCCTGGTCTATTACATTTTCAATTTTTGGTTTTTGGATATGTTCAGAGGAGGTTTTGTGAGTTTTCTCATGATTTGGGGGTGCAGCAAAGCTGCTACATTGTTTAAACATAATGTAATATACATACATGGTGTGAATATTGGTTTAATGTATTGTACTCGGTGGTTCATAATGTGTAATGTTTTTGTGTCTTAAAAATAAAATAAATCGAAAGCCAGTGGATTTTTTACTAGAAGTCGACCATGGGGAATTACATGGTGTGAAAGGGTATTACAATCCATGTAAAACCCCAGTACTCTAATTTTTTAGCATTTTTCTAGCCATTCAGGTTGTCAAAACCTGTGGCTAAAACAACTCTCCTTCAACCCAAGGTGACCTAGTGACACTCTTTGGTGCTTTTAGGATTTCTTTTTCAAGTATCAATTCTTAGCTTCTCTCATTTGATTTGTAAGGATTTTTATTCGATATATGGTTCTTTCATTCCTTGTTTATGACATTTCTTTATAGTTGATCTCCATTTTCCTCGTATTATTCTTGTCCTATAATGGAAAATGTTCACCTCTATTTCTAATTGGGTTCTATTTGGTTTTTGTCAATTTGGTGGTGTCGTGACATCATCAGGTGGATGCACATCTTGTTGGAGAGGTATTCAGAGGTCTGTTTTGTGATTTTTTTTCATGAAAAGAACATTAATACCATTTAGAGGTAGGATTTCATTTGTTCCAATTAGAATGTGCATCATAAAAAAGGGTTTTACTCTAGTTTACCTATAGATTTTGTTTGGGCCAAATTAAACTATGATAATAATTTGTTGAATGAAATTACAATGTGTAAAGGGATTTTATTCGCATGAATTTAAAGCCTTGTAGTTATTGTGATATTATGATTTATATGGGATAGATACCCCCTAAAATTCATGGTTCTTAGGGGACCTTGTTTTCACACTAGATGAATTGTAGAATGTATATTGTTCTTCCTTGGTTGGAAACATATATATAAAACCTAGTTAATCATTTATATTACTCTAATGAATGAATTCGTAAAGATCATACAATTTCTATGATAACACCTACATTAACAAGTGGAAGTAAATATGGGATGGATTATTAAATCTGAAATTCTATTTTTCCTTGGTTTTTTGGTGATGTGATGTGTTTGTGGGTCTATTCTGGTTGGCTCAATAGTTTAGTTGTGAGCATGGATGTATTTTGTGGGATGTCTTGGGCGGTGTAATGGAAGCTCAACTTAAGATGTTAATTGATTGTGGAATGGATGAGAAGTGTTGTATAGAGGGGTTGTGTAACTGGTTGTGTGGTTATGTGTCATCAGTTGGGGTTTTCATTTCTAGGTTGGTTTTTGGTACGTGGCATAATGGGGATGAGTTTGAAGAAGGAAAATAGTGATCAGTATGGCTAATTCTCCTAGATTTTCTCCATGATAAACATGCATAAAGATTCACCCTATATCTAGTGATTGATATATGATATATCATGAATGGGTGTTAAACACTGAGGATATTTGAATTCCATTTAGTTTATTAGAGATGTTCAACATCTAAAAAATGTATTGACTACTATGTGTTTTTCTTAGTAGTTTCACAAGTAGTGATTAAATGTACTAATAATTGATTAATAATGTTGAAATGGATTGGGTTGGAATGGTTATTGGAATTTAAATTTTTAAATAAATTAGTTTGTAATGTGAAATGGGTTTTACGGCTTAATTTTTGGCATTATGCATTTTTTGGTACTACCAATGGTTGAAGTGTTGTGAGTTGGTTGTTTGTTTGAGAACCCATAGGTTGGGAATGAGTGTTTGATATCATATATGTATATACTCGTATTTCCTTGGGATTTATATTCACACCCCACCCTAGTTGAGAACTATGTTCCAAAAACCCCCATTTTCATGGGGATGTATATCTTTCCCAAAATCATTGTGGGTGGATGGATGGATTGCCACCCATTGTGCCATGATCCCTCTTACTGGCTGTGACATACCAAGTTTCTTTGGGTAGAATGCTGGGAGATGTTGTAGCCCAGGTGTCTGTGGGAACGGTTGTTTGTTTCCCATGTGTCTTTTAGATTATTTGTGATGTGTTTTCCTTGGAGTATTTAGGATTAGCTATGATGTGCTTTCTCAGGTGTCTTTGAGATGATACATGATGTGTTGTGAGGCCCAAGTGTGTGTGGGAAAGAAGTGTTGTGTGGTCTAGGGGTGTGTAGGTGGGAGGTGTTGTGAGATACAAGTTAGTGTGGGAGGGATGTGTTGTGAGGCCTAGGTGTATGTGGTAGGGATGTGATGTGTTACATTCAAAAAAGGTTGGAGAACCTTGATTTTTTTTGTTGTGGTGTGGGAGCTGGTAATCAATGGGAATGTGTTGTACGGTACCCTATCATCGATGTGCATTATACTGCATTACATGACTTCCATTTTGAAAAAACCTTAGTAGATTTGGGATGGTCAGCAGACCTATTAGGCGATTTTTGGTTCTGTTGTTTTCTAACAGAAGAATTAGTATGTTTCATTCACATGTTTATGAGAGACATTGGTTTTATTACAGAGTATACATGTATGATCACCCTATGTATATAAAACTATTTTAACATTTCAAAGAAGATTTCACGGACTGTGAAAGACCCAAAAATCTTAGATTATTATAGTGTTTTGTTTATATTTGATTTTGATTTGGTATTTTATTTAGAAACAATTATACTTATAACAGTTCTTCTTTATACATGAATGTGGGTTGGTTTTTTTCCTTCTTATATATATATATATATATATATATCTTCAAATTTTTTGGGGTTGAACCATCTTATCTCATAATATTGTTTCCTATAAAAGGTAATGCCTCCCAATTTGTAAGATTTGTATTACCATGATGAATTTCTAGATCCTAGGGCATATTGTATACGATACTCAGGGGGTTATTATCTCTTTATCTTCATTGCAATCTCAGGAAGGGCATCCTTGGAGGGAGTGGGTCTTGAATATATCGAACATTAAAAAAATGTTTTTAACATCATTTATGTTATAAGAGATGTTGGATTATATATTTAATTATTAACATTTCAACATTTCATTCCATGATAATAACATATTAAATTTATTTATATGAGATTCATAATAACCGTCAACATCCATTGAACCTGTTTTAGAAAATTGAAATTTCTGATCATAAATCCCAAATAAAAAAATAAGCAAGGAAATATTAAAACATGGATTCTATCATTATTAAAATATATTAATTATATTTTATTTGATCAAAAAAAAATTAGTGCATACCATTCCTATATAAAAAATAAATCATCATAAATAGAAACTAAGAACCCTTCCTTTTTCTTTATCTCTATAAATTTTATTATATTCTCTATCTGAGAATACTATGAACTTATTTCTTATGAAAATAATCATTAAATACTTTGCACTCCACAATAGAAATATTATTATAATCCATTTTATCCTTAACCAAATACAACTATGAATTGGTTTTTCCTTTATGTTGATAAATATATGTATTAATATTATCATAGTCTAAGAAACTAAAAACATTTAATATATTAAACAATGAATTTATCCCTCCTTAAACTACCACAATGTATATGGTTAGACTAGATTATAGAAGATGTTTTCACAAAAAATGATCCCCTATTGACATGTTTATGTATGTATAATTTCGTCACACTTTTTTAGGGTAACCTCCATTTATGTCATGTTTTAATAGAATTGGCATTTCCACAATCTACTCATCTCTAACACTAAACATTCCATGTTGTTAACATAGAATAATATTATACTATTATTTCCTTCCAAAATAATTATTTTTATTTCATATATGTCCACCATTTTGAATTACATATATATTATAAAATGTAACATATAAAACATCAAGGAATAAAAATATCTCTAATTATTACATAATAATTAATTACCATTACTAATTTTCCTTTCATTATTATGATCAAACCGTCTATAATTCTATAACCCTTGTTCTAATATCAACTATACTAATCCATGAATAATCACTCTATAATTACAAGAGTTATATAAATTATAGTATTTTGAATATTCCCATTACCTATTTAGTTTATTGTTTTTAGATTTGGAAGCCCATTCTATTATATATGTTACACATCAACTCAATCTATATTTCATCCCAAAAAAGTGTTCAAAGTTTCTCACATTTTTTATTTAATATAAATAATTTCAAAAATATCTACTTGTTCCTCTGTGTTCTTTATCGTCATTTTAAACTAAAAAAATCTCACAATGTATTTTTTGTAAATAAAGCTCAATATAGCGTATTAATACAATGAAAAGCCATTAAAAAAATGAAAATCATGAAAACTTCAAATCCCTTCAAAATGAATCTTTTTTTACGTATCAAGATTCTAAATCATAATTTTTTTCAATGATAAATTAATAATGTAAAATTCAATGCAATAATATATTTTAGTAGAGAACCATGAACACATACATTGAAAACATGAGAATCTGTTAAATGTTTTTCCAGTAAAAATAAACATTTCACCAATAAAATCCCCTAATCATCAAATATCCTATGAAATTAATAACATTCCATTAAAATATATATCAAAAATTGAAAAATAATGAACTAATTTCTTTATATTATATTTATCACTTATATTCACTTGTATTTTGTAGTAATGGATTGGAATTTAATAAGTTAATTCCAACATAATTTCATTAAAGAAAAAATCATTACCAAATGTATTGTAGGGATATAACACTAGCCCAACCATCATAATTAAAAATATTAAAGGATATTAAAGGAATATAACAAAAAATATAAATCCATTCATCATTTTTTTAGTAAACCACCAAATTTTGTTATCCCATAATCTCAGCATTAATTATAACAAAAAATTATAAAAAATTGTTTTCTGCACAATGTTTTATCCCCTGACATGGGGTGGGGGTTAAAAAATACAATATTTGGATCTGGTATAATCATTTAGAAAAACATTATTTTATATCCATTTACTAGAAATGTATGGGTATAAATGAAAACATAGACAAGACACATCAAATGTACATGTTTCTCCTATGAATGGGATAATCTAAGGTAAATAAAAGGGAAATGTAATTTGGTATCAAATTTACTTTAAAACACAATAGTTCAATGTTTTTAGTTGGCACATTTTCCCTACATGATTCAGTACCATTTAAATAGTGAAATCTTACGTCACTTTTAACTGATGCATGCTATGTGTTTATCCAGAATATTCATTCCTTGATTAATTAGATCAAATTATTTTACACACCATTTGGTGTCTAACAAAAAAAATTGCAAAAAATTGATGAATTTAAATTTACCACATTATTTTAGGGTAATTTCGTTATGTTCCTGGAAATTTCACTATAACAAATCAATGGTACAACATTCCTGAAACACCACTACATTCATGAATCATTTTATTTTTTAGAGACTTCCCATCATTCTCAACACATTTCTATTTGTTGTTGGATTTCCATCTATCATGAAATATTTATGTTTTTACATGTCCTTAAAACATTCATGAAGCATTTTTCCTGTTGACTAAGTCACTTGGTCATTTGGAAACATGTCACTTTTCTTCATGCAACTATTTTTAGGTAACTACATCATGCACAAAATTCCATTATAATGACCTTATGTGATTTAGAAGTCATGATATTTCCTAAGGTTTAGACCCTCCAAATATGGGGAATAAAAGACTATTTATATATATGGATGAACCATCATGAGAATAACTTTCATGCCACTATATATTAATAAATATTTTATGGTTCAAAAAACATCATTTATTTTTTGATGCCTTTATCTACAAAGTCAGTTCTATCAGGAAACATATTTCTATATTTCTATAGTGTGAAAATAACTATCTATTCTATATAACAGTAAATATAAAATCATTAAAATCTTTCATTAAAAAAATGCCTGTATATTTTTTTGATAACATTATCCATAGTCATAAAAATCATAAGACATTGTGAAAATAATTCACCAATTTAAAAAACTGTTTTAATTTCTAAATAGTCATTCCATTACATAAAAAACAACACCCAATTCCAAAAATCCTTTACCAAATATATTTTACATAAATTGAGAAAAACCACCACCTTATAATCTTAACATTCTAAACACCTTATAGGGAATCCATACATCGATGCTCCTCATTAATTGATATCTTCAACTCATCTCTTATAGTGGATGCTTCAAAACTATACATGTATCCACCATCCTATAGCATTGTAAACATAATTTTTTCAAAAACCATTCTATAAATTTATAATGGAAATTTTCAATCACATTTTATTATAAACAAAACAAATATGAAATCAATGTTATATCATCGTGACAGATCATTCCCCAAAATCTACACCTCTGTGTTTTTTAACACCTCCCACCCTTTGATACCACTTTTAACATACTATTTTTATATTATTTAAAATACATTATAAAAATCATTCTATAACAAAAAATGTCATCATGTGACTCCACATAAAGATTAACGATTTAATCAACACAAAATCTATTCCCACATGTTCTATTAATGGCATGAGAAATATGACCAGCATTCTATATTACATCAACGAATTGGTTTATTATTTTCATCACCCATATTTAAATTTCTTAACAATGAATCTATTAGTTAAATTATTATGATAATTTTATAATGAGAAAATAAACACAAATCCTTCTAATATAGAAACTCAACCTATTTCTTTACACTTGGTATCAGCTTCTTCGCCATTTTTGAGTACGACTTTCCAACATCTTCCATTAACCCCGTCAATTTTTTTGTTTTGCATAACATTGTAATGAACACATATCTTCACAAAAGGAAATACACACCATAAAATATGGACAAGGTTTCTATACCCATACTATTTATATGTAATGTTTTGAATAGACATTGAGTGTTAGTCGACATCTTTCTGAGGATTCCTTGGGTAAGACATTTTTAATAATATCTACAACCCAAAATTATATTGGCCGAAACTGTAATTTTACTTACATTATCTATGATTTCAATGATAAAATGATTCTTAATTTGAATTTTCTTTATCCTTGAGAATTTAATTGATTTTAATGGGGTTTACCAATTGATTTATTAAATAAAATCATTAGAAACTTCACATAGACACCCATATATTAAATATAATTCTTCACCCACAATAACTATCTGAAATATATAGTAGTAAAAATATTTTCTTATTCTATGGTTCCCAAATAAATAATATCCTATTTCAAGGTCATCCATTAATTAAATATAAGCCTGTGATAGAATCATCCCCTACTGTTGAATTTTTTCCTACTTTTAATGATTATCTCTTTTCATATATATAACCTATTAACTCATGATGTGATTTATCATTGTTTCGAAAACATTAATTATGCCTTTGATATGCTAAAGTATAATTTTTTCAATATTCATATGGACACCCTTTTGATTAAATTTACATATTTCCACCTGGAATGTAAAAAAACAATAATGGAACATTTCAATGGTAAGTAAAATAGGCTGCTAATGATCTTCTTATACTCCGTGTAATTAATCAATTTTCCTTTATTTTCCATTTATAGTATCATATTGGTAAAAAATACTATTTTCATATTTGAGTAATCTCAAATTAAAAATATTCTTAAATAGTCATTAGAATATTTTTATTGTGAAATAGTTGTTCCATTCCTTCTATGTGTCAATTTTAATCAAACGATTAATTTTATCTTGACAATCATTGAAATTTTAAATTTCATTTCATGAATTTAAAAAATCTTTAAAAATCTATCATCATTCAACCCACATATATTATTTCATCAAAATACACCAAATACATAATATATTGATTACCATTATTATATACATAGAAATTTTAGCTAACTCCACCATGATGGAAACCAAACATCTTCAAATACTGGTCATGTATGGATTACAACATTCTTATTTCCTTCTTTAACCCATATTTTCCATTTCTAAGAAAATAATACATGTTCTATTATTTATTAATAATTACATAATGTTTTTATTCCATGTAAACATATTCCTATAACACTACATTAAAAAATCATGAGTTTAGACCCAACTATAAAACCTTAAAATTTAATTTTCCTCTAATGGATTTGAATATTAAAATCAAATATAACCTAGAAATTGGTGAAAATTTATCATCTATATTTATTCCCTTAATTTAGGAGTATAGATTTCACAAAATTTAGGGTTTCTTAGAATAACCATGTTCCCATAATTAATTTTGTTCTTGAAGAACCATATGGTTTCAATGACACTCTATTCTTCTCACATTGAAACAACTTCCTGTGTATGATTCTTTTCATTTTCTTTATGCACATAAGTCTTATTTTGATCTTAGTTCACATATGTTGAAAATTATTTAAATTATTATGGATCTACGTGTGATAAGAATTTTTTTACCCAATAAAATTAATTCAACACATATATAGTGGAATAGACTAAAAAAATTGTTTCTTTCCAACATTAGATATACTCTTTAGTTATTGTGCACTAGAATATCTGACTTTATCAATATCATCATCAGTTTCTTATTTTGAATATTCGTTAGGAACTTTCACTAACATTGAGGTGCTTACTTAATCAAAAATATTCTGTTAATATTGTTCATGGATGTTCTAAAGATTCAAATTTTTATTTCCCACATAAATATAATTTTTATCTATTAATATAGCATATTTTTATTAGTGAATTATATTTTTTTCAAGAGATTCTAGGAAATATCCACTCCAATCAACATGAGACAATATTTTTATGTATCTCATTAATGATACCGAAACACTTACTTTGGAAGAATGAAAATTACTTCAACATAAAATTATTTTCAAACCAGAGATTTTGTTTCCTATTATCTTCCATTGTATAGGAGAATGATCTATTATAAATGTAAATTATTGTTAAAGTTATATCTTTCAAAAACTTCTATAGTATTCATTTCTTAAAAATAATTTTTATTGTAATTTTGATTATGGTCATTTTTTCTCAAATAAACCTACCATTTTTCAATGTAATTTTTACATTCAATTCATGCTTCCTTGTCCCGTGATTCTAAATATAATATTCCACCTAGGTGATAGTTAATACCATTACATTATCTGTTTGGAAATTTTCAATTTTCTATCAAAGAATCCCTTCATCCTATCTACAATATTGTGTTACGAAAGTAAACTCCCCATACATGTGGGTGATGATGAATCTCAATGAAATTATTTTATAATATTCAATGAAAATAACATATTATATCTCACTATATGTTGAACTTGTTGAGGTAGGTCCGCACACATTAATAAACAAACTCATGCACTATTTTCTAATTGAATCCCATTTTTGTTTAAGTCTTCCATGTTATATTTTGTTATTTGAATGCATCCAACATGTGTGTATGATCACATGGTAGATTAGGTAAATCTTGAACTTCATAACTTTTCAAAAGATATTATAATGATGGTTGGATCAAATGATCTAGACATTTATGGCTCATTCTGTTCTCATCATCCATTGATAGAAAGAAGATACATTTTTCTCCATTAACATGGTATGGATTACTCAATACAAAATTTTGATGAATAACCACTATACCTTATTTTTCCATGATGATACCAAACTTAATGTTAATTATTAGTGAATATCATTAGTCGCATAACTAACTGACACTAAAAATGTTGTGAATGGGACCTCCAATAACCAAGAAATTCATGTGTCTTATATCATTATATCCAAAGATGTATTTTCAATGGACATTAATTGAAGGCCTTCATAATTACGATACATGATTACACAGTCTCTATATTACATGATTCATATGATGTGATCTTAATTTCCCTTCCTAAAATATGTTAATCCAACATAATGGATCCCTACACATGCATGATCTAATGATTTTATGAAAATATTTTCAACTACATCACTCTCAACTATTTTAAACATTATGATCCATTTATTTAAATTTATACATTATGAAGATATGAATTATTGATCATCCTTAGAGTATGATGGACCAACATAATTTTTCAACAATGAAAATCAAATTATCATTTTTATGTAATTTGATGATTCCTCAAGCTACTGCATAAAACCACATTAGGTATGCTTTGATACATTCCTTTTTCATTGATGATGACAAATAGGTTTCCATTTCTTAAAATCCTTAGAACTAAAATCAGTGACCATCAAAATAATTCATATAATTTTAAAACATTTTTATTCCTCTAATTTTATAGTCCCATTTCGAATAACATCACTATAGAACTTAATTTTTTTGAATGTCCCATATTTCCATAGAAATTATCTAAAAAATATGTGCATTCCTGTGTTTTATTTACACTGCATTAGTTTCTTGATGTGTTCATGAAATCATCTTATTTTTAATCATTAATTAAATCTATATCTATCCTTGGAGTGACTGAGTTTTTTCATAACCGATCATTTATTTTATCTGTATTTGATAAATTCTCATTACAAAGATGTCATTATAATGTGTTGTTTTCTTCTCAATAAAATTATTTGGATGTTTTACTAGACTTACATGATGTAATTTTACATTTTTATTTCTACTGTGACCTAATTCCAAAATTTCATAGTAAGGGTAAAGATTCTATCTAGATCAACAATATTTCTTCATTGGTCAACAAGTTTCTCCTCATTTTACATGATGTGTTTTACTACAAAAATAATTATGTTATACAAACCATTAATAACCCTAGTTTATTATTTCATCGTTGATATTATAGTGAAGGATATTTTTTAGTTCTATATCATTGGAGATATATTCATTTCAATATATTCGTACAAATCATCCATTTAATCCTTTTTATATATCATCTAGAGTTGACGTAATGAGTTTTTTTGGACATTCATTATTTTGGATCTCCACATATCTATCTCCTTATGAGATGCTTATAATTCATCCTAGAGATCCACTCTTCCTTATAATTATCCTTCATTATTGACACTCTCAAACAATTTATGATAATTTCCTATAATTTCCACCATATAATTTTATCTATGGTATTTACACTATTAAATTTCATCTACTTTAGTTTCTTTTGAATGATTTTTTTTTGTTAAATCATGTTCTTATTGATGAATAAACTTCTACTAGTGCCCTATTACCATTTACATTAGTTGAAGAAATCATCATGGGAATTTAATCATCATCTTCAACATCATCTTGATACTCCTTGAGAATTTTTTTAGAAGGATCACAATAATTGAATCTCAAAATCACGTGACTTTATGTTTAAATTTGAATATTCCTTTTCTACTTTTCATTTTTTTTAAAATAATTATAAGACTTCATCCACATAATATTCTTCCTAGATATCCTTAAAGATTAACTTATTTATATCCATGAATTACAACTCCTTTTAAATCCCCTTTTTAGAAACCACATTATTGTCATTTTGAGTCTAATATAATATAAGAGTGATTGGTAAAATATCTATGTCCTACACCATTTATTATTTATATTAATGAAAATTTGATTTACAAATGAATATGAGTGGTAATATTCTTATTATGCATTTTATAATATTCACATTATCAATATCCCTCCTGGAACTTACATGTACTTCATAATAAAATTTACCTAATCATCGAATGCATCCATAGATTAATTAGGAAGTTTTTTAAGGTCCTCATATATGTTTCATATAACATAAAACACGTCTTTAAGAACTATTTAATCACATTCAAAAATATTTAATATATTTTCACACGTTAAAAAAAGGATTTGTGTGACATTACATCAGTGTAGAATGTATTAGATAGGTCTTTCCTTAAACTATTGATTCCCCTAGAATATGTATATAGTTCCCTTTATTATAAATATGATAAAGACACATTATCCATACTAAATTACATTCCATGAATCAAATAAATAATCACACACACAGATATATATATATATATATATAATTACACGATGTTTTTTAACATCATATTCTTATATAAATGGAAAATTTTTACCTTGATAATCAGAATCCCTTTTTGATTGACAACTTATATTTATTTTGTTGAGTGAAAAACAAACACTATATAATCTCCCTCTTAAAAAAATTACATTAACCAATAAGTTTAATACCATGGGAGGACCCAAGTATTGTATATTAAATCCATCCCATATTTTGATCTGTTTTCATCATTTTAAATAACAATCTTCTCCCCCATTACCTTAAAAATGTGTTATTATAAATGATAAAATACATATTAATTGGTTAACCCTTAATTGTTCTAGTACAAGGAACATTCAAAGGAAATATGATAATTTTAAAAACCCGATATAGTTCACCATTATTATAATTCTCATAATAGACTTTCCATTCTCTAGGTTCACTACCATTCACACTTCAAAAGCTCACTTACCTATCAGGAAAATTATTCTAATGGATCCCCTAAAAAATTTTAAATTAATTAATTGAATCGATGTTTTTACCAGTAATTATATTATCCATAAAGAACATTATTCATCCAAATAATGAATACCAATTTGACATATAACATCTAGGAACTTCTTCATAGTTTAGAAAATATTCACATTCACATATCCCTTTTACATCGTTCTAGAAACTTTAATACATTTACACAATATTGTACTTTTTTATAAAAGTTTCATATTTTATGAAGCTTTTTAGTTTTTCATTGAAAGCCTATATTTAAAAAACATTTCAATTGGCATTAGATTAAAAAAAAATTCCTTGATATGTCATTTATGTAACATACTTGTTCATATAGAAATAAGTCCCTTTTCATCACAGGACTTATGTGTGCATAACTTAATCATGCAAGAAATGAATTCCTGAAAATCCTATGTGATTTCAGAGCCCTAATGTTATTTATGGTTTTGACCCTCTATATAAGGGTGTCGCAGAATATTCATAATCTTGACTAACACTTCAAAAAAATACAATGAGTTCCACTGCCATTATCTGCATCTTTCATCATTCAACAAACATCAATTATTTGACATTACCTTTTTCATGTAACTCTCTACCATCACATAACATCCATATATGATTTCTAGGTGTAGGAAACTCTATATACATCATGTAACATTTAATTTAATTAAACTATAGATATTTTATAAAGAAAAACCATTTTCTATATTTTTTAAGGTAATGTTGAATATTCACTTTCACATACCTTCATAATACTCTTTCACATATTTTCATAAAAATCTCTCAATTTACCAAAATTATTATTTTTTAATTTAAATATATCACTTATCCTATATTTTTCACCCACTTTTTTTTCCAAATGATAAAAAATTCCCCCTAACTGATAAGGAATGTTTCATGAATAGCTCCCAAACCTCTCACACATGTATTCCACACTTTTATGGATATCTTAAACCAATTTTTTAGTGTATATTCTTCATACATGTATTGTTATAAACCATATGAGATCAATCTAAAAATAACTTTTAAATAAATAATATAGAATATCACAACAAAAAATTTAAACCATCTTTTTCAATGAATACTAATGACCCAAAAACACAGTATTTTCTCCTTGAAGGATTATCCCCAAAAATTTAATGCATTTGAATATTTTGAATTTTAATTTTAAACATTAAAAAACAACGAGAATATAAATTTCATTGAAAACAAATGAATAACCATAATGAATGTTTGATAATTAATAAAACACATGGCATTAGGAAACCAAGATCTTGAAATTTTCATTAAAAATGTGTCATTTGGCTCCTTTATAAATAGATTAAAAAATAACGGATAAATGATTCATTTTTTAATCCTTTTACCAATTTTAAATGGTATTTAAAAATCAACTCAAATAATTGGTATAGTTTAGAGAATATTTTTAAAAATAAATATAATGATTATGAATATGGAAGATAATTTATTAATATAATGAATACAAAACATATAAAATAATTTTTTAAAAATAATACTACTTTCCTAATTTCCTCTCTCACCTCGTATGACTTATTAATACATAAATATAAATAATTTATTAAATATTTACATTTATAAAAAAAATAATTTTCATTACATTATTATTATTCCATTTATTTCATTTTCCAACATTTTTTTTCACTTAACAAATTTTTATTTTTTAGGCGAGTCGTCATGTGAATATTTTTAATATAACATTCAAATTTTTTATTATTTAATGTTAATGGGAAATTTTAACAGACAAAGTAATTATAGAATATGAAATTTTCAAATATAATAATATTAATGAATTACATAGTAATTTTAATATAAATGTGATTCTATGTATGATAGCATACCTTACTCACAACAATGGGTTTTTCTAAAATCTTACATTGTACACAAGACTGAGTTATATAAAAAAATAATATATTTTAAATATTATTATTATTTTAAATTGTAGTTTTAGCCTAGTCATTGTATTAGTGTTAATGAACATAACTAACTATATTATTATTACACATGTTTTATAAATGTTTTTTACTTTCGTCCAATAAATTTTATGGACTTAAAATTATAATAAATCCAATTTTAGGCACAAAATATCTAATGATTTTTACATGGTAGTTTTAAAACCTATTAATTTTGAACAATTTTTAAATATAACTTTTTATATTTTTCTAATGATTATATGGAAAATATATAGTTTTATTTATAATTAGAATATCAAAAGCTACATTTGTTGAAGTTTTGGTTTTTTTCTCATAATATTCATTTTTTAAGGAATAGTGAAAATACAAAATTTTAAATAAAAATTATTATTCATATAAATTATTTATTGTCATATTATAATTTTAATTTTCATTAATGTATACATAAATAATGTTTTTATCATTTAATCTAATTTAGTTCATTAGGGGAATTTTTATATTTTAATTAGATATAAAAAAATATAAGAATTTTTTAATGTTTCCTTTAACTCCCTTCTCGCCACAACTTTGGGATTAGTGTTAAACATAAATTTTCCCACATCCGCAAATTGAATTTTGAAAAAATAATCTATAATCTTGTAAAATATATTAATATTTAGAACTAAAAGTACCAAATGAATTTTTGTATGTTAATAACATAATTATTTTATTTACTACGTTTAAAGATAAATCAAGTAATTAAAGATAAAAATAATATTATTGTGACATAAATTTAATTTGATTTTTTTTTAATTTTAAATTATGAGTTTTTTTGACCAAAATAAACATTGGGAAGTATTTAAAACCTTTTTATTCCAATTATATAGGAATATGAAATTTAATATATTTTATTTAAAGACAAGTTAAAAATATAATTATTATATTATTAAGAAGTAAATAAATTTCAATTTGGGGTTATATATGTGATATTTTTTACTGTTAATAGTAATTAAAAATTTAAAATGATTATATAATTCATGGAAATTTATTTATTTGTTTGAGACATTAAATAAATTCATTTAATTGTGACACAAAGATGATGTCATAATTGCTTCATTAATGAAATAATCAAACAAATAATATTAATAATCTTAAAAAAATAAAATTTGTTATAATTGATTTGATCCCCAAATTTTATGGATGACTTGAACATTTTATAGATTAATAAAATTAGTTTTTAGTGGAATATTATATTTATACTCATAATCTTCTTATATTATAACTTATTCAGTTTGGACCCATTTTGAATTGAAAATGAAATGATATTGATATAATACTTTTAATAATTCAAAGATTTCCACACCCCTCTCTTATAAAAGTGAATACAATCCTCACTTTTACTCACTCATAAAAAACCCATTGGTTCATCGATTATCTATCCAAAAATATTCATAAAATATGATTCCACATTATTGAATCCTTGGTTTAGTTAGAACGGCCTCTTTAGAGGTTTTGGGGTGTTAATAAAGGTGATCTTCTAAAAGAAAGGTAATGTTTTTATTTAAGTGTTCCTATTTTATTTCTCCTCCCACTTAGTTCAAATATTCTCCATTCATGATGAAATAATAACACCAGTATACTCATAATACTTAAATTTTTTAGGTTATTATCATCAGTTTAATTTCTCTCCACTTCAAATAAATGGGATAAAAATCAATCGTTTGTTCATATGTGTGAACTATAACCTCCACGAACCAATATAATTCCTTTACCACAACCATTTCTATAGTATGGTTATAATGTTAAAATTAATTTTCATATATTATTATAATGAAATATTTTTCCATATAATAGAATAATATATAAATTTTTTTCTTACTTCTTATGAACCTAAAATTGTTAACATCGTTCGTGTGTATGTGTAAACTATCACATCAATGAAGCGATGTGATTGGTTTTGAATAACCATTTCACATGGATAATATATATATATGTATATTTATATGAAAAATATGTTTTATTGATATTATTATTATTATTGATATATCAAATAATATATATCTTCTTTCCATAATAATCATTGAAAAAAGTAATTGTTACTCATGTATACATACAACTTACCATCTACATGATTGTAATGTTGTTAATTATTCATTTCCATATTTAATGAATGGATTTAAAGGTAATAATGATATAAAAAATTTATTATTATATCATGAATATTATTTTAGAGATGACTAACTTATGAACACATGGACTCTTAACATGAAACCATGTTCACTTTTTGACTCAAATATAGAATATCGAAAAAATATCCAATATAAACATAAATAATTATGTAATTGTAATAACATTTTAATAAGTGTTATAAAGGTAATAAAAACATTAAAATACTATCAATATAGTATAAATTTACCTATGATTATTATTTAATAACATAAATATTGTACATGATGAGTCAGACTCTTGGTAGTGGTTTTTTTCTCAACCTCCTTTCATTGAGGAATATATTGATGTTAGACAAAACCTTCTTCTATAAAGTCTATAATAAACCCCTTTGAATTTTAATTTCAATAAAATGTTTTCAAAGGGAGTACTATTATATGATGTTTTTTACTAAATTAAAAGAGGGATGTTTTTAACATATACGGAAAAAATGTCTTTTTCGTCTCTGTGACCATTATTTGATATTTTTCTTCCTCTATAAGATGTATTGTTTTTAAAAGGAAAATAAAAACCATATTCCCTTTTCAAATATTTTTGAATTTTCAAATCATTTTGATAATGGATTGATTATATCAATATCTTGAAATGTTAACCTTTTATTTCAAATAAGAATTCTTATTTTTCCATTAATCTCATTTTAGGTGTTATGATTATGGTATGATTATTGTAAAATGATTGTGTATACGGTTGGTTCCATGATAAAATGAGTATCAGTGAGCCAGTGATAGTTCAGAAATCTAGTGTGTAATAAGATGAAGTAAATTGGTTTGGTTTATCTTATGAAATTTAGGGAATATACTATTATGGGTATTCAAAATTTAACCATGAAGGCTACTCCCTTTGTAGAAATAGAGGCTAAAATGTAAGGATGATATGGATTGCACAAGTTGCCATTATGATTTATGATTTTTATTACTTTTAAAAGAACCTTACGATTTTAGGAGGTAAGCTAAAGGGTTTGTGTTTTGTGGGAGAAAATTATGATTTTTAAAAATATTTTCATGAGTTAAAAATATTCATGGTCTAATGGTATGATTCCTTATCTTATAAACCTTAATAATCTTTTTTACTCATCCCATGTTTATTAAATGTTTTAAATGGGGTATAATGATGCATAAGAGAAATGAATAAGTGGAGATTAATGTTATGATTTTTTATGGAGAAAAAGAATTCAGGTTTTATTTTAAAATTATTTAGATAATGAAAAAATGGATAGTGGGTATACTTATCCATGTTGTAATATTTGTTCTTTTGGTAATTTTTATGTCCTAATTTTCTAAAACTCTATACATGATAATACCATCAATGTGAATGAATTTAAATTCATGAAACAACTCAAGATTATTTAATGTTTAGGTCTAGGGATATATAGGCATGTTTAGATAACTTTAGGGGTTAGGATATTTAAAATAGAATTTACATAAATGAATTTTACTCTATAGTGAAATTGAAATGATATGGAATTTTAATATTACTATGTTTCTTTATCTAATAAATGTAGGTTCCAAATGATTTTCCATAGGGGAAAAAAGGGAAGTTGTGCAAGGATGACATAAAGAGAAAAACAACCTTCAAAATATGAAACCAGAGATGGTCATAATCAAAACATAATAGTTTTTAGTAGTGATTTTATAGTTTAATCAATGATAAATGGTGGTGGTATCCAAGAACGAGATCATACATATCATTCACAGATGAATATTTTGGTAGTGGATCATTTCATGAGGAAACATACACCAACATTCAGAGGATCATGTGACCCTGTAATAGTTGAAGGTTGGATTAAATACATAGAATTTTTTTCGATGTCATGGGGTGTTCATACAATCAAAAGGGTTGTCTCACTAATTACCTTTTTGAAGGTGAAGATGATTAGTGGTGGTCTATGGTTGTGAATATCCGGTAAAACAAGGATATTAATTCTCTTTATTGGGTTGAATTAAAAAATATGTTTCTTGAGAAATATTTAACTAAGGTATTTTGACTTAGGATGGAAGAAACATTATTGGAATTGAAACAATATGAGGATTCAATGGCTATATAATAAGAAATATTCACTCAAATGGAAAGGAATGCTCTAAATTTAATCTAATATATTTATAGTAAAATCAAACATTTTTACTCAAGATTAAAGCCAATGTATAAAAGGGAATTGAACTCCCATGAGTTCAAAAGTTAAGAAAAACGTGTTCGATGTGTGGAGAAGGTGGAAATGGACTTTTCATATGATCATGAGTTCTTTAAAAAACAACAGAATAAATGGTTGATGTGGAAGATGAAGGAGATGCACTCATCAAAAAATTATAAGGGTAAAAAAATTAAGTTTATAGTTTGTTAAAAATTATGGTAAAAACACACTGGACAATGCCTTATAAATTATGGTAAGTGCTTCTGATGGTTTAAAATGGGACATAATGATCATAACTATAATTGAAAATATAATGGTAGTGGTGAGGAACAATCTGATTTTTAGTCAGTAATATGTTTTAAGTCCAACAATATGGGTCATTATGAAAATGAGTGTCTCATGAAGAACTCGAAATATGTGAAGCTTCTAGATTATAAAAAGAATGCTGTGGTGAAATCCATTGCATCTACATCTTCAGATATTGGACAATAAAATGAAGTTTTATCAGTTACATTGTTTATTTATTCAGAATATGGAAATCTGTTAATTGATTTGGGTGCTGAAAATTATTTCATTTTTGATAAATTATTTGGTAAATTAAAAATTCCACGTCAAGAAATGAATCCATAACATATTTAAAAACTCCCCTGGGAAATGTTGAGGTAATAAAAAAATATAAAAATAATCATTTCTATATCTGTAGAAATAATTTACCTAAAAAACATAATGTTTTTTCTCTATTATAGTTTAATGTTTTTCTGTGTATGGATTGTATTTATGATTACCATACTTAGACTGTCTATAGAGCTAAATATATTTCTTTTCTGAAAGAGTTTTAGTTTTTGTACAAGAATGAACCCTTACCATTAATAACATTTTAGGAAGATGATAAACTATTAGAATATGGAAATTAATGCTATCATTGAAATATTATTAGAGAAATTGAAATGTTAATCTTAATGATGATCCCAAGGTAAATGGGTATCGTGATGTTTTTCTTTATTATATTCCTAGTATTATACCTGATCGGAATGCTGAATTTACTATGGACTTAGTTCCTAATCCAAATACAATTTCGAAACCCCTTATCAAGTGGATTAAATACACATTTTAGATATGATAATGAAACTACAAGATTTATTAGATAAATGATTCATTAGACCGAGCACATCACTATAGGGTTCTTCTATCTTGATGGTTAAAAAGAAATATGGTTTAATGAGACTTTGAATCAATTATAGATCACATAATAAAATCAATATTAGGAGAATGTATCATTTTCATCATATTGATAATTTTTTGATCAGATCGAGGAGTAAAAATATTTTTAGAAAGTTGACTTGAGGTCCAAGTACCATTATTTGAATGTATTGGAAGAAGATATTCTAAAGACTGCATTATGGACTACATATATACATTTTGAATTATTTTTTATGTTTTTTGGGTTAACTAATGAACCTGTTTTATTCATGGGACTTTTGAATAAAATATTATACGAGTTCATATATATGTTTTTGGTTTTTTTTATTGATGATATTTTTGTATATTATAAAAAAAATATGAGCACGAAATTATTCTAAGGGTTATTTTGAAAACCGTAAAAAAAAAGAAACCGTTTGGGAAATTTTACAAGAGTGAATTTTGGTTGCAATGAATTTCTTTCCTTAGTCACATTGTTTATAAATATTTAATAACTATTGATCCTGCTAAAACGAAATTTTTTGAAGAATGTCTAAAACCCACATATATAACTATGATTCATATTTTTCTTTGTTTAGTAGTATATTCATATATTTGTTTGAAATTTTTTCACGGTTATCAATCCCACTGACTATGTAATCTCAAAAAGGTGTCAAATTTATCTAGAAAAAAGAACGTGATTATTATTATTGAGAATTGAAAAGAATATTAGTAAATGATTCAGTTTTGGACATGCCATTCAAAAATGATGAATTTGTTATATACAATGATGCTTTGTTGAAAGGACATCGTTTTGTCCTCATGAAGATTGATCAGGTCATTGATTAAGCTTTTTTATTAATTGATACCTCACAAGTTAAATTTCATTACCCATGATTTGGAATAAGCTAGAGATGTTTTTTTAATAATTTGTAGGAATCATCTATCTAAACTAATATTTGAAATATATACTAACAATAAATGTTTAAAGTCTATATTCACATAGAATGAATTGAACATGAGACAAAGAATTTTGTGGGATGTAATCAAGGATTATATTTGCATGAATAATTATTATCCTAAAAAAAATATTGGCCAATTCTTTGAGCTGAAAAAGTAATTCAAAATTAACCATGTTACATTTGGATCAGGATCCTTTCATTAATTATTTGCTGAAATTTATCTTCTATGTTATTGGTGTAAGAAATTATTATTTTTTGTTCCAGGATTCACTGTAATAATCTCCATCAACTATAATTAATCATGTAAAAATGGAGTACAATGAATTATAGAAAAAGGTAGATTTTGTTGAAAAGGGATTCTTTCAAGAATTTAACATTGATGAAGTTTTTTTTTGAAATTTGGGAAGAGTTTATGCGTTCCTTGTGGTTCATAGTTAACAAAAGAGTTGTTAAGTTAATTTTATAGATCACCATTTTCAGTTCATCTTGGTAGTACTATGATGTATAGAGACCTTAAATAGTATTTTTGGTGATATGGAATGAAAAGATATATTTCAGAATTTACTGTGAATTGTTTGACTTGTCAGCAGGTTAAAAAAGATTGATAGTTTCCAAAGGGGATGCTTCAACCTTTTATAGTGCTATAGTAGAAATGGGAAAATATAACCATTTATTTGAAAGTGTTGTTACCAAATAATTAATTAGTTAATAATGTTATTTGTGTTATTATAGATTGATTGACTAAGTCTACTCATTTTTATCCTATTCAGAACACTCTATATATAGATCAACTTTCATAGTTGTATCTTAATGAGATAGTTAGGTTACATGGTTTTCCCTTCTCCATTGTATCAAATTGTGTTTATAGGTTCAACTATATCTTTTTGAAAGGACATTAGAAGTTTTTGGGTAATAAATTAAATTTCTATACATCTTTTAATCCTCAATCAAAAACTTAGTTAAAATGAACAAGTCAGAACATGGGGGATATGCTACATGGTCATTCAATGAATTATTAGGGAATTTCTGATCAACATCTTTATTTGGTAGAGTTTTCCTAAAACATCAGATTTCATTCTATTATAAACATGACACCACATAAAGCATTATATGAAATTTGGTTCCAAGCTCTACCTTTTTGGGATGATATCTATGAAAGGTAGTTGATGGGACTAGAGTTGGTAGAGGAAATGGTAGATAAATTTTAGTTGATCTAGAAACAAATGAGAACAACTCTTAGTATGTGGAAACATTATGTGGGTAACCAGAGGAAGGATAATTTTTTGAGGTAGGGGATAATATTTTTCTCCAAGTTTCTTCATGGAAATGTGTGATTATTTTTTTTGGGAAGGGTAAGCTGAGTCCACAGTTCAATGGACCTAATGAAAACCTTGATAATGGTGGATCAGTTTCCTAAAAAGTATATTTACCTTCAATTATATACCATGTGGAAAAAATATTTCTCATGTTTCAGTTCTAATAAAGTATATTCTAGTCCCATCTCATGTTTTGAGTATATAAGTTGTTTAGTTGGAAGATAATATTTATTATGAGGAACAACAAGTCAAGAATCTTGACCACAAAGAGAATTTGTTGAGGAATAAGGTTATTTATCAGTGTAAGGTTTTATGGAAAAACAATATGGTTGGAGAGGTAATATGGTAAACTGAAAAGTCTATAAAGGATAAATAACCCCACTTATTTTATATGTGAATAAAATTTTGAGGATGTAATTTCGATATGTGGGAAATATGTGACATCCTAGGTAATTATTGAATATTAAATTTTCATATATATTTATATTTATTAATTAGATCGTAAATTTACTTTAAAGGGGACTCTATATTCAATATCATACATGAAACACTACAAAGGTGTTCTATAACATCTTAAGTTGCACACAATACAGATTTATACCAAAAAATAATATATTACTAATATTATTATTTTATGTGGAATTTATTGCCTACCCATTGTATTGGATGGAATGGTAAGGACTAAATATATATTTTTTACACATGTTTATTAATTGTTTCAACTTTCTTACAATAAAATTTATGGGATTAAAATAATAATAAATACAGTTTTAGTCATAAAATCTCTAATATTTTTTAAAAGGTAGTTTTACCAGTTATTGATAGAGAACCCTTTTTAAATATAATTTTGGATAGTCCTATAATTTTTCAAAGATGAATTAAAATTATTAATTAGAATTGTAAGATAAAAATTGACTTTGGATTATTTTTTGGTCTTTTTTGGATGATATATTTTTATATCAATAAGAAAAATACTACATTTTCAATTAAAAATGAATTTTGTCTAAATTATTTATAGTTAAGTTATCCTTTTAATTGGTTTTAATGTATAATTAAATAATTTTTTTTAATTTTATACAAGTTAGGTCATTGTAGTAATTTTTATATTCCAATTAGATATAAAAACATATTGGAATTTTTGAACATCTCTTTTACCCGCCTTCTTTCCAGAACTACGGTATTAGTGTTAAAACTAATTTATCCAACTTCATGAGTTGATTTTTGAAATACAAAAATAAATTTTTGTAATAAGTATAAAAATTTTTATCTAATAGGATAAAATTAAATTTTTATGAAAAGTAACTTTAATATTTTATTTACCAAGATTATGGGTAAATCATATAAATAGTGGTAAAAATAATATTAAAATAATATAAAATTACACTGAAAGTTGTCCTAATTTCATTAGATGAGTTTTTTTCAACCAAAATATACCATATCCTTAAATTATAACCTTTTTAGGCTACATGAGAATGAATATTACATTTATTATATTTTATTGAATATTATTTAAAAATGTAATACTCATATTTTTAGTTGGTAAATATATTTTATTACAAGGTTATATAAGTGATATATTCAATTACGAATAGTCCATAGAAATATCATATTATTTCCTATATATTGTAAATTTAGTTAGAATTTTTAGACTTTAAATAATTAAATTTAATTATTACACAAAGATGATGTTGTAATCGCTTAATTAATGAAAGAATAAAATAAATGATATTAATAATGTCATACTATATATAATTAGAAATAATTAATTCCATACACAAATTTTATATATAAATTTGACATGTTATATATTATTTAAAATTGGTTTTGTATGTAATAAAGTTACATTTTCTGGAAAAAGACATGTGACGAATACTGTCAAAATGTCATAATTGATATCTTAACATAAAAAATATTTAATTAAATGATATAAAATTTATAAAAATATAATATTATATCATAGAATTTATATATGACTAAAAATTTCATTAATGACTCATTAATTTTAATTTTAGCATGATTTAGTTACTATTTTAACTCTCCAATTATGCATTACTTGATAAAATAGCAACAGTTAAAAGGTGTTGAAACAAAACGATAAGTATTAAAAAAATATTAATAATTTTATAATTTTCATTGGGTGATTATATTTAAAATAATTCACATATGATATTTGTAAAAAAATAATTTTTACCCATTGGTGTTAAAAAATATAATTATATTAATTTAATACTTTTACTAATTCAAAGAGTACCCCTCCCATCTCTTATAAAAAGGTCAATTATTCCTCAAAATTACTCACAGAAAAAAAACATTTTCATTCATACATTATCTACACAAACCAATTTCTATAATCCATACAAAAATTATTGAATCCTTTATTTAGACAGAACACCCTTCTTTGAGGCTTTAAGGTATAAAGAAAGTGATCATCCGAAGGAATATAAATGTTTTTAATTATGATTTTTGTATTTTCATTCTTCATCCACATCCTTAAAATATTATTCATAAATTATAAAATAATACACCAAGTATAATAAATTTAATGAGATATATTATTTTAATATCATCACCTAAATTCATATCCACTTCCATTAAATAGGAAAATAGTTAATCATTTATGCATACGTGTGATCTATCACCTACTTGAACCGATATAATTCATTTTCCATAACCATCTATAAAGAATGTTTATAAGGATAGAATTAATGTTCATATGTGATTGTAATTTCTTATGTATCATTATAATAGAATAATATATGAATTAATTTCATACATTCTATGCACATAAAAATGATATAATCGTTTGTGCGTACGTGTGAACTATTACCTCCACAAAGTGATGTAATTCATTTTCAATAACCACATAACTTTCAGAATATATATGTTTATATTTAAATGATTAATATTAATTTATTTATATTATTATCATTATGTTAATATAAAATAATATTTATCTTTTTTTAATAATGATCATTAAAAAATGAAATCGGTACTCATATGTACATACGACTAATCATATCCATGATTGAAAAGTTGGTCATTTTTCATTTCCATATTTAATAATATAATTTAACGTTCTAATTTATATGAAAAAATGATTGATATTTAATTAATATTATTATTGAGATAATAGAATAATTACCTAATAGACTACTAAAATCATATCATGTTCATTTTCGACTCATGTACCGAATATTGGAGAAACATCCAATATAAAAATAATTAATTAATCAATTGTTATAAATTTTTACTAAGTGATATAAATTTAATAATAAAATTTAAAAATGATATCATGAATTTATAAATTAACCTATGTTTATTATTAAGGAATATAATGATTGTATGTGATAATTCATATTTAAGGTAACAAAAATCATCTCAATCTCATTTCATTAATACATATTTTGATGTTATACTCCACATTATTTTATAAGGTGTATAATAAACACCTTTGAATTTAAATTTCATTACAATGATTTCAAATGTAATATTATTATAAGAATAATTTTACTAATTAAAAAAGGAATAATTTTTAACTTAGACGACGATAACAACTTTTCTGCCACCCATGCCATTATTTTTTATTTGGATTCCCTTATATGTTGTAATGTTATTAAAAGTAAATTAAATAACATATTCCCTTTTCAAATATTTTTGTATTGAAAATTATTTTTATAATTTATTTATTATATCAATACCTTGAAATCATATCTTGCTATTGAAAAATGGAAATGTTATTTTTCATTTATAAGCATTTTAGTAGATATGATTATTTTATAGTAATTGGGAATTGTTTATTTATATGTCTGGTTAAATAATATAATGATGTAGGGGGATCCCATGATATCTCTCCAATGCATTGGTTAATTAGAGGAGTTAATTGGTTGGGTTTCTCTTAAAATATTTCGGGAAAATAATGTGATAGATATTATATATGTAACCATGAAGGTTACATCATATGTAGTCGTGAAGGCTACAATGTAAGAATGAAATAGATGCCAAAGTTACCTTTATTTTTTACGATTCATATTATTTTTATAAGAATCTTATGATTTAATAAGGTAAGTTATAATGTTTATTTTTAGGGAGAAAATTATGATTTTGTGAAGTTGTTTTTCGGAGTTTAAAATAATCATGGACTAATGGTTTTATTCCTTATTTTATATCCCTTTCTCTGATTTTTTACTCATCCCATGTTTTTGAAATATTTTTCATGAAGTATAAGGATGCGTACGAGAAATTAGGAATACAATATGAATGTTATAATTGTTTTATCAATAAAAATGATTCATGTTTCATTTCAAAATGTTTTAGATTATGAAAAAAATGTATCGTGAGTAAAATGGCCTACTTTTTAATATTTGAGATGTTATATCATTGTTAGGGCCTAAATCTATAAAACTCTAAACCTAAACCCCCCAATGTGATTTAATTTAAATTCATTATTAAACTCAATATTATGTAACATTTAAGGTAAGTGACATATTGAGATGATCCTTGTAAAAAGGTACTAGAAGAAAGAAACTAGTAAGGTGTTATCTCCAAGTAATTATATAATAATAGGAGTTTAATAGTGCATGAAATATTTTTATCCATGAATCATTATTAATAAAAAATATAATGATGAAAAATACACACGATTTTTAGAGTTTAATTATATCAAAAACATTGGATATTTAACAACCTGAGAATAATAATAATTAAATTACATGAATATTTTTCTTATATTAATCCTCAAAACAGTTTTAAAAAACATAAATAAATAGGATATGTTTCTAAAAAACATCATTATTCACTCTGATATTGTAAATATTCCATAATGATCGATGTGTTTCAAAATAATTTAAAAAAATGATAACCCAAACATATTTCACTTTTATAGAATAATTATATTAATGTTAAAATATCATTTTATGTATATTTTTAATTATTTTTATGTTTTTAAAAATACTGAGAGGTTGGATCAAACAATACTATTTTTTTGAACCCTATATTTTGATAAAGTAATAATTTTTTCTAAATAGCTCATGGAGAGGTTTCATAAGATCATTCATCCTTATTGATTGAAAAATGTAAAATAAAATGGGAATTCAATCATTACAAATAGTGAAAGGTTGTTAAAAAGTGTATTAAGATACAAAATCATAAATATAATAATGAGAATTATGGTAAAAAAATCTTACCATTAAAATTGTAGGACATCCATCATCATGAGTTTAATTCACTTGGAGAAAAAATTATGTAAGTGATAGTTCCTTCAAAACATTGAATATGATGTTTAAATTTATTTTTAATTTTGAAAAACCAAGACAAAAAACTGAACAAGAATGTTTTTCTAAAATGTTATAATGAGTCACATTGTTTACGAAAATTAATCATAAAAATAATAGTGGCTCAAAAATTTAAAATGGATGACACGATCGACCCTTACATGATCCACTAGAGATATTTTTATATTTTTTATATTATCTATCAATTTACAAATCATTGTTTACAATAAATAGAAAATTGAGACATTTTCTAAGAAACATTTTAACTTAATTTTTATTATTCTCAAGATAAAATTTAATTTATTATAAAGATTTAAGTAAACACATACTGGTAATTTTGATCTATGAAAATCATCTAAGTACTTAAATATTCAAATCATTTCATTTTTAATATTATTAAAACCCTAAACTATAATTTATATCATGATTTAACAGTAATTTAATCACTATTGTGTTTTGATTACATTTAATCATCCAAATTATTTAATATTTAAAATAAATAATTCAATTTAATATATTTTATAAATTATAAATATTATTAACTAAAACAACAAATTTTATATTTTAATTATAAAAATTATCATGACACATTAATTATTTTTAATTTTCTTACCTTTATTAACTATTGAGTTAGCATTGTGATAAATAAATTGGTATAATTCCATAATAGATTGATATTTTATATTAATTAACTTCTTATACATCATTTTATCTTTTATATCATTATAATACTCATACACATCCAAATATTATCATATAAACAATCTTTTTTCATTTTCCAAGGATTCATGGGAAATGAGTCAAGATTAATTAATTTTTCAAATTCATCATAAAAAATAAATTAATTTACATTAATTGGATGATATTTTTAGTATAATATAAAAATATTTAAATTAAAAAGTTTACTAAATGTTATAGAAAACATCTATGTAAAATTTTTATCATATTGATGGAATTAAATTTTATATATTTATTGAAATTATATATTTCATAGGAAACAAAACCCCCATTTTTCATAAAAAACATCAAAAGACCGACGAATTAAAATATATAAATTCTAAAATAAAAAATTAATTCCTTTAATTAAATAGATTGTATATATTTTTAAAATTTAAACATTCAAAATCAATATCTTATACCAAATAAATATGTGTAATGTGAAATATATTTCATTGAGGTGAAAAATCATATTCTTTTTCATACCATAATAAAATTATTTCAATGATTATGAATTTATATAATTATATGAATTCATTGAAATAAAATAAAAAATATATTTATTTGAAAAAAATAACAAGGTCATAACAATAAATAAGTTAGTTCTATTTTTTATTTGATCCTCTACAACCCGTATTTTTTCTTTAACATTATAGGTCTTGATAATACCCATGATAAATCCATATTGATGTATTACCATTTACATATTTGTATGGGTAATGGTTGAATAAATATATTTTAATTTATTGCATATATTATTAAGTATTATAATGTATGAAATGTGATAATTAATTTTTATATCCCCTAATTATTATTATCCCACCAGATATGGTCTTGGGGATCTTTATATATCACAATTCTTCATAAATGATGAGGAAAAGATAAAAAATATATATACTCTAATAATTTTTTATTTATCTCATTCATTATAAAATATAATTTGGTCTAATATTTTAGAACTGTATTTTTATAAATGTCTAATTTTAGAATTATTCCATTATATAACTGCCATAAATTTCTTAACACTAAATAATACTTCTATTCATTCTTAATATTCTCTATGATGGATGATCAAGAAATAATTTAATAAATGTTCATTATATTTCATTAAAAAATAATTTATATGAAAATTTTATCACCTTTAATCCTTATTATAGACAAAGAGAAAATATTATTTCGATATAGTGAAGTTAATTTTTGTCTAATTTTCGACGATGGTAATGAATTAGTAAGATATAATTATAATCTCTATTTAACCAATTTTATTATCAATTTTTATTATATTTTTATCTAAATATAATCATTATTTTGTAATCAATATTATTGTGACAAAAAATTGTAGAATAGTAATTCTTGATGTTTCATATTGGAAATATTATTATTGGTAACTTCATATCATGTATCATGTAATTTTTAAATTGCGTATTATTACACAATTTTCGGCATAATCTACCACCGTATTCTTCATTATGATAATGAAACCCATGAAACATTAAAAAAATCTATATCATACATATGTATTTCAAAATTTCTATACATAGAGGTAATTTGTGCACAATAATAGTTAACAAACTATTCATAAACTAATTAGTTCATTATTAACATTTTTTTATTTTCAAATTGTTTACACCCTTATGAGTTAAATTTTATATTAGGATAGAAGATCATGATAAATTTCTATCATTTTATTTGAACTACACGAGTATTCATAAAAAATTCATGTATCTAATATTAGAAGAGAGTTTCCATTATACCACTATTTTAGTCTTAAATAAATTATATTTATCACCACTTGTTATTAGATTCTCGTAATATTTATCATTATATTTCTATAATATACAATAATTTATTTTTTGAGAATAGAATCTCTTAAATCTTTTGGTCAAATAAAATATAAAAATATTACTCATTTTCATACTTTATTTTTAATATATCAAAATTTTACAAAAATAAACTATAAAAATTTATTTAAGATCTTTTTAATGAATCTATTAATAAGTTCCATGAGGACTATTGAACAATGGTTGAGGCTGAACAAAATTTTCAAAACTCATTTTTTATGAAAAATATTGACATTCTTATACATCCCATTACAACATTTATTGATGAAATTTCAATAGAATATCAAATGTTGATATTAAATTAACCATATTATTTGGATTGAACAAGTTATCTATCTAATATTATGGGTATTTTTATATATTTGGGTCTTATTAAGATCTTATCCACCAATGTAAATCCAAATAATATGATTTATATTTTTCTGAATAGAGAATTTGATACCCCATTATGATGTACTAAATTATATAATCCCTATATTTGGAATATTTTATATATTCCTCAATTATTAGTGTAATTTTTAGGGGTTGATATTAAATATTAATCTAGATATTTGAATTGAAAAGGTTTTAAAATAAATTGACAAATCTAACTCACAGTCTAAATAAATTCATAAAAACTCTTTAATAAATAGATTAACATATTCCCTAACTAAAGGAAATTTCTTAAGGATGGTCTTGTGTGTCATCTAAACTATTTATTCTAATTATATTTATTTAATATTTAAGATGAAATATAATTGAGGGGAATGTGTTAAAATAATTCAATAAATTTCCAAATATATATATATATATATTGAAGTGATGGTTTTGAAATTCGAACGATATTTACCTTACCTGGACATTGATATTAAGTCTAAATAAAGATATTTAATATATACTAATCATAGAATCATGTTACTAAAAATTTATAAATAATAAATTTTATAGATTATTTCTTCCTATAATGATAATGGTATATGATTAATATACTAGATATATTATTATTGAATTAAAATGTGCTGTGATATATAATAAAAGCATTTAATGTTTAGGTTGGTGATTTAATTTTTTGTCTTGTAATATATTTAAATAATGAATTAAACCTATGTAAAAAATAATAATCTTTATTGAGTGTACAGAAAAGAATTTTGTTGCAGATTTATTATACTTATTGAATTCATTGGAGGTGATATTGTATGATATTACATTCTTTCTAGGTTTTCAAGGTTATAGAAGTTTATTACCATCATAAATAATTCACATAGGGAAATTAATTTTATTATGTCCAAGTTATATGATTTTTAACCAATGGATCTTGTTTGGTACTTTTTAACAATCCTCCATTTCCTAAATAATTATTAGTGGCTACTGCACTACTATTAATTATACTAGAGCACCATTTATTACTTTTTTATACCTGAAATACTTCTCTACCTATAAGAGATAGTTCTATAGAAACTTCTTCCAATATATATCTTATATGGACTAAAGGATAATATTTTTAATGTAATTTATCCTAATTAAATCCCAAAAAGAATCCTAATTATTCATTTCAACATATCATTATCTTAATTCAATAGATATTCTCTAACATAAATTTCATCTGACAAAAAAGATGTCCTGAGTTGGGAAATTTTAAAAAAATATTCATTTATATTATTTTTATCATGTTTGGTAGAATAATATTGGGATTTTGGATACATTTATTGAATTATTTATTAGGATACATGGTCTAAGAGTCTGGAGATAGACACTATACAAGGTAAAACACTGAAAATTAGTTTTTATTTTAAACACTTTTAAAGAAAAAAGGTTAACCAATGGTTCAAGACTATAAATTATAAAAAACCATAAACTAGAAACAAACTATAAGGACCTCCCCTCTCCAATTGCTGCATGGAGGAGATAAACCTTCACTATTGTCTGACCATCCAGATTTTTGTCCCGTGTAAAAATCGCACAGGCCCAAAACCAATGTCATAGCCATTCCATCTCAAACAAACAATTCTGAATGTCCCACAATGGAGAAGGTTTAGTGCTCTGATCCCCATCTGAGGCAGACCCAAATAGATTTCCAGTAAATAACCACTAAGCAATAATTCAAACCACTGCAATAGTTACTCAAAAAGAACACACAACCTGATCTATCATACTTCCCAATCACTTCAACAGATTAAACCCTATTATGCCAAAACATTGAAAAACAATTTAAGATTACCATAGAACAATTAATTATACAAATTCCATGATATAGATGGTACCTAAATGTTCGTAACAGTCAACATCAAATTTTTATCTTCAGAAGCCAACTTATCCCAAGTCTGAAAGATCTTTTCCATATTGATGTTACCTTTATTGAAACCCCCACAAGAATTAGGTCCTGTTTATAATCCTAAGAGTACTGGTCCTCGTTGAGGGTCATCCTTATGTTCTGAAGATGAAGTAATAGTAGAAATACATATTTTTATGTGTTGTCTCAAATAAAATTTATTCAGGTCAAAAATCATTTATATTTCACAATATTGTTATGTATAAAATCATTTTAAACAAATTATTATTTAATTTTTATATTATGGTATTTAATTCAGAATTAGTAGGAACCACATAGTATAATCCAACATTAATTCCTCCTCATTAGTAGATTATTTTTAATATTTTTACTACTATAAGGGCTAGATTTTATATTTCGTTCCATTTTCTTCCCTTTTCATTTTGATTCTTTTACATTCAACTAACTAGTTATTATATACTAATTATATTATTAAGTATGTCCCATATGTTTGAATTTTTTTACATATTATTTTTAGTCCCTCTATCATTCCATGATCTAATTATTATTAAATGAATCATGTCCCTTATTATCTCTCATTTTATATGATTTTTTATCTTTTCCCCTCATTAATAATAATTTATATATTTGAGTCCATTATTTAAAAATTATATGGAATGAATATTATTCTAATTATTTACTTTAACATTATATAACACATTTGTTTTTATATATCATTATTGTTTTTCAAGTAATTTTATATAATTGCAATTAAAACATGAACTCTAGTTAGATAATTCTATAATAAATGAAATATATTTTTTATTAATATACAAATGAATTATAAAATTTGTTATATTTTTAATGACGATTTTACAATATAATTTCAATGTCTTAATTAATATTTTAGGGTCTTTTGCCTAGTTTTTGTTATCATTGAATTTCAAATGATTTTATGTTGAATTGATGAGAAATATATATACATTATATATGAAATTGTAATTTTTTATGATATATAAGGTGAGTACATGGATTTGAAAATGGATGCTTTTATATGAGTGATTCTGGGAGATTAATTAATAGATTTTATAAAAACAATTCTATTATTTTTTCCCTATTTATAAGATTCATATATACCATTTTTCTATATGCATGGACTTATAGTGATGAGAATTTATTTATTTTTCATCCTGATATGGTTATTACCTATAGCTATGATTATTTATTTAATTATCTATATGCCAATTTAAATTCAATATACTTGATCATTTTTGGGTATGTTTTTGTAATATTTTATCAATAAAAAGAGGGTTAGTTCTATACACTCATAATCTATGATATACTAATAGATCATAGAGGATCGTTCTATGATGAAATTCTACATTATGATGTTAAATGCTATTTTTTTAATTTTTTTCAATTAAACTACTTACATAGGGATAAATAACTATTGAAACTATTTTTTCTATTTTTAATAGTTGTGATAACATTAAGAGTTTTGTTAAATGTTCTCTGATATTGAAATTTTATTTTATTAATTATTTTTAAATTATAATGTATAAATATTATTATTAGTGAATGTTAATATAGTCTCTTGAGGTATCGTACATGGTTTATACTCACACTGAATAAAAACATGTTTTTGTGTTTTTATATTTTATTTTACCAAAACCTAAATAAAGGGAAAAATTATATTCCAATGGTGGGGGACTGTAGTAACATTCTTATAGCTATAAATGTGTTGACATGTGAATCTTGTACATGGGTTACATAGATATGTTATTTTATTTATCATTTAAACTATTTTTTTAGTGTTACTGTGGGATTTATATTGTACATGGAAACTTGACCATAAATCTATTTTCCTTTTGTAAAATACTTCTTATTTTTTTGACATCATGTATATAAAACCTTATTATAATTTGAGTAATTATGATATATGTTATGTCATCATAATATTTATTCATTGTGGCATTGTATTATTTTTAGGATTAAGATTTTTTTATTTTTTATTTAATTATATTTCAATAATTTTTTTTACATGTATCATGTGATAGAAAAAATATGTATGATATATGTTTTATATGAAAAATAATTCGTTGTAATTATAGGTAAACAATTCTGCGATTTTGATATATTTCCTATTTTAAATAGTATATACCCCTAGTAGTTATTCTAGATGATGGAGTTATAAAATTTATTTATATATGTAAAAAAATAATTCAATAAAATAATAAGTATTTTATTCGTAGATATATTGTTAGAAAAGATATTATATTTTTAAATATTATGTGGCGTGTTTGGATATTATATTTGGAAAAATAGTTTTATAAATGCATCATTAGTATCCATGAGAAATTACTCAGGTGTGTTTTTATAAAATTTCCTATAACAAGTATTTTTTGTTATTTTTATTTTTATTAGTACTATTTTGATATATATTTATTTCATATAAAATATTTTTTGAAATTATTTTTTAAAATGGAAAATTAGTTGAAGTATTAGGTTTCATGGTATGAATGCATGTGATTGAGACCATTAATGAGGATATTTATAGTCACTCTAGATAATATAGTTATGGATGAATAGTCAAATACAATGACTAAAAACCATAAATCCTTTTATTTTTATAAACTCATTTTTATTGTCTAATTAATCTATATATGTTAATGTATTAATTAATTATTTGAATCTTTATTTATGTTGAATATTTAAATTTTGTTTTCAATTGATTATGATTCTTAAGAAATTATTTTTCATTTCATTTTTTATGATAATATTCTATTGTGAATATTTATACTATATATTAATTATAAAAACATAAAAATGAGTAGTTAAAAATAATAAAAAATATGCCAAGCATATTTTAAAATAAATTAATCCATTAGTTACTCAAAACTAGGTAAAACATTAATTTGAGATGCATATGATTTTGGATTACATAAGGATTAAGGTCTAACTAAATATATAGAATAATCTCATTAATTAATAGGGTAAATCATATAAACCATTCAAGATGAAAATGGAATATAAATTATTATGAGTGGTAGATTATGATAAATATGATTCATATGTTTATATAGTCATAATTTTTTTTCTATTATACTTTATATATTTTTAAAAAAATTTGGTGAAAAAGCTCTTTTAACTATCATTATGACTTCGTTACCTACAATCAAATTCAAGATACTATAAAATTGTTACATTTTTATAGAACAAATAATTAAAATTATTATTACTATTCTTTTAGAAGTCATTTGGGACATATATATAATTATAGATGATAAATATTCATTTTTGAGCCCTAGATTTGATGAGATGAGTTTAATGAACATTTTAAGGATTATGGTTGAATTTAAATTTATGTGGATTTAGATAAATATACCAATATCTATTTTTAAAAAGCTTAATAATTAATAACCCTTAATTATTTTAACAGTTTGTACCAATGGAAGCACATTAGATCACCTTAATTTTACCTTAGAAAGGGTGGTTTAATTGATCCAATACACTAGGAAACCGATAACATGGTAGATAACTAGATGTATCCTAGTAGGAAACCCATAATCTAGTATGGGTAATCATGATTTTTAATCAAAAATAGATGGTTTATAGATAAATAATTTATATAAATTAAAATTGATAATTCAATCACACAAACCATCCAATTGAATCAAATTCACATGAGTAACACAATGCGACCATATTTTTACTACATTCCCCTAAAAAAATATTATAATCTTAATTATTTGTTCCACAATCCTTTATAAATCCATAAAATATAGTGGACTCATATGAATAAGTCTATGTTATAATTCAACAATCAATTATTACATTCACATCATGGGTGTTTTACATAAAATCCCTAAATAGATTTTTTCCCCAAATTTCGTGATTTAATTTGGATAGAGATTAATCAACCAATTTTTAATTTGAGGAATATATAATATGTTTGATATAGGTGGTATCTTATATAATGATAAAAAAGTGGAATTATTTTTTAATATTGATATATTAAAACCTTTTCATTTTTGGTTGGGTGAAAAAAATATAATGATTTGATCCTGGATGATAAATAAATAAAATCCTCCAAATATTGGAATGGACGTTCTATTCCACATTGGGTTTTTTTCTGATATTATTGAGATATTTTTACAATGTTTCACATGATTTAATTATATGGGATATAAATTTAATGTATGATCAGGATTAAATTAAATTATGGAGATTATTATATGGATCCTATATATTTGTGATAAGATTCTTCAATTTTTGTTTAATTAGGTGTTTCATTCCATATAAGGAAAATAATTTTAGTTATTAAGAATATAACTTTAAGATAATATTATAGTATTTAAAATCGTGCGGAGAATGATGATCCTTCTAGGGATTGTTTTGTCCCATTTGGAGTTCTGTTTACTTCAGTACATATAATTTTATTTCAAAGTTGTCTACTCTATGATGGAAACATTGGAATATTGGTGAGAGAATTTGATTAATGTAATCATAATTTCGAATTAAATAATTACATTATGTTTAAGATATTGTTTGTATTGTGGAGAACATTTATGTATTGGAATACAAGATGGGGCTTCAATATTTATGTAGGATAATGTTTTCTGATGGATTATTATGAATATATATATATATTTATATCAAATATTATAAATCTAAGGGATTGTGTCATAGTTCTTGAGTTATATTATTACATAAGGGGTTTATGATAAATTTACCATATATATTATTTAATTTCTAATTTAACTCTTACATTCAAAAACTTGGGGGTCTTGGTAAACAATTGTATTCCTTACCTTGAATAAATGATTTCATTTATATATATTGAATGAAGATGTTAAAATTCTATGTTGGGGTTTCCATGGAAGAACATAATTACCAAAAATTATTTTAGTCATGTTGAGTGTTAATATTTTTTTTATTAGTTTAACACTCACATGATACATTTTGACATATATTCAGTGTCTATTATTGGTGTCTTAATATTATTTATGCTCATATATAGCACATAATTTTTTATAAATGTCAATAATATAATTAATATGTAAATTTCTAAATACATGTTAAAAAATGATATTTGGTTATTATATCATTAATGGGGTATGAAAAAATAACTTATTTATGGGGCTTTTTTTTATTGATTTATCTATGTTTATTTTTTATATTCAATTATATAATATTTTATATGTAGGAAATCCATTATGAGGTATATTATATATAACTATATTTATATTTTTTACGTTAAAATATATTTTGTATATTTTATATTGATATATAGATTTCCCAAATTGATCAATGATTTACTATTAAATTCTTTTGTAATTGATGCATTTTTTATATGCACGTAATTTAATTTCTTTTATATAAATATAATAGTCACTATAATATATTTCATGGAACCTTTATACATATTGGTTACCATTTGATTAAAACTAATAATGATTAGTGTTACATACCTTCTATAACATATTATTAATTTGTATTATCCAAGTAAAAAATATTAAAAATTACATCTGAATGTTTTTATTCTATTTTATGATATAGGATATATAATGATTTAATTATAATTTAAAAAATAATAATAACAACTGAGATTGTTAATGATAACATTTTCCTCTCAAAATTCTATATTACTTGGGTTATAAAAATTTGATTTTATTTTCATTAATATGGATTAATTCTATATTAGTGAATGATGTTGGGAATATTGATTCATTATTTTAGAATTTTACTAATGTGGATAATGGTTTTATATATTGTATCATACATGACACAATATGAGTCAAGACACGTGAATGATTTCTTAAAATGAAAAAAATATAATTACTAATAATATTTTACAAAAAAGGATTGGATATGTTTTTGAAAAATAATTTTTTTTGAAGAAATATGCTTTTTGAAAATCATTTATGCTGGGTTATTTATATTACAAAAAGAGTAATAATTTATTATATTTTATCCTAAGTAATTGATTGGGAATATTAATAAACATAAAGAAATAGAAATGGTTTCTTTTATATTAGTTTTGTGATGTTATCAGATTGAAATTATGGGTTCATGGTATGATGATTGGCCTCTAGTAGATTATTACATGAATCAGAATCATTGTTTATGGATAATTAAATGTAATTTATTCATGATATATGATTTAATATGAAAATATATTCATATATATGTAATAGTATATACATTCCATGATAGAGGTGTGGATTTAGACCGACACGGAATTACTTGGTGATCTAGACTCCCTTTGGAGGGAAATTAAGGTCATTTTGGATTCCTTGGTTTATATTATGATATAAAGCATTGATAATTATCATTTAATTATTGTAAAGGGTATGATTAATCATATTCCTTACATTGATATCTAGTCATGAAGGGATATATTCAAATGCACAAGGATAATTGTATAAGTATGGATTTCATACAAATGTTATCAAATGAGAGTATATAGGTAGGTAGGATTCTAAAAGAATAGAAAAAATATTTTTTATTATAATCTTATAAAATGATAAATGAATGGGTTTAATTTGATATATGTGCTGTAATTTATTTTATGAAGATTAATATTTGGTTAAAGGGAATATTCATTATTACCTAAAATAATACATTGTTCATTTATGATCGTTTTTATTGATTTAACATGCTTTACATATTTCGTACATTTGGAGGGAAAGAACAATTTATATATCTTTATGGTTATATTTTATAAGAATTAAATTTAGGGTAACATAATTAGGGAAATTAATTGTTGATTTTTTGGATAAAACACATAATGTAATGTTATAGATTATATCAAATGAAAATATATGAGAGTATACCCATTTTTTGATAAAACAAGTTAGAGTTTGGTCAGTTACATAAAACTATTTTGATGGGTTCTTACACTGTGTCTCTTTCCATGGTATTAGATAAGGAAAACCCATGTGACATATATAGTGATATCACATGGTTGTATAGAAATTCATATTATCTATACGAATGTAAACTATGGAATGTTGGATATTATCAGTGGGGATTTTTAGGCCATCTCTTAATTATATGGTTTGAAATATTCTATGATATGTAAGAGGATTGGGATAATGATAAGAACAATTTAGAACCTTGGTTTCCTAGTGATAATTAATTGGAATCTATTAAAACTCATTCAAAATCATAGTTTAGATCTTATTAAGGATCATATAATAGATTAAAGTTATAGAACATCCTATAATGAATAAATATTTTATAAGGGTTTGAACATGTAATGATATAATATTCATGATTATAGAGACAACTACATTAGAGATAGTTGAGAGTATACCTAGTTCTGTGACCCTCATGAATTTACAAGGATAAGAAATAAAAAACATGTACATATAGGTGAATCAATGAATGTTTGGTTTAATTATATGTGTTTACAAAATATATTTGGGTTCTTTAAAAGGAGAAATTACTTTCCATATAGTTTGATGTATTACATTTTATATTAGGGGAAAACATGAGAGTCCTTTTGAATTAGTTAAATTAACTAATTTGAGAAATTTTTATTTCAAATTAGTTTTTTTTTTGATTAGTTATAAATAATTTCACATATTGGTTTTATTCTACACACTTATACCCTTAGATCCAAATATATGATATTGGACGGGTTTATTAAAAGACATTGAACATGGATTGTAAGAAATAGATCTCAAGTAATGATGGAATCATGGAATGTAACAAATTAGAGATACGTGATAATGTTCTTCATATACTAGGAATCACACCATTGAGTTTTTATTATAAAAAATTAACAAATATTGGTCAATTTAGAGAACATCATGGGTGACATATTAATAAAACCAATATTGTAATGGTTGATATTTTATATCAATATTCGAGTATAAATTAGTAAACCATATAAAACAATAATATTTTTATAAATGAAAGAGACCTGAAATATTAAATATTGTATTAGATATGATAATGTAAGTTAGAACTATTATATCCTTATATCAGATGTATAAAGTATTTGATAAATAGTATAGTTTTATTTGTAGCTAAAAAATGTGTTTACATCAATTTTTAGGGTTTAGAACATTTGTTACCTCATGAAATTACAATAAGTGACATTGTAAAAATAAATTTCTCATCTATTTTTATTAACTAACCTAATAAATATTTTTTTCACATCGTTTTTTAGAAAACTGTTATAAAATACACCCTAAAATTACATTATCATTATGTATTTTCATGTTTTTTGTTTAAATGACTTGTTTTTTTTACAATTTTTCATGTCGGCTAATTAATAACTATTATAAAATATATATTTTCACAAAAAATTTAATATTTTCACTTATAAGTATAATAGATAAACTAGAAATAGAAAACAACAGTAAAACAAGATAATATCATCATATATTCGAATAGTTTTAACATTTGAATTTAATAAGTAATCATTATAGTATATATTATACATACACTATAAAAATATCAGTAAATTGAAAAATTATAACCATTATCTTCATATGTAATGGAAAACATGTCCATTACAAGGGAGAGGGTCACAAAAAATGTAAAAAATTATGACAAAATCACTTAACATGTTTTTTGAATATAATTATATGTTAAATTAAATAAATATTTATAATAAAATATTACATTGTGTAATTTTTTAATAGTTCAAGGTGAATAAATTTCAAATATAAATATTAGAATATAAAACATATATTACTTTACTCCTCGATGATGAAATGTCTGTTTTAGAGTTATTTTTCTATTAAAAATACTATTTCATATATACTTGAATCCAAAATTTAGTGATTATAAATGATAAGTAACTTTTGATTTCATATATTTGATAATTATATTTTATTTAAAATTTTCTATCTAAAGTAATCCCATTCTATTTATGATAACTATTTACATGAAATAAAATTAATATTAATTATAAAATAAAGGTATCAAAATAATCAGACCTATTTGTTCAATAATTGGACAAAAGTTTCTCTAATGTCACTATGTTTAGAGCATAACAAGTAATATGTCTTTTTTTTCAACTAAAAATGTACAAAATCCAATGAAATATGACTTACAAAAAACAAAATTATACAAGTCATTAAATTAATAGTAATAATGATATAGAAACTCTATATTTTATTCCTTTGAGGATAAGGAAGAATCGAAAACTGAATTGCATTATTCTGAAATAGTTCAATAATATATATTATTCTTTCAGTATAAATAATTTTTATCCCCATTGGTAAAATACATTTGGTATCAAAAAATCCATATACTTAAGCCACAGCATAAAAAATACAATGTGTGTGAAGATACATAATACAAAAAAAGTATATTTATTTTATTTATTAAAATTAAAATAACTAGAAGATATATGATGATATACTGTAACACCCCAAGATTTTATGAAAAATGTTCTTTTTAATTTTATTGATGTCTTGTGTAGTACGCTACACAAAAAGTATTTTCACAACACGCATCCCTAACTTAGCTTGCATTACATGCAATCGCGAACTTCCATGATAGTGTGTGTTGTAAACAATTCCGAGTTTCATTAAACGTGATATTACTATAATATTATTATGAAATAGCCATTATGAATAGTAATACCCACTTTTTGAAATTTTATTTTTCAAAATTTACTTCATTTTTTGATTCTGAAAAACGAAATTAGCCTAGGGTGAATTTTTGGTATTTTTCTGAAAACATTCAATTTTTGATGAATAGTGAAAGCACTAGGTTACTATTTAAAACACGACATTTTATTTAAATAATTATTTATTTTATTTGAATTTATTTTTGGTCAAAATTTATACATAATACCTATATAAGTTCAATGTAATTCATTGGAGTCATTTTATAATAATTTTAGATATATGAAAATTTTATTGAACTTTTCACCCTTTTGTACCCACCTCCTAGAGGAATTTGAAAATTTACATAAAACTTTGTTTCATCGCTTTTGTGAGTGAAAATTTTCAAATCCGAGAGACACAGTTAATATCATGGAGTAAAATGTGGTTCAATAAGATAAAAATAAATTTTGGTGAATAGTAACTTTTTTACTTTTATTTACCACGGTTAAAAGTAAATAGGATAATTAAGGGTAAAAATGATATTATTATTACCCAAACACGTGTCCTAATTCTATTGGATAAGTGTAATTAGACCAAAAACAAGCTTTCGAATAAAATATTAACCATTAGGTCCACTTGGATAAGATTAGGACATTTTTTATTATTTTATTAAAAAAAAGAGTTAAAATAGTTAAAATCAAAGATTAATAATTAAAACATTTTTAATATAGAGTGATACATAAGATAAATTAGAATATAAAAAATAAATAGAAAGATAAAAATATTTCATACCTAATTGTATTTTATTAATAAATTTTAGACACTAAATAATTTAATTTATTTATGACACAAGGGTGATGCAGTAATTACCTAAATAATGAAATAATAAATTAATTGATATTATAAATACCCAAATAAATATAATTTGAGACTTTTTATGAATTACACAAATTTTCTATGTTAATACGACATGTTTTTATTTTTTTATTTAACTTTGTTCGTACTAATCATGATATTATGATTTTCACAAAAATCAAGTACCAAATAGTGTCAAAATTTATATAAAATAGTTTTTAAAACAAATATTATATTATTAATTGTTATTTTATTCCTAAAAATCTAAGGTTCTTCAAAATGACCTAGATAATGATATATATATATATATATTAATAATGAACCACTTCAGGTTTGTTTGGCTTGTTATAGTATGTTTATTAACCATATAGTTTAAGAAAACAAAAAGACACGGTAAATGTTAAATTATTTAACATAGAGTTAAATCTAAATTATAAGGATATAATAGCAACCTAAAATGGTATGAAACCGATTGGTTGAAAGGATTTCGACCCATCCCCACATTATCTTTTATGTAATAAATTAGTAGCTATTAAAAACCAAATATGAATTTATTATAAAATAAAATTTTATGTTTTCCTAATGTGCCCCTCTCCTCCCTTATAAAAAGGGCACCCCTTCCCTCTTATCTTCACACCATTTTGAACCTTGAAGTTCAGAAATCCCCTACCAATTACTCTTCCCAACCTCTCTAGTTATATCATAGAGGTTGTGGTATTCTCAAAAGACCAACTCTAGTGCCCTAATAAGAAGTTTAAAGGAAGTGTGTCGAGGAAGAGGTAATCTCTTCTACCGATTCATTCAAGTTTTCATTCTTCTTCAACATCTTTTTATTTAGATGTTTCATTATAAATTAATAACATCAGTATCACTAATATACTTATTTTTTATTATAAATATGAAACAACCCCATTTCAACTTCTATCCATCCTACGGAAAATGAAATCACTGTGCGTGCGTACGTACGGAATAACGTCTCTACGCCGTGGTGTAATCTGTTTTTCCACCACCACCTTACATGGATGGGTATAATGGTAAAAAGAATAACTATATATGATCATTATAACATCATACTGATTCTATGATATTATACCATCGAATCCAACTCCATTCAATAAATATGGGAATGATATCATCGCCCGTGCGTACGTACGGATTACTATCTCCACGACGTGATGAGATTCATTTGCCATGTTAACAATTAAAGAATGATTATAAAGTATATATAATAATTAATCATGAAATATATGACATAATAATGCTACTGGATTTATGTATATATATTTATTTCATCTACTTAATTCTATTCAATTCAATAAGGAATGGAAAACAACGTTCATGCATACGTATGACCAACCGCCTCTATAAACGGTGTATTTCATTTAATTAATCTATCTATTATATATATATACTAAATATATATGATATATAAGTCATTATTTACATTAAGGAAGTAATTAAATCAGGATATAAGTAATAATAATATCAAGAACAAGAAATCGAAACACGTACGATAAATGAAATGATTTTACCCAAAACGCTTCTTTAACATGGAATTTATAAAATAACGGGTATTATTAAGTCATAATTGAACCGTATATGATATCATAAAAATAAATATGATTATGTAATAAGTCAAGGACATTATTTAAATCATTATACAAGAGGTCCGGATACATACAAATCATATCAGACATAAGCTAAGGGATAATTATTCCAATCTCATTCTTATCCGAGATTGTTTATTCCTATGTATTTACTAGGGTTATGTTTATTATCCACGCCCATATGTCCTCAAAATGATTTCATAAAATGTTTAATTTTCATTCATGTATGTTTGATGTCATTTTTACCCTTTTTTTTCTTTTACCACATCTTATGGAATGAATCTTTCTTTTGTTTACCAAACGAGGTACTTTTTGACTTTTCTGGAAAAAGTACGAGAAGAATTTTTTTTAACTTATACCGCTTGAATAGAATTTTATGGTTTCATAAAGACTTATTTTTATGAAGATTAATCTCTATTATTTAATTACTATTTTAAACAAAATCCTTTTCTTTTTAATATTTCATGGCATTTTGTGAAAATAAAATGATTTTCAAGAAGAAAGGATATTTTCCTCAAGAATTCATTTCAAGTGTTTTATCAAAACCATTTTCCATATAAGATGGCATTATTTCATATGTGTTTGTTTAAAGTATAATTTCTACATGATTTATATGGTTTCACTTTTCTATGGATAAAATGACATCCATTTTTTTATGGATTATGTTATGATGGGATGATGTTTATGAAACCCAATTTATACTTTGGGTAATGATGATTGATTTATGTTCATGATGTGGCACAAGTAAGAATGATTTCATTATCAGATGGGAGGGACCTATATCTCCAACAAATCCATTGGGTAATGATTTATATCTCATGAGATAGACATTTCTGGAATGGTAAGTTAATCTGGTTCCGTAATACAGGACTGCACGAGGAGTGAACTCGATTCAGAAAGGGGCTTTGTCCACTAAGATGGTCTTGGAAGCAATGCCTTGGCTACTATGGAAATCACATCATTTCCTTAATGGTTTCCATAATTACATGTTTTATTCCCATGCTATTTTACCATGATTGATGTATCCATGCTTTATGTACTTCTATGTTTTATGATATTGCTCAAGATTTTGATGTTTAATAATTAGGTTCACGTTTTTATGTTAAAATGTATATGGTTTGTTTTATTCTCTCCATGCTTACCCTTACTGAGCATTTTTGCTCACCCTTTATATGTTTTCTTTTCCCTGGGATATAAATAAAAGTTTTAGGTAAGAAAACCAATGGGGAAGATCATTATGGGAGATGTTGAAGATCTTTTACCACGATTAGAAGATTATGTTCCGAGTTTCCAATGACACTAAACTATTACAATCCTTCAGTGTTTGTTTTTGTTATGTATTAAGTATTCCGAAAAAGTAATGTAATGTCCATGTATGTCATGCTTTGGGTCCCTAGAGATGGTATCAGAGGTTTGGTTTGGTCATCCTTTGGAAACTAATATGTGAGAACTCTAGTGATATCCCTAGAGATATTTCTATGGTATGTCTAGGTATGTACCTAAGGATAAGTATAAGTACACGTTATAATACTAGAATTACGATAACGATATTAGAATTAATCTTATGATTTTATATATTGAAGTTACCCCCCCCCCCCTTGATTATGATTTAGGGTTATCACACTATACTTTTTGGGTTTTAGAAAATGGATGGAAAAAGGATGATTCACCATAATGGAGGATATGATGGACCATGGAATGATATTCTTCATGAGAAACCAAATTAAATGGGATTTTGAAGTCCAAACATCGTTATTATGCCTAATAAGAAATCTCATAATATGATCAATAATCTCAACTTTGGTAAGTATCCCGACTCATCTAATAAGAGAAAGATGGTGTTTTATGTTGATCATAGAGGAAAAAAGTTAAATTTCCCTCATGTAAATCATGTGGGAAGAGGCATTAGGTAGAATGTTTCAAAGGAACTAGAATAATCTTTGTGAATGAAAAAGGACAAAAATCCAGTAAGTGAAATGGGAAAGATTCAGTTAACACCATGGAAAGAATAATACTATTTATATGACATCAACAATGATTAAATGATTTCAATGAGGAATGTATGTGAATTATGCAAATCAATGTCCTAAGGGAAAGTCTCATGAAGAGAATCAGCATAGTCGTATGGGTAGTATTTATGTTGATGATGATAAAGATACTAGAATGATATGTGAGATGAAATAATTGTTGAAGCTTGGTCAATGGTTTATGAAGGTAGTGTAATGATTTATGTTTATCAAGAGTTATGTTGTATAGGTAATGGTACTATGGAATAAAGACACATCTAAGTATTGTTATACTATTTTTTTCCAATAGTATTTGAAAGTATATATTTAATGGTACCGGTAACCATGAAAGGTTATTCAAATATTTTTGGAAAGCACCTAATATGTGAATAAATAAGGGATAAGGAGACAATTAAATGTTTGATATTATTAATGATCTCATGACTAATATAAAGAAAAAGTGATATCATGGTTTGAGTATATAATATTTTTGGGATTTTGGTATATGGAAAGAGTTACCTTGTGACAACATTCATGTTTTAACTTTGGTTCAGGAGAATACATGATTAAGGTATTCACATGTTTGGAATATGACCAACAAGATATATCGTATGATATATGCGGGAAAACTGATGGTATTCACATGCTCGGTAGATGACATTTCTAGTAAATGTTTTCTTTATACTATGAGATTGAATAAAAGTATTTTGGATAAGCCTAAATATTGGAATGAATTAAGTTAGACATAATATAGTATTGTTTAAGGCTGGAATTTTTTTCTATTTTATTGCAGGAATGTTATTATAATGTAGTTTTTGAAAAAGGGGCAACCTGCAGGACGAGCGACAACCCATCACGTCGAACAAGGCTGTGGGAATCGAACCCACAACCGAAATGAGAAAGGCCTTTATTTCCTAATAATGGCTTATAGGAAGTCCCTAGTTAGTAGAATATAGTTTAATTAAGAAGTATTATAGATGAAGTATAAGTCTATTTTTGATATCATATATGATTAACCTCACCATAGATGGACTTATGTATATTTGATAACTTTTTCTAACCTTTTGTTTGAGACATATGGAATGACCCATCATTCTATCACATGATCTACTAAAACTTCACAAATGAAAAATTCAACTTCACTTCCTTAAGAGATAAAGTGTAAATTGTTCAAGGCACGAACAACAGTGAGATTATACCGAAATAAAGTAAGTATTTCTTCTTATTCAAATTCTTTAACTTTTGGGAAATCATCATGAAAACTAAAAATGATGACATTGTGCCCTTATATCTGACGAATCAGATGGTACCTTAAGTCATCACAAATTTATGGCTCTGTGATTGTTGTCTTATTCATAGCCATGTTCTCTACCACTCTCCATCAGAAAATGATGGTTAGATTTCTCTCCCATATCCATATTTTCACCTATGTTCTCCTATGTGGAAACCCAGTGATTAGTTAATTTGGGTAACTGTTATGTTTCATACTTTATTTTTTAAAATAAATTTTGGTATTTCTTTTTATGATGCGGGTTTCTATTAAAACTTTCGAGTTGTAAACCATTTATAACCCCAATGAATTTTGAGGGCGAAATTAATTTTAAGGGGGGTAGAATGTAGCACCCCGAGATTTTATGAAAAATGTTATTTTTAATTTTATTGATGTCTTGTGTTGTACGCTACACCAAAATGAGCTTGCAATACACACATCCCTAACTTAGCTTACATTACACGCAATCGCAACCTTCCCAGATAGTGTGTGTTGTACGCAATACTGAGTTTCACTAAACGAGATATTACTAAAATATTATAATGATCTAGACGTTATGAATAGTAATACCCACTTCTTGAAAATTTATTTTTCAAAACGGAATTCATTTTTGGATTTGGAATATCAAAATTATCCTAGGGTGAATTTTTGGTATTTTTCTGAAAACATTCAATTTTAAATGAATAGTGAAAACACTGGGTTACTATTTAAAAACCGACTTTTTATTTAAATAATTATTTATTTCATTTAAATTTATTTTTGGTCAAAATTGATACATAATACCTATATATGATCAATGTAATTCATTAGAGTAATTTTATAATAATTTTAGATATATGAAAACTTTATTGAACTTTTCACCATCTTTTACCCACCTTCTAGGAGAATTTGAAAATTTACATAAAACATAATTTTACCGCTTTTGTGACTGGAATTTTGAAAATCCAAGAAAAACGGTTAATATCAAGGATTAAAATGTGGTTGAATAAGATAAAAATAAATTTATTTGAATAGTAACTTTTTACTTTTATTTACCACTATTAAAAGTATATAGGTTAATTAAGGGTAAAAATGATATTATTATTACCCTAACACATGTCCTAATTCTATTGGATAAGTTTAATTCGACAAAAAAAACCATAGGAATAAAATATTACTCTTTAGGTCCACTTGGATAATATTAGGACATTTATAATTATTTTATTTCAAAAAGAGTTAAAATAGTTAAAATCAAACTTTAATAATTAGAACATTTTTAATATAAGGTTATACATAAAATAAATTCGACTATAAATATTAATTAAAAAGATAAAATTATTTCCTACCTAATGGTATTTTATTTATAATTTTTAGACATTAAATAGTTTAATTTATTTATGACACAAAGGTGATGCAGTAATTACCTAAATAATGAAATATTAAATTAATTGATATTATAAATACCAAAATAAATGTAATTTTAGACATTTTATGAATTACGAAAATTTTATAGGTTAATATGACATTTTAGTATTAAATTAATTAACTTTTGTTTAACTAATCATGCTGTTATGAATTTTAAAAAAATCAGGTACCAAATAGTGTCAAAATTGACCTAAAATAGTTTTTAAAAAAGATATTATATTATTAATTGTTATTTTATTCCTAAAAATATAAGGTCCAGACAAATGAATTAGGTGAGTATGTATCAATTAATAATTAACCACTTTGGGTTAGTTTGGCTTGTTATAGTATGTTTATTAACCATATAGCGTAAGAATACAAAAACACACGGTGAAAATTAAATTATTTAACATGGAGTTAAATCTAAATGATAAGGATATAATAGTAACCTAAACTTGTCTAAAACCTATTATATGAGAGTATTTTGACCCATCCCCACATTATCTTCTAAATAAATTAATAAGGAGCTATTAAAAACCGAATATGACTTTATTATAAAATAATATTTTATGTTTTCCTAAGGTGCCCCTCTCTTCCCTTATAAAAAGGGCCCCTTCCCTCTTCTCTTCACACCCTTTTGAGCATTGAATCTCAACCAACCCAAGAAAATTTCTCTTCTCAACCTCTATATTTATATCATATAGGATCTGGTATTCTCAAAAGACCAACTCTAGTTCCCTAAGAAGAAGTTTAAAGGAGGTGCGTCGAAGATAAGGTAATCTCTTCTAACGATTCTTTCACGTTTATTTCTTCTTAAATTTCTTCTTCTTTAGTTATTTCATTATAAAGTAATAACATAATTATTAATTATATAATGATATGTTATTATAAATATCAAACAACCCCATTTCACCTTCTATCCATCCTATATAAAATAAAAACACTACACGTGCGTACTTATGGAATACCGTCTCCACGCCGTGCTGTAATCTGTTTTTCCACCACCACCTTACTTGGATGGGTATAATGGTGTTAAGAATAACTATATATGATTATTATAACATCATACTAATTATATGATATTATATCATCCACTCCAATTACATTCAATAAATATGGGAACGATATCATCACTCGTGCGTACATACGGATTACAGTCTCCACGACGCGATGAGATTCATTTTCCATGTTAACAAATCAAGAATGATTATAAAGTATATTTAATAATTAATCATGAAATATATGAAATAATAATTCTACTTTATTTATGTATATATATGTGTATGTCATCTACTTAATTCCATTCAATTCAATATGGAATGGAAAACAACGTTCATGTGTACGTACGGCCAACCGTCTCCAAGAACGATGTATTTCATTTAATTCATATATCTATTATATATATATATACTGAATATATATGATATATAATTAAATATTTACATTCTATAAGTAATTAAATCATGATATAAGTAATAATAATATCAAGAACAACAAATCAATACACGTATGATAAATGAAACGATTTTACCCAAATCACTACTTTAACATGGAATTTATAAAAGAACGAGTATTATAAAGTCATAATTGAACCATATATGATATCATAACAATGAATATGATTATTTACTAAGTAAATGAAGTTTTTTAATCATTATAAAGGAGGCCCGAATACATACGAATAATATCAGACATAAGGTAAGGGATAATTATTCCAAACACATTCTTATACGAGATTGTTTATTCGTAAGTATTTACTGGGGTTATGTTTATTATCATTGTCCATATGTTCTCAAAATGTTTTCATAGAATGTTTAATATTATTCCATGTATGTTTAAAGTAATTTTTACCCTTTTTTACATTTACCACATCGTATGGAAGGAATCTTTCTTTTGTTTACCATATGAGGTACTTTTTGACTTTTCCGGAAAAAGTACGACAAGAATGTTTTTTTAACTTATATAGTTTGAACAGATTTTTATGGTTTCATAACGCCTTATTTTCATGAATCGTACTCTATAATATTTAATTACTATTTTAAAAAAATCCTTTTATTTTCAAATTTCATGGCATTTTGTGAAAAGAAAATGATTTTAAAGAAGAAAGGATATTTGCCTCAAGAATTAATTTAATGTGTTTTATCAAAACCATTTTCCATATAAGATGGAACTATTTCATATTTGTATGTTTCAAGTATAATTTCTATATTATTTACATGGTTTCACTTTTCTTATGATAAAATTACATCCATTTTTTTGTATGGATTATGTTATGATGGAATGATGTTTATGAAACCCATTTTATACTTTGGGTAATGATGATTGATTTATGTTCATGTTGTGGCACAAGTATGAATGATTTCATTATGAGATGGGTGGTACCTATATCTCCCTCCAATGCATTGGGTAAATATTTATATCTCATGAGATAGACATGGATGGAATGTTAAGTTAATTCGGTTTAGTAATACATGACTTGAACGAGGAGTAATCTCGATTCAGAAAGGGACTTTGTCCACTAAGATGGCCTTGTAAGCAATGCCTTGGATACTATGGAAATCATATCATGTGCTTCATGGTTACCAAAATTACATGTTTTATTCCCATTCTATTTTATCATGATTGATGTATCCATGCCTTATGTACTGCTATGTTTTATTTCATTGCTAATGATTTTGATGTTTAATCATTATGTTCATGTTTTTAAGTTCAAATGTATATGGTTTGTTTTATTCTCTCAATGCTTACCTTTACTGAGCATTTGAGCTCACCCTTTATATGTTTTTCCCCAAGATATAAAGAAACGTTTTAGATAAGAAAACCAAAGAATAATATCTTTATGGGAGATGTTTATGATCTTTCACCATGATTAGAATATTATGTTCCGAGTTTTCAAAGACACTAAACTATTACGGCCCTTCGGTGTTTGTTTTTGTTATGTATTAAGTATTATGAAAAAGTAATGTAATGACCAAGTACGTCAAGATTTGGGTACCGACATATACTTACATGGAAAAGGCTTGCATCTTGTGGATTCATAATAAACCTCTGATTATGAGTCACATGTTATCCATCATGAAAAACATCATAGTTTGTTTAGCACCAAAAAGTCACCATCCATGGGAAACTCATAAATATCAAAGCATAGAGATTAATAATTTCATAATATATCAAGGATGAAGAAAAGTTATCTAAATAAAAATATTCCTATAATAGTTTTTATCTTTACATTATATATTTACCTTTAATTTATTCTAGTATAAAATTAGAAAAATAGATAAATAGATAAATACTATTATATTAAAATAAATTTGACAATTCTAGGAAATTATATATATATAATCTATAAATATCTCATTGATAATTATTCATAGAATTATGGATTGATGAAATAAAAAATATATGATACTTTATCTAGCCACATAGACCATATCTATAGGAAATGGTACTCTTGTATGTCTGTTTATAACATCCTATATAGTGAAAATAATTTTCAATATATCTATGTATTGTTGATGAGAGATATCCCCAAAATAATATGTAAATCTATATGCAAAAATATGATTTTCCAGGTCATTAATATATAACTTATATTAAATGGGAAGCTATGGAGGATGAGTATGTTTTTTATAACAAGGAATAGATGGAGGAATGAGATATTTTGTTTGAGGTGGAGGAGTATAGTAAAAAACCTAAAACTATATTTACATATTTACAAAAATAAATGATAATTATTTTATGATCACATCCTATATCATCTCGCCCATATCCATATCATTATATTTCAAATAATCTATTTCACATTTATAAAAATCCCCCTTTAATGAATATCCAACTTGTCCAAACACATTTAATATCGATCCACCATCTATATATTCATATTTGAACCTATTTTTCCTCTATCATAATGTAGTTTCAATATTATCCTCCCTACCCTCATGTATGAAGTTCCAAAATGTGATCTTCTCTAAAATGGATTCATTTAAAAGATATTTGAAGAATTACAGAGTAAACCATGATATATCATGATATAAATTAACTTAAATAACATAAAAATAAATTAATAACTTATCATAATCATCTCAATTATAACACTCAATTCATCAGTAATATATTTTAAATTTTTATTTATTTTTGACATCTTCCATTTTTCATCTCCATTTGGGCTTAATGGGGTCATCCTTTACAGAACACGATGACCCATCTATCAGTATTTGAAAATTTTTCAACGGTCATTTGTTATTATAAACACACATACCCTCCATGAGATAAAATATGAATTTATATTTTTTTTAGATTTGATACCATTATTATATCTCCTCGTTAGCTACAAATTATGAATAAAAAATCAATAATTTGATCATTAATATGATACAAACATCTAAAAAAAATTCCCGTACCAAAACCGATATAAGTTTTCTAATTTCAAAAAAACATTTTAGTTTATCGCCATTTAGATAAGGATATATATCCAATGGTTTTTTTTACTTTCCTAAAAAACTAAATAAATTTTTATGGTTCATACCAAAAACGGCTCTCGTATTTGAGATATTGTCCCCTTTTCAGTAATATTCCCATCAGGAAGAAATATACTATATTTGGAATTAGATAATATTGAAACATATGACACACATTATTTTCAATTTAGATTTCTATTAATATAATTAAAAATGAAATCATCCAATATCTTCTTGTTCTGGGCATGATAAACTAATAATTTTGGTAAACATGTGAATCTGTGTTTACCAAAATAAATAAATAAATCTATTAAATATAATTTAAAATAATGATAGAATAAATATCCAAAATAAATAAATAAAAAATCTATTCATATTTATTTAATTAGTTAAATAAAATCGTACAATGTTATTGAGAGGCGGGTGAAATGATATAAGCGTAGGGAGAAAACCATGTTTTATATAAAAATTAGAATAATTTTTTAAAAACTATTCAAAAATAGTAATTAAATATTTAAAAATTAATAAATAATTCAGTTTCATTACTTGCAGTGACTGAGTCTAAATAGGATCCTTCAAATGTTAAGGATTTTGCTCGATGTTTTAGGGCATTTGGATTTCTTACTAGTAGTCCTATTAATTCTCAAATATGGGAGTTCTAGAATAATGATCTTTTTAAACATGCTTTCTATTTCAGATCAATTTATGAATATAAATTTTTTGAAAGGAACTACATATTTCTTTATTTTAATTTATTATACCAAATGTGACTCTCAGCATAGAGTGACTCTTTAGAGTGACTTGAGTGATTTTAATCCTAGAGAATCTCACTCGATGGTTAGTTGTAGATTTATTACAGTATCTTGTCCTGAGGAGAAAAATTATTGAGGTCCTTTTAAAAGGAGAGATAGAGAAGAGTTTGTGAGTATTATATTGTGTAATGGCCTTTTGGATGATGGTTTTTTTGGTGCCCTATTTACATGGTGAAACAATAACTACTGTAGTCAGCGGTCATGGTTTTAACTTGACTATAATTAGTTAATAGTGCGGTCCATTCTATTTTCCCTACCAAAATGATCTCACATTTGATTAGGAGCCTCTCATACCATTCCCCCCTCTAAAGATTTATGCAGGTGAACAATGACTGTGAGGATCCCATCAATTTTTCTGATATCTGGGGAGAGCATTCTGATTTTCAAGACATTGTGAAGGGATATTGGAATCATGTGGGGGGAGGTAATCTTTGGATGGTCCTCCAAAAAAACCTTAGGACCCTTAATGGGTGCCTAAGAAGCCAAGATAATGTGCTCTAATCTGATAATCAAGAGTTGAATGAGCTAATCAGGATCATTCAGAATTTAGATCTTAGTTTGGTTGGGATGAAGCTGTGTATGGTGCCTTCAGTATCAAGGAGTGGTTAGATGAGTTATTATTGTAACAGGAGTGTATTACTCATGAAAATTACAGAGTTAGGTGGATTTTTTTAATGATAGTAACATGGGTTATTTTCATTCTTTCCTCACAGAAAAATGAAGATACATGGTTCTTAATATCCTTTAAGAGGATGGATCTTATGTTAACGATATGGATGTTTATGGAAATGTGGTGGATGTCTTTTTTAGGGATCTTAAATAGTCCCCTAATACTGGTTTGGTAGGTGGTTATCCACGCATCTCCTCAACCTTTTTTGATCACATTCCCAGAGCTGTTTTCAAGGAGGTGAATAAGGGTCTAGAAATTATTCGTGGGGAGTATGAAATTAGAGAAGGGTGGTGGAATATGAATTTGTATAGTTCTCCTAGACTGGATTCCTTTACTATTTCTTTTTTCATGTTTTCATGCGATTTTATATAGCCGAGTATGATATGTGTGGTGCCATAATTATTCCATTTTGGTAATCATCGAAAGGTGGATTATTTTAGAAAATATGTAATGATTCCCAAAAATTAAGATCCACATTCTTTGAATCTGTATCATCTTATAAGAATATGCAACGTTCCATACAATTTGTTTGTCAAGTGTTTTTAACAACTAGCTCGCCCCCATGCTTCCAAGCTGGGTGGCCAAGAAAAAACATAATTTATTGATAGGTATATCAATTTAAGGGGTTATTGACTAATAAAAGTTAGTTATTAGTGATTTAAACCTAAGGAATTTTTGAAGAAACCTTTCTAGATATGAGAAAATCCTATGATAGAATTGAATAGAGTTTTCTCTTCATGGTTCATCAAGGCAGGGGTTTCTTAGTGTAGTTTATTGACATTCTCTTTTGATGTTTCTTCTCTCATTGTGTGTTAACATCTTTTATGGGCTAGAAATTTTGATTCAACGATGTTTTCAAAGGATTGAGGTAGTGTGACCCTCTATCCCCTTCTTTATTTATCATTTCACAAGATTCCATGAGTAGACATTAAAATTATTAATTTGAGATCAGAAAGGTCCTCCCCTTTCATAATAAGCATAGGATAAGAGGTATATCGCATATCAGGTCTGCAGAAGAACCCTTTCCCTTTTTTATAGGTAGTAAAAGATCAATTTATGGGGTTAATGAAGTGATTGATATCTATTTCATGTGGAGTGGTCAAGTTGTGAACTGGGAGAAAATATTCTTTTTTGATCCTACTAGTTATTTGGATTGGAGGATAAGGTTGTTGGAGTATAGTCTCAACATGCATAGAGGTAGTTTCCCCGTGAAAAAATTGGGTGATCCAGTGTATTCTAAATCTCTACATATAAAAAAAAATTATGGGGTTGTATGAAAAATTATGCATCATATTCTCAACAAGAAAATTAGGATCCTCTATTTTGGTGGAAGAATGACTTTAATAAATTCAGTTTTGGAATCTATTCAATTTCATATTCTTTCAACCATGAAGGTTCCAATGAATGTGATCTCCAACAGAGAAACAATATTCAATTTCTTATTATGGGATGGCCATATAGAAAGAATGTTCTATTGGTATTCTTGGGAGAAGATTGCAAAACATGTGAAGGAAAGAGGTATCAACCTCAGGATCATTTTGAGCACCATTTCTAACCTACAGTCTAAAATTTTCAGGGAGATTATTGATGGAAGAAATATTTATGTATGTTACATGAAAAATTATTATGGTATTGGTGGTACATTTACCAATTTTAAATAATGTTGTATTCAGAAGCTAGACCATCCATTTATTCCTTTTTACATCATTATTCTTTGTGGATCATTAGAAATGGTGATGTCAGTTTCTGAAACCAGAACTCGTTTAGGTCTGTTTTAGGTTTTCCTTATTTCCCCTCCCCTTTTATTAGATTTAGAGAAGCCCATGATCATCCTTCTCTCATCAAATACACTGTAGATGTCACCTTGAGGAACATTTTTGATAGCATCCAGTTTAATAATGATCAGTACTCGTGTGATTTCATAGATTCGACAATAGGTTCATTTGGCATTAAATATTTTTTCTCAATTAATTTTGTGTCTTTTCATCAGGAAACTTGTGGATAATTTCTCTGGTGTAAGGAGTTTCCACTGAAAAACATCATCTCGGTATAGAATGAATGAAACAAAGAATTTCTAGTAGAAAAAAACTTACAGCGTCGTGGGATTAATTTGGCCTCCAAATGTTGTTTCTATAGGAATCTGATGTATGAATATTTGTTTCATATTTTTTGATAGTGAGTGGGATATGGAGTTGTGAGGGAACTTTAGACAATTTGTGGGGTGCCCGAATGAGGTTGAATCATCTTAAAAGTTCCAAAAAAATTATAAGGGAGTGGACACCCCAGGTCCAGAATGAAAGGCATGGGATTTCTATCTTAGTGCAGGTTACTAGGTTTTGTGGATTTCCAAGAACATGGTGAGGCACCAGTCCAAGTTAGTGTCACGGTCTTGTATTATTCTTAGAACCAAAGTGTTACTTCTGGATTTTGGTAGTCAATGTAATGATTCGGCCAATAACCCATCTTTCATGACCCATAGATCCTTGGATTCTTCAACCATTAGTAGTAGGTCTGGTCAAGGACAATGGGTCAAGTAGAAGCCACCCACCATGGGGTTTAAACTGATCATCGATGTATTATGTTTCTTGGGACCAATAGGGGAGGGGAAGTTATTCCCGATTCACTCAGATCAATAGTGATGGAATTAATGGATTATTTTGGTACTGATGATTAACTTCAGGTAGTGTCTCAGGACATACTCACTGGTTTGCTTCTTTGTTAACATAGGGACATTACTATTCAGGTGGTCGAGGATGACTACCTTAATTTATTCATGGTTTTATCTAGTAAATGTTCAATCCCTTGGATCACTGTGTGTAACATCCCAGGTAAATGAAGAATAATAGATTTTCATATTTATTAATATTTGTGAATTAAATATTAATTTTCTCTTAAAGGGGTTTCTATGTTCGATAGTGTACCTGATACGCAACAATGGGTTTCTTTGGAACCATACTTTGCACACTAATAGTATAATATTATTATTTTAAATGGTAGTTACCTCCTAGCCAATTTATTGGTGGGAATGAAAAAAACTAACTATAATATGAGTATACATGTATTTATATTTATCCAATAAAAGTTAAAGGCTCAAAATATGAATGAATCTAATTTTAAGGATAATTTACATTAAAATACTGATTTACCGCCTTTTAATGGAGAACACTTTAAAATATAGTTTTGGTCACTTTAATACATTCTGTATGACCAAATAAATTCCTTCATTATAATGAGGACATCATAATTTACTTTGGTTAATTTTTTGGTATTTTTCTGATAAAGTTCATTTTTAAGGAATAGTAAAAATATGGTATTTTAATTCAAAACTATGTTTTAATATAATTTATTTATATGGTTAGATTATATTTTTAATTGGTTTTAACGTTAAATTGAAATATATTTTTACCATTTAATCCAATTTTGGTCATTGGAATTAATTTCACTTTGATATTAGACATAAATAAGTATCAATCTTTTGATAGTTTTTAATTCTTAAAAACACGCCCTTTGTTTTGACAGCGGGAAATAATTTTAAATTAATTTCTTCCGCTTCTGTATTTTTATTTTTGAAAAATGGATTCCATATTTGGAATCAGGAGGCCCAAATTGTGTAAATAGATATCTTTTATTTTTAGAAATTTTAAATATTTACTTCAGTAAATATTTTATTTACCATTGTTAAAGGGTAAATCATGTAAATATGGGTAAAAAAATAATATTATTTTAGTATAAAATTACCCTTAAACGAGACCTAATACAATTTTATGAGTCTTTTACGACCATGGGAATATTTGGGTCGATTTTGAGACCCCATTTAGCCACTTTGGAGTGATAATGTCAATTTAGATTATTTAATTTAATGCGAAGACAAAATTGACATTAACAAAAAAACTTTAGTAATTAATTTTTATATGGTGTTATATAAGTCCTCTTTTAGACTATAAATATTAATTGGAAAGATAAAAAGCCTTCATACTTAATTTTATTTGTTTTATAATTTATATACATCAAATAAATTAAATTATTTATGACACAATAGTGATGCAGTTTTTACCTAATTAATAAATGATTTAAATAAATAAGATTATAATGATTAAAATATTATCCAAAACATGTCCAATTTTTATTGGATGATTTTATTTTGAATACGAGTCATCTTATCTTCGACCTCAATGATTTTTGGGCCATTATAAACCTAATATAAGTTTATAATAAAATAATATTTTAAAACTTTCATAAAGAGCCCCTCCTCTCCATTATAAAAAGAGACCACTTATAACCAATTCCACACACCTCTCAAGAAATTTGTCTTGTACAAAATCTGCCCAATTAATCTCCCTACATCCCTATTCTCCTCCTAAAATCCTTACCTTTGGTATAAGGCACTTAATAAGTCCTTTGGATTAATCCAAAGTTAGTTACCCAAATTAAAGGTAACAATTTCTCTTAAATTGTTTTCTTTTATTTTGCTTCTCCAACCCCTAAACACTTTTTTTCATTTCTTTTGTAACAACACCAGTATCCACAATATACTAGGATGTTTTTATGATACTTATTCGTACTACACTTACACACACCTCCATCTAATGGATGAAAAACATAATGTTTCTGTGGATGACAAACTAACGCCTCACGAAACGATGATTGTTCAATTACTTCTTACCGCCTCTCATGGTGGCCATTATGATGGAACTATATTTATATATGATATATATTATGTTTATTATTTGATTATGCTTCTGTAAAACCCATTTATATCAAGATTTTATGGTTTCCACAGTGGGTAAATACGATAATCTCATTTGTGGAAGTGCGGACTACCGCCCCCTCAAAGTGACGTGACTCGTTAATGCCCTATGTGGGATGTATAAAGGATATATTTAATGCTATTATATATGATATTATATTTTAATTATAATATAACTATGTATAATTCTATTTTAATTCCATTAAAATTAGAAATATAAATGAAAGTAGTGTTCATGCGTACGTACGGCTTACCATCTCCATGAACGGCGCGTTTCATTTCGTAACTCCAAATATTATATACTATTATAAATACATGTATATACTAGATATATATGATATATATGATATATAAAATCATGAATACCATTATGGATATAATGGACTATTGACCACATGGACAACATGTAAATATAAGGTGTTCATTTTTTACCCAAGTACCAAATATCGACAAAATGAACATTATTAACTAAAATGATTACATAATGTTTATAACATGGTAATAAGTGATATGAAAGGAATAATAAACTTGAAAAATTATCTTAAGCAATTAGAAATTATGTTTACTTTATTATTCAGGAGATTAAAGAATGAACGAGCCATGTTGGACACGAGGTAACGGACTTCGTTTCAATCTTCTTTCATTGAGGCATTTTTAGTTTTATACACGACTTTATTTTATACGGTGTATAAACCCCTCTGACTTTTAATTTTATTCAAAGGAAATATTTTTATATGAAGCATTTTACTAAACGACTAGAAGGAATGTCTTTTTAACGTAAGCAGTGACAACGGCCTTTCCTCCGCCTCGAGTATTATTTGATCTTTGCCTTCCTTAACAAGCCAGAATGTTTTTAAGGGGAAAAATAAATACCATATACTCTTTTTATATATTTTCGTATTGAAAATGATTTTTACAATGGATTTATTATTTCAATATATTGAAATGATATTTTATTATTGCAATGTGGAAATTTTAACTTTCCTTTATGCTTCTGTTATGTGTTATAATCATGTTATGGTTTTTGGGCAATATTTATGTATACAGGTGGTTCCATGATAATCCTAGGGTGGGTGAGCCCGAGATAGATCTCTAATGCATTGGGTTACGTGACAGAGGTAACCTTTAATATTTCTCCTAAGTGATTTATGGAATATACTTTGATGGGTATTCCAATGTAACTCCTTATGTAGCTGTGACAGCTACAATGTAAGTATGATATGATTTCCACAGGTTACCTTTATGATTTGTGATTTCAATGTTTCTTTCGTAAATCTTATGATTTCATGAGGTAAGTAAAAGATTTCATGTTTTGAATACATTTATGAACTAATGTTTTCATTCTTTGATTTATAACCCTTACTGATCTTTTTATGCTAATCCCAAGTTTGAAATATTTTCACATGACTTAATGATGAATAGGGTCAAGGATGGGATCACAGATAAGTCATGCTGTCTAAAACATAGATCTAGACATGGCTCTTTTTCTTAAGAGTTCATGTTTTGTAAAAAAATGGATACTGTGTAAAAATGTATACATTGTAATTTTTGAGATGTAATGTAATTGTTATTCCTAATTCTCTAAAACTATAAAACAGAAAAGATCCTCAATGTGAATTATCCATTTAATTCAATATTATGTAATTTTTAAGGTCGGGAAATTATAGTTGGTATTAGATGTCAGTTTAGATAACTTTAGGAGTTATGATATTGTTAAATTAATATCAATAAAGTAATTTATGTTAATATTGATATCACATACCATTTATAGATTACCATGTTACATCGCCTAAGATATTTCTTTGTTTATAATGGGTTTTTGTAGTGGAAATCGAGAAGCTATATTGGGATGACATCAGGAGGAAGACAACCTTCCAAATCAGCAACCTTAGATGGTCGGAATCAGAACTGAACAATTTGTTGCAGTGACGACATAGTTCACTCAGGCTATAAATAGTGGTCTTTTCCATGTACGAGATCAGCCAGATCATGTACAGAGGATCATGTCAGTAGTGGAACATTTCATGAGGAAACATCCCCCATCATTTAGAGGATCATCTGATCTGGTGCTAGCTGAAGGGTGGATTAAGGCACTAGAAATGATTTTTGATGTCATGGATTGTTCAGAACATCAAAAGGTTAGTCTCGATGTTTACCATCTGGATGGTGAAGCTGATCAGTGGTGGTTGATGGTGAAAAATAACAGGGATAGTGAGGAGATTGATGCTCTTGATTGGGATGAATTAAAAGGTATGTTTCTGGAGAAATATTTTCCTAAGGTGGTTCATCTTAGGAAGGAAAAACAATTCCTAGAATTGAGGCAGGAGGATGACTCAGTGGTTGCTTATGAAGAGAAATTCACTCGACTGGCAAGGTATGCTTCAAATTTTATATGAGATATTGATAGTAAAATCAACCATTTTTACTCAGGATTAAAGCCAATGTATCGAAGGGATTTAGCTTCTCGTGAGTTCAAAAGTTATGAAAATATTGTTCATTGTGCGGAGAAGGTGGAAATGGAGTTTGCCGATGATCTGGTATTCTTTGACAAACAACAAAATAAGTGGTTGAGGTTAGAGGAAAAAGAGAAGAACTCTTCAAAAAACACTAATGGTAAGAAACATAAGTTTATAGTTTGTGAAAATTGTGGTAAAAAGCATGTTGGGGAATGTCTTTTGAAATCTAGTAAGTGCTACTGATGTGGTAAAATGGGACATAAGGCTTGTAATTGCACTGAAAATGATCAGGGTTATGGTAAGACAAAATCTGATTTACAATCAGTAAATTTTTTTAAGATCAATTAAAATGGTCATTATGAAAATGAATGTCCGATAAAGAGCTCGAGTGATGGGAAGCAGTCATACTACAAGCCGAAAGGGGTGGCGAAATCCTTTGCCACTCCTTCAGCAGATGTTGGGCCATCAAATGAAGTAGTATCAGGTAAATTGATTGTTTGTTCAGATTATGACAATGTGTTGATTGTTTCAAGGTATACACATTCATTCATTTTTGAAAATATTTCTAGTAAATTAGGAATTCCATCTCATGATATGAATACTGAACTTACGGTAAAAACACCTAGAAGAAATGTATAGTCAAAAAGAAATCATAAGAACAATCTTTTCCTTGTGTGTAGAAAAATCTACCTGCAAACCTTATTGTCTTGCCTCTAGTTGAGTTTGATGTTGTATTGGTCATGGACTGGCTTTCTTTTTATCATGCTAAGATTGACTGTAGAGCGAAAGAGGTTTCTTTTAAGAATGATTTTAAATTTGTGTACAAGAATGAACCCTTGATTTTGATAACATATCAGGAGGATGAAAAATTGGTAAAAGATTTAAATAAATGTTACCTTCCACATATTGTTGAAAACAAAGGAACTGTTCTGGTTATTGATGTGCCGGTGGTAAATGAGTACCTTGATGTTTTTTTGGATGAGTTGCCTGGTATTATACCTGATCGGGAAGTTGGATTTACTGTTGACTTAATTCTTGATGCTAAGACAATTTCAAACCCCCCTTATCGAATGGCTCAAATTGAACTTTTAGAGTTAAAGATGCAATTGTAGGAGTTATTAGATAAAGGTTTCATTCGACCTAGCACTTAACCATGGGGGTCTCTTGTCTTGTATGTTAAAAATAATGATGGTTCAATGAGGCTTTGCATTGATTATAGATCATTGAATAACATAACTATTAAGAATAATTATTCTTTTCCTCATATAGATGATTTGTTTGATTAGCTTCAGGGAGCTCAGTATTTTTCGAAGATTTGCTTGAGTTCAGGGTACCATCAGTTGAAAGTAAAAGAAGAAGACGTTCCGAAGACCATGTTTCCTACTAGATATGGCCATTATGAATTTGTAGTTATGCCTTTTGGGTTAACCAATGCACCTTCTATATTCATGAATATTATGAATAGAATTTTCTGAGATTTCTTGGATAAGTTTGTGGTTGTGTTCATTAATGATATTTTGGTTTATTCAAAAAGTATAGAGGAGTATGAAATTCGTTTAAGGGTTGTCTTAATAACCTTAAAAGAAAATAAATTGTTTGGTAAATTCAGTAAGTTTGAGTTTTGGTTAAAACAAATTTCTTTCCTTGGTCACATTATTTCAAAAAATGGCATAACTATTGATCCTGCAAAAATAAAAGCTGTTGAAGAATGGCCAAGACCCACAAATATAACTGAGATCCATAGTTTTCTTGTTTTGGAAGGATATTACCAGAGGTTTGTTGAAAATTTTTCACGGTTATCTAGTCCAAAGACTATGGTAACTCAAAAAGGTGTTAAGTTAATCTGGGCAAAAGAATGTGATGATTGTTTTTAGGAATTGAAAAGAAGATTGGTGAATGCTCCATTTTTGGAACTGCCTTCCAGAAATGGTGAGTTTGTTGTCTACAATGATGCTTTGTTGAAAGGATTTTGTTGTTTTCTAATGAAAAATGATCAGGTAATTGCTTATGCTTCACGTCAGTTGAAACCACATGAGTTAAATTACCCTACACATGTTTTGGAATTTGCTGTTGTGGGTTTTTCTTTAAAAAGATTGAGGCATCATTTGTATGGAGTGAAGTGTGAAATATACAATGATCACAAAAAATTAAATTTTATATTCCCTCAGATATAATTGAACATGAGACAGAGGAGATGACTAGAATTAATCAAGGATTATGATTGCATGATTTATTACCATATGAGAAAAGAAAATAAAGTGGATGATTCTTTGAGTTAGAAAAGTAATGTCTCATTAGCCATTCTATGTTCGGAACAAGATCCTTTTGTTTTTTATTTGATGAAATTTGGCATAGAAGATGTTCGTGTAGGAAATTAATCTATTTTGTTTCCGGTGTCAGTGAGATCGTCTCTACCAGACAGAATAAAGAAAGCACAGAATGAAGACAGTGAGTTTTAGAAAAAGGTAGAGTTAGTTCAGAAGGGTAAGTGGACCGAATTTAACATTGATAATGATTGTGTTTTTGGGTTTGGAAAGATATTATGTGTTCCTTGTTATTCATAGTTGATGAATGAGTTGTTATGTGAAGCTCATAGTTCTACATTTTTCAGTTCATCCTAGCAGTACTAATATGTATAGAGATCTTCTGAAATATTACTGGCGGGATGGAATGAAAAGAGATATTGCTGATTTTCCTGTGAAGTGTTTGACTTTCATCAGGTTCAGTTAGAGATACAGTTACCAAAATGAGTGATTCAGCCTCTATCGGTGCCAGTGTAAAAATGTGAAAATATATCCATGGACTTTGTTGTGGGATTACCAAAGACATCTCGAGGTAATAATGCAATCTGGGTTTTAGTTGACCAATTGACTAAATCTGCTCATTTCGTTCCTATTAAGGATACATTGTATCTAGATCAACTTTCTCATATGTATGTTAAAGAGATAGTTAGGTTGCATGATGTTCCCCTCTCCATTGTATCTGATCGTGATCCCAGGTTCACTTCTAACTTTTGGAAAGGCCTTCAGAAGTCATTGGGTACTGAATTAAATTTTAGTACAGATTTTCATCCTCAATCAGATCGGCAGTCAGAATGAATAATTCAGACCTTGGAGGATATGTTACCTGCTTTCTCGATGGACTAATAGGGAAGTTGGGACCAACATCATTCTTTGGTTGAATTTTATTATAATAACAGTTTTCATTGCAGTATACAGATGGCTCCATTTGAGGCATTATATGGAAAACATTGTAGAACTCCATATTTTTGGGATGAATTAGGTGAAAGAAAGCTGATGGGACCAGAATTGGTAGAAGAGATTGTAGAGAAAGATCAGTTGATTCAGAAGCACATGAGAACAACTCAGAGCAGTCAGAAGAGTTATTCTGATAATCGGAGGAAAATTGTTTATTTTGAGGCAGGTGATCATGTCTTTCTCAAAATTTCTCCTTGTAAAAGTGTGATTAATTTGGGAAAGAAGGGAAAGTTGAGTCTAAGGTTCATTGGACCTTATGAAATTTTGGAGAAAGTTGGATCAGTTGCATACATAGTAGCTTTACCTCCAAGTATATCCTAGGTACACAATGTTTTTCATGTTTCGATGTTGAGAAAGTAAATGCCAGATCCCTCTCTTGTTTTGAGCCCAGAGGTAGTTCAGTTGGAAGAGAAACTATATTATGAAGAAAAAACAGTCCAGATTAATGACCATAGAGAAAAGTGTTGCGGAATAAGGTAATTTACCAGGTAATGGTTTTGTTGAAAACCCATATTGTTGAAGAGGCCACATGGGAATCTAAAAATGCTATGAGGGATAAATACCCCCACTTATTTTGATAAGTGGATAAAAATTGTGAGGATGCAATTTTCTAAAGGGGGAAGGATGTAACATACCAGGTAAATGAAGAATAAGATATTTTCATATTTATTATCATTTGTGAATTAAATATTAATTTTATCTTAAAGGGGTTGCTATGTTCGATAGAATACCCGATACGCAACAACATGTTTCTTTGGAATCTTACATTGCACACTAATAATATAATATTATTATTTTAAATGGTAGTTAACTCCTAGACGTTATATTGGCGGGAATGAAAAAAACTAACTATTATATGATTATACATGTATTTATATTTATCCAATAAAAGTTAAAGGCTTAATATATGAATGAATCTAATTTTAATCATAATTTACATTAAAAAGCCGATTTACCGCCTTTTATTGGAAACCCCTTTTTAAATCTAATTTTGGACACATTAATACATTTTATATGACCAAATATAATCCTTCCTTAGAATGAGTAAATCAGAATTTACTTTGGGTATTTTTTTGGTATTTTTCTGATAACGTTCATTTATTAAGGAATAGTGAATATATTGGATTTTAATTCAAAACTATGTTTTAATATAATTTATTTATATGTTTAGATTATATTTTTAATTGGTTTTAAAGTGAAATTGATATATATATTTTTACCATTTAATCCAATTTTAGTCATTGTAATTAATTTCACTTTGAAATTGGACATAAATAAGTATCAATCTTTTGATAGTATTTAATTCTTAAAAACATGATCTTTGTTTTGACAGCGGGAATTAATTTTAAATTAATTTCTCCCGCTTCTATGGTTTGATTTTGGAAAAATGGATTCCATATTTGGAATCAGGGGGCCGAAATTCTATAAAATAGGTAACTTTTATTTTTAGACATTATAAATATTTACTTCAGTAAATATTTTATTTATTGTGGTTAAAGGGTAAATCAGGTAAATAAGGGTAAAAAAATAATATTATAATAATATAAAATTACCCTTAAACGTGTCCAAATCCTATTGGATGAGTCATTTACGACCATGGGAATATTTTTGTCGATTTTGGGACCCCATTGAGCCACATGGGAGTGATAATGTCAATTTAGATTAATTAATTTAATGTGAAGACAAAAGTGACATTAACAAAAATCGTTTAGTAATTAATTTTTATATGGTGTTATATAAGTACTATTTTAGACTATAAATATTCATTGGAAAGCTAAAAAGATTTCATACATAATGGTATTTTGATTATAATTTTTAGACAATAAATAAATTAAATTATTTATGACACAATAATGATGCAGTTTTTACCTCATTAATAAATGATTTAAATAAATAAGATTATAATGATTAAAATATTATCCAAAACATGTCCACTTCTAACCAATTACACACACCTCTCAATCCATTTGTCTCGTCCAACCTCTACCCAATTAAGCTCCCTACATCCCCCTCCTCCTCTTAGAAGCCTTACCATAGGCATAAGGCACTTAAGAAGTCCTTTGGTTCAAACCAAAGTGAGTTACAAAAATTAAAGGTAACAGTTTTCTCTTAAATTGTTTTCTTGTATTTGTCTTCTCCAACCCCTAAACTCTTTTTATTTCCTTTCTTTTGTAAGAACACCAGTATACTAAATATATTAGGATGTTTTTATGATAAGGATTCTAACTACACTTACACACACCACCATCTAATGGATGAAGAACACAATGTTTCTGTGGATGGCAAACTAACGCCTCACAAAATGATGATTGTTCAATTACATATTACCACCTCTCATGGTGGCCATTATGATGGAACTGTATTTATATATGATATATGTTATTTTTATGATCTCCTTATGTTTCTTTACTTCCCATTTATATCAAGCCTTTATGGTTTCCATAGTGGGTAAATACAATAATCTCATTTTTTGGAAGTGCGGACTACCGCCCCCTCAAAGTGATGTGACTCGTTAATGCCCTATGTGGGATGTATAAAGGATAGAGTTAATGATATTATATATGTTATTATACTATAACTATAATATACCTATGTATCATTATGTTTTAATTCCATTAAAATAATAAATAGAAATGAAAGTAGTGTTCATGCGTACGCACGACATACCGTCGTCATGAACAGTGCATTTCATTTTGAACCTCCAAATGCTATGTACAATTATAAACACATTTATATACTGGATATATATGATATTTATGATATCTAAAATCATGAATACCATTCTGGATATAATGGACTATTGAACACATGGACAACATGTAAATATAAGTTGTTCATTTTTTACCCAAGTAACAAATATCGACAAAATGAACATTATTAACTAAAATGATTACATAATGTTTATAACATGGTAATAAGTGATATTAATGAAATAATAAATGTGAAAAATGTTCTTAAGATATTATTAATTAACTTTACATTATTATTCATGAGATTACTGAACTAACGAGTCATGTTGGACACGAGGTAATGGACTTCGTCTCAATCTTCTTTCATTGAGGCATTTTTAGTTTTATACACAACTTTATATTATACGGCGTATAAACCCCTTTGACGTTTCATTTTATTCAAAGGGAGTATTTTTATATGCATCGTTTTACTAAATAAAAAGAAGGAATGTTTTTTTTAACATAAGCGGTGACAACGACCTTTCCGCCGCCGTGAGTATTATTTGATCTTTGGCTTCCTTAACAAGTCGAAATGTTTTTAAAAGGAAAAAAAATACCATATACTCTTTTTATGTATTTTGGTATTGAAAATAATTTTGACAATGGATTTATTATTTCAATATCTTGAAATGATATTTTATTATTGCAAGGTGGAAATTTTATCTTAACTTTATGCTTAAGTTATGTGTTATGATCATGTTATGGTTTTTGGGCATTGTTTATGTATACGGGTGGTTCCGTGATAAACCAAGAGGGGGTCAGCCTGAGATATCTCTCCAATTAATTAGGTAATGTGACGGAGGTAAATGTGAATGTTTCTCCTAAGATATTTAGGGAATATACTGTTATGTGTATTCCAAAGTAACTCCCTATGTAGCTGTGATAGCTACAATGTACTTATGACATGGATGCCACAAGTTACCATTAGGATTTGTGATTTAAATGTTTCATTCATAAATATTATGATTTCACAAGGTAAGTAAAATATTTCATGTTCTGAATGCATTTATGAAAAAATGTTTTAATTATTTGATTTATAACCCTTCATGAGCTTTTTATGCTCATCCCAAGTTTGAAATATTTTCACAGGACATAAAGATGAATAGGGTCAAGGATGTGATCAAGGAAAAGTCGTGCTGTCTAAAACATGGATCTAGACATGAATCTATTTTTTAAGAGTTCATGTTTTATAAAAAATGGAAACTGTGTAGAAATGTCTACTTTGTAATTTTTGATATGTAATGTAATTGTTATGCCTAATTCTCTAAAACTCTAAACCAGAAAAGATCCTCAATATGAATTATCCATTTAATTCAATATTATGTAATGTTTAAGGCTGGGTCTTTATATTGAGAACCCAATTATAAAATGAAAACTCCTTTTGGATTTAAACAAGTCTATTCATTACACATGGCCATAGGGAAATATGGTGGTTTTTTTGGATTCAAAAGCTGCCCTGGTTGAAAATTTGTTAGTTTTCTCTAATACGAGCTCTTTTTAATCAGATGGTTATATCTTTGTTCGGGATGATTCCATTTGGATTCACCTTTTCATCACCCATTAATTCATTTTATTATAAATTTCACCCCATTTCTTTTATAAAATAAATTTTTTCTATAAAAAAATTTAATAAGAATCATTTGGAAGAAAAATAAATGTTTTCTAAATAATAGTATTTTTTTCTAAAAGATGATATAGTGAAACATTAGGACATGATTTAAAATTGAATTTATCAAATTTTAGAAAATTTAATTATATTAAATTAACAAAAATTATCCAATAATAACCTCAAATTATTCTTACAATTTATTTTTTTATTTTTCAGAATATTCTCATTATTTGATGAATAATGAGAAATAATCAATTTTTATTTTAAAATTCATTTTTATTGAAATTATTTTTAAAGTAAAATTATATTTTGAATTATTTGTAATGAAAAATTACCAAAATAATATATCTATCAATCTTATTTTATTCATTGGAATCAATTTAATATTGAATTTTGATCTAAAAACATTGTACACTTTTGAACATTTTCTCTTTAAAAACTCTATTTCTTATTGTGTCTACGGCAATCATTTTAAATTAAAATTTTCCACTTACAAGAATGATTTTCCAAAAAAATTATTCATATTTTGAATCATAATAATCTAATTTTTTCTAAAATTTAATGTTAATTTTTTATAATAAGTCAATGTAAAAAAAGAAATAATTGCAACGGTTAAGGTAAAAATAAATTTATTAGGTGTTAAACTAAAATGATAAATATTAAAATGACCTAATTTTTTTTATAAAATATATTTATTTAATTATTTCCACCATATCATGTATAATACTCAATAATAAATTATTTTTTACCCCTATGTCATGTGAAAAATGTGGGTATTCCTTTTTCCATCTAAAAATTAGATGTGTACCACTAACCTTATTTCTAAATGTCCACACCCTATCCAATTTTCCATACACATTAACAATATTTTTGTAGGGAAAATACCTTTCCAAATAAAATCCTACCTACAATATCCCCATCTATTACTCTTTTTTTGTTATAAATACAACTTAAGAAGGCTTTTGGTGAAAACATAATGAAGTTACCCAAAGAAGAGTTAACGTTCTTCAAAGAAAATATTTATTTTATTTCTTTCTCCACCTACATAAGTTATTATTAGTCCATGATTATATAATGTACATCATATCTTCTACATAATAAATTATCTAGTTTTAATTTCATAACCTATAACTATATCCACTTACATCAAACGGGTTATGAAATCGGTATATGAGTATACAGTGGACTACCGCCTCTTGAACCGATGTCATTCATTTTTCCAATACAATATCTCAAGGTTTAGTAAGACAATGTATATGAAGTGTATATATATATATTATTTACAACAAAATAATTCATCAAGAGTTGTAATTTAATATACACATTTTATACTTTCCTTTTTTTGGGTATATGATAATGTCACTCTAGTGTACGCCATTCTACAGTCTCGAGAAGCGAAGTGATTTGTATTTCCATAACACATTATATGGAATGTAATGAGGATAAATTTAAAAATTATATTTTATATACCTGAATTAATTATTATTTTAATAAAATATTTATCATTCATAAATGATAATATTTATATCAATATTTTTCTTACCTTTTACTCAATAAAATATGATAATATTGTTCGTGTTTGTATAGACTATGGCCATCATGAATCCATGTAGATCTATTTTCATTACCACAAAACATGGATGAGATATATAAGATTATTTAAAAAAAATTAATATGGTATTTATGATATTATTATCATTATATAAAGTCAAAATATTTCAAAACTCATATTCATTACGATCATTGAAAATCAGAAGAATTAATCATGTATACGTATGGTTTATTGTCTCCATGAACATAAAATAATTAATTTCTCAAAACCATATTTCATTATTTGTTTTAAATTATAATTTTGTTTATAAATATTATAATTATATAAATATTATTATATATTATATGTAACTATATTATATTAAAAAGAACATGAACATTCAAAACATAAAAAAAATGAGAAAATTATGCAACTAACACCCAAAAAAATGAATAAATGATTTTTTTTTAAATAAACTTGTATTAAAATGTCATAATAGGATCATATATGATATTTTTAAAATGATTATGGTTCTGGATTAAATTAATAACAGGATTAAAACCATTATAAATGAGATAAATCACATTCATTATTCATGGTAATTTATATTTCTCTTTGAAAAACTTCATCTAAGGGGAATTTACATGAAAATTACAATGTGGTAAAACTTATTATAAAATCTCACTCTTTTTTTATTGTTGAAATTTTCTTGAAGCATTTAGTTCATTGTGAAATCATTTATTTGGAAAATATATTTCTTGTAAATATCCATACTCTTGCTTGATAGATACAATTATTTCTTAAATCGTATACCATTTTTACATATATCTTATACATTTAATGTTATTTGATTGACTGGGGAAATATTGAAAATTATTTATCATTTAATCTATATGGATATTTGATTATAATAAATATAGATTAATGATTTAAATTTATTTTTTATATATAAGGAATTCTTTGGATACACAGGGATGTATGAGTCCCGATATGATATAAACACATGTTGCATCGGAAGAGCTCATGAATAAAATTAGTTAGAAAAATTATAAGAGTCTCTACCTATGGTTTTAAATCGTATTTTGAATTATTTATGGTAGATGTATCATGGTTCTTAAGATCCTAGAATCAAATAATAATGAATTTCCTTTATTAATAATGAATTTATTATTATCCATGATAATTTCACAATGATATTATCTCTAGATGGATTTCATTTTTTGTTAATTGATTAAATATAATTTGTTTTCAGTTATGTATTTTGTTTTGCTTTTTAGAAAAAAAAAATATAAATTTTGTATTCATTATGTGAATGGATCTCAAAAACTACTAAAATAATAGGCCATTCAAGATTTTACCCTTTTTATCTTTAACAATGTAAAAAATTATGTATATGTGGGCTACAATTGTTGGGGTTGTTATATTTGGTATAATAATAATTTTATTATATCCCATGAGAACAATATGATGTATAACATTTATTAAGGAAGATAAACATATGATATATATTTTTTGTAAGTTGTGGAGTACATCCACATTTTTTTAAGGAAGATATTATGTTGTTTTTCAAAGTAATACATCCCTACCAAGATACTAGAAGTTGATGTGGTTATAGAAATGAGGTAACTTGGTGTAATAAATACTAAAATGGCCCATTGGGGTTGACTTGATCGTCACTTGATTCATGACAACATGCATTACTGAGCACATCGTTTAACACTCTTGGAATATATTTTTAAGATAATTCACATTTTACATAAAAATAGTTATGAATCATTTTAAAATAAATATATCCCCATAGAAATAAAATTTATTATTTTTGATATTAAAAATTTATAAATTTTAATTTACCCTAACTGTTACACCGTCTTTGGAATTATAAATTTTGATTTTAAATTCATTATTTTATGACTTGTTCGATTATATGGAATTATTTATAATTTTTTCATAGAATTAAGAAGGATGACACTAATTGTGGACAATTTATAGAGTGTCATACTGAGGAAGCCAATACAGTTGGTATTTGAACTATGAAAATTGTGGTTATATTAGGGAATCGTAGTCTGATTGTGACAAATAAACATTCTCGAATAGTGAAACCTATTATAAAAAAATATTATCCTATATTGGATAATGTTATGTTATTGAATCCCCCGTAATTTTTTGGGACAACTATTCTAGTGGTTGATGGTAAATGGATTATTTCTATCGAAAATATATTAATGGTGAATGGATGTGGTGAAGAGAAAAGGGATACACTTGCATTTTATTATTTTAATGGGGATTTTGATTATTGGTGATCATTGATCTATAAAACTAGGGAGGGAAAAAAATAACTCATATAATGGAAGGATTTTAGGATACATTGTTAAAAACATATTTCGTAGATGAGAATAAAATAAAATGAAGAGACAGATCCTATGAGGACATGGTTTTTCTTTCAGGTATAGATCAATTTAGCATTGTTTAATCATTTGTTATAATTTATTTTACAGATTTGTTAACCGTGCTTAAGGGTGGTTCTTTCTATTTTCGGAGGAGTTAAGTAAGAGGACTAAATGTAGGCTTCAAGTAAATTACTTAACATATATTTGGAATACACAGTTCATAACCATTACATGGCATGTAATTTCCTAGGTATTCACTTTTCACATCTTTACGAGGTTTTTCCTTGGGTGATTGACCCAAATATTTAAATGATACGTAATTCACTTACACACCATGTAATTTACAAGAATATTCTTTAAAAAGAGTCACGAGACTCATTTTTAGATAGGACATCACCACCACCACCCCCATTCATGCGCAGGAACACCCCAATGATCCCTAATGTAATTCCTCCCTCTATTCCTCAATCTACAATCCGATTCCATATATGTCTATCATGTTTTAAGGGTGAAAGTAATTACATCACCCATTTGTCTCCATTTACTATACCTATTCGTAACTTTTTTTATATTTTGGTGCTAGACATTATTCTTTATTTTCAGTGTATTTGTAATTTCATTATATTTATTCTAATACAATCCAAACTAGAGAATCGTATTGGATGATAAGAGTAATTGGAGTATAAATTCAGTTATCTATAAATCATACCTCAAGATTAGTCATTTTATAAATTCATGTAGTTATGAGTGCACCAATTTCATCAGGAATAGACTATTAAATTGACGTTATTTTTTTATAGTCCTCAGAAAGATGTTTTAAGACCCATATAAAATATGTTAAGGATTTGTAGAGGTTATGAATTCAATGTTGACCACCCTAAGAATAGGGATTTCATGATCAGGCTTTTAGTAGCATGCTAAGCCTATTTGTGCCATAATTTTGGTGAGTTTTTACATGAACTTGTTAAATTAAATTGATTCAATTAAATGAATGAACCATGAAATGTTTTTAAATGTATATATCTCTATAACTTTCTATAGTAAGTGAAATAAATAATTAATTAATATTTAAGTAGCGATTGGAATGTATTTATTGATATCAATTGGTCTAGTTTTCTTATAAATAAATTGCACAATCTTTCTCTTCCATATCCCGCATTGTCATGTTTATGAATGGTAAATGTGATAACCAAGTAATTAAGTATGAAATGATATAAACAGATGCACACCCTTTAGACTTTTCAAACTAATAAAATCCAATGAGTCTAACTAGTGACTTATTTAAATGCATGAGTATTACATGGACATAATTAATTAATTAATTAATTTAAATGTGCCTAATGAATGCAGACCATGATATCATTATACTAGTGGTCAGACTCAATATATCATTGGATTCCTGAAAGAATGCCTTTACAAATCATATATGCCTTCCCGATTTAGAAATTTCAGCTTCTATGGTTGATACCCTCCTTGGAACATGATCCTTTTATAATATTGGATCCCGGATATGAAACCATAATATCACTCCATTATTATTATAGGACACCTCAGTTACACCCCTTGGATCCAGCATGATCTTTTTAAACCTCATATTCCTTTGAAACACCCTTACTCCTTGTAACTGGTTATCTCATTTTATATTCGATGAATTCCTTAGACTCAGTTAGAATTACATTATTGTTGATTGACATGGGTTTTTCTTATTGGATTACACTCTTACCCCTATTAGAAGGATAAATTTACAACCTGATTTGGGTCAACCCCTGAGGTCATGGATTCCCTGGTTATAACCTTGGAAGCTCTTCATAAATAATATTATCATGGATTCCTTGTTATGTATTGGACCCTTCACTATTATTATCATGGATGGATGTTATTGATGGTTATAACTCATGTAACAAAAAATATAAACTAGAGCACAATTCATTAATGAAATGGATACATGTTAAGACATCTGTTGAGTTTGAAGTTTGTACAAGGTTACTTATGTTACAATACTACTTTAATTTTATATATGCATTAATTTACACTATTTTAGTTTATATCACATAGATAGGATGTTTTAGATGATGTTGGTAGTGGCCTGATAAGATTTATCTTACACCATATCAAAGCTATCATTAGTATCAGAGAAGATGACATGTATGCATGTGTTGAAAAATAGGTGCATCACACAATCGACACATGATTTATTGAATGAATTGGATAGAGTATATTAGCCGATGAATAATATGGATAAAATGATCCTTGGATAGTTTTTGGTTTTTTCAACTTTCTTATAACATTCAATGACTATGGTTTTGTATCAATGTTTTCTCGTTTTTCCGAGACATGAAATGAATCATAATCTTTTGTACATTATTATCAGTTTCTTTAGTTGATTATTATTCATGTTCTCTTATATTGTTCCATTGTTTTTCTTATAAATCAGTTTCTATTTTCTAATTATATTACATATCTTTTGTGATCCACACTAGTAATTTGAGAATTTTCTCCCAACTCACACAGCTTAATCCCTCACTTCTTGTCATAAACCTCTGGTTTTAGTTGATATGCACTTAGGTCTATGTGGCCAAAAGAGATTGCAGATATTATTAGTGGAATATAGGTCTAGAAAACCAAAAAGTGGAATAAGAGGTTTCCTTGACTTCTTTAATATTTGGGGAAAAAAGATAATGGATTATTAATTCTTTAGAACTTTTTTATAATCCATGATTGGTCCTAACTAACACATGTTCTGGTTAAATGTGGATTTGATTGAATTATAATGTTGGTTTTGCTTTTGTGTATTTTAATATTTATTAACTATCAATTTGGGGAATCAAATGATAGATGATGGTTATTATTATTATACAGATTGAGAAATTTAATTCGTCCATATCCTGATAATAGGAGGGCAATGAGGATTTATATATTCTACATCATAAGGACCTATAATCCACATGTCATCCATATGTTATGCTACATAGGTGTGATTCACTACTTAAATTTTCCTATATTTCATGTCATTTATTATTGATCATATATATATATTTATATTGTTTTTTTTATTCTCTATATATATGATTGAGTGACCACCAGTCTCAATTCATTAGGTGTTCGTGCCCTTTATGGGTTTTAATGGGTATTTTACATAGTTATTCTATCATATATAACTTTTCACATTCCAGGACCATATTTAGACGAGAAAAATTATAATTGAAATGGGTGATGATATTATTGATGAATAGTATGGTCCCTATTTCATTGGAACTAAAAATCCATTATAAATGAACCTTCATATATGAATATAAGAAAATTAAAACAGTAAATTTGAAACATGTCTTATAATGTCAAATGGTTTCCATTAAATGATGAGGTAAGGTTCTATTTACACTTCATCTACTAGAACCTCTAAAAGTTAATCATGATCACTGATTGATTCATGGACTTATTAGTGAGTAGTTGGGACGGAATACCTTGGGTAGCAAGCCATTCCATTAAGTTCATCTTTTGAAATATATATCTATCTTCTTCAATAATGTTCCAAGGCGTGGGTTTTAAATTTTACACCAATACTACAATGACGTCCTCATGTCATGAACCAAGAGAGTGGTGATGACCATGATCTAGATGTGGATACCCTTGTGCTTCGAGTCTTATCTCCATGAGTGAAAATTGAGGCACCACTTGTAGTACCAGATTGGGGCATTGACACTCAACATCATGATAGTTTACTAAATATGATGCAATATAGGAATGGTTATCCACAACACAAACCTAAAATAGATGATGTGACATGTGAGTTCTAGCCACAATATACATCCACCTTCTAAGTGAATATATATTTATAGTCTAAAAAGTATTTTCTAGACATATCTATTTCTATCTTTGAGAATCTAGAGATTCCTCCCTAAAAAATGTTCATGATTTCTACATACATGATAGTTGATTCAACCAATTGCAGGTGGGATGTAATCACCCATGCTGGTCACCCTTAGGGAATGGTGTGGGATAATTTTTGGAAATCCTTATATGATCACTTCCTTATTCAAATGTTGAGGTCTGGTTGATCCATATATTTCATGTCTCTGGATTAGGGTGCTATGTTAGTCATGGACTATAAATCATGTTTTACTGAGTTATTTCACTTTGGACCAATTCTAGATGGTTATTAGCATTCATCTGCTACAAGATTCAAGGAAGGTATATAGTATTCCATTAATACTTTGGGGAATTTATTTTTCCAACCTAAATTTTCCGAGACATTCAATCATTCTATTATCACACGGTGCGACCTATGGGATACCGATATTATGAGGAATAAAATATCAGATCCACAATAGACCAATAGTTCTTTTGGTAACCAAATATATAACCTTGAGTTTTTTATTTATGAAAATTTTATCAATGGTGCCTATATTTGAATCATTGTGGTGTGTCACCAATGTCTATTACTGGGTAATATGAAGCCTCAGTGTGATAGATACCCTATAGAGTGCCAAATATTTTTCTATATGGGACACCTTTAGGGATTCTATCAAACCTTTCCAAATTCTTCTAGTTGATGAGGATCTTCACCAACTCCACCACCAGGGAAAGGTCATTTTACACAATATTAGGTCAAATGTGGTATTATCACCACCATTACTAGTCAAGGAGTAGTTTTTAGACACAATATCTTGAATTCAAATTATCAGCAGTGCCCGTAGAGAAGTCATGATCAGTGTAGTTCAACTTTAAAATAGGGTCGTTGAATAGTTTAGTTTCATATTCTACATTTGACAACCAAGGATCAGAGTGATATGTCATCTATATTATGAGGTACAATTTTAGTATCCTCTCCTATAGAATTTTCATTATTAAACATAGGTGCTTCACACTTTTTTATGTCCTTATCTATCATGGAATGACTCAATTTAGAAATATAGTATTACTTTGGTGTCATGATCCGAGATACAATATTGGGAATAAATTCATAAGGAATAATCCAGTTAAGGGACTATTACCTTGAGTTAGGTAGTTACCTTTTCTTATGGGGCCTCATTATTCTTGAGGTTACTGCCTTCGATGTCATTCTCAGTATGGATGAGTTGGTCTCATACCACACTTTTGTAGACTGGTATCACAACATGGAATAGTTTACATCATCAATGGGTCAAATTTATCTACACAATTGTTAGTGGAATGTATAGGATAGTATAGACGGACCAAAGCATCACATGATAGGTGGAGTGACCACTTAGATGTCTAATTTCTTCATATATGACTATGGTTTACATCAGGTTAATTTCACATTTGTTAAAGGCTATTTCAGGGACATATTTCTCAATGATTTTCTATGATTACCTCCAGAGAGAGAGAAATTTAGAGTTTAATTTTTTAATTTTTCATGGAGAATACCTTGTGTCCATTCCTCCATATAGTATGAAATCCACAGATCCTTAGGATCTCAAGAATAAGTATGAGAATTTCGAAGTCAAAATATTTATATGGCCAAACACATCCCCTTGTTGTTCACCACGATTTTTTCCAAGATGGTGGATGTAAACCTTTATATATGTGTGGATTAAAAATGGTTGAACCAACATACAGTTAGAAATAGTTATGCACTACCGTGAATAGATGATCATTGTTACTAGCTATGAGTATCTATAGTGTTTTTAAAGATTGACGTGAGATCAGGCTATCATCAGGTGTGAGTCATGAAATTAGGCATACATCTTACACATTTCTATAGTAGGTATAGTCTATATAGGTATCTCAATATACTATTCGGTCTTACATATATCCCCTCTATTTTCATAGATACGAGAAATAGGGTGTTCCACCCCTATCTAAATTATTTTTTCATAGTCTTTGTGGATGAAATATTGGTGTTTTTTCATATTCAAAATGACTATGCTAAGAACATTGAGATCATTATGAGTATACTTGGAGAGTAGAATCTTTATGAAAATTTTTCTAATTTCCAATAGTGGATCAAACAAGTTCACATATTTGGTCATATTATCTTAGAATCAGAATTTTCTATTGACCTAGAGAAGATTAGTGTTGTGTTATCCTAGGAGCATCCCATCAACATGTTTGATATATTATGTTATTTTGTATGGATGGATACTACTGTAATTTCATGTAATGATTATCATGCCTTTATGAACATATTAATAGTTTAAGAAAGATGTTTTTCATGTTCTTATTGTAGTATGGGTGTGAGAAATACACTCTCAATCTAAAAGGGAGTCTTGTCTTAGCAATGATTATGATACTTCATGAGCCTAGAAGAGGCTATATAGTTTTATAAAATGCATCCGGAATTGGCATGGGAGTAATGATGATGTAGGAGGGCAGTGTTTTTGTTTATATATATCAGTAGTTGAGGCCTCATCAGATAAACTTCCATATGTATGATTTTGACCTAATGGAATTTTTTCATGCCTTATGTTGTTTGAGATATTATATGATGGGTGAAAACTTGGTGGTATATATAGTCCACAAGAGACTAAAATATATCTATACACAATGTGACTTGAACCTCATATATTGGATTTTGTTCCAATATCATCGGTCATTCGATTTTGAGATTTTCTATATGGCTAGAAAAGGAATTTCAGTAGCGGATGCACTGATTCAAAAAACTCAGGCATATACCGTAAATGAAGCTAGAGGTGAATGGAAATTGATTTCACTCTTCCCCAACCAGTATATGGAGTTTCAAGACAATCATGAGTGGTCAAATATATTATCCTTGAAAATTAAATCTTCCCTCTATGAGAATGTCATAAGTAGAAAATATTTAGATCCGGATGGATTGGTTCTCCACGAGAGTATTTAGAGAGGTGATCCACCTCTTGATATGGTATGCAGCTAGAGATGAAATCCTGAAAAAACATGAAATTTATTGGGTTCTGACAAATATGATATAGGAACTGATATGAGAGTACCATTATTTTTATTGTTAGTTTATATATGCATATCTAAAATGAATTTATATATTTGATCCTGTTATTGGTGTCCTCGGATGAAATGTTAGATAACAGGATTTATTACTAGGTGTTCCACCTATTAGTAGGTAAATTTGGAGACTTAGAGACTAAAAAAATTGTTACAGGAACTTCCATTATCATAATTTAAATTGGAATATGTTTCCATGAATTTTTTTTCATATTACCAAAGAATTCTATAGGCAGAAACAATGTATGTGTAGTCACTGACTGTCTGATGAAAGTATCCCCCTTCTTTTCTGGAATACAATCTCAGTAGATGAGTTTTGATGATTGGATGTATTTGATATAATTGAACTACATAGGGTCCCTCACACAATCATTTTAGATAAGGATGCTCACTTCTTGTCGAAGTTATAATTGTGGTTACCGAATTTTATGGGTACATAGGTCCTTATGAGAAAAACCAAACACCCACAGATTGAGGGATATTCATAATGGATTATATAAATTTTAGAGGACATAATCCAAGCATGTTTCATTCATTTATGGATCTTGGGATAAGAATTTCCATCTCATCAAGTTCTCATATAATAATATATTTTTGGAAATAATTATGATGGGTCCTTTTTAGTCTATATATGGAAGGTCATTCTGTTCACCGCTATGTTGCATAGATGTAAGAGATGCAACCCTACTAGGCCCTCAACTCATGTTGAAGACTTTATAGCATGTTTACCTGATCCTGAACAATTTCTATTCAACTCATTCTTGAAATAAATTTTATTCCATCACTATTAATGACCTCTAGAGTTCAAGGTTGAGGATATTAGTTTATTATGGGTATCACCAAATATTTAGAATAGACTGATATAGAGAAAAGTTAATCTAACGTAACACTTTTTTTGATCTTTCAGATCATGGACTCAGTCAGGATGGTAACCCATCATGTGATATTTTCTCAGAGTTACTGTCCCATGCATGACTTCTTTCAAATTTCACAAGTTCACTGTTATCATGCCAACCCATCCCTTACATTATTCCTGCAGAAGTTGAGAAATATGATAACTATTAATTTGATTAGTATCATATAAACATCATTTAAAAATGAGTGACGGATATTTGTTTCCAGTCTATCCCTTTAGTATGGGTGATATGGCATCATAGCCTCATACATGATAATAATTGGGAGCTGGAGGCCAACGTACATGCTCAGTGGTTAGAGATGTTCTCAGTAATTGTTTCACTGCCTTTGGAAGGCTAATTGAGTCATGAGATCTTTTAAGGGGGAAGACTATATGATTCTAATTTTATTTCATGTACATATCCTTTTTGATTTTGGTTAAACCTTTTTAACAGCTCCATTTTTTGTATTAAGCTAGTAATCGTGCCTGAGAGAGGGTCATTTTATTTTTGGAATATGGAATGAGGAGGAATAAAGGGAGGATGCATGCTAGTTACATGACTTGTAATTGAATACATGATGTGTAACCATTATAGGAGGTGTAATAGGATAGGTAGTCCATTTACATTTCGTGTAGAGGTTTTCCTTGGAGAAGCACCCTGAGGTTTACATGATGTATACAACATTTACACGATATATAAATGACCAAGAACATTTTTTAAAACATTCATGGGGCTTATTTTTACACATAACCTCACCCCTCCTATATCATGCATTAAAAAACACCAAAGATCCCTAAGGTAGGTTCCTCCTCCATTTCTCTATTCAGACATCGATTCAGGATCTACATGTCAAATTTGAAGAATGCTGATAATTTCTTCACTCAATTATATGTATTCTCCATTTTTGTTCCTAACATTTCCTCTATTTTGGTGCAGTCCATTATGCCTTATTTTCAAGGCATTGTTTCGTTCCCCATATCTCTTCCAATCCATGGTAAACTAGAGGCTGATAGAGGATGGGAAGAGTTTTACGAGTAATAAATATGTGTTTTATATCTTATCCCTTATGATTTTTTAATTTTATAATTTTTTTACATGTGTGTGTGACAATTTCATTGGGAAAGTCCTATTTAATTTGTGTGAATATATTATTGTCTTTATAACAAAGTTCTAAGACTGTTGTTAAATATGTAAACAATCTTTGGATCTTATGACCTCAATATTGACCACCCCATGTAAGGTGATTTCATAATTAAGTGACTTGTATATTGTTGTGTTTATTTGTGCCACCTTTCTAGTGATGTGTGACATAAAAATGATAGTGGTAAGTGTTTCAATTAAACAAATGAATCAGAATAGTCTATTACACGTATAATTCACTTGAACATTATAATGTATGTGTTATAATTAATTAACTAATATTTAGATGTTAATTTTAAATTATTTTATTGATATCACTTGGCCTATTATATAAGAAGTCAATAACACACAATTTCTCATCCTCGTACCACCTTTTCATGTTTATGAAAGGTAAAGTAGAGAACCAAGTAATTAAATATGAAATGTTATAAATGGTTTCATTCCCTTTAGCCTTGTCATATTAAATTTAAGGAAACAAAATTAATCAATGAATTATTTTAATGTATAATTATTATGTGGCTTTAATTAATTAATCAATTAACGGGTTCTTAATGTATACAGACCTTGACATAACTATAAGAGTTGTCCTCCATGATAAATCCTTGGATTCTTTAGGGAATTCCTTGAGTACTCCTTAACGCCATTCCAATTTAGGGATGTCAGTTTCTTTGGTAGATACCCACCTTGGAACCCAATCCTTATAAATTCATTGATGCCCAATATGACACCATTGGGTCCATCCATTACTATTATAGGACCCCTTAGATACACTCCATGGATCCAGTGTGATGTCGATGGGCATGTGGCACCTTGGATACACAATTTTAAAAGTCATAACTTCTACAATTTTACATTGGATGAATTCCATAGACTCGATTAGAATTACATTATTATAAAATACCATGGGTACTTCAGCATGGATTACATGAATCCCATATAGGTAGGATAAAGTTACAACCTATTTGTATCGAACCATGAGGTCATGGTTTCCTTGGTGATCACCTTTGAACCTCTTTATTATTAATATTATCTTTGATTACTTGTTAGATCATGGATCCTCTACTGTTATTACCATGTTAGTAATTATTTCTGGTTATAACTCATGTGATATACTATATAAACTTGACTATAATTAATTAAAGAAATGGTTACATGTATATCCACTAGCTGAGAATAAAAAAAATACCAAGGTAATTATGTTACGATACTGATTTACTTTTATATATGTATTCTTCCACACTATTTCATTCTATATTAAATGGATTGTATTTTATCGATATCGTTGGTGGTGGCCTAATAATATTTATCTCATACCCTAGTTAGGAAACCATTGGTACCTAGAAAAATTAGTTTTATGAATGTGTTGACAATGGGATTTTCCATGCTTGGGATACTTTACTTCTTTTTTTCTTAGGATGGAGCTTAGTTTTAGATGACCGATTTGGAGCTCATGATTAATAAAAAATTTATGGTTTATTTTGGATACTTATTTATGGCTTGTTATGATTGATATTTTTTATCCATATTTTCTAGAATTTTAGTGACCTGAAATCTTTCATCAACATTGGTATATTTTTTTAGTTGATTTAGTGGATTTTAATTATTATCTCATTCTATTGTGCCATTAGTTTCCATATACATCATTTACTATTTTACTATCATATTAAATATCAACTATGATCCTATCTGGTAATGAAGGAATAGTCTCCCCATTTACATAACCTAGTCCCCCACTGCTAGTCTACATCCTCAAGTGTTTAGGGAGATTCTCTTGAGGCCACGTTTCCAACTAGTCTCAGGGATCCTTTGTGAAAATTCTAGGTTTGGGGTGTCAATGTTCTTATACTTAATGTAAGATGAAAGTGTTAGGGAGTATGATACTACCTTTATATGGTTATCCTTGTATGATATAGATTACATATGCTATATAGAGCGTAACATTGACCATTTTTTATTAAACTAATCCATGTCTCCAAATGGAGCTAGTCTCTGAAAGAAAATCATATGATAAATTAGTTTTTTATTAAATAAAAATAGAGATAGAATTTTTTTAGTTATAATAAATTCCACGGGAATCATGAGAATAAAATTTTTTATTAAAAACTAGTGAAATAAAATGAATCAATTATAAAGAGTATAGTGAATAATTTTCCATCATTTGACAATTGAGAGAATAAACATCATGGGATTTTTTGAAGGGCTTGAGAGTATTTTACAAGTGTGGTGATAAGGGGAATCTGGAATATGAATGGAAAGGGAATAAAAAAGTTCATTATTTATATTTTTTTAGCTGTAATGAAATGGATAATTATTCAATCTTATGTTCCAAAAATCCTGGGAATCCGACACAAAAGATCCCCTGGAAAAAAGTCCCAACTTATATGATCACTATAATAGATCTAGAAGTACCCAATGATATTGTGGAAGGTTCTTTATCACTATTGTAAATTTTATCTAATGATTTATTTGATTATGGATACTCACACTATTTTATATATACTATGTTTTTCTAGAAAATTATAAATTTAACTTTTAATTTAATACAGTACTTGTCTGTAAAAAACCCCAAGGGGATGTATCACTACAAAAATGATGTGTCAGGATGTCCCCATTAAACACATAATTGTGCTTTATTTACTAACTTTATTATAGTTCTTTTGGTTGAAATTATTATATTCCATGGTATGGACTAGATTTTAAAATTTGATACACAAATTTAATATAAGAATAAGGAAGATAAAATTTGTTTTGAAGATATTTAATTCCTTATATTTATATTAGTGACAGCATCATTAGATTCATTTCATGACCCTCCCCATGTTTTTCTCCTGGGTGAGAATATTGGGTAAGATTATAGAACAAAATCTATGGTTGGGGATGCTAATATTGAAATTAAGGATTTATGTATCGTACAAGAATACATCAATGTATTTATTAAGGTATTACCTGGACATTCTCTAGAGTTTAAAGACTAGTTCTCCAGTTATTTAATCCCTAATGCAAGAGAACTATCTACCTCTCACTATAGAATGACTTATTTTGAATTAGTGTAGTTGAATAAATAACTAGCTATGTTCGATTAAAGGTATTTATTCTACCTATTGTTTTACCATGGGGTTTCTATTTTCAAATAATTAAGAAGAAATTTAGATCCACAAGGAAAGGCATTTATTATAGGTATTTTAATACTACTAAAATAAATATAAACTGTAGTTTTTGTCATATTTATGATATATTTGATCAAATTAATGGAGCCCCATATTTTTTAAATATTGAAAATATGTAGGGAAATAATTATTTTTTAGAAAATAAATGTGAAATTATGAAAACTTATTTTTTGAGGAGTTAGGGAAATTATTATTTTATAGTATTTACCTTTGGATTTAATAATGATATCCATGTTTTTATGGTTCTAATGAACAGTGTATTCAAGGAATAACTTGATGATTTTTATGTGGTATTCATTGATGATATTTTCATGTATTAAAAAATCTACGAGGACAATTAAAATCACTTTTAAATAATTCTTGATACTCTGAAATGGAATGAATAATATAAAGAATTTAGTTTGTGTGGTTTCTAGATTTTTTATGGTTATTTTCATTCCCATAATTTCTCCAACAATGGAGTTTATTTTGATCCAAAAAAGTCATATGTGGTCATAGAATATCCTATACCAACAAATGTAAATATGTTAAATAGTTTTATTAGTTTTATATAATAACATTAATAATTCCGTCATAATATTTCCTGAATTTATACCCTGTTAATCATGATTTCATGAAAAGGGATTATGTTTTCTTCTATAAAGGAATATGAAAAAATATTTGATAAACAAAATAAGGGATTTGTTTCTTATAATATTTTTTACTCTACCATATGTAAAGAATTGATCTCTGATATATAGTGATTCATTGAAATATAGGCTTGGTTGTGTCCTGATGAAATATGATAATGTTATTTAATATGAATCAATGTAATTGGAAACTAATGAACAAAAAAAATCCTCTACATGATATTTAGTTGGAAATTGTAATATTTTATTTTATGATAAAGAGATTATATCACTATGGTTAAATATATAAGACATACATGGATCATAAATTCATAAAATATATATTTTTATAAGAATATCTCAGTATAAGAAAAAGGTTATGTTTTTAGATACTCAAGGATTATGTTTTCTCAATACAATACATCATAAGGATAAGAATTATGGTAAAAAATTCATTGAAATGGAAAGGTCATGGTTTTTTTTATCCAAATATGGAATTAGTGGGATCATAAGTTCAAGGATCTACTAAAGAATGGTTTGGGAATTATTATGTAATATGAAACCTCAATAATTATTTGAATAATTTTAGAACAGTCATTTTAACAAAGATAGAATTGTAATAGATCTAATGATTATAACCATTAGAATAAAATGAAAGGTGTGAATGACGAGAAATTATTAGACTTCATTCAGGAATATTGTTTTTTAAATTTGGAAATTGATTATTTTTTCCATATATACCAAATATCAATATAGAATTCTTGGATGATTATCAAACCTTAAATTTCTATATACACCCTGCTGTTTAATGATGGAGAGGTATTCGAGGGAACATATTTCATAGGATAACATAAAGTAGGAAATATGATGATTATGTGTCCATATGTTTGGTTTTTTACAATGTTAAATATGTGATAAAACATCCCAGATGATTCATAGTATATCATCCTATTCAAATGTGAAAATGGGATGAAATTATTATGAAAATTATAATAGTATTACTAAAGACACCAATTAAGATTGATTTAATATGGGTTTCCAAATATCACATAAATAAATTTTCACATTTACTTACAATAATATAATATTTACCTCTTGATCACCTCACAAGGCTCACCATTAATGAAGTTATAAGTATTCATGGTATAACTCTTTCAATTTCTATTGATTATTATACTCGTTTCACATCGAAATTCAAGAGAAGTCTTCAAAAGAATTTTGTTAATGAACATAATTTGAGAAGATCATAAAATCTTCATACTAATGTTCTAACTAAAAGGACTATCAAAATAATGGATGAAATTTTTAGATCATGATTCCTTGACATTAAAGGTATGTGTGTTTAGTATTTACCTTTTCTGTAGTTTGACTATGACAACACTTTCCATTCAAATATTCAAAAGGCATTGTATGAAGAGTTATATAGAAATAGATGTTTTACTCCAACATGTTGGTATGTAGTCATTAAATAGAAAATAATAGGCCAAGAACTTGTTGAATATACAATAAAAAGGTAGAGGATATTTAGTCTTATAATAGAGAATATCAATGTAGGAAAAAGTGTTATGCTAATCATCAGAGGAAATATTTTGAATTCCATGTGGGGTATTATGTTTTATTGATATTATCCACATTTAAGGGAGTTATAAGGTTTGTTAAGAGTGGGAAACTAAGCCCCATGTATATTGGATTCTTTGAAATTCAATAAATAATTAGAGTTGTTTCATATTGTTTTAGAATACCACCAAATCTATAAAAATTACATTATCTTTTACACATATCATTGTTCAGAAGTACTAGACAGACATAATGTAATAGATCACCTATGATGAAATAAAAATATAAACATGATATATCATAATATGAAGGGACCATCCATATTCTTGATAACACAAAACATGTATTGATGAATTGGATGAATTTTCTAGTAAAGGTACTTTAGAGAAATCACAAAATAGAGTATGAAATGTAGAAACCGGAAGATATTATGAATAATAACTACCCATATATATTTAAAATTTAACATCTATGAAATTTTTAGGATTAAATTTTTATTATGAGGAATGAATGTAACACCCCATGATATTATAATATATTTCTTATATAATAAATTTATTTTCATCAATAGATTTCAATGCACACAAGACCAGGTTTAAACTAACCTTTTTATTCTATTAAAATATTATTTATACATTAATAATTTTACCAAGACATTAAATTAGTGGCTATAAATTGTAATAAATAAATTTATATATTTCACACTTTTAGTTTTATTATCGGTTGTTTATAAATAAAAATAATAGTCACTTGGAAGAAAAATAAATACTTCAAAATAACACTATTTTGTCTAAAATATCGTTTAGTCATGCATTTAACACATGATATAAAATTAATTTTATACTAAATTAAGAAAATATATTTTAAAAAATAAGGGTCATTTTTTATTTTAGAATAGAAAAATTATCATAGGGTTAATATAATTTATTTTTCAAGAAAATTCATTTTTGACTAATAGTGAAAAATAATGAATTTTAAATAAAAGCCGCATTTTAATTTAAATTAATTATAAAGTTATATTATAATTTTAATTTATCTAAATATAATAATAATTAATTAATATCTATATTAACACTACTTTGGTTATTATAATCATTTTTATACTCAATTTTCATATAAAAACACTGTGTAATTTTCAATATCTTCCCTTTGAAAACCAACTTTCTAATTGATTCTACGAGATTAATTATAAATGAATATTATCTACTTATTTGAATGTAATTTTATGAAAATGACTATATATTTATATTTATAATAATTTATAACATCTTATAAACTCAACTATTTTTTTACTAGAATGAATAAAAAAACAATAAAAATTATATATTGTTGTTAAGGTAAAAATAAATTTATTGGTAGTTAAACTAAAACTATAATGATTAGAATGAGTTAAAAACATTTCTATAATCTAATGGATGGTTATTTTTAGACCCTATAATAATTTAGGTTTGATAATAATCCATTTCAGACCATTTTGGAATGTCAAAAATGTGGTTTTATCTTTTCCCAAGAAAACATTTCAACTGTTCCAGTCACCTCACTTAAAATATGCCGCTCTCTTTTATCTCACCCTAAAAACATAAAACCATTTTGGATAATAAAATAACATCCAAAATCACATCCCAAATTCTTTAAATTTATCCTAGAAACCAAAATTTTGGCAGTAAGTCAACCTAGTAATTGTTTTGCTTCAAACCGAATGATGTTAACCAAAGAAGAGGTAACATTTTTCAACAAGCATCATTATTTTAATTTATTCGTAAAATAATTCAATTATTTTTGAAAAAATATGATTTAATAACATTAGTATCTTCAATAAATAGTGATTTTTTATGGAAAATTCATAACCTATATATATCTCCACTTCTATCAAATGGGTTATGAAATCATCATCCGTGTGTCGGGTGGACTACCTCAATACGAACCAATGTCATTATTTTATCCATTACAACCTATAAAAGACGGATATGAGGATGGATATAAAGAATATATATGATATTTATAATATAATTATACATATTTGTTCATTATATTATATTTAAAATTTCACTTTCCATTCCACCAGGGATATGATAATGTCACTAGTGTGTACAACAATCTACTTCCTACAAAGCAATGTAATTCGTCTTTCACTAAATATTTATATGGAATTTGATAAAGATAAATTTAATGATTATATATGATATAATTGAAATAACTATTATATTCATGGAATATTTATCATTCTAAAAAGATAATATATATATATATATATATATATATCATTTTCATTATTAGCTTTTAAGTCAATGAAAGATGACAATCGCGTTAGTATACATGTGGACTACCACCTTCAAGAATTGATGTGAATCTATTTTCCTAAACACACAACGTGGATGATATATATATATATATAATAGTATAATATGATATTTATGATATTATGATCATTTTGTAAGGTTAATATATTACTTACTTTCTATAACAATCATCATTGAAAAATGTGAACGTTACTTATGCGTGTCTAGGACCAACCGTTTCAATGATTGTAACACACTTAATTTCTCATGTGAAACTTTAATTGTTTGTTTTAAAAGTATAAATTATTAACAATTATGTAAATTATGTCATTTTTTTGAGGTCAGGTAACAATATAAGATGCACATCTAATGGATCATTTATAACAAATAACGAATGATATAACATATCGATTAACACCTAAAACAACAAAAATAATGAAATATTATTATAAAAACGATGCTAAAACCTTATAATATTGTAATATATGATATTATAAATATTATTGTGGTTCTTTTTAAATTTTTTAGCATACATAAAATCATTATATTATATTTTAAATCATGTTAATCTAATGTAAATCATACGTTAAGCTATTTCATCTAAATTTACATTCCAATTAGAAATATATGTTATTTTAAAAAATACCCTTATAAGTGGTGTAAATACCAACCCTTTGATATTTAATAATATGATTCATTAATTCCTCGTGGAATTTTGTGTTTCAATTTGCATAATTTCATCCAAGGGGATTTTAAATTATATTTACCAAGTAGTAAAAGTTATTGTATAATATAACTTTTTTTTTATTGTTAACTTTCTCTACAAATAATCTCATTAATTTTATCATTTTTATTGGAAATTAAATTTCAAATAAATAACAAAATCTTACATGATGTATATGATTTAATCCTCTAACATATAATATTTTTAAATAATGTGTTAACTTTGAATGTTATTTGATTAAATAAGAAAATATAGCTAAATATGTATACATAATTCAATATAAATATTTTATGATAAGGAATATTGATTTAAAAATTAAATTGAATAATAAATATATGGGTAATGGTTTGGATGTATTGTTATGGGTGGTTCCATGTACAATATAGTCTTTAAATGCATCGGTAGGTCTCACGAGAGAAATTAAATTTCTAAATTTAATGGGTTTCTATGTATAGTTTTATATAATAATATGAATGGACTTTATAATAGAGGTATCCCAATATTTGATATCATGGAGTCTAATAATTTATAATATATTTCATCAAGAATTTAATAATTATTATACATCATATTTTCATAATGATATTATATCTGGATGCATTTTATTATATTTTTTAATTAAATGGTAGGTTCATTCAGTTATTCACCTTTCCATATTTACTATACTTTATGTTATCATTATATTAATATTATTTGAAATTCATGTGTGTTTCTTAATTTCCTTTCCACGCAAATAATAATTATTGATTATTGGTTTATTTTTTTATACTTATCCTTTTAAAATCATTTGATCTCACCCATATTTTGTTTCCTTTCTTTAGGATATGAATCAGATATCATTGAAGGAGTTTTCAAGGATGCAATACATCTTTTGTTGTTATATATTATTTTTTATTTTTAACCCCTAATATAAAATTTGTATCAAATATGTATTTGGTTCGGCAAAACTACTAAACTGATCGGCCCTTCAAGATTTGACCCTTGGTATCTAAGAAAACATAATAAATAATGGTACCATCCTCAGGATATTGGATTTGGGGTCATTACACAAATAATGATGAATAATTAAAAAATGAAACAAACAAAACTATCCTAATCTAAAAAAACTAAACAAATTATTTATAATACGCATTTTATGTAAAAAAATCGTACTAATATATTATAAATTTTATTAAAATTTTGAATGTAGAAAATAAATAAATATGTAATACCTATATTAATGGTAAATTAGTAAAGGATTATTTTCTAATATTATATCATCATGATAGTAACATTTAGGGAAACTCATTCCTATGATGTCCTCATCAATGTTCATTTTTTATATTTCATTATAAGTTAAAATATCATATATATATGCACCATCATGAATTTTTTCGTAACCAACCTATTTTTTTCGGGTAAAATGATGAACCACAACATATTTGACAGATCAATAACATCGATTTTTTTCCATGTGTTTCCAGGAAAATGGATCAATTGTGTATGCCAATATTTTCAACCTAACTAGTTTTATACTAAATTAATTATGTCAGACAATTTTTTTATAGATAAACCACTTGTGTATAAACACATTAACTCGAAATTAAATGAAATCAACCTCTGAAATTTCTCTGATGATTCTGTAATATGAACTTGATGAAGAGAATTTGTTTTTTTATATTTTCCTTGAAAAATTCCGTGTTTTTATCAAAATCAATATAGTAATATTTTGTACTTCACCTTTATTTTCCCAATCATTTGAATGTAATGTATATCGATTAATGTTATACTCAGACGGTGCCATGTAATTTAAAATTGGGCATGCACTAAACATTTCAATGATTCAGATGTATATAACCCACCATAAATTTTATGCTTAAACCATGATAAAAAATTATTTATATGATCATTAAAAATCAATATTTATTTTTCATTCGAATGACATTGATCTAAAATTTTAATCTGAAATGTTTTATGTGTTTTAGAATCATCTATATTATTACTAATTTATAAACCAACTTTCATTATAAATTCTCCTATAATCTCTTTTACTTTCATGAAGTAGATACACTTTCTCTATAATTAAATGCTTCATAGTGAGATATAAGAAAACTGATGTAATCTATGGTAGAAAAGTAGACTATGAAAAACATTTATACCTCCTCATAAATATACATATCAAAATATCATCTTATAAATTATTAAAGGATATATCTACTATATATATACTTGATGGAGAATATTTATTTTGTGAAAAAATGGTCCACTAGGTGAACTATGATATGAAGAAATATGATGGAATATATATTCCCATATCATAGTGTATAGAAACAGCATCATTCTCCAAATTTTTCATTGAATTTCTAACAATAAATTTATAATAAATTCTATAAAAAAAGTATTCTTATTCATTCTAACATTGAGGGTGAATATTCCATTCAATGATGTTGGTAGTTTTTGTTTCATTAGGATTTGAAAATCAGGAGATTCGAAGCCCGTCCAATTCTAGTTTATTATTAAAATATATTTTTAAAATTTTTTTGAATAACGAAATAGAAATTAATACCATAAATTCACTAAAAAATATTTCTCTCCCTCTTTAAAAATTTATGAAAATAAAGAGGAATGTATGATCATATTCTATTAGGGCTGGGAACAAAATCTAGATGTTTTCTAACAGAGAGTAAGCCTATTAATTCATTTAAAACAACTTTATTCATTACTTTAAAACATAAAAATGTTCCAGTAAAATAATTATATGTATTCTTCTTGAAATTCATGACATAAATTTTATTATTTACTTCATCAGATCTCAAATACGGCATCTCAAAAAAATATATTTTTTCAAAATATTTCTTTTATTAACATAGTTATGTGTGTTTCTAAATTTGAAATCAATTTTTTTCTCCCTCTAAAAATGTTCGATAATGGAAAAAGGTTTTGGATAAATTTAAAATTATTATTATCCAATGATTTCTTTTTTAATATTTTTTAGAATAGTGATCCATAGACCAAAATCTCTAATGAAACACGTATATTGTCATTATTCCATGTTACAGTTGATAATATGATGTATTTTATTAAAAAATTCAACACAATTTATTCCCTTCAACGTTGTCTATAGTCAAATTTCTATATTTTTTGAAGTAATTTATAATAAACATAATCATTTCATGTAGTTGGTAATGTTACATTTTCAAATATAATAATATTATAACTTCACCCACTAAAATGATTTAACTCGTCAATTAATGGTTTTAAGAAAACATCAATATCATTTCTAGGATTCTTTGGTCAAAAAATCATAAAAATCATAATGATATATTTTTCATCATGTATAATTATGTATAACTTTTGTAAATTACCAATCAAAAAATTCATGAACTATGTTTTCTACTATGGATTTGATATTGATTTATTCTATATTTGAAAAGTCCAAGACTAATATTTATAACATCAATTTAGAATATAATATAACATTGATCAATTTTATACCACTATAGACTATGAGCTAGATGACATTATTTTAAATTAAATATCATCTCATATAAATAATATTTTTTACCTTTTTCATCATATGACTTCTCAAACAGACATATCAAGTGGAGAATTATTATAAGATACCAAAATTCATTGGTAAAAGTTAGTGTAACTAAAAAACATATAATTTTCATTCAAATTATACTATGATATCCCAAATTTAGGACACTCTAAAAGACATTAATATTCATTTCTATATATAAATGCTTAATTTGGGAATGAATATATCTTAATGTAATCCAACCAAATCAATAATAATATACAATATTCATTATACATTTTATATATAAGATCATTTTCTTTATGATATAAGTCTTACAATAGCTGTATAATCTCTGTAAAACAATTTTCAATCCATCCATTTATTGATTTTAAGATAATAATAATTAGCACCATTGATAAAATAATAAATTCCATAAAACTATGAAACAATGGATTTTTAACATTACCATATTGGCACAATATTTTTAGTTTTTCTCAACTGAATCCACTTTTATATCACAAATAATTAAATCAATTTGATTAAATTTATCATCGTGAAAATCATAATCACCAATAGATCTGAATTTATTACATGTTTAACCTTTCTGGGTCCAAGTACTATAAGTAAGCTAAAACCATGATAAGTTAAATGATCTTTTATTTCTATTATTTGCATCAAAATAATATTTACATATTTCATGCATGAATATAAAAAGAAGTAGTTTTTTGAATATTAAGGTAATAAGATTAAAATAAATCATTAAAACTATCCCCATATTCATAACTTGTTTGTAGTGCATTAATACTACATGAACTAATTATTATGTACATCGAATATCATGAATTTAAAATTAGTAATTAACACTTTAAATTTAATTTAAGATTGTAATTTATAAAGAGAAATTAAAAATACCATAAAGTATTTCACAAATAAATAATAAAAGATATTTCATAAATAAAATTATAACATTGAAATTATTTTATTACCACTGATTCATAAAAATATCAAAAAAAGAATCATGAAATCAGTATGATCTCCTAAATATATATTATAAATCACTCATATTAAAATGCCATAATAAAATATACCTTCAAAATTATCATTCACAATGTGGATAAAAACAAATATTAGACCCACATTAAGCTAAAAGATTATAATATTTAATAAAAAATTAATTCAAAATAATTTATTAAAATATTAGTCTCTATACAATCATGTATCAATTAAAAAACACTATATATGTTATACTAATATGTGCGGCTAATAAAATGAATTAGTTGAAAAAAATTAGTGGTGGAAAAGATATTTCAAGTAAATAATTTTATAACTACATTTATCAATTAAAACATACATTTTTTTCATAAAGAATAGAATAATAAAAAATCATAAAAAATATATACCTAAAGGGCGGTGAATAAGAAGTTGATAGAAATGGAAATATAACAGAAAGAGTGTGTGAGTGGTAACTGATGATATTTGATGCCATAAAATGGTGGTTAAAATCATTTTAATGATATTTAATGCCACTAACTCAACGAATGAAGAGTTTTGGTAACCCACGTGAGAGAAAAAATACTTTTATCACGAGAAATAAGGAACAATAAATGAGATGACCTCACATTTCATAATAATTTTAATCATTTTTCGCATAGGATAATCAATAACTGATGTTAAAAAACATTTTCACATCGATTATTACGTATCATACATTGAAAAAATGATTTATAATGTATGTAATTTAATATCTAATGGTATAAATAAAAGATATATGTTTTTCATGATGGTTATTTTAGAACAAATTTGAATATTATTTGCTATTGTCATTTATAAATAACCAATGTAAAAACATGACATGTTTAATGAATTTTATACTAGTTCTTTCTTAGTATTTATGTTTTCACTATATACTGAGAGTGTGTATCAATGAAATATTGTTTAGTAAATTGATCCATGTGATAAATTTGTTTTCATTTGTTAGTATTCATGTAATTTATTGATTTTAACTTAACTAAGACATCATTATTTTTATGAGAATATGGTACAATAATTCCTAGTGTTTGAGAATAATTAAAAAAAATTTATATAGTGTCGGACAAACATACATTTATTTCTTGTGAACATGTATAATAATGGAATTTATTAATCATCTATTACATATTGAAAATAATTTTTTGTAATTATGGATAAGAGATTACGGTTTTCATAAAAGGTGAAATTTAACTATATTTATATTATAGATAACATGATCATGTTCATTTAGAAATTAGGTGTGGGAGGATGTAACATATTCTAGTGATTTAAATTGTGGTTTTGTGATTTTCATCAATGATTATCAAGGATGAGAGTACATATTGTTGTGATTTTTTGAAAATATTCATCATTCTGTGTGTGTGAAATAAATATTCACTTTAGAATATGATATTTATTTATTTATTTTGAATTGGAATTGGGGGAGTGAGATTTAAATGGAAAAATTTTTCTTTCAAGTTGGTATATATAATAGTGTCATTATAACAATGAATGATTGTAAAATTAATGGGTAATGCAATATCATATTTTGTAATGATAAATCCTTTAATAGGATATAACATGTCCCATAGAACCCCAATTTTTATCCCACTATAAAATTAGTGGTAAGGGTAGAATAATTAAACCACCACTAAATCCATCTAGAGCCTGTTGGGTGGGCATCAACATCTTAGGTGACACTAAACATAAAATTTGTTTCAACAAGTATATTAAATCCTCGATGGATGTTTTTAGTAAATATTTAATTATATTAATTTTGAACGTAAAATTATCATCAACGACCATTAATTTGGATAATATTCCTGAAAATATCCCACCAAACCCTCTTTCTCCACTATTCCTCTCTAAATAAAATGATATTAGTGATCAATCACATTAATCCTTGTTGAGGTAATCATATAAATTGTCCTATATAATTTTTGGAAATATGTACTCCATGGTTCTTCTGTACATTTTATCCTCTCTTGGTTTCTCAAGTTGAAATACCTAAATTGGATTTTTTATATCTTTTGATTAATAGTAAATTTGGATTACTTATATTATTAAATTTCATAAGTTAACACATATAAGGTTGAGTTAGTTGGTATATTATATATTAATTAATATTTGTATGTCTTATGTGATCTGTTGTATTAGTGTGTATATTTTTTTATGATGGATATTAATTGTATTAAGTTGATGAAGTTATTTTGGATACAATATATATTAACCCCTTTATTATAATGCGAATATCATTCTAGGTTATTGATTTTAGGGGTAATTAATATGCATCAATCCATGGTTCGTATGATAAATATTTTTATGATAAACCCCAAAAATATATTTAGTCTTGAAATATATTTTAGTGGAATGATATTGGTCTCGTGTTTATTAATGGAAATGGTTTAGAATATGTAGAAAATTAGGTGAGTGGTTTTACAATTTCTTCACCGTACATGTATTTTTAGAATCTCTATTTGGGGGTTAATTTGGGACACAGAAATAAAATTAGTCATGATGATATTTCTATGGAATTGTGTATCCCATAGAGTAAGACATTTTATGACATTTATTAATGATAAAATTCAATGATGGTTCTTTTCTTATGATTCTATTAGAACTTATGTTGGGGGATGCCAATTATTTAGTCTCTAGTTAACTATTTTTTGTGTAATTATGGGATATATAGTGTATGCCTTAAATGTGATACAATGTATGTACCAGAAAGAATGTTGAGGGATATTCCTCTAACTTGGTTGAAATTTTGGTTTAGGATTGGGTTCACATATTAGATTAGTTTTTGTTATTGTTTTTTGAAATGCCTTAATGAATCAATAACATTTTTTTATGTTGTTAACATTATGTTATTATGAAAGGTATGAATATGGAGGAGTACCATTGAATTCAAAATTGGTGGACTATCATAGTGAATAAATATCTATTTAATTCATAAATATATGAAATTGGAGATATGGCGGTGTGATGGTCACGATATATTAGCTTCATTGTTTTAATTAATTGAATATCATTAATGTTTGAGTCGGGTGGGGTGTATTTTGATTTGGAATCACTTAACATACATGATACATTATAAAAAATTAAAATTAGATAGTAAACAGTTTAGGGAATGTATATGGGTTCCACATTCCACTATTTATTATATTATACTAATAAATTGATGTAGCATACTATTGTGGAAAACAAATCCTTTGACGGTGTGTTTGAATTTAGGCATACATAAATATGTTTTGGTTTTTCCAATAGTGGCATAACAAGGACTTGGGTCACCATATACCCTCCCCTATAATTTAGATTATAAAGTCAATGGTAAGGTCCACTATAAAGTAAACCATATGAATTAGATTCATATTTATTGGTATTTAATATTATTTTGGACAAAAGGGTAATCTTCTAGGGACTAACTAATATTAACTCCTAGGGGATTAATTTTTTATACACCAATTTCCGTAAATAGGAGACATATAATTTTTTTATTATGGTCTTTTATACTCACACCCAAAACATGCACATTGGAAAATATATAACCTATATGTCTAATGTATAGGTTATGACACAAGATGTATAAGTGACTACTATAGAGTTAGTTAACTATGTAACGGGTATGGTTATATGATTATTCTAATTTTTTTTAAAAAAATTATCTAGTTTTTTTACAATTTCTGAAATGTAACTGACCCAGTGAAAATATCTTTTAATGTGTATTTTATGTGAAATTACAGGATTTCACTATATTAAAACAAGATGTCTATATTTAATTTAAATTCAGATCACGCAATTTTTTTCCATATTGATCTCTCTAATTCGATTAGGAGTGAATATTTGTAATTTTCATAATATATTATTATTTTTATAGCTATAATATAATCTCCCAATAATTATTCATTAACTATTGATTCTAGTTAGTAGACTCATGCATACTGGGTGGTACACTTAGGCATATTAATTTCAATTTGCTTCTCTATACATGTGATGATCAATAAATGGATGTTACTAAGGCTCTAATGATGTTGGTTATCTATGATTTTCTAAATAAAAATCAATTTTATTCTCATGGATGGTGTAGGAGAAAAATTTTAATTAATATTTTTGGTCTTGAAACTGGGATATCTCAAATAATAAAATTAATAAATTTATTTGAAAAATTATTTTTAAACCTAAAATGATATTTAATTATTTTCATTTTGATATCCCATCATATTCAAAGGTAACATATAATTCATTTATGGTTGAGAAAAATATATATAAGATATTAGGCATTGAATATTAATTTATTATAGCTTTCCAAATTTATAGATAATTCACTAGTTATAAAAGTATACATGGAAGAATCTATGATGTTATGTAACAGAACAACATAACGATAACCTGAATAATTGACCTCAAAATATCAAGAATGAAATCTATTATATTCTAAAAATATTTAAATCAAGGGAATTGAAACTAAAATACCCATTAGTTCCCAATGATATTTCATTGATATGATATTGTTGTCAATTTACATTAGTTTTTCATGTATTCTCCACTTTAAGGTAATAAGAAAGACACTATTCACTAATTAGGTTATTATATGTTTATTGATAAAGCTTACTGATTGTATAATTACACAAAAATATAAATTTAATGGAGTTTCATTATGTTTAATTATAATATATATATATATATATCAAAGTTATAATAATAGTTTGTTTATTATTTCTTTAAAATTACACAAATACAAAATCTAAGGCTAGTCATGTAGCACTCCATGGGATTGTGTTAATTAAATCACCTATATTGACACAATTCCATACATTTTATTATCAAAAAATGTATTTGAACATGTATTCATGTGATCTGAAAAAAATCCAATTAGCATGTAGATCAGAAATCTATTATGGATGAAGAATGAAAAGATATTGATGTTCCCTTCTCTCTTAATGAAAATTAATGATGTTTGTATTTCAAGGGTTTTCAAAATCATTGAATGGAAATTTAATTCATCATTCAATATATATATATTTTATTTTCATCATTAAATAAAATATATATTTCTACCATAATAAGTTGATTTTATTTAGAAAAATTGAAACGATCATATTTTTGAAGGTCAATATTATCCATGTTTAGATAAAACGTCATCCATTACTTTATATATTCTTATTATATAATTATTTTTTTCAATATTTCTAAACACTTATATAGAAGGTAATTCATATAATTTCCTAGTAAAATAGAGGATATATATACATAAGTACATAATTATTTTCCTTGACATTATATGGACAAGGAAGTTTAATTTTTTATTCATCTTCTAAAATGGGTTACTAAATTTTTTTACCCTCATATGAAATTTTATCTTTTATATTTATGAAAAAAAACTCATAATTCATCAATGTTATGGGGTCTATTCACATATGTGTGTCACATTTGGAATCTCTTAGGCTCTTTTTTATCAATTCATATTGTATAATTCTATTAAATCTTTTTTATATGGAAAACCAGGATACTATAAAAAATTTACGCCAAAAAACCATTAAATGATGAAAGCTTGGATCATTTTAGGGGAGAGATATAATTTTCAAATATTTACAAGATATATGATTAGTAATATATGACTATGGGGTATTCTATTATTCACAAGGCATCAATAATGATATTTTAATGGAATTATGAATATCCAATGATTCCTTTTTTAATCATGAATACATTGTAGTCATTATGTATTTGAGAAACCATATCATTCAAATATTCATTAACACTTTTGGTGGTATCTATTGATGATATTTTTTTTTCATGGAAATTAATAATAATTAAAATTAAAATAATTTATTATTTAAAATGCTCATGGGGAAGAATATTTAGGTTCATCTATGTAAATTAAAATTCCTGATTCTATAACATATGTTTTTTTGTAATTTGTTTTATATAAAGGGGATATATGTTTACTGATGGATGATTAGTGGTATGATGAATTTATACTCAAAAAATGATTTTTAATGTATATATTCTTGTAATTAAAATAAAAACATTTATTTTGTTTGATAAATCTCCAAAATCATCTCCTATAATGATTTCATTTGAATGAAAGAGAGTTATTATTAAATTAATCAATAATTTTTAGAAATACATAGATTAATTTTTTATAAACTGACTTTAATGACAGTGTTGAATCTAGCAGATCTAGATGAATGATATACTATTTATTTTTATTTAATATCTATATGTTTAAATTTTTCATTTTAATTAACGGTAATATAGTAACATATATATGTATCTAGTTATTCGCAAAAGAGATGAATAATCTAAAAAATGAACTTGAATTGGAGTTTTTGATGCTTTTATTATATCATTGGGGATGTTATTTATTTATATACAATTTATTATCTTTAATAATTCCTAATGTTTGGTTCATATATTTTCTTTGAAATATTGTCACCCCTTATAGAAGATGTTAGAAAAAGTGTAATGACTTCTTAATTTGATATTGATTACACAACTGGTAAAGAATATTTTCTCACTGATACAATCAATAGAAATGTGTATTTGTAGTTAATGAAACAATAAATATATGAAATGAAAATGAAGATTATTTTAATATAATCTAATTTATATGTGATATAAGATGGAATCATATTTACTTATATACTGGTTATGTCAGTCCATTGGTGAACATTATTTTTCATGAAAAATTATCTAATTCTGTATCATATAATTTAATAAAAGATTTAAATTTATGGGGGTAACATTGAAAACAAGACCAAGTCTTCTAATGGAACCTTGTATTTAAATAATATTCTAATATTTTCTAATTTTTAGAGGCATAAGGTAATGATATATTTTCATTATTATATATTTTTTGTTTTCCATACGTATAAAAAGATATATTTGGATACAAAACATTTGTTTTGATATAATATGAGATGGATAGGAGTTATTGAGCTTCTGTATCACTACCTCAATTTTCAAAAACTGATGGATGAGATTTTAAAATCTATTCATTTCCTCCAACCTATTCTTAATCCAATATTAATTTAAATTGAGGTATCTATGGACATTTTACTGGATAACCTATGTAAACTCAAAAAATCAATTTGATATGTGTGAATATTTATTGCGTAACCAAATCATATAGTTTTATTTGTATAAATAATGATATTAAAATTGATGATCAATGAATACATTCAAGAATGAAGATTGAGAAATTTTATGGGGAACATACTTAAATTTTTAACTATATAAAACCTCATTTTACATATAGGTTTTATAATATCCACTATGATTATGTGGTTAAATGTTTAAATTTATCATATTACACCATCTTTAAGTAGAGGCCCAAATATGCTAGGTCATAAAAAACTTATAGATGTGATTCAAGATTGTTTTATTCAATTCGAAGGATAATGGGGGGTAATATCCATGAAATATTACTAAATATATTTTTTTTCTAATTCTAGATATGTAAACTAATTTTTTATGTTTTTGTTAGAATACCGAACAAGATCATTATTCCAAGATGAGACTCATCATCATGCATGCCAATGTGTATTATAGAAATTTAAAAAATATTAATATAAAAGGAAAATTTTAAATTCTATCCTAAACCAATTTAAAATATTATTATAATATATAAAAATAATAGGCTTCATGAACTCCCACCCAAACACCTAATAAATAGAACTTGAACCTGGAATGGGTCGTCACTTCCACTATGAATTATCATAATACATCTCTACTAGACCGATGTACGATGTTTCTAACAAAACTAAAGTCCTAATATTTTCATGTAAATATACCTAAGTAGAATATTAAAAAGGTTTTACAATTATATTTTGAGAAATTCCATATATTCTATTTATATTATAAAATCTGTTCTTGTTACACCTTCAATACAGGTTAAAGTAGACTAATTTTTTAGTAGCTTCACCATGAATATACCTATATATAATATAGAAAATGATTAAATGATTTTTCACAAGTGTTTTTACTAGGTCGAGTCTCAATGTGATACAAATAATTGTTGTAGATGGTTATTTTCATGAGATAAATATTTTACACTATGAGAATTATTTTTCGTACAAGTGGAAGTGATAAGTTATCAACATAACCAAATATCTCACCATATTTTTAAGATCAATGTTTTCAGGGGTATTAATCAATTTAATTTTAGTATAAAATTTTGGTTTTATGCGAATAAATATTCTTAATATGTTTATGGAATTTTAAAGAGCATTCAGTCTTGGTTTGATGCTGAAAGTTCCAGTTTTTTAAGGAACATAATAAGGTTCATAGTTAGAACATGGTAAGTACTAACTACGCATATCAACCATGGACCATGTAAGTTTGTAGATGATTTAAAATGAATATGCACAAGAGGATGGATAGCCTTGAGAACACTACATTAAATTAAATATTCCACTCAAACCGTTTTTTCAAACCTTGTTTAATCATGCTCACGAATAATTAAAGGGGTGCCTTTGGAGAGTATGAACTCATGACCTTAGCGTGAGTTGTTTAACCATGATACTTGGTTGTGAGATGTGTGGCCTTAAATATCGAATAAAATGAATGATTTTTTCATGGTATGTTCAACCATTCATCCAAAACATGCACTCCTTTAAAATGAGTGAAATTTATGTTTTACCCTTCATGCCCCTAAGCATTTCTCACCCCATTCATTCTATCACTCATGCAATGCATCCCCTCTAATAAAATTTTTTCAATTTTACTTTTAATTATAATTTGGGATATCTCTTACATCTGAGATATTATTCAATAATAATTCATCATGTTGGATACCTCTTAGTTAGTATCACGACCATCTTTATAATTTTATCATTTTACATAGACATATAGGATGATATATCTAAATAAACACATATTCCATATGTTTAATATATTAGTTTAGTTTCACTATTTGGTCTCATTTGAGCCCAAATCAGAGGTATATAATAGATACAGAGTATTCCACAAATCAAAGTTATGTTTTATATTAGTTTACCAAAATGTAAATTAGTTTATATCATGCATCTTTGATCTTTATGCTGGAAATTCTATGTGTTACCACAAAAATTAACAAAATCCACTTTTATTGTAACACCCCGAGATTTTATGAAAAATATTCTTTTTAATTTCATTAATTTCTTGTGTTGTACGCTACACCAAAAGGAGCTTGCACAACACACATCCTTGACTTGCCTTTCATTACATGCAATCGCGACCTTCCTTGATAGTGTGTGTAGTACGCAATACCGAGTTTCACTAAACAATGATATCCTATTAAAATATTATTAAAACTAGCCGTTATGCATAGTAAAAACCACTTTTTGAAATTTTTTAAATTTTATTTTTCAAAATGGACTTCATTTTTGTATTCGGAATATCGAAATTAGCTTATGGTGAAATTTTGGTAATTTTCGGATAACATTCATATTTTGATGAATAGTAGAAATTACTAAATTATAATTAAAAACAACTTTTTCAATCGAAATAATTAATAGTGATAAATTATTAATTTTAGTGGTTTTAAAGTATATTTAGAATATATTTTTACAATTTAATACAATGTTGGTCATTGGATGTAATTTCACATTTAAACCAGTTATAAACAAGTTTCAATCTTTTGATAGTTATTATCTCTTAAAAACACGCTATTTGTTTTGACGACGGGAAATAATTTTTAAATTAATTAATGCAACTGATATGTTTTGAATTTGGTAAAATAGAAATCATTTTTGAGTTCATAATATCAAATATAGCTTAGGCCTAATTTTTGGTATTTTTCAGAAAACTTTCAATTTTTGATGAATAGTGAAACCACTAAGTGGTAGTTAAAAAAACTGAATTTTTCATAAAACTTAATTTTACCGCTTCTGTGAGTGGAATTTCAAAAATCTGAGAGACACAGTTGATGTCAGTAAGTAAAATTTGGTTCAATGAGATGAAAATAATTTTTCTGAATAGTATCTTTTTTACTTTTATTTACCACAGTTAAAAGTAAATAGGGTAATTAAGGATAAAAATGATATTATTATTACCCTAACACATGTCCAAATTCTATTGGATAAGTGTAATTCGGCCACAAACAAGCTTAGGAATAAAATATGACCATTTAGGCCCACATGGATTAGATTAGGACATTTATTTTTATTTAATTCAAAGAAGAGTTAAAAGAGTTAAAATCAAAGTTTATTTACTAAAACATTCTTAATATAGGGTTATAAATAATATAAATTCGATTGTAAATATTCATTAGAAATCTAAAACGATTTCCTACATAATGGTATTTTATTTTTAATTTTTAGACATCATATAAGTTAATTTATATATGACACAAAGATGATACAGTAATTATCTTATTAATGAAATATTGACATAATTGATGTTATAAATACCACAATAAATGTAATTTAAGAGTTTTTATGAATTCCACAAATTTTAGAGGTTAATATGACATGTTAGTATTGATTTAATTAAATTTTTTCGAAATTATCATTCTGTTATGATTTTCACAAAAATAAATTACTAAATAGTGACAAAATTGACATAAAATAGTTTTTAAAACAAATATTATATTATTAATTGTTATTTTATTCCTAAAAATATAATATTCGGCCCTATGACTTAGATAAGGTTATATATATTAATAATAAAAAATTTGGGATTCTTTTGGCTTCTTATAGTAAGTTTATTAACCTTATTGTGTGAGAACACAAGAAGACACGGTAAAAGTAAAATTATTTAACTTAATGTTAAATCTAAATGATAAGGTTAAAATCGGAACCTAAACATGTCTAAATTATATTGGATGAGAGGCTTTAGACCCATCCCCACCTTATCCAAGAAATAAATCAATTTGGATCTATTTAAAACCGATCTTTACTTTATAATAAAATAATATTTTTTGTTATTCCAAAGGTGCCCCTCTCCTCCCTTATAAAAGGGCACCTCCTCCCTCTCTTCCTCACAGAACTCTGAGCCTTCAAGCTCGGCCAAAACCTGCCAAATTCTCTTCTCCACTTCACTAGAAACATTCTAGAGGTTCTAGTCTTCCTCAAAGACCAATTTTAGTGCCCCAAGAGGAGGTCTCAAAGAGGCGCTTCAAAGAAGAGGTAATTTCTATTACCGACTCTTTCACCTTTATTTCTTCTTCCACTTCTTCTTCTTAGGTTGTTCCATTAAGAAGTAATAACATCAGTATAACTCATATACTGATATGTTATTATAAGTATGAAACAATCCTATTTCACCATCTATCCATCCTACGGAAAACGAAATCACCGCGCCTGCGTACGTACAGAATACCGTCTCCACGCTGTGGTGAAATCTATTTTCGACCACCACCATACATGGATGGGTATAATGGTGTAAAGAATAACTATACATAGTTATTATAAAATCATATTTATTCTGATATATTGTATCATCCACTCCAATTAAATTCAATAATTATGGAAACGATATCATCGCTCGTGCGTACGTACGGACTACCATCTCCACGACGCGATGAGATTCATTATCCATGTTAACACAACTAAGAGTGATTATAAATTATATATAAGAAATAATAATGAAATAAATGACATTATAATTCTAATGGATTTATGTATATATGTATTTCATCTACTTAATTCCGTTCAACTCAATAAGGAAACGAAAACAGCGTTCATGCGTACGTACGACCTACCGTCTCCATGAACGGTGTATTTCTTTCCATTTACTGATTTATTATATATATGTATATTATGAATATATATATATATATATATCATGTTTTATATTCTGGAATTAAGTAATCATGATCTAAGTAATCATATGAATAATTACAAGTCAAAACACGGACGACAAATGAAACAATTTTACCCAAAACGCTCTTTAACATGGTATTTACAAAAGAACGGGTAATACAAAGTCATAAGTGAACCATATATGATATCATAACAATGAAAATGATTCTGTAATAAGTCAATGAAATTATTTAAATCATTATACAGGAGGTTCGGACACTTACGAAGCAAATCAGACCTAAGGTAAGGGAAATATCACAATCTCATTTTTATCCGAGATTGTTTATACTTTAGTATTTACTGGGGTGTATTTTATCATCCACATCCATGTTTCCTCAATATGTAATATTATTTCCATCCACCTAAAAATTTTTAAGTCTTATTTTACCCTTCGGTGAGTTTTTAGTAATAGATATGAAAGTAATCTTTTGATGTTTTTCATACGAGGTACCTTTTTGACTTTCCCGACAAAAGTATGAGAAGAATGTTTTTTTAACTTATACGACATGAATGGATTTTTAAAACATTATTTCCAAAAAGTTTCCTTTATAAGTTTTCATGTTTATTTTTAATCAACTTCTTTTAGTTTAAAATTGTATGACAATTTTAGAAAGGAAAAGTGTTTTTGAAGTAGAAAGGATATTTTCCTCAAGAATTAAGTTCAAGTGTTTTATCAAAATTATTTTCCATATAAGATAATAAAGGGTTCTGTTTTTATCCCTATTATTACATTTATTTGATTATGTTGTGATTGAAAAATTTTTATGAATTCTTTTATCTTATATGAATTATTTTATGATGTCATGTTGTTTACGAATCCCATTTTTATTACATGGGTTATGTAATGATGTATAATTTATGAATTTGTGGCACACATAAGAATGGTATCATTATGAGATGGGTGGGACCTATATCTCCCTCCAATTCATTGGGTAAAGATTTTATATCTCATGAGATAGACATGGCTGGAATGGTAGGTTATACCGGTGCAGTGAAACAGGACTGAAACGAGGGTGACTCGGTTCAGAAAGGGACTTTGTCCACTAAGAAAGTCTTGGCTATGAGTCTTGACTAATAAGATATGATTCTATATGATTATGTGTGTATGCCACAATGTTTCATGTTTTACGTTATGATTATTGGGATTTTATTTCACTGCTATGATTTATCCCATGTTATGAAATTATGCTCTCTTTTGCAGGTTACGATTTCCAAAATGTTATGTTCTTATGAATAATATGTGATTGATATTTATTTTGTTTACCCTTACTGAGCATTTGATCTCACCCTTTCATGTTTTCTTTTCCCCGGGATATAAATAAAGGTTTATGGTAAAAAAAAGGAAGATCTTTATGGGAGATGTTGAAGATCTTTCACCACGACTAGAAGATTATATTCCGAGTTTCCAAAGACACTAAACTATTACGATCCTTGTGTGTGTGTTTGTTATGTACTAAGTATTCCGCAAATGTAATGTAATGTCAATGTACGTCAAGCTTCGGGTCTCTATATTTGGTATCAGAGGAAAGGTTTAGTCAACCTTTGGAAACTAGGATGCAAAAACGTTAGTGAGATCCCTAGAGATATTTCTAAGGTATGTCTAGGGATGTCTCTAAGGTTAAGTATACGTATAGGTTATAGTCCTAGAATTGTGCTAACGATCTTAGAATTTAACCTAAGAAGTTAGATATTGAGGATACTCCCCCTTTATAATGTTTTTTTCCCTATCATGATTTTTGCCTCTCACACTATTCATTTTGGGTTTTAGACGATGGACAGAACCCGAAGGAACCGTGTTGATCAATGTAATGGACAATGAAATGATTGTCCTCCGGAACAAACAAATGTTATGGGAGATGGAGTGCAAAATCTTATTGCTATACTTACACAAGCTATGAATCATTCTGGACTTCCAAATGAGTAGAGAAGGGAACAATATTCTATTGAGTCCTTCATGAGGAAACGTCCACCTTCTTTCAGTGGGTCTTCCGATCCACTTGTTTCTGTACAATGGATCAGTAACACTAAAAATATATTTTCAGTTCTTCAATGTTCTGAACATGATAAAGTCATCTTAGCAGTATATCGTTTGGAAGGTGAAGCTGATCAATGGTGGAATCTTATCAAGAATACAAGGCCAAGAGATGAAATTGAGTCTATTGAATGGGATGAGTTCAAGAACATGTTTTTCAGTAAGTACTTACCTCGTATTCTTCAAACAAAGATGGAAAAGGTGTTTCTTGAGCTGAAGTAGAAGGATGATGAATCTGTTGGTATATACGAAGAGAATTTTTCAAGACTTGCAAGGTATGCATCTGGAATTATTATCCAACCTGAAAGTAAAGTTGATCGATTTTTTAGTGGCTTAAAACCAAGTCTTAGAAGGGAATTAGCTTTAAGAGACTTCAGTAGCTATGAATAAATTGTTCGTTGTGCTATCAAGGTAGAAATGGAAGTTGGTGTTACATATCCATGTCAGGGTTTTGACAAGAAACGAAAGATGGAGTTCAAGGAGAATTCTCAGAATAATGGTGAAAAGAAGATGAATGTTTTCTTATGCTCAAAGTCTAGAAATAAGCATAGTGGAGATTGTCTTAAAGGGACTAGAAAATTTTTTAAGTGTTGAAAAGAAGGTCATCGAGCAGCTGAGTGTCGAAGTAATGGAAAAAGGGTTTCTAATGATGTGAATAAAGCAATGACTGCAGAGAACGAACCACCAACACTTCAATGCTTCAAGTGCAAGGAAATGGGGCATTACGCTAATAAATTCCCTAATCCAAGGGTTAGTGATGATCGACATGAGCAACCACTTAAGGCAATGGACAATGGGAAGTCACATGCGATCACCATTGGCGATGTTGAATATGACAATGATGTGGTGGAATGATTAAGTGTTTGTGTAATGGGATTCCAAAATAATGTTGTATATAGTATCGTGGAGTATTGAAATATTTATGTATTGGTCTAATGTGGTATTCAAAGTGATTGAGATATTTTTGGAAATAAGATGATATGCACATAATGAAGGGAAAACGAGAAAATGAAATGTTTAACAGTATTCATGAGCTCATGATTGATATAATGACTAAGTGATATCATGGTTTGAGTATATAGAATTTTGAGGATTTTGGTATGTGGATTGTGTTATCATTTAACTGCATTCATGTTTTCACTAAGGTTCAATGGGTATTAAATAGAACACATGATTAAGGCCTTTGAATGTTGGGAATGTGACCAACAAGACATATCTTATGATATATGGTGATCAACGATGGTATTAAATCTCTGGTAATTGTTTTCACTATATTATGAGAGTGGAATGCAGTATTATGGATAAGCCTAAAGATTGGAATGGATTTTGTTGGACATAAGTTAGTATTGTTTAAGGATATAATTTTTTTCGATATTATTGATGGGATATTATAGTAGTATAGTTTTAGAAAAAGGAAAACCTGCAGGACGGGGGACAGCCCATCGCTTTGGACAAGGTTGTGGGAATCGAACCCACAACCGAAGTACGACTGGCCTTTATCGCCTACCACTGGCCTACAGGAAGTCCCTGGTTAGTAGAAACTAGTTTTATTTTATTAAGCGGTATGATATATGAAGTATAAGTTCATTTTTGGAACCATATACGATTAACCATAAGATGGACTTATAACTTTTGCTATCCTTTTGTTTGAAAGAGATGGAATGACCCATCATTCTATCCCATGATCTGCTAACACATCACGAATGACAAATTCAACTTCATTTATTTAATAGATGAAGTGGAAATTATCCAAATAACGACAAACGGTGAAACTATACCAAAATCATGAAAGTAATTCTTCTAATTACAATTTCATTAACTTTAGGGAAATGATCTTGAAAACCAAAAATGTTGTCCTAGTGATCTTATATCTGATTAATCAGATGGTACCTTAGATCGTCACAAATTTATGGATTTGTGATTGTTGTCTTTTCCATAGCCATTTTCTCTACCACTCTCCATCAGAACATGATGGTTATATTTTTCTTCCATATCCATATTTTCACCTATGTGGAAACCCAGTGATTAGTTTATTTGGGTAACCGTTACGTTTCATACTTTTGTTTTTAAAGATTGGATTTGGTATTACTTTTTACGATGTGGGTTTCAATTAAGTAAACATTCGAATAGTAATCCATTTTATAACCCCGACGAATTTCGAGGGCGAAATTCATTTTAGGGGGGGTAGAATGTAACACCCCGAGATTTTATGAAAAGTATTCTTTTTAATTTCATTAATGTCTTGTGTTATACGCTACACCAAAAGGAGCTTGCACATCACACATCCTTGACTTGCCTTTCATTACACGCAATCACGACCTTTCTTGATAGCGTGTGTAGTACGCAATACCGAGTTTCACTAAACAACGATATGCTATTAAAATATTATTAAAACTAGCCGTTATTAATAGTAATAACCACTTTTTGAAATTTTGTAAATTTTATTTTTCAAAATTGACTTCATTTTTGGATTCGGAATATCTGAATTAGCTTAGGGTGAAATTTTGGTATTTTTTGGATAACTTTCATATTTTGATGAATAGTGGAAATTACTAAATTTTAATTAAAAACAAATTTTTCAATCGAAATAATTAATAGTGATAAATTATTAATTTTAGTGGTTTTAAAGTATATTTAGAATATATTTTTACAATTTAATACAATGTTGGTCATTGGATGTAATTTCACATTTAAACCAGTTATAAACAAGTTTCAATCTTTAGATAGTTATTATCTCTTAAAAATGGGTTATTTGTTTTGACGACGGGAATTAATTTTTAAATTAATTTATGCAACTATTATGTTTTTAATTTTGTAAAATAGAAATCATTTTTGAGTTCATAATATCAAATATATCTTAGGCCTAATTTTTTTTATTTTTCTGAAAACATTCAATTTTTGATGAATAGTGAAACCACTAATTGGTAGTTAAAAAATCTGAATTTTTCATAAAACTTAATTTTACTGCTTCTGTGAGTGGAATTTCAAAAATCCGAGAGACACGGTTGATGTCAGTAAGTAAAATGTGGTTCAATGAGAAGAAAATAATTTTTGGTGAATAGTAATTTTTTACTTTTATTTACCACGGTTAAAAGTAAATAGGGTAATTAAGGGTAAAAATGATATTATTATTACCCTAACACATGTCCAAATTCTATTTGATAAGTGTAATTCGACCAAAAACAAGCTTAGGAATAAAATATGACCATTTAAGCCCACTTGGATGAGATTAGGACATTTATTATTATTTAATTCAAAGAAGAGTTAAAAGAGTTAAAATCAAAGTTTATTTACTAAAACATTATTAATACAATGTTATACATAAGATAAATTCGATTGTAAATATTAATTAGAAAGCTAAAAATATTTCCTACATAATGGTATATTATTTGTTATTTTTTAACATCAAATAAGGTAATTTATTTATGACACAAAGATGATGCAGTAATTATCTTATTAATGAAATATTGACATAATTGATGTTATAAATACCAAAATAAATGTAATTTAAGACTTTTTATGAATTCCACTGATTTTCTAGGTTAATATGACATGTTAGTATTGATTTAATTAACTTTTTCAGAACTTATCATTCTGTTATGATTTTCACAAAAATAAATTACTAAATAGTGTCAAAATTGACATAAAATAGTATTAAAAACAAATATTATATTATTAATTGTTATTTTATTCCTAAAAATCTAAGGATTGGCAAAATGACTTAGTTAAGGTTATATATTTTAATAATAAGCAATTTTAGGTTCTTTTGGCTTCTTATAGTAATTTTATTAACCTTATATTGTAAGAACACAAGAAGACACGGTAAAAGTAAAATTATTTAACTTAATGTTAAATCTAAATGATAAGCTTAAAATAGGAACATAAACTTGTATAAATTCTATTGTAGGAGAGTATTTCGACCCATCCCCACATTATCCTCGAAATAAATCAATTTGGAGCTATTTAAAACCGAACATGACTTTATAATAAAATAATATTTTTAGTTATTCCAAAGGTGCCCCTCTCCTCCCTTATAAAAGGGCACCTCCTCCCTCTCTTCCTCACACAACTTTGAGCCTTCATGCTCGGACAACCCCTTCCAAATTATCTTCTCCACTTCCCTATAAACATCCTAGAGATTAGGGTCTACCTCAAAGACCAATTTTAGTGCCCTAAGAGGAGGTCTCAAAGAGGCGCTTCAAAGAAGAGGTAATTTCCTTTACCGATTCTTTCACCTTTATTTCTTCTTCCACTTCGTCTTCATAGGTTGTTTCATTATGAAGTAATAAAATAAGTATCACTCATATACTGATATTTTATTATAAGTATGAAAAAAATCCTATTTCACCATTTATCCATCCTACGGAAAACAAAATCACCGCGCATGCGTACGTACGGAATACCGTCTCCACGTAGTGGTGAAATCTATTTTTCCACCACCACCTTACATGGATGGTTATAATGGTGTAAAGAATAACTATACATAGTTATTAGAACATAATATTGATTCTGATATATTGTATCATCCACTCCAATTCAATTCAATAATTATGGAAACGATATCATCGCTCGTGCGTACATACGGACTACCGTCTGCACGACGCGATTAGATTCATTCTCCATGTTAACCAATTAAGAGTGATTATAAAGTATATATAAGAAATAATAATAAAATATATGAAATTATAAAGCTACTGGATTTATGTATATATGTATGTCATCTACTTAATTCTGTTCAACTCAATAAGGAAACGAAAACAGCGTTCATGCGTACGTACGACCTACCGTCTCCATGAACGGTGTATTTCTTTCCATTTACTGATTTATTATATATATGTATATTCTGAATATATATATATATATATAAATCATGTTTTATATTCTGGAATTAAGTAATCATGATCTAAGTAATCATATGAATAATTACAAGTCAAAACCCGGACGACAAATGAAACAATTTTATCCAAAACGCTCTTTAACATGGAATTTACAAAAGAACGGGTAATATAAAGTCATAAGTGAACCATATATAATATCATAACAGTGAATATGATTCTGTAATAAGTCAATGACATTATTTAAATCATTATACAGGAGGTTCGGACACTTACGAAGCAAATCAGACCTAAGTTAAGAGAAATATCACAATCTCATTTTTATCCGAGATTGTTTATACTTTAGTATTTACTGGGGTTTATTTTATCATCCACATCCATGTTTCCTCAATATGTAATATTATTTCCATCCACATAAAATTGTTTAAATCCTATTTTACCCTTCATTGAGTTTTTAGTAATAGATATGAAAGGAATCTTTTGACGTTTTTCGTACGAGGTACTTTTTTGACTTTTTCGACAAAAGTACGAGAAGAATGTTTTTTTAACTTATACGACATCAATGGATTTTTAAAACATTATTTCCAAAAAGTTTCCTTTAAAAGTTTTCATGTTTATTTTTAATCAACTTATTTTATTTTAAAATTTTATGACATGTTTAGAAAGGAAAAGTGTTTTTGAAGAAGAAAGGATATTTTCCTCAAGAATGAAGTTCAAGTGTTTTATCAAAATTATTTTCCATCTAAGATAATAATGGGTTCTGTTTTTATCCCTATTATTACATTGATTTGATTATGTTGTAATGGAAATATTTTTATGAATTCCTTTATCTTATATGAATTGTCTTATGATGTCATGTTGTTTATGAATCCCATTTTTATTACATGGGTTATGCAATGATGTATGATTTATGAATTTGTGGCACACATAAGAATGGTATCATTATGAGATGGGTGGGACCTATATCTCCATCCAATGCATTGGGTAAGGATTTTATATCTCATGAGATAGACATGGCTGGAATGGTAGGTTATATCGGTTTAGTGAAACATGACTGAAACGAGGGTGACTCGGTTCAGAAAATGACTTTGTCCACTAAAATAGTCTTGGCAATGAGTCTTGACTAATAAGATATGATTCTCTATAATTATGTGTGTATGCCACAATGTTTCATGTTTTATGTTATGATTATTGGGATTTCATTTCACTATTATGATTTATCCCATGTTATGAAATTATGCTCTCTTTTGTAGGTTAAGATTTCCAAAATGTTATGATCTTATGAATATGATGTGATTGATATTTATTTTGATTACCCTTAGTGAGAATTTGAGCTCACCCTTTTATGTTTTCTTTTCCACGGGATATAAATAAATGTTTTAGGTAAAAAAAAAAGGAAGATCTTTATGGGAGATGTTGATGATCATTCACCACGACTAGAAGATTATATTCCGAGTTTCCAAAGACACTAAACTATTACGATCCTTGTGTGTGTGTGTGTTTTGTACTAAGTATTCCGCAAATGTAATGTAATGTCAATGTACGTCAATCTTCGGGTCTCTACATTTATTTTTTCTATCACATCAACCTAGAGTATCTATGAGACCTTTCATCAAGGATAAATATTGATGGCCACAACCTAAACAACCAATTATGTTTCTATTCATTATAAGTTAATAATTAATTTTTATGCATTGTAACTAACCCAACACTTAGATCTGTTGAGATTTCCATTATCTAATTGGATTCATGAATGAATTAAATGAATTGTAACATGGAATGTATACACATATGGCCCTTATAATCAATTGTAATTGAATTTACCAAAAAATAAAATCTTGAAGAATTGTAAAATATAATGGACACATAACATAATTTTATTATTATATATTAAATGTAGAGACCCAAAGCATGATGTACATTGACAAAACATTAATTTTTTGGAATACTTAATACATAACAAAAACCAAAACTCAAGGATCGAAATAGTTTAGTGTCATTGGAAACTCGGAATGTAATCTTCTAATCTTGGTGAAACATCTTCAACATCTCTCATAAAGATCTTCCCCTTTTGGTTTTCTTACCTAAACCCTTTCATGAAATCCTGGGGAAAATAAAACATATAAAGGGTGAGCTCAAATTCTCAATAAGGGTAAGCATGGAGAAAATAAAACAAACCATATACAATTGAACTTAAAAACATGAACATAATGTTTAAACATCAAAATCTTGAGCAAAGAAATAAATCTTGGAAGTATATAAGGCATGTATCATAATGGAACATCAATCTTGATAAAATAGCATGGGAATAAATCATGTAATTATGGCAACCATTCAGCACTTTTTATGATTTCTATAATAGAAAAGGCATTGCTGTAAAGACCATCTTAGTAGACAAAGTACCTTTCGGAATCGAGTTCACTCCTCGTTCCAATCCTGTATCACTGAACATGATTAACATACCATTCTATCCATGTCTATCTCATGAGATATAAATCATTACCCAATGCATTGGAGGCATATATAGTTCCCACCCATTTAATAATGAAATCATTCTTACTTGTGCCACAACATAAACATAAATCATTTATCCTAACCCAAAGAACAAAATGGATTTCATAAACATCATCCCATCATAACATAATCCATATAAAAAAATAGATATCATTTCATCATAATAAAAGTGAAAGAATGTAAATCATAAAGACATTATACATGAAACATACACATATGAAATAATTCCATCTTAGATGGAAAATGGTTTTCATAAAAAACTTGAAATGAATTCTTGAAGAAAATATCCTTTCTTATTCAAAATAATTTTATTTTCACAAAATTCCATGAAATTTTAAAAGAAAATAATTTTTTTGAAAATCATCTTGAAATATTGTAGATTAAGCTTCATGAAAATAAGGTGTTATTAAAACGCAAAAATCTGTTCATTCCATATATGTTTAAAAAACATTCTCCTCGTACTGTTGTCGGAAAAGTCAAAAAATATACCACGTATGGTAAAAAAAGAAAGATTCCTTACATACCATGTAGTAAAATTCAAAAATGGGTAGAAAGGACTTGAAAAATACATGAAACCATTTTTAGAAAACAGGGACTTGGATGATAAATATAAACCCAGTAAATAATTACGAATAAACAATCTCGGATAAAAATGAGATTGGAAAATTTTCCCCTTACCTTATGTCTGATATGCTTCGTATGTTTCCGAACCTCCTGTATAATGATTTAAATAATGACATTTACTTATTAAAGAATCATATTCATTGTTATGATATCATATATGGTTCACTTATTACTTTATATTACCCGTTCATTTGTAAATTCCATGTTAAAGCACCGTTTTTGATAAAATCATTTCATTTATCGTACAAGTTTCGACTAGTTGTTCTTGATATAATTAATTAAATCCGGATTTAAATAATTCCCAAATTTAAGACATGATTTATAATATAAATTCTGAATATAAATATATATGATAAATCGATAAATGGAATGAAATACACCAGTCATGGAGACGGTAGGCCGTACGTATGCATGAACGCTATTTTCGTTTCCTTATTTAATTGAATCGAATTAAGTAGATGAAATACATATATATATATAAACATTAATCCAGTATCATTATTATGTCATATATTTCATTATTATTCATTATATATACTTTATAATCATTAATGAATGGTTAACATGGAGAATGAATCTCATCGCGTCATGGAGATGGTAGTCTGTACGTACGCACGAGCTATGATATCATTTCCATGATTGTGGATTTTTATTGAAGTGTATGTATAATATTTCAGAATCAATATAACATTACAATAATAATATATTGTTATTTATTTACACCATTATACCCATCCAAGTAAGGTGGTAGTCGAAAACAGATTACACCACGGTGTGGAGACAGTATTCCGTACGTACGCACACTCGATGATTTCGTATTCCGTAGGATTGATAGAAGGAGAAATAGGGGTGTTTCATATTAATAATATCATATCAGTATATAATTAATACTTATGTTATTACTATATAATGATACAACTAAAGAAGAAGAAGTATAAGAAGAACGAAACTTGAGAGAATCGGAAGAAGAGATTACCTCTTCTTCGACGCGCCTTCTTTAAGATTCCACTTAAGGAAGTAGAGTTGGTATTTTCAGAAGACCAGATCCTCTAGAATGTTTCTAGGGAAGTGTATAAGAGAAATGGTCATGGTTTGGCCAAGATTAAAGGCTCAAAATGATGTGAAGAGAAGAGGGAAGGGGTGCCCTTTTTATAAGGGAGGAGTAGAGCACCTTTGGAAAACATAAACTATTATTTAATAATAAAGTCATAGTCAGTTTTTAATAACTAAAAATTGATTTATTTCGAAGATAAGGTGGGTATGGGTTGATATCATCTCATCCAATAGGTTTTAGACAAGTTTAGGTTACTATTTTATCCTTATCATTTATATTTAACTCTCTGTTAAATAATTTAACTTTTACCATGTCTTTTTGTTGTCTTACACTATATGGTTAATAAACTTACTATAACAAGCCAAAAAACCCCATGTGGTTAATTATTAATATATATATATCCTTATCTAAGTCATTTGTTCTAACCTTAGATTTTTAGGAATAAAATAGCATTTAATAATATAATATTTGTTTTACAAACTATTTTATGCCAATTTTGACACTACTTGGGACTTGTTTTTTGTAAAAATTATAACAGCATGATTAGTTCAAAAAAAGTTAATTAAATCACTAATAACATGTCATATTAACCTAAAAAATTGGTTTAATTCATAAAAAATCTAAAATTATATTTATTTGGGTATTTATAACATCAATTATGTTAATATTTCATTAATAAGGTAATTACTACATCATCATTGTGTCATAAATAAATTAAATTATTTAATGTCTAAAAATTATGAATAAAATACCATTATGTAGGAAATCTTTTTATATTACTAATGAATATTTATAGTCTAATTTATATTATGCATAACTATATATTAAAAATTATTCAGTTAATAAAATTTTATTTTAACTATTTTAACCCTTCTTTAAATAAACTAATAATAAATGTCCAAATCTAATCCATGTAGACCTAAATGGTCATATTTTATTCCTAAGGTTGTTTTGGTCGAATTAAACTTATCCAATATAATTAAAACATGTGTTAGGGTAATAATAATATCATTTTTACACTTTATTACCCTACTTTTTTAAACGTGGTACATAATAGTAAAAAGTTACTATTCGCCAATAATTATTTTCATCTCATTGAACCAAATTTTAGTCCATGATATTAACCGTGCCTCTCGAATTTTCGAAATTACACTCACATAAGCTGTAAAATTATGTTTTATGTGAATTTCCAAATTCTCCTAGGAGGTGGGTAAAAGACGGTGAAAAGTTCAATAAAATATTTATATATCTAAAATTATTATAAAATGACTCCAATGAATTACATTGAACTTATATAGGTATTATGTATCAATTTTTACATAAAATAATCTTAAATAAAATAAATAAATATTTAAATAAAAAGTCAGTTTTTAAATAGTAACCTAGTGTTTTCACTATTCATCAAAAATTGAATGTTTTCAGAAAAATACCAAAAAATCACCCTTGGCTAATTTTGATATTCTGAATCCAAAAATGAAGTCCATTCTGAAAGATAAACTTTATAAAATTAAAAAAGTCGGTATTACTATTCATAACAGCTAGTTTATATAATATTTTAATAGTATATCTTTGTTTAGTGAAACTCGGTATTGCGTACAACACATGTTATCGTGGAAGGTCGGGATTGAGTTTAATGTATGACAAGTCAGGGTTGTGTGTAGTGCAATACTCCTTTGTTGTTGCGTATAACATAATCCAACCACATTTCATTTATACATTGAATATATATATATGTATATACACTCAATGTTGCGTAGAATAATAACTATCAAATGAACTTGAAATTGTGTGTAACATGATCCAAGAATAGTGTTTAATATACTGAAAGCTAATACGGTCTTGCGTATAGTACAAGATAAACTTGGTGTAGTGTATAATAGAAGACAAAAATGAAATTAAAAGAATATTTTCAATAAAATATCAAGGAGTTACATTAAAAATTACATCATTCCATGGGTGATACATTGAATATGATAAGGGATTATATGGATGGGGTTATGAGAGAAATGATATTGTATTATACATATCTATCATTAGTAATTGGAAATTTTTTGTTGTGAAATCATTATGGGATTTTGGACATCTACCACCACATCAAATAATCATAAATTTTTGGATATGATGGTCCATGCCTCTTGGGTTAGGATATGAACATGGAGATCCTCATCATTCAATTGTAATTATTTGGAATGACACTCCTTAAGGATTATTAAAATTATTGTACATGATGCATTCTATTGTTTAATGATTTTTTTGGACATGATTCTCCACACCTTATTTTTCCACAATGTTAGAAATTATTGTCAATATCATTGATTTTGATTGTGAGACATTCCATTTAGTATCCAATGTTTCGTCGTTTGTGTTGATGTACCAATATTTAAAAATATGGGATCCTTATGATATATTGGTAAAAATTACTTCATAGGTCGAAGCAGGTATGGTTGGACAACGGCCCTATAAGTATCCTGAACTCATTAGAGATTATATATGTTATGTTTCTTAAATTTTTTATACATGAACTACGTTCATCTTATATTCATAGATTGTACAGTATTCAAATTTAATGTTGGTGGCCTATTAAAATTTAATCACACCCAGTTTAGAATAATGATTAGTATATGGACAGATATCTTGGATGTAGGTAGGAATAGGGGGAATCACTATGATATATAAGTTTGATTTTGAATATTGAGATGTATTATAGGATAAGAGGATTGAGCTTGTCATCATACTGTGATTGGGGTTTGGCTTTTTCTAATTTTATTTATGAAATGTATTGTATTATATATGATTCCATGTTCTAACTTACAATCCTTTAATTAGATTATCATTATAAATTAATTTTGTGAATGATACTCTCTCTAGTTTTTATTTATAAATTATCTATATGGATGATTTAATTCCAATGACTTATATTCAACATTTTTATACACTATTCAGATTCCACTGATCTTTATATTCACCACCATTTTGGTCAACCATGATACAGAGGGTATAGTCTCCCCATTATACCATGATATACAATTTTTCAAGTCCATATCCTCTATTATATGTGGAGGCTCACTTGAGTCCATGTGGACAACTGGGTCCAATTACACATGAGTGAACAGAGTCTGAAACATCACAAACTTGTATCTTAGAATTAATATTTTTTTCTTTAATTACTATTTTAGGTTAGTAAATTAGAGTCTAAGAAGATTCAGTATTTGTAAATAAACATGTTGATGTGTGTAGATGACCCAGGAACATACAAAAATCCATGATTCAATGTATGCTTATTTTTTTTTGATTTTTCCTACTAAATTTGTATTTGTTCTCAATGATGGGTGACACACATGATTTATGATATTTTTTATATTTATGGATTTCTACTTTTAACCCTGACTGACATTGAAGGATTACTAGATTCATCATCATAGGCACATAGATATTTACATGCCATTAATATTCCATGTCACATATGTGTGTCTCGTTTCTTTCCTCTCTTATATACCCTATGGATTTTTATATTGATTTCTATATATACCGGTGCTTATGATAGCTCAAAAGGGAAGGAGATATTGGTCACATAACATTTCTTTATCAACCAATGAGGTTTGTTTTCACATTTCATTGATGATGGAACCTCATTTAACCAATTTTGATATGTTAAACTAAAAAACACTATAATATATTTTGAGACTCTAAAGAAGGTTATAATAAATATGGATTCAAATTTTAATATTTAAATCTTGAGCCTATGTAATGTGGGAATGGTGATCCATATAATTGATCTACCATATATGGAACTTTTACATTCTTATATTGAATGTAAATGGTATGTTGTAGACACATTATATGGTAATTGTTACGTATAAACCATTGTTCCTTAGTACATTGCAATGATATCTCATCTAACACGACCATGATATATATATATATATATATATATATATATTTTGAATATTAATTCATAAATTAAATAGTTTCCGTTAAATTTGGTTAAAAATTAAAACATAAACGGTGATTTCCATTATAACTTATAGTTGAAAATCTAGATAATGTAACCTTAGTGAAGGGAACCTAACAAATTACTAATACACTAACCATATATTTATGTATTTGGGTTAGTACAACTTTTTTTATTGAGACATTATGCCTATTTTATTATAAAAATTTATTCTCTTTCATTGTGTTATTATTTTTTGAGGTGTGTAATTTGAATTGTACATATAAACCTACAAGAAGTGCTCTAGGTGTTTTAATGGATTGTAGAAATAGGTATTCTCATGAAGGGGTGGGACCTAAACTTCTTAATAGATCCATTTAGAAAACCTCTAGTTGAAGATCTTATTATACCTTCTCTCAGAACTAACACCCATCTTTGAGAGTGTATTATTTGGTTATTATAGTATATATAGTGAGATCCATGGCCTATGCCGAATGATTTAGAGTTGAAAATAATGTTCCTATGGTAGCATCCACTTACATTCACTAGGCTTAGGGGATTCCATGGTAATAATTTATATATTGAGGTTGTTTTTTACAATATTGATGGTTCATGGGATTCCATCTAAAATAAAGTCCTGATTGAAATATAAAATCTTTATGGATCCACTAGGAGTTAATGATATGTTAAAAATCAAAAATATTAGCCTCAGAAGACAATTTGGAATGATTTTATTTTTAGTTTATAGAATAATTTATCCTCTAATTCATTGAGAGATTAATAATTTAAAGAGTTTGTACTTGTAAGGAAGGGTACTGTATTCATTAGGGACTAATCATATCAATTCATATAGATTCCATGTTTCATCCCTACTCTTACTAATGATGAATTTTCTACTGTGAGAATACATAGAGATATTCTCAGACAACTCATCCATTTTGATGTGATTTTTCCAATTTGATCAAATTTTCTGAAATAGAAAACTAGACCCTAATTTTTAGTATAATATATAGAAGGAAGAAGGTGAGGTAAATAATGGTTTAGTGCATATATAGGGTGATATTTCATCTAGTAATAGAAGGAATAACATTGAGCATTATAATGGGGGATGAAATAATTAGAGTGTGGGCCCATGTAGCCGCATGGTTTACCATTAATGTGGTAGGAAAATACACATTAATCCCATGTTTAGGGAATAATTATTGGAGTGCCTAACTTGTAGCTTAATTGGACATATTCAGGGATAGTGAATCTTTTTCCTTTAATAAATAGTGAGAGAGGATTCGAAATTAACCCTTGATTTGTGATGGATTTATAGTTCCATGTTATAACATGAGTTGGAATAGTACAATTCATTCAGGATAAGGAGGGGGAAGAGGCTGAGGAAGAAAAAATAATGATATGTAGCACCAACATAGTGAACCATCTCAAGAAAATCAATGGTTTTCATGGAATTGTAGATTAGGACCAATATATAGTATATCCTATACTTGAGAAGATCAGTTCATGTTATTTTATAGTTAGATGTGTAAATAATGTATAATGTACTTTATTTTCTAATTTACTTGACCTTTGATCGTAACATTTGTCCAAAACTTCTATTTTAGTGAGTATCCTTGGTTTTGATATCAAATTATTATATAGAGTGATAACTCTAGATACTAATTTGGAATTATGATCAGATAATATGATCCTAAGAAATGAGATTCTTCTTGAGATAGGTTACAAAAATATCTTATGGAATTATTATAATGGAATGGTCGGTTTTCTATTATGCCCATATCGATTGTTATTTTCAGTGGGTGGATTTCTCATCACCCCAGGGAGATATCCAAATTCCTATGGGATAACATAAAACATAGTATTCTCTACTGAGACCAAAAAAATAGTGGGATAAGAAGTGCATCCCCCTACACTTCCAACTTCTTTCTAAATGAACATTTAATATGCTACGATATTTTTTATTTCAGGGGTGGATAATTTTATATTCATATTACATGATGATTGTTTCAGGGAAACCACTAGATAGAGATGTATAATTTATTATAGATAATATTTTACGAGTTGAAAAATATATTCCACTGTAAAGGATTGATATAAAATATTTATGAAAACTAGAGGTAGTTTTAGGTCTTGGAAACTAATGGTTTTATGTGACTCGATACATATTCTTAGGGATTAGCTATGTATTTCTCAAAGAATTAGGGTGGACCCAAAAGGATATGTCTAGATTAATAGTTGTTAAATCCACTTACTGTTAAAAATAATTATAACTTGTTCTTATAAATGATATCTTCTACTATCTTTAGGGATCCAGAGTCTTCTCTAAAATAGACTTGATATTAGGCTACCAACAGGTAACGATTATACATTAGATATACAAAATATATATTTATAAATAATATATAGAATATATGAGTATTTTTTAATGTCATCTGGTCCCATGGATGCACCAACCATCTTTATGGATTGGATTAATTAGTATTTATACCCGTACATAGACTCAAAGGTGGTAGTTTTCATGGGTGATTTATTGTTCTGTATTTTCAATCATGGAAAGATCATGGTATAAAAATTTACGTCATATAGAATTCACTAAGAGTGAATCATATAAATTCAAAGATGAAAATTTTTCACATTTTTATTGATAATGTTCACTTACTAGGTCACATTATCTAAAAATATGGTGTATCTATGGATCCAGATAAGGTGACAGTTATTTTTCCCTCAGAAAATCCAAATAAAATTTTTATTATCTAGAGATTAATTGGGATGGATGTTTATTATATTCATTTTATTAAAAAAAATCCTTCGTTAAATCACCTCTCATAGACTTGATAAAAAAGGGTTCATAATTCAAAAGTCTTGAATCCCATGAGAAATATTTTTAAGATAAGAAAGGAAGGATATGCTCAAATCTAATCCAATATTTAACTGAGTCCAAAAGGGAAAGGATAGTTTATTGTAACACATTAGGTGTTAGGCTAGGAGTAGTTTTGATTCATGATGAAATATTCCTGGTGTATAATTTTATTAGTTGAGGGAACACATTCATAATTACCTAAAGAATGGTTAAGAGTAATAATTTTTGGTTCATTCATTACGTTGATGGATACATTATTTGATTGGGGAATGGTTTATAGTATAAACTTACCATAAAAGTATCAAATACATATTCAATCAGTATGATTTGAACCATAAATAGTGAAGATAGTCTGAATAATTTAAGTATTTAGATTTCACACTTGGTTATACCCCTGAAAAAAATGAAGTGGAAGAATATTTTAGTTAGAATAATTATACAAAAGCTATTTAATAAGAAAATAGTGATGGGAAATTGAAGATTATTTATTCAGAGATGCATATAGTGTTTCAGTAGTGTTGAATGAAGCCTATTATTATATAGAAAGTAACGTCTTCTTCACGTTTGGAATGAGTGATGATGGGGAAATGTTTTGATCTTGATTTTTTTGCTAAGGGAATTTGTATTAAGTAAAGACCCATATATTAGTTGGGATAATGATGTGGATTAAGTCATACATATTCAAGGACATGTCCGGGTTGCTGAAGACATGATAAAGGAATTAATGTAAAAACATATTTCTTATAAATCATAATTACAATCCTTATAAACTAATTTGTATCATGATATGTTCTCCTTGTATTTTTGGCATGTAATTCTAAAGAATATATCATGTTTTTTCATCGTGTTCCACCGATATGTTCATGAAAGTAGTGAACCAGTAACATATTGTTCATATACAACCTATAACCATTCCATAAATAAAATAGATGAAATTTCTATGGAATTCATGATGATCTCTTCTGGTAATCCTTGTTGCAGTGATGATATATGGGTGATCATGGTCAATATGACCAAGGCAACATACTTATTTCTAAACTTGTATACACTTTTAGTAGAAAAATCTAGAAAACACTATATCTACAAGATTATACATCTACATGGAATCCTTCATTCCATAGAATCATGTTACGGTAGTTTATTTACATCTTGGTTCTAAAAATGAGTACAAAAGTTTCTTTGATTATATGTACTTTTGAGTAAATCATACCACCATCTGAGTAATGTTCAGTCCGAGCATACTATACAGAGGTTATGTGACATTCATAATCATTGAATTCCTGATTTTAAAGGTTTTTGGGGGTTACAATTACCTTGGAGGAAAATTTTATTTTTATTAGATTGCAAAGAGAATTCTTATATGGATTAATAAGTCACTCTATGTTAGGAATTATCTCTCACCTCTGCACTAGTTATACGTATAGGAGGAAATACTATTAGAACTATGTCTCATTCATGAGACATTAATGGATGAATAATTGGTTAAGAATTTTATGATTATATCTCAATCAATGAAATATCCATATGTTGGTTTCCATCCAAATAATATAGAGTTTAGAAGGGGGATTAACTTTATTATGTGTTTTTACTAGATTGGGGTGTTTATTGATTCAAATATTGGGAAATATGGCTCATAAAGTTGTTATATATTTGGTTTTTTGGACAGATTCACGCCAGTATCATATCAGATTGACCTTTTTATTATATACAAGACCATGTATCAATAAATTCATGTTTCTCAAAATATATGTTATCATTCCAATCTATCTATAACTTTTGATCAAATAGATTTTTTTGGATAATGATTCTTTTTTTGAAGAGTATTTTTTTTGTATTATTAATTATAGAATAAATGATTTTCGAGGTAGGTCAGTTCATTTAGTTAATATAATATGGATGAAAGAAATAATATTGGAAAATACCTGGGATTTATATTACGATATTCGAAAATAGTGGATCATGTTATTCTTGGAATCTTATCAAAAACAATCAAGGAATCTCATGCACTAGTTGTTTTAAGGAGTAATAATTATATGATCCTAAATTTTCATAGGGGTATGGATCATTTTATTTTCACTATACAAAATGATTTATTGTAAATGGAAGTTTCTAATAGGGTTATACATGTTTAGGGGAATTTAGTCTTGGTTTAAAGCCTAAAGTTACTATATTTTGAGGAATATACATAGGTGCATGGTTGGTGCACTGTTAGTACTAACAGTGCTGCTCAACCATGTGGAATTGAAAAGTAGGTTAAAAAATAACAAAATATTAACATGAAGCCACATAGTCATGAAAAACATATATAAATAATTGATTAAATCACATAGTTTTCTCATGTCTTATCTAATAGGGTTCATGACCCATGCTAGTTGGTGCCTTTTGATAAAAGGAACACATGGCCAACCCCTGATGTTTTATATCGTGTTCCTTAGCCTTGAAATGTATGTGACACAAACCAAGGAGACCACATGGTTGTTTCATGTTTTCACCAACCATGTGGCCAAAACATGTTCCCCAATAAAATGAGGTATGTTCTAATTTTCCCCTTAGGCCTTTAACCCTTTTTTTCTATTCCTTCCTCCTTTCGTGAAAAAAACCACAATCATTACAATATCTCTATTTTTTCACACTATTCTTTGAGATATATCATATGTCCATGCATAGAATCATGAACTATTATTTATGTTTTATCCCTCATACTTCATCTCAGAATCAATATTATTCTTTTATTAGCATAATTTCATGTCTTGGATGTTATTTCTATGTGAGATCATATTCCATATTTTCAAGACATTTTCAAGAACCATGATGCACATATGTTATAGGGAATTGAAAAGGAAACTTTTATTTTCCTAATGAAGCAAAGATGCCGAATATGATTGTCTCACTTGAGGATTATCAAATTTAGTTAAATCACTAATGCTACTCCAAATTATAAAAAATTATTTTACGTTTTTTATTAAATGAAATCAATGAAATATAAGAGTTTTTTTGTTATATAAATTTAGTGGAATGAAATAAAATAATTAAAGTATATATTGTAGATGTAACACATAAAGAAACTAGGGAAGTAATTTCTTGGTCCTCGAGTTTTTTAACATGTGTTAATTTATTATTTATTGGTTGTTGAAATTCAATTTGATAATTAGTTTGACAGAACTTCATTAATGAATTACTTAACTATGATTTACAAATAATGTAATTTTAGAATTCCACAAACACTCCAAAACCCACATTATACAATTTTCAAATAGGATAACACCTTAATAGAGAATGTAATTCCAAAAAGTCCCAACTCCACCATATGTCATTCCATCACATTATCTAACCCTAACTCCACCTTATAATGGTTATTACTAAGAAAAGGTATCGAAAAAATGAATCATTAAAAGGGAATGGAATTGGGATTAATTTAAAGGTGTATGACCGTCATACCCATGAAATAATCTTATATACACCACAAATAGAAGAAATACCATTGTAATTGGAGAAAAATAATTATTAAACCTTGTAGCCTACCCTAGGATCAAGCCTAAAGTTAGACACTATCCATTGCGAAGAGAATAGAGATCACTACACAAAGCTAGATGAGAGAAGAAGTTGGATTAGTATTGGAAGAAAAATAGAGATGAAAGATAAATGGGAAACAATGGATTTAAAAATATACACAAGTTACATGAAAAAACACAACAAAAATATAAATAAATAAACGAAACCCTAAATTATAGGTATCACTAAATAAAAGAATTTTGGTAGATCCTAGGGAACTGATCCCTTTCACCTATGGCCTATGACTCTATTTATAGGGATTCTGGGTGCTTGGGTATCATTAACGGAACCATAAAAGGGTCAAAACTCCATCTTGGTGGGTCCGAGGGTCATAAAGTTTGTCTTCAATATATTATTTCTATAAAAATTATGTTTTTATATTCCTTATAGTTAATCATTGTGTAATTGTATTTCACTATCTGTAGTGTCTCCGGAAGTGACCCTTTCACTATGTGCTTCAAAACTTGATCTGTGACCTTCAATGATCTCTTATGAAATGGTTTGTAAACGACATACATTATGTGTAATGTTTTTTTTCAACCTAAATTCCTCTGAATCATCATCATTATTCATTTTAACCTTTGAAAATGATTGTTCACTTATCTTTGACTTCGTGGAATCATCAATCTACCTTCAAAAAACTCATGTCACACCATTGCAACGCACTATATTCATATGTTTATGTTCATTTTTAATCACACACTATATAATTCCACAAAAAATAAAAAAAATTAAATTACATAAATAATACTAAATTTAATTATCAGAATTTTATTTCTTATTAACAAGAATATATGAAATATATGACTTTGTAAATTCCACCACACATAATTTTTTTTCTTCAAGCATGTAATATCAACAATATTTCAGAGGGATCTCTTTCAGCCAATATATAAATTTCATCACCAATAGAAAGAAATATTTTATAATGGAAAATATATATTCTAATTTTAAACAAAATAATCACATCAACTCCATATTTTTAATATAAATATATTCAAACTTGTTTTTAAAATTTCCACCTTCAAAATAAAAATGTATCTCTTTTCTTCGAATTTTATTTATTAATTCATCATTAATGTTCATGGCACTAACAATTTACCTCACATTGAATTATTTTTACTCATATATGAAGGTCAAAAATGAAAATAAAATTTCACTCATACCCCATGTACATTTCATTTAAAATATTATTTCATAGAATCTAACATATACGCCATATAAATAGAGAAATAAAAATAGTTCATGAGGGATTTTCATTATTGTTGAAATGTCTTTGGGGTTACATATGGTAGGATAAATGATTAAATATATTTTCAAATATGAGGATTGACTCTTCATAATAGTTCATGATATAAAAATAAATGTTTAATGAAAATACTATAGAATAAATTTCATCTCCCAAACCCCATTTCTTAGATTATGCAGATTAAAACAATTTAACAAATTGAATTAATAACACTAAATTTTTACCTTTTCTATTATTTATTTATCAATTTTTTATATTTTTCTGAGGTTATTCCTAATAGAAACATCACATCCACCACCTAAACTCATATGACAATAATATTTCCTTTTTGGAAATTGTTATTTTGTATCCTCAAAAAACAGAACACTTTTCTTCATTTATTAATATACCTTTTATTTTATATATTTTATTTTTTATAAATACAGGTGTAAAAAAATGTAAGTTGAAAAAAATTATTTTCCCCAAATATCATGAAAACCCCAAAATTTTGTATATATCCAACTACCATGATAACTTTTCCCCAATACATAATCATTTAAATATCATGAAATGTACAATGAGTGTGGTTGGAATAGATATAATTATCTTTCAACATTACTAATTTCATATAAATCCCATTAACAGATTCTATGGGGAAAATATTATTGATTTTAATATGTTTTCAAGGGTATAAAATAATAAATAAAAGTTACTCAATCATGTTAAAATTGATTCTGTTTAGTCATATCGTTGATAAGATTCTCAGTATGTTCTAGAAGATAAACATGCCCTGGTAACTAAAGATATATACTATATAAGAAAATGGGAAATATTTGTTTTGAATTTTAAATAAGGTTAGAACATATGGTATGAGAAAATAACACATGGAAATGCAAAAAAATAATAAATCAGAAATTTTTATTTAAAATGATTTAGTATATATAAAATTGTAGGTGAATTTCATTTCAAAAAATCAGTTCTTCCCCAAAATACATGGTTTATCAATTTTATCCCAACAAGTATGATCTTACTTATCCATTTTACTATTTCAATCATCTAATATTTTCAATAGTGAGAATTTAAACATAACATAATGATTATCCTAATAAACTATTCTTTCCAAGATCGACACTATAGTATATGGGTTCATATGGGGCTTTGAATTTTCAATAACTCTCTTAAAAAAATTAAATTAGTAAGTATAATAATTAAATAATGGATTTAAAAGTAATATTCCCCTTTCATGGAATCTTCTATTTAGGTTTCACATGTTCTAGTAGAAAAATTTTAATTTCTACCTCAGTTCTAGGAATGAATCCCTCAGTTCAAGGAATAAATCACTTTCATGGTGTGTGTTTTTATTTTACAACCCAACCATCCAAATATTTTCTAATATTTTTCCATTCATGATGTGAATGAGATTAACAATTTGTATTTAACATAGATTCTTCAGTTTTTTCTACTCCCATCATGGTCCAACAAAATAAAACAACTCATATAAGTACAATGTACATATAAAAAAAAATAATGGTGGAGGATTGGGACTTCATCCTAATATTTATTCCTAAAACTGATAATTGAAAACTAAGTTCGAAGAAAATTTAAAAAAAATTAAAGAGTATCGTAATTATTGGTTTCATCCCCCGAGTGGGTCCTATGTTATTGATTTCCTCCATATGGGAAGTACCAACACCTATGAAAAGTTTGTTGGTGTGTGGTGTTTTTGGACTTGTCCAACCACATGCTCTTTTTCCTAAAATTCACATCTTTTTTTATTTATTTTGAATAATTACTTGTATGTATTAAACTAGATCTGACCCATTCACAATGAGTTACAACATGCATGGTGAGGGTAAAATGCGGTATAAAGCCTCGTCCTTTTTATATGTGGCTTGTATGATGTCTTATTTTTTCTCCCATGGTTGCTCAAGCATTGATACATTAAAATCATATTCAAAGGGGAAGTGATAGTGTAGTTTTATTTTAACAAAATTTAAATTTTATAACTGAATATCAGATGGTTCCCCTTTTATATGGGTATCATAGATATCTGGTTCATCAATAAGATCCAATAACATTTCTTCTTATACTCCCTCCAGTAAATGTTCAGTGACTTCAAGGGCGCTATGCTTTCCTCAAATATGTGTATTTTTATTTTCATCATCTTCATCTAGGTTATAATAAATACTCTACTATTATGAATGATAAAAACAACTAGGAGTTATAATAATATTATTTTCAATAAAATTAAAGGAGATTATGTTTGAGAATGTATCATCTCTTTATGTTTGAATGGATATCGTAACTTGTTTGATGAAAATACCCGCTTATATTTGATCACCACTGGACAGATTTAGGTAGTCTAGATCCTCCATATTTCTAATTCCTCCATTTGGATGGTTTCTTATTCTTCCATGGACATCAATAGTTATTCAGGTTATAATTGAACAATTTTTTAGATATGGAGTTCTCTTTTTCATTTCATCTTTCTCCCAGTTACTCCAAAACTGATCTGAATATTTTCCCATATTCCTATTATCATGTGAGCTTTCATCTTCACAATATACCTATTAATGTTATTCTATAATTTGTATCTCTATATGGTTGGGTTGTCTTTAGTCTCCTATTTTTTATTCAAGCACTTGTATTTCATTAAAAAAATTGGGAAGCTCTAGTACTATTTCCTTATTGGGATTCTTTTTTTAATATGATTATTTACGTTATTCTGTATGGTAAATAGTTCTTATTGTGACATTCTTGTGTCATTTCTATTCACAAAATATTTTGATTGCTCAATAAGTTTATCAATCCTTCTATCCGAGATTTCTTCCACTATTTCTTTCATTTGAGAACTTTTCCACACATAATAATATGAATTTGGAAACATCCTGAAAAAATAGTCATTTTTTTATTTTAAAATAAATAAAAATGAAAAAATTTATAAAATTGTTATTTTGGAAAATTTCATTTATTGACCACATGGTACCGGAAAACAGTGCTAGTTTTGATGCACACCATTGTAATGGTGTAGAGAAACATAATTTTATTTTCTTAATATATCACAGAAGCTGACAAGGGTCACGTAACATGATGTGATTCATAAAACATTCAATCATTAATTATACTTGAATTAATCTATTTATTTTTGGTTTTTATTAAATAAAATCAATAAAAATTAAGTGTTTTGGGATTAAAAAATTAAATGAAATGATATAAAATAACTCTAAATCTAACTTGTGGATACAAAAAAGAATAATATTATGGAAGAATGGACTTGGTACTAGGGTTGGCCACATGGGTTTATTAATTATTTATTATTTGTTTAAATTTAATTTTCTAATTGTTTTAATGAAACCACATTACTGAATACAATTTCGTTGATTTATTGAGTGTGTTATATAAGAATGTCTTTGGAACAACAAAATACACCACATACAATAGTCATATACGATAACACCTCAAGAAAAAAATGCTATTACTAAAATTCATGTCTATACCTTATTCCATTTCATCACATTAGGTAATCCAAAATCCAATGTATGATGGTTTTTCCTAAGATAAGGGTAGGAAAAATAATTAAACCATGAAACTGGTAGGAAATGGGAATAATGTCATGTTGGATGGTTTCCACACCAATACAATACTCTCTCATCACCCATAAATAGAATAAATACATATTGAATTGAAGAAAAATAATTAGGAATTCCAGGAATCTTCCATCATGGAAAAGCTTCAAGTTAGCAATATTTTATTACATAGTGAAAATAGATCACAATGGAGTGATGTAATAGATAGAAAATGAAATTATGTTTGGAATCAGATGAAATATGGATGAGATAATGGAGAAAATTTAATTAAAAATATACGTGCATTATATATAAAGAGAAAAAAAGTAAAAATAAAATAATGAAATAATAATGAAGTGGTATCCCTATAGTGTAGCATAACATTAGATCATTGAGAAATGATACATTTATCCTCTATCATAGGATTTAATTTATAGGGATTATAGGTGCTCCGTTACCATCAATGGCGTCCTAAATAGAATAAGAATTAATCACGATGTGTCCCTAGGCGATTAAATTTATCTTCCAAATTTAATTTTCATCAAAAAACTATTTTGGTCTGTGTGTGAGAGTTAGAATGAAATAATTATTTTAAATGATGAGTAATGTGTTGGGACAAGATCCCTTCATGCCTTTCATTGTGGAAATATTCAGGGATAATAGTGCACTTTATTTACATGGCATATAAATGACTTACATGATGTGTAAATTTTAATTCCAGGTGATTTCTCTTTAAAAAATCATTTTTCATCATTATAAAATTTATATAGGGTTCTTTATTTCTCCTTGACCTTGTGGAATTATAAATCTACCTTTCTAAATGTGATTTTGCGCTGCCTTGATTCATGAAACAATGTGAACTGTTTGTGGTGCACTATATTCATCTCATTTTTTCCATTTTTCCATCAAACTATAAATTCTACCAAATAACATTAAATTAATAAAATATTGGAAAGAATATTCAATTAAATTTTTTAAATGATATATTTTATAAAAAGATCATATAAAAAATATAACAGTGTCATTTACCCATTTTCTCTTGTTCTATCCAAAATCGGGGGAAAATAAATTGTGGGGAGGCTTTTTATAATTATAGTGGGAGGTATATTAATGCTCCATAATAATATGGTTATTTATATCATATTTCATTAATACACACTCCAAACCATCAACACATTTTCCATAGAATTAAAAACCCTCCATTTATTTTTATCTTATAATCTACCTAGAGGTTCTGTGAGGCCTATAGTCAGAGAAGAATGTGGATGACCTCATCCCAACCCACCACATAATCTCATTTTGATTAAATAGTATTAGATGTTGTTCCTTATTATAGTTGCACCACCCATTGGTTTTATTGACCTTTCAGCTATCTAGTGGGAGTCTTGCATAAATTAAATTATTTTTAATATTTCATTTATACTCATTTAATCATTTTTAAATCATATAAGTTAATTGAAAAAAGAAGTGAATCATGGAGAACTGTAAAATGGAATGAGAATTTCCCTTGGAATTTCTTATTATTTATAATAATCATACCATTCCATGGAAAATACATGGAATACTATAAAGAATTCCTTGGATGGGATAATGGGAGAAATGAATTTATATTATCTTTAGTACTTATTAGACAATGGAAATTTGTTGTTGCGAATTGTATAATCCTTATTAAATGTTGAAATCCACTTATTTTATTTTGGAGTTTTTTAACATGAAACAACATTCCATTTAGTTCTAGATATAGACATGGCACTCTTCATTGTTTAATTAAATTTATCTGGCTCAGAACCCATTATCATTTCTAGGGAATAAATTTCCATGTTGCTCACTATAATTTATTATAAATTGATGGAAATAACACTCCATGACTTGTTGGATTAGGATATTAGACATGGAGTTTCTCATTATTTATTGGAATTATAGTACATTCCATTCCATATCCCTAGTTCAGATGATCAGAATAATTTATCCTTATTTAGAAATATGATATCTTTATGATATATTGTTCAGAAATATGAATTTCGATGATGAATGTATAGTCTCACAAGGACCCTATGAGGAGCCTCATCATGATATGGGTTATCTTTTTCACTTATTTTTATATTCATTATACCTAAACACTGTTCATTTTATAATGTCATAATGGATTTTGTTATACATCATTGGTGGTGGCCTATAGAGTTTTACTCAGAAACTGTTCAGTCCCTCGATTGGAACCTAGACTAAATCAAGGTATTCATGTTTGGAGAAGGAGAATAACTTGATATGAAGAATTAATTTTCTATAGTAAGATATTGGGTGGGAGAAGAGGTAAGAGTTATTTTGTGTCATTTTATTAATGTTTGTATAGTGGATTTTTTGAAATTTATTATAACATGTATTGTCGTACGCCTTCTTCCCTATTCCCCATTATTTACAATTCTATATAGCATCATGAAATCATAAATTTTATATTATATTGTATCTAGTTATTTTTGAATATTCATCTATCAAAATTATTTATTTCTACTACCTTTTATTCCTCCTATATTTATATTATACAGATTATTCTGATTTTTATGTTTTCAAAACATTGACCTACTCTGATAAATTAGGTATTGTATCCCCAATGTATCACCATATAACCTCACTGATAGACGATATCCTATGGTTAAAATAGAGGTGTAATTGAGGATAAATGCACAACTGAGTATGGTTACTCGTGATTTAACCTATTTTAGGAAATCACAATATTACATTGGTGAGGGAGTTCACAATATTAGACATGTGTATCCAGTTGAAACTCAAAACATATCTTCACAGTGTTATCACAAAATATGACTTCTCATATTTCTTCATTGTACTCTTTATATATATTCCTATGTATATACCTTATTTGACTACATCACAAAATAGACTCACCTAACCATTTATTCAGTTTAATTAACTTCCTTCAAACATTTAGTGTATTTTATGAAGAACAACCAATTTTCTTCTTAAATCACAATGGTCTTAATCGTAGCCATATTTTTGGACTCATCATATACTCTTTCATCAATATTACCTCCCTATAATGATATTTAGAAGAAGTTATATAACAAATTATTTGTAATAATTACCATCTATTACACACACTAAATTCAAAGGGTCTACTACTCCTATAATTGGTAGTATATTTTTAGATATTTCACTACTAGTTCTCTAAAAAATTAACACTATCATCTTGGAAAAATTATATATTACAAATTAATACCAACATGGTCACATGACCTTATCCTATGTTATCTCTTATTCTTTCCTAATGGTATCTAACTAGAAGTATAAGATGTCATCTTTTTTATTCTTACGCTTATAAATTTTGTGGGTTATTCATTCTATAATGACTCAAAAATCATATTTCTTCATAAAGAAGCCTTGTTCACTCCCAACACCATATTACTCATCATCATTCTTTTAGTTTTCATATGATTTCTCTCTCCCAACTAACATGATAAAAAATCCAATAGGGGATCATATCATATTTGTTGAGATCCTTATATATGTTTATTATAGGTGGATACCACATATATATATATTAGAATAATTATTAAAATGTAAATATTAAGGGGGTTGTGTGTTTGAAAACACAATAGGTTCATGTGTATATAAAATCATCGCGACTACTGTATCATCACTATATTACATAAAAAATATCACTATATATGTAATATCACTTGGATGAATACATTAATATTTGATTCTATGATACAACGAGGTATTCATCATCTTGAAAAACTCCATAAAATTATATGATTGCATATTCTTGACATTATATATTAAATATTTCCAACAATAATAGAAATTAGGGTGGATTCTCTCTATTTTAGCATAATTGATTCTAGGAATTAAATGTGAGGGTTATCATTATTCTCCAAAATTAATGATAGCAAGTTATATTTACTTATCATATTTATCATCTTTATGTTCATTTTATATTTCAAATAATGTGTACTAAATTTTAATTAAGGTCATATAAATGTCTATTTCTTTGATTAATGAATATCTACATTACTCATACAAATACATTAAATATCATTTTAACTATGAAGAGTCTCCTCCTCTAGAATATATCAAGATCATATCATTTGATCATACTAGTATAATGGATCATGTATAAATCATGATGTTTTTTATACAAGATAATAAGTCTTTCATCATAACATTATTACATTCCTTTTTGGATTCAAAAATCTAGTTATTGCGTATTTTATAGATAATGAACTCAAACAATTACTATGTATATAGTCATATATTATGTGACATGGGTGACTATACACCATCTGAATTTATAATAACACTGTATCTATTTAATATGAATTATTAATATTTCACGGCTATATATGTAAGTTGTTTGCTTATCCCATTCGTAAGATAAATTAATTCATTATTCTTTTTATAATAAATTATAATCCGTGAAATTCTAGTGATATGATACATGTTATCATCTCCATTTCTAATAGTAATATCATATACTCAAGTCACACAATAATTTTAATGGTGAATTCTTATGATGGGACTTAATTTTGATGTTTCACCCTCATTGTCACACACACACCTCAATGACATACCCCCTTAACAACATATGAATTTGGAGTTCTCACACATAAGTCATATGATTTTGATGGATGCCACATGAAATGAGTTCATGTTATAGAATCAATCTTTAGAGTCATATATAGAATTAATGTTTTTTCCATGATTTTTATTTGTGATTAGAAAGTGATAAATGATGGCTTGGTAGATATATGATATGGAATATAGACACAAGATTAAGTTAGATGGTGAAATGCCACACGATCATACAATTTTATATTTTTTTAGTGTAAAAAACAGTACATAATTATTTCAATTTCATGGAGATTACACAAATAATCTCTAAGGATTATTTGAATATCTAAAATAGCATGTGATATATTTTTACACCAATGATTAGAAACCAATATTTAATTAATTTCAAATGATGTCTTGTATTACAATAGCTAGATCCCATATACAGTTTGAATATAATATAGATTTTTTAATAATAACATTAAATATTTTTCACCCAATGTTCCATATAATATCTACCATCTATTTTATTATCTTAATGTTTATGTCAATTATAATTGTACTAACACCACATAATACATTTCTTTTACAAGTTAAAAAATCTTTAATCTTCCCATAAAAGGGATACCCACTAGAATCACACTATTATGGAATTCATGGGTATCCACATCACTACCCAACACATACAGAAATACACTTTTTTGGGTGGATTCCAAATATGATCAACTATGACATAAAATATACATGATTACTTTGAAAATGAAAGCATTTATAACTAATAACAGTCAAGGAATCAACCAAAATACATCTTCAAACCAAGTGCACTTAAATCACCTATATAGATTTTTTGTATATTCCAATGTTACATAAATGGTCAATGTAATTATTCTTCTTGAAATTATAAAACAATGAAAATGAAGGAAAATTATTCCCCCTTATAATAATTATTTGTAAATGGGGGGACTTTATGAAATCCATAAAACACATATAATTATATCTATTTTATTCTCATAATATGTTATTTATCATTATATTTTCTCAGTTCATCCCAAGGAAGAAGGCTAATATATCATTTAACATAAAAATGTATGTAAAATAAATCTTTATTTGGTCTAGAAGGATTATTACACTAAAAAATAAATACTGGAAAATATAGACAACAAATATCTTTAAAATACTTATTACATGACTCTAACTAGAATAGTAACTTAATTTGGAATGATTATAAATATTTCCCAAAACAACTAGTAACCTCTAATAATAATAACACAAATATGAAAAAATTTCATGATCACATAAGTTTTATCCCTATTTTAATAAGTAATAACTCTCTATCATTTAAAATAATGAAAACAGGTTAAATATGTGAAGGGTGAGTGAATATGATACCACAATCGTCATTATGGTAGGGGACATCCATAATTTCATAATAAAGGGATGGTACAAAAAACCAAATTTCTCATTAATTTTTAGAAACAACCCCTTTTGGGTTGATTTCCCAACTTATGAATTGTCAATTATTACCTTTTGAGAAAATACACATATACCTAGGAATAATGATAATATTCTTCAGCCACTTAATTTGAGCATTGTGGATGATAAAAATTTCTCAACAAATATACGTTTATATATGATTCTCCCCAACTTTGACTTCTATTAGTATTGTCTTTTATTTTTTATCTTCCAATTCTTAATTCCATTAGGGATTATGGATTCATTAAATATTTCTACAATCTACCATGTTTCTATGGAAATATTTTCTCATGAATATAGATAAATTTAATTTATTTAATCTTTCTCTTTTATTTTTATATGTCGCAATCATCAAGCTATATAGAAGAAAACATCTATTTTTCATAAATGAATTCCATTGTATGTGAAGAAAAATTATTTGTTAAAATATTTAAGCAAATAATAGTCATAAATTATTCTATTTAATTACTCCTTTTTATTATATGATAGAAATCCATTTTTTTCACATGAGTCGTATTCTTATAATGTTGACACACCTAAAAGTTAGTCATATATTAAATTTTTTTGGCCAAACATTTAACCACTTCTTCACAATATTCTAAAACAATACCGATAGGAATATAAATTTCTTAAATAAATTTTTTTTATCGGGATTATCAAATTAAAAATAATTTTCATGGACATTTTTAATTGGTCTATAATGTGTATTTTTATTCTATAATAGTATCCTCTCCTCCTTTTTGGTGTGATATACATTTTATCTCTAATAACTATATTTTTTGTTTTTATTTATTAATAGTTTCGCTCATATAATTACCTCTAAAATAAGACTCTCATAATTGGTTGAAATATTTCTCAACATATATTGGTTCTTTAATATCATTAGTATAAGAATAATATCATGAATGTTTATACCAAAATTGAACATTGTAGAAAATTCTAATTTTTTGTTGGAGATGGTGTTTTGGAACCAACTATTTTTATATTAGATTACATAAATATTCTTATATTTGAATATTATTAAAAGTTATTTTACATATTGTTCAATAACCTACATGAATTTAATGTAGTAATAATTTAGTTTATTTGTGGAATTGATAAGGTTGTAGCAGTTATCTGCTACAATGAGAACATTGAAATTCAATGATGATATTTTTAAATATATTTTTATGATCATATGGCATTCTATGAATAGAAATAGTATATTTATATTTAGGTGTGAATAATCATAAGAGAATGAGTGTTTATCTTAGGAATTTCACACGTAGTAATCTCCCTGATAAGATATTACGCGAATAGACTGACAAGAAGAAATTAATAATCTTTATATGTCCATATATATTCCTATCTGTGATTATGTGTAATGGTCCATATAACCTAAAATTTTTATTAATACATTTCATGACTCATTCACTTAGAATTTGATACCAGAACTGGGCTTCCATAAGTTTGTGCCATGTAAGGTATGTTGGGTGTGCCATGAATGGAATTTTATTAATTGATAAGTCATGGAATATTTTTTCGTTCCCATAATCATGGATGTTGATATCTTATCCATTTGATAGAAATTGAAAAATCTCATTAAATTACATTTCTATTGTCAACTGAAGAATTTATTTCATATTCTCAAATAAATTCAAATTAATTATATAGGTTGATTTCATATATTTAAAACAAATTTGATGTTATATTGTGACACATGGATTATATTTAATAGTATGTGTTCATATAAGGTTGTTAACATTGTGACATTATATTCATTCCCTTGGGCGCCATATCCTATTTCTAGAAAATAATCATGAACATTAGGCAAGCACACAAGATTACATTGACAATAAATCCTAGAGTGTTAATAAATATGTTCAAATGTTGATCTAATTAATTTATATTTTAATTTACTAATTGGAAAAAAATATTTTCAAGGCAGAGGAATAACATCATTCATTTTTTTGATCATATAAGTATTTATTAAATATTTATTCAGAAAATTGTGAATAAAATATTTAATTTTATATTAATTATTTAATAAATATTCTTTTCAAGATTCTGAATAAAATATTTATCTTTTAATAAAATATATATTTTTATTTATTAAGTTAATAAATATTTCTGAGTATTTTGAGATGACCAATATCATGTCTTATGAAAAATATTAAATTTTAACTCAGAAAATTATATTTATCATTGTAATAGATATGGAACACGAGATAATTATTATAATAATACTTTCAATATATTGAATGGGATTTGATAGAGATTATTATGTTATTTGTGTTCCAGTGTTAAAATAAATAATATTTTCTCCTTAACCCTCACTATATATATTTTATTTTTATTTTTTAGGGTTAATTAAGGATTTACTATGACTACACAATAGAAATATGACCCTCATATTCCTCATTTTCTCTTCCTCTCAATAAAGTGAAGCACATAAGGGATTCCTTCAAGCCGGATGTTTATTGAAGAAATTAGGATGAATGCCAGAAATAAAATATCCACTATCATAGATGATGGTGTTTCATAGGTTTTTCTCAAAGATTAAACTAGCATGTATAGATCCCAACTAGAGGGGTTCTACAAATCAATCCTTCCTATGAAATAATAGTAATCTAGAAAAGTGGGTTTTTGGATAATAAAAAAATCATCAAAAAAAGATAAATTTACTATGTAATAATTCATTAGAAAGAATTTAAACTAATGATAAATTTAATGGAAAAGGATCCTCTTCATGTTTTGGTAATTCATATGTCAATATCCAGCAAGAAAATTTTTGTTAGCCATAATGTTCACATCTAGAATAATATGAGAATAATCCCTAGATTCAAAAATTCTAATATGGTTATTCACCCATTAAATTTTTTCCATTATTTCATGAACCATCATGTTTTTTCAAAGGGGACAAATTTTAAATTTATAACTATTTATTTTTATTGTCGATTTATGATATGAAATTCTGGTTAGATATTTCCATTATTAATGCTTTATTCATTAATAAAAAATTTAATTATAATGATTTCATAATAATAATTATCATCTTTTAGGGTTTCATAATTTATTATTTTTCTATGTATATATGAATAATCGATAGAGAATTCTTCAAGAATATACTATCAGTTTGGCTGGTGAGACTTATTTTTATAACCCATAGCCAGAGTATTCTCCTTGTAACCAATTACAATACCCCATGACCTATCATAGGATACATGGATTGAAAAAAATTAACTATATATGGTATATTTATTGTGAATTTTTTGTAGACTGTACTGACTGGTCATAAATATTTTAAATTACATTTTTAGTATCTAGCGTACACATCAGGTACTATATTCATTTTAGTGGAGAAATCCATGGTAAACATGTAGTAAAATACAAATATTCTATATTTTTTAGATTGAAATCCTATAAAATTAATGATATACATAATGTGTAGCATACATAGAAGGAATGTAACTCATTATTACCCACAACTCAAATACACACCATGACATTCAGTGAGTCCGGTGGACATGGGGAATGGAGAAAAAATGATGTGTTGCTAATGTACACTTCTTTTTATCCCAAATCCAATAAACACTCTCAGTTTTTCAATGGGTTGTGTAGACACACAACAATCCCGATACACATCAGGTAGCATGTTAGTAAACATCATGTAGTTTGTCTTTGGTACATGTCAAAGCCCCAAATGATTATCTAAGGTAAACAAAACACTAAAAACATTGTGAATGGTTGGTAATTACATTATAAATAGTCTTACAAATAAAAAAATAATTAAATTAAATGAGAACAATTAATAGTTTAATGAAAACCTAAGTACATTTTTGAACCACTAAAATCTTTTAAAATTTAATAGAGATTTAACAGAATTATTAAATGATCATATAATTTAATGTAGATTTATATAATTAAATATAATTATGGGTCATGATGTTTATTTTTAAGTAATATATTAATAATTAGTATATCTAGGATAATTCAGAAGTGTATTAAGTTAGAAGATAATTAAATAATTAATTCAAACATATTTAACTTAATAAAAAAAATTAATAGAAATGAATGTTAACCATTGTGGTTTTTTGTATATGTTTAATTTTTATGATCAACAATGATCTTTTCTAGACATGTGTATGAGATTGTTATATTTAACTAGTTTTATTACATGGGTTTTTAATTTTTAATTATTAAATTTAATATTATGGGAGTGTGTCATCCATCCCTCCTTTATTATATGGGACATGTGTGTCCAATTATAGTTATGTTACTAAATATAGTTGATCCTTTTCTTCCCCTGACCTAAATCTATGTTAGATATATATATATCATAAGAAGAATCCATGGAATGAGGAGTAGGCCCCATACAGAGTATTGATGATGCCATCCTATGAGATACATAGGTGGAATGTTCCAACACAAAAACTCAATCCAACACTAGAAAAGTGAGTTTTCCTCGAGGTCATATGTTTATTTATTTCCCCTCAACAAATTTTCCTTTTTATAAACATGTGATTTATTCATTGGTTTATTTATTTATTTATATTATTTTCATTATTTTATATAGGTGCAATACAATGGTTCTATAAACACATAATCTAATATCCAAATAAGGAATATAATTAAATAAATTACAGGAAATTTTGTTATCTAAACATTTTTAAAAACATTAAAAAATCCACTTAATATTAATAGGTCATTTAAGGATTAATTAAGTATTCATTACACATAATATTAAAAAATTAATTTACACAATATTATATAATACCAAAGCATCAATTAAATGATTTGGAATGAAATCAATAGAACTATGTGTTTGATTATCCTTTATTGGTACACATACTATAATAATTGATTTCTTACGAATTTTTTATATGAATTAATCAATTCAAACAATGATTAGTAACCCCCATTAAACTTTGTCTAATTGGGAATATATTTTTATAAAATCCATGTTATGATTTTAGATTGTGGAATCCAATCAAGGAATCATGGAGCTATAAAATCACATTTGGAAAAGAATTTTCTACCTTCCTAACATTGATTAATTGATTAATCCCTTAATTAGGATATGGGAAAGGGTATATAGATCCTTTATTAAAGAATTTCTAAAACACTATACATTCCATTTAACATTGTGAGGTATTTTTTGACATGCTAAAATTGTGGGGTAATTGATAAAATTATATTTATTATATGTCACAAAAATTATAATCCAGTGAATCAATAATAATATTCTCTTCTATATTTAAAAAATAATTAAATCATCCCCATCAACATTATCTTGGTGATAAATTTTGTAGAATGAATATCTTACTAATTCTAATAAATTCATAGAAAGTTTCATATGTGTATGGGTCATGACCATCATTAATAAAAATATAATGTGATAGAATCTACACTTCCTAATCCACCTAAAAAGGTGGATATTTATGAAAAGTTATATATCTTGGAAAAACACATAAAAACACAATATATGTTAATTGAATAATGAATTAATACAAGTCTATTTAAATCATGAAGTATAAGGTAGATAATAATAATTATATAATTCTTAAACATATCATTGAACTATATAAGGAGTGCGGTTGAATGGAATAATTTGGGATCTTCAAGTGTCACACCTGTTTTTTTAATGTCTTTGTTTTGATCCGGTTCATTGGAAATAAAGATCCTTTTCTTGGGTTTTGGATGATATTAATTTTGGGTTTTGAACTTCCATATATGACTAATCATATTACTATTGTTTCCCGATAGATTTTTTGGATTTTTTGGAGAAATGGGTGGTTACTTCATGATTTGGGCCAACCGTGAGACCATTTCAAGATTTAATAACCAAATTTTACTCATTTATAAGTCCTTAATTTTTCAACATTTTTCACTAATTATACTTCACACATGGCCTCCAATAACATATTAAAACTACCATATCTTTTTGGGACCCTTAAAAATTAATAAAAATGGAGAATATGGGTTATAAATTCATGTATTGGGCCAGCCTATGGGACCATTTCTAGTTTTAAGAAAATAATTTTCTTCTTTTATATATTATTCGTTTTTTTTTTACTTTTCGATGATTACACCTACCACACGATTCCAGGAACACTAGTAACACCCCCATATTCCATTTTACCTCTTTGTAGTTCATATTGTCATGGATTAGGGAAAATAGTTACAATGGCTCTCAAATTGCCCAGATTTTCCAAAGGTATTTTGTCTCATTCATAAATAATTAAATTTGTTCTATTTTATCCACAATTATTCTTACCTTGGTTAATCCAGACAATATGAGAATCTAAAAGGAGTTTCAAGTCATTACCTTTCCTCTATTGGTACAGATCCAAGGAAAGATGAAGTGTTTTCTGGTTTCCAAGGTGAGATTCCTTCTCGTTTAGCCCCCCTCTTCTTCCTCCTATCATTTTTTATTTGGTTTATATTTTCCTATAGTAATTATAGAACTAGGGTTATGTTATATCCTGATATTTGATAGGGTTTTTGTTCTTTTCGGTATGGTATTCATAGGTTTAGTGTTTATAAACCCTCAGATGGTGATATTGGGTGTGTGTTTCCATAACACCAAGGATTTGAGGTAGGATATCCATTGCACAAGCCTTTATCAGTTATGATTCATAATTTACATATTTTTAGAACCTAATATATATTTTTATTACTATTTTTCCAACTTTAGATAATTTTCATGGTGTGAATAACGTTTTTTAGATTAGTTTTGTGAAAGGTTGTGGTGTTTTACCATAAAAGTGCACACGAGTATTTGTTTAAATATCTCATTATCTTTTGCACCTTTTTTGTGAGGTTAGAACCTTGTTTTGTTATATTGATCATTTATAGTATCTTGAATAAACTATGGCATGCAATTGGTTTTTTTTCCTTGTCAAGTGCTTAAAATAAATTTTTTTATTTAAAAGTGCATGTGATGTGTTCGATAAATTTCACGGTTGGATTTTATGTGTTAAGTGTGATTTAAAAATTATTTTTATGGATTTATAAATTCATTTTAAGAATGTAAAATTTTTCTGTTTGATCCTTATATGACTTTCCAATGTGTATTTGGTTTTACAAACGTATGTTTTTTGGTTTACAACATGTTTTGGCCCGAGTTATCGGACAATGGCCCATTTGACAACCATAGGAAAATGGTTGTGTTTTCAATATGTAACATGAGTGTTTTAAGGGATTTATGAAAGTGTTTTGATTATATAAATTGTGTTTAAACACCTAATTAATAAAATTGAAATGCATTCCATTGTCACATGATATTTTTGATAAATGCTTAAAGGCAAGTTTGGCATTTTTTCCTTGTAAAAATGGTTTCCATGTCTATTTCAGGTTCTATCATTTGGGGAAATTTTATGGTTCATGAAATTTATTTATTAATTTGTTTTTTTTATTAAACATCTAGTTTGATGTAGTATTTATGGATTTTTGGACTTAAACGTGCTTTTTTGAATGGATTTTATGTGCAAGGTGTTGTCATACTTCTTGAAATTGTTTTCTGAAAATTTAGGTGGTTTATTGATCCATGAATGAAATGCGAGACTTGTGTGTGTACTATATGATTTTTGTTTTATTTTTAAATGGAATATTTATGAGAAAGTGGTATTTTTTATATCTATTTCTTGTTTTGAGCACAAAAAGTGAAAACCCTGGTATCTAGGTGGGCGGAGGTGTACTATTATGCTAGTGATCCCGTGGTGTTTGGCCCCTGTATCACATAACAAGTTTAACGATAACAAAACTAACTAAACTATGATGATGATGTTGTAGGAGGACTAATATTTTATGGGTATTCTTCCAACTAGTGTCATGTGTGCACAAGAACTGTTATTTTTATGGTTACCTTCACAGAGATACGAGGTACATGGGGCTCAAAACTAACTAGTGCCTAGGGGTGTTCCCGTGACTTGTGCTCCTAGGATATTTTTTACACACTATTAGAGTACGGTGTGTTTGTTTGGTAAATTAATCAATGTTTGTGAGTTATTTAAAAGTGTAAATTCTTTAATTCATCCCTATTGAAAACTATTTTCATTTTGAAGTTGCACCTCTTTGAAATTTTTTTACTGGCATTCTTGTTTATAAAACATGCATGTTTTGTTTTGATAATTATTATAACATGGATACTCCTTTGAAAACATAATTTAATATGATGTGTTTTGAACATGAAATTTATTTTTATTTTATTTTAAAGGAATTGAATTGGTAATAGAATATCGGCCTAACCTACTGAGTTTTAATAATCACGCCCATAGTCTTCTTCTATTTTTAGCCCTTGTGTAGGTTTTAGTTTGAGTTTGATAACCTTGGGTGACATGTGATCAATGTGATAGAGAGTGACAAGTGGGGTCACATGGAGTTAGTTGGTTTTCATGTCTTTTCAGTTGATTTTTTGGTTTAGTTTTACTTTTGGTTTCTTGTAAAAATAATGTTTAGTTCAATTTTTTTATTCAAATGTATTTTGTGATGTTTGTTTAATTCCACTACTTGTTTGATTATTTATATTTGGGTGAAATTAATACCATTTTTACTCTATTGATGCCCTCTGTGCTTTTCTCTATTTTGGGAGGATTGGGAACGCCTCTCGGGACATGTTGTGGGCTGGCCTGGGTGACCGGTTCAGGGTGGACTCAAGCTGGTTCGTGACAAAATGGTATCAAAGGAGGTCAGATATTTACTGACCTTTCTTTTTGTAGTGCCCTTGATATTTGGGTTATTTCAAGGTATGTGGAGTAGGATTGTTGGTACATTAGTGTTAAGTGAAATAAGGGATCTGGGAACTATTTATCGTTCTGATCCTCGGGTTTCCACGAGAAGTCTAGTTTTATTAGTGTCTTTTGTTCTTGTTGATTGTTTGGTGTTGGGATACAACAAGGGTAGAATGAATAATGTCCTCCGTCAGATTTATGGGCCTAGTAGGCCATGTGAAGCTACGACATGGTCCTAATAAGACCCTCCATGTGTATTTTGTGTTTGATATATGGTCGCCACCCATATGGTAAAGTCACCCACTACCACTAGTTTGTTTTTGGTTATCTTAGACCTTTCTTAAATTCTGTTTTTTTTTTAAAATCCATATGTGAGAATTGTGGAAATTGGTTTTAAAGGAATGATTGGATTTTGAAAACTAGAAATATGGGTTTTCAAAATTTAAATATAATAATGATTTTGTAAGGATTTGTTTTTGTTAAAAAAATTATAAGGAAGTAGAAATGATTTAACAGGATTGGATTATACCCAATCTAAACTTCTGGTTTGTTGGAATAAAATATTTTGAATGTGTGAATCATTTTAAGGCGATTTTGAATATATTTTTTTTAAATAGGGTGTTTTGGGATACTGAAAAGTGTTTGAATATGATGTATTGGTTTTAGAAATTGATTTTGATAGGTTTGTGTTTTCCTACAAAGTGTATTTGTTTCAATGGACATCAGAATATGGAAAGATACATTGCTGATTTTTTTAAAATTGGAAGGGGTTGTTTGGAGTAGCTTGGTTATTAGGAAAGTTGTGAAAATGAAAAGGAGTATGTTTTTATGAATATGGTTCTTGATGATGTGTGGTTTGTTTTGTGAAATATGAAAAGGGTTTGGAATTGGTGGTTTGTTCTCTGTTCGAAGGTACATGATTTTTGGAATGATGTTAATTTATTAACCTTTGGTGTTTTCATGCATGATCACATGTATGGTTTTATTGATATCTGGAAGGATTGCCTATATGGAACAGTGGGTGGGTTTCTTGGGTGGCATAGAAATGTGAATTGGAATGAGACCTGATAAAACACCATTAGTGAATGTGGAAATACCCCATGTTATATTGTTTTTTAAAAGTGTCTTGAGGTGAAAATTTGTGGCATTTTTTATAAACAGATGGTTTTGTGGAATGTTTTTTTCTATATCTTAGAATATTTGATTATTCATTATTAATCCTTGTGATATAAAATTAATACTCTTGATTTGTCTTTAGTTGGGGTCTTTTTTGTGGATCTATTTTGGATTTTTGTTCAGTGGGTTTCTAAGGATGTGTTGGATGTTGTGATGTGGTCATGGATAGTTCTCCATTAGAATGATTTCTTATTGATCAACATAAAGAATAATTTAAATATTAAATACACATCTTTGGATGATGACTCATCACGTTTTTTTGAATAGATATCTTTTTGGGATTTATTTAAAGTGATTATAGGTCGTGATAATTCTTTTGGACATAACTGTTTTGTTCGGTGATGTTGATGTGTTTCAAGGTATTCCTTGTCCAATTTTCTACTTGTTCGGAGTGAGAGAGAATAGTGCTATGAATATATGAATTCCTTTTTATATGAATCTGTGTTGTTGATAAAGTGAGTTTTGTGGGGGTGTTGTGATCTTTAGAACCTAACTGTGATGCATCAGATGCTTCAAGAATAAGGGCCCCAGCCATAGGACTCAGAGTGAAGCTTTTCACGTAGTCAGGAAATCACCAGAGGTGTGGATTGATTGACTAGGCTTCTACCTCCACTATTTTGGTATGGTATTTTCTACTCTATTTTGGTTCCTCATCAATGTGAATTTATTCACAATGAGCGTGGTGAACTTACCCCTCACACAATGTCTATGGTTATGAATTAATGGATGTGGGTTTCTGATCAATGTCCCTTTGTGGACCACCTGTGTAAATCGAGTGATGTCTTGGTTTTTCATGTTCATAGGTGGAGAGTGGTGGGTAGTTCCATCATTTTTTTTGTTTCATTTTCCTAATGATTGGGTCCCTTTCCCTCCCCTCCCTGTGTTGTGGAGGTCTGGATCCATGAAGAATGTGTTGGGCTAGTTCTTGTTCCCTTTATTCCGGAGTGGGTAGTTTTGATTTTCATGTATTAACCATTTTAACATGGTTTTTTAGATTGTTGTGGAAGAGTAGGTGGTCTTATTCAGGTGATCCCAAATTCTATTTCATGTTTAATTATTTTTTTTACATTTATAGTTGGTCCTTAATAGTGGGGATACCCACTACAGGTCTCGAAGATCCTTCCATCAAGGATTTGTTGGATGGTAGTTGTGATTTAATGGTGGGGAGCCCATACCAAAATACCCCAAAGACATTAGATTTAGTTAATTATATTTGGATTGGGTTATCATTGGGTTCATTAGTAGAATTCCAAAAAATTTGGTTCATGTCTTGGTTGTGGAGGTGGTGGCTTGATCTTTCCGTTGATTCGCAGGAAGTGGTTGTGAGTTGGTGTTTTTTGGAGAATATGATAATGTTCAGTTGACAGTAAATGATATTTATAAGGATTTTGAGGTTGGATCATGTTGATATGAAATCCTTAGGTTTTTTTCTATTATATCTAATGTGTTATGACTTTTCGAGGGCAGAATGATTTAATGGTGGGTAGAATTGTCACACCTGTTTTTCTCTTTCTGTATCTTGGTTTTGATTATGTTCATTAGAAATAATGATCCTTTTAATGTGATTTTTATGAGATCAATTTTTATTTTTGAACTTCCATATATGACTAATCATCCTACCATTGGTTCCCCATATCTTTTTTGGGAGTTTTGGAGAAAAGGGTGGTTACTTCATGATTTGTGCCAACCGTGAGCCCATTTCTAGATTTAAAAAAACAAATTTGTTTCTACTGTAACTCCTTCATTTTTCATCATTTTCCCATCATTATACTTCCCACATGACCTCCACTGACATATTAAAACTACCAAATCATTTTTGTCACCTTATAAATTCATAATCATGGTGAATTTGGGTTATATATTCAGGCATTGGGCCATCTCCAGGGCCCATTTCCAGTTTTAAGAAAATTATTTCTTTTATATGTTATTCCTTTTTTATAATTTTTGGAGATTATACCTCCCACACAAGGCCAAGAAACCAATTAGAAACCCCATGTTCTATTTTATATCTTTGGATCTCATATTGTCTCAGAATAGGGAAAATATTTTCAATGGTTCTCAAATCATCCAGATTTACAAAGGTAATTTGTCTCTTTCATAAATAATCAAATTCGTTCTATTTTTTCCACAAATATTCTCCCCACGGTTTTTACAGTACATAATATCCTCTCCAAGTAGTTTCAATCCATTAAAATTCTTCTATGGGTGCAGATCTAAGGGGATACGAAGTGTTTTCTGGTTTCTATGGTGAGATTCCTTCTCATTTCTCCTCCCTCTTCTTCCTCCATTCATTATTTAAAGGTTTTATATTATCATATAGTCAAACTAGGCCTAGGGTGTTGTTATTCCATGATATATGATGGTTGTTTTGTTCATTTTGGGATGGTATTCATAGGGTTACTATTTATAAATCCTCAAATGGTGATATTGGGTGTGTGTTTTCATTACACCAAGGATTTGAGGTAGGATATCCCTTGCACACACCATTATAATTTATGTTTCCTAATTTTCATATTATTCTCACTTGATATATATGTTAATTTTTTATTTTTAGCCTTTTTATAATTGTATTGGCATGAATAATTATTTTTTAAGCTTTGTTTTGTGAAAGGTAGTGTTTGTTTGTGAAAGGTAGTGTTGTTTTGTCATAAAATTGAACAGAAGTGTTTTTTTAAATGTTTAATTATCTTTTTCACCAGGTTTTTGAGTTTTATAACGTTTTTATGGTATTTTGTACAAGTTATAGTTTCTCTAATAAAATAATTCATGCAATTGGTGTTTTATTCCTTGTCAAGTGCTTAAAATATATTTTTTTGTTTAAAAGTTCATGTCATGTGTTCGGTAAATTGCCCGGTTTGTTTTTATGTGTTATGTGTGTTTTAAAAATTATTTTTTTGAAATTATAAATGTGTTGGAAGAATGAAAAATTTTATTTTTGGTTCCTCATATTTATTTACAATGTGTATTTATTTTTACAAACAAATGGGTTTTGGTTTACAACATGTTTTTCCATGAGTTGCCGGAAAATGGACAGTTTCACATCTTTATGAAAATGGTTGTGGTTTGAATATGTAACATGATTGTTTTAAGGGATTTATGGTAGTGTTTTTATGATTTAAATTGTGTTTATACACCTCATTAATAAATTTGAAATTCATACCTTTATCAAATGTTAGTTTTGTGAAAGGCTTAAAGGCCCATTTGGCATTTTTTCCTTGTAAAAATGGTTTCCATGTGTATTTTGTGTTCTATCTTTTTGGGACATTTAATGGTTCATGAAATTGATTTTATAATTGATTTTTTGGCTTACAAATCTGGTTTTATATGGTATTTAGGGGTTTTTGACCTTAAAATATTATTTTTATTGGATTTTATGTGCAAGGCCTTGTTATACTTCTTGATGTTTTTTTATTTAAATTTAGGTGGTTTATTGATCCGTGATTGAAATGTGAGACATGTGTGTTCCCTGTTTGAAGTGTGTATGATTTTTAAATGGAATATTTATCATAAAATGGTATTTTATATATGTGTAACTTTTTTGATCACAGGAAGGGAAAACCTGGGTATCTAGGTGGGTGGACATGTACTTGTATGCTACTGATCAAGTGGGGTTTTGCCCCTGTTTCTCATAAGAAGTTTGATAATGGAAACAATAACTATACTATGATGATGATTTTGTTATAGGACCACTAGGTTATGGGTATTATCATTACTAGTGTCTCTTGTGCATGAGAAATGAGATTTATTATGGTTACCTTCACCAAGATATGAGCTACATGGGGCTCACAGCTAACTAGTGCATAGGGGCATTCCCTTGACTTGTGCTCATTAGCTTTTTTTTACCCACCATCAGAATACGGTGTGCTTGATTGGTAAATTAAGCAGTGTGTGTGTTATTTAAATTGTTACATTATTTAAATTTTCCCTCTTGAAAACAATTTTCATTTTGATGTTGAACCTCTTTGAAAGAATATTACTAGCATTCTTGTTTACAAAACATGCAAGTTTTTGTCTGATAATTATTATAGTATGGAAACTCATTTGGAAAAAATACATTACATCTTATATTTAAAACATGATATTTATGTTTCTTTTAATTTAAGTAATGGTCATTTGGAATAGAATATCGAGCTAATCTAGTGAGTTTTAATACACACTCATATAGTCTTCTTCAATTTTTAGCCCTTGTGCAGGTTTCAGGTTATGTTTGATCACCTTGGGAGACATGTGGTAATTGTGTTGGAGAGTGACCAGTGGTGTCACATGGAGTTATTGGGTTGTCAGATTTTTTAGGTTAAGTAATTGTTTTAGGTGTACTTTCGGTTTCATGATCAAATAAGGTTTAGGTCAGTTTTTTAATGTAAATGTATTTTGGGTTGTCTGTTTCCTTCTGCTATTTTTTGATCATTTATATTTGGATGAAATCGTTTCCTTTTGTACTCTATTGATTCCCTCGGTGCTTTTCTCCATCCCGGGAGGATCAGGAACGCCTCTTGAGACTTGTAGCAGGATGACCTGGGTGAACGGTTCAGGGTCGACACGGGATGGTTCGTGACAACAAGGATCCATTTCAAAGTAAAATTTTATAAGGTTTGGAATTTAGGCTTTAGATATTAAATATTATTGTCTATATTTTGTTCCCATAGGTTCTATTCACTATACTCCCTAAATAACAACACAATAATCTCATTCTTGAATCGATGCCTTATATCTTCTCAATGATTGATATTAATTTTTATATGAATATCATTGAGAAGTATCTTCCAGTTATTCATGCCTTACCTCACCCTGTTGAAAATGATATGGTCAGCAAACAATAGTTATGTAGATAATAAGAGTAATAGAAAATCATATAAATATATCTATGTCCAAATATTAATTTCAATGAATTCTTAGAAGAAAAAAATAAAGGGGATATTAAGGGAACATTATTACTATAATAATCCAACCTCAGTTTTCACTGAGCCCGACACCCAACATGATTATCAATAAATTTTGAAGGTAATTATTGATACTTATAGGATGGAAACTAATTTCTAGGTACAATAGTAATACCTTTTGGATGTTTTTTTATGAAATTAATGATAAAAAACTACAAACTAAATAAAGACAAGAGTAAAAAATAAATAAACATGGGAATCCGGTCATAACCAACTCAATCAATCCAAACCAATAACATAAATATAATCAAAATCCATACAAAAGGATGAGAAATAGATAAATAAATAAACAGAAAGAAAATAAAAAACCAAATTCAGTTGATATTGAACCAAGTTGATGATACATATGGTTTCCCACCACCACTAAACTCACCCCACCTCAGCCTCACAGAATAAAGGGCATATCTAACTAGAAACCTAGAACATTACATATGTATGTTATTGATAAAAATACAGGTATTTCACCATAAATTGATGAATATATGAAATATATTTCATAAGGTAATTAATGATTTCTAGTTTTAAGATAAACTAGAAAGCGATATTTCTAATATAAAATGCAAGAATCCAAATATATGTATAATAACTCTTGAAAACATTATTATATTTTTAAAAAACGAAAAAAATAAATAGAATATAAACTACCATCTTGATCAATTAGAAAACTACACAAACCCCAATTTTAATTTCCCAAAAAACTCATTCTTTTATTGAAAAAAAAAACAATTTAATGCATGTACCTAGATGATGTCTCTATTTAAACCAAAAAACTAATCTGTAAATCCACCTAAAATCATTCAGAAAAGAGACTTTAAATCTTAAATATGTATTTTCAAATATCATTGAATGTTATGTTACAATAAAAATTACCCAACACATATACATTTTAAGAAAAACAAATAGAAACCAAACATCCAGAGAAATTAATAAAATATAAATAGGTAAATGTTACATAATAATGGAAGTAATGGAAATGAAAAAGATCAATAAATCATACCCCCTACACTCAATCAACTACAAAACATGAATTATACTACATCATGGGCTCTTCCATGGAATTCTTAAAATGTGAATAATCTAACCATATAATATTATACCAACTCAAGAACCAGTATCCATATTGTAATGAAGTTCAAAGGCCATGTCATCCAACTATCTCATAGAAGACTCGTTGAAATGGAATCCTCCTTCTATCATATAAGACCTAGGATTTCTTCAAAGACACTAGAGACATGTGAAAAAATTAGAATAACAAATTATATCTTCCACATAGTACCTAGTTTTTGATGACCAATAAAAAAGTGAGTATTAGGAACATAGATACCAAGTCTAAAACACAAGGCATAACCCAACTACACCTACCCCTAAAAACAAACAATTAATATCCTCATATATAAAAGGCAACAAAAAATTGAATAACCATTTTAAACAATATAATTAACAAGAATATCTTTGATATTAACAACCTAAACTAGTGGAAATTAAATGAAGATGTGCCATTTGAAACCACCATTTTAAATCTAATGTTTCAGGAGTGCATTGAACAATAAATTTTTTCGAGATACCAAGACCTTTCACTTTTCACAATGATACACTTATGTAATTTAAATCAAAGTGATGGAAAAATGAAATCTAGATAAAAATTGATCAAATACTCCCTCCAAACATAGGTCTTATTCTTTGAAATACTACACCAAACTAGAGGCTATTTATTTTTATCAACCCATTCCAAGTCCCTCTTGATAATTTCATAAAGTGGTAAATTATAGACACATTCCAAAAAACCATTTAAAATTAATTAAAACCAACAATTTCAACCCTGTTTTGAAATAAAAAACCCTTCGAAAACAAATTCTATTTAAAACATTGTTTTTTTATCATTGAAATCCATAGCTGGGTATAAACCCAATTAAAAATAAGAAAACCATATCAAATATCCATATGATAATTTCATAAAAGCATGAATCCTTTATAAATTTTATTTTAAATATTAATGAATAAAATTCACATGAAATCCAATTGTAAAATATAAAACTATATTAAAAGGACTCAAAATCACAAATAATCTACAAAATGTAATCATTCTTTAATAAATAATAATATTGATAGAAAATTCACACATTTAATTCCAAAATGATATAATTTTCTAGATACACCTACTTCAAGAGATGGTTATCAAACTAAAATGCGTCATCTTCAACGAAGGACACACCAACAAGGATTGAAATAGAATATTAAAATAATAAACTCTAAAACACACAACTTTAGATCTTCCTTGAAACCTAAAATAAACCAAAATAGATCTATTTCTCATGTGGGAGAATAATATAAATAGAAAATTGGGAGGGAAGGGATAAAGAGTGAAATATAAGAATAAATACATCAGATCTAATTAAAAAATTTGAAAGGATGGAAAATAAACATGAGGTATAATAAATTAGACTCGTCTATTTTTCACAAGTAGTTTTCAACAAGTTTTAGGAGGAATATTAGTGGAAAACCATTAAATTTGTGGTCAGAAAAATAGAAAATTTCCCAAAAATTAGTCACATGGCTTATTCTCAGGGTTTTGACACAAGAATTTTGATACCATGTGACAAATATTAATAATCACTAACTTATAAAGGAACCCTGGATATAATTCTCCCTAGGCACTATATGGTCTGGAAAACCATGCTCATATAATATCGTTTGGAATTGTCAAAAATAGGAGGAAAATCACATTTTTTTTACAAAATTACCACTCAAGCACAATTATAGAACCTTGACATTGAAAAACCCAAAAAACCTATAATGTTTCACCATAAACTCATGAATTTTGTACATAACTAAGTGCATCCCTTGCTGATAGAACATGATCAGTTCAAAATGAATTGGAAGGGATCCTAAAAATGGGGTACAAAATATTTTACCTATAATGATGTACTATAACCGTGAATAGAATAAAAACATTAAAAATTTACAAGTACACATTTATAAATCCCTGAAAAATAAAACCAAACATCAACCTCAAGAAACCACACAAATGTAATAACATCATGACACATGGGTTGACAAAAACCCAATATAATTCCACTTTATTCCCCAAAAATTTCTATATTCAAAATTGAGGATGGGATATGATGAGAAATATAAATGGGAAAAATCCACAAGAACAACTTAAAATTATAATACCGTAGGAAAAAGAACCATGATCTTAATACTATTAAAATAATCAACCATGTTTTCAACATGCCTCCAAGAACAAATGAAACAACACACTATGAAAAAACTCATATAAGGATTGAGAGACCAAACATGGGCTTTTAAAAATTTATAATTCTTTTATAAAGGTGGTACCAATGAGAAAAAACAAGAGAATCATCTTCAACAAACCAGGTAACCATGAGGGAAACCTTCTCTTAATCCAAAAATAACATCAAAACCTCATAGAAGAAAGATTAAAATAAAAAGCCTTAAATAACAACATGATTACTGAACCTAGGTCATATCAGACTAAAATAACATAGGGCCAAATTTAGATAACATTCCCATAATTCATCCTCAAGAACCCAAGAAAAAAACAATCTAATATACCAAACACAACTAGTAAATTAAATACCCTAGTTACCCAACCTGACATAAAATTATTATATCATTTCCAAGAAATGAGAACCTAAAAATATCAACATAATAATGAGGGTAACGAAACGTCTCTAGAAAGGTAATAATGAAAAAACACTCAACAAATGGCCCTTAACCGTAAAAAACAACTAAAAGGGTGAGATGTGGTGGGAATATAGAATTTAAAAAAAACAGGGAATTTCATTAAGAAATATTCAAGTAATCCCATATGATGTATCCCAAAAGGGAACCACCGCAAAGATCCCAAAAACAAAATTTAAACTCAATATATTAGATTAATACCATCAAAGGAATGGTCGTGAAAAAGTTATATCCACATGGATTTCACCCCAGACCACTTTTATGAATTAGGCATACCAAACATTATGAGATGACTAAATAGCCACAATAGAGGCAAACTATACGAGACATATGATAGAAGGGAGTAGAATTTCATGGATCCCCACACTATAACCCATGAGATATCCCTTCTATACATGATAAATTCACCATGCATATACCTTGGGCTCATCCCTCGTTTTCTCTTCACACATCGAGTTATCCATTTTTCCACTAATTGGAATGAATGAATTGGATAACACAGGCTTCCAAGACTGGTCAACATATTCTCAAATGCTCTTATTGATAAACACCTAAAAGGATGTATTATTAGAAAAAATTACAGATGAACCAAAATATAGGAGAACACTACCTATGAGGAAATGCACTTTCTATGAATCTTTTAAGACCACATTTTAGAGAAAATATGACAAAAATCAAAAAGTGATCAATTTACCCCCACACACCCTAATGAAGACCCACATGATCATGTTTTTCTTCTCTTATTTCACATCTTCATGGATGAACCACTAAATATTCCATCATAAAAATCCTATAACAAGTAGTGTTTAAGAAAAAAAAATATGTAACACAAACTCCTACCAAATATGGCTAAACTGAATGTAAATAAGTCAGTAAACATCACCCACAAATCATTAGGTGTTCCAAGAGAACTTATAATTATCTAAATATATTCCAAGAACCTCACCACATCAATGATCCCTTTATCACAACTAAAATAAGGTTTTTGTTGACTCATGAAGTCAAAAATGGGGTATGTGGTCAAGTAAGATTCTACATCCACCACTACCCTTGGTGTTTTGGTTGGCTCTAGAATAGAAGAAACTATTTCAGCCATTCTGGAGAAAAATAATAAAAAAAAAATACATGAAAATATTCAATTTATTCCTCACAAAATTAAGAAAATTATTCCATTATAAGTGATCACAAAAACCCAAAATTACAATCCATTTAAATGGGAATCTATAAATATTCACTTCTAATGAAAATTTCTTCTACAAAATATTTTCTCCAAATTATTTTTAAATCAACCACCACCAAGTATTTTCTCAAAAATGAATCCAATATATCTTCTAAATGTACTAAATCAACTTTATTGTAAAATACACACAAATACATACATAAATAGCCCCAATATAGAAAACTAGACAAAATTTATTCCAAAATACCACTTCATTTTGAAAATCATGTCCCCAAAGAACTCTCAACAAAAATAATTTCCATTTTTGAAAACACACTTAAAACATGATTCCTAAATAATTTTTTCCCCATTGATCCATAAAACCTTGTTTAAAAATGAGCATTTCATAGATGTAATTTACATTCCAAAGCAAGGTTTAAATAAAACCATGTTCTTTCAAACAACCACACATTAATTCATTAACAGTTCATAAGAACCACATCCACGAAGGTAATAAAAACATTTAGTAATCCAAACACAACACGTGAGAACTACATATGGATAGATCGTTAATTGAGATGAGTCAAAACAAGAAAACTAAAAATGATATTTTATTGATAATTATTTAGCCACATGGGTTGTAAAAATATTTTCTAGTCAAAAAACTCACTCTTTAATGAAGGAAACTCAACCACACGAGAAAAAAATGGTTTACTGGGTCATGCATGATATATGTAAAACTCAAATTATCCATCACCTTTTCCCCATTACAAGTAATTACCACCCAATATCTCTTAAATATTTAATTCTATAAAACATTTTCACATCAAAATCCATCATAAACAACTAAAACCAATATTAATTTACAATTTGAAATGATACTCACCCTAGAAGCATAAGGCATGTGACGAGTAAGCCCAATCTAGACTATCCCCACTCTTATATATTATGAACTAAAGATCCTAATATCCATCATACTATAAAATTTTCAATAACATTTGATATATGATAATCATAGTCTCTTAATAGAGATGCCTAAAATTCAATGATATTATTTTTTATTTAATTTGATACGGTTATCACTAAGCCCAAAACCAAACCCGATTTTACAAATCACTCAAATAGAGTTCCAAATCCCAACTGGATAAAAATTAGTGCCTAGGAATCACAATAATCCATTTTTTTAAAAAATAACTATTATTAGAGACAAACTATAGTGGAATAAATAAAAACAATATCTAAAAAAAATATACATTCCCAATAGTTCATAACCATCTAAACTGATCCAACCCATTCACATTAATATAATAAACATCCATAAATATTGGTAAAAAATATATACAACACTAAAAAATTGAAAAATTTAAAACCAACATGATTAAAATAGGGACCAACCCCATGGAAATTCTGGTTACCCACTACCTCTTAACTTATACCAAATTAACATCAAGAATTTTTGGAAGGAATGATCTATAATCGTAGAACAAAAAATATATAGTCATGAGAAATAAAATCCTCATATGTAACTATAACCTACTGAATCTATGAAAAAAAATTTATAAGGGAATTCATCAATTACAGTTGAATAATAAACTTCAAGATAGGTCATCTGATAAACCGTTTGAAAAAAACATGTTCATAATCACATTTAAAAACCTTCAAAATGGTTTTCTAAATCCAAAAAAAATATTTTAAAATGATTCAAATGCCTAAGAAATATCAAAAAGATAATAATACCTACTTATATTTACAAAAAAACTGATTTGGTTTATTAATGTGAAAACATTACCATTAAATCATGTCATTAGTGGAAGCCTCAAATGAAAAAAAAACCATTTTGAAATGCACATTATATAACACACTTAATAGTATATAAATCCAAAAAAGCTCTCCCCAAACATCATTAAAACTCATTTTCCAAAGGAAAATACCCAACACTCACATGGGTAAAGTAAAAAATATAGGCACCATAAATCATAAGGAATGCATAAAATATGAAAAGGAAAAGGTATTATAATAATTAAATCATGGTAAATTACATATAAAATGAATGAATCATACATCCCCCAATCAATAACCAACAATTAAATAAAATGATTCTTGGTATGTACCCTAGGATTCATAATATGTGATGTATATAACCATACATGTGTAATCTAACTCATGAACATGTTACCGAAATGTGATAACGATAAAAAAAAAAGCCATTCAATTAGCCTCACATGCCTCATTGTGATAGAAAACCCCTCCATACCCTTTCATCCTTGAATAATTTGAGGGACACTAGGAATGTTTGAACCTATTATTGTAACAAATTAGATCTCTTACATAGTACCCAATTTCATTAAAGACTAAATATGTTAGGTGTAATCACCCTCAATCCAAATGTAATGCACAAGTTATAACCTAACTACCATCACCCCTACTACCCAAAAAAATTAATATCCCCATATACAAAATGAAACCACAACATAAAAAATAACATTCCCACACATGGTGAGAAACATGAATCTCATAGACATAAATAATACACAGAAGGGGTAAATAAATCAATGAGAAATAAAGGGGTTCCTTTCAAAGATACCATGTTGAAATCAAATTCCCAACTAGTCCTTTAATGCAAAAACATTTCATGATATATCATGACCATTCAAATTTTATAAAGTGCCACTCAGATTATTGATTACAAAATGATGGAAGTCACAGAAAATATTTACAAACATTTAAATTCTACCAACCAACATGTATTCTTATTTGAAATAATAATCATTTCAAAAGGATATTCATTTTAATCAAAAAAATATCTGATTACCTTATGTCATTTTCATAGGTGTAAATCTATTACAAATTTAAAATCACCATGTGAAATTCCCTAATGATCCCCCTTTGTAAACATATTTGAGATCAAAACATCACTTAAAAGAATTTCATGAAAAATATATTTTTCATTTATTGAAAAACTAAACGTTGTCAAACCCTGAAGCACATCATGGGAAAAAATTCAAATAACCATACATAAATTTCACAAAATTTTATAACATATAAACATTCAATTTAAAATATGATAACATGGAATTAAAATGAAATTAATTTATTCCAATATCAAAATTTAATGATATATAATTACATATCCAAAAATCTCTAACATAAGATAATTTTTTTCTAAAAAATGTAATTTTCAAAGAGTAAGAACAGATTGGATTATTAAATGAATAAATTTCAAAGAAACACCTTACCCAAGAGATGAAAATCAAGATAAAATTTTTCACCTTAAAAACACAATTATAGGGACAGAAATAGATTCTAAATAACTTATACAAAAAAACCCAAAACATTATATTCACATGAAACCATAAAATCATCTACAATTGATATTGGTATCATTGGTGAAATCCAAAATAAGATAGTAGATTATAGTAAGGTAAGATGAGATAAAGAAGGGATGAATACCTTGTTCAAATAAAAATGAAAATGGGATTTTGAGGTGGACTGATTATAGATCTTATTTAGATCCCAATGTTCATATGACATGTTTGGGGAGGGATAGGGGTGGAAAAAATTTAAGTTTTAAGAGAGATAATTATAATTTACCAAAAAAAATAATCATCAAGGCACACCTTATAGTTTTTTCACACGATTTCCCAAACCATGAGATAATAGTGCATTGGAACCTAACAAAGAAAGGAATAAATAATAAATTTCACCCTAGGAACACCACAGTTGTATAGACCATTATCATTCCATGAAACTCGCTATTTTAAAAATCCATATTCAAACCTAACAAATGTCACATTTTTTCCAAACTAGGCACAAGTTGTTTTCCATACCATTGACACACCCAAATCACCGTCATAATTTTCCCTAGTACTTGTATGTTTCCATCATAATTGTGTGTAACATATACTAATAAACTATTTATAGTTTTCATTGATCTAGAATATATATTCATAAAGATATGTTTTATAATTTTCCTCTAAACATGAACCATAACTGTGCACAGATGGAAACCTCGCAATATTTATAAATTTTGATCCAATGGGCCATAATAAATTAAACCAAATCCCAACCTCAAGAAGGAAACACTATGAAACATGTGGTGTCAAAATGGTACTTAATTTAAATGTGGAAATAATTTCCACTACAACTAAAATTTCACCATGAAAAATAATCAAATTAATGCATCAGTTGTGTTTATTATCAAGTGTTATTTATATTCTACTACACTCATGGTATTCGATACAACATGTGGTTCTCAAAAATTTATTCAAACACCTAAACCTTGTATATTCATGAATATTGAACGATACAAGGTAGAACATCAAGAAACCAATATTTCTAGACCTGATTCTATGTCGAAAAAGGTCTACCACCTATATTTGTGGATGAGAATGATATCATATATAAAATATTAATATTATGTTCTATATGTGAAAAAACTTTTATTTTTTCCAGAAATGATAAATGTGGATTCAATTTGAATTTTTTTGAATAAATGGGGTTTACTTTATAAAGATATACCTTTATAGTAAAAATTATTTAAACAATGGTCTTTATCTTTTTGATTATGTGAACCAATTAAGGTAATTTGATAATAAAAATACACCACATTGCATATAACACATCTATATTTGAAATCAATGGTAAGGTCTTGTAAAACAACATCATTTGAAAATATTAGACCAATAATTATATTTAAATTCCATTAAAATAAAACCACATGGTGTATTTCATGAATGTTTTCAAAGACAAATGGACAAAGACCCATAAAATAGAAAGATGAAAGTGAAAAATAGCTTGTTGAATTAGTCCACACGTATATGTATAAACCATTTCAAATGAAAACAGTGTGTGGGTACTCATACTACATTCCATTATGTATGATTTATGTAGATTTGTATTTTTATACATTCCTTGTTATATGTTGGATTACATTTATAGTTTCATGTAATAAAATAATGAGTTTGAGAACAAACATTGTATGATTATTGGTAAGATCAACTCATCCATTGTGGAGAATATCTTAAACAAGTATTTATTGATTATTTATTAGAGTTTATAAAACTATCTCTACATACTCCACTTTATAAACCATAGAATAATGGTTTATGATAAAAGAGTAATTTTAACCTTTGGGACATTATGAGGTCATTGTTGAGTCGTGTTATTATTCCATTACCCATTATGGGGTATACATTACAAATAATAGATCATATATTAAACCTAATTAAATATAATGTTGAATGTGGTATTCCATAACAATTTTATAGTGGAAAGAAACTTGTATTTTCATACTTGTATGTTTAGGTTTTAAATTGTTTTTTAAGGCATCCTTAGGAAACAAACAAAAACCTTAGGGCACAAAGTGTACCATTATATGATACCCCAAGGAAGAATGAAGCTATAACCTATATAACCCCTCATAAAAAGGTAGTAGTTGGAATAGTTGAAATAATTTCTGAGTGGAATAATAATTCTATCATATAGTCAGTGTGACATATGTTTCTATGAAATTCAGAATCACATTATACAATAGTTGGTATATGAAGAAATTATACAATTCCTATTGGATGATTTTGTTTTGAATATATAATTATAGTATAAGAGTAAAATATATTTAAAATAACTAGAAATTAATGTTTTTCTAGTCACTAAGGCTGGTGACTCATTATTAGTTTATAATAATGATAGTATGACCAACAAGAAAGATATAAATGTCACAAGTGATTCCAAGTGGAGAGAAACTATGAATTCAGAAATGGATTCTATATAACAAAATAAATTTTTGATCCTAGTACATCCTTCTATGAATGTAATTTCTATCATATTTAATTGAATATTGAAGAAGAAATTGTATATGGATGTAAAATACAGTTTATATAAATTAAATATGACTATAAAAGGTTTTAAATATAATTAATTCCTATAATATATTGAATCCATTTCCCCAGTTGAAATGTTGAAATCCAAGAGAATTATAATTTCTATTATGGAATACCATGACATTGTGATTTGGAAACTGAATGAAAAAACAAAATTTTTTATTGGAAATTTCAGGAATATATATATATATATGAAACAACCTAAAGTGTTAGTTATTCCAATGCATTAAAATATGGTATGAAAATAGAGATATCAATTTTTGTTTTGAGACATGGATCGATGTCGTAGAACATTTAGCCTAATGAATAAATACAACAATATGGATTTAAAAACAACAAAGGTGATTATTCAGTCTATAATTAATTCAGAGGGATTGCCTAAATTTTATTAATAGTTTATGTCGATGATATACTAATTATTTGAAATCAAATAAAGAAATTATTTTTTATTATAGACTGGTGAAATAATTTTTTCAACATGTTTGACATAGATGAAGCATCATATATTATTGTCATCAATATACATTAGGAAAGACTCAAGAGGCTGTTAGGTCAATGTCAAAGTATATATATTAAAAAGTAACTAATGTGTTTCGGTGTAGAATAATGAAAGGGTATATAGTTTCCAATGACACATGTTAATCATCATTCATGGAAAACGAGTCATTAGAAACATGGGAAATATCAATGGATGATAAAGAAACAAAATGCATTGGTGATTGGTACAATAATGAATTTTGTGGTATGTACTTTTATAGATGTCTCTTATGCATTAATTATAGAAGGAAGAAGTCAATATAGAAAATGACCAATATTAAATTTATGTCAACACTATAAATAAATATCTAATTTATACAATGGAGATGTTTCTGGTCTATATAGGAGATGAAGAACTAGTTATAAATGGATATGTTGATTTTATTTTCCAAACAGATCATGATAATCTAAAATCATAATTGGGACTTATCATCACATTCAATTGAGGTATTTTGAGAAGGTATAACTCTAAGAAAATTATGGTTATAGATTCTATAGAAGAGTAAAATAATATTTCTTCTTCTAATATAGTTAAATAATAGGTGGGTATATGAAAATTTGACAAATAAAAAGATGTGGTACCTAGAAATTATGATCATATCACAAAACATTTATAATATTGATGTTGTATAACATTCTAAGGTGATAAAGTCACATAAATAGATGAATAATATACAACAAATGTGTCATATATTAATAGGGTTTTCACAAATAGTTGATGTTTTTGTAATAATAATATAAATACAGTACAATACAATATGATTTTCTATTGATTATATACATAAATCATAAGAAACATGGTCCTCGTGTGAGCTTCATTGGACTAAAAGTCATATGTAGATAGAACTAGTTAGAGTTTTTTTGGTGTTATTGTTTTTAGAAAAAAATAGAATTAATTTTATCTACATTTATATTATATTATTGGAAAATTACACAAATATATCATTAAATATTGTGTATTATTATGAAATATTTTTGTTTTACTATATCCTAGAGTAATTTTTAAATTGATAAGTTCATTATAGTTCCCATCTATGATGTGATAATTTAAATTTTGTGGTGTTGATATTAAATATGGATCTATGTTTGACTAATATTATATGATTTGGTACATACTATGTTGACTATTAGGAGAGATTACACATAAAATAATGATACTTCATCTCATTAAGTACCCAAATAGTATTTTTCCATGATGATATATTTTGAGAAAAAACAATCTCTTATAAATTCTAGAATATTATGTGACATTTAATATAGCTATCTATAATTTTATTTAATAGTCCTTTTGATTTGTGCTTATTACAAAGGAATTTTTTGACCCATGATGCAACATCCTGAGATTTTAGGAAATATATTATTTAATATTAATTTGAACTCATTGATATCTTTAATTTCATGAAATTCTCAGTTTATTACTCAAAATATCCAACACCTAGTTCATCTTTCTTTTTATATAACATCATGTTTCTTCAATTTCTCATGTTACATGCGTGGCTGATTCTTAAGAGATTAAAATATACAGATAATAATATTAATTATCTTGATAGTTATCAACTTGAAATTGGATGGTGGGAATGAATAATATTAACTAAATTATGAAAATGTTGTATATACATTCTTATAAAATGAATTCAATGGTTATCAATTAATTATAAATTAATAGAAAAACTAATTCTATATAAAGAATGTGTTTTTATGAACAACTATTTGTATCCCAACGATGGTGTTTTGTCATAATAAACTAAATTATTAACTATTAGTGAATGATATAGATGAACTTTAAATTTTATATATTCAATAAAAGTATTTAATTCATCCAATATGTTTGAAAATCTTGTGATAATCGCAGATCAAATTTTAATCAACAAAATTATAGTTTTCTTAAAGGAAATTTTGTCACCTTTTAAAGACACAATTGTTCTAAAAATAAATTATTAAAAATTTATAAATGTTAATTAAAATATAATATTCATTTTTGAAATATTAATATCAAAATTTAATTTGGGAGTATTTTTAGTATTGTTCTATGAAGTTATATTTTTTGATGTTTGGTGAAAAATTCTAGATTTTAATTGAGATAATTTTTTTGTATAATTAATTTATATTGTAAAATTTTTTAACTGATTTTTATGTATAATTAGTTCAATTTTATATCATTTAATACAATTTAATTCAATATAATAACATTTATATTTTTTATATTTATAAAAACACAGTATACATTTAGAATTTTTTACTTTGAAATATAATTGTTTATCCCTTCTATGGGATTAAATTTAAATTAAATTCCTCCACATTTCTGATTGGAAATTGAAAAAATGGGTTCTATAATTAAAATAAGTTTAATGTATAATTTATATTTAGTTATACATTAATTTTTACCAAAAATACTAATGAATTAAATTAAAATTAATATTATCATTTAATGTAAAACGAGTTTAATTAGTAGTTACGCTTAGACTATAAGGAGTAAACATTTACGAAAACATGACTAAAAATTATTTTATTTGTATTTTTTGTCATTTAGAATTATAGGGTTCTATAATAGTCTATTATGTACCCTTTAGGTACAATTAAAAATTGGTGTTACTCAAATAGTTTAAAAAATACAAAGTGTGTCCTCCTCATCACCTATAAAAGGCCTCAATATTTCCCCATCTCCTCAAACATATGATGGATTTTGGATAATCCCAAACCAGGCCAAATAAAATCAAAATATCCCTAATATTTTCTTAGAAGTTTCAATTTGGTCATAAATAAATCCAATGAATAACATTGGTGTAGACCTAATAGAATTATCTAACGAAGAGGTATCATTCTTCAACCAGAACATTTGTATTATTTCTTTTTGCAAAACATTATTTATTATTCTATCCTGATTATATAGTAAAATAAGTATCAAATAAAATACTTATATTATATTATCCTACTAGGTAGACCTAGAATTCAAAAAATTCAATCAAATGTGTAATGAAATCACCATTCATGTGTACATTGTACTACAACCTTTAGAAACGATGTCATTTGTTTTTACTTTAATACATCTAATGGTTAGTAATAATGAGATAAATAATGTTTTATATGATATTTATGATATTAATGATGTATAAATACTTCTATAATTATTCTATAACACATACGATCACGATTTCATTTTCATGGAATATGTTAACATCTTTTGTGGACGTGTGGACTACCACCTCCTCAATGTGAAGCGATCCGTTCACACATTAAATGGAATTTCTTAAGGGTGGTTTAAATAAAAATATATGATATAGATGACATATATATGATTTTAATGAAATAATTATATTTATTTTGATTTAATATATCGTTTTCATTATCATTTCACACCCTAGAAAAGTTATAACATCATTCCTGGACATGTCAACTACCACCTCCTAGAAGAATTGTTATTTCTATTTAATCATAGAAATTATATATATATATATGATTAAATAGTATTGTATTTATTATTTATTTATCATTCCACAATGATAAATGTTACTTAACTTATTTTTATACTAAAAATTCAAATAGTTATTGTTACTCATGTATACGTATGACCAACTATCAAAAAGATTTTAACATTAGTAATTTTTTCATTAACATGTGACATGATTGGTTTTTAAATTATAATTTATCTATAAATATAACAATTATTTAGTGACTATTATTCTATAGATGATGACATGATATAATATGAATAATGAATGGACATTTTATGATGAAACACACATAAGAAAACAAGAAAATAAACCAATGAAATAACGAAAATAAATAATGATTACTAACCAATAGGTGATAAAAGGTTATTAAAAGAATAATAAATGATATCATAAATATTAATATGGTTATTGAATAATTTATTAACATGTTTGAAACCAATATATAGGATTTCAATTTTATTTCACCCAAAAGGAAGGGAAACATAATGAGATTTATACTCTAACTTTTATTTATACAATACTTAATCCATATTAACCACTCATTAGTTCTATATGGTTTACGTAACTCCCTTTGAAATGTTATAACATGGATTTAATTTATTTTACAATATTTAATGTTTAAACTAATTTTCTTCTTTGACAACTATCATGATTCAAATATTACTCAAGTGGTTATGGTTTTTCTTGTCGAAAAATTATTACTGTGCGATATATGCAATATTTAACACTTATTGATGTTTTTCTCAGGTCTATACTTTTGTTGAATTTATTTTATGATTATTATCATTAAATTTATGTGGTTTCACATATTAGTTTGTGGATATCTATTTTAGAAGGAATATTCAGGCAGAGCCCTCTTATTAAAATAAAAAATAGGTACAGGAAGATGATAGAAGGGGTCATAAAATAAGCATGCCCTCATGCCAAAATAAACCAGAAAACATCACAAGTCATACTCAAAATGACACGTATTATCATAATAATCATAACAATCAGATTCATCTAAGGGACCATGAGGCCTCGTGACCATAATCGGCTTGAGATAAGAATAGTATTTTCTCCACCTCACTTTCCTAAGAGAAATAGGTTGAAGGCCTTCATCATCCACAACAACACCTTTCCCTTTGGATACTACCTGACTATAAGACAGTTTCATAGGGAATCATCCTTGATGTCCTCCCACCTTCTAGAGATCCCATTGGATTCCCTTAATTTATTGATTTCCTCCTGAATCCTTGAGATGATACCATCACACAGATTTTGTTTCCCTTCAATTGCCTAATCAGATTTTTGCATCGAAGTCACAAGATGGCCCTCATCCGTTTAGATATTAGGGTCCATCTCCCCCGACCTATTAGTCTCTTGCATCAACTCCTTGGTATCACCTTCTCCAGTCACCACATCGCCTTTTTCAAGAGTTGGTTCTGTGACACCAATTGGGACCGCCTTATTTTGTGACAACACCATCCTTGATTTCTTTCTACAAGAAGATTAAAGGTGCCCTTTGTAAGAGAAAAATGAGAAAACGACAAACTTGTGGCATTTATCCTTATCATGACCAATCATTTGGCACACTAGAAAAAAGTCAGGAATTCGTTCATATTAAACCTTTAGAGGAATATCATCATCATGTTCTAATAAAACAACATTTTAGATCAAGCTACATCTCAAATCATCCTCCACAAAAACTCTAGAATAATGACCAAATATGAAATTCTCAGTATTCTTATCGATCTTTATTGGGATCCCCACAGTAGATGTATTATCAAATAAGATTTTAGGATGCCACAATATCCAATTAAGGCCAATAATCTTGATCCAGACTTGATCTTTGGTGTTTTTAATAGTGAAATGATTAAAGCAAAAATCCCACTCCTAAAGGCATAACATACCTGGCCTTAAGACGATTGAGAAAATCCACGAAACCCTTCGATTTAGCTCTTCTAATGGAAACATGATATGAAAATAACCCTGGCCTAAGGGAATGCACTTCTAGCTAGAAAAATCCCATGCAGAGGTCAGATTTCAAACTAAATCAACAAGCTTCCAAGGAATTCCTTCAGCAGGAAGAACAAGCCTATCAATTATGTAGTGTTCACAAATTTTGAATCGGTCAATAATTTCTTCTCTGCTAGCAGTCACGTGAGCAGTTTCACCTTTCTTAACCATTTTCTCAGAAGCAATGTCTTTAACCTATGCAAAATAACTTTTACTCAGATCAAATTTCTTGGCCTCCTGATGTGGGCTCTCAACTGCTACCCAATCCTTCCCAGCCACCATCAACGAAGGCCGCATGTTTCCTATAACAGGAGTAGGCACATCCACTACCATCGAGCCACAGATATGGTCTGATCCAGTGGGTTTAAACTCCGGCACAATCAAGCCTCACACACTAGGCATCACTGCCTTACTTCGGGCATCATTTCTGCCCTCACGATTCATCATCCAAGCACCAGATGCTAGCCCACCACTTGCATTATCCACAACGGTCACTGCCGCTCCCATATCACCAGACGGCACAACCGCCACGCCACCCACGCCATCTGCATCGGTGACCATCGTCGCATTAACATTGTCATCTGAATTAGGAAGCACCACCATGGGTCTGGATGCACCCAAACTCGCGTCGCTCAAACCACCCCTTGTCACAGCATGTCTGTAGCCCTAGAACCGACCCCAAGGAAGAAGGTCCGCACCTGACGGCGCTGCAATCACAATTCCAAACCCTAGATGCGCCGAAATGTTTAGAGATAAAGTCCCACCTCTCTCATCCTGCCTCCACTATATACTGGATATCAATTTTATATTGCATATGGTTTTAATTCTACTAAAGAGGTATTGAGTTTTTGTCACAATTTTCATTCTTCGTGATTTATTTTATGATATACACCAATATTCTTTTGAAACTGGTATATGAAGATGTTTTTATATATCATATCATGAATTTTTTTATTTTAATTTTTTTTACTATTTTGTTAAATTTTATTCTTTCATAGGTGTTATTATTAAAACATTTCGAAGTTGTATGGGACACATTGAATATTTATATATTGTCATCCTATTGAATGGTTTTAATGATATTTTAAGGGAATTATTATTCGTCAACATCCACAACCCTTGATTTTAATTATCCTCCATTAGTAATGTTTTATACTCATACGCAAATCATTATTTGTTTTGATGGGTTATGATTGTTTTAAAGATATTGATGAGGATCCAATTTCATTTTCATGAGATAATCTTGTTCCAAAGTTATTGTTATGCAGATATTTCTTTTCTATCTGTTAATTATATTATAACGATATTTTTATGGAACTCATTTATTTTACACAAGATATTTATGTCTCAATGATGTTACTATAAATCCTTTTTATTTTCCATGGGATAAACATGTTTCAATTTGATTGTTATGGAACCCATTTTATCCTTATGTTAATCAGGAGTCAATGATGTTGTTAGGGAACCCATCTTGTTTCCAAGGGTTAACCATTTTTCATAGATATTGTTATGGAACACATTTCTCCCCCATGATTTAATAATGTTTAAAGATATTGTTCTTGAATCTAATTTTTCCATGTGTTAATGATGTTATAAATTGATTACGGTTTTTTATGGGTTTTTAATGAAATTAAATAGTTTTTTATTATAATTTATAATGTTACATATCCAATTGCCGAGTGGTTTCATTAGAAACCCATGAAGGAAGGTTATATAAAAATTAATCGATGGGCGGTTTTATATAAATCCAATGATGAGATGTAATGCAATAAGATAATGATGGGTGGGTCTATAGTATCCTAAAAATACAATGGGTAATGATGTGGGCCATATTATTATTCCATTTTTTGGGTGAATGAAAGAGTGAAATGAAAATGATGTTTCAAATTACATACATGGTTCCTTATGCTTCTATGTGTGTATAATGTTTCTCATGACCGATATTAATATCACGTGTCTCATAATTATTGATTATGTTAAATTTGAATTATGATATTTTTTCATATTTAAGGATCCATGTATTGATGGATATGAGTACTTTTATGATTCAATCATATAGTAATATATTTTTTTCATACCCTTATGATACTATTATTCTCATTGATGAAATTCAATTATCAATGATTACGTTTTAATATAAATTGAATTTGATCTGATCATTTTTATGTTTCATATTCCCTAGGTTATAAAGAATGGATTTTAATTATTTATGTCTATAATGGATTTCACAAGGATGATGTTTATGACTAATTTTGAAATAAGAAAAGTTGGGTTAATTGGGTGAAATGTTCACTAATGACCTGTGAATTCTTTATGTAGGTATTTTACTAATTTTATAAAACTCTAAAAGAAAATATCATCCATAATGTATGTTATCCACATTTTTATTTTGATGTTGTATGGTTTTGAGGAAAATAATTTGGTCACATTTATCTTCATCAATTCAAGAAATTTAAATTCATGGATTCTAGTATTGGCTTTTAGATTATTGTTTCTGCGTTTTCATTGTTGGCATCAAATGTCATTTTAGATTATATTATGGATTATGATGTTTCCATGTGAGGTTATATTAAGTGTAACATATACTATCATATGATTGTAATATTAAGAATGATTATAATTTTGATGTCTTAAACACATATTTGAGGTTTTACGTGATGATATCATAAATTCATTATTGATATTTTCTAGATATGTGTTTTTTGGAAGGGGTATTTTAAAACCATATGATTAACTTCAATAATTCCTTTGAGTATTTATTTTTTATGAATAAGGGAATAAATGGGAAAACCCATATGATGGTTGAAAATCCATCTCATCTAGATAGGTAGTAGGGCTTGAATCCATAACCGATGAATGATAAGGGTTACTCACACTACCAAAGGACTAATCAATGTCTTGGTTATAATAAAATTGTATTTATATCTAAGGATTATATTTATTAATTAAACATAGGGAATTTTATTTAAGGAAATTTGTTTCCATTATCATATGAATATATTGTCAAATCCTTCTAATTATGGGGTTTGGAACATAATCATAATTTTTTTGAAGAATTATAATTATACTTATTTATGAAATAATACAGAATATGTATTAGGTGTAACTTTTGAATTTTTAATATTAGTGTATCAAATGATGTTTTATTCATTTTTGGAATTATATTACCATGTTATAACCTTTTTGGCATTAATTGATGTTTATAAACATATATAATATCTTTTAATCACTTTTATGGTTATGTAACCTTTAAATTTTTGTTTTATATCATCATGTATGTAGAATTATTATAAAAAACTCTTCATTTGGAGAAAAATATAATATTATAGATCAAATTTTCTAAATAAGGAATCTATACTTTAAAAGTTAGTATATTTCCATATCCTCTTAGTCTAGATAGTAAGATAAATACTCCACACAAAGGGAGGTAACATGAAATAAAATTTTACCCTATTACCATCATATAAAATGATATCAATGACCTTTCAAATACATATTTGGCTTGTGGTTTTTTTCATTTGGGATCCTATTAACCATATTCTCTATCACTGTGTACTAGTCTAAGGTAATTTGTTTTCAAAACAAAATCTATGTTTTAACTACCCATAAATTTTCTTTTTATATAGGATCATACATATGTGTATATTCAAGTGAACTTTATCTTGCTTTCATTACCTTTATAAGTTGTTTTATTTATTTCATTTCAATAATGTGAAATTATATATTATAATTATAAAAATGTTAATCTTTTTATAACCAATATGAATATCAAGGGAGAAATTCATTTGATGGAGGGTACGATGTCAGATTGTATAATTTTAGTAAATATCTTCACTCAATTTATTTTTAATTCATTCAAATCTTTAATTTCACACAATTTAATTTATATCATGAATTTTATGCAACAATAAATTTTTATTATATTGTATATAACATAAGGTTTCATTGATATCCCTTATTTCAGGCATGGTCAATTTTTACAGGACAACAATATATTATTAATATTATTATTTTTAAGTATTGTTATCATTTAACCATTATAATAAAGGGAATAAATACTGTTAAATTACTTATGAAAATATGGTTTATACATGTTTATAAAATTATATCATTTGTTACAAATTAATTATAAATGAAAAAAAAACTAATTGATAAGAAATGACATATTTTTATGAAAAACTATTTAAATACAAACAAAGAAAATTTTCCTTAACAAATTAAATTAAACATTTTTAGTGAATGATTTAAATTATATTAATATGATATATATTTAATAAAAAAATTTAAATTCACATAATATGTTTTCTGTTATTTTGAAAAGAATAAATATAATTTTATTTATAAAATTAATATTTTTGTAAAATGTAGTTTTGTTTCCATTTAATAGTGAACTTGTTTTAGAACTAAATTTTGAAAACTTTATAAATTTTACCTATTAATATAAACCTTATTTTTTAAATAGTAATGTCAAAAATTACGTTGAGTTATTTTTTTGTATTTTTATTTGATGTTTCTTTATTTTGAAGAATATTGAAATAAAATTGTATTTTAATTAAGAAATTCTATTTCGTATAAATTATTTAAAACATAAAATTTTAATTTTAATTTGTTTTCATCTGTAATTAGATCATATTTTTATAATTAAATAAAATATATGTTATTTTAGTAATTTTTTATTTTTTATTTAAAAACACAGTAAACCTATAAATAACCCAAATAGACTTTTTAAACCCTTTGGGGACAAGAAAAACATGGAGATTACTCAAATATGTTTTAAATTACCATATGTGTCCTCTTAACAAATTAAAAATGGACAACACCTATCCCCCTCTCATAACCCCTATCAAGCCTTCTAGATCATCCAAAAATACTCCAAATAAATTCAAAACATCCCTAATATCATCCAATAATATTTACTTTTAGAATAAATTAATCCAATGCATTCCCTTGGTGAAAATCAATTAAAGTTACCCGAATATGAGGTAACATTCTTCAATGAGCACTTTTGTTTTTCTTCTTTCTCCACACCTTAATTTCTTATTATATAATTACAATAAAATATAATCAGTTTCCTTAATATAAATTTATTGTTTTAATTTTTTATACATAAACTAATATACACTTCTATAAAATATATGAATAAATAATTGTTCACGTGTACGGTGGACTACCACCCTAAGAAACAATGTCGTTCATTATTTTTTACCACCTACCACGGTTGGAATATATGGTGGGTATACTATTTTTGTATGATATGTATTATATATTTGATTTATTTATAATTATATAATTATTATATAACACCTCATTGAATTTATATTATTTTTAAGAATACAGAAACATTGTTTGTGGACATGTGAACTACCGCCTCATGATACTATGTCATTCATTATTCAATTACCATCTCCAATGGTTTGAAAATATGGTGAGTATACTTTTTTATATCAAATATATGATTTTAATTATTTATTTTTTATTATATAATTATTATATAACACATAACATCATTCTATATATTTTTTGAGAATATGGTGACATCATTAGTGGAAGTGTCGACTACTACAACCTCCAAATGATGTGATTTGTTCAAAAAATTTATTGAATGTGATAAGGATGGATTTCTTTAAAACACATGAGATACATGAAATATATATTTTATTTATGACATAATTATTATTATGTATATATAATATATAATGTTCGTTATTATATTTTCACAAGCTAAAATATTTAGAACACCATTTGTTGACATATGTACTACTCCCTTTTCAAAGCTATCACGACCCATCCCCCAGGGACCATGCCATGACTAACCAATGCCCGCCTTCTATAGTCCATGGGTTGGAGGAATGAAATGGAAAGGCGAATCCATAAAATGGGTAGGCATTGCCTCTAAACCTGTAAAAACACACATTCCAAGAACAATAGAAGATTAAACCATGAAGTAAAACTGTAGTACTAAAAGTGTCTACTAAAAGTAAAGGTGCCGACATACAATCCCAATTGAATGATACAATACAAAAACAAATAGAAAACTGCTCCTGAGATCATTCTCCATGGATCCTACCTAAAGGGTACCTATATCTCGTCTCCAAAACACTCTAAGTCAACCAATCAGCTCTGTGTACCACCTAGTTCTAGCTTCTAAAGTCTCAACTGAGCTTGTTGTCATCTGTACAAGAAAAAATAAGCTGTGGGATAAGCCCATGCAGGGGTGAGTATAATAATACCTAGTAGGTACCTTGAGTCCCCCAATGGTAACTTAGAATTCGACACAGGAAAATGATAAATCTTGATCTCAGTCACAAAGCACAAAGCAAAAGACTCGGCTCAAACCATGTATACAATTCAGAGATCTAGAATAAAGATTATTAGTCTTAAGATATATCATTTTATTCCATTAATAATTTCCACAACTGAACTACAAGGAAGTTTTTCCATTGTCTAAATACACAGGGTCATATGTCGATGATCCACGATGAGCCACTCTAAGGTTGGTCCTCGTCGGGTCACGCACTGCTGATCCACACAAGGTCACTAGAATGTTAATCCAAATAGGGTCTCTGTAATGTTGATCCACACATGATCGGTATAACTCTGATCCACATAGGGTTCCTATAATTCTGATCCACACAGGGTATCTATAATGATGATTCACAGAGGGTCTCCATAATGATGATTCACACAGGGTTGTTATGATGTTGATCCACATAGGGTCACTATAATGTTGATCCACACAGGGTCGCTATAATGCTAATCCACACAGGGTCACTATGATGTTGATATACACAGAGTCTCTATAATAATAATCCACAAAGGTTATATATAATACTGATCCACACAGGGTTTCTATAATGCTGATCTACACAGGATCTCTATAATGTAGATCCACAGAGGGTCGCTATGATGCTGACAGCCAGCCACATGATTCTCCACAGTCGGTGCGCTTGAGTTCTATAGTATCTACTTATCAAGATATTGGTCATGCATCAACTACCAAAACGTTCAAAAATGTAGTGGCTCAGAGGATTACCATGTTGTAATGGTTCCAACATGACAGACGGCGCGTCAATCGGACACCCAGTATGTGAGTTATTAGCATTTTAATGCCAGGGGCCCGGTTGGATTCGAGTTCAATCCATTTCGGCCGTACTCGAAATTTCTCCAAAACATTGGTGGAGTATTTAAAAAGGACCATCTCATTCCATGGATTCCATCACTAAATATGGTTCATCAAACGAACATCTGGTTAATGAGATACGACCTTTTAAGCGTATTTGGGCCGACAATGGTCTCGGTCAGGGCTCACCCAATCAGACCGACCCGACCCACCCAATTATGGAATGACCCACCCTGTTTTGGGTCGAGGCAACCCATTTCAGGTCAACCCGACGTGGCCCAAGCTGGCTTGGCTACGGGCTCGGCCTGCTGGGCCATGGACCGGCATGGCCTGCCTCAGCTGGCTGCAGCCCGCCAGGCAGTCTGGCCCGCTAGCTAGTGGAGTCCGCCAGCGGAGTGCCAGACCACCTTCCCAAATGGTAATTTTGTTCGGATGTTTTAAATCAGTGGCACCATGTTGTGCCGAATCCATGTCAACAAGACTCATGGGGCACTGGTCCCCTCCACCTCCACTACGGCTTCGAAGTAGCGACCTCCTACACGAGGTGCGCGACAACGCGCCTCCTTCCGCCAATGTGGTCGGACAAGATTCAGCCACCCTGATGTTTCCACTACTCGATGCCATGGCTCCATTCCATGGCACATGATGGCATGTCACCCGCTGCAACTGTGGATGGCTGTTGTCAGCCACCGCCATCACCCGCCGTCGCTGGTCGCCGACATCGTTGTGCTGGTTCCGCGCTAGTGGATTTTTTGAGGGCCACCGAGAGAGATTCGATGGTCCATTTTCCCTTCCAAACGTGCCTACTAGCCTCAAGGATCCTACCATCACTGTGTGGCTCTCGAGTTCAAGTTTCCTCCACATTGGAAATTATTCCTTTTAGAATGAGACAAATACCGAAGCAGCGGAGGGTCCAGGCATATTCATTTCACCCGCACCCACTGTGTTTGCATTATAAAAATTTGGAGTAATTAATACATCATGTAAAAATAATGTTAAACACCATTCAACACTTCCTTGATTTTTTATGCTGCAATAATGAGGAAACGAAAAAATTCACATGGATTTAAATATAAACCACCCCTACCTCAGAAATGGAGGAGATGCCATAGTTTGTGGAAGAAGAATACATGCATGATGATGCCACCAACATTTTTCAATCCCATATTGTTTTCCTCCACGATTCCATCCTCTATTAGTGGAAGATTCCATGACACTTCGTCATAGTTTCCTTATATATCTGTCAATAACTCAAGCTCGAGCCTCAATTAAATATAGAGGGAAAGGAGATTAATCCAATCAGGGATTAATGAGGTTTATTAATGAATAAATCTCTTCATCTCTCAATGGCATAGTCACAAACTGAAGAGTGATTCCATTAAATTTCTTCACAAATTAGTGGTCCCGCCACTACCGATCAACCATTGGAAGAAAATAAAATAACAATTTTATGAAATTTTATTATTATCTGAAAATCGGGAAAACTAATTTTTTCACCTGACCTACTATGGTCAACGTTAATCCTCCCTTAAGCGAATCCCGACACTGTGGAATCAATGGTGGCCCTGAATTTATAATATGATAACTGGTTCAAAAGATAGTAAATGATGCATGCACATTTACTAAACATACCTTTAAATAGGTTTAAAATTTTTTTATGGGCACACTGGGCCTCAAAATGAAGAGCTTTCAATTTTCAAAGACTCATAATAATCCCAAATAATTTAAAATTTATTTATATAGAATTTGTTGGTCTTTAAATTCTCCCCTCCTTAGGGATTTTCATCCCCAAATGCTACAACATAACTAAGGAAACAAATGGGGGTACTGAGAACCTATCTGAGCCTCACAATCCATCTGACCATCTGTCTATGGTTGGAAGGTAGTGCTTAATCGTAGCTCAGTCCTGAATGCCTACTGTAATCCCTTCCACAAGTGTGATATAAAACACGCATTGTGATCTGAGACGATCGATGTCAGCACCCCTTGAAGTCTTACAATATTCTGTACATAGAGTCGTCACAAGCTCTCTACTGATCCTTTCTCTCATATGGGTAGGAAGTGGGCTGAATTTGTGAGTTTTTCAATGATCACCCATATGGAATCATAGCCCCAGGACGTACATGGTAATCTTCTCACAAAGTCCATGGAGGTACCACCCCACTTCCACTCAGGTACCTCAAGTGGTTGAGCTAAGCCTGCTAGTACCTGATGCTTGTTCATTACTTGATGATAAGTGAGGCATCATGATATGAACTCCACCATCGATTTCATATCTCTATCCACCAGTACTGATGTCCGAATTCCTGGTACATCTTTTCCAAACCAGGATGTACCTCAATATGGGATGTTTGTAACTCCCTGAAAACCTCCTCCCAAAATGCTAATGGTACCATAGTTCATCCTCTAAATCGGATGACATGCTCGCCACTTTAAGAAAATCCAACAGGAGCCTGTCCTGAGGATATCTGAGCATGTCGGGCCTCTCAGTCTATATCCCCAAGTTGTGCCTCCCTAACTCACTGAAGAAGTAGGAAAGTAACTATCATTTACTAAAGATAAGCTTCCCTATCACTATCCATGAATGATAACTACAACATGGATACCTACAATATCACCTCACTCAGAAAATGTAGTATAGACCTCATGATGAGTGCATTTTCTACTACATTCCCCTTCCCGAGAGTGTAGACTATCTCAAATTTGTATTCCTGGAGGAACTCCAGCCGTCGCCGATGTCTCAGGTTCAGGTCCTTTTGTGAGAATATATACCAGAAACTATTGTGATTTGAGTAAACAGTAAACCATTCACCAATCAAGTAGTACCACCATATATTCACCTCAAAGAAAAATATTACTAACTCTGAGTTAGGGGTTTCATAGATCTTCTCATGTTGTCTTAGCTGATGTGAGCCTTAGGTGATCATCGGCCAGTCCTGTAGCAAGAAAATTCCTAATCTAGCCCATGATGCGTCGTAGTATACTACATAGACAATGCCCTCCTCCTGTAGCCTAAACATGGGGGCACTTGTCTATTGTTGGATCATCTCATGAAAATTCTTCTAGAATATCTCCATCCAAAAAAGGGTTGTCCATTATTTGTGAAATATGACAAGGGTGTCACAACTCTGGAAAAGTCAAGTACGAATCTCCAGTAGTACCCAGCCACTCCCAGGAAACTCTATACCTCGGCCACACTCCTGTGTTTCACCCAAGCGAGCACTGCCTTTATCTTTTCTGGGTCCACGTCAACACCATCCTCTGAGATAATGTGCCTCCGAATGTGAACTTAACATAACTAGAACTATCACTTAGAGAGATTACCACAATCCTGGTGCACTCGAAGTGTATCAAGAACTATCTACAGGTTTGTGGAGTGCTTCTCCTCTAACGACGAGTTTATCAAAATGTCGTCAAAGAAATCCACCACGAAGCGACTAAGGTAAGGATGAATGATTCTGTTCATGAGCCACATGATCCCTAATAGGGTGTTGGTCACACCAATGGACATTACCAAGAACTCATAGTGTCCATACCGAAATATGATTTCTATCTTCAGTACGTCCCCATCTCATACTCTGAGCTGATGATAGCCTGATCTGAGGTATATCATCGAAAACCATCGAGCTCCCTTCATCTGGTTGAAGAGATAATCAATCCTTGAGAGTGGATACTTGTTCTTCATGGTCACCTAGTTGAGGTACCGATAGTCCACAAAAATCCTCAGACTCCCATCTGCTTTTTGGAGAACAATATCAGGGATTCCCAGGGATAAACACTGGGCCTTATGAACCCCTTCCACTGTAAGTCCTCCAACCATACCCACAACTCATGATGCTTCATGAGATTCATCAAATATGATGGTGAAGATATCAGGGTCATCCCAGGGTACATATTGATGTAGATTTCTACCACTCTATTCGGAGTTAGTCCTGGAATGTCATTAAGAAAGTCATCACCATACTGGTCCACCTCTCTAGGATAACTCAGACTCCTCACATCAATTTATCCAAGGTTAAGGCTAGCCAACAGATGAGTGATCTGATGCATCCTACTCTGAGTAAGTCAATCCTGTATAGCAAAGGTTCCCTTCTCTCCGGTGAAGTAAAAACTGGTCCATCCTCATGGAAAAACCGCACATTGCACCTAAAATAATCAATCTGAGCATGGACCATGGATAACTAGTCTATACCCAAGATGACATCATAAGGCCTAGAAGCTTCTACTACGAGATCTTATCTAAAGCTATTGCCTCCTAGAGTAAGCTCACTGTACTGAAACTAGTGTGTAATCATCGAATCATCTCTCATAGATGTCTTTAAACATAAGGATTGAGCCAATGCATCTACTGTAATCTCTGAGCTACGAACGAGAGTTGTTTTAATGGAAGATTGAAAGACACCTATATCTATATGTACTGAAACTATGGTGGAGTATATAGATATTATATCTTGAATAATATATGGAGCTCCATGGTTATAGGCATCTACTTCCTGAAGCTGTCTTCTTCCCTGTTCACCTTCTCCCTAAGGTCAGGGTAGACCAGCTGGAGGTGGTGGCGATAAAACCTCAAATCGCAACCCACCACCTGCTACACGACCTACTCCCCTACCACGTCCACCACCCTGCGGACCTCTATTCTCATATCAATGCCTCTTCCTCAGTGGTCCCTTAGCCATATTCCGATATTCAGTATGGAGGGTCCAGCATTCATGAGCCATGTGGCCCTTTTGGACGCATGTGAAGCACAATTTACTCCTCTGCTGGCCTTCTCAGCCTCATGAGCTCCGCACCTCTAACATTATGTCCTGGGGTCATCCATCCAAAGGTCTATCCCTCTTGGACTCGTGTTTCATCGGCCTACTGCCTGCTATAGATTACATGGCAACCTTTCGTCCTATGGTGGCTCTAACTACCATCACTAGCATAGAAAAGAATATATCTACAAATAATGCTCGCTCAAGCACTCCAAAATGAGTCGGGATAATTAGAAGTATCATCGTTGTTATGATCTCCTACCAGAGATCCTTCTCAATGGTCCAGGACCTGATGAAAAGTTCACATAGAATGTTGTTGGAGTAGCAGGAGAGGTCAGTGAATCTCATCGAGTATTGTTCTACAGTCATGATGCCCTGTTGTAAGTGTATTATCTCTTAAATATGCATAGATCATAGTTTCACTAGAATTAACTCTACCCTGAAGAGACTCTCGAAGTCCATCCTGACCTGGGTCGCCTCGTTGTGCAATTAAATCATTAGGCTCCCCCATCTCCCTAATGTTACATGGAAGAAGCTAGCAGCTAGGATATGCATCTAATCTGCTATTATCCTACCTAGGAGAAAAATTTATTCCACAGCCTCCAGCCTATCCTCAGCTTCCAGAGGATCTATCTCGCCTTAGAATCTCAGAGGCCTCTACCATTGGAACTCTTGCAATGAACTTAGTCGGCATGCACCGTCCACTAGTGAAGCTGGTGGAAACTTCTTCCCAATGGGTGGTGGTGTTATTGGTGCACCACCTGAAGGTTATATCATTATAAGATGGCCTTACAACGAAGCCACATCGCTCGTTGGGCCATCATCATGAAATCTCTCTGGAATCCGGGATATATATCTTCGTGGTGGAATCCTGAAAAAAAAAATAGGTGTCCCATGGTCAATAAGTTATACCTCGCGAGCTGTCTCAAAAGAGATCAATGATAAAACATTTCCAAAACCCACTCAATCTGTGTTTTCATGCACCGAGATGAAATCAGAATTTAGGGTCCAGGATTATCGATACATCATCCACTACACCGACATTGGACTCTTTGAACTGAAAACCACACTCAAAACCCATAACATTGTTTCACCATTGTATAGATCAGATTCCAGTTCTTCGGTAGAACTGAATCCTCTGACCCCACATTGTCACGAACCATCCCCCATGGCTTATGTCATGACTACCCCAAGCCTGCCTTTCATAGGCCAGGGGTTGGCGACTAGCATCGAGAAGGCATATCCCTATAATGACAAGGAATTTCCTTTAAATACGTACAAAAACACAGTCCGAGAACACAACAAGATGCAACCACAAAGTAAAAATGTAGTAGTAAAAGTTTGTCCTGAAAGTAAATGGGCCCGAATACAATCTCAAATTAAATATACAATACAATAGAAAATATAAAACAGCTCGTGAGATCATCTTCCATAGATCGTACATGAAGGGTAGGCACATATCGTCTCCACAGGTCTCCACGTCAACCTGTCACCTTCGTGTAACACTTGGTCCTGGTTCCTAATTTCTTAACCGAGCTGCTCGTTTTCTATATAAGACACAACAAGGTGCAGGTGAAGCTCGTGCATGGTTGAGTATTACAATATCTAGTAGGGACCCCAAGACCCCTGAAGTTATCTCATAATTCTAAAAAGGAAACCAAAAAAACATTTTCTCAATCACAAAGCACAGAGAAAAAGACTCAACTCAAACTAGGTATAAAACTCAAATATTAAGAATAATGATGATTAGTCTTAATCTACATTGTTTTATTCCTTTAAGAAGTTCCACAACTGAACAACAAGGAATTTGTTCCATTACCGATCCACACAAAGTCACATGTCATTGATCAAATACAGGATGCTCAAAGTCTAGTCCTCATCTGGACATGCACTACTGATCCATATAGGGCTGCTAGAATTCTGATCCATAGAGGGTCGCAATAATGCTAATCCATAGAGGGTCTTTATAATGCTGGTCCACATAGGGTCTCTATAATGGTGATACACATATGGTCTCTATAATACTGATCCATATAGGGTCGTTATATAGATGATCTACACAGGGACTCTATGATGATGGTCTACATAGGGTTTCTTTGATTCTGATATATAGAGGGTCGGTATAATGATGATCCACACAGGTTCTCTATGATGCTGATCCACACATGGTCACTATGATGCTGATCCACACATGGTCGCTATGATGTTGATCCAAATAGGATAACAGTGATGATAATTCACACAGGGTCTCTATGAATATGATACAAAAAGGGTCTCTATGATCTTTATCTACATAGGGTTGTTATAATGTAGATCCAAACATGGTCGTTATGATTCTGACAGCCAGCCACATGATTTTCCACACTTGGTGCACTTGAGTTTTTTAGTATCTTCTCCTCAAGATATCATTCATGCCTAAAATTACACTACGTTCCATAAATGAGTATCCTAAAGGACCTCTATGTTTTTAGGGTTCTAATGCTACAGACGGTGCATAAATCAGACGTCTAGTCTCTTAGTTATAGGCATTTAAGTGCCGAGGGATACGTTGGATTCAGGTTCTATCTGACCTGGCCAAACTCCAAATTTTCCAAACCTTTGTTGGAGTATCTAAGAAGGACTATCTCATTCCAAGGATTCAAGCACCGTAGACAGTTCGTCAAACAGACGTTCGGTTTGTGAGATACAGACTTTTAAGCATATCTAGGCCAAAAAAGGTCTGGGTCTGGTCCGACCTGGTCGGACCGACCTGTCCTGCCCCTTTCGGGGCTGACCCTCCGAATTCTGGGATCAACCGACTCATTTGGGTTGACCCAGCCTAGCCTGAGGCCGACCCGACCTATCCTGGGGTCCGACTCGGTTCCGACCTCACCCATCCCGGGTCCGTCCCGTCTCGGCCTGCTGAACGGTCTGCCATCCCGGTGTCAGAACACATTTCTGAATAGAAAAGTTGTTCGGTTGTTTTCAATTAGTGGCACCATGTGGCACCACCTCCCTATCAGCGGGACCTACAAGGCACGGGTCCCCTTCTCCTCTGTCGTGGTGCACGACGGCACACCGCCTTCCGCTAAGGCGGCCGACCGAGAGACGGTCGTCGCGGCTCGATTCCATTTCTCCCCTCCGCGGCGTGTGATAGTGTGCCGCCCACTACCACCGCGGTCGGCTAATGCCATCATCCACCATCATATGTCAGTTCCGGTCATCGGTGCCGCATCTGAAGATCTTCTGTGGGCCACCAGGTGAGATTCGATGGTCTGTTTTCCCTCCCTAACATGCCTATGGGCCTCTAGGGTTGTTGTCGTCAGTGCGTGGCTCTCGGATTCATGTTTCCGCCATGTTTGAAATTCATCTCTAAATAAGGTGACAAATTCCAAAGCAGCATGGGGTTCATGACTTTTTTGTTTGGCCCACTCCCATTGTGTAAGCATTATAACAAGAAGGATTAATTAATACAACACATGATTTTTTTATTAAACCCCATTTAGAAATTCTATGATTTTTCATGATAAAAAAATTATGAAAAGAAACATTTTTCAGGAATTTAAATATAAACCACCCCTATCTCAGAAACAGAGGTGACGTCGCAGTTTTTGGAAGAAAAAACCATGTATGATGATACCGCATGTGTTCTTCAATCCCGGATCATTGTCATTCAGGATTCCATCATCCGTTATTGGAAGACGCCGTGACACTTCATCAAAGGTTCCTCATTTCCATGTAAATAACCCATTCCCAAGACTCATGTAAATATATGGGAATGGTGATTAATTAAAAAAGGGATTAATGAGGTTCATTAATGAATGAACGTATTAATCTCACAACAGTGGGGTTACAAACCAATGAGTAAATCCATTAAATGCCATTACAACGTAGTGGTCCTCCCACTTCTAGTGAACCATTTGTAAAAAATAAAATAGCAATTTTAGGTTATTTTATTATTATTTTAAATGAAACAAAACTAACTTTTAACCTGACCTACTATTGTCGAACATAAGCCTCCCTTAATCAAACCCAGGCACTATGGATTCAACAGTACCCTCATATTTTTAATCAATTCACCAGTTCAAAAGATAGAAAACACTACCCGCGTGTTTACTGATCGTACCTTAAAAGATGTTATAAATTATGTTTTGGGTACACCGGGTCTTGGAATCAATCGCCTTCAATTTTCACTGACTTTTAATAATACCAAATAATTAACAAAATTACTTGTAATTTCTGATTCTTTATAGAAGCAATATGATTAATTTTAACATCACAAAAATTATATATATATATATAAGTATATATGAAAAATTAATATTGTGTTTATGATATATTTATTTTTATGGAATGTTAAATGTTAGTTAACTTATTTCAATAATGATCATTGAATAATGGGAATCTTACTTAGACATACGTAAAACTTACCATCTCCATGATTATTACGTTGGATTATTTTTCATAACCATTATTATTTATTGATTATAAAAGTATAATTAATGTATAGATGCTATATTTATTTAATTATTATTATTCTATAGATGATTAAAATTTATAATATGAATATGAAATGGATTATTCACGATTAAATGAATATAAGAAGTCATGGAAAAAACATCGAAAATAATGAAAACAATTACTGATTATTAACCAAAGAGTGGTAACATGTTACAGAAGGATAATATCTATCACTATTACTATTACTATGGTTATTTAATAATTTATTAAAATTTTAAATACACTATAAATGAGGTTAAATGATTTTCTACCAAAGGTGGGTGCATGGTAAGGGGATTTATAGTGTCACATTTTTCATGTGAGACTTATACCATATTGACAAATTTTCTCATTTGTGTGGTGTAAATACTAACCTTTTACAAGTAATATCATGAATTTTGGTTATTTTATGATATTAAATGTTTCAATTTATGTTACTATTTCATATATCTCCATGTTCTAAAGTTACTAATGTATTATGTGATTTACTTGCCTTGCATTTATTCCTGTAATATCTATACCATATTCATCAGTTATTCTTATTGTATGTTTTATATATTTCCCTTTAATGTGTTTCATAATTAATTTCTTTAAATTTATGGGGTTTTTAGTACCAATTTTAGGATATTAATTTCATGATGTTAATGGTTTCAATTTTACAAAAGTGGTAATGCATTTTATCACAATTTTCCTTCCTTATGAAGTGTGTTATGTTATACACCTAACTTTTTACAATGTGTACATACATAACCATTGATGTATCATGTAATATATTTATTTATTATTTATTATTTTTAAATTTTTATTACATTTTATTCCATCATAGGTCTTATAAATCAAATGTTTCAAAGTGGCATGTAACACTTTGACTAATTAATGATCATTTTCCTCAAAAAAAAATTTAATGATGTTTTATGACAATTTGAATACATAAATGTCAAAAATGCATGTTATTATATATCTATAAATGTGTATATTTATTATTGATACAATTCTCATTATTTCATTGGAAGGATTTTGATTTTTTAAAATGTTTTGTTAAAGAACTTGTTTCTTTTCTATGGGTAAATCTTGTTTCAAAAAGATTTTTATATAACCAATTTATTTTCAATGGGTCAATTATTTTTTAATGACATTGTTATGTAACCCAGTTATTTTCAATAAGACAACCATGTTCAATGAGTGCATTTCTGAACATATCTCTTTTCCACTGGATAACCATGCTTTAATGAAATTATTATAGAATCAATTTGTATTCCATGGTATAATCAGGTTCCAATGAGATTGTTATGGAAACAGTTTATTCTCCATGGGTTATACATGATTAAAGTAGAATGTTATGGAACAATTTTTTCCCATGACATAAAAAAAATTTATAGACATTTTTATTGAACTCGTTTTTTTTAGTTTTAATCATGCTATAAAATGGGTAACAATTGTTCGTATGGTTTTTTATGAAATTTTAGATTTTATTTGTTACAAATTTTTAATGGTACTTGGTCATATTATGGGTGGTAAAATTATAAACCAATTATGGGTGGTTCCATGATAAACCAACAACGAGTGGCTCTATGATATCCCTTCAGTGCATTGGTTATGGAAGTCGATCATATGGATATTCTGTTTATAAGAGTGAATGTAAGAGTGAATTTTAAATGATTCCCCACATTCCAAATAAATTTTCATTGTGTTATATATGGGGTTATAATTTTTTTTCCAGGATTGATATTGAGATCATATAGCTCGTGATTATTGTTTATAATGACTTCTAGATCCTCTATGTTTTCAAAATTAATGATCCAGGTATGGATGGGTATGATAAATTTTATGATTCACTCATACACTTTTTTTTCATCATACCCTTATCAACCATTTATTATTATTGATGAAATTCAAATTTTAATGCTTGTGTTTACCCTTATTGAGAATTTTAGATAAAACCTTCTCATGTTTCCTTTTAATGAGTTATAAAGAATGTTTTTGAATTATTTATCATTGTAATATACTTCAAAAGGATGTTGTTTATGACATATTGTGAAATAAGAAAATTTGGATAAAATGTGAGAAATTTTTATTAAGGAATTTAGAATTGTTAATGTAGAAGGTTTTTCCTACTTCTCATAAACATAAAACATGAAAGGACATATAAAATGGAAGTGATCCTTGTTTTCTATTTGATGTTTTATGGTTTTAATTAATAAAATTCGGGTCCAAATTATCATCATCAGAGATAGAAATTTAAATATAGGGATTTCAATATAGGATACTGGAGTGAAGGATCTGAGTTTCTATACAAAAACATATATTAATAATGAAAATCATGATTCCATGTGTGAGTTATAATTAGGGTATTTTTGTTTATAATTGAATTAAATGACATTAATTGAAAATTGGTTAGTGGATTTTTCCCCTCCATGATTATGGAAAGTTATATCCTGGACCTTTTATTGAAATTGAACTGTCCCATTAAATTTATATGACCATGGTATGATGCCCAGTTTTTTTAGATACTCAATTAAATGAGTATCAAGAATATTATTTGATAACACATATTGGTAACTTTGTTGATGAGATATTGGGAAAAAGAATTATATTACACAGTATTTTTTTGTATATAGTTGTTGATAATAATACATTATGTTCATTCTCTTAGGATTCCTAACCCATTTCTAAATAGTAACACTATACTTTATCTAATAATTTTTAATGATATTGGGAAATAATCTGAGAGGGTCACACAATATTTTTTTTCATTGATCATGATTAAATTATATTTGAATTTAATTTGTGGAATAAATATTATTCACTAAATGGTGAAATAATTTTGTTCGTATTTTATAGATTTCTTAAATACCAAATAAATATTTATTCTCTAGATTGGAAATATAATATTTATAACAATTCATTATTATTTAATAAATATTTAATTTTGATATTGTGAATAAAATATTTTATTTTTGAATAAAATATTATTTATTTATTTATTGGAGTATTTAATAATTGTGAAGGGGGATGAAAGGACCAAGATATTGTACAATGAGTTAAATTAATCCTCAAGAAAATAATATAATATTTATCATGATCCCTCTTAGTGAAAACCATAGAATAATAATAATATTACTATTATGGTTATATTTAAGGGGGTTTGATAAGGGTTATTCTATTTTTAATGGATTCCTTTGAAATTATATAATATTTTTACCTATACTATAACTTTATAAATGAATTGTTTATATATTTTATTTGGTTAATTCTGTATTTGTAATAAATAAGATGAAAAATATTTCTTTCATATATTTATAATTTTATATTCCTCTCAGAATTGAGAAGAACAAGATAGATTCTTTCATGCTTAATGGAACAATTAGTTATCATGATGAACAAAACTAAATGATAGAGCTTCCATAGTAGCACATGACACTCCATCAATGATTCTCGAATTAAATGTAGAATGTGAAGATCATTTCAAGAAGGATTCAACATTATTATCCAACCTAGGATACAAGGTAATATTAAAAAGGTTTTTTGGATGATAAAAAACATCATCGATGAACTTTATTAAGACTAGGTATCCTTTCATTAGATATAATCTAAATTAATTATAAATTTAGATTTTAATAATCATCTATATGTTCTATGATTTTATATGTTAATTTATGATTTTAAAAATATTATTTTCCATTAAGTTCATCTCTTCCATAATATGTGAATAATCCACTATATCTGAAAACATATTATATGGTTATTCACCCACCAATGATCATCTTCTACATCTAGATGCTTCATCATTCAAAACTCACATAAGTTCATAAAACTCTAAAATATATATGTCATTGAATGTGTTCTTAAATTCTATTATGTATTTCGAATTACATCATGGTTTTCATATTATTCTATATTCTACACCCCTTGATCATCGAAATCTATTATGTTTACCTACTATAAAATTATACAACCAATTAATATCCCTATGCCCAAACCTCCAACAATAACCACATCTTCCAATAAGTCTTAATATTTTTATTTTGCATTATGTCCATAACTATTCACCTACATAATATTTTTAGGTTAGAGACTAGTAAAATTTATGTCCATTTATTGGGGAATTTTTTTTGGAAATGATCACCCCATATATGAAATATAGGTTGGTTTCCGAATATTTGTCCACATCTAAATTGGTATAAATTATATTTTTTCAATTAATTTTTGAAAATGTATATTAAGAATAAATTAATATTCATATATTATTGGATATATATTTGTATAATGATGATGTAGATTATTCCCCAAGAATATATAAATATTTTTGATCCACCATTTTTATTATTCTAGATGAATGATTCATTTATAATGTTTTATTTTGAAGCACACATCTTCTAAACATAATAGGGAACTAATTTTTGGGTTGATTCCTGATTCATAATTCTAATTTTCAGTAAAAGATTTATCAAATTGAGAAAATTGTTTTTGTGTTTACATGGAAATACCCTATATTCCAATTCAATCTTTATGAGTCCATCATGAGGAGCCCAATTCTTCCTTTTTTCTAGTAAATAATGTTATTTATCTTTTATTTACTTTTACATAACATCTAACTATGAACATTAAAAATCCATAGACACATATAATGTTTTTCTAATTAATAGACAACTTACATAACAATTTTCTTAAAATATTAATTCACACATAATTTTCATTGAAATGTTTCATCAATATTATAAAATATTAATTTGAAAAGGGAATTGTTATCATCTATGAATCTCAAAATATTATTGCGAGTGTTGTAAGGGATCGTCCAAAAAGACATTTCTTATTCTTAAAAGCAGTTTCCAACTACACTTGTGAAATTTTTTAATCATGTTTTCCAAGGATAAATTTAAATATATATATATATATATATATGAATTTATTTTTCATCACCTCAATAAGAATATCCATTATATATTATTTAACCTCGAGGTACAAGTATTTAGAAGATTCATTCAAACCTAATATATAGACTGAGAATCCTTCCCTAGAGTAATAATAATCAACTGATTAAGTAGGTAAACCATTATAATCATTAATACCTTCATATAATGGTGGTCTCTATACCACCAATTAATTTGGGATTTTATATCTATACAATTTATTTTTCATGTTATGTAATGTATTTGTAGAAAAATTCAAATTTTCTTTGAGAGGGATTGAATCTAATTATTTAATATTAAAAATTTATTCAAAAATCTAAAATATTTACTTCATTTTTTTATAACATCACAACAAATCATATTTTTAATTTTAAATTTGATATGAAACAACATAACTATTTTAAATTTAGAAAAACTGATTGATCTAAATCATAGAGAAACAATAGTATAAATCCAATTGATTTTCCCGAATGAGATCCTATAGACACACCTAGGAAGATGGGATAGTAATAGAACACCAAATTCCTTTTCCAAATTCCAAATATTAATTTTATTCACTAATTAAAAATTATTTTGAATATATTATTCTTATTAGAGATGATTTATCCTTTTTTATTTAACTTAGAAAACACAAATTTCTTATGTAGATAATGTAGTAATTTTTATCACATCTGTTTTAAAAATAATTAGTCCCAATATCATCACAATCAGTGTTATATCAATTTATTTTCATTAATTATAGATTTTATAATTTAATTCTAAATATAATTATTGGTGAATGTTGGATTTTATTATTCTAACCAATTTCACTACTATATTTTCCAGGGGAGGTAGCTTACAATAATACATATATGAACCAATTTGCATCCTAGAACATCTATTAATGTGTTCATCATAGTCATTGGCCTCCCAAAATTTTTCACTATCATTGAAATTCACATCACCATGTCAATCAAAGAGGTTGAAACATCAAAACATTTCCTATTTTTTAAATTAAATAGTTTTTTCATTCATTTTATGAATTTAGAATCATTGGTGAAGCTCGAGATTCATTTTCTACCATCTCATAGTTAATAAAGAATATTTTATTCATGTACTCTTTCTTAACAAAGGAATGAGATTATAACCACATGATTATATTAACTAAAGAGTACATAATAATTCTATGGAAACATTCATGGATATTAAAAAACTAAAAATATCATGGTTAATTATTACTATATCATGACTAATTATTTGTGGATATTCCACTTATCCTCTCAAAACAATGATCTAAAAGCTCAAAAAATGGATATAATTAAATTGAAAGCATCTATACCATCATAAAATCCGCTATATTTTCTCTTCATCCTCGATAGTAACTTACTAGTAATATTATCCAAGATCCTATTATTCATACTCTTTGATACCAAGATGGTTATTTATTTAGTAATGGAATATTAGATCATGTTTTTTCGTAAATAGATATTATTGTCTTTAATCATCTATGTTAACTTATTTTTTTCTTTGAGAGTTCATCTTCTTACTCCTATAAAACTCACATGACCAAAAAATTTGTAGTATCTCATATAACATATTTTTTAGAGCATCTTAATTCATTAGAAAAATATGGTTAAAAAATATTGTAGTGATATTATTTAAATTTTATAAATAATAAAAAAACATAAAACAATTTAATACAAGTAAAAATCAATACATGGACTTATAATATTAATGATATCCATAAAATAACTTTTTCAACACAATTTTGTAGTAAAAATATTAACCCAATTTATTGTTTCTCACATTAGAAATTATTTTTATATTTTATTTTACTATAGGTGTAGGTATGTTTAATCATTAAAACACTCTATAAAAATGAAAACATGCATCTAATTCAATGTATTTATATTTATTACAAAAAATTACTGAATTTTTCATATACAATGACACTTTAAGCTTGATATCAGGTATAAATCAACTGCATATGTCATCTTGAGTTTTGAAAATTAAATAAATAATCTAAGACTTAATAATTATTTTTTTCATCTTAAATATATTATTGTCATTATAAGAAAATGGGAATAAATATTTTTACCTCATATTAGTAACCAAATATTATATTCAATAATACCTCCACTATTATTTAATACATAACAATTTTTTATTCATTTTCAAGAGTCTAAACTTCATATTAATATCATTAATTTCTTATTTGTCCCTGATTGTTTTAAGGAATAATTTATATTTTTGGTGTTTTTACTTGGAGAAAGTAATCTTGGATTATCACATTTTGGTTTTCACCATATATTTATAATTTTGGGAACTCAATTTTCACCATATAAAAACTAAAAAAATGTGGAACCACAATCAATGTTGGAAATGGTGTATGGTTTGAGTCTGTTGTCAATCCTCATTAGATGTTCAGACTTTTTTGTTGGAAAGGTATCATACAGGTCAAGTGTGAAACTGTATTGAAGGTGGTGTTGTTTTCCAAGGTTTGCTGAATTTTTTGCATAAAAATAAACAAATGTATAGATGTGTTTTTTGAAATGGAATGTGCACATAATATTGAAGTGGTGTGTGAAACATTTGGATATGTGAATGTAAAATGGTTCTTGCGCAAAAATAATTGCACACAGATTGTGAGTTTTTTCACGACATGGTGGGTTTTGCGTGTAGGGGTCGGTGACACCTATAAATAAAACGTGACCCCCACATTTTCCACGACTGAAGTCTTAGGGAATATTCGAGCTCTGATGCACGTAAAAATTGCATGAAAAGGGTGGTGTGTGAAAACTTAAAAGTTGCATGGAAAAGTTAAGGTTACACATAAAAGATGAGGTTGCCCGTAAAGGTAGTTATTGCATGAAATATTTCCACATGAAAGGAAAAAATTATGCATAAGATTAAATCATGCATGAATATAGTGGATCATGAACATAAAAGAAAATATTTTGTGCAAAAGTAAGATCTTGTATGCCCAGGGATGGTGTTGCATGTAATTGCCAGTGTAAGACGATTCTATGGTCTTAATATCCGATTTGTGTGTTCAGTGCTTTCAAATGCATCAATTTAGGAATTCGATGCAAGAAGTGTCTCATAATGGATTGGGAGTAAGACTTAAATTAAAATATCTTGAAGAGACACTCATGTCAATAAAATGAGTAAGACATCTCCCATGGCAGAGAGCTAGAGGGGAGTTGACAGAAGTGTTCTAAGGGGCGTAGTAAGTTATCTATGAATTATTATAAAGGAAGAGTGATTAGAAGAGAGTGACTGTGTCCAAAATATTGTATTCCACCACTAGTGAAGATTATTGGATTTTTTTATTACTAACACACATTTGAAATATGCTCTTTGGGCGTATCCCTTTGTGGTTAACCAAGTAAAAGTGTTTTTTGGTCTCTTTGCATGTGATTGTTTAATTGATGTTCTTATCCATTATACAAGTTAACACATCCCTACTAACGTGGGAATAATATTAGATAATTTAATATAAAAATATGACACCCTGATTCACCCATACCCTCTCTGGGCATCCCGGTGTCTTACAAGTGGTATCAATGGGAGGTTACTTATATTAGATATGTTTTCTCCCATTATAGAGAATTCATCCCATGTTAGGGGAGTCCCCCTCTTTGATGAAAGTAGTTTTTATATTTGGAATAAAAAAATAAGATATAATCTAAGATATCTTATAAAGGAGGTAATATGTGATATTATGCATGGAATACAGGATACTGATCCAACAATGATGTCTATGACTGAGACAGACAGTAAAATTCTTGATGCAGATGCTAAATCACATAAAGCTCTCACCCCAACTCTTTCAGATTAGATTTATCTAAAGGTTATGAGATGAATCTCAAAAATGTATATGTGGGATAAAATTGAAAATATCTATTAAGGAGACAATAATGGGAAAGAATAATAACTTCGTGTGCTGCACAATAGGTTTGACGATATGAAGATGCACCCTGATGAGAATGTACAATCCATTAATCAAATTACTGAAGGTGCAAGATAAATTCAAGGACTGGGTGAATAAATCAAAGATATTAACATTATAAATAAAATCATGAGAAGACATACTCCCCTTTATAATGAAAAGGTGTCATCCATTGAGGAAATAGATCTCTCCAAGCTCTCTTTGGATGATCTGTTGAGTAGCTTGGTGGAATATGAAATGAGTGCTAAACCAGAAGACGCTATGACTCGTGTAAAGAAAAGGAATTTTAATCTATGAAAAAATGAAAATTTATGGATATATTATTAGTGAGGATGATGGGGAAAAATAAATTCTTTATCACATTTCCACACAATTTAATTAGGGAAAAGGAAAGTTTGGAGAAAATCTACCTCTGGCGTGTTTTTGCAGTACCCCCGGTTTCAAGTACATAACCCATATCCTCACGTTTTTTTAAATAGCGTGTCATTGATTGGGTTTCCATAAAATAGGGATTTTCCATATAATAGATATTTACCATAATATAGAGTGTTTCCAAAATGTTTGTTGTTTTTTTAATATGGGGGTTTTTCCCATAAAGTGGGTTGTTTCCATAAAGTGGGGTGTTTCAATATAGTGGGATGTATTGGGTGTCTATATAAAGTGGGATGTTTCTATAAAAAAATTGTTTCCATAAAAATGTTAAAGGTGAAGGATTTGAGAGTTTTGGGGTTGTATAAGGAGGTTTGGGATCAAAGGGATGGTGGCACTATCCATACACGATTGGCCCAAACCGTGTGGTCAGACTTTATGCAGCGGTAAAATATGGATTATATTTTCTAAGAGCTTACTTTTTTGCTCTATATAATAATTTTTGGCTTAAAAATGCTAATATATTGAGATTAATCATCCTAGAATGCTGGATAACCCTCCACACATGATTTGGATCCATCCTAGTGCCTTCCCTTGGTGATTTCAAGCCTGATTCTTGGGGTAAGTGCTGATCTTCTTGGTTCTTTTCTGTTTTCTACAAAATATTTCTTCTCTCCTTCTATATTTCATAGAAATACCACTGTTGTGGGTAGATATATGTTTTTTTAACATAAGTTAAGGATAAATATGGTGTTTTTCATGATATAGAAAAAAATATAATATTCTTTCTTCGACTATTGATCCGATTCTCGAGGTATGTCACCATTCGTTCTTGATTTTAAATGTTTTCTTAGATATTCTTAGATCAACTTCTCCAATATCCTTTCATTCTGATATATGAAACCATAGTAGGTAGATATATGTTTTCATATTCAAATTAGTTCCATTTTGAGTCGTGATCTTTCTAGGATAGAAGAACTAAGGCCATTCTTGGAGAATCGACCAGTTTTCTTGTGAGTTCTTCGTCTGTTGTCGAGTTTCGTAAAAACCTTTGAGGTATATGGCGTCAATCTCAGCTCCTATTGATAAAATTGATTGGAATAGATTGAAATTTGATTATTTGAATGGTATTTATTGTCCAAATCATGGAATAAATCTTCTTCAGTGTTAATTTATGGTTTTACTTGAATTGTGAAGTCTTGGTGAAATTTCGTGCAATGTGATTTGACCTATTGAATTTAAAATGATGATTTTAAATTATTTATTTTCCGGAAATGTTAAATTTTTTGATGAAAATTTTGTTTTCAACAAAAAGGGGGTTTTATTGAAAAGGTTATTTAGCATGATCATTGGGAATATTTGTGTGTGAATTAATATTGAATTTCTAGGGCATGGTAAAAATTTGACCTTGTGCTCAGTGCCAAAGGTTAAATGGAACACGATTTATAGATTTCATATAGCATATATAGGGTCTGGTTGAACTATGATCTTGTATTCAGTACTAATGGGTTAATGGAACATGATAAACAATTACCTTGTGACGACATGGTAGATCAACGAGAAACCACTTAGGAGTATGGAACTATAATAACATATCATGCATGGTTAGTTGCATGGGATTGTGGAGTGGTTGGGTATGCAAAGAAAACAGATATTGTGAAATGATTTTAATGATTTTTTAGTATTTTTTCATGAAAAATATATTACTCGTAAAATTGATTTCAGTTCCACTTGTATACTTTTGGTAATGAATAGTTTTCTAAACTGGTTTATATTTAGTTATAAAATATTTTTGAGAAATGGTTTAATATAAAATATTTTTTATAATTGTTGCTAACTCATCTATCATAGTGGTGTGAGTAGGTAAGTCGTTGGTGAAAAACTACTGAGTTTTATATTCAAACCTTCTTTGGAACATTGTCGCTTATGTAGATGCTTTATTCAGAACAATGGAAAGGGTAATATTTCACGTGTGTTTAGCACTACCTCCTAATGTTTGTGCTGTTTAGAGATTGCAGAGCATGGATCTTATGCAGCATGTCATATTGAGTTCTTTTGAGAGACTTGAGTAGTTTATTTATTTTTTACTTTGATACGTGGTTATTCTTCTTTTGTTTCTTACATTACTGAGCCTTTGAGATACATGCAGTTGTTGAGTTGTCTTTCATTCGTTCATTCATCATATAGTTAATGTTTGGTTGTGGTTGGTAGGTTTATTAGTTTATTACATAAAGGGTAAATCATCCTCCACAAGTATTTGAAACCCTTCGACATTTATTTCCAGCCTTGGGCATCTTGGGGATGTCTCTTAATACCTAGTAAATATTCGTTGATCTCTCAAGCCAATGAGAATTGGAGGGTCATTACAAATTGTATCAGCTAGTTCAGTCCTTTCCTAACAAGTAGTCATCGATGTTCCTAGATTTGGAGATGAAAAACCTTCTTTTCTATTCCCTAGGTTGGAATATTATAAAGGAGTATGATTTTTGGAACTAAAATTTATAACATAAAAGGACGTAGCTAAACCTTTTATGCAGAACATCATGTTATCAGGGACTTTTGTACATAAGTGTTTGGACACACTTCTAGGATTTTGAAATCTCATTGTCTTGGGTTTAGCCATTGAGATGAGCATGACATGAATTTTAGAGGTATTAATTCCCACTAGGATGACATACTTCATTTGGGCTAATGATTTATGATTTGTTAAAATGTGAGTTTTTTTTAAATGATGAAATTTTTTCAAATGAAAGTGATTTTGAAAAAGAAAATGGGATATGGTATTTTGAAAATTTTTTAATTTTTAAAATATAATTGAAGATGAGAAAGGTCGTTTGCGGAAAACAAGGTTGTGATAGTTTATGAGGTAGAATTTGAAATGCTAAGCCATCCGTTTCAAGAGCATGAGATTTATAGATTTTGTTGTTGGTTTAGAAAATGTCCCCTGACAGGAATAATTGGAACTAGTCAGAAGAGGCTGTTGAGAATTTGGTTTCACCCAAGCCACAGGTGAACCAACAGTTGGTCTAAAAGAATCACTGTGGATTTTCAAACCATTGAGTTGGTACAACAACTGGATACTCTATTTATGATATTTGTCACTGCTGAAAATCCATGATGATGAAGTATGGTTGTCTTTACTAAAGGAGTTGAGAACTCTCGAACAATGATGAAGAGGAAGTGGGGAACCTATTCTTACATTTAGAACTAGAAATGATGCCTTGTTTGATAAAAATCCAAACTCTTCTTAGTGAAATAGAATGTTGATCCTTCTTGTACAGAGATTTTTCTATAACTGTTGGAGGTAGATGAGTTGAAATGGGACTCATTAATGTAGGATATGGATGACTATGACATAATCATGTGTATTGATTTGTAGAAAACATTTAAGGCTCACATCAATTGTTATAGGAGAATAGTTAGTTTCACAACAAAGGACGACATCGAGCATCTCTACAAGGAGAGAGGATGGTAAATAAAGGGGAAAATATATTCTTGGAAACAATGGTGGGAACGATCTCTTATCATTTGGAAATTTTTAAATTTAAATCAATGGAAGAGATCGATGAAATTAATTTTTAAATAGTTATGGATCAATTTGCAAACTTATTTCCCAATAAATTCTTTGGGTTTCCACCTGTAAAGAAAGTAGAGTTTACAATTGATCTCATTTTGGAGAGCAGTCTTATTTTCATTCTGTCTTATATGATGAGAACAACAGAGTTATGGGAATTGAAAGTGTAGTTATATGAGATGGAAGTCAAGGGTTTCATTCAACCAAGTAAGTCTCTGTAGGCAACAACAGTTTTGTTAGTGAAGAAGGAAGATAGAATTCTTTGGTTGTGTGTTGATTATTGTAAGCATAACCAGGTTATGATAATGAGTAGATATACAATTCCACGCATTGATGATCTATTTGATCAATTAAGGGGAGCTCAGTGGTTCTCCGAGATTGACTTGAGATCAGGATATCACCAATTATGAGTTCAGAAAGAGAATAGTCCAAAGACATCTTTCAGAATTAGATATGGCCACTATGAATATGCAGTCATACATTTCAATCTAATGAATGCACCAATGGTCATCATAGAATTGACGAATAATATATTTCAACAATATCTGGATTCTTTTGTTGTGGTGTTTTTGGATGTCATTTTTCTCTATTCAAAGACAATGGATGACCCTGAGGAGCACCCGTAAATAGTGTTACAAATCATTAGAGATCACTATTTGTATGAAAAATTATCAGTGTGTGCTTTTTGGATATATGAAGTATGTTTTCCTAGCCATGTCATTTATGAGAAAGGAATTTCTATTGATCTTGAAAACCTCAAAGCCGTTATTTCTTAGAAACCAACAAATAATGTTTTCAAGATACAAAGTTTTCTTGGTCTAACTATTTACTACTGATGCTTTGTGCATGATTTCTCAGGACTATCTTCTTCAATGATAGCCATAACAAATAATAATGGTCCAATACAGTGGATTGAGTAATGTCATTAGTTTATATAGGAACTAAAAGATTGGATTACATCGACACTTATCTTGATCTAGCGAGAATCAGGACAGGGGTATGTGGGGTATTGTGATTCTTCAGGATTAGTGTTGGGTTTTGTTCTCATGCACAGAGATCATGTGGTTTCTTATGGTTCAAGGAAGTCAAGGGTTTAGGAGAAAAATTACTCGACATAATATTTGGAGTTTTATACAGTCGTCCATGCTTTGAAAACATGGAGACATTATCTCTTGGGTGAGAAATTTACTGTTTCAATGTATCACAAAATCTTGAGACACTTTTTATCACAGTGAGATTTGAATCTGAGACAAAGGACATGGATAGAGTATCTCCAAATTTTTGACTTTTACTTGCTGTACACACCAGGGAAAGGAAATTAGGTGGCAGATTCATTGAGCAGAAAAACATATGATCAGTTGGCGAAAGAAGCATTAGATGACTTCTTGTTGATGTCAGTCTTAGTCGATATGCATATAGAATGGGATGATCGAGGTGACATTGAGGTTTTCATTACATCTATTCAGTTCATGATTTAGTACAACTGATCAAAGAGACACAAACATCTAATGAAAAATTTCCTGTTGTAAGTTCAAAACTCAATTGTGGGGAGACCATTGAGGGCTAGAACATTGATGGTGGTTCAATTTTGTAATTCGTAGATCCGATGGTAGAACATACAGCTTTTTAGGAAAAAAATCCTTCATGATTACCACCATTCTAGATGGGCTGTACATTCAGGTAAAAAAATTGAATAAGTTGTAGAGGGAACAATTTTGGTGGAGCAACATGAAAAATAAGGTGGCTGAGTATGTATCACGGTACTTAACTTGTTAATAGATTATAGAATATCATTATAGAAAAGATTATATGTTATAATATTTTCCCATTCCAGTGAGGAAATGGGATCAGATAACAATGTAATTTGGTATAGGTCTTCCAATAAGAGTTTTTAAACACAATGCCATTTGGGTGATAGTGGATCTTCTAACCATGTTGGTCCATTTCATCCCTATTTGTGAAAATCATATGATGGAGGATCCTTCAAAATCTATATCTTAGAATTTGTAAAGAGGCACGGCATACCAGTGTCTATAGTCTCAGATAGAGATCAGAGGATCACATCATATTTCTAGAAATCTTTACAGTAATCCCTTGGGACTCAGTTGACTATGAGTATGGTGCATCATCCTTAGATTGAAGGGAAATTTGAATAGATAATACAAACATTGGAAGACATATTTTGGGCATGTGTAATGGGTTTTGTTGGCCCATGGAAAGAGAATATTACCTTAGTGGCGTTATTATACAATAAAAGATATCAGTAATTGATGTTATTAATATTTTCATGACTTATTATATACTCACTCTACTGATTTTATATTAAATGTGAATAATTTGTGTGAAATATTAATGCATTAATATTAAGTATATTTTTTTTTGGCATTTTTAGAAGTAATCCAAATGATCCAGTTTACTGTTTTAATAATAAATATCACTATACTGATCCAAATTATGTGGTTCTTGTTTCTTAGGATTATCCTTTCAATGTAAATCATTTCATTATAAGGTACCAGGTGCCAATTCTGCTATTTCAAGGGTCATATGGACCACACAAGAAGGGCCAATGAATCTGTGATCAAACTGGACCATCCTAGAAGATTGATTTACTGGGCTCAGTCCAGAAATCCAAAAACATTAATTCTCCACCATAATTCGGGGGACACTACATGTCATCTTGGATTAAAATTTCAAGGCCCAAATACAAATACAAGGGGCCCAACTGATTCATTTAAATCTAGCCCACCATTCTGGTTGGGAAATTAAATCAGCACAAAAATATTGACATTTCTAATGATGTGGAAATCCAATAGAGCTGATATTTTTAAGTGTTAAATAGGAGATATGTCCGGAAAACTCTTTTGAAGAAATCATTTTTATTTTATGTCATATTTATATTCCAAAACCCATTCACATTATGGGCATCGAAAAAGTCTGGATTGAAATGGACAGTTTACATTTGTTTAATCAAACCACCATACCATTAGCTACAAAAGTCTATAGGAGGCCAAATTTCCATGGTGTTCAAAAGAAATCCATATCTACATCTTTTAAGAAGACAACAGCTCATGATTCGTCTTTTTAGAATGGTAAATCTGCGGTTCAAGTGGAGGGATAGTTTTGGAATGCTAACAGTCCACTCCTTGGGCTATAAATACATCTCCTCCTCTCCTTCCAAAAGGTTTGGAATTTCAGAAGAGATAAGATCAAATTGGTACGACCAAAGCCTTTAAAAAGGCTTGGGAGGGCCTTCCATACTCATTTTTTCACTTGAGAGACCTTTCCCCTCTATTTTTTTTACTTACATTCGTGTTCTTCGTTTTTGTAATCTTGTAAGTCTCTATCTTTGTAATTCTGTTTTATTGAAAGTTACTTCTTCAATATCTATTATTCTCATCCAACATCTGTAGTTTAATATTTATGTTCATAAAATAGTTTCAATTCAGTTGATTCACCTTCCCTTCTTCTGCTTCCTCATTCAATCAAAAATCCGTTTTTAATTTTCATCATCATTTGTGTGTGTGTTCGGTGCACTACTCTTATCTTGTCCCTTTCTTTTTCTTCACATTATAAGTCATCACCATAAACATATATTACCATATTAATAACCATATTAATGGCTGAGTAAATCTCTCATTGGGGTGAGTTTTAGATAAGGTATGTTATGCGATTGAGATTTTTCTCCTCATGAGTATTCGTTGAATAAACATTGTGTATGTTGGACCTAGCATGTCATGGAATAATGACTTGTTTTGTTTAACATGTGGTTTCCATTGATTATTTGAACCATAAATACACTTCCATAAACAAAATATGATCAATATTAGAACCCTAAGTTATGTTAAGGATTTTATTAAAGCCTTAACAATTGGGAATTCAAATCAATGTCAACTTGTGACATGGGTGTTAATTTAAATGCAATATAAAGCAAAGATCAAGGATGTCACAAGCTTAACTAACCTAATGATGAACTCACCCCAATAATTATCAATTTGTTAAATAAATCATAATCAATTAGTTATTTCAATTAATCTCTACAAAAAAACCCCCCAATCAGAATACAATCAACTAAAAACAAACGACTATTTCAATGTATCATCACCAAGGATTCGGCCCGAGTGCTGCTATATAAATTAGCAGAGCACCGGAACTTTGACCGGTCGATAGGAGACAATCGTTCGTGCATTTAACATGGATCTGTTGTCGGGGATGGTGCTTTAAGTAGTCATTAGTTTCTGGTTATTGTAAAAAAACACAAAAAAACAAATTTAAAAAAGAATTGAGAAAAACACACAAAGAAAATCCTATCTTCTCATAGAAATCATAAACTGAAAAAATAAAAAGAAAAACCCATCTTCCTCTTTCTTCAAAAATATCTCTGAATGTCTAGTTTCCTGCCAAACAATCCCTCAGATTTGTTTGACCCTGAAATTGAGCGAACACGTCGCCAAATTAAGAGAAACATATGATATAATCAACACATTTAAGAACCAGCCCTAATCCAAACAGTTGAATTTGAAATAGGCAATCCTAGGGAACAAACCCTTAAAGAACTTTCTACCCCTTATATGAATTACCAAACTCTTGGTATTCAATATCCTAACATAGAGGCTGAATTCAAACTCAAATTGGGTTTGATTCATCTGCTTCCTCATTTCCACGGGCAATCCGGTGAGGATCCACATCTCCACCTTAAAGAGTTCCAAGTGGTGTGCTCTACCATGAGGCCTCAAAGGGTTTCTGATGAAAAAATAATACTCTGAACATTCCCTTTCACCCTAGCTAACTCCGCCAAGTCATGTCTCTACTACCTTCCCCCTGGTTCCATAACCACATGGAATGACATGAAGTGACTCTTCTTAGAGAAATTCATTCCTGCTTCTCGTACTAATTCTATCCAAAGGAAATAAGGGGTATACGTAAATTCCCAAGTTAATCACTCCATGTGTACTGGGAGAGGTTCAAAAATCTTGTGGAAACCTATCCACATCACCAAATCTCTAACCAACTCTTGGTCCAATACACCTATGAGGGTTTGCTGGCTACGGAGAGAACCCTCATTGATGCAGTAAGTCGTGGTGCTCTTGTTGATAAAACTCAGGCACCAGGAACTGATCTCATAAGTAACATGGCTGAAAACACACAACAATTCCATACACGAGCACATGCTCAAGTCAAAAAAGCCCAATATAATCAATCAATTGAGCCGAATAAGATGACTGAGTGGATGAGTGAACTTACAGGTCTTGTGTGACAACTAGTTGTGGCTACAAAATCTTCAACCTCATCTTCTCTACAGTCAATGTTTCCGGGACCTGTCAAAAACTGTGGTCTCTACAACTCTCCATCTCATCCAACTGACACATTTCCATAACATTAAGAGGATAAATCCGATTCATCTGGACCAATAGAGCTCAATGTAGCATATGCTCAGCGGAACACCAACCCTCAATTATCAGGTCAGCTTGATAGAAACTTCAATCAACCTCACTCTGATCCCTTCTCTTCATCCTATAACAAAGGCCATAGGTATGGTAATCCCATATCTCATCCTCCTCAATTCCATCCTCAAAACCCAAACTAGTTTCAATATGGTCAAGGTGTTGGTAACTTCCAACAACCATATCCTTTTCTTCGTCCACCTCAAAGGAACAATCCTCCTCCTAGATTCTATTATCATAGTGAGACTTCCCAATTCCAAAACCAATACAATCGCTTTCCCAAGAACCAAAATCAAGGTAATCCCAATTCATGATAAGCATATTCTTCTATGCAACCATGGAAAAGTGTAGTGGATGATCTTTCCGCTTTCACCCGTTCTAGCCTCAAAAACATTGAAACCCAAATGGGTTAACTTTCATCCCACCTGAGTCAGCAGCAACCATCTAATTTATCCCAAAATCCATCTCAAGCATTACCCAACCCCAAGGGTAATGTAAGTTCAATTGCACTTAGATCGGGAAAGAAAATTTCTATACCTCAAGATAAGTCCTACAAACCCCCTTTGAATGTTGACATAGAAATTTATAATAAAAAAGAAACTTGAAAAGGAACATGAATCCATTCCCTCACATCCTTCCATTCTACTTAGGAATCCAATTCCTTTTCCTCAAGTTGTTTTTAAACCATGGAAGTCCTTTGAACCTGATCCTGAAATGCTCAACATTTTTAGACGTGTTGAATTCATCATTACTCTCTTATATTCCATCAGACAAATTCCTATGTATGCCACGATTATTATGGAATTGTGCACCCACAAGAGGCAACTTAGGACCTTTGAAAATGATTCCACCCAGTAGTATATTCCCATAATGTGAAAAGATCCAAGGACCTTTATGGTTCCATGACAAATTGAAAGTACTAACTTTGATGATGCACTCATAGACCTAGGATCCTAAATTAATTTCATGCCCAAATCCATGTTCTCCAACCATGGTCTAGGTCCCTTACATCCGATAGGTGTGGTCATTCAGTTAGCCAATCGAAGCACAACCAGTCCAGAGGGAATAATTGAGGATGTCCTTATCTGAGTCAATGATCTTATATTCCCTGTTAATTTCTATGTTCTTGGCATGGAAGGTGAGAAGAACTCTTCTCGATCTCCCCTAATTCTAGTAAGTCCATTCCTCATGACAACGAGAACGAAAATTGATGTCCATTCAGGCATCTTATCCATGGAATTCAGTGACCATCTGGTCAAGTTCATCATTTTCCAAGCCATGTCATTCCCATCTGAGGATTACTCTACATTCTCAATCCATGTTTTTAAAGACACTTCTAAGAGTTAATTGAACCCTGTTCCATCATATTCATCCTATTTTGATTATAATGAATCTTGTGAAATCTGCACCATGATTAACCAAGTCATAAATGGTGATGTTGATTCGGACCTCTCATTCATAGGCTCCATCAATCTAATAGAACTTGAAAACACTATTGAATCCCACATCAACTCTGATCTCTACTGCTCCACCTTGAATAATATTAAAGAAAATGAATCAGATGAAACTGAACTCCTTTCCTCCATTTCGGAGTTGTCTAACCCGAAAATGAATGATGTGACTGATCTGAAACCTCTTCCTACACACCTGAAATATGCATTCCATTTCCATGATCACTCATATCCTGTCATTATCTCATCTTAACTTATCATAATTGAGGAGTCCAAACATGATCAAGTGTTAGAGGGAAACAAAAAAGCCTTAGGGTGGACCCTAGATGACATACCAGGAATCATCCCCACCCTTTTCATTCATCACATCCATCATAAAGAGTCATCCAAACCAATTAGACATCCACAAAGAAGACTCAATCCACTCATACTTGAGGTAGTTAGGGAAGAGATCACCAAGCGTCTTCATGCTGGTATTATCTACCCAATTTTTGATAGTGAATGGGTTAGTCCAATTCAAGTTGTACCTAATAAGGGTGGGATAACTGCTATTACAAATGAACATGTAGAGGTATTCACAACTCGAGTAAATAACAAATGGCGTGTGTGCATCGAATATACGAAATTGAATGTTGAAACAAGAAAATATCACTACCCACTTCCATTCCTTGGTCAAATGATGGAACGATTAGCCGGAAAGTAACACTATTGACTTCATGATGGAGACACCAGCTACTTCCAAATCCCAATCGCACCACAGGACCAAGAAAAGACTACATTCACAAGCCCCTTTGGAACATTTTCATATAGAAGAATGCATTTTGTCCTTTGTAATGCTCCTACAACATTCTAGAGGTGTATGATGTGTATCTTTTCAGAATTCATTGAACACTTCATGGAAGTCTTCATGGATGACTTCACCATTTATGGTGAGTCATTTGAATCTAGTTTGAATTCACTCTCTCTAGTACTCCATAAGTGTGTCAAGTGTAACCTTGTGTTAAATTTTGAAAAAATGTCATTTCATGGTTTCAAATGGGATTGTTAGAGGGCACATAGTTTCAAACGATGGTATTGATGTCGATCCAGCCAAAATTGATGTGATCCAATCACTTTCTTGAACCCACTTCTGTTCCATACATCTGTTCATCTCTCGGTCATGCCAGTTTCTATCATAGATTTATCCATAACTTTAGTAGGATTGCCCTTCCACTCACTCGTTTTCCCCAAAATGATGTCACTCTCCATTTTGATGAGGTTTTCAAGAGAGCCTTCATTGAACTAAAAACAGCTCTTACATCTGCCCTGATAATCCAACCACCAGATTGGTCCTTAACCTTTGAATTGAGGTGTGATGCTTCTGATAGATCTGTTTGGGATGTTCTTGGTCAATGAAGAGAAAAGATTTCTCATGTCATCTATTATGCCTCAAAAACCTTGGATGAAACTCAATCTCACTACACTGTCACTGAAAAAGAACTTTTATCAGTGTTTTTTGCCTTAGATAAATTCTGGTCTTATCTCTTAGGTGGCAAAATCATCATCTTCACAGACCATTCTACTATAAAGTTCCTACTCATGAATATTGATTCCAAACAGAGGATAATAATATGGATCCTAATGCTCCAAGGGTTTGACCTTGAAATAAAAGATAGACCAGGAAAATAAAACCTTGTGGCTATTCAGTTGAGTATAATTTCTAATTCTTCTCATTCTAAAATAATCGATCCTGAATTCCCCACTGAGAACCTTTCATCTCTTACTCCAATGTTACCATGGTATGCCCCAATTGTGAATTACTTGGTTTCTGGAGTTTTTCCTGAAAATTATTCAAATGAACATAAAATGATGTTGAAAAGTGATTCAAAATACTATATTTAGGAAGAAAATAAACTTTGGGAAACTGTGGAAGACATGGTAATTATGAGATGTGTTGATGAAGATGAACATTCCTCTATCTTAGAATTTTGTCACTCAATGCCTGGTGGTGGCCTCTTTGGACCACAAAGGACCTTCCAAAAGGTCCTAGACTCTAGATTATTCTAGCCTACACTATTCAAGGGCTCACATGAGTTATATCAATCATGTCCCACTTGCCAAATGTATGGCACAATTTCCAAGTGAAATGAAATGCCCCAAAAGCCTGTAATTTTCTTTGAGTTCTTCAATGTTTGGGGTATCGATTTCATGGGACCATTTCACCCCATCCAACAGATTCTCATACATAATTCTTGCAGTTGATTAGGTTTCTAGGTGGGTCGAGGTGAAACCCACTAGAAAGGATGATTCATATACTGTTAGTGAGTTCCTAAAGACACACATCTTCCATAGATTTGGCACACCTCATGCCTTGATATGTGACTTAGGAACCCACTTTTGTAATAAAACCATGGAATATGTTTTGAAAAAGAATGGGGTTGTACATAAAATGTCAACTGTATATCACCCCCAAACAAATGGCATGGCTGAACTTTATAATAGAGAAGTGAAAAGTGTTCTTGAGATAATTGTAAAACTCACTAGAAAAGACTGGACTAAAATACTAGGTTATGCACTTTGGGCTTATCGAACTTCCTATAAAACACCCATTGGGATGTCTCCCTTTAGGCTAGTTTTTGGTAAATAATGTCATCAACCAGTTGAAATCCAACATAAGGCTTTTTGGGCTATGAAAACATGTAATTTTTATTGTGAAAATTCTGGTGAAGAAAGACTGTTGAAATTGGCTGATCTGGAGGAGCTTCAACTTGATTCTTATGAGAATTCTAATCTATATAAGAAAAAATACAAGGCACTCCATGAAAAACACATCCTGAGAAAGGTAATTCATGAAGGTGAAATGGAAATTCTCTTCAATTCTCAATTTCGGGTTCACCTAGGTAATCTTAATTATCGTTGGGAAGGTCCTTTTGTTATTACTCATGTTTACCCATTTTGGTACAGTGCATGTATAAGACCCTTCTCCCCAAAGGACATTCACAGTTAATGGACATCAGTTAAAGCATCACCATGAGAGGATGCAAAATCATAGATAAACATCGACTTCCACTAGATCTCCAACTTCTCCAGTCGACCAACCACTAGATGGAGATGGCGACCTGCCAAATCCAAACCTGGGGGAACATCTATCCCATTAACTCTCTCTCTATCTCTTCCTCTCTCTACCTCTTTCTTATTCTTCCTCTCTATTTCATTTTTTACCACTTTCTTTTTCAAAACCATTCATTTTCACTTTCTATTTTTTGTGGGTTTATCTTTATAAAAAACAAAAATAAAAACCTAAAAAAATTAAAAAAAAACAAAACAAAATCACTTAAAACAAATACAAAAGACTCAAGATTAATGATTACTCACCTTCCAATTTTCAAATTTTGTCCAACCATTTTGGGTAGTCAAAAGACATGGTTTCATCTCAAAATTGATTCATTTTCATCGTGACTTTGGATAAATAATTGTGTGTCAAAATTAACAAACTTTTAATGCTCACTTTTTTATTTGGAAAATGATTTTCCCAAACCATGAGGAAAAACATTTTCTTTAATGCCAAGGCTACCTATGGTCATATTTTCAAAATGTGTGTTTTCACCCCCATTTTTAAATCTTGAGTTTGTGGACCTTGGAGCTGAATTTTTTACCTTAGTGTGTATTAATATGATAGAGGGATTTTCTGAACCACATGAGAATCACAATAGCCAAATAGCCTCCCATTTCCCTTATATTAATCCTCCTATTGAAAGCCCCTTCGAGCCTAAGAAAGCCTTTTCTTTGATAGATACATTAAAAGACCAATACCTTTTCCCACACAATATCAACATGGATTTTCATTGCATAATTTTTTGAAATTTTAGTGTGTGGGGAATAGATTTCATTGTTTGGGTACCCTATTTTTGATTTTCAACGAGTTATCATCTTCTTGAGGGAAAGAATTCATTTCAGTGTGTGGGGGAGGTTGTCATTCGGTGTGTTTTGGGGAATGTAATGTACTTATAGTTATGTACTTTTGTAAATTTTATTGAAAAGTGTTAAAAAAATCAAAAAAATTATAAAAAAATCAAAAAAACTAAAAAAATGCGTTGTGTCTTGGGTATGTAAAAAATTACTCTTCCTAAACCTTTGATCTTGTTATAAAAATTAAAGTTAGTGTCGTGATGAGATCAAACATGGGTTAGGATATGAGTGTGAAATCTATTTCAAGTTTAACTCTCTAAAAAAAAGAAAAAAACAACACTTCCATTATATTCTTATTAAGAGAAGTTTTTTGGTTTGTAAATATTTCATCATCTCATCCCCTTCAAATTATCATCCTCTATTCTATCTTTCTTCACACAATCATTCCCTTGTAAATATGTGTTTTCATTCACTTCCATGTTTTATTTCAAAAAAATATATGTGCATTTCTTTTTCTATGTTGATGTTTTAACCCTCTTCTTATCTCTCTTGGACATTATATTCCTACTGTCCCAAAGCCACAAAAAACCCCTTAAAAAGACCTCTTAATTCTTGTGCACTTTTTATAGGTATTAGAAGCCGATATCTCTTTTAAATGTCTAACATTTTCACTTTTGGTTGGTGAAAAAGTGAACATCCACAAATAAATTTTATCATCATGATAGGTGTGAGTTTTGAGTGTCCACATTTTCCATTTCTAAATTTGAGAATAAAAATTAATTAGTTTTGGAACATTTTTTCTATAACAACTTGTGGTGGAATTCAAAATGGATGAGTGAAATCGTCTAAACCTCCCCTGATTGAAGAAAACAAAATTTTAATATTTGTAGGTGACTGAAAAAGATTTTGTCTTGTTTTTATATATGTTGCACATGAGGACATGCAAAAAACTATGTGTGGGGGAGTTGATGTTATTAAAAATTTCATGACTTATTATATACTCCCTTTATTAATTTTATATTAAATGTTCATAATTTGTGTGAAAAATTAATGTTTTAATATTAAGTATAAATTTTTAGCATTTTTAGAAGTAGTCCAATTGAGTTAGTTTACTATTTTAATAATAAATATCACTATACTGATCCAAATTGTTGGGATATTCTTTTTTAGGCTTCTAAATTAAATATAAAATATTTATCTAGAAGGTACAATGAGCCAATTCTTCCATTTGAAAGGTCATATGGACCACACAAGAAGGCCCAATGAATTTGTGAACAAACTGGACCAGCCTTGAAGATTGGTTTATTGGGATCAGTCCAGAAGTCCAAAAACATTAATTATCCACCATAATTCTAGGGACACTACATGTCATTTTGGATAAAAATTTCAAGGCCCAAATCCAATTACAAGGATCCCAAATGATTCATTTAAATCCAGCCCACCATTCTTGACGATAAATAAAATCAGCACACAAATATTGACATTCATCCTAATGTGGACATCCATTAGAGCTGAGAGTTTTTATTGTTAAATAGGATATATTTCTGGACAACTATTTTAAAGAAATAATTTTTATTTGAGGGCATCTTCATATTCCAAAACCCATTCACATTACGGGCTTTGGAAAAGTCTCGATTGCAATGGACAATTTTCATTTGTTTAATCAAACCACCATCACTTTGGCTAAAAAAGTCTATAGGCAGCCAAATTATCCGAGTGGACATAAGAAATCCATATCTAAATCTTTGAAGAAGACAGAAGCTCGTGATGCATCTTTCTATATTGGTAAATCTAAAGTTCAAATTGAGGGACAGTTTTGGAATGAAAACAGTCCACTCTTGGGCTATAAATACATCCCCTCCTCTAATTTCAAAAGGGTTGGTATTTTAGAGAGAGGAGATCATATTGGCACGAAAAAAGCCTTGTAAAAGGCTTGGGAGGACCTTCCATACCCAAATTTTCACTTGAGATACCTTTCCCCCACTCTTTGTTTTCACTTACATTCGTGTTCTTCATTTTTGTAATCTTGTAAGTCTCTTTCTTTGTAATTTTGTTTTAATGAAAGTTACTTCTTTAATATCACTTATTCTCATCCAACTTTTGAAGTTTAATATTTATGTTCTTAAAATAGATTAAATTCAGTTGAATCCACTTCCCTTCTTTTTCTTCCTCATTCAATCGAAAATCGGTTTTTTATTTTCTTCATCGTTTGTGTGTGTGTTTGGTGCACTACTCTTATCTTGTCCCTTTATTTTTCATCTCTTTAAAATTAATCACCATAAAAATATATTACCATATTAATAACCATATTAATGGATGTTTAAATCTCTAATTGGGTTGAGTTTAAATTTAGTTATGTTAAGAGATTGAGGGCTTTTTCCTGATGAGTATTCGTTGAATTAATATTGTGTATGTTGGACATAGCAGGTCATGGATTAATGACTTATTTTGTTTAACGTGTGGTTTCAATGGATTATTGGAACCATAAATACACTACCATAAACAAGATATCATAAATATTAGAACCCTAAGTTACGTTAAGGCTTAGATTAAATCCTTAGCACTTGGGAATTCAAATCAACGTCAACTTGTGACATGGGTGTTAATTTAAATGCAATATAAAGAAAAGATCAAGGATATCACAAGATTAACTAACATAATGATAAAATCACCCCAATCATTATAATTTTGTTAAATCAATCATAATAAATTAGCCATTTCAATTAAGCTCTTTAAAAAACTCTCCCAATCATAATACAATCAACTAAAAACAATCAACTATTTCATAGTATCATTGTCGAGGATTTGACCCGAGTGATGCTATACACATTAGCAGAGCACTGGAACTTTGACCGGTCAATAGGTGAAAATCGGCCGCGTGTTTCAAGACTAGATACACATGGCTCTATATGATTCATCATATGGTATTACTTGTCATTATCCAATATGTAGGGTGGAAATAGCTGAGACATCACTAGTCTGGCAGAGCCTTGTCCAAGAAACAAAAGATAAGATCTAGATAATCAAAAAGAGGATGAAGACAACATAGAGTTATCAGAAATCCTATGTGTATCATCATCAATGACCTTTTTCCTTTACAGTAAGTGAGCATGTATTCTTTTAGATATCACCAAGCCTAAGATATCACCAAGCCTAAGATATCACCATTTTTAGAAGGAGGGAATGTTATCTCCTCAATACATATGCACTTTCTAGATACTGGAATGGGTTGGATAAGTGGCATATCGTTTGGCATTACCTCCACGGTTTAGATTGGTGCATAAAGTGTCCCATGTATCCCAGTTGAAAAAGTATCACCCTGATTCTGACTATGTGATCAGATGGGATCACGTTGACCTAGAACCAAATGCATCATTCGTAAATATCTACGTATGGATCATGGATATATAATAGAAATTATTTCATGGGAAAAACATTGTCCTAGTGTTGTTTTTATTGAAACATGGTCAGATTCAAGTAGAGACTTGTAAACGTGATAAGGAAATGGAAGTGTTGTGGCCAGAAATCTTTTTGGTAGTGAGGTTTTTTTATTTTCTGATGACAGAAAGACCAATGGTGGTGAGAATATAGCACCCCTGGTTTCAGGTACATAACCATTTTCCTCATGTCTTTTTTAATGGTGTGTCTTTGATCAGGTTTCCATATAATAGAGAGTTTCCATAAAGTAGAGAGTTTCTATAATATAGAGAGTGTCTGTAATTTTGGGTGTTTCCATAATGTGGGTTGTTTCCATAAAGTGGTTTGTTTCCATAAAGTGGGGTGTTTCCATAAAGTGGGTTGTTTCTATAAATTGGAGTGCATCCATAAAGTGGGATGTTTCCATAAAAAATGTGTCTCCATAAAAAGAGTAATTGTTAAAGATGGGACAGTTTGGGGGTTTTATAAGGAGTTTTGGGACCAAAAGAAAGTTCACATGATCCATACACAGTTGACCCCAACTGTGTGGTCAGACCGTGCGTAGAGGTAAAATCTAGAACATATCTTTTAATATCTTACTCGTTTTTGCTCTATATATTACTTTTTTGCTTCAAAACATCCTTATTTCTAGAATAATCTCTCTAGAAATCTGGAGAACCATCCCCACATGAGTTTTATCCATATAAGAGCTTTCCCTTGGTGATTTCAATCCAGAATCTATTGGTTAGTGCCGATCTTCTATTATTTTTCTGTTTTCTTCCAAATCCTCGTTCTCTCCTTCTCATTTTCATAGATCTACACATCATGTGGGTAGATATAAGTTCGTTACTTCATGTAAGGTCAAATATGGTGTTTTTCATGATATAGGAAGATATCTATGATTCTTTATTAGAATCTAGATCAGATTCTTGAGGTATGTCACCATTCTTTCTGGATTTGTCACATTTTCTTTGATATCCTTAGATATACTTCTCATATCTCAATTAATTCTCAGATCTGAAAATATAGTGGTTATATCTACATTTTTGGATGCTAATTAATTCAATGTTGAGTCTAGATCTTGTTATTATAAGAGAACTATGGTTGTTCTTGGAGAATCGACCCATCTTCTTGTGTGTAATTCGTCTATTGTGGAGTTTCGTCAAAACCTTCGAGGTAGGAGGGTTCACTTTTATATCCTCTTGATATAATTGATTTTATTTTCATCAAATTGGTTTATTTTAATGGGATTGACTGTGATAATTAGGGAATTAATCTTCTTCAGTGATGATTTAGGGTTTTAGTAAAATTGTGAAATCTTGGTGAATTGTTGTGAAATGTGATTTAGCCTCTTGAAATTAAAATTATGATTTTAAATTATTGATTTTCGATAATTGTTAAAGGGTTTGATGAAAATAAATTCAATAAAAGGGTTTTTATTGAAAATGAGATTTGGAATGAATGTTGGGCATATTGGTGTGTGAGTTTATATTGCATTTCTGGGGATTGGTTGAAATATGACCCTGTACTCAATGCCAAAGGTTAATTTGAACACGGGATATAAATTTCATATTTCATATATAGGGATTGGTGGAATTATGACCTTGTGATTGGTTCAAAAGGTTTAATGACACATGGGAAACAATTACATTGTGATGACTTGGTAGATCGATGAGGAACCACTCATGAGTTTGGTACTTTCATAACGTATCATGCATGGTTGGTTTCATGGGATCCTGGAATGGTTTGGTAGACCAAGAATGGGATATTGGGAAATAATTTTAAATCTTGTTAATTTATTTTTTAAGAAAAATATATTACTTGAAAATTGGTTTTAATTTCACTTATATGCTTTTGGTAATGAATGGTTTGGGAAACTTCTTAAGATTTAGTTATAAGTTGTTTTTGAGAAATTGTTTTATATAAACTGTTTTATATAATTTTCACATACCCTTCTATCCAAGTGGCATGATTAGGGAAGTCATTGGGGAAAAACCTACTGAGTTTTATTCACACCCCTACTTTGGCACTGTGGTGCTTTCGCAAATGATACCTTCTGGGATGAAATAAAGTCAATGTTTCACACATGTTTAGCACTACCTCGTGATTTTTGGGATGTTTGGAGATTGTGGAGCTTGGAGATTGTAGATCATGGACTCTTGAGGTCTTGGGAGAGTCGTTTTTAGTTTATCCACTATATACATTGATACTTGTTTATTATTCAGCTGTTTCTTACTTTGATGAGCTTTGGAGATACATGAAGTTGTTTAGTTGTCTTTAATTCATTCATGCATCATATAGTGAATGTTTTGTTATAGTTGGTTGGATTATTGGTTTATTTATTAAACGATAAATTTCCCCCCACATGTATTTGAAACCCTTTAGTATTTATTTCCGGCCTTTTCCATCTATGGGATGTATCTTATGGCCTACTAATGATTCAATGTACTCTAATGCCATTGAGAATTGGTTGGACATTACAGTTTTTATTAGGGTAATGTTAGGCACATAGCCTCTCAATTCTCAAGGAAATTGGATGATGAAGAGGGAAAAGATGAAAACATGGAGAACATTAGAAAAGGTTCTTCAAAAGGAGAAAATTAAAATTTTCAAAGACACTTCAGAAACATTGTTTTTTGTGTGAAGAAAATGACGACGATAATGATTTTTATGAGGAAAAGGAACCAGAATTTAAAATTGGAAAACGATCTCCCATGTTGGCCACTGTTGAAAAATCAGTACCATTAGAAGATGGTGGTGGATATAATCAGTTGACAACAAATGCTGATCCTGAGTTGTAACTTAAGGATGATTTTAGTAATCTTATGATTAAATATAAGAGTTTCTATAAGTTGAAATCAATTGTAGAAGAATCATCTGAATAAGTTGACCAGCTTGATGATTAAGTTGAATTATTGAAAGAATTTGTGAAAGTGTAGTATAAAATAATTTAAATGTTTAATGAGGTATCAGATCTGAATCTTATAATTTAAGAGATGGAAAATGTCATCAATGAGCTCACCTATAGACTGAATGAAAAGTCCAAGACTACTATGTGTCTTGAAGAGAACGTTGTTACTCTTAAGAGTAAACATGAGAGTGAATTAATTTCAAAATAATAAAGGATGGAAATATTGTTTGGAAGGATCTAAGATAATAAGATTTTAGAGAGAGAGAGAAGTGGTTCAAATGGAGTTGAAAAGATTTTGAATGATCAAAGACCCTCTTACATGGTAAATAGTGGAATTGGTTGTGAGTTTGAATCTTCAAATGCTGTAAATAAAGGTGACTAAAATAAAGGCAAGCTGAAAGTAGGTAATATGGAAATTTCACCCAAAGTGCAGAAAAATAAACCCCCAATTCAAGCTGAAAGAAGAACAGAAGACTATCATATAGCATCCGGGAAGAAGATACAACCAAACTATTATCCCACAGAATAAGGAATGAGGATAAATATAACTGAGAAGAAATTTCCTCTCATGAAGTGTCAGTTATTTTGATATCTGGGCCATACATTGTCTTATTAAAAAAAATCAAGGATCTATTTGAATGGAGAAGAAAACGGAGCTCAACAATAGAGAAAAAATTAATATCTTAATTATTTTAAGAGAATCAATTTCTATGGATACTTTTTTCACTGTTATAACTTTTTCCATAATGATTTTATTGCAGATAGAGGAGTGAAATGGACATATCATATCGAAGTCAGAGAAAATTCAATGTTCATCAACAAGAATGTGTTCCACTTTCAAACAGGTTTTCCTATATAAAAGAAGAGATTGAATATTAAGAACCCATGTATGGAAAAGAGAGAGTTTAAAGGCTATCATTGTCCTACAATAAACATAACAAGTCCTTGAAATAAAATAGGAAAATAGAAAAATCCAATCCTGAAAAAGTATCTTTAAAGGTTTCAAATAATTAGGACACCTGGATTATTGATTTTAGCATTCCATCCCACATAATGGGTAACACAAACATATTAATGAAGGTCAGGAAAAAGGTCAATGGAATAGAAATTTTCAGTAATGGTGGTGCTAGAAATATAAAAGGTTGTGGAAGTTATAAGCTTTCTAATGGAGAGAGGATGAAAACTGAATTCCTTTATGTGGATGGTCTGCATCATAATCTTCTAAGTGCGAGTCATCACGATTAATCCGGTCTTAATGTGACATTCAATAAGAATGGATTTACTATAAGTGGAAATTCCTGGAATCCTCTCATGAAAGGCTTTATAACATATAGAAGCTTATATCAGGTTCATAACAAAGATATCACTTTCTACCCAACTTTTGTGGATGATAACAATATATAGCATTGAATATTTAGGAACATCAACAATTTGAACATGGAAAATATATATAATATGAATATAGTTATGGATATCCTTAATATGAAGCATGAATGAGAAAAGACATCCAATACCTATATGAGAGGGTATCCGGTATGCACTTCCTACCAGCCAAAGATGAAAAGAGCATCCAAACTCTTTGATCATATCAATACAGAAATATTTGGGAAGATAGATGTTTCCAAAACACATGGAGAAAGGTACTTTGTTCTTTTCATTAATGATTCTAGTATAATGAAATGTGTAATAATTGTACACAGGAAGTGGCAAGTTCCTGATTACATGAAAAACTATTGACGAACTGCTGAGAATGATTATAGACGGAAGATCCAAGTCCTCCTATCTGACAATGGAGGGGAATAAACATCCATTTAATATAAAAATTACCTAGAGAATCATAGGATAAAACATGAGGTGGCTACTGTGACAACTCCATAACAAAATGGAGTTGTTGAGGGCCTGAATCTTCAAGTTAAGAACATGGCCAAAACTATGTTGATCGAGAGTCGTATTCCAAAACATTACTAGAAAGTGGTAGTTTAATCTATAGTGTGTAGTCAAAATCAAACAGGGATATATATGGGTGAGATAAAAAAAATATGAAATGTGGCATGGAAGGAATCACACTTTGAAATATTTTTGTGTTTTTTGAAGAAAATGATTCTTCCGAAACAAAGAAGTAAATTAAGGGAAGTATGGAGACACTACAGACGAAGGAATATTTATTGGATACTTAATTAATATCAAATCCAACAAGAGTTTCAATTTTCACTTGGGAAGAATTGTGGATAGTTTTGATGTTTAGACCCATGAAGAGAAAAAACACGAATGATTTAATGAATTCTTATGTGGATGTGACAAAAATTGAGAATGAATGTGAACATGGAGAAAATGATAATACAGTGTTAGGGTAAGGTGTATGAAACTCTCAAAAGACACATCATGATGTTGACTCACAATAATGTTCAGAAGAGGAATCCATTGTTGGAAAGAATTTTATCGAGCCCCAAAGGAGAAATCAAAGTCCAATGATTGATCATTCCAACATTATCGGAGATCAAAATGAACCTACACAGACATAGAGAATTAGGAATAATACATAATCATCATTTCTATCTAATTTGGAACAATAATAATTTGAATAAGAAATAAAGGATGAGTCTTGGGTGAAAGCAATGAATAAATAGTTAGATCAAATAGGAAAAAATCTGACTTGGGAACTTGCTAAGAGACCTGTAGGTCATAATGTGATTGGTACAATGTGTATTTTCAAGAACAAATTTGATGAGCATCGAAATGTGATCAGAAATAAGGCATGTTTTGTATTGTAATGTTTATTCACAAATTGAATACATTGATGTTGAGGATACATTTTCTCTAACAGTGATAATGGAGTCAATCAAGCTATTTCATTCCATGGAAATACAAAGAGGATATAATGTGTATAAAATGGATGTCAAGACAACATTCTTAAATGGACTCCTGGAAGAACAAGTATACATTGAACAACCCATGGGGTTATTTTTTGGTAATGATGAAATGAAGGTTTACAAACTAAATAATTCCCTATATGATTTAATGTAGGCACCAAGACCATGGTATTCCTAGATAGAATAATTTCCCAAGAAGATAGAATTCAATATAGGAGGAGTAGATCAAAATCTCTATGTGAAGAATTCTTAAAAATATCAGTTCATTGTGCTAGTTTATGTGGATGATATTATATTCGGTGGTAGTAGGCAGGGATCAGTTGAAAAATTTGCTAATCACATGATGTTAGAATTTAAAATGTCTATGATTAGAAAACTCACATACTTCTTAGGGCTGCAAGTGACTTAGGAAAAGAATTACACATTCATTTCGCATGAAAATTATTCAAAATAGATGTTGATTAAATTAAATATGCAAGATTCCAAAACAATGGGAACTCTGATTTTGGTAAGAAAAAAATTGAAAGCATGAGGATGGGGTGTATGTGGATCCCACAATGTATAGGAAAATCGTTGGAAGCCTACTGTACATGACCAATACACAACCGGATATTGCCTTTGCAACATGTTTAGTGGCCCACATTCAATGTAATCCAAAATAAGAACATATTACACCAGTAAAAGGAATCATTAGGTACATTCAAGGTAACCAAAATTATGGCTTACTCTTTGCTATAGTAAAAGATAATGAATTATATGTATTTTCAGATGTTGACTGGGCTGGGGATGTTGTTCAAAGAATACCCACAAGGTGTGGGGAATTCTATATTGGGAATAAATGTGAGGGCTGGTTGAGCAAGAAATAGTAGAGTAAATCTATTATTATAGTTGATGCTAAATACATATCCACTAGAAAGGCATGCATTCAGTTACTCTGGATAAAGAAACAACTAACATACATAGGTGCTGAGGTAAGACAACCAATGGTGATTTAAAATGATAACAAGATCACAATTGATCTTATAAAAAAACATGATAAAATTCTTGTATGAAATATTTTGAAATTAGATATTATTTCATCAAGGAAAACTTTAAACAAGGCGTGATCAAATTGGAAAATTTGGGAATATATGAGAAAGTGGCTGACATTATGGACAAGCCACTAGCAATGACAGTGTTTGAAAAACATTGGTTGAACTGAACTATTCAACCACCTCTTAGTGCACGAGGAGGCTATGATTTCCCCCCTATCCCTGTTATGTTAACTATTTTTAATCTATTTTTTGATGTGATGCAGGTTTATGGTGGAGAAAATATCCAAGAGGAATGTGTTTTGAGATGTATAATGAAAAATACCAATCTTTGGGTTTATTATCATTGGGGGATAAGGAATAAATTCAGTACATGCAATGGACATGTAATGATTCTGGGACACAATGTGATTTTGATGTTAGGAGGATAAGGAATACATTTAGGACACATAATGATTCTCTGAATCGATGATAATTCAGTGTTTGGAGGAGATGGAATATATTCAGGACATGTAATGATTCTATGACATGATGAGAATTCGGTGTTAGAAGTAGAAGGAATAAATTCAGGGCCAATAACGATTCCGGGATATAGTAAGATAATATATTGGGAGTTTTTTAAGAATTACAAAATAAAGTAAACCAATTCATGCTTCCCCTCTTGTTTTCTACACCACAAACTGCTCACATAGACTTAGGGTGTTGGTTGAGTTGACTCTTGTGTATCGGTTTTTGATAGTGGCTAGTGCTCTATTGAATTTATTTAGAGATTTCCAAAAATCCCAAAGTGAGAGATTTTTGGAACCATGAACAATTCAAGAAAGTGAATATGGTTTGTGATTGTTGTAAATACTCATTGGAAGTTCAAAAAAATTCCAGTAAAGGGATCATATAGTTCAAGTAGAAAAATGTACTGAAGGTGGTGCAATTTTTCATTGTTTTCAGAATTTTTGGGCCTAAAAAAAAGAAAAATGGAGAGATGTGTTTTTGGAAATGGAATTTGCCTGAAATATTGAGGTGGTGCACAAAAAATCTGAATATGTACAGGAAAAATGGTTCTTGTTCATAATGGATTTTGTGCTGAATTGGAATTTTTGAGAGACATAGTGGGTTTTGCACATAGGGGTCATCGAAACCTATAAATAAGAGATGACCCCCCTCATTAGGTATGGATGAATACATAGAAAATATATGAGCTATGATAAATGTAAACATTTCATGAAAAGGGAGGTGCGCGAAAATGCAAAAGTTCTGCGGAAAAGTTAATGTTATGTGTAAAAGTTGAGGATGTGCGTAAAGGTTATAATTTCATGAACGATTTCCATGTGAAAGGAAAATCTTGCGCACCAATGAAAATCTTGCATACTAATAGTTTAACTTGTGTGAAAAGGAATATATTTCACTCAAAAGTAATATTTTCCAAGCATAGTGTTGGTTTTGTGCACAATTGTTAGTGTAAGCTGATTACATGGATTGAATATCTAATTTGTGTGTTCAGTTCATTCATGTTAATCAATTCAAGAATTTTATGAAATAAAGGTATCTTTATGGAATGAGGCAAATAATTTAATGCAAACCTATTGAAGATACCCTCATGTTGATAAATTGATTAAGACTTCTCTCATGGTAGTGAGTAAGGGGGAGTCGATGGAAGTGTTTTGAGGGACACGGTAAGCTATCCCTGAATTATTGTAAAGGTAGTGTTCTAGGAACAGAGTGACTGTGTCCAACATCATGTACTCCACAACTAGTGAAGATTAGTGGATTTTAGTACGACTGACACACTGTCAGTGTAAGCTCCATGGATGTTGCCTTTTGTGGGGAACCAAGTAGAAGTGTCATATGGTATCTTTTCCTGTGATTTTTTAATTTTTGTTCTTATCTATCATACATGTTTAACACGTTCCTAAAAATGTTGGAATAATATTAGACACATTAATTGGAAATGTTAAAACCATGATTCACCCTTCCCCACTCAGGGAATCCAAGGGTCCTACAAAATATTTTGTACATATAAAGTCAAAAGTTCAACATTATGGATGATTATTATTCATAAGAACTTAATGAAATATTAACCCCATTTATATAGAATTTTCAATTTCATATACTATTTATATATGTTGTTTACACAAAATAGTCATTTTCTGAACTTGTGTTCCCACCTTCATTGAAGTTTAGATGTCATAGCGTTACAATCATTTTATACACAATATATTCTAAAATCACATAGTTATATAGTAAACTAATTTTATGAGATGAAATATGATGATGAATACATTCAGGGAGACTCAATGTATAATGTTTCCCCCTAATAATCACATTAGATACTTAATTTTTTATTCTCTTTATTTTTATGGCTTTTAAAGTCTCATAGAAAAGTGAAATGATTTTGAAATATATAACATGGAATTACACGAGGTAATACAATCCTTCTTATAAGGAATATATAGAAATAATGCATTTTTAAATATTCCTTACAATATATAAAATTCATATTATTCCATAAAATTCACATGAAGATAACATATAGTGAATTCTGAAATAATTTTGGAGTTTTCCATTTTTCAGTTAACTAAAAAATCAGGATTAATTAAAATTAATTTTAAATGACCTAGAATATTTGTATAGATTCTCCAATATAATTAAAACTTAATCAATAGAATTTTCCCACTAATATTAAAAAATAAAAATTCTATTATATGAAAATATGGTTTCTCCAACTTTATCCAGATCTCATAAACTCATTGACCCCATTAGAACCATATTAATGATATTAATACAAGATGTCCAACACAAGGTTGAATTTAAATCTCTATCTTGTAATTTATATAGTTCATTTAAATGTTATAGATAATACTTTAGACAACACATAATAAATTCTATTAACTATAAGAATAGAGTATCAATCATTACCTGAATGGGACGATCTATTAAATTTGTCTAACATATTAATCAAAATAATCCACTTTATTACCAAATACATATTGGATTCCCTTTAAATTATATTGGGTTGATATTAATTTCCATCACTGAGAACTTCACATTTCCGTGGTATATTAGAAAATGAAATAAATCAAATTGTGATAAAATAGAAAATAAACCCAAATAAAACATCAAGACAAGGTCACCACAAAAAATTCCATTCATACTTCACTTATACTCACAGATAAATCTCAACTCTAGGAACATATTAAGAACTAAAGCCTTTGTAGTTGAAAATATTGATGTAATTAAAGAATTAAATAATCCTATGGGAATGAAATACAACCTTTAAGATAAAAATATATGATCAAGTATTTTATTGAGATTTATCTTCAAAAATAATAGTGAGAGAACTCCACATTGAGCTAGAAAAACCATGCCTCGGGTCTATGAAAATTTACTAACAAACTAGAGATGACTTAGAAAATGTAATGTCACATTTTGATTGAATCCAATCAATGATGAATGCTAGATAAGAAAAACATTCAGTTGTTTTTAATGGATAACTAAATACAATAAAAATGATTATAACACCCACCAGATATCCAAAAAAATGACACATGGCCTGATGTTTACTCACATTTTACTAGAGGAAGGAGAGTAGTGTTCAGGGTCTAAGATACATTTTTTGGAATTATTTTTTCGCTACAAGTCCATGAAATAAAATAAATATATAATTTTAAACCCGAAATAAATAGATAGTGAATAATGACTGAATCTAATCAATATGATTCAAATAATATCTAATAAAGATCACAAAATTCATATTTTCAACTAAGAGTCAAAGGAAATTTAAAATTTCCAAAATGTATGTAATTAAATTCATAATAGTAATAAATGGATTCATGTAAAACTCTCCCCAATATACTCTACATAATAATGAATTATTTTTCAATGTGTAAATAGACATCAACTACTAAATACATAGATCTTTTTATTTTACCTAAAATTAAATGAATGTAGTTTATATACACATATACTGTATACATACAGTGAGTAAGAATGTATTAAATATAAATACACTACAACCAATTCAACTAGAGAAGTTATAATGTGAATATATATAAGTATCATACATTAAAATCTATTTAATTTTTTTAAATTAAAGCATTCAATGTAAATAAATGTGATTCTAAATCATCCTAATCAAGTAATATATATTTAGGCCTATTCGAGTACCTTAGGATAAAGAATATTTCTCAAATATTATCAAAAAAATAAAAGCCTCAAAACTTATAACAATATAAATAGAATAATTCTATCTCACTACACATCAAAAATAACATCATATTCATCATGACCATAATGGTAAACCATTTCATATCAGAGAATATCATTTTTCTATCCCATAAGGGAAAAATATTTCATATTGTGTAAAATACATGTTCATATAATCATGATTAACTACGTCATTCCATTTAATATCATATATTATAGAACCATAGACCACATAAAAATAATCACCATCATGCCTTAAACACAATCCAATGCAGTTTGTGATAATAATCATCTAAATAATTTAAACAACTAAAAACACAACAATTAGAGATCATGGAAAATCACATTATAATATTCTATAATATAAAATATTTATTAAACCTGAAAAATTAGTACATTTTTTCCAGTATAAATTATTTTTATTTCAATTAGTAAACAAGAATCTAATCCTATTAATGAGTTTTTAATATTTCACTTCCCAATATACGGTTCATTATTGTAACAACATGAGATATTGGATCATTTAAATTAATATTATCTCAAAAAGATTATATCACAAAAAACAATAATCTAACAAAATGCTTGACCAAAATTAAACATTAACCATTAAAAAGACATGAATAATATAATAATTTTTATATAAAGGGATTGTAAACAAATGAAATAATCACATACTGTTATTCTATTTGATTAATATTTTTAAAGGATTCTATTCGATGAACCACTTAAAATGGGAACATTATATTACTGTAAAAAAGTATATTAATCACACTAAAATTTTATTAAAATATGTATTAATTTTATTTATAAACCTAATATTTCAAAATCTAGGTATTTAAGAAATCCTATGAAATAAGAATAAATACAATTGATGTTTAATAAGTATTTTTCAATAAATCATTATTCATAATATTTTTCATTTTTATTTAAATAATTTGAAAATTAAAGGTTATATTTTTGATTTTATATTAATAAATTTATTATTGAAATTATAATGTAAAAATTATTTTGGAGTTAATTTTTAATATATTAATAAAAGGAATGATTTTTGATAGAATATTGTAGAATTCTATTTTTTCAAATACAAATAATTTTATGAAATCATTAGTATATAATTTTAAATTTTAAATTTAAGAAAGTTGTTTTATGAATGTGTATTTACTTCATAATTTATTTTTAAATTTAATAAATTTTGGTTTTAATTTATAATTCCATATTTGACTTTTCAGAATTTATGATGTGTATTTTTCAAAAATATTATTTTAACACATTATAGAAGTTTATTTTAAAATTATTGTTATATCTTTTAAATATTTAATCATATGAATTGGATATAAATGTAGATTTATATTGTATTTTATATCTCATAAGTACCACTTATGTTTTCATAGATAATAATATATCTAGTGTAAAAACGAGTTATCGTAGTAAAATATAAAATGGATAAAGTAATAATTTTCTGGGTGAATGGATCAAAAGATGATAAAAAAAATTCAATAATTGAGTGTATGAGGTGTGGAATGACTTTGGATATTATAAACACAATTATGTCTCAATATTTCACCCAAATCATTGGATTTTTCATGTAATACATTTATATTATGTTGAAAACACATAATTACCCCATTGTTGCAACTTATAAAAGGTTCCTATAACCATACCTTCACGGAACACATCAAAATTCTATTTTTTCCGAAACCTTTCCCATTTCATATCTCCTAGAATAATTTTTTACTTTCTTGAGCTTATGGTAATAAGAGAATTATCTATTATATCCATTTCAAATGTATCTTCTAATGAAATCACTAAGTCTTCAACATGTGTTATGTATTTTAATTAGCTTATTATTTTCAATTTTATTTTTATAATATTATTTTTCCAAAATACTATGTAATTAAATAAGTATTATGGAAATACTAATATTATTACTAAAATGGAATAATAATTAATCTCATTTTCAATATTCTATTAAGAAACAGGAAACTACAAATCATCCATTGTATAGAATACCATCTTCATGACAGAAAATGTCATTCCATTCATCACTATAACAAATATATGGTCTAAAATGGTAAATTAATAATTAAGTTTAGTATTAATATACCATTTAAAATTTAAAATAATAAACTATGTTATTTATCTCCCTTATTCTATTTCAAATGAAATCGTTAGTTGTGCATTCATATGGACTAACAGCTCAATAGAATGATTAATATTCATTCCATTCACTACCACTTTATATGGATGGTCTAAATAATGATTTTAGTTAATAAATTCTAATTTTATGATATCATTAAAGCTTTTTTCAGGATAAATTCTAGAATCTATTATTGAAATGGTTAAAAAATTATTGTTTCCAATTGAATCATTTAAAACAAGTATACTAATAGAAAAATACATAGTTTTAGGTTATGTAATATTTTTAATTGAATATTTATTCTTCTACTTCCTTGTAATTATGATATATAACACTTATAAAGATTAAGCATATCTTTTTTTGTCAAATAAAATTATATTATATCTAAACCATATAATAATAACCCATTAATCATTTTATGTTCATGTTTTGGTCGGTTTGAAAACCTCAAAAAAAATTCCATAATGTTCTGTCATTTATGATTTTTAAATAATAATCGATGTTTTACAATAATTTATAAATATTAATATTGATTTTTGTTTGGTTTTGTAAAATATAAATCAATATATAAATCATTATTAATGAAAAGACAACTCATTGGTAAACAATGTGTGAAATATATTTATTATCGATTTTTTCTTGTTGGATAATTAATATATTACTAATAAAATGAAATTTAAAATTCATAAATAATTATAATTTAGTCATTATATTCAAAATAATAATCTTGGAATGAATATTGTTTTGGGAATAATGAATAATCACTACTATTATGAAACTAGTTCGGAACGATGAAGACTACCCACACCCAACATAAATTTTTTTAATAAATGTAAATATAAAGAATAGTGATACATTTTAGTTAAACAATATTATGTGTATATAAAAAATTTCGAAAATTGTGAGTAGTATATTTATGTGTGTTACACAGGGGATTAGTGTGCATTCTAATATGCCCAGAAACATGTTATTGGGTTTTTTTGTCTCAAATCTAATTTCTGGATACTTATTCATCAATATGATCCTAGATTAATTTAATATGGTATGTTATATAACTGATGAAAATGTATTAAATTTTTCTTTGGGTTTTAATCTATGTATTATTTAATTTCATTAAATGGTCATTGATTTCTAATACACACAACTAGAAAGTGGTTTTGATCAAAATAATTCTCAAACCGTAAAAGTATAATTTTAGTAATATTTTCAAATTATCATTTCATTAAAATGTAAATAATTTTAGGGAATATTTAGTAGTTACAAAAAACCCCATAAAATGATTTATTTTGTAATTAGTTTTTATATATTTTTCTGAGATTTCATTTCCCATTGAACAGTATTTTATTCTATGTGTTTCTATGATTTGGAAGTGACCACACATCTTATATTCAGCTGAAAACCTCAATTTTCCATATCTCAATTCATTTAATTATTTTTCAAATTTTCGTATCTGCATTGCAATAACTTACATAGCTAATTTTTTAAAACTATAATATATTCAAATAGTAATAAGGAATTTAATATGTGTTTTTTAGTGAATTTCTTATTTAAAAAATTAAAAAATTATTAATTTTTATGTTCATATGTGAACATGTTATTTAACATCATTTTTCGCTTTTTGGAACATTTCTCTCAACGTTTTCATAGATTTTTGAGAAATTTCTTTCATCCATGTCATAGAAATTTCTTAATTTAAATGGTTTTTAATACATCAAAAATATATCTTATTTATAAAGTGTTTTTATAAAAATTATAAAATGTTTTTTTCATCAATTTCTTTGTCTATTGACACATATTTTAGTATAAAAAATAATATTTATATGATTCCATCCACCATCACTCTACAAATGTCATAGAAAATTTTATTTTATATAACTAATATAATATATTACTACCATTTCCTTATCTGGTAATTTATTGTTTATAAACATTATTTTTATTGTATTGCCTTCACTCTTTGAATGCAATATTTTTTATTCCATCAATTCATAGGTGTTAACCTATATTATATACATCAATTAAGTTAGGAGAATTATTTTCATAATTCTATATCATATATCTATATGGGGTAAATACCAAGATCTTTTTTATCTGGATTGATATGGGTTAACTTATAATTATTCTCGATGTAATTCAATACCCATATATTAAAATGGTTTTATAATATTATGATTATTTATGGAATTGTTAATTATTTTAATAGTTAAATCCTTATTAATACCATTTTCAGTCAATTAATTTTTGTGTTATAAAAGTGATTGATTATCAATATTAATGTTTTGTAAAACTCATTTTATTACCATGGTTAATTTATGATGTAAAAATTGATTTATTTAATGGGGAACTCATAATTGTGGATGATGATAGGTGTGTTATTTTATCACACTCTAATTCATTATATTAAATTTTAAATATCATTATTTTGGTATTCATGATTACTTTTTAGTTTCACCCATGCATGGACATCAATGGGGTGACTCATAAATTTTATGTTACCTATTATAGTGTTCTTGGAAAATGATAAAGGATGTTTCATTGTTTTTTGGATTATTCTGATGACTGTGTTATACAATTATAGATCATTTTTATTAACTGAATATTTTTAATCATGTATTATTTTATTTCAAAATTTATGATACAATTTATGAACTATGACTCATTGGGTTTATTTACATATATATCTTGATTATTTTCAATTTTTTTATCTTATTATCACTTATGATCTTGAATGATAAAATTTATTTTTCCCATACTACGATTCTATGATCATAAGTTTATTCTGTATCAATTTTCTCTAATTATGGTGAAAATTAATACATAATTTGTGTCTAAAAGGGTTCTTAATGATGATAATTGGTGGAATAAATTGAAGGATTGACATAGATTAATAAATTATTTAAATAGTGGGAAAATTACATTATTAAAAAAATTCATGTGTGTTGTTCGTATATCTTTTCCCACAATTCAATAAAATAAAATACCTAAAATAAATTTGGAATCTATTATATTTAAATATTTTTATTATGTCTTGTAATTTTATGATGGATAGTTCATAGCTTCTATAGTTTGTATCAATGAATTATTTAGATCACATTGGAGAATAGAATGATTTTGTTTGAGGATATTTTGGAATTTTGATTGTAATAAATATTTTATAGGTTATGTTTTTTCATTACATGAAATGTATATATAACCTTTTAGATTATATGTGTAATATAAAAAATTCCGGGGATTAAGAAAATATAACATTATTTAAATACCAAAAAATAAATCGATGTGATATGGTTATGTATATGTTAACATCCAAAATAATTTTAATTAGATATTATGTGGTTTTCATGAAAAACAAATCCCCATAGAGATAATAGCTATTGGAACCATTTAGGAATTATTTTTTATTTGAAACAGGATCACAAAATTGATGTTATGAATGTATGTATCTATAAACCTCTAACGACTCCAATCCTAGTAACCCGTAGCTCGTGTCTTAAATTATTAAATTATCATGAATAAAAATAATCAATTCCCTATAGAATGATCAATTTAGTTGTATTATAGAACCATATACCTAGAGTATACCAATTTTACATTGGGAATAGAACATAAAACACAATACATAACAAATAAAAATGAACTGCATCCGTGAAAAATAATTTCATTAATTATTCTTCATATCATGGAGAAGGGTAACAATATAAGAGAGTGTAAAAATTCATCTTAAGGGTTTTGTTAGTGGATTCAATTGTGAATCAATAAGCATAATCATCATGGAATTTAAAACTACTAAAAACAAATTCTATTTAATACTAACCTCAGAAAGAAATATATCATGGGTTGATATAATCTTTAAAATCTCATGGATAATAATAATAATTGGTTTATAAATGAATTAAATTAATAATTATTTTACATCAACATATTTGAAATCATGAAAATTCTATTGTAATGACCATTCACAAGATGATTTAAAACTGCATGTTGAGCCCGTTTAATTCAGCCACTTCATTTGTCTTAGGAGACATATCGATGCATCAATGTGATATTTATAACCATTAATCACCCGTTAAATCATGTCAAAAACATTACAAATATATAAAATAGTTTATTTAATTCCTGAAAAATGTTCCTCGTCACTAAATATATTTATATGGACAAAAGGATATAGATTTATAAATAATTCCTCAATTAATCAGATAAAATTTAAATTAAACACTACATGTAAAAATGTTGTAAAATTTATGAAATAATAAAATACATCAAACAATAATATGTATATTTATTAAATTTCAAATGAATAATTATAAATTTTCACAATAATGTGATAGTTTAAAGATAATGTTAATAATCACAAAAGAAAATGTGATTTTACAATGACTTTTACTATTGGTAAATGTAAATTCAAATAACTTTGGAAGAAATATTTAGAAGTGAAACATAAAATAACAAGAATAATGAATTAATCAGGATATTACATTTTATAGGGGTGGTATATACACCATATAAATGAAAATTGGTGAATAAAATTACAATATTCCTCAAAGAAGGGAAATTAAGACGTATTTCATTACCGTATGCATCCTTTTGGTTAAATGTTATTTAAAATAATGTATAGTGGTTTTAAATATATTATTGAATTATTATAGAACCATAAATATGTTTATAATTTCATATATTATCCTTTTATAACATATTTTTACTCATTTATTAATAATCAATCATTGTTTTATTATTTTGCTATTATTTACCTTGTTTACTCATTCATAATTTGTCATAAATGTTCTAGATATTGTGTAAATTTTGTGGTTCTAGAGTTAGTATAATAATAATAATTAAATAATTTTAACACTAATATATATATTATAATATTATTATGAATAATGAAATATGGTTTTTAGAAACGAAGTATGTTACTACCATGGAGACTGCTGGTCAAACACACACATATGTAATAATTATCTTTTTCAACGACCACTATGAAAAATTAGGTAACTACAATTTTATTCTTACAGAATTGAAATAATATCATAAATACCATATGAATTTTTTAAATATACTTATTTTTATCATCCATTTATGTGCTGATGAAAATAGATTCACTTCACTTCGTGAATGCGGTACTCTACACATACATAAATGACGTTATATCGTTAAGTGAGTGAAAATATATAAAATAAAATTATTTATTATTATTTCAGACAGATAAATATATAAATATTATGATAATCATTTTTTACATCACATATAATAATTAATATTATACTTTTACCTCCCATGTAAAGCATTAGTGAATGATAGATCAGATCGTTTTAGGAGGCTGTATTATGTCGTACAAACGAGTGATGCTATCATATCCCATATAAAATATAAAGTAAAACTTAATTAATTATATATAAAAAATAGATATAATTATTTTTTAATTATAATATATATATATATATATTATAAATACCATCATAACCAACCATGAGTGGTGTTAATGGAAAAATGATTGGATTCAGTTTCCGAGGTGGTAGTCTGCCGTATAAATACATGATTATTTCATAACCCATTTGATGGAAGTGGGGATCGTCATAAGTCATTACCCAAATAAAACCTCATATAATTATACAGATTTTACGAAGTTAATTATGTCCTCAGGTCTTGATAATTACTTAAGGAGTTGAAGGAATAAATAAAAATGAACCTCTCCTTAAATAATGTTAACTCTTCATTGGGTACCCCCCTTAGGATTGCATCAAAAGATATCATAAGATATATTTATGCCCAAAATAAGGATTCTAAGATAAATATATATAATTTTATAAGTGATTTGGGTAGGGTCAATCTGATCAAATAGTGTACAAAGGCCTGTAGAATATAGTATAATGGGTGGCCTTTTATAAGTTTGGTGAGTCACACACTTTTAATTTTTTAAATGAAAAACGAGTACCCATTTTTCCACATGAAAAAAGTGTCAAAATTGAGTTTAATAAGAAATATGAAATTATAAGTTCATATTATGGACATTATGTATATTTTAAAAAAACATTAGGTAATTTTATCATTATTATTTTAGATTAACTCCCAAAAAACTATCTTTTTACCTTAACCTCTCTAAATATTTGTTATTAATTTTTCAATTAATTATTGATAAATTTTTTCTTTACATATTTAGATAATATGAATTATTATGATTCCAAATATGGAATCCTTTTTTATAAATTCTAATTACAAATAATGATTTTTTATTTAAAACTTGTCTCGCAGATGTGATGAGAAATACTGTTTTATATAGAAAATACTATAAAATATGCATTTTTTATATAAAAATTCAATGATTAAATGACTAAAAGTAAATAAATTAGATTAAAATATATATAATTTAACCAATTTTAATATAATAATAATTTAAAATAAAAATTAACACTATATAGAATTTAAACGAAATGGAAATTTTCATTTAAAATTCATTAATTTCCCTATTCATCAAAAAATGAAATATTTAGAAAAATACAAAAAATTAAACCTAATATAATTATGATATTTATGATTTATAAAATTATGTTTATATAAACTATTTTTTTAGAGTTAAAAATTACTTTTAAACTTATTTTATGAAGCGTGATTAATCTTTCTTTTTGAAATAGTACACTTTATTCAGAAAACATTTCATTTTCTTTAAAGTGATTATTATTTTTAATTTTAATCACTAGATTACAAATGAAAATGTGAAAGATATATAATTTTAATATTATATTTTTTTCTATTAATATTTTATTATTTATTGCCTAGGTTATAATGGTTGTGTGTGAAAATATTTTAATAGAGTATCACATTTTTTTAAACCCGGTGGTGTGTGAATTACATGAAATTGATGAAATAAAAATTATTCATAAAGAAATATATGGTAAATTATTGGGGTGTACATTATTATCTTGTAGAAATATTTCCTACTTGAAATTTCATAGATATTACCTTTTAAGTATATGAGGTTGTTCATCGTCATAATATTCTCTAGTTCTTATGTTGCTTCCTCCATTTTTTATTACTCTAAAGTACCATTAAAAGTCAGGTCATAATATATATCAATATATTCTCTATAGTATCAAGAATCTAGTTGGTCATTTAATATTACAATATAATAGGATCCAATTGAGTTTCATTTTTAGTTATAAAACGTGATGGTTATATCTTATACATCCTTAACAATTATATATGGAAGAAGAAATATTATTTCGAGAGATTTGGTGGATTTCCAAATGCTAAACAACAACCACATTTCTATCATAAATTTTAAATGTTATTATTTACCTAGGGATTAGATTCAATTTCATTCCAAACCTCATAACACACATCTATAGTGACACTTTCAAAAAAAATTATATCCCACATGGAATGTCAAATCATTACTCAGAGTATTAGAATAACTCTTTTTTTCTATGTTGATCTTTTTTACTTTTGATCAGGAATATACTTTAGCTTTATTTTTCCTCTTAATCAACTTCTTGGACTACAATTTTGCATAACCAAAATTATCCCACCTATTTCTTAAGACAACTCTTTTTATATAATGTCACACATGACACCATTTTAATACTAGAATGTAAACTATTTTTTCTATGAAAACACTATCAAAGGTAAATAATGATCCAAAAAACTAGTAAATCTTGGTGAGAATATAATAATCATGGAAATCATTACCTAAATAGTAATTTCAGGCAATCCGTCAATTCGAGTATGGTAGGAATATCTTCAATGAATCTCATTATCAATATCCTCCTGAAGACATTTCTATAATTTCAATAAAAAACATGGATCATGATCAAACACAATTTAAAGAGTTTCATCAAGAATCATAAGAACATCCTTAATAGAATGTATTTTTGAGGCACTCAAATGATAAATATTCTCTTATATAAAGGAATTGGGAAGATTGTTTTAGTAAATCAATGATAACCCATATTACATAATTATTTTTTGAGTCATTGGGAATCCTATAAAAATGTGAAAAGTAATGTCATCCCATTCCCATACAGGAATAGGTACACGTGGTTTGAATCACCTACGATGATATCGCAATAAATTCGCTTATTTGAAATCTAATAATATTGATATATATTCAAAAATATCCCACTTCATGTAATCTCACAAAACATTTTCCCTCAAATATTTATACATATATATTATAGAATAGTTTATGAAGAAATTTACGACATGAGCATCGTCCAAAACAATCCTTTTTAATATCTGGTATATATGTAAAAAATAATCCCTTTCCAAATTTTAGAACACCATATTTACAAATATTGTTTTTCAATTTCCCATTATTCAACACTTTAATTTTATCTAATAACTTTTTATCATTAGATTAATGACATTTGTCTTTTCCAATAATGATGTTTTCACAATATTTTAAAAATTCAGTGTTGTATACCCTTATTCAATAATACATATATCAATCATTACCATATCCATGAACATATATTCCTTCCATATCCACATGTTAGTTAGAATCACATGATCATTAATATTCAATTCATTAGTTACTACATTTACTTTCTCTAGGTGGTATTATATTATGAAATTATAATCCTTGAGTATCATGAGCCATCTCTTTTGTCTTATATTGATCTATTTCTTTGAAACTATATGTTTTAGGATTTTTTGATTGATGTATATATCACATATTTAACCATATAGAAAATGGAACCATATAATCAATATAAATATTATATATTCTAACTCAATATCATGGTTTTGGTATTTCTATTCATGGTTCGTAAATTTACTTGATTCATATACAATAACATTATCACATTCCATTAGAAAAAACCATGTCAGCTACTTGATGTATCACTTTATTTCAAAAAACCATCATTTCCAAATAGAAGAGACAAAATTGAATCATTATTAAATATTGACATAAAATAATCAAATAAAATCTTTACATACCATTGTCCAAACTAACATAAACCATTTTCATGTAATCATGTATAACAGGTTAGAAAATCAAGAAACAATTTTAAACAAATAACCAATATTAACCTAAAACCCAATAAAATGGTGTACCTTATTTATGTTAACTAATTCAGGTCATTCTATGAATTAAATTCTATATTTAGCATCAAATTAGAAAACATCATTATAGAAAATATATCAATTAAAAGAAACTTCATGAAAATGGGAATCACACTTACAAAATGACACATATAACACTTTCACTATATAAGTATTAAGTATGATCTACATGTGACTATCATGTTCTTTATATATTTTATAAAATGCCAAAATATCATCAATGAATACCAAAAAAATAATCAATATATTCCTTGAATACCATTTTTATTCAATCTATAATAAATATGGTGTTTTTTGTAATCCAAATGGAATTACTATAAACTGTTATGTTCATACCTTATTTGAAAATATGACATCATATTTTCTTCAATATTTATATTCAATTGATGATAACCAATATTATGTTCAATCTTTTAAAAATATTGGAATTTTTGAAGTTGATAGATTAAGTAATCAATGTAAGTAAAATGATACATGTTCTTTATCCAAATAACATTAATTTCCCAATAATTAATGTTAATACCCATGAATCAATATTTACTTTTAATGAAGAGAATAATGGATCCCCTCAGTGATTAAATATGGTGAATATATCTTTTTCAACAAACCCCAATTGTTTTTTTACCTCTACTAATTACACATTGTTTATATTATAGGGATTCATTGATATTGGTATTGTATTTGGTGTTAAATAAATATGAAACTCAACTTCATGCTCTAGGGAGTGTCCATATAATTCATTAGGACAAAAATCAATGTAGTCATTCACAAAAAGTACATCATCATTTTGATAATTAGCTTCTCTCTACCTAGATATGGTTCCTTATTCATACCTACGAATCTAATTCAGTAGATCTAATTGTTTTGGATCTAGATATGACTCGGATGATAATGTATCTCCTCTAAAGATAAATAATTATACATATTCAACCCAAAATAATATTTTCTTTATTATTATAATAAATTGATGCATAATATATTCAAATAATGTAAATGATAAGTATTATATCAAATCACACCATATGTATGATAATAAGGTCAAATAATAAAGCATTTATATTTTTTTATAATGTTGACTGTATGATACATCCTTGTTGTAGTTAGAATTTCTCTATGAGTTTGAATAAATACTCCATTAATAATGTTTTAGGAAAATATCTAATTTTCATGGAAAGAAGATGATATACAAGATTTAGATGATCCAAAATCCAATAAATCATTATGAAAATTTGAATATAGTAATAAATGACAAGACACTACATCATTAGATACTTTTAAATCTGCTATAGTGATCACATAATATTAGACCTCTCCCCTTTGTCTCTTCTGTGGTGGATTACCTTGATGCTTGGAGAATTTAATTGTGTATTTTTCCTATAGTTTCATCACTTAATACCAGTTTTTTATTCCCTTTTATATATTTTTCTTCAAGACCATAATCTATGAACTTATAAGAAACTCTCAATCCCCTTAATCATTTCCCAAGGGATGTCTTCCCACAAATTCTAGCATCTAGAAATCATATTTGTTCTATACTTTTTATTTGATATATTACTTATTTCATAGGTTTTGGATAACCTTTACATCCCATGATCTCATTTTAATATGTATGATTTATATCATTGATTCTCTATTTTATGGCATATAAATCACTTTCATCATATGAGAAAATTCAGATAGACCAGCTCCCTTTAGTGACTTGTCTTATACTCTTCAAAGTAATGGTCAATCATGCACTCTATGCAAGAAATGTTATTTTTATCATACCTAGGTAAACATTTAAATGAATTTTCATACTCTATAATACATTCTTCTTCCTTTTTCTTTATGTTATAGAAATATCTCTTCATTTCATTTTGTTTCTCATAGGGAAATATTTTTCAAAGACTATATAAATAAATTTTTTACATTCTATGAATTAATATCCTTTTCATATAAATTATTTTTAATCAATTAACACTATTTATTAGTATAGTTTTTGAGACAACACATTACGAGTGTACCCACTTCTGTTTAACCTCGTCGTAATGTTATATATATCATCTCAAATGACATAATCCACTACACATCATCTATTTCATTAGTAATCCAACCAAATGAAGGGGGATTCGTATTCAGAAAAAATTATTACATAGAAAAATCTCGATGTTTAATATGATCCTCCATTCAAGAAAGGTAATTTTTTATAACTTAATTAATTTATCATACTATAGCCATATTTTTCTCAGTTCCAATACCAGTTATATTAGCTTAATCAGAATAGAAATCTCTATATTATCCATGAGTATTGATATACATCTTCCTTAATGGAATGATATCAATAATGGAGTATACAAGAATAACTCATAAAATCAATAAATTTTAATCATAATATATAACTCCAAATATAGTGTAACACTTAGAACAAATTAAAAAGTATTCATTATTAGTCTTAGAATCAGAAATTTGGTTTCATTAAGGGTATAATTATTTTTAAATTCTACCTAATTTAATATAATGAAAATTTGAATTATCCTAATTATATCCACTCATAATATCAAAAACCAAGTTCAATAAGGCATGTTGTTGTGAAATAGGTGATGATCGGGTTGAGCCTAATGAATACTTTTTCAGAGTTATTACCACTAGGTACTTCTTTATTCAAACAACATCCACATGTAATTACCTGATAGGGATGTATTTATAGGAAAAAATACATAATTAATAACTTTATAAGACATTTGGATGCACTTGTAAAATTATATTCATAGTATATCATATGTTTATTCTAGCTAATCAATTATTTCATTAATATAGTTCTCGTGGTTTCTTCTAAACCTTCCCCTAATATCAACTATAATGTCCTAGTCCCCTACATCAAAGAGTCATCGATAAAAAGAATCAAATCCTAATGGAATGATCATTTTATATGTTTTGGAGAACTAGATAGACGAATTATTCCCATATAGCATTAGTAATAAAACATACAACATAATACATAACAAATTAAAATGAATTGAATCCTTGAAAAATCAATTGTATATTTATTCATCATATCCATGGGAAAGGGAAAAAATAAGGGTGAGTTAAAATGATTAATAAAGGTTCATTATGTTATAATGTATCTTTAATTAATATGAATAGTCATCAAGGAAAGATAACAACTAAAAACACATTCCATTTAATCAATAAGGAAGAGTGAAATGAATCCATAGATAATATCATCACATATTTATCATAAGTAATAATAATAACTGAATTATAAATTCAATAAGTGATAAATTTTTGGATTTTATTAACTCATGATTCATCATTCCACTAATTCATTACATTTCAGAGGACTATTTAGAACTAAATGTAGAAGAACCTCGTTTAATTTTTCCAACTAATTTGTCTCATGAGATCCATTGAGGAATTTAGGAGCTATCTATAACTAGGTCCAACAAATAACTTAATGTAAAAAAGAATTTCTAGTATATATATTATTCGATTTAATTTACATTCAACTTGAATTCTCATTATATAGTCATATTGAGTAAAGGTTATAGATTTCTAAATATTAACTCTGATAATAATATAACTTTTGTAGTAAACAACATGCGTAAAAATGGTATAATGATTAAAAAATAATAATATATATAAAATAATAATTTTGGTATTTAATTAGAAATGTAATTTCTAATAAAAAAATGATCGTAATAATGTGATTGTTTCAAGATAAAGTTTAAAATAACAAAATAAAGTTATATTGTACATTAACTTTTATCACTTAGTAGATTTCATGTCAAATCGACTTGGATAAAAAAAATTAGCATTTAAAATAAAATGAAGTAATAAACTAATCATTATATTATATATTAATGGGGGATTATATACCCTATACAAAATAAATTAGGTGAATGAAATTATAATATTCCCTAATGATGGGAAATAGAGACATAGTCTCTTACATCATGATTTTTTGGGGTTGAATGTTATTTTATATCCTATATAGTGGTTTTAAACAAGTAATCGACATATAATAGAACCATATACATATTTTTAATATCATAAATGATCATTTTTTAACTTCTTATCACCCTTTCATTAAAAATATTTAAATATTTTGATTGATTTGGGTGTTAATTACATTATTTTGTCAGTCATGATTTGGTAGGAAATATCCAGTTCTTGTGAAAATTATATATAACCATCATATCCAAAATAATAATGACCACGTACTAATCATATCTATATATAAAATATACATTTAATAACAATAATGAAATATGGTTTTTAGAAATGAATTAATTAATGAATATGGACATGGTTGTTTGTATGTATGGAGGGGTAAAATTTCCCTTTTTAAGTGATCATTTTAGAAAGGAATTAAATAATATTTTTTGTTTCCAAAATGATTATAATATCATAACTTCCATATATGTTGTTTAAATATATTTTTATATATTATACATGTGATGTTCTGATGAATAGAGTTTAACATTGCTTCATGAAGGTAGAATCCACACATATAAGAACGATGTTCTCATATTTTATTGAGTAAAAATATTAAAAAATGATGTATTATATTTAATAAATTATAAATATTTCATTAATATAGTAAAAAATTTATCTATATCACAAATAATTTTTACCTTTATATTAATAACCTATCTTGTAAATCATTAGTTACAGATCAATCACATCTCTTTGAGAGGTTTTGGTCCTCCGTATAAACGAGCAGCGTTATCTTGTCCCCTAAGAAATAGAAAGTAAAATTATTATATATCCTATAATGAATAAATTAGAATATTTATGTTACAAATATATAATATATACATTATTTATATTGTCATACCCTTCTGTTATATGTGGTAATTGAAAAATGAGTGACATCGGTTTGTGAGGCGGTGGTCCTCTTTACACACGATTTAGGGTTTTCTAACACATTTGATGGATATTAGAATTTTTTAAGGTCATAATCTATATATAAAAACATATAAACAAATGTAAGATACTAGGGTTATTATATTATAATTTTTTATTCAAAATTTATGTTGGTGGAGGATGAAATAAAATTAAAATTCTCATTAAATAATGTTACCTCTTCTGCTAGGAACATCTGTATGTTTAAACCAAAATCCATCGAAGGATGGAATTTAGAAAAAAATGAGGCTTCTATAATTAGGGTATAGATGTTGGTATGTTATTGGGGGTATGTAAAGTGAAAACCAAAAGGGTCAATGGTGTGAATAAGAGAAGATAGGGTGTCAAATATTATAAGAGAGGTTAGTGGAACTCATGTAATCTTTCAAATAAAAATTGTATACCCACATTTTTCACATTCAAGAAGGGTTAAAATGGATTATTATAAATCCATAGATATTATAATGGTTAAATATATCCATAAAATATATTTCGAATTGGTGTTTAGGTCATTATAACCCTTGTTATTTTATTTTAACACCTAGTAGACCCATTTTTACCTTAACTGTGGTAAATGGTTTTTCCTATTTTTACATTTTATTATGGATGATTTTTTAAAACTTATTAAATAATATATATTTTTATGATTGTACATATAGAATCCATTATTCCAAATTCCAATCAGATAATTGAAAATAAAAACAATTTATTATTATTCATGTAGTCCCGATGAGAAAGTAGGGTTTAATGGTAAAATGTCCAAAACATTACGATGTTTTTATACCAAAATTCCTTATGAAAATGATTTAACAAAAAAAAATTTGCTAAATAGATATATAATTGAAATTATATTACTTTATTACTAATTAAAATAAAGTTTAACAAAATTAATCATCTAAATAAAAAATCAATTTTCAATTAAAATTTAGTATTTTTCATTATTCATAAAAAAATGAGACATTTCATAAATGTTCTAATAATTCACTCTAATATATTTTTGATATTTAATTTTCCCAAAATAATTTTCTAAAAAATTTATAAACTAATTTAATTTCTATAAGTGAATATTTATTAAACCATTTATTAGAATTTTTTTAGAAACCATTTATTTTTAAAAAAATTGATTCACAGTTTAATCTATAATCAATAGATAAAAAATTAACATAAATAAAATATAAAATTATAATTATTTAGATATTTCTATTCATATGTAATAATTTTATTTCTAGGTTTCCATTTTAAATTTCAAATCTATATTAAAGAGTGTCGTTTTTTGATTATACTCGGTGTTCCGTGCAACACAAGCTATCGATAAAATTAAATTTATTTTTAATGAATTTTTTTTAAAGTCTTGGGGTATTACAAAACCCTTGTGTCATATTAGAAAATATGGGGTCATAAATAAATAATAAAATACCATTATATGATTATTGATTGTGTATTTTACTCATTCATAAGGAAGTGCAAGTAATATTATAAAAGAAATTAAAATTAAATGGTTTTTTTATTTAAATTTGAGTGTGATATTTCAATATATTTATAACGTTTGTAAGGATTATATGAAACACTATATCATTTTAATTCAGTTGCAATAATTTTATTTTTTTAACTATTATTAATTAGTATTAGTATAAACAAGAGTGATTTAATTTCATGGCCATATTTTTTATGGAAACTACTAAAAACCACATGATTTATTTCTGAAAAATAAATAGGTTTAATAAATATTTTATTATTAGGGTAATAAACCATTAATAGATATTGAAAAAGTTTAGTATACTATATTAAAAACCATCGGAATGATATTTGGTTCATGGTATTTTTTCTGAGGTTTATTTAATTTGTTATATTATACAGAATAGGTTCTATTTTTATGAAAGATGGCATGAATATATTACTTATTTTTTTGGGATATAGGATTTCGTTCTGGTTAAATTCTATGTAGAGTCATGTGGTTTTTGGAAAAGGTATATTATGAATAATATAAAAGGAATATGCATACATTATTAGATGATTATGCGAATGATTAACTTTGTTTAATGAAAGATATATAAATGATATGTTATAATAGGGTAGGATTTGAGTAATATTAGAGGTTACATCATGAATGATTAATATGTTAGGAAAAACCACACATTTATTCTATAATGAGTAAAAATTAAATTAATCAAGATGTAATTTATTTAATGTAGGTTTGTATCAACCCATGATTTTACATCCATAGAATTAACACTATATTCAATATCATGTTTCATAGACAAAAAATGACCCTAACTAAAATGAAACACAACATAATATAAATATATGAATAAAAAATAATTAATATATAAATTGGTTATAACGAATTAAAATAATTATATATTATTATTCTCTTATATTAATATTTTAAAAATTATTCATTTGGAAGAACAATTTGGAAAAGGTAATAGTATATTACCATCATAAAATAAATAGAACAAATTTAAAAAAAATTATAATTAGAAATATTTATATTTTAAAAAATACATTTACAAAATTCAAATATTTAGAAATTTTTATAAAATATGATTAAAGGAACATTATGGTTAAGATTCCAATTTCAAATTAAAATTTCTATATTTTTAAAATAATAATGTCATATAAAATTATTTTTAATTTTTTATATTTTTTTAATATGATTATTTTTTGGTGAATTTTGACAAATACTATTTTTAAAAATACCATGAATTTTATTACATTATCAATATATAATATGAAATTGAAAATTTGTGAAACCATTTTCTAAAGAAAAACATTTATTTTATATTTGACAATATAATTTGAAAAAAATAGATTTAATCATTACACGTGTATTTAAAATTTTATATATTATGTTATATTTTTTCCAAAAAATAATCAACATACATTAAAATTTTTAATTTTAAAATATATTTTTATAACTATAATTAATTTAATAAAATGAAATGGATTATAATTTATAACTAGTTTGTCCATATTATAAAATATGTAATGATTTATTTCATATGAGAAACAAAAGATACCTTAGTTAAAAATGAGACACCACAATTAAAGCGATAATGGTAAATCTAATAATTCAAGACATAAAGGTATTAGAAAATTGATTAATATAAGTCTATAATTGAGCGGACATGCTATAAATCATTAATATCTCTTAGCCACTAAATTATTTCTCAATTTTGGATCCACATGCAATGTTTAACATGTTATCTTTTTAAATTTAGTATAAATATTTATAAAAATTCCACATTGATCACATATAGAAGGGGCTGCTCACCACACATTCAAGGAACTCATAAAAAATAATTTTAATTTTTAAAACATAATTCTTTTTGTCCCCTATAATACTCAATCACTCTATTTAGTTTTAAGAAAAAAATAGTTTATGAAATTTTATCCTTTTTTGAGGGATTATCCAAGGGAATCTCAATGTTATCAACATGAGTAAACATTATTAGTTGTCTTACTTATATTTTATAATTTTTAAATTAAAATTTTAAAATACCTATATAATTACTTTAGTATTGGTTATATATTTAATGTGAATATTATATGGGCAAAATCAATAATCACATTTTAATTTTCTATTAAGAAAAATGAAACATTAATTAATGCATTGTATGAAATATTGCATCCATAACCCAATGGGTTTAATTATCATTATCCATCATACCAAGATAGTATAAAACAACTATTTATTAAATAATTTCGATATTTATATATTTCTTTTATGATTATGAAATAAGAAACTATTTTAATCCTTTTTCCCATTATATGAAAAATGAAATCGTTAACCATGTATACATGTAGACTACAACCACCATGGAATAATCTTTTTCTACTTTATTTTCAGGAATACTATTCATGAATCTTCATAATATTGGATTTTATTTATAAATAAAAAAATTTATATCATTATGTTTTATTTAAGATAAATATATGATCTTATTAATGATATAGTCAACAAATGATCCTCATTAATTCAAATGTTTAAAACTAGAAAACTAATAGGAAAGTTATCATATTCATATGATTTAATTCATTCAAATGAATTATTTTTTCTTCTAAAAACATAATATTATATTATATCACACTAATAAATACAATTTTTTCTATAATATACTAGTATAATAATTTAACAAAACCACTACATAATCATCCATTAATCATTTTATCTTATTGTTTTAGTTGGTTTAACCACTAACATGAACAATGCTATGAAATTATATAATTTATTATTATTAATATTTAATTAATATTATAATATGATATAAAAACATATGAAATTATTTCTATTTTTTGTAAAATAAACATCAATAATTAAATCATTAATTAACAAAACACCCTTCCTAGGTTAAAAATCATTGAAAAATATTTTTTATCAATATCGTATTCTAAGATAAATACCATTTTACTCATTAAATTAAATTTTAGATTCATAAATAATTATAATCCATGAATTATAGTAACATTAATGTATATATAATGATGAAATTTTATATATTAGATAATAACAAAACCTCTATTATAAAACATTATCAAAATGACCTAGATTACCCAAACCCAACATTAGAAAAGGTAATATATAACTAATATACATGTAAATAATATTTACTAAAAGAGGTAAGAAAAAATTATGTGTATGAAAATGGTTATTTAATTGTTCATTATGTTATTAATTTTTTTATGTAGGAGCCCGTTGTGCATTTTACTAAGAGGGAAAATAAGGTAAGGGCTTCCTTGTCTCAAATAAATTCAATAGACATTCTCTTTATTGTACACCATGATAACAATAATAAGGTTCTATTTCTTCAAAATTAACATTGTATAAAATATTAATGGGTTTTTAAGAGCAATAAAATTTTGATTATTAAAATTGGTATCTATTAAAAAACATACCACATTTGAATATGGTTTTGTTCAAAATGTTTCAGAAACTGTACCTGTTACATTGGAAAAATTATTTTCTAATAAAGATTTTATTTGAATGATAATCCATATGGTCAATATTAATTATTTTTAAATCAAATCTTCATTTAATTTTTATATTCATATGATTTTATAATTTTCCATTATATTTCATTTCCCAATGACACATATATTACATGAAGTGTTTCTTGAATGTAGAACAAACCTCATATATTTATTCTATTCAGAAAAACATATTTCCCATATCATAAAATTTAGGATTATTTTTAAAATGTCATTATATATAACTCATTAAATTAATGAGTTCATTTTATAGTATATTAATATATTCAAAATATTAATGAAATTTTGATGCACTCCATAGGGTTTATTTTCCCTCAAATATGAAATGATTCTATTTTTATTGATTTATTGTGTACATGTCAATGCACAAAAATATCCATTTTATATTAATATTTAATTCTAATTTTCATTGATTTAAAGGATAATATTTTCATCCAGGTATTCTGAAATATATTTTTAATAATTTTTTCAAAAGATAATGAATATTTATTATTTCCAAATTAGATTTTCTAAAACTTATAAAATTTACTTTCATCCAAATAATTTTCCTTTGATATATCTTATTCATAATCAAGGATATCCATAAAATGTTTAACTAACCTTTCACTATATATATTTTATATGAAATGTTATTTTCATTCCTGGATATGATACATCACTACATTTTTCATGCCGATTAATTTATTGTTTATAATACCAACTTTTAATCCAATACCTTTTCCTTGTGAGTACATTACTCTTCATTCATTCAATTTATTGGTGCTCACCTTGATGAAATACATGGAATAATTATGGGTAATTATTATCTTAAATATATAATGTTTTTTATAAAATGTTAATACTATATTATTTATTATATCTATTGAATTGTATTTACGAATAAAGTTCCTTCATATCTTCTGTTTTCCATTTATTTTAAATGGGATTATCATGTTATTGTTATATGCAGGGATATTAGTAATTTTATTTTGTAAATATATATAAATCCAATATTCATACCAATTTTTATTTATGTTATAATAATAAATTATTCCCATTTGTATTGTTTATAAATACCGTTTTATTTCTATGGGTACTTTATTATGTGACATGTTATTGGTTTTAGGTGAAACTCATATGTATTTATGGTAATGGATGGTGTTTTATAACACCCTAAAATATATTTGTTTAATGTTAAATACAATTAAATAGGTAATCTGAAGTATTTTTTATATTATTATGAGAATGGGAACTAATGGGAAGGCTCAGGATTGTTATGTTCCATATGATTGTGTGTGTGCCCACATTGAAGGACATGTAACAATATTTTTCTTATTCTCATGAATATTTTATAATCTAATGGCTCATGTTTATAGAATAAATATTATTTATAATGTCAGATTTTATGTCAATAAAAATGCCATATTTTATGTATTAATATTATTTAGGAATGATATTATTTTAATTCAAAACTATACGCATATGTTCATATTATTTTAAATATTTATCAATTATTGTTATTAGTTATGTTACCAATATAGTGTATTTTATAGAACCCATATATTATATTTCTATTCCTTCTAATTATAAATACATGTATTATATAGTATGTTTATAGAAGGGTATCATATGAGAGGAATACATGGCAGATTATGAAGCCTTAATAACTATTAAGACATTTTCTATAGTGCTAAATTTTCAATTAGTTGAGAAATACATAAACATTGTTTGTTAATGTTTTGGTCAAAATTCACTAAAAATAATAACCTAAAAGGACCTTCAAATTTGTTTTATTTAAATATTTTCATTATTTTATGTTATTACATGATATAGATGTCTTTTTTCTATAAATTCCAATAATTTTATATTCTTTCATCTTATCCGACAATGTAATGGACCTATTCCAATTTAATTACACATAAACTTTGAAATAAATTCTCAACATAAAAAAATACCTTTAATCCTTAATAATAACTATTCTGGTCTATTAATTGATTGATAACTATATTATTTTAAATTCAACACTATATTCTTTTTACATATTAATTCCAACATTTACCATATAAATGAAAGTTATATTAGACTCTCTATTTAGACAAATTATCAAATATTATTTGAATTCATATCCTATAAGTATATCTAAAATTTTAATCACCATTTTATAAAATTAAAAATATGATTTCCATATTTATAAAATCATCCATAATTTCCCATTCACTATTAAAAATCCCTTAAGAATATGGATAAATTTCAAAGTATTTAAAACATGTTTACCTCACAAAATGTTTCACTAATACATTTGTAATATAAAATTATAACAACAATACCACACTTTAGACCCACTAGAAACTGGAAAACTACCACATTCCAAAAACAAAAATATATACTCTAATTACATGATATCATTAACCATTTTATTTACCTAATTGTGATAATAATTCAATTCATTTTATATTTACAGCTATGTTTATCAATATAAAACTAAAATAATGTTATCTATTTAATATCGACAACTTTTGTTGGTTATTTCTTTACAAAATCATCTTTTTGAACATGTTTATCCTCAATTACAAAACTATCTCAACATTTTAGGATCCTCATAAACATGCATAAGATCCTATTAAATTAAACAGCTTATAATTAATTCAATTTTCAATTTTTGGAGAACATGGAATGAATAAAATAAAAATTATGTACAAAAATTCATATATTAACACTTTCCAATTCAATGTGAGTGTTAGAGGCCGCCTTCCATAAATATGACATACATCATGCTCTTGATATAGAAAGATAACTACGAAAATACACAAAAAACTAGAATATTGGGAACTTGAAGAAATAGAATGATAATTACAATCAAATTGAAATATTAAAAACCATATATTAAACAAAATTTTAGATTCATCAATCACATACAAATACAGATCCAATGTACAAATTTGATCTCAAAAAAATTGTCAAATAAATATATAATCAATGAATTATTTTTTTGATAGAAAAGAGTGTGATATGATTCCAATTATTCCAAAAAATATCATCCAGATGATCCCTAAATAGAATGGATATGAATCTATGAATTAATCTATGTGAAAAAAAAATATTCTTTTTTTCAATGTAGAATATTCCTAGAATACACTGTGTACATGGCCAAACCAGATAGACAACCCTATGAATCAAAATCCACGTAGTGCATAACCCTGAATGAATTAATGGAGAGTATAATATACATACACCAACGCCTTAAATATAGGGTTACCAGAATCCTATCATCAAATACTCAATGAATTTGATTTATTATAACTTAATTCAACTTCATGTCATCACCTTATATTTCTATCATCACATTAAACTCCTTTAACCATCTCTCATATGAACCAAAAATCATAGAAAATAAATATATATAAATAATAAAAATCCTTAAAAAAGGGTCATAATAATTCCTCTAATATTATTATTCTCATCCACACAATTCATATTGAGCTCCCCTTGTGAATTATCCCATAACTGAAAAAACATTTTTCACCCCACATAAACACCACTACGGACAATCCTCATAAAATCTTAAGGTAAAAATATAAGGATACTAATCATATATTTTATTATAACTTTTTAAAAAATTATTCATAAATAAAACTACTATAAAAAATTAATATATATATTACCTATTGATAAATTTTATACTCAATGATAAAACAGTCAATATACAGTGAGACAGTTGAATTATATTTCAAACCCATCAAATCGAGTATATATATACTCAAATATATTGTATTTACTATTATTTCTAAAACTAATGATTCCACAATAATATGTCTTATTTCCTACCACTCTTTAATAATAGGATTTTATTTTAAAAATTAACGTTTCATATATTGAGCCCAAATAATATGTTCATCCTTTGAAAAAAAATTCATTATTCGTAATTTTAATCACAGATAATCCAATCCCTATTTAAATTTATTTTAAAACCAAATCCAACAAAAACAAATCACATAACAAGATCATAATCAAATCTAAACACCAAAAAATAGGACATCTCAACTAAAGGAAATAATTTATTAAACAAGTTTTTTTCAAAAAGGAATATTAATAATAAAATAATAAAATGTTCACATTTGAAATTTATTGAAACCATCCAACCATAAATTTATAAAATGGAAAAAATTATATATTTAAATTACCTTAGGAATATATATTTATTTCATGTAATTCAATATATTTGAAAATAACTAATTCCACGTTATCATTAACTGAGAATAGAATATGATTAAAGATATATTCAATTCTTTAGAATGCATGTTCATAAAATATTTTTGTTGTGTGTTAAGAAAAAAAAGGCATATTTATATATATATTTTTGTGGGGGGGGGGGGGGGGGTTATTATAATATTATTAAATTAATACTTCAGTAATCATGTGAATATGAACTTAGGATTGATTTTTGATACATTTTTATTATATTTTATGTTTAGGATAAATAGTAAAGAATATATTTTTACCAAAAATATAAATTTTTCTATTATCATAATATATGTGTAACATTGAAATTTATGAATCCTGAATACATATTCAAGGATTAAAATTTATTCCCTAAAAAATATTAGGTTAAATATGTGAAACATATGATCACAATTTTTAGAAATACTTAATATTTAGTTCAAATAAAAAAATTATTTTTCTCTTCATATTAAATTGAATATTTTTTTTAAAATATATAATTTTGTTTTTTTATAAAAAACATATTTCTTTAATAATAATTTTATATTTTTTATTCAAAACCAATATATTGTTAATTTAACCTCACATTAAAATTCTTAGCCTATTTGAACTTTTTCTACGAAACTATTTTTACACATTATGTGCGCTAATAATAAAATTAATAATAAGAATTCACATAAATTTAAAATTATAAACTGATTAATATCATCATATTTAAGTTATTAAATTATATATATTTTATTTTTGTTTATTATAATTATTTAATACGGGTTATTTTGGAGTTACCGTCCTAATAATATTTAACGGTACATGTTTTCTAATATTTTCCAAAAGATTAAAAACTATGAAAATGAAATTGAATGGTGTTAGGAGGCATGAAAATGTCTTTTTTGACACACCATTATTTTCTATTTGGGGGACTTTTCTACATAAATATTACAATTAAATTAATAAAAAGAATTGATATGTTAATAAAATTCCTCTATCTTTACATATAAAAGGTTCTCACCCCTCTCAATTTTCCAACTATTCCAAAACAATTGTCAACCAGAACTCTACCCTAGTCTTTCCCCATCACCCTCCCATTTCCCTTGATTCCATGGTATCAACAAAATACAATTCTACATAGGATTAAGGGGTTTCCAGAGGATAATATCCATTGTTGAGGTAATAATTATCACGAACCAGCATAGGTACCTTGACAACCCAATAACCAAGCCAGCTATGACATAGATTAATAAGCTTTCTTGATCTCCATGGTTTTGTGACTAGCTCATGTGATCAAACAAAATTAATTTAGGAATGATTTTTCCAAAATCATTGAATAATAAAATAAAAAAAACTATAGTAATTCCAGAAAAACATAACAAGGAGAAGTGTAAAAGATTGCAAATATGTATGAAAAAACCAAATGAATAAAAAAATCTAGAAAACCTAGAAGGTATAGAGAAAAAGTCTTCATGAACACAACACTCCAACTACAAATATCGTCATCTAGAACCTCCTCTAACGAGTGCATTACCCCTTCTCAAACCTAAAGGGATAAAATATAAAATACCCAAAGGTAAATACATAGTGTGAGATAAAATCCCAGTAGGGTCTCACCAAGAATAAATAAAATATAAAAAATCTAATGAACCAAATAATGAGATTTCAATTTTTAAATAAATAGTTTTGGAATTTTAAAATCATATTTAAATAAATGATTTTTTACATTTAAAATTATGGAAGTAATTTTTAACAAATTTCTTAAAATTTTTTTATATAAAATAGATTATATAAATCAGAGGGCATTTATAACATTTTAAAAAACATTTTCATATATTTATATCTCATATATAAAAAATATAGTGACATGGTGACCTTATAAGAGTTACCATAGATCCAGGATATGGGATCCTCCCAGACATGTATAATGATACCGACAATGTGTACACACATCCCTTGACACTAGTCAAATAGAACACATTGACATCCTAATTAGAAAATACTATTCTAAATAGTTTATGTTAGAGTTGAAAATCATCAATCTAGTGCTATGGAATAACCATCCAAAAAGTTTTGTTCCTAATAACTCACTAACTACCAATTCATTCCTTTTCTATATTTAAAATCAATAATTGAAAAATTATTTAATCAATACTAAATTTCAATTAATTCCCATACTCTAATATAAAAAATTAAAATTTTTCAATCAAAAGCCAATGTGGGGTTTCAATCAAAACAATACTTTTCCAAGATAAGTCCCAATGGTTTTTATGAAAATAATTTGAAGATTTTTTTTCCAAAATATGAAATTAAAATAAATTCACAATTTAATTTAAAAATTAAATTTCAAAAATTAAATTAAACAATATAATTGAAATTATTCAATAAATTTCACTCTTTAAATTCAAAATGTTAAATTTTCACAGTTCTCCATCAATTTCACATTCACACCCCAATTCAACTAAATTGGGGTTTTCCCAATTTTATAGAAAAAATTCAATTTATAAAAACCTCAATTCAATGGTATTGTGTTTTCAATCAACTAATTCGATTAATTTTAATTTGTTAAAGAAATTTAATTAATATCAACAATTGAATTTAAATAAATAAATTAAAGTTAATAATAGTGGGGCATCATGATAGAACCACCTACATCATAATTTCTGGATCTCTAAACTCTAAACTGTAATTGGGATTTTTCATTAGAGAATGATGAAAATATAAATATGGAATCAAATATTAGTTTATAATCCCAAAATATATGGGATCATATCCTCCAACCAACATAGAGATATAAAAACCCATAGGGATGAAAATAGAGTGTGTGAGAGATAGATAATAGGAAGTTGAATCTTTATGGGAGATTATTGAATGATGTTCTCAAAGATTTGATTATATTCTAGAGTGCTGGATATGGGACCAAAACTACTATCGAGAGAACTTGGAGAATGAGAAAATAGTTATTGGTCATACAGGTCCATTGGATACCTAATTGTGGTGTTTCATAATTTTAAAACATAAGTTCAGATTAAGATAACTTGTAAGCAAGGTTTACAAGGAATTCCTGCATGGTTTGACCAAACTTTATGATCTGGCCATGCGCCTGTATTAAATGGGTTTCATGGTTTCTCATAACATGGTTCGTGTTTTGTAAAACGATGCGCAAACTATGAAAACCCCCACTACATGGGTTTGCACTATTTTTATTCAGTGGGAACATGATTTTGAGAAACTGGGCACCAATTTTCCACTAGCGTAGAAACATTCAAAACATTTAGAGTTTCATCATATTTACCCATAAATAAAACCCAACAAATGCATGATAAATATAGTGGTTTTGAATTACCTGAAAATAATAATAGGATGTAACAACCTCCCCACCATATACAAAATCTATTCCCAGAAATCTTACTCTACAGCTGTCATGCCAAACACATGAGGCCAATTCTCTCTAAATAGTGCCTACCTCTCCCACATTTCATGAGAATCAGAATCATGATATCATAGAACATGAAAAATAGTTTTCTTCCACTCAGGATGTTACTTTTTTCGAATAAACAATATAGACATTCTATTCACTCCTGGATAAAACATATTTATCATCAAGATCATTATTGATCACAATATGAGATGGGTCAGATAGATGCTTTATAAGCTCCGATACATTGAACATGTTGTGTTTCGACATTGGCTATAGTGGATGTGCGAAAAGATAATCCAGTTTCCCCACCTACTCAAAAACCTAAAAAAAGGTCCCCCAAATAGAGGAGCATTTTTTCTTTTCCACCCAAGCTGTTGATAACCCAAATTAGGTGATACTTTTATGAGAAACTAGTCTCCAACTGATAATTCCAAAGGTATGTGATGCTGATAATTATAATACTTCTACCTACTTTTCACATTCAATATTCTCTGATGAATCAACTGAATCATTTTCATCATCTCTTGAACAAATCTATGTCCTGCAAAGTAACATTCACAAATATATGACCAACACAACCCGGATTTGTAAGGTCGACAAAACAGGTCATAAAAAGATCCATTATGATTGAAGAATACTAAATATTCTCAAAGGAAAACTCAACTAGCACAAAATTACAATCCTAATCCCCACCTATCTCAAGAAAGGAATCACATATCGTATCCTCAAGAATATGTATTGCTCTTTTTATCTCACAATCTGATTGCGCATGCTGTGCCATACTCAAAAAGACAATTTATCCATGTTCCTCTTCAAGTATTCTCCAAAAATTATAATTTTATCAAGGAAAACTATAATATAATATAACAGATGGAACTCTCTGAAACCGGTGAATCCATTTCACATAAATATTTATCAGCTCTTCATCTATGGTTCTTTAATAAATGGGGATAATTTTAGTTGTTCTAGTGAACTAATAGAACAAAACCCATATCAGATTCTTCTTTATCTAGGTACATGTAAATCCATTGAAAAATCCCATAGATATAGTATACCACTTCCATATTGGGACTATAATTGGATGAAGAAATATTTATGGTTTCTAGGGCTATGTATTGACCTATTGGAATGTGTAATGATGAGACAAAAATTAAAAAAAATTCTTATCTCGTACTTGGACACCAGAACATCAACCCAATGTCATTGAAAATCTTCATGGTTCCTAGGTGCACAACCCATTGAGAATAATGGAAATCCCCCACCCCATCATATATTTTTTTACCACTAATGGTACACAAAATATTCTGATAGAGTAGGTTTCCCTCAATGTAGAGTGACCAGTCATGCACTGTATCCCCTCCATAAAGAGAGTCTCAAATGATATAGAACTCATCATCATGATTCTTATCATAAATAATCATCTTATGAATATTGGATGAAATCATAACATTGTCCAAGGAAACCTTATTTTCATGAGTCATAAACTCTATCATCCAAATGTAAAAATAGAGCCCTTATGTACCACTCTTATGATTATTCATTCGCTACATGGGGCAGAATTTATTGAAAAAAAAATCTTAAATGACATTACCATTACGAGAGGTTTAGGTGATGTAAAATTAAAAATATCATAGGTATTTATCCCATATCCTCTAATGTATATTTACATCTTTTTATGAGAATATATAACTCAAGAACTAGTGATCTAAATACACTGTAAACAATTCATCATAAAGTTAATATCACCATCACTTATGTTTTTTCATCACAGTTGTATAGTCTTGGTTATGGGTCTAATAGTTATTTTCATGTGGACTATGATGAGGATATCCATAAAAAATGATATTATCACCCTACATAATAATATATCCCATAACTGACCTAATGCCTTACAGAAGACCACATAGCGCTACAGGAACTCAGGAAGAGTAAACTGTTGTGCAGTATTGAATAGATGTTTTATCTCAACAAAATAATTTTGATACTTATCGTCCAAAGAGAAAATTTAATCCCTTCTCAGTTGGAGAACTCATCGGAGGATCCATCTTTGATAATTCCTTTAAAAACATATGATAATAACCACTTAATCCCTAGATTATTTAAATATTCAAGAAATCTCCTAGTTGCTACCATTTCATAATAGCCTTCACAATTTCAGGAATAACATAAATTATATGTTTTGACACTACATGTCCTAAGAACATCAATTCCCAAATCTCGAAATCACATTTTTAATGTTTGGAATAAAGTTAGTGATTTATCAACTATTGAATAACTGCTCTTAGAGAATGAAGACAATCATCCTCGGACATAGGGTAAACTATGATTTAATCTAGAAGGACTACAATGAATGTATCTAGAAACTCATGGAAACTTTTTTTCATAAAAACCATAAAGATAGAATGATCATTGGGTAGGCCAAATTTCACAAAAAGGTACTCATAATGGGCGTACCTTCTCTAGATGGAGGATATCTGGACATCATATTCTTTTATCCTCAAATGATGGTATCCAGATCGCATGTCAATCTTTGAGAACCACTTCTCCCCATTCAACTGATCAAACAAATCATTCATCTATGCAAGAAGATATTTTTTCTATACCATGACTCTATTGAGTTTCTGGTAATATATAAAAAGGATGAGTGAACTATAAACATTAATAGAAAAAAGAACTGACGCAACCCAAGGTGACACACTCTGGCATATAAATCCTTTCTATAGATGTTCATCCAACATAGTCTGCACGTCTTTATTTTAATCTAGATTCATTTGGTAAGAGGTAAAAGAAACTACTTGAGTACCATACACTAAAACAATTGAAAACTCTACCTCCCATACCAATGGAAAACCCAATATGTATAATGGAACCATGTTGGGAAACTCAACAAAAACTATAGTGATATCACCACTCAATGATTACATCTCTACATCAAAATCAAACATAGTTACCACTTTCTCCAACTATATAAAATAAATTTTTTGATATTTCTATCCTTGGGTTATATTCTCCTTAGAAGACATGAGACACACCATCAGGTGCAGTTAAAGAGACTCTCCAATGATAAATATCAATTCTAGATTTATTGGAAATGATCCAATCCATCTCGAAAGTGACTTCAAGATATTTCATGTTGAGAACTAGAAAAACAAAAACAACATAATCATTTAATATAGATAAATAGAAAGCAGGACTATAGAGACCTTTCTCATTCTATGTACCTTGGGGTGTAGTGATATCCATTACATAATATAAAATATTCATTGGAAACTTTATCATATTAATCATATGGGTTGAAATAAATAAATGAGATCCACTAGAATCAAATAAATAATTCACCAATGATGAAGTTGTAGTGATGGTGTCTCTCATGTTCAATGGACCCATATCCTTTAAAGGACCCTAGACCACCCTAAGAGATGGGGGTGAACCAGGGTGTCAACCATTTTTTTCTTCTTTACTGGATCTTATTCCCATATTTGTAGGAAATTGTTTAAACATCTATTATGGATATGTGCAGTAATTAAAACATTCACATACAGTAGGAAAACACAACAATTTTTACATGGTTCACCACTAAGGCCTACGTCCATGGAGAATACACTGAAAGCTTGCCAGTCAAACCAAATTCCACTAATCGTCCCTACCTATGGATTAAAAATGATAAAATATACTCCCATTGTCCCATATTCACTACCTTTACAATGTTTCAAGGATATCCCACTATTTCCCTCAAATCACTTCCATTGACTCTCCTTGGATCACTTCCTTGGGAGAGGTATCACTCAGTTTATCAACTAGAAGGTCACTTCAACAGATTGGCATGAAAATTATTTTCCTCTATTTAGCAGAAGACACAACTTGCATTGATGTCATGAATTAGTGTTCTTTTACATTAAACTTTCTCCTTTATTTCAATTACTAAATTCACTATAAATTCTTCAATTTTTATTTTTTAGAATAAAAAACTGCCTTTATAATGTTTTTGTTTCTGTGAACTCTCCCTGATTCTGTTGACAGTCTCTGATCTACATACCACGCCTGCTCAACGTACCTCACCTGGTCTGCGTACTGTGACTGATCTACATAACTCCCCTACTCGGCATACCGCGCCTGCTCCACATACCTTTTATGCTCTGCGTACCACCTCTGCTCTGCGTACCGTTCATGTTCTGCGTACCACACTTGATCTGCACATTGCGCCTGCTCCACGCACCGTGCCTACTCTATGCTCTACCTTTACGTACAACCTCAGCATATGGCCTCTATGTACCACCTCTACATGCCACCTTCAAATACCACCTCTTCGTACCACCTTGTAAAATAGTTTCTTCCTCCTATGGACTTCTTCTTAAAATTTGATGAATTATTTCATCTATCGCATACCATTTTTTCTTACATAAAATCGATTCCACATACTACTCCTTCCAATTTTGAAAATTGTTCTGTCTTTCGCATACCACTTCGTCCTACACAGAATTTTCTTGCATACCACTTTTGGACTTAGCAGAGATCTTCCACAGCAATAATATTTTATTATATAATTCTCTCTTCCATAATGATGGGATTAGAACACCATATATTGTAAAGTAACTCCATAAATTTCACTAATCCACTTTACCCAAATTTTCAATGTGGGACAAAAAATACCACATATTGAACTTTATCCACGTACAGTGAGCCTCCACTGGATATTTTGACCCTTCGACAAACATCCAACCTTCACTGCATACCGTCTCTACCGATCCACGTACTACATCTCTTCCACCAACAACGAACCATTCTGCATAATAAAACTCCTTCCACGATGAACCATTTTCTATACAGTGACCCGTTACATGAACCATTCCATGAACTGTTCTACTTAAAATTCATGCTTACCTCACACCTTCACCTTGTACCATTTCTATAAAATATTTTTGGTTCTGCGCACCACACCAAATACTGTTTCCACTGCCAGGTACACGGCCGCGAACCATTCCCGGAACATGGTACGCGGTCTTTGTTTAAAGGTACGTGGTTTGTTTCCTTTGATGATTTACTGGTCAATTTTTCATCTCATTCACTCATATTCAAAAATCCTTACACTTCCAAAAATATCTAGATATTGAGGTCCAACAATTTGGGAATCTCTAGGAAACAACTCCACTTTAAATATCTACTTCGGCAAGAACACCCATTATAATTCACCCTCTTCTTTCTTCTTCAACAACCAGCAGATTTCATCAAGAACTCTTTCCACCCTAATATATACTCTTTGAATGATAAGTTCCAATATGATCATATTCTTTCCGGAATGTAATACAACATAGAAACCCCCTTATCATCTAGAAACATTTGTCTTTCTAGTCAAAAATGAATATTCCTTGAATAATCTTCTCAATATTGTATGATCATTATTAAAAATTCAAATCTCCATATGAACCCTCATGAAATAATTCATGTCTCTCAATAAATTTTGATTTCTTCTTCATCTCCTTCTTTATTTGGATATTCATTGACAACTACTGACAAAAAATACAACCCTCAATAGAAAGTGGTCCCAACAATCTCCCCACTGTATTTTGTTGTCAATACCCTAAAGTTCACGTAAAATTAATGTTTCAATATCAAAATGAGAATATTATCTCTCCCATAACATTCATATCACTTCTATCCCATTGTTAAGATGAAATACAATGTTCATCGGAAAAGGGTATCAATCCCTACTTAGGAAATGTTCCATAAATAATTTCATTCTAAATCTAAAAAAGTAATACTCGGTGTATAAAAAAGAGGATTTTATTTAGACAATAATGATTTCCATTATTCACTGATCATGATACCACATGAGATGAGATCTCAGGTAATTTGTGTTCAAGGGTTTTCCACATTCATTTCAGGCTAGAGAAAATGAATGTGATAGGGAATAATCAACCTAAAACTCACACACTTACTTCAATAAATAGATCAAAAACATTCTAGTGAAATTGGTAGGATATATAGCCTTGGGGAACATCCATTGTTCTTATGTCATTAATTAATTATGTTACCCCCGCCCCTTGTAAAATGATATTCAATATGTGTTACCAAGTAAGAGATATTGAGAAATGAAATACCTTTTCCATTGACATTTTCTTCATGAAATTTCCAAAGTACCTGCATTTAGTAACAACTGATGTTGATACTGATAGAAATAATAATTCTAGAAGCTTCTTCATTTTTCTCCCCCTCAAGGGAAACACTCCTCATCATCCTTATCAAGGGATATCCTTCATCATTTTAATCATTGAATTTCAATTTATAAATATTACAATATTGGTAACTTCTTCAACATAGCTATCAAGAGTTGAAGGCATTTACTACTTCTCAAGTACTCCCTCTAAGGGAATGCATCACATTCAATTCACTGTATTATATGAAAAACTACTATATAATGTGATTAATGGAATAAGGTGGTTCCTCAGTGATTATTCAATGTTAGTAAAAATGATGATATAGTTTTCTCACCCAACAAAAACATTTTCCTCCAGTCTCCTTTCTTGCACATCTGAACATATTTTCTTTTTCATGCTGATGTGGCATGGTTATCTTCAAATTATCTTCATATTTTTGTTGAGTTTTATCCTTCTTAACATCCATCGTGAAATATACATTTTTACTCCTTTTAAGGAATTATTCTTGATCTGGTATTAAAGTTATACATCCTTTTGAAATGTGGCCAGGTTTTATACATCCCTCACACATAACATCTTTAACACGTGTTTTTCTTTTGGTTTTCGTTCTGTCATGCATTTTATCATCATCAAATGAATGTTTTCCTTTTCCTTTTTCATCATTCATGGCATTTTCCTCTTTAATTTTCCTTATTCTTTTCAAATATTCTTTCAAGATGACCAACACATCATTTGGAATTGTTTGATCAGGTTTCGATATTCCACATGGGTTCATCTAAGTGCCATTCCACCTAGTTTCTCTTTTAGATGAATTTCCATTCAATTTCATGGATCCAAAATCCAGGGTCTTCCTAGGATACCTACATGATATCTTCTTCAGGAATTGTTTTTTCACAATATTCTTCAAATTTATTCCAAAGGTAGCTTCTTTAAACATAGCCGATATATGAGGTATTCTTTTCTTATCAACTGTGAATGTGTGTTGAGATGTGCATGTACCTACCTTTTGACCACTGTCGTTGCATACATCATAGATGTTATCAAAAATTCCGAATCTGTTTTTGGTAAACATATGCTTTTAGACCAGTAGATTTTTCTTCTTATTTTATGGATTTTTTCCTTTTGATAAAATATTTATTTGGTCTTTTTAATTTATTGGATTTTACCAACAATCCAGTGCAAAATTCTCAAATTTGTTGCAGCAGCAACATTGACCCACAAATATTGCATTTTTTATATCTTCTATATATAGTTGTTGGGCCTTATTCTTAATGTGTTGTTCTCTATCCGGGGAACAATATTCTATATTTTTCTTCCTATCTACCCTAGACATGGTAGTAGGTTTATCCTTCTCACCTTTCTTCATCCATACTTGTTTAGAGTTTTTCTTCTAACATGTACTTTTTATAGAAACATATTTAGAAAAAATAGTTACAGATGGTATGGATGGTACCTTTACTGTCTCATCTTCTTGTGATAGATCAGTGAGTGAAGTAATGAACTTATTATCACATATTGTATGTATTTTGATAGTAGAAACTTCTAGTGATCATTGAGTACTAGCAAAAACTGATTCATTATTTTTTGAAGTCTCAATATGTGTCTTCTCAAGATTGGTTAACTGAGTATCCCATTATTGACATTGCCTATTGAGAATGTCATTCTGATCTTAAACCATTGTCATCATCTCTTCACAATCCCTCTTCAATCTAACAAATTCATCCTCATACAACATCATTTTTTTCTGAATCAAAGAGTCATGTTTCTGGATATTCTTGTATATCCCTTCCAATTTTAGACCCTTGACATCAGTGAAAATTTTCAATTTCCCTTCAAGCACATGGATCTTTTATTCCAGAGTCTTTCTGAATTTATCTTCCTCTTAAACTTCTTTGAAGCATGTTTTTGTATTTATTTCATGTTTCCACCCTGTTTCTTCAAAGGATTCAATCTATCTTGAGAGCTTACAACAATATTATATTTTCTTTATCAAGCCTTCCTACATAGAATTTTATTCGTTTTCATAGCTGTGTAATTTCGTATTGCATACATTGAAATATTGTACAAATACTAACAAATATATCTTTGGAGATATCAAAAAATGTATTTTTGTAGTATATCAATTTCATCTAAGGCAGAAGATTGACCAAGGGTAAAAACACATACCCCCCGATATCCTTTCACTTTTCCTTCCTGGCCTAAAACATCATCATTTCCTGAATGGAATAGAGAACCAGATACTGACTCTTCTTTAGATAAGAGGGACTTCTTCAACTATCTCTTCCATTTAATTTTCATATTCTTCATTGTCTTTATAGGTAAAGACTTCTGGTCAGATATAACTGAACTATCATCAAGACTACTCTTCATTGTTGACATAAGAATGAAAACTCAAATATTCATCTAAATAGATTTACTGAAGAGTATCCATAATATTTAAACCTTTGAGCTCTGATACCAATTGAAGGACCCTAGACCACCATGAGAGGGGGTGAATTAGGGTGTCAACCTTATTTTTATTATTAACCAGATCTTGTTCTCATGTTAATAGGAACTTGGTTAAACTTGTATGATGGTTATGTGCAGTAATTAAAGCATTCACATAAATAATGACAACACATCACTTTTTACATGGTTCGCCACTAAGGGCTACAACCAAGAAGAAGACACAGATAAGTTGTCAGGCCTACCAAATTCTTCTTATCTTCCCTAGTTGTGGATTACAATGGTTCGAGCACAATCACTCTGTCACATGCATACTTTCTTTACCAAGGTTCATAGATAACCCACTAATTCCACCAGATCACTTCTGTTGACTCCACCTAGCTCGTTACCCTGTGAGAGGTCTCACTTAGTTTATCGACATGATGGTCACTTCAACTGATTTTCATGAAAAGTCATTGTCTTTATTCATCAAGTGACATAGCCTTCATCAAAGTCCTAAATTGATGCAATTTTATTTTTAATTTTATCCTTTAGTACAATTAAAAAATGCATAATAACTTCATTGATTTTTATTTGTTATAATCCCAAACTCCCTTAATAATGTTTTCATTTATGTGAACTATAACTGATTCTATGTAATATTATTGACCTGTGTACCATGCCTCCTCTGCGTACCTCACATGGTCTGCGTACCACACCTGCTCTGTGTACCACCCCTACTCAACATACTATATCTGCTTCACGTACCACCCCTGATCGGTGTACCATACCTACTTCATGTACCTTCTCTACATCGCATACCACCACTACTCTGTGTATTGTGCCTACTCTACGTACCGAACCTGATTCATGCACCGCACCTGATCCACACACCATGCCTTCTCCACGCACTACCATTGCGTACCACCCCTACATATGGCCGCTACATACCGCCCCTACGTACCGCCTTGGTGTACCACCATCCCATACTGCCTTCATGTACCGCCTCTGTGTACCACCTTGCCATACCATTTCTTCCTTCTACAGATTTATTCTTTAATTTGTATGAATTATTTCTTCTCACGCATTCCATTTTTTCTTATAAAAAATTTATTTTGCAGACTACTCCTTCCAATTTCATGAAATATTTGGTCTTTTTCATACAACTTTATCTTATTCAGAATCTTCCCTATATACCACTTTCAGACTTAGCCATGATCTTCCACCATGATGATATTTTCTTATCGAATTTACTTTTTCATAATTATTGTATTATCACTCCATATATAGGAAAATAACTCAAAAAATTTTGATAATCCATTTTTCCAAAATTTACAATATGGGACAAAATTTACCACATACTGAACTTCATCCGCATATAGTGATCCACCACTACATACTGCAACCATCAGGATAACTATGAATGTTCACCTTATACCGTGTGTCTGTTAGTCCGCATACTACATCTCTTCCGCCCATGATGAACCATTCCATGTACTGCAACTCCTTCCACGATGAACCATTTATGGTACCACGACCCATTTCGCAAACCATTCTGAATAACATTCCCGCTTACTGAACTACTTCACCACATACCATCGCTGCAAACCATTTTTGGTTCTACGCACTTCTCCACATACCGTTTCTTCTTCTAAGTATGTGGTTGCGATCCATTCCAGGAACATGGTACACGGTCCATGTTCCTAGGTATACGGTTTAATTCCTTTACCTATTTTGTTTGTTGTTCTGCATCTCATTCACTCCTACACCGAAATCCTTCCATTGTCAAAAAATACAGATTTTGAGCTTCATTAATTTGGGAATCACGGGGATATAGAATCTCCTTAAATATTTTCTTCGACAAGAACACCCATGCTAATTCACATTCATATTTCTTATTCAACAGTCAGTGGGTTTCATCATGAACTCCTTCCACCATGATATATACTCTTTGAATTATCAGTTCTAGAACCATCATATCCTCTAGGGAAAGTACTTTATCTTTCCAACTTCCCTGTCTTCTAGCAACATCGGTCTTTATATTCAACAATGAATATGACTGACACCATCTTCTTCGCTTTGTATGATCATTCTTAAATCATTAAATCTCAACATGATCCCCCATGTAATAATGCATGTATCTCAATAACTATTGAGTTCTTATTCATCTCCTTCTACATTTTGATCCTCATTGACAACTATTGACAACAAATACAACCTTAAACACAATGTGGTCCCAACATCCTCTTTCCCAAGAGACTCTTCCATTACGTTTACACCGGTAACAAATAAATAGACCCCAGGTATCACTGTATGATGTCTGGAATGACCCTATTATTGAGATCAACCATTGGAATCATATTTATTTCATTTCCATTAAGGGAACCTTCATAACCATTGGGATAAAAAATACTCCCGACAACCCCAACATGGAATCCAGGTCTATTTCAACAAATAACACTCTATCCAACACATCAATATAAAAGGTAACTTCAACAAGAAAACCAAACAAATAATATCTGGTCGAACTCCCAACTCAAACCCTCTTGCCTTCATATTCTCTGTTGATTTTATCTTAGGTGAAAACAACCCAAGCTCATAAATTTTTTTCATAATTTGTTATGGTTTAGTCAAATAGATCAAGTTTGAAAAAATATGTAACCTTAGCCAATATTATCAACTCAATATATAAGAAGTTGGTGAACATAAAATTTAATTCTTTACACTCTATTAAATCATGATTCATGGTTTTCACTATAGTGTCCCACCATATTCATCTCTATCCTTCCAACATTATGGGGGAACACTTCAACATGATTTCATCATGTGTTGCAATAGAGAAATTAATTCAAATAGATAGATAAACCTGGTATATATTTCGATATATCCAAATAAAATTTTGAAAAAATACTAGAACTAATCCTCAGTATGTATTTCCAAAACCACCGTAAGGGACATAAGGATTGTTGTGGTTAGAGATACGTAGGTAGTCAATGGAAACTACCTCTTATGTCCCAACATGAATACACAAGTCCATACTGATATCATGGAAAGATGAAAAACATGTAGCTCTATACCTCTTTTTCACAAACCATCCCAGGTATTGCTGCAACTCGATAACTAATTCGGCTCTAACATAGCCCAAAGGTAATTCCTGATCCCCATGGGTTGGAAACTAGCATCTATCATCATACAAAATCAATGATTTAATGATTTTATACAAAATATTTTGGACGCAGATAAAAAATATAGTATTATACATGAAACAATTCACATGGTGAAGTGTTCTAGAAGTCGAAGAGGTATAAATAACCTAATGTACTATTTCAATTTACTAGAAAAATATGAATTGAAACATCCAAAATCCCAATGAATGAAACTCTCTAAGTCCATAGATCAATAAGTATATCCATCTCCAAATGGTGCATTAACACTACTCTAACCTAGAAGGATAATATTAATAATCACCCGAATGTATTTGTAGGGTGCGATCCAAACTCCCAGTAGGCTCTCATAAAGGATTCTATACAATATTCCACATTTATCTAACCAACAAATGAGCTTTATATTTTAAAATAAACAGGTTTCTTATTTCAAAATCATATTTAGAAAATAAAGCTTAACAATTTAAAAGATAGAAGTACTTTTAATCAACTGGATTAAAAAATAATTTATAAAATTTTTCATATAAATCATAATAAATGTAAAAAATTTCACAAAAATTGAAATATATTTATAAACCATATATAAACAAGCAATAAAAATGGTCGTTTTCGAAGTGGAATGATAGTTAAAGGTTATGGAATCCTCACAAACTTGTATAATGATAATAGAAATGTGCACAAATGTCTCTTGACACTAGTCAAAGAAGACTAATCGACATCCTTATGAGGAATAAAATGTTGCAAAAATAATATGTTAGAGTTTTAAAGTGTCAATTCGGTGATAGGGAATTTCCATCCTAGTGTGGTTTACCCTAATAACTCAATAACAACAATGGTTTTCATGAATCCTTTGATAAATCAATGATATTAAATTTATTTTAAGAAACCATAAAATATAATTAAATCTCATTCTCCTATTTTAAAAATTCCACTTTACCATTTTAAAACCCAAATGGAGTTTCTAATCAAAACAAGCCATTTCCATTATGAAACCCAATGGTTTCTATAAAAAACATTTAACATCATTTTTTCCAAATAAGAATATGAAATTAGTCCATAAATCAATATAAAAAATTTAATTCCCACAATTAAATTAATATTTTTAATTGATGTAGATTATATCAATTTTATAGTTTAAATTTAACAATTTAAAACTCCCCAACTTTTCATCAATTTTATAATCATACTCCAATTCAATGGAATTGGGGGTTTTCCAAATTTCAGACCAAAAATTCAATTTTAAAAAACCCTAATCTAATGGAAATTGGTTTTTAATAAGGTTATGTAATGTAATTTCATTTATTACATAGATTTAATTTAAATAACCAATTGAATTTAAATCATGAAATTTAGGGTCAATAAAAATTAGGCCTTGTGATAGGACCGCCTACCTTAGAATCACTATATCTAGAAACCTCAAACCCTAATTGGGATTTTCTAATAGAGATAATGATAATTGAACCTGAGAATTAAACAAAGGTTTAATATCCCAAAACATAAGGGATTAGATCATCCAACCAGCACGAAGATTGACAAAACACTAAAGAGAAAAAGATAGAGTGTGAGATAGATAATTCAAAGAGAAAACTAATAAACACAAGATCGAACATCATTCACATAGATTTGATTCATTTCAAAAGGGGTGTCGAGGGGCCTAATACTACTCTTGGGAGCACCTTGTGAAGTATGAAAATGATTATGGGTCATAGAGGTCCTTTGGAGACATAAATGAGTGGTTTATGGTTTTATAACATATTTTCAGATTAAAAAAACCCATATGTAGGGTTTCTTAGGTAGGGAAACAAGGTTAGGCCAAAATATGCGCTCTTATCATTCGCCTCTTTAATATTTTCAATATGGTTTCTCCTAAGTGGGAACACAATTCTAAAACCATGTTCCAACCATGAAAAACCCTACTACATAGGTTCTCAACGTTATCCCTAACGAGGATCATAGTTTGGGAAATCAATGTTCCAACCGTGCAATATCCCATAAAAATTCAGAACATTTATTGAAAAAAATGTTTTCTTTGGTGTTTTATGTGGTATAAAGGGTGTATATCTATTGTATTGTTTTTTTTGAACTATAGTGGTGTTGATATATGAAAAGGTATATATGTATCATTCTAATATTTTTTGTGCACAAAGGGGGAAACCTGGGTACCTAGGAGGGCATATATGTACTAGTACGCTAGTGATCTAGATGGGTTTTGTCCCTGTTTCAGTTAGCAAATTGGACAACGAAAACTCTAACTAAACTATATGGATGATGATTGGTGACCACTAGGTTATGGGCATATTCCATACTAGTGTCTCATTCATGGAAAAGTATTGTTACATGGATATGTTACACTGAGGTACGAGGATTATAGGGATAAACACAATCTAGTGCCTATGGGTGTTCTTGGTTTGGGTTCTCATTGGATTGATGTATTTTCCCTTGTATTAGGGGGTGTTTGGAAGTAAATTACAACAGAAAACATTACCTATTTAAATACATTAACATTCTGAATGTTTTACACTGAGAAAAGTTTACAATTGAAAGTTACATTTCTTGGATTTTATCACCATTTTCCTTTCATAGTAAAATTGCTTTCTTTTTCACCTTTTATTGCATAATATTTGGAATATTTGGGTGGTATCCTATTGGGTTTAATATCACACCCTAATAACACCCCTTGGGTGTGAGTATACAAGATTATTTTTGACTCGTGTTAAGGAAAAGCCTCAGGTGAAGGTAGTTGGGGTTGTTAGTCCCCTCCTATGGTGTAGTGTTGGGTAGATGGCTCGGGGGTGATCACCCCTTGTCGTGTAGAGTCTGTGTGGCTATTTTGCTTCTTTTTATTCATGTTTGGACCTATTTTACATCATTTTAAACAATATTTTCATATCTATTTTTAATTCTTGTTTGGATTGAAAATTTAATATTCATATTATTTATTGTTTTTAATGTTTTATGTTTTTATACTTAGGTAAATCTTTCCCAAACCAAATTTATTAATACCCAAGCACTTGTGCCAGCCCATGGGGATAGGGAATGCCCTTTGAGCCTTGTAATGTTCTAGATTTGGTTCCAGTATTAGTAGAAACCAGACACAATTCATGACAGTCTAACCCATCTCATATATACACACACACACACACACAAGACAAATGAGGTGATTTTATCCTATTAACCAACATCTAGTTAGTTAGAAAACACATCCCATGCACCTCCTACGCCAAAAAAACATGAGTAAACGGGGTCATGGTAAAAAAAGAACCCATGTCCTTTACATGGAATACCTATAACTATAGTCATCTCCCCTGGATTCTCTACACATAGCAGATCTATGGAATGTATCTGCCCTGAAGCTCGAGTACCAAAGTCCTAGTACACTAGTGGTGCTCTAGAAGTCACCTACCACTAACCCCAATATTGGGTCCAACTATCTCTGCCATGTCCTATGCGTGAAACAATATCTCTACTACACGGTGATGTTACCACTCATGGTCTGACATAATACTCCTTAGTCTTCCATAGTCCATAGAAACTAGATGTTTGAAATGGATTTCTATAGAACCTCTTGAGATTCCCAACCTGGATGCATACTCAACAATCCTTTGGTGCTCAATCACACTATTAATGAACATGTCCCAACTCCCCACACTTTAATAAATTTATCTAAGACCCGATCCTCAGTTTTCATATCTAATATCATAACATAACTCCCTAATGAGACACCTCATGGGCTCACATTGGACTACCTAAAGCATCACCATTGTCATCACTGGATGTCATCAACCAACTCAAGTACGAATGGTGTTTCTAATTTTCCTATGCTATAAGTGCCTGATTTACAGCTGCTAATAAAATGTCCTACCTAAATATGATTAACTATACACTAATGGCATGATTTAATTCAACCAAAAAATATATCACCCGTGAGGTGTCATAACCCACCATACCAGGTTATAAACTAGACATTTATGTGAATATAGCTACATAGTCCATGTTTGTCTTGTCTCCATATTGTAGGCTCAGTAACAGCTGATTTATATCTTCCCTAAATGAATATAAGAAGAATTACCAAGGAACATATCCTCAATTTCTTTCATAGACATTCCCTAATATTTACATGCATGAACTTATATGTCCCACAAGTGCATTTCTTATTATCTAATCATGTACATTTCTTGCATTACCCTCCGGTATAGTTGTGTATTAAGGATCTCAAAGATAGTCTGAACATCCTCAATAATTTTATTGGCCACTTATGGTTGTAAATCACCATGAAATATAGGTGGATACTATGATGGGAACTCATGAGTAAGGTATTCTATTGATGACTCTTCTACCATAGCTCCCCTATTGATACCTTGAATAACCCATAAGAAGATCTCTTTGGTCTTATCATCTAGTTATGGCCTAAAACGTTTCTTATCATGTTGTTTTATAAAATGTAATAGAGCTTGTAGATATGGCTCATGATCATCTAGGCCCTATAGGGCTCATCCTGATCCTTATGTGTCAAAAACTATTCATGGTCCTAGGAAACCTTTTCATCGCCTTCCAAAAACTCCATCAGAAGCCACCTAGGTGTGAACATTATGAATAAAAATTCCTTTTTCATACATCCATTATATATATATATATAATATAGATAAAGAAATTTTTAAAAAGAAGTGTACGTTCACAACCTTTACAATCCCCCATCGTATCCATGTCACTTCATATATGAATTATTGGTCCATAAACCGGCCATAAATAAACTTGGTATAATATATAAATATGGCCTCTTGGCTACTTAACTACTCACATCAGAGTCTGGTGTAACATATTATGCTTATGAAGATGATTAAAATTCCACCAACATGGCCAATCAGGAAAACACTAAATATATTCTATTGTGAAATTTTTAATAGAAAAGAAACTATCATAATCCTTGAATGGTCCTATCAAATCCAAAACCACATATATATCATATAAAAGATCACATGACATATATATTTAATTATAACCACATGATTGGTTTGGTTGAGTATACTTCAACCAAAAAAGCCTATTTAATAAAAACAAATTCAGCAATATTTTTTTACACTTTATACAACTCAACCCCTCATAACACAATCTAGGTTCCCAATGAAAAAAAGAATATTTTTTATTAGAATACACATATGTAAATATATATATATATATATCAATTATCCTATCTGTCTATCAAGATGGAATGATCCACTATCCCATTCCATATCAGACCAAGGGTCCATTATCTTTTCCCTTGACATACAAGGCAATGTGTCAGATATGATGATAGATAATAATCACATCCATGTACACCCCTCAAGGGGGAATTCAAATCAACTTCAAAAAGATAAAAGAAGGGTTAAAATTCCCTCCCCTAGAAACATGGACATTTCCATGTGCATGGGGATGCAAGCACTAAAACATGAGCTCTAAAACTATTTAAGAAAACATCCTAATATCCTATATACAATAACCCAAATATTAATACTGAAAAATTATAAAATAAAAACATTAGATACCATTTGTATCCCCCTAGTCAATTTATCCTCCCAAACATTACTATGTTTTTGAAGTCCATTTGTCCTTCAGGACACCTCCCCACACAAAAATGGTGGTTGAAAAGCACCGATAGTGTTAAAAGATATTATGTGGATAATATACCCTTTATGGATGATAATTGAAATGAGATATATAAATATAAATTAGTAGAAGGAAAGATAATAAAATAACTAGACTGGTAACCCATCAGAGCTAAAGAATAAACAGAAAAAAGAAATGATAATTAACAATCTGGAGCATTCCATTTTTAGAAAAAAAATAAAACAAGTTACCAATGAAATCCTAAGATGAATATGAATCCAATTCATACACATCAATAAGAATAAATGGTCTCCCATAGATGACTATATCATTATATAGATATGATAATTCTGATACAAAACATATACACAAAAATAAACATGAGCTGATGTAGAAACCACAATGGTCTCTTCCCATCTATCCCATTCTAGATATTATGACATGATCATTATGGTCAAACACCTATGATGGATCCATTACCTAATCACAAGAGATTAAAGTATACATAATCCTAATGTTCCCATGTATGGTGTGAAAATAATCTTTATAGGACCCCACTAATGTGCAATTTGTATAAATCTATGATAAATAATATTTTATAAATAGAGAAACAAAATTAAAATCATATAGAATTACTTCAATTTATTATTATCAATAATAATAAAAATTCAATCACATGCTTCGTCCATCACCTGTATACTAGTGGTTGAGAGAATCCTTTCCATAAATCCCACAAAAATCTCTGATCAGAGTCTTCATATGTCATACCCAATTTTCCACCTCTTGAAGTGTTCTCTAAAATCTCATTCACTCAATGATGTATATGAGTTCAAAAAGGCACACCCAAAAGAATGGTACATGTTCACTTGGACCCATATTCAAAAAATCATTTATCATCTTGAATCATGATTTACAAAGGAATTGTAATTCCTTTCCAAAAAATAATAACATTTTCGGCACAACAGAATACATATTAGGAATGATGACATATATCATACAAAATAATATCATCCTAATGGCCTAAATATATGGGGAGCCTCATCCCCAAATTGATAGTCTCAACAAAATTAACTGATGGCTCCTCACCATCAACATGGCATTCTATGGAAACCACCTCCAACCATAATGATATTCAATGCCATAATATGAAGAATCTAATAGAGACCTCTACAAACATGAGTTGTAAACACCACCACATCACACGAGTCACGTATGTGTGCATGAAACTATAGTGGTGTGTTGAAAAAATAAAGTGATCAACAATTACCAACATATTACTTAAGTTGCATCATCCCATTACCTCAAACCCCAAAGACCATGTCACTAATCATGATGCTCATCACTATCAAAAATCACTGGGGCCATTCCTAAAACCTGATGACCTCATCAAATTAATAAAAAAACCAATTTTACCATTATGTTATGAACATCAATCATTGTATCTAGGCCAATATGAACATGACAACCAACGTCGCATCATCTAGATGGTCAAAACCATCTCAATCCTCAGGCTGAGCCAACCACATTCCCATAGAACCATAACAAGTAATATAAATAAATAAATTTAAATAAATAAAAACATTGTCCTAATATATATAATATATGAATCCTCTATGTGGGATTATACGATTCATATTCAGGTGGATGCATGCCGAAACTAATCTCTAATGATCAATTAATTAATTTTTGAAAAATGTATTAATTTAATTTGGTCTCTATAATGTTACCTAATGAAGCACTCACAAATTCATGAGTGAAAAAAAACCTAGGAACCACTTACCTTGTATTGGTAGACAATCACTCGCCCGATATCATCCTTTAACATAAGTCAGTTTGGAGGGAAAATTACTTTTATAAGAAGAAATATAAAATAAGAGAAACCATATAAAATGAGTATAACATACATTATAGAGAGTGTAGAGGGGAAAAGAGAGATGAGGACTTCGTGCCTTACTTATACCGATTTTACATCACTGATTAATCTAGAATCAGATCTCAGCTGTTGAATATGGTACAAAACCTAAGGAGGAGGAATAGGTGGGTTCCCCTCAATAGTGTGTATGGGCGAAGAAGGAAAAAAGGTAAGGAAAACATAAATTGACACATCCAATTATTTTTAGAATCTCCTCTTTAAGAAGCATGCACAGTTTCTTTAAACGGTTTCTAACCATGCAGTTTCCTCTTCAAATGAGCCGCAAGTGCATGGTCATGGTTCAGGTTTTCCCAAACCATGTGTAGATCATGCATGGTCCTCTTTTTAATATTTATAATTCCCCACAAGTCTGTGCATCCCCTCCTTCACAACTTTTTAAACCATGAAAAGTGAAGAATTAGGGTTGCACGACTACTATAGCAACACATGTTTAACATAAACAGATATTACATCATTTTAGGTGAATATTTAACACATTGTAGAAATACATCCCATAGGAGTTTAATAATTTAGTTTCTTAGGAATCATAGAACACATTATTCTAGTTTGGTGAAATATCATCAATATATACCTTAAACAACTTCCCCATTAGTACCCTTATATAAAAACATTCTTCATAACCTTAGGAATAAAAAATAATAAAGTGTCAATCTCATATTATTAGTAATGAAAAATAATGGAAATAATTAAGCAAAAAATTTGAATAAGTGTATGAGATTTTGATCAAAACATTTGAAGATCATACCCCGCATAAAAATATCATAATCATGAGAAATTAAATAAATATTTGTAGATCAGAAGACAATAATCATAAGATAATCATGAAAATGAACCATGTGGGCATATAAAAGGAATAAAACAATGATTTTGTGGATAATATATAAACAACTAACATAATTCCCTAAATATCAAGTCTTTTTACTAAAACAATATTAGGGAACTTCATGAGGAATACACCTAATATGAGGGATACACCACCATCCCTTGTCATTTTATTTTCTTTATAAGGGATTAGGTTTCCCCATATTTCCATTTTAGATATGGATTCCACATATTCACATAGTGAATCTGGACACACCTATTTCCCTTTTAGGATTAGGACGCACCTATTTTCCCTTTTGGATCAAGCCCATCATCTTTTTTCCAATCATTATCTCATGAGATATGTATCATTACCCTTCTAGTTGAGGGGGGGAGATATAGGTCCCACCTATCACATAATAATATTAGGTATACATATCCTAGAACATAATAAAACATTCATCATATCATTAACCATAAGGCGATATTGGTTTTAAAAACATCATATCATAACACATGAAATGAAATAGTTTTCATAAATAATTAATCATATAATCATCAATTGAAATGAGATAGGTCTCATAATCATTTCAATAAAGAATAACCCATTGAAATAAGAAAGCCTCATGAATATATAACTCATGGAAGATAATAGGGTATCATAAAAATCATTCCATAAAAACATAAACTATTCAAGAAAGAATATGAATGGTATTCGTGGATCATATCCCTAGTAAATCATAACTATAATAAAGTATGTCATCCTATAAAGAGATGAATTTTTAATGATCACAAGAAACATTTCTTAATGAAAATTTCTAATCATTGAAAATATTTTTTACAAAACCATTCTTAATTCCAATTCTTATTAATTATAATTTGTAATTTCATTATAATCATTTCAGGATAAAGATATATTTTCCCCTATTAAAATTAATTTTTAAATCATAAATCATTTTGAAAACTTTTTTATTTTAAAATCCCACTGAAAAACCAATAACGGAAGTAAGAAAATATTTATAAAAACATTTTACATGAAAATATATTTAAAAATTTAAGTAAGTCTTCAAATAATTGAAATAATTTTAATTGTAAATAACCTTTTGAAAACATATAAACGATATTTTGATAATCATTTGTAATATTTTTTTTAATAGAAAACATTTTTCATTGAAACCCACATTCAAATCAATAAATTTATAGAATATTAGGGAAAAATTTACCTTAAAAAATTAAAATTTTTAAATTACAATGTAATATAAAAAAATATGGTCCTGATGGGGGGGAGTTCGTATATGCCAAACACATCTTTTTAAAATTAAATTATTAGAAAATTACCTTGATAAAAAATCATAAGAATATTAATTTTAAACTGATTTTTTAACAAGGTAAATATTAGGAAAAAATCATTTATAAATTATATTATATTATTAAAAACATTTAAAACATTTTTACAAAACAAGGTTATGAATAAACTCATATTTCTAACGGAACGGATAAATACAGTTTGATTTTCATAAAAAAATTTATAATTATCATAATTACCATAGAGTGGGAAAATGGTAAAATTACATATATATAACATGATAAACTATACTTCTAGAAATTTCATGTTATGTTTTGAGATACGGACAATAATTTAAAAATAAATGAAAGTATAATGTGAAAAATCTCGATAAACGATGATATTGTAGCAATAAACCGTTACCACATTGGTTACATTGAATCATAATATTATTGAATGAATAAAATTAAATAAACCATACAAAATCATGGAAACAATTATATTTATGATATAACATGTCAAAGTAAGTTTATACTCCTCAGTGAAAAATATAGGTGGAAAACATGGGATTTCTGTCAATGAAAAAAACTAAGAAAAATTACCTTACCGATTTGGTAACTTTTGAAACACACCCCCCATGAAAGAAAAGTCATAAAATGGATTTGTAAAGAACAAAAAGATTAATTATAAGAATCATAGAATACATATATTGTCTTTATACACGAAAAATAGATGAAATAGGTGTTTAAAATATCTTGTGTCACACAAAAAATAAAATTGAAACGAGAAAACCCTTACTACCTGAGTAATTATTGAATCAAAATCCCAATGAAAGAATAAAATAAATTTAATATAATAATATCATTAAAAAAACAAAATTAATGTTATAAAATTTCATAGGATAGTAAATACATTCAAAAAATAGAACTGAATGATGAATATGTCTTGTATCTCATGGAAATAAAAAAATAGATGAAATTCTCTTAGCTTAACTCTTGACTTTCATCATCCTCGTTAAAACCTCGTGTATGAATAATATAATATTATTATACATATATAACATAAATATATTATTATATATAATACAATTTATTATTTTTGTGTCACTTTATTTTACCCTTTTATTAATAACTTTATGTTAATGAAACATTTTAGGTATTATGTACTTTGTTTTTCAAATATGTTTTAGCTTTTCATTCTTTATAATATTACATAAATCATGATTTACTTATTTAAAGAATTATAATATTCATGTTAATATCATATATATTCAGTTTATATATATTTATAATAATATATATAATATAGAAACATGAAATAGAAAACATTGTACATGGAGAAGGTAGACTATATATACGCATGAATTCTATTTATATTTTATTATCATATTGAAAGAAATAAATTAAGTGAAATACATATTTACATTTATACTGTCATTAAATTGGAATTATTTTTTCATATATATCAATTAAGTTAACTATACACATCCTTAATAACTTCCAAGTATAGTGTGGACAAATCACATCGCTATGAGGAGGCGATAGTGGACACATTCCTAAATGAAATTTTCGTATTTAAAAAAATGGAAAAAATTAGGTTATGTGTTATATATTAATTAAAAAATAATAAATATTTCATATATTTCATATAAAAAAAATTTCGCATCAAAATTTCCAAACATTGGAGGGTGTATAGGTATAACAAACAACATCGTTTCATGAGGTGGTGGATCACCTTACAAAAGAACGATATATTAATTACCCATTAGATTTTTGTGTGTGTGAGTTTAGGAATACACCATAGAATACAGTCATATATTTATAATTAGGATACTGAGGTAATTATATAATCAAGGAATATGATGATTTTACATGGTGAATATTAAATAAAAAAAAGATCATGAGAATAGATGTTACATATTATTTGGATATGTCATTTTGGTTTACACCAAAGGGATTCGTTGCAATCATTTCATCCTAGCGATACAATTATAGGATGAATGGAGGGAGGTTGGGAGATTATATCTTCAGTGTTTTGCAGAGCGAAAGGGCTTGATAGGAGTGAATTTGTGGGAGGGTTGAGTGCTATTTTATTATGTGAGAGGAATGGAATTCTTCTAAATTTTTGAAAATTGAATTCAACTAATGTTTTTCTATGAAAAGTGGTACCAATAATGGAAAAATTAAATAAAATGGAGTATAGGGTTGATATATTTCCATAAATGTTATTTTGGATAATTTTCAATTTCATTTTGGACCATAAGTGTAAGGTTTTATCCCACGTCAAGGTATTATTCCTCGTAATCATCGTAGTTAATTTTAATAACATTCACTAATATTTTTTTATAAAAAATAAAATAAACATATTTTAAATTATATCTTATTCTGATTCAAAATATGGAAATGATTTTACAAAATTCCAATCACATAATTGGACAAAATTAGTTCATATTTAATCCAGTAGATGATATGAGAAAGTGGGTTTTTAGAGAAAGAATGTTCAAAATTTCAGAATGTTTTTATATCAAATTTCAAAGATAAATCGATTATAATGACCTAAATTGGAGTAATTGATTCATAATTGATATATTAGTTATTTAAAATAAATAATAAACATAATTTAACCTTTTAAATAAATTAAAAAAATGAGTTTTGAATTTAATATCCATATTTTTAATTATTCCTCAAAAACTAAAAATTCATAGAATAATGAAAAAATAAACCCTAATATAATTATTATGTTCTTATTCAAAATATAAAATATAAATTTTCAAATAAAAAATTTAAATTTTTCAATATAATATTTGAAATAGGTATAGCATTTAAAAGTGGTAAAAGTACCTTCTAGAACAATAAATCTCTTTTTTTATAATATTTTATTTATTATTGTCTAATAACTATCAAATCCATTTGATTATTATCAAAAATATTGATTGAGTTTATAATATATAAATTTTAGTTAAAACATTAATCAAAAGCTGTTTGTTATATTTATTGGGATAGAATTGTGTTTTTATGTAGAAAAATTATTGTCTTTGAAATGTAATTTCATTATTTTTAAATAGATATTAAATTCACATATAGTAATGGGTAACCAAATGATTAATGTTATATACATATGTAAATCATAATTTAAAAATTTATATATCTTTAATTATGAAATTCATTCCAAGAGATAGGTGGTAACTATAATAATATTTTAACTTTTTTTAATATTATAAAGTAGCTTAGTAAAACTAGGCCTTGTGTGTAATTCCAGCTTTGGTAGGAACACTGCATTGTGTGATTTATATGGAAAATACAGTTTTGTGTTTTCTGTAATATATTCTATGTGTTTTGTGCAGTACAAGATTGATGGGGTGTTGTGTATGAAATCCTTGTTACTTATCTTGATGTTTTTATAATATATTCTTCTTTATTTCATTTGACTAATGGTGCAAAATTTTGTTTTATTTGTATTTTTAATGCACATGAATTTTAAGTGCCGTTTTTATGTGAAATTGGAGGGTTTTCATAGAATTCTTTTATTAGTTCATCTGGGGATTCCCTATGAATATTTAGTTTATTTTATAGAAATTAATTAGGGATCAAAATAATTGTTTTGAATTTTTATCTCATTTGGTATCTTCTCCAAAAACGTTTTTTAATGGTGTTTATAATTGATATGAACTTAAAGTGTCATTTTGTGTGAAAATGGATTTTTTATAAAGAAAAAATTTCTTAGTTCATATGGGTCTTCCCTGTAACTATTTTTTTAATTTCATTGAACGATTTTGGGATTCCATTTATCTTATGGTGACTTATAAGTGTGCACATAGTTTGACAATTGGGGGTTTTAATGAGTTTGGTGTGAAAAACAATGTAAGGTTTTGAAAATTTGATTTATTGAAAATCAAATTGTTTTGTTGTGTGTTTTAAGTGGTATTAAGGGTTTACAAATACTGTATTGTTTCTATAGGACCATTAGTGGTGTTATTATATTGATAGGGATGTATTTATCATGCTAAAATTGTTTGAGCACAAAGGGGGAAACTTGGCTACCTTGGAGGGTGGATACGTACTAGTACACTAGTGATCCAGATTGGTTTTGTCCCTATTTCACATAGAACTTTGGAAAATGACAACTCTAACTGAACTATATTTATAATGATTAGTGACCAATAGGTTATGGGTATATTCCCTACAAGTGTCTCTTGAATGTAAATGAATTTAGAAATGGATGTTTTACACAAAGGTATGAGGTATATAGGGCTCAAGACTATCTAGTGTGTACGGGTGTTCCTGGTTTGGGTGATCATTGGATTGTGGTATTTACCCTTGTATTATGGTTTGTTTGGAAGTAAATTAAAATAGAAAATATTTTTTATTTAAATGTGTTAAAATTCTGAATGTTTTACTCTGATAAGTATTTAAAATTGAAAGTTTCATTTCATGGAATTCATCACTGTTTTCCTGGCATTGTAAAGTTCCATGTTTTTTTACCTTTTATTGCATACTATTTTTAATATCTAGGTGTTATTCTATTGGTCTTATGGTGACACCCTACTTACACCCCCTTGTGTGTAAGTATACTTGATTATGTTTGACTCATGTAACGGAAAAGCATAAGGTGAAGGCTGTTCGGGTGTTAGTCCCCTTCTATGGTGCAGTATTGTGTAGATGGCATGGGAGTGAAGACCCCTTTTCATATAGAGTATGTGTCACTGTTTTGCTGATTTTTTTTATGTTTAAAACTGTTTTAATTTATTTAAAACCATGCTTTCATGTCTATTTTTTAAGGCTTGTTGGGCTTGAATGTTTTATATTCATAATATTGATTGTTTTTAATATTTTATGCTTTCTTGCTCAGGTAAATCATTCCCAAACTAAATTCATTAACTCCTGGGCACTTGTGCCAGACTGTGGGGATAGGGAATGCCCTTCGGGCCTTGTAATGGGTGGTATTAGGTTCCAGTATTAGTAGTAACCAGACTCGGTTGATGACAGTCCTACCCATCACACACATACATATATATATATAACACAAATGAGGTGATTTTGTCTTATTGACCAACATTTAGTTAGTCAGAAAACACATCCCATGTACCCCCTACACCAAAAAATAACATGACTACATGGGGCCATGGTAAAATAAAAAAGCACCCAAATCATTTCTATAAAATACCAATAACTATAGTCACCTCCCCTACCTTCTCTACACCTAGATGATCTATGGGATATATCTTCCATGAAGCTTGAGTAAAAAAGTATTGGCGCCCTAGTGGTGCTGCACAAGTCACCTACCATTGACCTCACTATCAGGTCCCACTATCTCTATCATGTCCTTTGCATGTAGCTAGATCTCTACTACCAGGTGATGTTACCACTCATGGTCTGAATTCATATTCCAGAGCCTTCCATAGTCCCTGGAAACTAGAAGTTTGAGATGGATTTCTACTAAACCTCTTGAGATTCCCAACCTGGATGTATACTCAACCATCCTTTGCTGCTCGATCAAACTATGTACGAACATGTACCATCTCCCCACATATGAAGAACATCATCAATGAACCGATCCTAAATTTTCTTATCTATTCTCTAAACATAACTCCCTATTGAGACTCCTAATGGGATCACTTCTGAATCCCTGAAGCATGACTGTTGTCATCATTGGATGTCATCACCCAACTCAAGTACGAATGGTGTTTCAAATTTCCCTAAGGTATCAGTTCCTGATTTACAGTTTCTAAGAAAAAGGCCATCCTAGAGATGATTACCTACACCGTAATGGAATGATGTAATTCACCTATAAAACATATCATCCGTGAGGTCTCATCACTGACCATACCAGGTTAGAAACTAGACAATTATGTGAATGTAACTACATAGTCTCTGATTATCATGTATCCAAATCGTAGGCTCAGTAACAAAAAATTTATAAATTCCCTAAACATATCTAGGAATAATGCCCTTGGAAAATATCCTCAAAGTCCTTCCTAGCCAGTCTCTTATATTTACATCCATGAACCTATAAGTCCCATGAGTGCATTTATTATTATATGATCATGTATATTTCTATATTTATGCTTCAGTATAAGTGTCTGTTAATGTTCTCGAAGATAGTATAAACTTTCTCAATAATTTTATCGGTCACCTATGGACTAAACTCACCATTAAAGAGAGGTGGATATTGTGATAAGAACTCATGAGTAAGGTATTCCATTGATGACTCTTCTACCAGATCTCCCCTATTGATACCTTGAATAACCCATACGAATATCTCTTTGGTCTTATCATCTAGTTATGGCCTAAAATTTTCTTATAATGTGGTTTTCTCATATTTACTATAGCTTACGGATATGGATCAAGATCATCCTGGCCCTATAGGGCCTCATCCTAATCCTTTGGTGTCAAAAACTATTCATGGTCCTTGGAAACCTTATTATCACCTTCCTAAAACTCCATCAGAATCCAACTAGGTGTGAAAATTCTGAATAAAAATACCTTTTTCATACATCTATTATATATATATAATGTAGGTAAGAATTTTTGAAAAAATATGTGTACTCTCACCACCTTTATAGTCCCCCATCTTAACCATGTCGCATGATATCCGACTTGTGGGCCCCTAACCCGACCATATCATATCTTTTTATCACATTTAAATATGGACCCATGGCTACTTAACTACCCACGTTAGAGTCAGGTGTCACATATTAATATTATGAAGCTGATTAAAATTCCACCAAAGTGGCTAATCTGGAAATCCCTCTATTGATTCATTGGTGAAATTTTTAACAGAAAAGAAACTAGAAAAATCCTGGATTGGTCCTATAAAATATAGAACCACATATATATCATATGAAATATCACATGACATATAGATTTCATTGTATCCACATGTCTAGGTTGGTGGGTATAATTCTACAAAAGAATGATAACTAGGAAAAGTTGTTTAGTTATATTTGTTGACACATTAATCAAATTAACCCCTCGTAACACAATCTAGGTTCCCAATGAATATTAAAAGATTTTTTTTACAAGAACACACACAAACACATATATATATGTCAATTATCCTATCTGTCTATCGAGAAGGAATAAACCACCATCCCATTCCATATCTGACCAAGGATCCATTATCTTTTCCCTTGATATACAAGGCCTAGTGTAAGATAAGATGATAGATAATAATCACATCCATGTGAATCACTTAAGGTGGAATTCAAATAAAATTCAAAAACAGAAAACAAGGGAAACAATTCCTTCACCGAGAAACTTGTAGATTCCATTGTGCATAGGGATGCAATCACCAAAACAGGAGCTCTAAAACAATTTATGAAAACATAGTAATATCCTATATTCAATAACCCAAATATTAATACTGAATAATTAAAAAATAAACTCATTAGATTCTATTTGTATCCCCCTAGTAAATTTAGCCTCCCAGACATTACTATGGTTGGAGGTCCATTTTGACTTCAGGACACCTCCCTACACACCAATGGTGGATGACATGCACCGAGAGTGTTAAAAGAGATTATACGGAAAATATACCCATTGGGGATGATAATTGTAATGGGATATATAAATATAATGAAATGCAAGGAAATATAATAAAATAACTAGGCTGGTAACCCCTCAGAGCTAATGATTAAACAGACAAAAGAAATGATAATTAACAATCTCAAGCATTCCATTTTGAGAAGAAAATACAACAAGATACCAATAGAATCCTAACATGAATATGAAACCAATTCATACAAATCAATAAGAATAAAGGGTCTCCCATGGATGACTATATCATAATATAGATATGATAATTCTTATAAAAAACAAATTCACATACCACTATGGTCTCTTCCCATCTATGCCATTCTAGATATTATGAAATGATCATTATGGTCCAACTCCTATGATGGATCCATTTCGTAATCACATGATAATAATGTATAGATAATCCTATGGGGCCCATGTATGCTGTGAAAATAATCTCTACAAGCCCCCGCTAATGTGCACTTAGTATAAATCTATGATAAATAAAAAAAATTAAATAGAGAAAAAAAATTAAAATCATGTAGAATAACTCGAATTCATTATTATCAACAATCACAAGTAAGCAATCACATGCTTTTTCCAACACCTATATTCTAGCGGTTGAGATGATCCTTTTCAGAAGTCCCACGAAACCCTCTAATAGGAGTCTTCAGAGGTCATACCACATTTTCCACCTCTAGAATATTTCCCTAATATCTCATTCTATAAATCATGTACATGGGTTGAGAAAGGAACACCCAAAATAATAGTACAAGTTCCCATGGACCCATACATAAAAAATATATCATCATCTTGAAGCCTGATTTCCAAAGGAATCGTAATACCATTCCTCCAAATAATATTATTGTCTGCACAATAGTATACATATGAGGAATGATAATATATATCCTATGAAATAATATCATCATAATGGCCTCAATATATGGGTAGCCCCATCCCCAAATCAACAGTCTCAACAAAAATAACTGATATATTCTCACCATCAACGTGGAATTCTATGAAAACCACCTCCAACCATAATGATAGTCAACGCCATCCTAAGAATCATCTAATAGAGGACACTACCAACTTGAGTGGTAAACACCCCCTCATCATGCGAGTATTGTATGTGTGAATTTGACTCCAGTGGCGTGTTGGAAAAATAAAGTGATCAAAAATTACCAAGAAATTACCTAAGATGCATCATCTTGGCACTGCATTACCCTAAAACCATGTAACTAATCATGATGCTCATCACCACAAAAAACCACCAGGGCCATGCCTAAAACCTAATGAACTCATCAAATTAATAAAAAAACCAATTTTCCCAATATGTTATCAACGTCAATCATTGTATCTAGGCCAATACAAACATGACATCAAACATCGCCTCATCCAAATGTTAAACACCATCTCAATCCCCAGGCCCAGCCCGCCACATTCCCATAGAACAATAAAAATTAAAAAATAATAATAAATATAAATAAATATAAATCATGTCCTAATATATATATTGTCGGAATCCTATCAGTGGTCTCATACTATTCATATTCAGGAGGATGCATTCCCAAACTAATCTCTAATGATCAATTAATTAATTTAAAAGAATGTAATTAATTAAATAGGGTCTCTATCACATTACCCAATGAAACACTCACAAATTCATGAGTGAAATAAAAAATGAATCTTGGCACCACCTACCTTGTACTGGTAGACACTCACTCGCCCGATATCATCCTCTAATAAATGGAAGTTTAGAGGAAATATTCAATTTATAAGAACCCCAATAAAATAAGATAAACCATATCAAATGGATATAACACACATGATAGAGAGTGCAGTGGAGAACAGAGACAATAAGACTTTTTACCTTACTTATACTGATCCACCATTGCTGATTGAGCTAGAATCAGATCGCAACTATGGAAGATGGTTCAAAACCAAAGGAGGATGAAGTGGTGGGTTCCCCTCAATAGTTTGTGCAGGTAGAGAAGGAAAAAGGTAAGGAAAATATAAAGTAGGGCATAAAAGTATTTTTAAAATATCTTCTTTAAGAAGCCTGCACTGTTTGTTTAAACAGTTTCTAATTGTGCAGATTCCACTTCATAGGAACCACAAGTTCATGGTCATGGATCAAGATTTCCTAAAACATGTGTAGATCATCCATGCACCTCTTCTTGAAAATTTATTATTCCTCACAAGGAGGTTTATCCCCTCCTTCAAAACATTTTAAACCATGCATAGTAAAGAATTAGGATTGCATGACTACTGTAGAAACCCAGTCTTAACATAAATTGATATTACATCATTTCAGGTGAGCATTCAACACATTGAAGAAATACATGCCATATGAGTGTAATAATTTTGTTTCTTTGGAAACATTGAACACATTCTTCTAGTTTGGTCAAATATCTTCAACATGTCCCTTAAAGAACTTCCCCTTTAGTACCCTTTTATAAAAACTCTATTCATAACCTTGTGTATAGAAAAATAATGACGGGGTGAGCTCAAATTATTAGTATGGAATAATAAAGGAAATACGTTAGAATAAAATGTGCATAAGTGTATGAGAACATGATCAAAACATTTGAAGATCATACCCATCATAAAAAGAGCATAATCACTATAAATTGAATAAATATTGGTACTTCATAAGAAAATAATCATAAGATAATAATGAACATGAACCATGTGGGCATATAAAAGGAATAAAACATTGATTTTTTGGAAGATATATAGACAACTAACACAGTTCCCATCAAATCAAGTCTTGTTGTGAAAAAATATTTGGGAACATCATGTGGAATGCACCTAATATGAGGGACACACCACCATCCCTAGTCATTGTATTTTCCATATAAGGGATTAGGTTTCCCCATCTTCCCATGGTAGATATGGATTACCCTTATTCACATAGTGAATCTGGACATAACTATTTCCCTTTTAGGGTTAGGACGCACCTATTTCCCATTTCGGATCAAGCCCATCATCTTTTTTCCTGTCATTATCTCATGAGATATATATCATTACCCAATTAATTGGGGGTAACTATAGGTCCCACCTATCACATAATAATATTAGGTATAAAAATCTCAGAAGATAATAAAACTTGCATCATATCATAATCCATAAGACAATATTGGTTTCAAAAACATCATATCGTAACACATGAAATGAAATGGTTTTCATAAACAATTAATCATATAATCGTCAGTAGAAAAGAGATAGGTCTCATAATCATTTCAATACAGAATAACCCATGGAAAGAAGCAACCCTCAAGAATATATAACTCATAGAATATAATAGGGTATCATGAAAATCATTCCATAAAAACATAAACCATTCAAGAAATAATATGAATGGTATTTGTGTATCATATCCCAAGTAAATCATAACTATAACAAAGTATGTCATCATATATGGAGATGAATTTTGAAAGATCACATGAAACATTTCTTAATGAAAATTTCCAATCTTTGAAAATAATATTTACAAAACCATTTCAAATTAAAATTCTTAGTAATTATAATTTGTAATTTCATTTTAAACATTTATTAAAAAAGATATAATTTCCCATATAAAATTTTATTTTTAAATCATAAATAATTTTAAAAAAATTCTTTTAAAATCCCATTGAAAAACCAATAAAGGAAGAATACAAATATTTCTAAAACCATTTTCTATAAAAACACATTAAAAATTTTAAATAAGGCTTGAAATCTTTGTAACCATTTTCTTTGGAAATAACATATTGAAAACAAATAAAGTATGTATTGAAAATTATTTATAAAAATTTTTAAATAGAAAACATCTTTAAAAAAAATTTCTTTGAAAACCACATTCAACTTAACAAATTTATATAATATTGAGGAAACATTTTATTTAAAAATTTTAAAAATTAAAATTAAAATTTAATATAAAAAAGATGTTCATGATGATTGGGGGGAAGTCTGTACATTCCAAACACCCCTTTTTATCGTTAAAGGTTTAGAAAATTACCTTGATAAAAAAACATAAGAATATTCTTTTTAAATTGATTTTGTAAGGTAAATCATAGTAAAAAAATTCATTTCAATATCATATTTTAATATAAAAAAAATTTAAAACATTTTTAAAAAACATGGTTACTAATGAACTCATATTTTTGACTAAATGGAGAAATAAAGTTTTATTTTCATAAAAAAAATTCATAATTACCATAATTACCATAGAGTGGGGAAATGGTAAAAATTAAATGTATATAACATTAATAACTATATTTTAATATATTTCAGGATAGTTCTTGAGAGACAGAGCATATTATTTCATAAATGAATGTATAATGTGAAAAATCATGATAAATGATGAGATTGCATCAATAAACCATTACCACATTAGATACATTGAATTATAACATAATGTAATGAATAAAATTAAATAAACCTTATAATATCATCAAAAAATTATATTTATGAAATAACATGTCAAAGTCAACTTATAAACCTCATAGAAAAATATAAGTGCATAACATGGCATGTGTTTCAATGAAAAAAAAAATTAAGACAAAATTACCTTATCGATTTTGTAACTATTGAAACAAAACCCGCATGTAAGAAAAGTCATAAAATGGATTTGTAAATTACAAAATAAATTAATTATAAGTATTGTATAATACATCCATGGTTTTTATACTCAGAACATATAAGAAATACGTGTTGAAAATATCTTCTATCTCACGAAAAATAAATGTGAAATGAGAAAACGCTTACTACCTGAGTAACTATTGAATCATAATCCCCACAAAATAATAAAATAAATTTAAACATATAATATTATTAAGTAAAAAAAATTAATGTTATAAAATTGCATAGGTTATTAAATACATTCAATAATAGAAACGAATGGTGAATATGTCTTGTATCTCATGAAAATTAAAAATTAGATGAAATTCTCTTAGCTTACGTCTTGACTGTCATCGTACTCGTTAAAAATTCATGTATGAAAAATATAAGATTATTATACATATAAAACATAAAAAAATAATTCTATATAATTCTATATATTATTTTTTATGACTTTATGTTACCCTTTTTTAACAACTTTATTTTAATGATACATCTTGGGAATATCCACATTGTTTTTTAAATATGTTTTATCTTTTTTATTCATAATAATATTACATAGAGCATGATGTACTTTTTTAAAGAATGTTAATGTTCATATTAATATCATATATATTCAGTTTATATATATTTATAATAATATATATAATATAGAAACATGAAATGGAATACACCGTACATAGAGACGGTAGACTATATGTACGCATGAATTCTATTTATATTTTATTATCACATTGAATGAAATAAATTAAGTGAAGAACATATATACATTTATATTTTCATTAAATTGGCATTTTTGATTCATATATATCATATAAGTTAACTATACCCATCCTTAATAAATTTCATGTATAGTGTGATCAAATCACATCGCTATGAGGAGGTGATAGTCGACACATTCCTAAATGAAATAATCGTATTTACACAAAATGGAAAGAATAAAGTTTTGTGTTATATATTAATTAAAAAAAGAAGAAATATATCATATATTTCATATGAGAAAAATTATGATCAATATTTATAACCATTGGAGGTGGTATAGGTAAAACAAACAACATCGTTTCGTGAGGTGGTAGTTCACCTTATAAAAGAACAATATGTTCATTACCCATTAGATTATTGTGTGTGTGATTGTAGATAGAAGCCTTAAAATAAAGACATATATTTGTAATTAGGATACTAAGGATATTATATAATCAAGGAATATAATGTTTTTATAGGGTGGATAATGAATATAAAACGAATGATCATGAGGAAGGATGTTACATATTCTTTGGATAAGTCATTTTGGTTTACAATAAAGGGATTTGTTGGATTGAATTCTTCTTAACGATACGATTATATGATGAATGGAGGGATGTTGGGATATTATATGAGAAGTGTTTTGGTGACCCAAAGGGCTTGATAGGAGTGAATTTGTGGGAGGTTTGGGTGCCTTTTTATTGTGTGGGAGGAATGACATTCTTGAAATTTTTTGAAAATTGAATTCAACCAATGATTTTCCTATGAAAATTGGATCTAATAATGAAAACTACTAGATAAAATGGAGTATAGAGTAGAAATATGTCAATAAAAGTTACTTTGGGGATGTTTAAGTTTCATTTTGGACTTTATGTGTAAGGTTTTTCCCTCGTTAAAGAATTTTTCCTCGTAATCATTTTAGATAAATTTAATAACATTTACTAATAATTTTTATAAGAAATAAATTAAAATTATTTAACATCATACATTATTCTAATTTAAAATATCGAAATAATGTTTCAAAATTCATATCACATAATTGGATGAAATTAATTGATATTTAATCCAATAGATGAGATGAAAAAGCAGGTTTTTAAAGAAACAATGTTCAAATTTTCGGGAAGTTTTTATATCAAATTGAAAAGTTATATCGATTACCATGACTAAAATTGGATTAATTTATTCATAATTGATATAGTAGATCTCTAAAACAAGTAAAAAATATATTTAAACCTTGTAAATAAATTATAAAAAATGTGTTTTGAATTTAATATCAGAATTATTCATTATTAATCAAAAAATGAAAATTCCTAGAAAATTAAAAAAAATAAACCCTAATATAGTTATTATGTTCTTATATAAAATATTAAATTTAAATTTTCATATTAAAATTATAAATGTGTCAATATAATATTTAAAATGGGTTCAGTATTTAAAATCGGTAAAATTACATTTTAGAATAATAAATCATTTTATTCATAATATTTTATTTATTTTTATCTTATATCAATCAAATCCATTGGATGAGTATCAGAAATATTGATTGATTTTATAATATATAAATTCTTGATAAAAAATTAATCAAAAGTTGTTTGTTATATTTATTTTGATAAAATTGTGTTTTTATATAGAAAATTAGTTGTCTTTGAAAAGTAATTTATTTATTTTTAAATAGATATTACATTCACTTATAGTAATGGATAACCAAATTATTCTTGTTATATACATCTATAAATCATAGTTTCAAAATTTATATATTCTTGGTTATGAATTTCACTCCAAAGGATAGGTGGTAACTATAATAATATTTTAGAATATTTTAATATTATATAGTAGCTTATTAAAACATGGCCTTGTGTGTAATGCTGGCTATTGTAGGGACTCTGTATTGTGTGAATTATAAGGAAAATATAGTTTTGTGTTTTTTGCAATATATTCTATGTGTTTTTTGCAGTACAATCTTGGCGTGGTGTTGTGTATAATGTAATTCACACATTGGTTTTTCATTTAAAAAATCTACATTCAGTGTTTTTTAAAATTAAAAATATCAAAATATTAAATTAATCCAAAAAATAATTCAAAAAAACTCTGGGTGTTACATTCTACCCCCTTAAAATGAATTTCACCATCATGATTTTTATGTGTTACTAAATGATTGATACATGAATGTTCCTTTAATTGTAACTCGCATCATAAAATTGAATACTAAAACATCCTTGAAATTGAAATGTTGAAAACATAATGGTTACACAATGTATCAAATAACTAGAATTCAACAAAAGAGAACATTGGTGGTAATGGAAGATATGACATGGGAAAAAATCATAAATAACAATAGAGATTGATAGTGGTCATTGATTATAAGAAAGTGGGTGATCCAAAGAAATTTAACAATCACAAAACCATAATGTAAATAATAATAAAAGTGGTCATTGATATAATTGAAAATGATGATAATAGGACATAATTTTATTTCAAAACAATTTTCTTAATGTTAAATTTGTTTTTTCCATTAGAAAATATACTGACTTTACTTCATTCCCTTTTATAAGTAAAATATCTTCCTTTTCTATGTCTTGATCTATCCCCACATCACCTCCTCCTCTAAAAAGGAAGGTGAATTTTTCATTCATGAAGCACTAAAAAATCATGATATCTATGATAATTCATACCATATATCATTAGTTAGCATTAACAAAAAAAATTTGGAAGATGTATTTCAATAGTCATAAATCCTCAAGTGATTCAATATTAATTCAATCTTAAAAAATTCATCCAATTTTTAACATAAACATTCTATAAATGGATATATTTAAAAACATTTGAAAAGATTAAAGTCTAAAAATTTATAAAAAATCTCAAGAAATCATCTCAACATTGATCACCAATATATCACAATATACCTCTTGGATTTCACAATCCTAACACATTAATACTATAATCATATATTCTCTTGAAAAATTATAATAAACTAAATTAGTGTAAATACATTTGGAAAATATGCATGATTCTTCATTCCAATGATTACTAGATATATTCCTTAAATATAATGAGTTGTAAACAACATTCATGTTGACATAGATATGTTTTTCAACAAATCAATAATCAATTCCAAGGTAATCTGTACAATCCAATTATCTGTATCCGTATCAATCATTACATTATCCAAGATAAAAACAATTTTTTTAATATATTTAACATCTTAAGGGTCTTGTTCCCTTATTTAAAAATATTAATTTTCTATTAAATCACTATTCAAAATATAATTTTCAATCATTAATGAAAAAATTATACTAAAAATAATTATATATTTTATGATTCGTATACCATTATCCTTGAACTTAAAAACATACACAATTTAATCATCCATTTTTTTCTTCCACTATTAATTATGCTTTATTATATTATTTTTTTATTACCCTCATCATAGAATATGAAATAAAAATTATTTATTCTGGTTCTTCAGACTCAATATAATCCTGATTCTTATATTTAATGTAAAAAATACTATTACAAAATCTGACACCTCTTATATCTTGATTGTAGTCTCATTATCTATAGAAGTATAACAAATAATCATACCACATTTTTTATTCTCTTCATGCGATATTAGTACATAGATTTGTATAATGCCAATAATTTACATATCGAAAACATTCAATGATAACCTAGTTCCTTCTATTGACTAACACATGAAATCATAGTGTGAGAAAAATTAATCATAGCAGAAGACCACATACTCATGAAAAAATAAATTACTTATATGATATCTAAATCAGGAACCATACATAATAAATATAAAACACTTTATGTTTATCCTAATTTATTAAATGATATATTCTTTTTAAATCCTTCATGATGGTGCATAAAGAGTTCATGAATTCCAATACCATATCACCCAAGAGTGTTAAACTAGGTGTGTAGCAAGGCACATTATTGTGCACCTATTCCCCATTAAGTCTATGACAATATAGTTCTTTTTAGGTTGTTAACCAAATGTACATTTGTTCTAGAGACATATTTAATTTTAGTATCTTGAAAAGTATGTATTTAATGGAAACCACTCACTCTATCCTTTACCAAAAATCTAGTACATTTTCATATATATTATCTTATCCTTATACATATTCATAGATAAATCCTTTGACAAATCATTAGAAATATTTCTTAGAATATCATTATTTTTTATATCTTAGTTTCTAAAGGTTGACTAATCCTTCATGTTAATACCAACTATAGAGACCTCTACATGACTGAAATGGATATTACATAATTATATATGAATAATCATCACATTACATATATACATGCATGAGTACTATAATATTTTAGTGTCACTGGAAACATAGAATTGGTTCTTCTAGTTTGATTAATGATCATCAACATCTATTTTAATGATATAGAATATTATAACTTCTAATTAAAATATTTCTTCATAACAAGGGAAAAGTGAACATAATAAATGGGAGAGATTGAATTTTTAGTAAGGGTAAATAATGTAAATACATCACCATAACAAGAGTATAAGGGTTTGAGAACACGAGCATAACATTTTAAGATCATAACCTCCATAAAATATCATAATCATGAGACATATGATAATTATTTGAGTTCATAATGAATTAATTAAAATATTATCTATAATATGAACTATATCAATATATCAAAGGCCTATGAAATATAATTTGTGTTAGATAAATTAACATTAAACATCATTCCATATAAGTAAAGGTTCATTGCCAAAAAAAAATATTCAAGAACATCATAGGGACTACACCTACTCGGTGGGACACACCACCATCCCCAGTCACATACCATTCCTTATTAGGGATTTATTTTCCCCATATTCCCAGAGTATATTGGGTTTCCCTATCTTCCCATTGTGGATCTAGACAAACCTGTTTCCCATTTTTCATCTAGATGTGCCAATTTTCCATATTGGATCTTTCTTATCGAATTATTTCACATAATCATATCATGACATATATATAATCACCAATTTAATTAGAGGGATATATAGGTCCTAACTGTCAAATAATAAAATCATACATACACGTTCCAAAGGATAATAAAACTTTCATCATATCATGACCCATAAAAAGATATGGTTTTCATAATCATCATATCATAACTCGTGAAATGAAATGGGTATCATAAATATTTCATCATATCATCACCTATGGAAAAGATATTGGTCTAATAATCATTTCATCAAAGAATACCTCAAGAAAATTAGCAGCCATCAAGAGAATATAACCCATGGAAGAGTAACGGGTTTCATAAACATCATTCAATCAAAACAGAAACCATTAAAGAAAGAATATGAATGGTATTACTGGATCATATCCCTGATAAATCATAAATATGAAACTATGTCATATTATATTGAGAAGGGCTTTGAATTATTAAATGAAATTATTATTAAATTGTTAATTTTTTTATATTGGAATAGTTTTTAAATTATTTAAGGGGTATCTAAGGATACGATAACACATGTAAATATATTGTATGTTAATGAATAATACCGTGTATTGATGAAAATAGGTAAATAAATAGGATTGGAGAAATAAAGTATCATGAAAAAGGAAATGCAACTCAATTGTAGTATTTAAATTTTTTTCGAGTCAGTGATACTAAGGAGAACATGTGCAGGTTGTATGATCCAATGAAAGAGAATAGTAATAAAGGATAGAAGGGATATAGATATATATTGATTTTTGTTTGGATGAAATGATGAAAATAGGAATACATGGGATTATTTTCCATATTTATTTGAACATGAGGATGAAAAATAAATTCTTTGAGTTGTCCATGGTTCCCACATAATGAATAATTAACTACATATTCCATGATTCATAAATTTTATAGAGGAATTATAGAATTTGAAATATAGGTAAAATTAGAGAACTTGAATTAATTCACTTACGCAAAAACTGTAGCATCCTAGCCTATTGTGAGGAGGAGAACGATTGGCTGAACTGTTGTTCATACAAGATATGAATTCTTTTTCAGGATGGTGAAAGAGTATGAGAAGTGGAAGATGCCTTGGATTCAATAAAATAGTAAAAACGTCTTTTTTAGTGGTTAAATTCTTAGCATTTATAATAATTAATGGAGAAATTAACTATTTATAAATGTAGAATAAATATCCAGTAAGAGTTTAATTTGTGAAATGTTTTCACTAATCTAAGTAATAAAAATAGTTTTAAATCACTTTTCATAGTATTCATGGAACCTCTCATTAGATAATAATTTTTTATATCTTTAACCATTGTAGTTGGCTCCCCAGTATAGTGTTAAATTTATGTTTTGGACATAACTATACATAACAAAGAACCTTCTTCTCTTTCATAGTAATGAACCGGGTAAAAAGTTTAGTTGATTCGTTATAAATTCATTAATTGCATCCATATACTAATGATGTGACAATGAAAGAATATATATTTCAACAAGTTAAGAAATTACAGTGTAAATATTATTGATTGGAAAAAAATACTAACATTATTTCACCCCTTTATCAGTGTTTATAATATCCCATAAAGTCATAATGATACACACATATTCTATAAAACAAGATTCTTAATCTATCTACAGATTATAATATCCATAAGATTCCATATCAGTGATTGTATTGGTAAACACAATATATTTCACTACACATTAAAATCACAATAAATTTCATTTAAATACACAAAATTTACCTGAAGTTAATTTTGAAATTTCGAATTCATAAAAGAATTTCATTTCATCAATTTTAAATTATAAAATTATTTATTTTTCTAAATCAAAATATAAAAATCTAATAAAAATATAATACTCTATAAAATTATATTTTTAGACATTACGTACCCTAAATATTACTTCATATCAATAACAAATTACTTAAATGAAAATTTATTAAAATATTATATATATCATAATTATCGTCAAAATATGACCAATTAAATCTATTATAATTAAATAAAAATTATTTTCTAAAAAATAGTTCATTAAAACTATTACCTTTTAATACTAAATCAAATTATTTTAATCAATTTTAATTGATTTATATATTCTTATTAAGTAAACATATCATTCTCAGTATAATTTTCCCAAAAAAATATTCAATATGATGATCTTCATTTTTATAGTTTCTCATGTTGAATAATCCATTCGAAATTGTATTTATTTAATGAATAATTACATATTAAAATCATGGGATGTCACATTTTCCTAAATATAAAAAAATTTAACTCATGAATTTTTAAAAATTTCACCAAATTTAACGTATCAGGATATATGATTAATATTTGATGTTGAAAAATTATTTAAAATTCACTAATAAGAATCAAATAATACTATAAATAAACATTTAAAAAAATTTATACTGTTATATACCCCTTATTGAGTTTCCAAAAGCAATAAATTATAGTTTGTAATTTTTTTCACATAACCGTAATTAGATTTATCATCCTCTTTCATAAATTTAAAGAATTATTTTTTAACCAATATAGATAAATTAATAAAACATACATAACTAATTTAATAATTTCCTCATTTTCTTTTTAGTTATGTTTTTTATCTCAAGATAATCCCATATTCAAAATAATAAATAGAAATTATGTATCTTTAATTCCTGAATCATCGAAATAAAATTTTCAATAATAATTAGATATTAAAAAAAATAAAACATATTACTCCTATATCAATCCATTAACTATAACTATAATTTCTATCAAAAGTTTATAAGATAATCAATATAAATAACCCTATATCTGATGGAATAATAAAATAGTCTATTTACTTAGAAAATGACACCATTTTTTTGAGTAAATAATTATTTACATATAACATTTACAAAATTTATGATATATCTTTGAAATTTTTAAACCAAAAATGTCGTGAGACTTGATAAAAAATTATTCCAAAAAAATTATTAATTATCTCCAAATTGGATCAATTACTCATAAAATCGCATAAATTTTTTTATTATATAATCATTTGTTATCCCAACTATACTAACCCCTTCCCATTTTAACCTAAATCAACATGACATAAAAAATTAACAAAATCATCTGTGCTGAAAAATGTTAAAACAATCATTATTTTTCAAATAATATCAACGATATCAATATAGAATTACCTTCTAGATAAAAATATTCCAATTAATTTAATACTATAATATTATAAAAAATATTTTAAAGTTTTAACAAAATAGATCTTAATTACCTCAACCTCAATGAACATATCATTCATATGGATTATTATTAAAATTCTGATTATGCCTGAAAGATATTAATATCATTATTACATATAACATCTAAACAAAATCACATGTTAACATTATGAATCAGATATTCCTCATTCATAAAAAAATAAAATAATTCTATAAAAAATATAATCAATAATCATAAAATCCCATCAGCTATTTCCTAAAAGGGTTTTTATAACATTGACCTTATGATCAACCATAATAATATTAATTTATGATGGTATCCAAAAATCATAATATATAATCATTTGATTACATCACAAACTATAATTTAATATATAATCTAATCTGATAACAAAAGTAATATCCAAGACCTTTAATCATGAATCAAAATCATAATTCATATTATATTCAAACTTCTATATATACCAACTAAATAAATCTAATCCAAACCATAAATAACTACATGATCAAAATAAGTTCCTAAGCAACATATATACTGAATTAAATTTTAGGATTATGACAATAATTAATTAGGATATCTGATGTTTAAAAAAACCATATCATTCTCACCCAAGGGTTATTTTCCACAATATTACATGAATTTATTACTTCTTAAGAAAGTACTAAAAATCCCTTAAAATATTTCCCACAATAAATATTCTTCTATGCATAACATATGTAATAAACTTCCTCATAACCTATGTAAATGGAATCAAATTCTTGGTGAGATAAATTGTTTTGTACGGTGTATCATTAAAAAGGAGATATCATGGAATAGGAAAAGAATGAATAATACTGAAAGAGGAAAATCATCAAACAATTTCATATAATTATTCACATGTGCTGTTAATATATCCATAGATTAAAATATAAACAATCACATTGAAAATAATAATTGTTTCTACGGTGAAAAAATTCATCATCTTATAAATCAAAATTTTATCATCAAGATCTCTATGTCCAAAAAATATATACTATCAAGGGATCATTTATGATATCCTAAATAATTTGGTTGGATACATTAAAAAATTGAGTTTGTCTCAAGAGACAAACCAATTCTGAGAGGTAATACCTAATTTTGGTTCAAAATAGTTACAAAACATGTTCAATATAATCATAAAATGAAATATATGAGTATGAAATACAATACATAATCATCATTTCATAGTAATAAATATTCAAAATGGAAAACTATAGTAAAAATTTTAAACATCTGAATGTATATATTGATCATTTCTTTTAACTCAATAATAAACAATATAGAACAAATTAGTATATGAATTATCAGTATTTACCCAGTCAATAAGAATGATATATTTATAGGTAAACACCCAAAATATGATTTTTAATAAATTTGAGGTTTTAAACAGGTGGAGTAATGAGTATAAAACAATTTCAATATAATAAATAATATAAAATTCATACCTATTAAAAAAAATATTTATAGGAGAGACCATATATTTATAAAAATAAATGAGTTAATGTTAGGAAAATTCCATTATAAAATATAGTGGAATATGGAATCAGATACATTAAAAATAGAATTCTTTTAATTCTTTTGTTTCATTTTTTAATATATATATATATATAAAAGACTCATTTGAAACAATTTTCATGTCATTTCCACCAAATATAAATTTTTTTATTTCACAGAAAAATTATGGGAGATGTTGTAAAATATACAAGATAATAAAAATTCATGACATTAAAAAAGATCTCTCAAATATATTAAAAATCAGACTAAGATTTCAAAAATTAGACACCCTATATAATTCCTAGTGGAGATTAGTTACCAGGATATCTGAGTTATTAATGATATTCTCTTAAAAATGTTTGGTCATTATATCCAAATTATATATGAAAATTCAATGTGAAATATAAGAATATATATAATTGGTATTGAATACAATTTCATAGAATTTAAGAAAATAACATCCACTTTTAATTAAATCCCATAATAATAGGAGTTCAAATTACATTACAAAGAAAATAAAAAAAATATTAATTATGATTAAAATTTAACAATACTCACGATAGCATCAAATATCATTCATAAAAACTCAAGGGAATATTTTCACCCTGCTATAATGAATGTCAACTATAAAATGTCTGAAAAATATTAAAAATATTTATTTTAAACATTTGAATAAAAATTAATAGATAATATAATTTGGAAATTATAAATCATTGAATAGTTTAGATGACCATTATTAATGAAAAATAAATAATATTGGTATTCATCAATAATATTGGATAATAAAAAGTATAAATAAAGATAGTTTTCTTATAAAATTTATATTGGTGGTTTTGTGTACTAATGATTATGAAATTGTAATGAATTTTTTTTTAAAACACATTATTCCATTTGAGAAGAAAATATATAGGTTTTATGAGAGGAAGAATATATAAATATCCTAATTGAAATTGACACATAAATATCTCAATAAAAGTGACATTGTAAACTAAAACATTGAGGATCTATAAAGACTTGAACCCTATAAAAATGGGGTAAAATGCAATTTTAATTACCATGTATAAATATTGTATCATGATATATTATTTTGATATGGTATCATATACACCATGTAATAAAAGTTTCATGTAATTCAATACATTTCTCCAGGAGGGAGACCACTATTAACTTTTATATCATCGAAAAGGTTCTGATGTTATTAGTGTTGTTTTATGAATATTTTACCATGGAAACAATGGTGCTTTACAGTAGTGACATGACAACAATGATAAAGAAATTTGATGTAGAGATTCAGAGGTTGAAGGGATCATTTGTATTTTTATTTCTTTGTTCATTGGATCCAACAATTATTTCGTCGAGATGATGAAATTGGTGTACCCAAGATTGTAGTAGTAGATGGAAGGTGACATTAGTTTGGCTGATGTGGGTGTCTCATGGATAGATAACGCCTCATGTTCAGTGTTTCTTAGTTTTTTCTTTAATTTTAAGTTTCATATTTCAACCTATAAATTTTGAAAACCACCAGATTCTTCTGGTTACAACTCAAAACTAAATCACTTATTTTGAAAAAAAAATAGAATATTTATTCATAAAACTATTTATGATAAAAACGACATCAGAAAATATTTTTTATATTTTTAAATAAAATTTGAAAATATTTTTTAATCTTAAATTTAATTTAATTTCTTTTTGGATAATAACAAAAAAATTATTCTTCAGTGGTTAATATGTATCTATGGAAATATAATTTCATTAATAAAATTACTTAGTATTTATCATATTTTTCACTAAATATAACTTTAGTCTCGTGTTCATCTGAAAATTTACATTAAATAATTTATAAAACCATTCACTTTTAAATAGATTCTGTTTAGAAAAGTGTTTAATCTATTTTAGTAAATATTTTAGATTATTATATATTTATTTTAAAAACCAAATTCTAACAAAGATATAATTACAAAACCCAATATCATAGTCATCAATATTGTTATTAGGTTTATTAATAACCTTTCAATTTCCAAAAAAAATACTTTAAATTATTATATGAGAAAATGGGATGTTTTTATGATTATTTATACTAAAAAATATAATTTTAAAACTCCACCATAAGTATACATTTTTTAGAGATATGATAATATAGGGTTGATCTATACCTAGGGAATCAAATTTATACATGTTTTAGTTTTATTGTGGTCGTTATAATTTTATTTAAATATTTTACACTTTTAACCTTAACCACAAAGACAATATTTCATTATCTAGGAAACTAATACATCTAAAAAAATGAATATAGACCAAATTACAGAATATAAATATTATGTTATCAATTAGAATATATAGTTTAACATATTACATTTCTAGTGGGGGAAACAATTATCATTCATATATATGAATGAAAATTAATAAATTTTAAACTTTTAAATAAATATACTTCAAAATATTTTATTTTATTAATTATCTGGATATCTACAGGTTTATTAATAAAATAATATATTTTTACGTGACTTTAGAATAAACATAAAAAACTATTGATCATAATATAAATACTTTATTTACCCAAATGATAACTTCGATTTTTTATAAAAAAGTGGTCGTATTTTTCTTGAATGGTATAGTTCAAGATTCACTATGAAATAATTCATTTCCGAATGTACCAAAAAATAACCATAATCAAGTTATGATATAATGAATTATAAAATTATTATTATTTCAACAAATTTAAATTTTAAATTTATTAATATATATTTTAAATGGTAGTATAAAATTTAATGAAATTTTTATTGTAATGAAAATGACCATTTAAAACATTATATCTATTTAATCATATATCATATAAATTTATACTTAGATCAATGATAATATATTGAAATATCTCCTAAAACATAACCACATTTTATTAGTGATCATGTTATTTTATTAATATTAAACAAAAAAATTTTTTTTATAAAAATATTTCTTTGACATACAATAATTTTAAAAATTAAATTATAATAGATTAAAAACATTTAATTTATTAACAATATTTAATTTAGCAGATCTTGTGTTCTTATTATGATTTTTGAAATATTTTTTAATTGAATTTACATTAACCAAATTTATTTTTTCATTGTATGTGGAATAATATATTCAAAATGATTCTTTATAAAGGGATAAATAAATATTTAATTCATGGCTAGTCACATCCCTCAACTCGTGGGATGACCAAAAATAGTGATCATAATAATCATATCATTATTGTAAACACACCAAGATTTTGTGATTTTTTTGTAATTATATATTCTCTTTAATGTTTACATTTCACATAACAGTGAATGTAATATTGGTTATATGAAATAAAATAGTTATTCTAGATTTTTATGCATTCCCAAGATGACTATACACTATAAAGAACACATAGATTAGTATTTGGTTTAGGAAACACACAGTTTGGCTTATTTTGCACAGAATTTTGACTTCCTTTGATAAATTGTGTGACACATAAGACATATTTTTATGAAACTATAGTATACTATTAATAATATTATAAAAATAGTATTATATTTTTCACTTAGTTGTTTTTATTTTTATTCTAAATAACCATATTTAAATTATTAAAATATGGTTTGCACATTTATATTAGAAGAATGATTATGTGACCAATTTACATGAAATGTAAATAAATCCATTTTGAAAGTATAGGATATCTTTTGCTGGAAATATATATTTATGCAATCAATCATGTTTTATAAAAATAAATAAATTAATCCAATTTTGATAAATTATTTTAATAAAATATATAAATATATATTATATTCATTAATCTAGTTAATGTTCATATTATTTTTTTTCATAAAAGGAGATAAAAACAAATTCAATTTTACACATAATCAGATATAAATTCTCATAAAGGTAATTTTATCTCCATATAATAGAAAAAAAAATTAAATATAATTTTTGACTTTTTTATAAATTTCATTAAGAAAAATAAAATATATTCTTAAAATGGTAATATAAAAATTACTACGGGTTAATCTTTGCTATTTTTTATAGAATTTATAATTTTAAATGAATAGTAAGTAACATATAATTTAAATTTAAAACTACATTGCATTATAAATTATTTTTATATTTTAATTATATTTTAAATTATTTCTAAATAATATTTTGATCAATTATACATTTATTAATTAAATATAGGTAATTGGAATCAATATCACATTGAAATTTTATATAAATACATTTCAATCTTTTGATCCTTTTCACGAAAAATACACATTGTTTCATCCCGTTTGTGGGATTAGTTTTAAATTAATTTCATACAATTTTTTGAATAGAATTTCAAAAAATGGATAATATATGTGAAATTAGAACAATATTTAATTTCTATAATGTTTATCTTATTTTTTTAACAGAATAATTTGTGAATGTAGTTAAAATTATTTATAAACATTACGATTCAAAAAACTTTTCTTAATGACTTATCTTTAACTTAATCGGGTAAATAATATCGGGACTTGCCCAAAATCCCTTATATGGACATATTTATACCATATACTGCATTGGATCATTAATTTACAATTATTAGAATCACACGATGTAGTGGATACCTATCAATTGTGTTTTTTATTTTTATATTTACAAGAATTCCACTCCTCCTCCACTATAAAAAGACACTCAACTGCACTCACCCCCACCCCACATCCCCAACCCTTGGCCCCTCAATGTATAACAGTTGTAAATATTTTTAGATTTGAAACATCAAGAATGAAATCTATCCCACCATCTCTCCCTTAATCCTAGCGGCCTCACTTTTGGATGAAAGTAAACCAATGATATTTTTTGGTGCAAGCCAAAAGTAGTTACCTGAAGATGATGTAATTTAGTTCAACGATCACATTTGTTTTATTTCTTTCTACACACATTAATTTTTGTATATCATTATTATATATTGTCTTATATATCTTAAATATACTAATAATGTTTTATGTTAAGGTTATGACCTACAACTTTACACACATCCATCAAAAGGGATACACAATCATTATATGAAACATACCTTCATGGTTTCCATTTTTAGGAATACAATAAATTCATTTGTAGACGTGTGGACTACCACATCCTCATTGCGATTTGATACATTAATGATTTACATAAAATGTAATATTTATAGGTTTATTAAAATATTTGATATATATAAATTAATAATCATACTACAATGGTAATATATATAAATACATCATTTACTTTTTCTTTCTCTCTATACGACCAAACAATTTAAACAACGTTCATCCGTACGTACGGCCTACCGTCTCCAAGAATGATGTATTTAATTTAAAATTTATATCAATAAATATTATAATAAATAAAAATATAATGAATATATGTGATATAAATATCATGGTTTACATTCTATAAAAAGTAAATCATGATCTAATTAATATGACAAATAATGGAAACTCAGAAAAATTACGAAAACAAAGCGTTTATTACCCAAAACATAACATTAACATGGAATTGTTTGTAAATGGGTAATATAATATAACAAGTAAATCATATATGGTTTTATATATATTATTATGGTTCTGTGATAGATTTAAAATAAACATATATTTATTATACATGTGTTTTAAACAAGTATGATCATAGTCAAGACTTCTTTTAAGGGTTTTCTCGTCTCACTTTTATCTCTGTAAGTTATATAATATATTCACCACTTTATCTTATTTTTTGGTATATATACTAAACTATGAAATTTTATATCAGTATGTTTCTTTATATAATGTTATTAGAATTTTAAATTCATGTTTTTTATTCATGGATCCCATGATTCAATAGATAGTTTAATCATATGTGGATTTTAGGTCACACTTTTACTTCAGCGAGACTTATTCATTATTCAACACTCATTTATTTTGTGTGGTGTATACACTATAAATGAATATATTACATGATTATTATAAATAAATTTATGTTCATTAAAATATAAATTTATTATCTATATTCCGTGATTTTTACATTTTAAATGTTAAGAAATTGATAGAGTAAGTTTGTCACAATTGTTTTTGAGACACATGTAATGTTATGCACCTATATTATTTTAAGAGGTGAATATAATGGAATTTTACATATTTTACCACGAATATAATTCTTATTATTATATTTTAATCTCAATTTTATGTTATTATTTTATGGTAATTTTCAATCAATGTTACTAAAGAGGTAAATATTTATTGCTACAATCTCATCATTTATTGATATTTTTTTACCACTATGCTTCTACTAATGAAATAATATAATAAATATATCAATAAATATAATTAATATTATTCTAAAATACTTATTAATTATATATTAATGTATTAGTACCATTTATACAATCTTTGATATTTAAAATATCTAATTAAATGTTTTTAAAAAAACTGGACTTTATTTTTCTATTCTATAGGAAACTTGTTTTCATCCAAATCCATGATTTATAAAAATGATTTCAATTATTTATATGATATTTTGATATTATTTTCAAATAAAAATTATTTAAATTACATAAATGATTCATTCTTATGTTTTCAAATACATATTCAATGAAAATGGTTTTCAAAAATGTTTTCTATTTTATAGGGGTTTTAAATTATTTTCAATGATTCATTTATGAGTTTTTAAAATATTATTTCCCCATAAAAGTATTTCAATGATTTTATTGGTTTTTTAAATGTTTATGAATATATTTAAAAAGAAAATGGATTAAAAAATTCTTTGTGTTTTAAATATATTTTCTCAATGTAAATATTATATTTTTATCCATAATTATATTTGATGAATTTTAAATCATAATTAATAAGTTTTTGAATTTCTATAAAAAATGATTCTTAAAATGATTTATGTTTAAAAAATTGATATTCAAAGAAAGAATAATTCCCTTAATAAATGAACCAAGTGTTATTTCTATATAAATATTTACCTAATATGAAATGATTTGATATATATTATGCTTTATTAAGGATACGATTCAAAGACACAATTCTTATTATTGATTTAAATGGTTTATGATTAAGATAAAAAGTTCATTATGAAACCTATTTTTCTTCCTTGTGTTATACCATGATAAAATTCTTATAAAAACCACTTCCTATCATGAGTTATTCTATAACAATAAAACCTATATATTTTCCATAGGTTATGATGTGATTGAATTTTTTTGAAACCTATTCCATATCATGGGTTGTGATATGTTATTAATTAAGCCCATATATTTTTATTGCTCATGATATTATGAATGATCATTTATGTTGTTGAACATGTATGTATGATTTTATTATGATATTGGTGGAAAATTTATACCTCTCTATGCATTAGATATAGATTTATATCACATGATATGATTATGGGAAATAAGTTGATGAGTTTTATCCACATTCGAAAATCAGGGCATCGTGATCTATAATTGGAAAAAGGCATGTTCTAATAAACTATAGGAAGAAGGTGTAACCTGATAAACTATTATGAAAGGGTTGTGATAGGGGATTGTGGTTTTTCCTTCTGAGTAGTTGTATCCCCCATGAGGTGTCTAATATATTTTGGAAATAATCCTTGACATCAAGAGATTGATTTTATATACTTATATGTGAACGTAGTTACATGGTCACGATATTATGTGTCGAACTTTTTGCATCTATATATGTTTATTTGAGGACCTGATATCATTTCATCAACATAAGGATTGAACCTATTTCTTTTTAAAATTTTTACAATTTTATAATATGATGTTTTTTCAACAAATCTATGTAAATTGAAAATGTAATTCATTCATGGATTATTATCTTTATTCCCTTATGTTTCATGTCATATTAACCTCTAATATATAGCATATGACTATTGATTTTGGTCTTCGATATATAAGGTATGTTCTTATATTGTTATGATCATGTTCTCATGAACTTATGCTCATGATTATGCTTACATATCTCCATTGTTTACCCTAACTCGAAATATTAGCTCACCCTTTCTTGTGTTTCCTTTTTCTAGATTATGAAGAATGGTTTAAAGTTGAAGTGTAAATGGGGAAGATATTTAATTGGTATGATGATGATCATTCACTAAATAAGAGTAATGTGACCCCAATTTCCAAATACACTGATCTATAATGGTCTGTGGGCATGCACATTTTTAATGTTCTAAATATTAATATAAAATATTGATATATCAATTTATGATAATCCTCAGTGTCTATAGTTGGTATCAAATTAAAGGTTTATTCATCCTTTGTAAACTAGAATGATAAAACACTAGTGAAATCCCTAGGGATATTTCTTAAGAGATTTATATGGATGACTCTATGGATAAGTTTAAATATGATAAAGTATTGGAAAATTTCCGGTAATTTTGGTAGAGGATGAAGAATGTGGTATCCAATCAATTATATCCATTTCAAGATGCTACAATTGGATGTGGATATAATTCATATATATATATGAGTAACAAAATTGAAAACAATGTATTGATATGGGATCGATTGGGAATTGGTGCATGACAACCAGCCTTACTACACACCTCAATTTTCACTCTTATGGGATATGATTTTGGAATTCTGAAAGACTTAAAAACCATCATGTAGGATTTAAAATATAAGAGTAATATGAATAACCTAGGGTAATCCTAGGGCTTCATAGATTAATGAATTAGATTTTATTATTTAGGAATCCTATATGTTATTCTCATTATTATGTGGTTTCCACTATTATAAGTTATTTTGACACTATACTCCCTAGTTTTAGTCTATTGAGTTATTTAGAAGGAACATGGTCAATATTTAATGTTTCATTTGTGTAATGTATGGGAACTTTGAAAATTTATGTCAATAGTCGAAATATCCTGAAGAGAATCAAGATGCGTATTAGAATTGGTTATACTACATAAGATAATGAAACCATGAATGACATATGAAAGCTATGTGTTTTTCAAAAAGTACTGTCTATATGAATGCATAAATTGAGTTGACATGATTCATTGTTCACATTAACAGAAATGGGTATTAACTACTATGATGATGAAACCTAATTAATGGTTCGAGGAAAAAGTGGGATGATTGAAGTGTATATTAACTGGAGTTCAAAAATTATACCATATGGATCATAAAATTATATAGTATAAGTCTTTCAATATGGTTATGCATGAATATAATGAAATATTATTGACTTAATTTTATGGTTATATTATATAGAAAACACATTATTAATGGAAGGATACACTTAATATGTTCCAAATGATGGGAAATTGGTATCTAGTTTGAATAAATAGATATTGAATCCAAAAAATTCAATTAGAAAGTACTTGTTACCTTGTAAATATATTAATGATTTCTAGAAATATTTTCTTCGCTATCATTAATGGATTTTATGTAATTTTTTATATTTATGGAATGTATCCAATAATCATTTCAATTATAAAGCATGCTTGTTTTCAATAATTATTTAGGGTAATTAAGGTTATTACTATGTTTTATAAGAATACATGAAGAAGTAATTCACATGTTTGTACTGTGATAACCAAGAACTACATGATTATATTTTTGGTGTCAATGTTTACCTTATTTTGATAAATTTAGCGACCTTCTTTCAAAATTTTGGGATTTTCAGCTTTGGAAGGGTTATAAGGATAACCATTTATGAAATAGTTTATGTAAAAAATTATATGAAGTTTTATTGTTTAAAGTAATATCTATCCTTATGAGTATTTATGAGTATTTTATAACCTATTAGAACCACTTTATTTTCTGATGACTGAGGATATACGGAATAATCTACTATTATATTTATTGATCATATTTTTTTTGTTCTTCTGGCATAACAAATTCACATTCATTTTTATGAGTAAGAGATGAAGTGTAAATTGGTCAATGACAAACCTAAAGGTGAAAATATTTATATAAAATGGAATGAAATTAAGTAATTATATCTTATTTAAAAAAAATTCATCTTTTGTAAAAATATATTGATGTAAGATTTTGTCTTTTTGTAATCATTTATGATTTTATAAATTATATTTTTAAGACTCTTTGGTTTATGGATTTTTGATTTTAATTATTCCATTTACCATGATCCCTATTACTCTCCATCACTTATTAATATTTTTATTTCTTTTCAATGTCCTGAATTTCACTTTACACATATTTTATTTTATATAGTGACCTAATAATTAGCTACTTTGGGTCACCGTTATGTTTTTGAATACTTTTTTAAATAATGTATTTGTATTCATTTTTATGATATGGGTTCTTATAAAAGTATCATTCATGTTTCAAACCTTTTATAACCTATATGAGTATCAAAGAAGAAATTAATTTTATGGGGGTACCGTGTAACACCCAAATATATTATCAGTTATTTTCAATTAATTTAATTTTTTGGATAGTTTGAATTTCAAAGAACCATGAATGTTTCTTGTGTTGTTTGAAACAAACATTTCATTATTTATTTTTATTCAACACCATGTCGAGCTTCCACAACATGAAACACTTATATTGCCTGGTAGTAAATGCAACACTATGTTTGTAAAATGTTACACACAATGTCGATTTTCTTTGATAACTTGTGTGAAATGAAAGACCAATATATCACTAATCTAATGGAATGGTGGTTGTAAATATGTTTTATAATATTGTGAATACATAGGTGACACATTTCTATATAAAGAATTATTTGGTGACTAATTAACATGAAATGAAAATAAAACCCTTTTGATAATATATGAAATATTTGTTCAGGAAAACCATATTTATATGATAAAACACGTTTTACCATATTAAATTAATTAAAACACCCTTGATATATGATTTTAAATATATATTTTTATATATATTCATATTTTTATCATTATATTAAATGATATCTAGGCAAGGTGTATGAATAAATAAAATTTACGCATAAAGACACATACCTTATCAAAAAGGTATTGTACCACCTTTTAATGGCACACCTATTTTAACCGATTTTTTTAAGATTTTTTAAATTTTATTATTCAAAATAATATTTTTTTAAGATTAATATTAAAATTTAATTTGGTTTTATTTTTTATAGTTTTTTAAGATGATTAAATTTTTGCTGTATAATGAAAACACTAAATTATAAATTGAAAACATCATTTTTTCTAATTTTTTTATATAGTTAAATTATATTTTATAATTGTTTTATAGAATATTTATATCAATTATACATATGTTAATAAAATTTAAGTAATTATAATTAATTTGTCATTTAAATTTGATATAAAATGAATTAAAACATTTGTGCGGTATCACACTAAAAACATGTTGTTGCATCTTGTCTAGAGGATTAGTTTTAAATTATTTTTTTCCACTTCAATGTATAGAATTTTAAAAAATATATTCAACATTATGAATATAAGAAATTTTTATGTATAATATGGTAAATATAATTTTTTACCAAAGTAATTTGTGAAATTAATTAAATTTATTACAGTGATTAAAGAACATCTAGTTTTATTACTGGTCAAACATTAACTTAAGGGAGAAAATAACCTAGATATATGTACAAAATCAATTTGATGAACATATTTCAACCAAAAATACCATGTTTCTAAAATGGACCATTATTGGAGGAACACGATTTAAAGGAGACCAATCAATATTGTGTGAATTTTTATATTTACTGGATTTCCACTACACATCCTCTATAAAAGGGCACTCAACGCCCCATTGAATCTTCACATCACTCCATAAATTTTAATCAGAAAAAACCCAAAAAAAATAACCTCAAAACCTTTCTTCTTTACTCTTAGTTGGTTCAGTTGGGAATAAAACAATCTAATTAATTTCCTTGGGGAAAACCAAAAAGAGGTACCCGAAGAAGAGGTATTGTTCCTCAATACGCACTTTTGATTCATTCCTTTATCAACCACTTAATTTATTTTTATATAATTAATATATATAAATCATTATCTAGAATATTATAGTTTTTTGTGTAATATTTATGACCTAAACTTACACACACTTCTATAAAATGGGATATGCAGTTATCGTTCATGGGTACGACAGACTACCACCTCACAAACCCATGTCGTTCATTCTTCCACTATAACCTATATAGGATGAATTGACGGAAGGCCTTCATTTTTATTGATTTTTGATAACCCACCTTTCATGGGATGAGGGGGAACCCTTATAAGGCCTAGAGGATCAAATATTACATGGCCCGTAGGCTTATGAGATTACATGACCCAAAGGTCTTAGGAAATTCAACCAGACTATCTACATGGAACTGCCGCTCCCCAGCATCTATAATCTCATAGTATCTCTCCACCTCTGCATGATAGTCTAGATAGGCTTCCCGTGTAAGCATAGGCTGGTATCGATAGCATAGTCATACCATCTCATTCTGCCAATCGATTCAGCTCTTCTCTGGTGAGTGCACCTGCTCTAAATCCTCTTCTGGGGCTGCTCCTTTTTTGTAGTGTGTCTGGGGCCTGCATTCATGTGGCCCAATGGCCTTGGGGTGGCCCTACCATCCCCCTAAACAGTGTATTTAATTATTAATTTTTGTCATAATATATTAGTATTAATATATATATATATATATAATGAATATATATGATACTAATTTCATGGTTTATATTTAGGAAATATGTAAATTTTGATCAATGTAAGATAACAAAGAATGGAAACTCAAAACATGTATGAAGAACAATGTAGTTATTACCCAAAACATAACATTAACTTGGATTTTATAATAAAAATGTAATATAATTTCATTTGTAAATCATATATGGTAGTATATATATGAAAATGATTTTGTTATAGTTTTATTAAAATATATATATATATATATATATTACATGAGGTTTGAATAAATATGATGAGAGTCAAAAATTTAGATAAGGGTTTTCTCATCTCACTTTTATTTTTGTGGGATATATAATACAATCAAAACATATTAATGTTTGGTGGTTTATATAATGATATATGATATGTTAAATCATTAATTTAATTTATTTAATTATGTTAAATGTTTCAATTAATATTATTCATACACAAATCTCAAGATTCAAATGTTATTCCAATATTAAAGGGATTTTGGGTCTCACATTTATTAATGTGAGACTTATGCATTATTCACCCCTCATTAATTTTTTGTGGTATCTATAGTACCCATGAATTTATTATATGAAAATTGTACATAAATTTATGTGTATTACATATTCATTTTATGATATCTATTTCATGGAGTTTATGGTTCAAATATTAACAAATTTGTCATGTAATTTTCTCTAAATTTTCCATCTTTGTGAAACATGTTTTTTTATGAACCTATACTATATTACGATGTGTATATATTTTACATTGTTTTTTTTCTTGAATATCCTTATTTTCATGATATTATATTATTCAGTTAATGTAATTCTTTTATGGGGATTTTGAGTCACAGTTACCAAAGTTGTAAGTGTTTATTGCAACAATTGCATTGTTTATTAGGATTGTATATGATTATTATTCCATTAAGGAAATATTATGATACATATCTCATGATAAATCATGAAATTTATTATCCTCTATTTATTCATGATATCAGCATGTGTTGGTACCATTTTTCAACTTTAGGGTACTTAATATAATTAAAGAAATGTTTTTTTATAAAATGTGACTTTATTTTTTTCGGAAATCTGTTTTTGTCACACACCATTTTTTTTCCAAAAAATGTCTTAAAAATGTTATTACATGATATTTTTATGTAATTATAAAAAAAATGATCTAAATTATTTCAATGATTATTTTATAATTTTTCAAACTTATATTCAATGAATTTTTTTTTCAAAACAATTTATGTTTATAGATTGTTTTAAATGATTTTAATAGCTTGTTTTATATGTTCTGAAAAGGTTATTTTCAAGAAAAATGATTTCAATGATTTTAATGATTCTTAATTATTCAATGATATTTTCAATGAATATGTTTTTTAGAATGTTTTATGTTATAAAACTAATTTTTCAATGGGAAAATCATATTTTCCACCAAAAAAATGTCTTAACTGTTTTTTAGAGCTTCATTTTTAGGTTTCCAAAGTTATTTTCAAAAGAAATTATTTTGAAAAAAAAAATTAGTTTTAAAATAATTTTATTTTAAAATATAGGTTATTTACCTTAAAAAAATCTCCATGTTATCTTTAAAAATAATTCTCCATATAAGATGAAATTTTTTATATAGTTTTTTCTTTAAAAGGGATATGAACCAAGTGAAAATTATTTATTCATTATTTAAATGGTTTATGATTAATATTACATGTTTTTTATGAAACATGTTTCTCTTCCATGAATTATACCCTCAGAAAATGCTTATAAAAACCCCTCCCATTCATATATAATATTTCATTGCGAAACCTGTATCATTTTAATTGGTTATGATATGATGAGATTTTTATGATATAAATTTAATTTCATGGGTTCTGATATGATTTTTATAAATACCATATCATTTTTTGTGTGGTGATATGATGAATGATTGTTTATATTGTGGAAGATGTATGTATTATTTCATTATGAGATGGTTGGGACCTATATGTTCATCTAACTCATTGTTAAAATATTTATATCTCATAATATTAAGATTCAAATCAAGTTGACGAGATTGATCCACAATGTCAAACAGGTTGGTATTGAACCATAATGGGAAAATGGTGTTTCCTTCTCTACTATGGGAAGAAGGTTTGACCTGATTAACTATAATAAATGGGTTTTAATCGGGGATGGGAGTGCTCCTTACCCAATATGTGTGTCCCCCATGAAGTACCCCATTATGTTATTTAAATGAGCCTTATCTTCTAGAGAATGATTTTATATACTTTTGTATAAACCTGATCACATGTACACAATGTTATGTGTGGACCTATTTTCATGTACATAGGATTATGTGAGGCCCTAGTTTCAAATCCTAAACATAATGAGTAAACATTTTTATTTTACACATATTCATAAGGATATAATCTCATAATTATTCCAAAAATATATGTCAAAGGACAACGTTATGATTTCGTGGCATGTGATCTTGAATCTTATGTGATTAATGTCTTATGAACATCCAATATCTATTACAAGACTCTTTATTTTTATATTTTATATTTAGGGTATTACATTATAATGTTATTATCATGTCCCCATACCCTTATTCCCATGATTATTCTTATAAATCTCCCTTATTTACCTTTACCTAGCATATGAGGTCACAATTTATATGATTCCTTCCTCCTAGTTATAAAGAATGGTTTTAAATAAATGTAAAAAATTGGAAGATATGTATGGTTTAGGTTGTAGATATTTCACCAAAATATAGTATAATGTTTTTAATTTCCAAATACACATAACTATTATGTTCCTCATGCATATAATTTTGTAATGTGTTGAATTTTTATCTAAAATTAAGTAAATTCCATGTATGATAATTTTTGGTTTCTATAATTATTTATATATGAATATGATTCCAAGGACAACCATCTTTATACACAAATAGTTTCTTTTAAGATTCAGCCCTACTCAAGACAAACCAACTACACACCAACATAGATCATCAATAAATTATGTGTAATTTGAATAGACAAGACATGTTTTAACATATAAATTTTTTTTCATCGGTGCATAAATACCATTTACAAATCATGGGAAACAAATAGAATAGCTGTATTGTTATATCTAAAATCCCAGATACGGGGAAAATAGACTCCCCGTGTAAAAATAATAGATATTAATTAATAATTGAAACCCAAGGATATTAAGTTTACATATCATCTCCAATTCAATCCACAATGGATTTCGTATAATACATATCCCAACTCTCCCTGTAGAATATCAACTATATGGTAAAAAATAGATAGCCCTTCTAAATACTAAATCCCGAAGGAAAAATTATTTTCCAAATATGATGTCGGGCATGCAGAAACCCAACCTCCCTACCATTGCATCTTGAAAACCAATATTGGAAAATTATGGGGAAAGTGAATGTTGTAGGGGAATATAATCATAAAATGGGGTTTAAACACACATACTCTATAAACTACATAATAACATCCAATAAATTTATAGTATATATATGTCTTATAAGAAGGTAAGTTCATCAAATATTGGAATATTTAAAACTTATAGGTGGAGGAAAACACACTGATATATGGGTATGTATTAGAACTCAATAAAACATGACCTCATCACGAAATTACGATCATTATAGGAAGAAGACATCATCAATATTGAGGGAGTAAGGACAATTATGGATAGGGACATGATACTCTATCTCTTAGAGAGATAATAGAATTCTATTGATGATGGATAGTTACCCCTTTTATAAGGGGGGTATAAAAATCAAAAGATGAAGGATTCACACCATTTCATATAAGAGTGTACCCACTTTATATACATAATGGGGGACCCGAAACTCATCTGTATTGAAGTAATATTGACCCCATCATTGAAATACATTATATGGGGGACCCACACATTGAATAAACAAGGGAGTACCAACTCTGTAACATATATAGTGGATTTTTACTTTTCATGAGAATATCGCAAATGGAGTAAATTAGTCATGTAACACCCTATGATTTTGTGAAATATTATTTTCAAATTACATTAATTTTTTTGATATTTGGCATTTAAAAAAATACTAAATATAGATTTTTTATATGAAAAACACACTGTCTGGATTCTATTATATTAAAAACTATTAAATTATTCACTATATGACTTGATTATATTAACTTCTTCAATATGAAACACTATGCTTGGATTGTGTTATATACAACACCGAGTTCTTTTGATAGCTTTCATTACATACAATATAGATTTTTATGGAACAATAGTATATTATTAAAATATAATTATTTAATCTAATAATATATTATATATAAGTTAAATCAGTAGTTTTGAATAGTATCAACTAACTTATGAAAATATGAGGATTATAATTTGAATTCATTGGTTATCAATTAATTAGAAATGGCAATGTATACCCCTTTATTATAAATGATATTGTTTTATATTTAGTTGTTTTGTCTTAATAAATTAAATTAATTACAATTAGTGGATGCTATTAATGAAATATATATGTTATATATTCAATAAATTAATTTTGATATTCATCCAATTGATTTTATAATCATTATATAAAAAACCCAACTGTATTCATGGAACCCTATATTTTTCAAAAGGGTCATTTTACCAACTTTTAATGGAAAACCATTTTTAAATATAATTTCTGAAACATATATAACTAATATGTGAATAAATAATCATTATCATGTAAATAAAAATTTAAAAATTTACTTTGGTTGAATTTTGGACATTTTTGGATACGTATCATGTTTTGATGAATTGAGAAAATTATTGATTTTTAATAAAAATAGCTTTTTTATCAATGTAATTTATAGTTCATAACTATATATGTTATTGTTTTCAAATTATTTATTGATCAAATTTTTATCATTTAATAAATTCTAGGTAATTCGAATCAATTTCAGGTAGAATTTGGATACAAAAACATGTGAATTTGTAGGACATTTTTACATTAGAACAATGGTTTCTCGTTCTGCCGATGATATTAATTTTAAATTATTTTTTTAAAATTCTATGTTTTTAATTAGTAAAAATGTATTAAATAAAAGGTATCATAATTTAAAATTTTAATAAAGGGGAATCTTTTATTTTTTGACAATATGAATAGTCACTTTTGTAATTTTTAATAACACAGCTATGGGGAAATCGGGTAATTAAAGATAAAAATAATATAATAAAATTTAGAAAAAAAAACCATAAATCTTTTCAGAAAGAAATTTTATGAAAAAAATTATACCCTTAAAAAATAATTATAAAAATTTATTAATTTCATGGGCACTATTCCATGAAAATGACTTATGTATTATAAAACTCCAAGGAAGTGACAAGATGTCATACTTTTACTTTTAATATGTATAATATTTTTAATAAGGAGATAAATTCAAGATACGATCGAATATATATATATTATTAAGAAATATATAAGGTATTTATAAGTCATCTAATTTTTATTTTTATTTTTAGTTATGAAACAATTATCATTATTTATTACAATATGATGCTATAGTAATTACTCAATTAATGAAACAACCAACTAAATGATATTATAAATATTAAAATTAATATAATATTACTTAATAATGGTGATCAAAGAATTTTATGAGTTATTGTTCCGTGTTAGAGTTTTTTGAAGTGAATTATATAGAAGTTAGATTTTTATATGTATTTTCTTAAAGATAATGTTATGAATAGTGAGAGAATTGATACTTATGATTTTTATTAAAAACAATATTTTGTTAAATTATATAAAAATAATAAAAAATATTAAATACGGACAAGGTAATGTTATATGGTCTAAAATATATGAAATATTCCATCTAGGGTTTAATGGGGACTTTTTATTTACAAATTATTTTCTCTTAATATTAATAACTAAGTTAAAATATTTAAAATTAAAATAGGTTAACTAAGGGTTATTCAAACGAATAAGGATTCCTATTAAATAAAAACCTATCAAAATTTTATTTTTCGATGTTGTTACGACCTTGTATCATTTTATATTTTAAAATATGACCTTTTTGAGGTACTTATATTGAGTTTTTCATTTATTATAAATTAATTTTTTGGGAGTTTAAAAAAGTACCCCTCCTTTCTCTTATAAAAGGCCACATCTTCTTCACGTTTATTCAAACATATAAACCCATTTTTCATTGAAAAAATACTCCCAATAATCCTAATAAAATCATTACCATCTTTATATAATCCTTCCTTTTGTTATAAATCTAACCAATACAGTTCTTTTGTGAAAATCTAATTAGGATGCCCCATGAAGTGGTAATGCTCATAAATTAATGTTTTGTTATTATATCTTTCATAAAACCATTAAGTTATTTTCTATTTCCTGATTATATAATATCCTATATAGGCTAAATATACTGGTATGTAGTTATTTTATCGTTTTGACATACACTCACACACACTTCAATCTAGTCGGTAAAGAACTTACTATTCTTGTATACGACCCAACACCACCTCATGAAATGTTGTTTCTCATTTCTCCATTACTACCTCTCAGGTTTGGTAATTTTGAAATAAAATATATTTTAGTAATATATAAATCTAATAATTATAATCCTTTAATGATATTATCATTTATAATCTTTTATCACTTAACCATTTTGGAAATGATAAGGTTGGTCGTGGGTACGTCTGGATAACCATCTCCACAGCACGATGTGATTCATCTCCTATTTATATTTCACATAAATGGTAATAAAGATGAATTTAATCAATATATATTGTATATTTAACATAAAAATGATTCTATAATGAAAATATATCTTATATATTTCTTTTCTTTTAATATGACAAGAAATTAAAATAATGAAGTATGACCTTCCATCCCCATGAATGATGTATTTTATATTATACATATAACTATTATAAAACACCATTGAGAAATTTATAATATATATATATATATAATATTTAGTGATTATAATTTTGGATATGATGAAGTCATGATCTATATAAGAGGACCAAGGAAAAAATAGTCAAAGGTTATATGAGTAACAAATCAGTTGTCACACAAAACATATCATTATATTGTTATTAATAGGGTAATATAATGTCATAATTAAGTCATATATGGTTTAAATATATTCATATGGTTATTTAATAAATTCATAATAAATTTATATTTATTATTTATGATGATTTTTTGAGTATTTTGAGAGTCGGTACATAATGTAAGGGAATATCATCTAACATTTTATTTCTGTGAGAGACATTCCATATTCACCACCTTCTAGTCTTTTGTGGCGTACATAATAACCTATGTCATGTTATATAAGTAATTTAATTTTTTTAATGATATTAAAATATTTAATTTATGTTATTTGATTATGGGTCTTACAATTCTAAACTTATTAATGTTTTAAGGGATTTTTGTCTCACATTCACTTCTGTGGGACACTTGTCTTATGCACTAATTCAATCTTATATGTGGTGTATATAATAAAAATTAATGAATTATATGAGTCTTATCCTGAATATTATGGGTATTTATATATCCATTTTAGGATCTAACTTTTATGGGGTTTACTGATCAAATGTTACCAAAACGGTAAGGTAATTTTGTCTCAAGTTGCCTTCCCTGAGATACATGTTATATTAGGAATTTTTATTATTTTAATAGGTTTATATACTTTTCTTATTAATGTTTCATCATGAATAAATTATTTTTCATGATATTTTATGCTTCATTTATTTTTCCTCTCTTCATTAGTAGATATAAATTCATTGAAAATAATGGTTTCTAAAAAAATTATTGATTTTAAATGATCTTTTAAGAAATTTAAGGAAAATGAAATAATTTTTTTTGATCTTTATTTGTAATTTTTAAATATTATTTTCATTGAAAATGTTTTGATAAATATTTTAGGATTTTAAAAAAAATCAAAGAGTAATTTAGATTTTCCTCATAATAAGTTTTAAAAAGATCTTTCAAAATTATTTTCTATCATAGATAACATACTTTGTCAAAGATTATAAATTATTGAGGATAAGATTCAAGGATACCATTCATATTATTTCTTGAATAGTTCATTTTTATTATGGAATGATATTTATGAAACCCATTTCTTATCCATGGGTTATGTTATAAATAAATTATGTTTATGAATTCAATTTCATTCAATGGGGTTTAATAAGATGAATTATTTATTTTCATGTGGCACACATGTTTATAGATATCAATAGGTGATGAGTGGAAACAATAACTTCCTCCAATGCATTAGTTAATGATATATATTTCATGAGATAATTATGTAAATCATGTTGTAGAGCTTGATCCATTATGGGAAGATGAGGAAACCTGGTCCACTGTGGGAAGATGGGGAAACCTAATCCAATATGGGATGATGGGGAAACAATATCCCTTACAAGGAAAGTACTACAATTGTGGATGGTTTTTTTTTCTTTACATATAGGTTTTTCACCATTATGTTTCCTATTATGTCTTATAAATGAATTTTTACTTATAGGTAATGATATTTCTTGTTTGTTTATATGACAAAATTAAATGTCTTCTGACATTATTATAATATAATTGATTATTTTCTAGGATTACAATATGATTCACATCTTTTTGACTGACATTATTTATTCTAGGACTCATTTATATTTTCATTGATATATAGTGAATGAATTTTTTAATGTTAATATCATGTTCTCTTGTCCTTATATTATGAATTGTTCTTATATATCAACATTTTTTACCCTAACTGGAATCTGAACCTGTCCTTTATTATGTTAATTTTACCTAGGAAATGAAGAAATGTATTAAGTTAGATATATGAAAATTGGATCTGGATTTAATGAAATAGTTGTGAGAAGAAGTAGATGTGTTAAGAATTAGTTGTTTTTGTGTCCATGTGTGTAAATGCACTAGACTAATATGGTGTATGGGAATGTGTTTTTTAATATATTAAATGTTATGAATAAATGACACAATGTCAATATATGAAATGATTGGGATGTTATAGTTTTATTATAGAAACTTTTTAGACAAATTTGGAAACATTGATGAGAAAACATTATTGATATATCTAGAAATATTTCTAAAGATATATCTAGGGATGCCTCTTAGGATATATCTATGTAAAGGATTCAATTCTATAACATTTGTTGAAATAATAAAAAACTGAGTACTAATCCTGTGATGTTATAGATTGAAAGTACTTTTACATGATTATGTGGTTTACCCAATATTAATATTTGTACTCACATTCTATTTTTGTTTCAGTCAAATTCTAGAACCTTGAGGAACTGTGTCAATGAGGAATAAAATGGAATATGAAAATATGGCCCTCATAAGCAACTAAATGTTATAGAATATGTAATGAAAAACATCATTGATATAAATACACAACCATATCAAGCCATAAATCATTGTGTACATCCAAATGATCAAAATAGGGAACAACATTTTTCTTGAACCATTATTAAGGAAACATCCAACTACTTTTAGTGGAATGACCAATCCACTAGTTGCTAAGAAATGGATCTGAACCATTGAAATGATATTTTTCATTCTCCATTATTAAAAATGTGAAATAGTTAATTACGGAAGTAATCTCATGGAAGTTGAAGTTAATAAAGGGTGGGTATTTATAAATAATATGAAGAAACAAGATAAAATTTACCCCATGGATTCGAATGAGTTCAAGAATTTATTTTTCACTTAGGTCCCCCCCACCCCCCACCACCCCCCCCCCCGTATTCTTCTTACTAAAAGAGATAGTGAAGTTTCCCATCTATGTAATGGTTATGATGATAAAATATATATATAAGTCAAATGAATCTCTAAAAAATATGGATAGAATAATATTATATTTACTTTTTTATAAATTTGTGGTACGGAACACAGAGGAAATTTTATTAAGGGGACAAGTAAATATTTTTTGGGTGGGAAATAAGGCCAACGAGCAATTGCATTCCAATTTAATGGGAATAAAAATAATTCTACCAAGACTTAACCTACTATAATTTAGTGCTTAAATTATAAGGAGATTGAGAATTAGACAAACAAGTGCCATAATATAAGGACTAATATTGATTATAAGCCACAAAAACCTATGAAGGAAATAGACCAAGGGAAATATTATTCTATCATAATAGATTAAGTGGACCATGATAATTAGGGAATACTTATCCTCATATCCTTTAATATAAAATTAATTTATAATTTTGAATTAATAAATCCATTGAAAACAATATTGTTCAAAAATTAGTGATATTTCAAGTGATTATCTACCTGGATTCTTGAATAATGAAATCACATATTCTTTCGGTACAAGGATGAAACCACACTTCCAATGAAAATTATATTTTATAACAACATAACATGTATTAGTATTGAAGAAGGATGTGTGCATTAAACTTTGTTTTAACGTAATTTATATAATTACCATGTTTCACGATAATACAGGACAATGGTGTTCACATGTTTTGTGTTTGATAATTAAGAGATGCATATGTTTCTTTATGTGAATAATGGTATGTTTATTTTTTGAAATTTCGTGACTTCCATTGGAATGTTTTTGGATTTTAATATTTTTAGGGTTCATAGGGGTAACCACTTATGAAATTTTTTAGGTTTAAATTTTGATGGGGTTTTAAATAGTATATCTTCCTAAAAATTCTTTTTTTTGTATTCTCATGTATACCACATTATGGTTGATTGGTAACCCAATTGTATTTTTTGATATACATGTTCAAAATAAAAAATAAATTAAATAAAAAATAAATTAACATCATCCATGGAGACTTTGAGTAATGAGTATCCACAACTTATAAAGTTACATCTCTCACCTTTTATCATCATCAGAAGCCCCACCATCAAAATTTCCATCCTTTAATCACCATCATCACTATCCCGCACTACTCAGTAGATAAAATCACCAACATAAATCACATAAACATATTCGACAGTCACTACAAACCACTAAAATCCATTTTATTCAACATTGATCACCATCATCGTTAATGAAAAAACACAAAACATTAAGTAATTAACTTGGATTAAATTAACCTTTCAGCTTTTACAATGCCACTAAGAGTCAAACACATAAAAATACATCAAAAGATAAGAAAAAATAATGAAAATCACATGCTAGAGTGTGTCTTAGAAAGCCGCAAACCACTTGAAAAACACCCCCCCCCCCATGACCCATTATAACCAACGCACCAGGCCAACTCAGGGGAGAGATTTATATTTTAAATCCATTGATGAGTTGAGTGGATGAATATATGAACAAAGAGTCGTGTTTTTTCAAGACATCAAACCAAAAATCATAACATTTGAGATGAACCGAACCGAATAATATAAAACACCAATAGAAATGTGCAAAAACACAATCACCATACTTAGTCATAAAAATCAATGATTAAAATAGAAAAATAATAGGAAATTTCCGGAAGAGAATAAAAAAATAGAAGAAAATTGAAATGCATTGTCATTGAACCATGACTGTGAACCCCATCACATCCCAAACCACCATGAAGAACACAGAGAAGGACCAAAAATGGACTATGGCCCTGCAGATCTTGTCGGAATGGATAATTTTATTCATAGTTGAAGTCCCAAAAACTAGAGACATAGGCCTAGGAAGGGAATAACAACAAGGAGAAGGTACACTCACCATCGAGGAAGCTTGTTAGAAATCCCAATCATTGAAAGAGATATATCTAACTAAAAGTTTGAGGCTGAGGAAAAACAAAAAGTAGGATATAAAGGTATAGGATACATTGTAATTATAGAAGAAATAAATTGAGGTTGAAAAGGAGAACTCCACCATGAGGGGGGAACCCATGGTAGAGATTCTTGAGGGATCTCTCCAGATATGAACAAATCCATTCTTATTGGATAACATGTTCGAACCCTTATTTGGATGATATTTAGAGACAGACATAATTACTTATAATACCATTATAGATCTTATTATCCTATACTTATATTAGTATTACAATTTCAACAACATTTATTGGAATAAGAGATGATGTGTTAATTAATCAAGGAAATAAAAGGGGTTATATTATGCTGAAATCAACCAAGTATATATTCTACTCAAAATTATTAAACAGTATGAAAAGAATTAGGTGGTAAATTTTTTTCATGTTATCATCATTTTTAATGAGGTCAAGGACTTCAATCAAGCCTCTTTGGGTTATAGATTTCTTTTTTTAGAATTATCCTTATTATGTTCCATATTACTCTCCATCAAAATATGATGATTATATTTCTCTTACATTCATATGTCTACACATTTCTCTTATGTTCTCATATGTGGAAACCTAGTTATGTGTAACTTTTGGTAAATGTTATGTTATAAACATTACTATCTAAAAGGGTGTTTCATCATCATCATTATTGTCTAAATTTTTATTAAAAAAAGGGGCCAAAGAAGGCCCGAGGGTGCTTGGCTATGGGTGTCGAAAATGGTGAAGTATGAGGGCGTCCCCTCGGATTATGTTCGTTCCTGCAGGGGTCAAGCTATAAATTTCATGTATAAAGAGACTATTTGTTCCATGAATTTCATAGGAGGACAAAATATCTTCCTCCTTGTTTCCCTCCAATAAGGTTTGGGTAATTATGATGTTGTTGTCAAGTAGATCATGGAATTTCAGATAGCATACTCTATAGACCACAGGGTGTCCCCGATACCCTTGAGGGCATTGTGAATGATTAGAGAGTCTATTTCAGCCTCCTCAATGGCGATCCCCCTCTGTTGGAAAACCAAGAGACCCATGAGCATGGTGTTTGCTCTGCAATAAGTGATGAGTCGTTGCCTAAGCAGATGGAGAAGGCCAGAATGAACAAGCTGATAGAGTCACGGATCAACCCTCCGCTGCGCATGAGCCCCGCAACACAGGACCCATCAATGCTGAGATTGAGACCATGTGGAGAGGGTTTCCACCTGACCCACCAGCCTGCTGAATTACACACGGTGTGGGATTGTCGATGAGTATTGTACAGAAGTTGTTGTATAGTTGGGGCTTCCCTTCTGATGTTCACCGCTCTAACCAGGTTGAGTAGAATATTTTCTGTTCTGATCACTATCAGATGGCCGGAGGAGGACACCCCATTGTGAATAATTTTGTTCCTTGCCTGCCAAATGCACCAGCATCCAGCTTGTAGTACTAGTGCTCGAGCATTCCCCTCTGGCCATCGGGACCCCGATCCATGGAACTAACGTACAAAGAAGGATTCCCCCGCCATTAAAGGAACCAAAATACCGATAAAGTCACCAAAACTAGACCAAAGGACATTTTCCAAGTCACTTTCGAAAAACAAATGATCAATTCCCTCCTCCTTATGCTCTTTAAAATAGACACATCATGATGCCATGTACACACAACATCACTTGATTTTCTCATATGTGGGTAGGGCTCTATGACGGATCCCCCACATAAGGAAACTGAGCTTCGTCGGGATGGTACGATCCCACATAACGCCATTCCATTCATCCTCCTCCACCTACATGTTGACGATACGACGGTAATCCTTATACGAGAAGGATCTAGATGGGGACGGGGTGAAAATGCATTGGTCTGGGTGCGAAGATAGCATGATGATATGGAACACGTTCAATTGGTCTTTGTTAAGAACTGTTTTGATGAATGGTGGGTAGTTACTGGCCTCCATGAAGGAGAATCTCATGGCTAGACACCTTGGGTATCCAATAATATCCTCGCACCAGTAATCTATATTTCAAATTTCAAAAAAACAGAATATTTGTTTTGTTTTGTGAAAAAAACTAGGGTTTTCTTAAGTTATATGAAACACCAAGTAAATGTTTCATATATTCCAACCATATATAAGCTTTTTGTATATCCAACACTATAATTTTCTTTTGTTACACACTTCATTGAGATTCTTTTGACTGCTTGCATTACACGCAAGACTTAGTTTTAGAAAACAATGGTTTATTATTAAAATATTATTATTTAATATAATAACAAATAACCTATCAAATATATTAAAGGTTTTGAATATTATTAACTAACATATAAAAATATAACATTCAAAATATAAATTCATTGGTTACCAATTACCTTGAAATTAAAATATATAATAATAGATTATAAAATAAATAGTTTTATTTCCCATCATTTTGTCTTAATAAATTATATTAATAAAAAATTATGAATACTATTAATGAAATATATATGATATATATTCCATAAAATATTTTATATTTTCTTATAAAATATGTCATTGGAATAATATAAGAACAACCCAATATTTTTTCTAAAACCCTATATTTTTCAAAAGGGTAATTTTATCACCTTTTAATGGAAAACCCATTTTAAGTATAATTTTTGTGACTTTTATAACATTTATATGAAAATTTTAAATTCTTCTTTGAGCTATTGTTATCAAAATTTACATTGGTGTAATTTTTGGTATTTTTCTGAAATGTTTCATGTTTGGATGAATAGTGACAAATATTGAATTTTAATAATAAACATAATTTTCATCGAAGTAATTTATAGTGTTTAATTAAATATTTGATTGGTTTAGAAGTATAATTATAAATAAATATTATTATTTAATCCAATGTAGGTCATTGGAATCATTTTCATGTTGAATTTGGATATACAAACATGGTAAGCATTTAGATGTTTTTACTTTAAAGACCAGGTTTTCATTCTATCAGCGAGATTAATTTTAAATTAATTTTTTCAAATCATGTATTTTGAATTATGAACATTCAATTCAATATTTTTAATCATAAGGTCTATATTTTTTAAATATGCCTCTTTTATTTTTGAATAGTATGAATAATAACTTTAGTAATTTCTTATACCATAGTTAAGGGTAAATCTGGTCATTAAGGGTACAATTAGTATTATAAAAATTATGAAAATATCCTACAACCTTCCTAAAAGAATTCAGATAAAGATAGTTTGAACATTAATTCATAATGATATAAATTTAAAAATTTAATATATAAATTTCCCTGAAAATGATTTATGTATTATTAAACTCAATGGGATTGGAAAAATGTCACACTCTCACATTTAATATATTTAATATTTTTAATATAGGGATAAAAAGAATATATGCTTGACTATATATATTATTCCAAAATATAAAATAATTATCTACACCATAAAATTTAACTTTTTTTGAAGAAATAATTATCCTGAATAATTACTAAATAATGATGTATTAATTTCCCAATCAATGAAACATTCAATTTAATGTTATTATAAATATTAAAAGAACATATTTTACTTAATAAAGGTTATAAACAAATTTTATCATATAATATGATATGTTATGGATGTTTTAAGTGAATCGGATTGAATTCGTGTTGTGGGTATTTTCTTAATGTCAGTGTTATGAACATTTTTAAAATTAAAAGTTATGATATTTTATGAAAATAATATTTTATGAAATTAGTTTAAAATCATAGAAAAAAAACATAGGAAAATGGGATGTAATATTGTCTAAATTATCATAAATATTCCATTTATAATATAATTTAAACATTAAATGTAATCATTACATCCTTTAAATATTTAAAACTTCTTTATCGTAGTTAAATTTAAAATATTTTAACTATGGTTTAATCCAAATATATTTCTGAAAAATACATAAAGACCTTTCTAAAATTTATTTTTTGATTCTATTACAACTCTATATAATATTATATTTGAATATATGACCTTTTTGGAGAAATTTGGATTGAGTTTTCATTTATTATAAATTAATATTTTTGAGTGTTTCCAAAAGTTCTCCTCTCCCCTCCTGTAAAAGTGATCAGGTCCCTCTCTTTTATTTAAACCTATAAACCCATTAATATCAACCAAAATTTTACAAAGTATTCTAAAAATATTCTTCTCTTATTCATATCTTTACTTTGGGATGAAATCCATCCAAATGATCCCTTTTTATGAAATCAAAAGTAGATACCCAAATAAAACGTAACGTTCTTCATTGAAAAAATTGGTTTTATTTATTCCTTAAAATCACTTAATTTATTTTTTAATTCATATTTATATAATAACATAATTATATTAAATATATACTAGGATGTTGTTATATTAAATCATTGACCTACACTCACACACACTTTCATTTAATGTGTAATGAACATACCGTTCTTTTGCACGGATAACTACCACCCCATGAAATGATGTTGTTCATTTTTCCTTTACCGCATCTCATGGTTGGGAATTATGATAGAAAATATGTTTTTATATTATATTTATGGAATAATTACACTTATTTAATTATAATATCATATCTACCATTTTACCATTGAATCTTTTGTCAAATGATAATGTTACTCGTGCGTACTTATGTCTTGCCATATCCACAACATGATGTTAATAATTTTCCATCTATATTTCACATGGATGGAAATAAGGTCAAATTTAATGAATGTAATATATATATATATATAATATTTTTATTTAATGATTATATATTATATACATTTCTTCCCTTTTAATATAACAAGAAAATGAAAAATGTGTTCCTGCGTACTTACGACCTACCGTCTCCATGAATGGTGTATTTTATTTTCTATCTCTAACATTTATAAATTTATATGAACACATATATAATTAATATATAGATATATATTATAAATATCATAGCTATAATTAAGTATATTTTTACTTTAAGATCTATGAAATTGGACTACGGATAACAATTCAAAACATTTACTTAAAAAAACCAGTTATTGCATGTAACATAACTTAAAATTAAAAAAAAGTGATTTAAAGTAATAATTAAGTTATAAATGGTATTATATATATGAATATGGTTGATTAAAATATCTATAATAAACTTATTTGTATTATATAAGAGTTTTCCAAGGGTATAATAGAATTAAAGACATAAGGAAACAAAATTTCTTCTCACATTTTATTTCTCTGATATACATGCCATATTAACCACTCGCTTCTTTTGTTTGGTTTATATACTATCATGTGAAAAGTTATATAATTAATTTATTTTATTCAATGATATTAAAACCATTAATTTATGTTATTATTTAATGGGGTTCTGATTCTAATGTTACTCAAGTAGTAATGGATTTATATCTCTCTTTTATTTTTGTGGGACGCATGTATTATGCACTAGTTTATTCTTATATGTTGTGTATATTCCTCCAATGATTGTATTTTATGTGTTTTCATGAATATTAGGGGTATTTAATTATCAATTTTATGATCCCCCTTCAATCGGTTTATGTATAAGATTTTACCAAATATGTAAGGAAATTTCGTCTCAATTTTCCTTCATTCAGACAGATGTTATGTTATGCACCTATATTCTTCTAGGTGGTGTATATACGTCCATTAAAAATTTTGTATCATGAATATGTTTATTTTAATAATATTATTATCTTTATTTAATTTTGTTCCCACATAAGTTAGAAATCTGTTTTCAATAAAAATGATGTTTTCTAAAAATATTTTAAATTTTCTTTAAATTATAATTTGTGAATTCTCAAAAAAAATGGATTAAAAATATGATTAAAATATTCTTATATATGTTTTAAATGTTATTTTAATTGAAAAATGATTGAAAAATTATTTATTATTTTATAATCATTTTTAAAAGTGGAAATTATATTTTTCTCATGAAATGTTTTGAAATTTTCATTCAATTTTATTTTCCATCTATGATGAAATACATTGTCATAGTTTATAAATTTTTGGGGATATTATCAAAGAATGAAATTAATATTCTTTCATGAATGGTTGATGTTTATGAATTAATTATATTTATGAAACCTATTAATTTTCCATGGGTTATGTAATCTTTAAATTATTTTTATGAAACTCATTTCATTGAATGGGTTATGGTGTGATGAATGATTTATTTTCTTATAATACGAATATGTATTGTTTTCATTAGGTGATGTGTGGGAACTTTATATCCTTCTAATGTATTATATAAGGATTTATGTATCATGAGATAATTATGAGAATCAATTCCATGGGCTTGTAATACTATGGGATGATTGGGAAACTTGATTCACTATGGGATGATTGATAAACTCTATCCAATATGGGATGATAGGGAAACCTAATCCACTATAGTAAAATTGGGAAACCCAATCCATCACTAGGAAAAAAAAGAAACTAGGGATGGTGGTGTGTCCTGCCCAGTAGGTGTAGTCCACCTTATGTTCCATATAATGTACTAGAGATGAGTATTAACTTATAAGGAATGATATTACATGTTTATGTATATAGAAAAATTCATTCCTTTTGAAAAATTTATGATCACATTGATTATGTTACTTTTCTTCCTTATCATTCATGTCTTATGAACTATAATTATTTATTCCAAGACCCGTGTATATGATCTTCATTATGTAAGGAATTATTTTTGAATGTTAAAATCATGTTATTCGATCCTTTGGTTCATGATTATTCTTACATATCTTTCGTGTTTACCCATACTGTGCATCAAGAATCACCAATTTTTTATTTTTTATAGGATACAAAGAATAGTAATAATTTTGATATATAAAAAATTGTTCTTGTTATGAATAAATAAGAAGGAGAAGAATTATATGTGGTATGAACAATTTTTTTACGATTCTAGGTATTTTGAGGCCCTAAAATAATATGGTCATTGTGTGTGCATTTGTGTAATGTATTAAATGATCCAAAAAATAACATAATTTAAATATATGAAATGATTAGGACATTATAAGTCCTATATATTAGAGGCTATGTCTTGATACAAAAGGGAGTACTAGAACCACAATATTATAAAAAATATCCCATTCAAACTATCATATATCCTCTATAGTGCATGATATCTTTATCATTATAAGACACTATGAAATTGTTTTTTAGGAATAAAAGATTCATTAAATTTAGGTTGAAAAATATCAAATTATTATTCCCACTTTCCCAATCCAATCTCCAAATTTAAATTATAATAAAAAATATCATTACTTATATTTTAGGTTATATACTCTTCTATATATGGTTTCTAGGTCTCAAATAGAATCTAGACTATACTATGTCCATTTTTAAATGTGGAGTCAGACTTCATACTCTTATTAATTAGTATACATGACATGTGGGATATTTAATCAACTCGGTCATGTACTAGTAGTACACCCTAAATCATAATATCATACCATTACATTCTATAAGAACATTTTAAAGAGAGTCAGTGAATCTTGAGGGATGGAATGAATTTTCCACTAGGACCACATGCCATGAGATCTCGCAACACATTTCATGTATACCTAAATAGATCAAGTGTGTGAGAATCAAGTTAATGTAAATGATAAATATATTTCATGTATAATTAATATTCATGATTAGATTTTATGGATTTATATCATTGATTTTTATTTTGTGAAATTTTATAATTGGAAAAGAATTAGAATTTAAAAAAAATCGATTAACATGATATATTTAACTAAAGTACTAATTTATAAATATTATGAATTTAATATGATAAAATGAAATAAAATTTTGGTTTCATGATAACAAATTTACTATATGGTGGGGTTTTGTATTTTTTTAAAAAATATGGATTTTGGAGTGAATAGTGAAAAATATTGGGTTTTCCAAAAAAATAATTATATTTTCTATAAATCAATAAATTTAAAATAAAATCATATTTTTATATGGTTTTAATGTAACATAATATACATTTAATTTAAATAATTTTATTTATTATTTTAGAATAAACATGATATTTGTAACATGTTTAGTTTTTATGATATTTATTTTATTGAGTAAATTAGATTTCATTGATAAAACACATTTCACATAACACAGAGTTTTAAAGAATCCCAATATAATAATAATATTTTTATTCATAAATTAGAATTATAACTAAGCTATTAATCTTGAGAATATAACTATGAATAAAAACATTGTAAAAATTAGGAATAATAGTTTGATATAAAAAAATATTTTGTTAAAAAATACAATTAATTTTTCATATAGTCCTTATATGTTTCAAAAATGCAATTTTATCAAAGAAATTATTCTAGTAATTTGTATTTTAAATAGATAATTTTTATTAATTTAATATTTTATTTGAAAAAAAATTATTTTTGGAAATTTATATGTCATTTTAATCTTTAATGGAATATTTTATAATATTTCATAGACATTTTTTTATAAATAGTAAAAATATTTATTTTTATTAAAAAAACATTTATTTTAATGAATTTATATGATCCATTTTATCTTAATATATTTAAAAATGTATAAATTTTAAATAATATTATATTTAATCAATTTTAGGTCATTGTAAAAAATTTAATATTTAATTTTGAAATAAAAACATTATGCACATATGAAAATTTTCAATTTAGAAATGTTATTTTTTTCACATATGTGGGTTTTATTTGAAATTATATTCCACAAATTATATGAATTTAATTTGGTAAAATAGAATATATATTTTCAATAAATTTAATTTATATTATCTGATAAAGTAAATTAAATTTTTTTTATATTATTAGTATAAATAATAAGAAATCCATTACTGCGAATAATGCTAAAACGAGATTTTGAGTGTTAACCACATGTGTTAAAATTAATTTTCAACAAACATAGGATAATTATTTGAAAAATTGTATTTCATATTTATTATCATGGATCCATGTTATCATTCAGCCTCATTTTAATTTTAGTATTAATGGAACAATTATCATATAAAATAAAAAGAGACTACTTACTAAGGTGATAAATAAAATTGTTAAAAGAGTAAACACAAAGATTAAGTAACAACATATTTATAAATTTTCATCTTTTTAGGGTGTTGGTGTGGTTTGACCATATCATATATACACTCTTTTATGTATAAAATTTTTTGGCACATGACAGGAGTTTGACATCCCATTATTTAATATTTTGGTAACCTACAAAATTTTACTCATCTATAATTTTAAAATGTGACCTCCTCCCCTAACTGTATATCATAAAATTATCCATTTTGATTGACTAAACCATACCATATTCCCTCCCAATATTCCTTATCTACATTACAGTGCTTCAGTTATTCCCAAAACACCAATCCTAGGGTCCATAATAAGATATCCAAATGAGTTTTTTTACAAAATATAATTTCCTTCACTAAACACTTTATTTTTAGTTCATTTATTACCACCTTAATTCATTAACTAATAAATAAACTAAAATAAAATGATAATATAATATTTGTTTATATTATTATGTATATGTAATAATATATATATGTATATTTTTCTATCATGTGGGAAATGAAACCATTGATCATGCATATATCGGACGACTACCTCACTAACCAATGTAATTCAATATCCATCACAACCTCTAACAAATTGATATAATGATATATTTAACATAATTATATGATATTTATTACATAATTAAAATTATATAATTAAAATTACCCAAATACAATCTTTCATTTATTTCTTTGGGAATACGATTACATCCCTCTTGTGTACAACTGACTACCACCTTGTGAACCGATGTGACTTATTCTTCACATACTCTTTACATTGAAGTTAATAATGATATTTTTAATGATCATATATGATATATATGTCAAACAATATACATTAATTTCAATATATTATCTAACCTTATTTCATTTCATAAATCAAGAAAATGGAAATATCTTTCATGGGTATGTATGACCTAACAACCCCATGATTGGTGTAATCCATTTCTAACTCCATATTAATTTTATTTCTCTAATTAATAATATAATTAATATATATGATATATATATATATTGGATAAATTTATGTGGATTATGGAAGAATGATCAATGTAAAAGGGAAAAAACCTAACCAACATATACATGAAAAATGAAGCAGTTATTACCCTAAAATTGATTTTTACAATGAATTAATATTTAATTGGAAATAAAAAATTAATAGTAAATAATATAATATGATGATTATTAGTATTTATATAAAATATATTTATAATAAATTATAATTATTATTCATTAATAAATAACTTGTTTGATGGAATTCGAGACCTGCGGTTAGAGATTTCTTGTCTCACTTTGTTTGGGAGACTTATACTAAATTCACCACTTGTCCCTTTTGTGTTGTATATATATAAACCAAGAATATATTTTATCATCATTAACATGAAAAAATTTGGATAAAAATATCCATATAATGTGTTTACCTTATTGGGACCTATGATTTAAATTAAATCAATATGTTTAAAGTTTAATGTCAAAATCTCAATATTTAATGGGGTTATTTATGATATGATTTCAAAGATGTGATCTCATGATCTTACTCTCAAAAAAATAATTAATTTATTACCCTCTATTTATTCCCTATAAATAAATTCTTTCATTAATTTCCATCTCTTAAATTAATAAATAGACTAAATGAATGTTATTAAGAAAAATGATTTTTATTTCTCTCTTCGGTTGAATACCCATTTTCTTCAAGGTCTATGTTTTCTTCAAAAAAATTATAAAAAATTTCAGTATTAACTAATGACTTTATGAATTAATTTTACCAATTATATATTTTTTATATAATGGTGTCAACGGAATCATTTTTTCATTTTCTGAATGAGAGTCTTTTGACTTTTTGTAGAAAATGTGAAAGGAATCATTTTTTAACGTGTATAGAATAAATAAAATTTTCTATTATCCTGACCATTAAACTATTTTAATAATCCTTTACAAGTCTTCATATTTATTTTAAATCGAAATGTTTTAATTTTTATTTGAATATTTTTTATGTTTTAAATTATGCAATTTCAAAAATAAAATATATTTTCAATAAAAATCATTTATTGATAATTTTATGAAATTTCTATTCATAAAAAATTTCAACATATGGTATTGATTATGTTTTACAGGGTTCATAATCTAATGGTATCATAATTATTCATTCATTGGATGTTTTATGTATTATATATTAATGAAAATATTTTAATGAATCTCATTCATTTTCCATGGGTTAAGATATAATGAATTGATTAAATGTTTATGAATATCATTTTTTTCCACGATTTATATAATAATGAAATGCTTATGAAAACCTATTAACTTTTTCATGGGGTTTTAAATTATGAATGTTTTATAATCTTGTCTCACAAAAATATATGGATTATATATAAAGTTGGACTTATATCTCCCTCAAATTCATTTTAATGTTCTTTATATCATAAGATATAACAATGGGGAATAAGTCGATTTGATTTATACACAATGTGTAATAAGTCCACAAGATTGATACATAATGGTAAACATATATATGGGTATATCCACATTGAAAAATAGGTGATGATCCATGATCCACTATGTTTTATGGTCTTGGTATATAATAATGACAAATTAAATGGTTTTTATACCTACGATTGCGCCCCAAATTTACAACATGTGATTATGGTCCATAAATTATAATAATTTCAAAATATTCTTCCTCTTTTTATTATTGATGATAATTATTTTTTCCATTACTCATGTTTATGATCTATGACAGGTTGGGTATGAACATTGTATGTTATTTTCATGATCTAATACAATTATTTTTATCTTTCTGTTTCAAATAATCATTGATTGATATATTTCATGTTTACCATCAGATTATATATGATCATTCACTTTCTTATATTTCCATTAACTAGGTTATGAGTAATATTTAAACTATTATATATATATATATAAATATTAATAAATGGGAATATATTTATGGGATATTTTTATGATTTTTCATTAAATAAGAATATTTTGTAACTAGTACCAAAAACTGTAAATTATTATGGTCATCAATCATGAATTTATGAAATGTATTGAATATGAATATATTAAAATATAATAAAAATTTCATTAAATCATGGTTCCATATAGTTTATATCAGAAAAAATGTTTTAGTTAATATGTAAAAACTAGGACGACCCATCTTTAGTTAGATCACATGGGTCGTCTCTATGGATTTAACTAGGGATATGTCTAATTATAAGTATAAGAAAATGTAAATATATAAGTAAATGTCCTTTAATTTTTTTTAAGGATAGATCAATTGTTTTAAAAAAAAATTTAATCCCTTTCTTGACATTATAACTAGATGTCACTCTAGCATCGTTTTGCTATGTGGTGATAACTCTAAAAATGGTGCATTAAGATTGACTCAATTATCTCTTGGTGTATGATAATTGGCCTCATTTCACACTTGGTTGGACACTCCTTAAGGATGTGATTTGGAAGTTTCAAAACCCTTTGAAAAACATCAAGAATAATTTTTATAATACCTATGAATGGTGTATGTAATATCTCATTCTTCATAGATATAATGGAATGTTCAATGATTTAGGCATAATATATTAAATGTTTCATGATTATTGGGTTTCCCAATATGATTATTGTTTCCTATACAATGATTTTAGTTTTAATTATTGTTTATAACATGATGGAACCTTGTTAATAATGACAGTGATGGATCATTTAATTAATTTACTCTAAAAAACTTATCATTAGGATAGTTAAATTCAAAAGTCTTATTTTAATACTCACAAGAACATTCCATGGCTATGAATAATGTTAAAAATATGAACAAGAAATTGAGGAAAAAATATTTTGTTTATTATTTTGTGGAGATACTTCCACCTTCTTTTGAAATTTCTACCAATGCCCTAGTTTCTATGAAATAGACCAATATAGATGAAAAAAAATCCATTCTCATGTGTTTGGAGAAGAAACTGTAATTTTTTTTATTTATCATTTGAAAAGATAATATGTTCAATAGTTTACTCTTATCAAGAATATAAGTCCACAAGATGAAATTTAATCCATGCAATGGTATGGGTTTAATTGATTAAATTTCAATAAGTATATTCTTCATATACTATAAAAAATTGAGAAGGTATTCTTGGAATTAAAATATTAAGATGAGGAATATATTAGTACTTATGATTTAAATTGTATACGACATTTGTGGTATTGTTATTTATTTTTCATATAACGAAAAATTAATGTTGAAGGATTCTATAGTATCTTAAAATTAGGTCTATAAACAATGTTATCAACAAAGGAAAATAGAATACTTGAAACAATATTTCATTATGCTATAAATGTGGAAATGATGATTTCAGTTACTCATATATATCATTGTTAGGATAAAAATAAAAACATGGAGTTCATGGTAAACTATAAAAACCCATAGACTTGGGAAGATAATATTTCCTTTATTATTGATATATGGAAGTAAACGTGGATAAAATTGACTTAATGTGACTAATACATGTTTTTTATGTGTTATAGAGGGTCATATAACAATATAATTCCAATGTGATGGAATGAATATATATAATGATTCTAATAGAGATAAACCACTAAAAATGCACCACCCAAACACTTGATATTCAAATGAAATGTGTCTAGTAAGTATATAAATCTATTCACCAATCAAATTTCCATTGAAAATGATGGGTTAAAACTACCTCTATAAAAAAGGAAAAAATTAAAGATTATGTAATCACAATATTTTAAGTGAATCATGATAATTAGGGAACACTTAACCTCTACATATTAGTTTTTAATTTCAAGTTTTATTTTTTTTGAAGTAGATCTATAAAGATCTTATTATTCATATTTTAGTGAAACATTATGTGATTATAAACACTTAATATCTCTCTCTTCATAAAATCTAAAATTAGAAATTCACATTTTATATTATAGATAAACATTTTATCATATATGAGTGCATGGATTAACTAAGACTTGTAGTGTATATTTCTATATTCTATGAAAGGAGATTATTTAAAAATTAAAAGGTGAATTTTCTTTTATTGTCATATATTTCACCATTTAGGATTAAATTAGGAGTTATGCATAAAATCATGTATTTATGAGTTTATGGATGATAGTATGATCAATGTCTTGGAACCCAAATTTTATATTTATCTGATAATTTTTTTTCAATTTTAATAATATTTTTTGAATCATTTATGTAAATAAAACCCTTCCATTTATTAAATGATTTATTGAAAAAGTTATTTGAGGAGGAATGCCTTGACATTTTATGGACACTAGATTAAAGTTATTAGTAACCTTTACGATTTATAATATATTATATTGTTTTTTGGAATTATGGGCTATTGTATTTTAATGATTTTATAGGAGTTATATTAATATACTTTTGGGAATAAGATAACCCTTATTTTGAGAAACAACCTGCCATATCAAGTAAGACCATAAGAATTTTACCGTGAATCGATGGGTGGAAAGGATGCAATTACTACATCTATCATACATGAAATAGTTAGTGTGGATATAAAATATTAAGATAAATATTTCTGGTTGTTTATTTTGATGATTAGTATGTAAAACATTTAAGGTTAAGGGATAGAAATATCTGTGGATGTCATGACAACTAAACATACTAGAATGGAAATTGGAAAACAACACCATTGATTTTATTTTCGGACTCCCCAATACATCTAAAAGAGATAATTCTATATGGTTTGTAATAAATTTCCTTTTAACATTATCTAATCTCATCTCTATTATGAATTAATTCTATATGAATTATCTTTCTACAATATATATTAATAACATGGAAGGTTTTCATGGAGTACCACACTATATTACGCCAAATCAGGATACGAGGCTTGTGTACATGTTACGGATAAGTAATTAATAGTATTAGGATAGAGAGTTATGTTTCACCATAAAATATCTTCCTCATATATATTTTCATACTAATAGAATAATTCAAACCGTAAAGGATATTTTTTTTCTCCTTATATAAATTTCAATGGTGTTTAGGTTCAACAACATCCTCTCGTAAAAATTCCTAAAAACATATCGTTAAGTCAATAAATTATATGAATCCATGTATAATAATAAGTTTATAAAACAAATATATATGGATTAATTTGGTGAAATATTTCTATTGGGACCCAATCTAGCTAATGAAATTTTATAGAATTATGGACTCAATAACCAATACTTAATGATAGCACAAAGTCAGTGAAAACTATTTTTGTTGACAATCACTAACATAAATTAAAATTGGATATTTGTGGAATGTTATTGAAAATAATATGTCCATGATAGAAGGTAATGAGGTTTTAAAAAGAAGGAAAAACTAAGACCTTGGTATATAAGTAACTAAGAAATTATTTATCAAACCGAGATTGTATCTTATTGATGGGAGATTCCACCAAACCTCTCTCAAGTCCAAGTTTGTTCCATGTTTCTCTACTAAGGAAATAAATACATATCCGTTCACATATTATGAACTCATAGGTCATACCATTAGAAAAAAATCATTATTATATGGTATAAATTACGGATAATCTGGATCATAATAAGAATATTGAATGAAACATGACCAACCAACTAGTTAATGTATTACGGATAAATCACTAATTAGAATCATATATATGGGAACTTGAGGATATGCTGTAACACCCCAGGTAAATAAATAATATGAAATTTTCATATTTATCCATATTTGGGAATAAAATATTAATATGACTTTAAAGGGGACACTATGCTCGATGGCGTACCCAACACGCAACAACGAGTTTCTTGGGAATCTTACGTTGCACTCTAATAATAAAATAATATTATTTTAAATGGTAGTTTACATGTAGCCATTGTATTGGCGGGAATGGATAGAAATAACTAAAATATGATTATATATGTTTTTAAATGTTTTTACATTTATCCAATTAAAGATAAAGGCTTAAAATACGGAAAGAATTCAATTTTAGGCGTATATGCCGTAGTTTTCACTAAAGGTTCACTTATCTCATTTTGATGGAAAACAATCATTAAATATAGTTTTGTTCACTCTTATACATTCTATTGGACCAAATAAAAATCATCTTAAGAATTGGGACATCAAAATTTACTTTGTGTAAATTTTTGGTTTCTTTCCGATAAAGTTCATTTTTTAATGAAGTGTAAAATGTTGTATTTTAATTCAAAACCTCTTTTTAATCTAATTTATTTATATGATTAGATTATATTTTTAATTGGTTTTAAAGTTAAATTAGAATATATTTTTACCATTAAATCCAATAGTGGTCGTTGGAATTAATTTCACTTTGAAATCAATGTTAAACTAGTGTCAATCTTTTGATACTTATTGTTTCATAAAAACATGATATTTCCTCTGACAGCGGGAATTAATTATTAAATTAATTAATGTGACTTATATGTTTTGAATTTTTTAAAATAGACTTCATTTTTTAATTCAGAATATCAAATATTTCTTAGGTTGAATTTTTGGGATTTTTCTGAAAAACATCAATTTTTGATGAATAGTGAAACCACTAAGTGGTACTTATAAAAACTAATTTTTCCGTTTAAATGACATTTTTCCATCTGTGTGTTTTGAATTTCAAAAATCCGACTTAAATGGTTGTCATTAAGAAGTAAAATGTGGTTCAATGGGATAAAAATAATTTTTTTTGGTGAATAGTAACTTATTATGTTTTTAATCGCGATTAAAGGTAATTTGTGGAGTTTATGTTAAGAATAGTGTTTTAATATAATGAAATTACCTAGACACATGTCCTACCCTCATTGTATGTGTCATGTCCTACCAATAAAATCCATGGGTCAACTTTGGGACCCCATGGATCCACTTTCGTTGAAAAATGACATAAATATCTTTTTATTTAATGTTAAAGTAAAAATGACACAAACATGAAATGTTTTACTAAAAAAAATTTTATATGGGGTTATAAAAGTCATATATTTGACTATAAATAGTCATTGTCAAGATAAAAAGATTTACTACATCATAGTTTATTTATACTTTTTAGACATTAAATAAATTAAATTATTTATGACATCATGATGATGCAGCGATGACCTCATTATTTAATGATTTAAATAAAATGGAAAGTTAATGTAATATCTTAGACCTACACAGGTCCAAAACCTATTCGATGAGTGGATTTAGAACCCTTATCACCTTATCCTCGAAAGAAATCAATGTGGGCCCTTTAAAATCTAAAACGCTTTTGAAAATAAAGTAACATTTTGTAACTTTACAAGAGTGCCCCTCCTCCCCTCTTATAAAAGGCCCCCACCTCTACCTCCTTACCCACACTCCCAAAGCATTTGGCTCGGCCAACCCCTACCCATTTTGTCTCTCCACTTCCCTCTCTTACTCCTTGAAGCCTCACTTTGGGCAGAAGACTTCCCAAGGAAGCCTTTGATCTCAAACCAAAGGGAGTTACCCGATTTTAAGTTAATGTCTTCACTTGTGTCCTTTTGTTTTATTTTTCTTCTCCAACCCCTTAAACTCTTTTTATTTATTTATTTTGTAACAAATGCAGTATCTTAAATATACTAGGGTGTTTTAATTAGAAGTATTCGAGTTACACTTACACACACCTACATCTAATGGTTAAAGAACATACTGTTTTTTGTGGATGGCGAATTTCTGCCTCACGAAACGATGATTGTTCAACATTATTCTAACACCTTCAAAGGTGGACATTAAGATGACACTATATTTATATATGATATATAAAATTTTTATGTTTTACTAATGCTTCTCTATTTTTAATTTATGGCATACCTTTATTGTTTACATTATGGGTAAACGCGATATCTTCAATTAAGGAAGTGCGGACTATTGCCCACTCAAAGTGATTTGATTCGTTAATACCATATGTGGTACGAATAGAGGATATATTTAATGATATTATATATGATACCATACAGGAATTATAATAATATTATGTATAATTATGTTTTAATTCCTTTAAATATGAAATAGAAATGGAAGTAGCGTTCATGCGTACATACGGCATACCGTCTCCATGAACGGTACATTTCATTTCTTATCTCAAAATGTTATGTAATATTATAAGTACATATATATAATGGATATATATGTAATATATTACATCTAAATTATGGATATCATTCGGGAATTATAACATATATATATATATATATCTCATTTTGTTTTAATTCCATTAATATGACAAAAAATGAAAGTAGCGTTCTTGCGTACGTACGGCCTACCGTCTCCATGAACGGTGCTTTTAGTTTTTTATCTCCAAATGATATGGAATAGTATAAAATGAATATTTTCAGGATATATATTATATTTTAATAATTAATACTATTCTGGAAATTATTTACTTATAACTACATGGGCAATCTTTTTTCAAACAAGTTCAATTTTGACTCATGTACCAAACATTGGCAAAAACGTCTGATATGAACTAACATTATTAAACAATTATTATAACATTATAATATGTGATATGAACTGAATAATAATCTCTAATGTAGGTACTTATTCAATTATTAATTGACCAATGTTTATTATTCATGAATATAATGAAACGAACAAGACAAGCTGGACTTGAGGTAAGGGATCCTAGTCCTCTCTTTCTTTTTAAGGACACTCTTTTATGTCATTCCTTTTAAAGCTCATATTTCTTGTTATTGGGATGTTATTTTATATTAATTTACTTTAATTTTTATGTTCATGTGATGAGAGACCCTATTCTCCCTCATCAATCCATTTTGGATGTTTTGAGTGGCGTCGTTAGGCTGCCGAAGTTTCGTAAGAGATCTGACCTCTCTCTTTCTTTTTAAGTACTCTCCTTTATGTCACTTCTTTAAATCTCCTATTTGTTCTGTTGGGGGATGTTATTTTATATTCCAAATTCTATAAAATTTATGTTAATATGATTAAGTACCCTATTTGATCTCATCAATCAATTTTTTGTATCTTTTATGTGGTGCCGTTAGGCTGCCGAATTTTTTTAAGGGATTTTTCATCTCACTTTTATTCCTGTGAGATGTATGCTACATTTTCCACAATTTCTTTTTAGTGGTGTATGTACTGCCCATTATTCAACTATTTGTATAATATACTTTTGTTTATGAGTTTTTACATCAATGAAGTATTGTCCTACTTTCATGGGGTGTATGTTTTGAAAGATACCCAAGTCGGTAAGGGAACCTTTCACCCTCCTCTTTTTAAAAGGCTTCTTTTTTGGGACTTTTAAAGTAAATATTGTTATGTTGGGATATGTTCTCATATATCCTTATTGATGTAAATTTTATGTCCAAGTGATGAGATATAGTTTTTATCTCTCATCACCTCCCTTTGATGTGACTTTGTTAGGCTGTCAAGGGACTTCTTAACCCAATTTCGATTTCTTTGGGTTCGACATGTAGTTATTAAATATGTCATCCTTTGAATATGTGTGAATGACCTTTGATTATTTTACACATAATATCCACTTATATTTGTTGTATTCGTTTGTCACACATAATTATGTAATTGATTTATCCTTAAACCAAGGATATCGTCTTTGTATGGGACTTCGTCTCAATCTCCTTTCATTGAGGCATATTCTGTTTTATACACAACCTTATTTTATACGGTGTATAAACCCCTTTGACTTTTACGTTTGTTCAAAAGTAATATTTTTTATATGAAGTGTTTATTAAACTACAAAAGGGAATGTTTTTCTTGTACGTATGCGGCGACAACGACTTCTCCGCCGTCATGACCATTATTTGAGTTTCAGCTTCCTCTACAACCCATACCTTCTTTTTAAAAGAAAAATAAATACCATGTTTTAATTTTCTTTTATTTTGGTATTGAAAATGGTTTTCATAATTTTTTTATATCAATGTGTTGTATTGATATCTTTTGATTGAAAGGTGGATGTTTTATGTTTCCTTTATGCATGTTTTATGTGATACGATTATGTTGAGGTTCTTGGGCATTATTATGAAGACGGGTGGTTTCGTGATAAACTAAGGGCGGGTGAGCCCGATATAGCTCTTCAATGCATTGGGTAAAGCAAAGGGGTGAAACGTTAAGGTTTCTCCGAAGATATTTAGGGAATATACTATGGTGGGTATTCCAAACGTAACAAAGAGGGTTACTCCCTACGTAAGAATGTTATGAATGCCTCAAGTTACCTTTTATGTCTTATGATTTCTATTATTTATTCATTATTTGATGAGGTATGTTAAAGTTCCTATGTTTTATGGGTAAAGTATGATTTCATTCTTATGTATATATGAACTCATGTTTCCTTTCTATATTTTTATAACCCTTACTGAGCTTTTTATGCTCATCCCATGTTTTTGAAATGTTTTTCACAGGTCAATGGAAAGGGAAATTATGTGATTATAGTGTCAAGGATGTGTCAAGAAAGAATCCATGTTTTATTTTAAACATGTTTCCGTTGATGGGAAGAATGAATACTGTCTTTTATGTAACCACTTTGTTTAAATGTAGAATGTAATGCAATTTTCATGACCTAATTCTCTAAAACTCTAAACCTGAAAAGATCATCAATGTGTAATCTTGTAATAACTCAATATTAAGTAAGGTTTAAGGATGGGGCCTTATAGTTGGTATTAGAGGTCGGTTTAGATAACTTTAGATGTTAGGGTATTCACTAAGCATATGTGACATTGCAATAATGTTTCGGATTTTAGAAAGAGTCCTAATTTTAGATGAAGTGAATGAGTAAGTATATCTTAGTGTTTACCTTCCTCATTAGTACATGATGGATTTGTTGATATACTCACACTGACCTTTATGTTTTTAGTGATTGGATGGATCTAGTAGGCACCAAAGAGACAACAGGGTTGAAGGAAACAGTGGTAGTTCTATGTTTAAGATACTAGATAAAATGGGGGATTCAATGAGTAAACTTGTGGTTGTTCTATACCAACTATCAAGGAGTCATGATCAACCACTTGAACCAAGGTATTTTCTGTAATGCATCATGTACGAGATGAACAATTGATGTGGAAGTTCAGGTAATAATTATAAAGGTAACCATTAGAGTTTATATGATCCTTACTTTTGAGGTAATTATGGGTTATTATATGATATGCTGGAAAATGAAAGGCATGAGATAAACTTGAGGTTAAAATATGTTATGATCATTTTTGAAGATTTTATCTCGTTTGGGGGAATGTTTCAAAATTATATAGTTTTGGAAAAAGGACAACACGCAGACCGTGTGACTACCCGTCGCGTTGGAAAAAGCTGCGGGAATCAAAACCACAACCAAAGTGCGACTGGTATTCATCGCCTAGCACTGGACTACGTGAAGTCCCTGGTTAGTTTGACTGATTCTTTTTAGTTATATGATTTTATGAATTAAGAGTAAGTTGATTTTGGGTTATTTATGAAAATTATTAACCTATCATGGAGGATATGTGATTAGGTTAATTACTGTTCAATACGAGACTTTAGGATCAACTGATGTTGTTTGGAGATAAATGTTATGATTTAACTTGGAAGACTATGTGACTAAATAATTCAAATATTTGGGTTTCAATCTTAGTTTAGTTTAATTTGAAGAATTTTATGGACAAATTTATTATAGAATGGTCCTCGTTGAACTTTGGGTTTTGTTGGAAAAATTTTGGAGATTAAGAATAGATTTTATTTTTATAAGGGGTTATCCTTTTCTGGATTATCTGATCTTGTACTAACCTTTTTTGTTTTGGTTTTGGTTAAATTCTAAAGACATGGGAAGTATATAGTTCTCTTTGGTGGATTAGGTGATTTTCTAGAAGATGATTATAGTACTCTTAATGTGAACAAGTCATCCTAAATACTCGTCTTTTGGAAAAAAATATGAGTTTGATTACGGAATCTAGTAAAAGTTGAGAGTCAACATGATAATTGATTATGTTTCCTTATGAATAAATTCCTCAATAAAAAGTAAATTAAAACAAAAATGTTGTCTATTATCTTTTCCTACTGGGGAATCGAATACCGTTTAACCCATCACATGTTTGTGATTTTCTTATGGTTAACTTTCTCCTAGACATGTTTACTATCACTCTCCCTCAAGAACACGACCATTTGATTTTTCTTCCATGTCCATGTTTTTCTATATGGAATCCTAGTATGGGTTAAATCGGGTGACCTCTGTACTTATCTTCATTTATTTTAAAGTGATTGTTTTACCGACTCTTGTTCCGATGTGGGACTTTCAAGGATGTTTCCAAGCTCAATTTTAAAAATTTTGAGGACGCAATTCCCAAAAGGGGGGAAGGATGTAACACCCCAGGTAAATAAAGAATACGACATTTTCATATTTATCCATATTTGTGAATAAAATATTAATATTACTTTAAAGGGGACGCTATGTTCGATGGCGTAGCCAACACACAACAATGAGTTTCTTGGGAATCTTACGTTGCACTCTAATAATAAAATAATATTATTTTAAATGGTAGTTTACATGTAGTCGTTGTATTGGTGGGAATGTATAGAAATCATTAAATTATGATTATACATGTTTTTAAATGTTTTTACATTTATCCAATAAAAGATAAAGGCTTAAAATACGGAAAGAATTCAATTTCAGGCGTATATGCCCTAGTTTTCACTAAAGGTTCACTTATCGCCTTTTGATGGAGAACCATCATTAAATATAGTTTTTTTACTCTTATACATTATATTGGACCAAATAAAACTCTTCTTAAGAATTGGGACATCAAAATTTACATTGTGTAAATTTTTGGTTTCTTTCCGATAAAGCTCATTTTTAATGAATATTGTAAAATGTTGAATTTTAATTCAAAACCTCTTATTAATCTAATTTACTTATATGATTATATTATATTTTGAATTGGTTTTAAAGTGAAATTAGAATATATTTTTACCATTAAATCTAATATTGGTCTTTGAAATTAATTTCACTTTAAAATCAGACTTAAACTAGTGCCAATCTTTTGATAATTATTGTTTCATAAAAACATGCTATTTTCTCTGACAGCGGGAATTAATTATTAAATTAATTAATGTGACTTATCTGTTTTGAATGTTGTAAAATATACTTCATTTTTTGAATTCGGAATATCAAATATAGCTTACGGTGATTTTTTGGGATTTTTCTGAAAAACTTCAATTTTTGATGAATAGTGAAACCACTAAGAGGTACTTATAAAAACTGATTTTTCCGTTTAAATGAAATTTTTCCATATTTGTTTTTTGAATTTCAAAAATCCGACATAAATGGATGTCATTAATAAGTAAAATGTGGTTCAATGGGATAAAAATAATTTTTTGGTGAATAGTAACTTATTAAGTTTTTAATCACGATTAGAGGTAATTAGTTCAGATTATGGTAAGAATAATGTTTTAATAAACTGAAATGACCTATACACATGTCCTAACATCATTGGATGTGTCATGGCCGACCAATAAAATACATGGGTCAACTTGGGGACCCCATGGAGCCACTTTGGTTGGAAAATGACATAAATATCTTTTTATTTAATGTTAATGTAAAAATGACACAAACATGACATGTTTTACTGAAAAAAATTAACATGGGGTTATAAAAGTAATATTTTTTACTATAAATAGTCATTGGAAATCTAAAACGATTTCCTACATAATAGTATTTTTTTTCAATTTTTTGACATTAAATAAATTAAATTATTTATGACATCATGATGATGCAGCGATGATCTCATTATTTAACGATTTAAATAAAATCGAAAGATAATGTAATATCTAAGACCTAAACATGTACAAAACCTATTGGATGAGTGTATTTCGAACCCTTATCACCATATCCTCGAAATAAATCAATGTGGGACCTTTAAAATATGAATCACTTTTGAAAATAAAGTAACATTTTGTAACTTTACAAGAGTGCCCCTCCTCTCCTATTATAAAAGGCCCCCAACTCTACCTCCTTACCCACACTCCCAAAGTCTTTGGCTCGGCCAATCCCTTCCCATATTGACTCTACACTTCCCTCTCTTACTTCTTGAAGCCTCACTTTGGGCAGAAGTCTTCCCAAAGAAGCCTTTGAGCTTTAATCAAAGGGAGTTACCCGATTTTAAGGTAATGTCTTCACTTGTGTCCTTTTGTTTTATTTTTCTTCTCCAACCCCCTAAAATCTATTATTCATTTATTTTGTAACAAATCCAGTATCTTCAATATACTAGGGTGTTGTTATTATAAGTATTCTAGCTACACTTACACACACCTACATCTAATGGATAAAGAACATACTGTTTCTGTGGATTGTGAATTTCTGCCTCACGAAACGATGATTGTTCAACATTATTCTAACACCTTCAAAGGTGGCCATTAAGATGACACTATATTTATATATGATATATAATATTTTTATGTTTTACTTAAGCTTCTATATTTTTCATTTATGGAATTCCTTTATTGTTTCCATTATGGGTAGATGCGATATCGTCATTAAAGAAGTGCGGACTACCGCCCCCTCAAAGTGATTTGATTCGTTAATACCATATGTGGTACGAATTAAGGATATATTTAATGATATTATATATGATACCATACTGGAATTAAAATAATATTATGTATCATTATGTTTTAATTCCATAAAATATGAAATAGAAATGGAAGTAGCGTTCATGCATACGTACGGCTTACCGTCTCCATTAACGGTACACTTCATTTCTTATGTCAAAATGTTATGTAATATTATAAGTACATATACATAATGGATATATATGTAATATATTACATCTAAATTATGGATATCATTCTGGAATTATAACATATATATATATATATCTCATTTTGTTTTAATTCCATTAATATGACAAAAAATGAAAGTAGCATTCATGCGAATGTACGACCTACCGTCTCCATAAACGGTGCTTTTAGTTTTTTATCTCCAACTGATATGGAATAGTATAAAATGAATATTTACAGGATATATATTATATTTTAATCATTAATACTATTCTAGAAATTATTTTCTTATAACTACATGGGCAATCTTTTTTCAAACAAGGTCATTTCGACTCATGTACCAAACATCGGCAAAAACGTCTGATATGAACTAAAATTATTAAACAATTATTATAAAATTATAGTATGTGATATGAACTGAATAATAATCTCTAAAGTAGGTACTTAGTCAATTATTAATTGACCAATGTTTATTATTCATGAATATAAAGAAACGAACACGACAAGTTGGACTTGAGGTAAGAGATCCTAGTCCTCTCTTTCTTTTTAAGTACACTATTTTATGTCATTCCTTTTAAAGCTAATTTTTCTTGTTATCGGGATGTTCTTTTATATTAATCATACTGTAATTTTTATGTTCATGTTATGAGAGATCCTATTCTCTCTCATCAATCCATTTTGGATGTTTTGAGTGGCGCCGTTAGGCTGCCGAATTTTCGTAAGAGATCTAACCTCTCTCTTTCTTTTTAAGTACTCTCCTTTATGTCACTTATTTAAAGATCCTCTTTGTTATGTTGGGGATGTTATTTTATATTCAAACTTCTATAAACTTTATGTTAATATGATGAAGTACCCTATTTGATCTCATCAATCAATTTTTTGTAAGTTTTATGTGGCGCCGTTAGGCTGCCAAGTTTTCGTAAGGGTTTTTTCATCTCACTTTTATTTCTGTGAGATTTATGCTACATTTGCCACAATTTCCTTTGAGTGGTGTATGTACTTCCCATTATTCTACTCTTTGTGTAATATACCTTCGTTTATGAGTATTTACATCAAGGATGTATTGTCATACTTTCATGGGGTGTATATTTTGAAAGGTACCTAAGTCGGTAAAGGAACCTTTCACTCTCCTCTTTTTAAAAGACTTCTTTTGTTGGGACTTTTAATTTACATATTGTTATGTTGGGATATGTTCTCATATATCCTTATTGATGTAAATTTTATGTCCAAGTGATGAGATACACTTTTTATCTCTCATCAACTCATTTTTATGTGACGCCATTAGGCTGTCAAAGGAACTTCTTAACCCAATTTCGATTTCTTTGGGTTCAACATGTAGTTATCGAATATGTCATCCTTTGAATATGTTTGAATGACCATTGATTATTTTACACTTAATATCCACTTATATTTTGTGTATATGTTTGTCACACTTAATTATGTAATTGATTTATCCTTAAACCAAGGATACTGTCTTTGTATGGGACTTCGTCTCAATCTCCTTTCATTGAGGCATATTCTGTTTTATACACAACCTTCTTTTAAATGGTGTATAAACCCCTTTGACTTTTATGTTTATTCGAAAGGAATCTTTTTTATACGAAGTGTTTATTAAATGACAAAAGGAAATGTTTTTGTCATACGTATGTGGCGACAACGACTTCTCCGCCGTCATGACCATTATTTGAGTTTCAGCTTCCTCTACAAGCCATATCTTCTTTTTAAAAGAAAAATAAATACCATGTTTTACTTTTATTTTATTTTGGTATTGAAAATGGTTTTCATAATGTTTTTATATCAATGTGTTGTATTGATATCTTGTGATTGAAAGGAGTAAATGTTATGTTTCCTTTATGCATGTTTTATGTGATACGATTATGTTGAGGTTCTTGGGAATTATTATGAAGATGGGTGGTTCCGTGATAATCTAAGGGTGGGTGAGCCCAATATAGCTCTCCAATGCATTGGGTAAAGTGAAGGAGTGAAACGTTAAGGTTTTTCTGAGGATATTTAGGGAATATACTATGGTGGGTATTCCAAACGTAAACAAGAGGGTTACTCCCTACGTAAGAATGTTATGAATGCCTCAAGTTACCTTTTATGTCTTATGATTTATTCATGATTTGATGAGGTATGTTAAAGTGACTATGTTTTATTGGTAAAGTAGGATTTCATTCTTATGTATATATAAACTCATGTTTCCTTTCTATATTTTTATAACCCTTACTGAGTTTTTTATGCTCATCCCAAGTTTTTGAAATGTTTTTCACAGTTCAATGGAAAGGTACATGATGTGATAATAGTGTGAAGGATGTGTCAAGAAAGAATCCATGTTTTATTTTAAACATGTTTCCGTTCATGGGAAGAATGAATAATATCTTTTATGTAACCACTTTGTTTAAATGTGGAATGTAATGCAAGTTTCATGATCTAATTCTCTAAAACTCTAAACCTGAAAAGATCCTCAATGTGTAATCTTGTAATAACTCAAGATTAAGTAAGGTTTAAGGCAGGGGCTTTATAGTTGGTATCATAGGTCGGTTTAGATAACTTTAGAGGTTATGGTATTCTCTAAGCATATTTGACATTGCCATAATGCTTAGGATTTTAGAAAGAGTCCTAGTTTTAGATAAAGTGAATGAGTAAGTATATCTTAGTGTTTACCTTCCTCATTAGTACATGATGGATTTTTTGATATACTCACACTGACCATTCTGTTATTAGTGAATGGATGGATCTAGCAGGAACCAAAGAGACAACAGGTTTGAAGGAAATTGTGGTGGTTCTATGTTTAAGATAACAGATAAATGGGGGATTCAATGAGGAAACTCGTGGTTGTTATAAACCTACTATCAAGGAGTCATGATCAACCACTTGAACCTTGGTATGTTCTTTAATGAATCATGTACGAGATGAACAATTGATGTGGAAGTTAAGGTAATAATTATAAAGTTAACCATTATAGTTTGTATGATCCTTACTTTTGAGGTAATTATGGGTTATTATATGATATGATGGAAAATGAAAGGCATGAGATAAACTTGAGGTTAAAATATGTTATGATCATTTTTGAAGATTTTATCTCGTTTGGGGGAATGTTTTAAAATTATATAGTTTTTGAAAAAGGACAACACGCAGACCGTGTGACTACCCGTCGCGTCGGACAAAGCTGCAGGAATCGAACCCACAACCAATGTGCGACTGGTATTTATCACCTACCACTGGACTACGTGAAGTCCCTGGTTAGTTTGACTGATTCTTTTTAGTTATATGATTTTATGAATTAAGATTAAGTTTATTTTGTGTTATTTATGAAAATTATTAACCTATCATGGATGATATGTTATTAGGTTAATTACTTTTTAATACGAGACATTAGGAGCAACTGATGTTGTTTAGAGATAAATGTTACGATTTAACTTGGAAGACTGTGTGTCTAAATCCTTAAAATATTTAGATTTCAATATTAGTTTGGTTTACTTTGAAAAATTTTATGGACAAATTTATTATAGAATGGTCCTCGTTGAACTTTGGGTTTTGTTGGACAAATTTTGTAGATTAAGAATAGATTTTCTTTTTATAAAGGGTTATCCTTTTATGGATTATTTGATCTTGTACTAGACTTTTTGGTTTTGGTTTTGGTTAAAGTCTAAAGACATGGGAAGTATATAGTTCTATTTGGTGGATTAGCTGATTCTCTAGAAGATGATTATAGTATTCTTAATGTGAACAAGTCTTCCTAAATACTCGTCTTTTGGAAAAAAAATATGAGTTTGATTAAGAAATCTAGTAAAAGATGAAAGTCAACATGATAAGTGATTATGTTTCCTTATGAATAAATTCCTCAATAAAAATTAACTTAAAACAAAAATGTTTTCTGTTAACTTTTCCCAATGGGGAATCGAATACCGTTTAACCCATCACAAGTTTGTGATTTTCTTATGGTTAACTTTCTCCTAGACATGTTTACTATCACTCTCCCTCAAGAACACGACCCTTTGCTTTTTCTTCCATGTCCATGTTTTTATACATGGAATCCAAGTATGGGTTAACTCGGGTGACCTCTGTACTTATCTTCCTTTATTTTATTGTTACTGTTTTACCGACTCTTGTTCCGATGTGGGACTTTCAAGGATGTTTCCAAGCTCAATTTTAAAAATTATGGGGACGCAATTCCCAAAAGGGGGTAAGGATGTAACACCCCAGGTAAATAAAGAATATAACATTTTCATATTTATCCATATTTGTGAATAAAATATTAATATGACTTTAAAGGGGACACTATGCTCGATGGAGTACCCAACACGCAACAACGAGTTTCTTGGAAATATAACGTTTCACTCTAATAATAAAATAGTATTATTTTAAATGGTAGTTAACATGTAGCCGTTGTATTGGCGGGAATTGATAGAAATAACTAAAATATAAATATATATTTTTTTAAATGTTTCTACATTTATCCGATAAAAGATAAAGGCTTAAAATACGGACAGAATTCAATTTTAGGCGTATATGCCCTAATTTTCACTAAAGGTTCATTTATCACCTTTTGATGACGAACCGTCATTAAATATATTTTTTTTCACTCTTATACATTCTATTGGACCTTATAAAACTCTTCTTAAGAATTGGGACATCAAAATTTACTTTGTGTAAATTTTTGGTTTCTTTCCGATAAAGTTCATTTTTAATGAATAGTGTAAAATGTTGTATTTTAATTCAAAACCTCTTTTTAATATAATTTATTTATATGATTAGATTATATTTTTAATTGTTTTTAAAGTGAAATTAGAATATATTTTTACCATTAAATCCAATAGTGGTCATTGGAATTAATTTCACTTTGAAATCAGACTTAAACTAGTGTCAATCTTTTGATACCTATTGTTTCATAAAAACACGCTATTTGCTCTGACAGCGGGAATTAATTATTAAATTAATTAATGTGACTTATATTTTTTGAATTTTGTAAAATAGACTTCATTTTTGAATTCGGAATATCAAATATAGCTTTGGGTTAATTTTTGGTATTTTTCTGAAAAACATAAATTTTTTATGAATAGTGAAACCACTTAGTGGTACTTATAAAAACCAATTTTTCCGATTAAATGAAATTTTTCCATCTTTGTGTTTTGAATTTCAAAAATCAGACATACATGGTTATCATTATAATGTAAAATGTTGTTCAATGGGATACAAATAATTTTTTGGTGAATAGTAACTTATTAAGTTTTTAATCGCGATTAGAGGTAATTAGTGCAGTTTATGGTAAGAATAATGTTTTAATAAAATGAAATGAAATAGAGACATGTACTACCCTTATTGGATGTTTCATGGCCGACCAAGACAATCCATGGGTCAACTTGGGGACCCCATGGATCCACTTTGGTTGGAAAATGACATAAATATCATTTTATTTAATGTTAAAGTAAAAATAACACAAACATGAAATGTTTTACTAAAACAATTTTTACATGGGCATATAAAAGTCATATTTTTTACTATAAATATTCATTGGAAAGATAAAACGATTTCCTACATCATAGTAATTTTTTTCAATTTTTAGAAATTAAATAAATTAAATTATTTATGACATCATGATGATGCAGCGATGATCTCATTATTTAACGATTTAAATAAAATCAAAGATAATGTAATATCTAAGACCTACACATGTCCAAAACCTATTTGATGAGTGTATTTCGAACCCTTATCACCTTATCCTCTAAATAAATCAATTTTGGACCTTTAAAATATGAAACACTTTTGAGAATAAAGTAACATTTTGTAACATTACAAGAGTGCCCCTCCTCTCCTCTTATAAAAGGCCCCCAACTCTACCTCCTTACCCACACTCCCAAAGTCTTTTTCTCGGCCAATAACTGCTCATTTTGTCTCTCCACTTCCCTCTATTACTCCTTGAAGCCTCACTTTGGGAAGAAGTCTTCCCAAGGAAGCCTTTGAGCTCAAACCAAAGGGAGTTACCCGATTTTAAGGTAATGTCTTCACTTGTGTCCTTTTGTTTTATTTTGCTTCTCCAACCCCCTAAACTCTTTTTATTAATTTATTTTGTAAAAAATACAGTATATTCAATAAACTAGGGTGTTTTTATTATAAGTATTCGAGCTACACTTACACACACCTACATCTAATTGTTAAAGAACATATTGTTTCTGTGGATGGCGAATTTCTGCCTCACGAAACGATGATTGTTCAACATTATTCTAACACCTTCAAATGTGGCCATTAAGATGACACTATATTTATATGTGACATATAATATTATTATTTTTTTACTTAAGCTTCTGCATTTTTCATTTATGTCATACCTTTATTGTTTCCATTATGGGTAAACGCGATATCTTTATTTAAGGAAGTGGGGACTACCGCCCACTCAAAGTGATTTGATTCGTTAATACCATATGTGGTACGAATAAAGGATATATTTAATTATATTATATATTATACCATACAGGAATTAAAATAATATTATGTATCATTATGTTTTAATTCCATTAAATATGAAATAGAAATGGAAGTAGCGTTCATGCGTACATATGGCTTACCGTCTCCATGAATGGTACATTTCATTTTTATCTCAAAATGTTATGTAATATTATAAGTACATATATATAATGGATATATATTTAATATATTACATCTAAATTATGGATATAATTCTAGAATTATAACATATATATATATATATATATCTCATTTTTTTTAATTCCATTAATTTGACAAAAAATGAAAGTAGCGTTCATGCGTACGTACGGCCTACCGTCTCCATGAACGGTGCTTTTCGTTTTTTGTCTACAAATGATATGGAATAGTATAAAATGAATATTTACTGGATATATATTATATTTTAATCATTAATACTATTCTGGAAATTATTTACTTATAACTACATGGGCAATCTTTTTTCAAACAAGTTCATTTTTGACTCAAGTACCAAACATCGGCAAAAACGTCGGATATAAACTAACATTATTAAAAAAAAAATTAAAACATTATAATATGTGATATGAACTGAATAATAATCTCTAAAGGAGGTACATAGGAAATTATTAATTGACCAATGTTTATTATTCAGGAATATAAATAAATGAACAAGACACGTTGGACTTGAGGTAAGGGATCCTAGTCCTCTCTTTCTTTTTAAGTACACTCTTTTATGTCATTCCTTTTAAAGCTCATCTTTCTTATTATTGGGATGTTCTTTTATATTAATATTACTGTAATTTTTATGTTCATGTGATGAGAGACCATATTCTCTCTCATCAATCCATTTTAGATGTTTTGAGTGGCGCCGTTAGGCTGCCGAATTTTCATAAGAGATCTAACCCCTCTCTTTCTTTTTAAGTACTCTCTTTTATGTCACTTCTTTAATGATCCTATTTGTTATGTTGGGGGATGTTATTTTGTATTCCTCTTTCTATAAACATTATGTTAATATGATGAAGTACCCTATTTGATCTCATCAATCAATTTTTTGTATGTTTTATGTGGCGCCGTTAGGCTGCCGAGTTTTCGTAAGGGATTTTTCATCTCACTTTTATTCCTATGAGATTTATGCTACATTTGCAATAATTTCCTTTGAGTGGTGTATGTACGGCCCATTATACTAAACTTTGTGTAATATACTTTTGTTTACGAGTATTTACATCAATGATGTATTGTCCTACTTTCATGGGGTGTATGTTTTGAAAGATACCCTAGTCGGTAAGAGAACCTTTCACCCTCCTCTTTTTAAAAGACTTCATTTGTTGGGTCTTTTAATTTACATGTTGTTATGTTGGGATATGTTATCATATATCCTTATTGATGTAAATTTTATGTCCAAGTGATGAGATACACTTTTTATCTCTCATCAACTCATTTTGATGTGACGTTGTTAGGCTGTCAAGGGAACTTCTTAACCCAATTTTGATTTCTTTGGGTTCAACATGTAGTTATTGAATATGTCATCCTTTGAATATGTGTGAATGACCTTTGATTATTTTACACTTAATATCCACTTATATTTGGTGTATTCGTTTGTCAAAAATAATTTTGTAATTGATTTATCCTTAAACCAAGGATACCGTCTTTGTATGGGACTTCTTCTCAATCTCCTTTCATTGAGGCATATTCTGTTTTATACACAACATTCTTTTATACGGTGTATAAACCCCTTTGACTTTTACGTTTATTCAAAAGGAATCATTTTTATACGAAGTGTTTATTAAACGACAAAAGGGAATTTTTTTGTCGTATGTATGCGGCGACAACAACTTCTCCGCCATCGTGACCATTATTTGAGTTTCGGATTCCTCTACTAGTCATACCTTCTTTTTAAAAGAAAAATAAATACCATGTTTTACTTTTCTTTTATTTTGGTCTTGAAAATGGTTTTCATAATGTTTTTATATAAATGTGTTATATTGATATCTTGTGATTCAACGGTGGAAATGTTATGTTTCCTTTATGCATGTTTTATGTGATATGATTATGTTGAGGTTCTTGGGTATTATTATGAAGACGGGTGGTTCCGTGATAAACTAATGGCGGGTGAGCCCGATATAGCTCTCCAATGCATTGGGTAACGCGAAGGAGTGAAACCTTAGGGTGTATCCAAATAGATTTAGGGAATATACTATGGTGGGTATTCCAAACGTAATCAAGAGGGTTACTCCCTACTTAAGAATGTTATGAATGACTCAAGTTACCTTTTATGTCTTATGATTTCTATGATTTATTCATGATTTGATGAGGTATGTTAAAGTGCCTATGTTTTATGGGTAAAGTATGATTTCATTCTTATGTATATATGAACTCATGTTTCCTTTCCATATTTTTCTAACCCTTAATGAGCTTTTTATGCTCATCCCATGTTTTTGAAATGTTTTTCACAGGTCAAGGGAAAGGAACATGATGTGATGATAGTGTCAAGGATGTGTCAATAAAGAATCCATGTTTTATTTTAAACATGTTTCCATTGATGGGAAGAACGAATACTACCTTTTATGTAACCAATTTGTTTAAATGGGGAATGTAATGCAAGTTTCATGATCTAATTCTCTAAAACTCTAAACCTGAAAAGATCCTCAATGTGTAATCTTGTAATAACTCATGATGAAGTATGGTTTAAGGCTGGGGCCTTACATATGCAGAGGTAGAAGTATCATTATTTTTTTGCATAATAGTGATGAATTTTTGTCTCAAAATTCATTTTATAAGGGGTAGAACATAACAGATGTAGTTTTAAAAAAATATCGAATAAAAATAAATATCAATGATGTCATATATGTCATTAAACTCCATGTTTTAACGAAAGCACAATATACTATTTAGATTAATATTTTCACATGAATGTTATAACCTTATAGTTAAAAGTGGTGGTATTAACAGGAATAAAAAAATTAATAATTATGAATAATTATTTTATATAAAGAAAAAAATATTACATAAATCACTTAATATTTATTTAATTCATTATATTTTTCAAAAATACTATTTTCCCAAAAAATTATTTGAATTGATTTCTGTAAAAAATAATAAAATAAATTTTTACACATTAAAAAAAATTATATAATAAAAATTATTTTAGAATCAATGGGTCTAAATTATATAATAAGGATAATATTAATTTTAGTAAAAAAATTTAAATTTCATAGGTTAATAAAAACCCACCAGTTACCCAGGTGAGGAATAAAATATTATAATTGAGTAAACATAGAGAGTAAAGAACACAAATTTTAAAACATCTGTTTTTTTCATAGTTGAGGTATTTATTGACCCTATCATCACTAAAATGATTAATTTATCAATTATTTAGGAATATATCATGATTGTGACATCCCATTAGTGATTTTTTTTATTTATAAAAATTTCACTCCTCCCCAATTATAAAAGGGGACATCCCTCCCCCACTCAACACCCCCTCAATTCATCACACATTAGAATAAAATTTTATTCAACATCCCATGAATGTATATACCCTGAAAATTATTACCCATGTTTTAGGGATTCTTGTATTCCAAAAACCAATTTTAGGGTCCTTAATAAGATACCTAAAGAATATTTTTCTAAGAGAAGGTAGTTGCCTTCATTAAGCTCTTTATTTTAAATATTACTCTTACCAACAAGATTAATCTCTTAATAAATCTAATATAATAACTCCATTATATACCATAATCTAAAATTTTATTATTTTTATGGAAATAACCAATATCTATATCCTCTTCCATCATGTGGTAAATAATACTTCAAATTATTTGTGTGATGAACTACATCCTCATGATCTGATGTAGTTCGTTTTCCATCACCACATACCATGGAAAGATATAATGATGTATTTAATTATTTATTTGTTATTTGTGACATATTTAAACTTCTAGAATTATAATATCACCTATAGCTTCATACTTCCCATTCTTTGGTAATATGATATTGTATCTCGTGTGTATAGCGAGTTACAGCCTCACGATGCGATGTGATTCATTGTTCACATATGATTTATGAGGAATGTAATAAGGATATTTTTAATGAAAATATATGATATATAAGACATAAAAAATAATTATTTAATGAAATATTTTATTTACCTTTAATATGATTCATGCATCGAGAATATGGAAAACACATTCATTCGTATATATGTTCTACCATATACATGAACCGTGTAACTCATTTTCAATATATATAATTCTTTGATTAAACTAAATAAATCCATATTTAATATATATATATATATATATATATTTATGTCATGGATAAAATTATAGATCTTATGTAACCATGATCCCCATAAATGGTCAAAAAATACATAATAAAAACATAAGTGAAAAATGATGTTGTAATTTCCTGAAATGTGATCTTAACAAAGAATTATAAATAATATTGCAATAAATGTTAATAAGTAAATAATATATATTATGATACATATGATTATTTTTCTATAATTGGTTTATAATTAACATATAGTAATTATACAATAGGTTCATACATTTATGAATGAATTTCGTAAATATAAAAATGGATTTCCAAAATCACTTCTATTTTTGGGAGAGTTATAAACATTTCACAACTTATCTATTTTGTGTGGTGTATATACATCCCATGATTTAATTTTGTGATCCTTATAATGATAATTATGTAATATAATTATCCATATAATGTGATTTATTTTATATTGCATACAAATTAAAAGGCATAAAAGTGGTAGAGGTTGTAACAATCTTACTGTATAATTGTACTGTTCATGATATGCATTAAGTGTTGTGATCTAATGATCTACCACTCAAGAAAAACATGTATTTTTATATCCTATATATATTCTTTTAAAATAAATTTTCTATATTTACCTTCCTCTATTAATGGATTAATGTGACCAAATGAATTATTTTTATGAAAAATCATCTTCATTTATCTCTTCGATCGAAAGCCATTATACGTTCATGTCCATGTTTTCTAAAAAATGTTTTAAATAAATTTTAAAATATTGTAATTTTTTAAAAAAAACATTCTAATAATGTTTTAATTTTTCAAATTTTTTTAAATTGATATTCTTTTCACTTTCCAAAAGAAGACAATTTTTTCTTTCAACTAAAAATAATAAAGAACATTTATTATAAAGTGAATGTCATGGATTGTTTTCCCTTTCCCTTGAACACTAAATTACTATATATTTAAATTAAACAAAATTTAAGTTAATTTTCAATGAAAATATTTTCCTACAAATTTTAAAAAAAATATATTTTATAGAATTTATTTGAAATGTAAATGATATTATACTCCAAAAATTCAATGGTATTTTTATCCAATTTTTATTCATCCATGATAAAATACACTTGTTTTTATTTTGTTCTAATGGGAATATAAACCATTTATATAAACCTTTTTTGTTATAGTGATGGTTTAATTTTTTCATTATAATGAAAATTTGTTTATAAAATATATTCTTTTTCACCTGGTAATTATATAATTAATTGATGTAATGTTTACAAAACTCATTTATTTTCCATGGGTAACTCTTTGATGAAATTTTTATGAAACCCATTTACATTTTCATGGGACATGAAATAATGATTTATTTCATTCTAATATATAGATTATATGATATGAGGTACCTATATCAACTTCAGATGATTTCGGTGTGTATTTATATCCCATGAGATAATATGGGAAAACAAATTTATGTGCATGATACACAATGGGAAATAAGTTGATTGGATTAATCCACAAAAAACAAGTTGATGGGAATGATAAAAAATGGGATATATGTAATGAATCTACATCCACTAGGTTTTATGATCTTTATAGTTAACCTTGATAAAAGAATTTTTTTTATACCAAGTGGGTGACATTATTTTTTGAAATGAGATTATGGTTCATCAATTATAAATATTTAAACCCATAATGGACCATGTCATTCAGAGTTATAATTATTTATTATATAACTCATATTTATTATTGATGATAGGTTGGGTAAAAAAATTATATGTTATGTTTAAGATATCATACCCTTATGAATTTTTTATTCCTTAAAATGATCATATGTTGATATAATCAATATTTACCCTTTTTGAGTAGCTGTTAACACCCTTTATTATGTTTACAATCCCATGGTTATGAATAATGGTTTAGTTAATTTATTTTTATGAAGTGTAATTGATGTGATGATATTCATGGGTGGTTTTGATGACATTCCATGAAATAAGATGATTAAGTAAATAATCTCCAAAGAAAAATAAATCTTTACTATTGTTAGATGTGTATTTATGAAATGTATTGTATAATAATGTTTTAGTATGTCATATATATTTATGAAATTATTATGTCATTATGTATATCATTTTGGTATATGTTAATCTTTTGGCTGAGAAAGACATTTTTCAGAATAAATTTTTTGGTTTAATTATATATCATTATATTAAAAGTTATTTCTTCCACTTATAAAATATGAACATTCAAAAATTAATTTAATATTTGCAATTATGTGGTTAAAATTTCATAATTTGGTAAATTAAATTATATTTATTTATCATATTTAATATTGGAAAAAAGGTTTTCCTCATGATAAATTTGGTAAAACTAGTTAAGTAAGATTAAAACTAATTTATAACATCATAAAATGTAATCATAATTCTTATTTAATGAGATTATTTATAAAAGTATAACAATATACTTTAATTTATGTTTTTTTCACTATTAACACATAAAAACATTATATTATTTTAAAACATTTAATAATTCCAATTTTGTCACTCCCTTCACATATAATAGGGAAAACCATATCTTATACTTTTAATACAACCTAAGAACCTATAATTTAACAATACCTACAAAAACACATTTTATTTATCTATACCAAGTCATAGAGGACCCATTATTCTAGAAATACTAACCCTAGAGGGCTTAATTTGTATCATAAGGGGAGATATCCCAGGAAGTTCTATATAACCTAACCAGAATATTTCAAGTTTACTTCTTCTTATAAAACCATTAAATATATTATAATCACAATAATGTGATAACATAAATATATCATCCATAATGAAATATGATTATTTTTATAGAACAACTATTTTATATCAATTTTACAACCAATGAAAAATTAAAACATATCCCCTGCGTATGTGTTGATTACTTACTCTATGAAGTGATTTGTTTTGTTTTACACTATATCCTCAGACCAAAATATATAAAGTTTTAATTAATGAATATATAATACTCTCATAAAATTATAATGTTTCTATAATTTTAATATGTTATATACCTTCTATTTTTAAAATTAATAGTGTATCTCATGTGTATGTGTGGAGTACAACCTTTATGAATTTATTATATTCATTTTCCATTAGTTCATCACATTGTTTGTAATAAGGATATAACTAATGAAAAAATATGGAATTTATCAAATTATTATGACTCTATAAATGTAAAATATTATATAACTAACATTTTTTATGTAATGTATTAAAATAGAATCATTTTTCATTTGTAGATGAAAAATAATGCCTCAATGATTTGATTTATTTGTTTATTCATGTATAACAGCCATTGATAATCATTAAAATAACTTTTATCAATGTTTTATAACTGAAATTTTTTATATTATGTTACTATGATCCTGTTATCCTCATTTAAATTATCTATTTCATCATAGACTTAAAAACTAAAAGTCCAAAACACACCCCAAATAATCAAATCTATTTTAATAACTAAATGAAAAGTGGGAAAAATTAAATAAATGGAATAATTATATTATAAAAACACTAAAATGGTTCTTAATAATGTTTAGAATTAAAATAACTATATAACACTTGAGTGTGTATATATGAATGATACAACTATTGTTTCTAGGTAAGGGAGATTATTTAAAAATTATATTTCAATGTTTTCCTTTGAACTCTTTTACTTCAATGACAAGTTTATATTTAATGAATGGATAATAATATTTATAATGACTCAAATGATGATAAATATAATTTTCAATTAATTTTGAATTTATTTTCAATTTATTTAAAATTGTCCATTTTTTATTATAATGGAAATGATTTCTATCAGTTTTTTTGAAATTTATAGTATTAAAAAAATAATTGAAAATTTATACTTTTAGTAATATTTATGAGATAACTGAGCCATTAATGTCATATGGGCTTAAATTTAAATTTAAATTTGTTTATAATTAAATTTTAAAATATGTGTGTTTTATTCATTCTATTATAGTTGAAGATTATAAATAAATGAATAGTGATCCTGATAAAACATTGATATTGTGATGGTGGATATTGATCTCCAACTCATTTGGAAAAGTGAAAAATTTTACCAGTGACAGGTTACCCCCATGAGATATAAAAAATAATAGGTAATATTAGTCCATTTTAAGGATTTGTTTAAGTGTGAGTGTGTGGATAATTTCAATAGGTACATAAATGGTTTGATTGAAATGGATTTGAAGGAGATAATTTTATTTAAAATTTCATGAAAATGTTTTTTAGATTTTATGGATCTTTTATGATTCTTTTAATGGTGAAAGTATTTTTTTCCATTAAAAGGTATTCACGAGTAGTTATGTTTTCCAAGAAATTATAATAATAATAATTATTATTATTATTATTATTATTATTATTAGATTAATAATTCATATTATATTTTTTGGGAAATATATTAATAAACATTTTTTCATCAAAATTTAAATAGATATTTGAATAGTAATGTTTATTATTGATGAAAAAAACATACATATGGACAATTCATGTTATTAATGGGATAATGTGTTTATTTTCATTTATTAACCTTGTTGAGATTTTTTCCCCATCCCATATTTCTAATTTTTTTTAAAAGTGAATAAATGTGTTTAGAAAAAAAAATTAACATTAGAGTTTTAATTATGGTAGATACCTATAATGAATAAATTATGTCATTATAAAGAATATGTTTTGTTTGAAAATAAATGTGTGGAAATTTACACATTTTAAAATAATTTCCATCCCAATTCTATAGAAATTGAACCATAAAATAATTACAGATATAATAAAGTGAAACAAAATTTATAAATCATGTAATCAGTGGATGATTAAGGTATAAGTCATTATAGTTTGTATTAGTGGATTTTTTTTTGATAAAATAACATCTTAAGGTGATGTTAAAAGACAAATTAAATAGATTTTAGTATATTTTAACTCCAATATGATTTACCTTTTTAAGATTTCAATATTTTTCATCTCATACTTTTTTGTTTAGAAGGGGTTTCTATAGAGAAAATTGGGTTGTTATAGTAAAGTGGTTTCATGAGGAGTACATCCTTCAAAACCAGTAACATGGAATATTTAAAATTAGAATAGAGTAAATCACAGCTGTGTAAAATATGTTAATGAATAAAATCAATAGAGATACCAATACTACATATATTATATGATAACCATTTAATAATATGTAAATATTAACGAATTCCATGATATGACACCCATCACGTTTTTGTGGATCCTCAAACCCAGTGAAGGATCAAAAAATGGATACTAATTTGTAGATCATATTTGATGTTCATTGATGTTTTGAAAATCATATGCTAACACATATTATTTATCATTTTTAAGTTGAATCTAAACAATGGTGTTATTTTATTATGAACACAACAGAAATTAAGAAATTAATTACATGTAATCCATGATATTTAAGTACATATCCCTTGAAAAGTATTTTTATACTCGTAGTTAATATATATAAGAAAATAATGTCCTAGAGTTGAAGGAATGTTATAGGAATTATTTTCATTTATGATTTTAATTTTACTAGATTTTTAAGGTAAAATTCGAATTACATTTAAGACCATGATAATATATTTTATGGATTTTACTTTAGATTAAAGGTATGTTTACAAAGGGATTTAATTACTGTTTTGTTTATAAGTTATGATAAAATTCTTTGTTGTGATAAAAATGTAGATATAGATTTGGTCTAATTTTATAATAATAAGATCATAATGAGATGCACATAGAAGATAATGGGGATCCCGTCATCAAGTAAACCGGAATATAATAAAAATAAAATAAAATATTACGATAAGTGTGGAAAAAAGATTTATAGAGAAAATATTATGATATTTGGGATGTGTAATAGATGTAAATTATTAGAAATATGGTTTGTGACTTCAAAGAAACAATAAATGGTAATGGTAATATCTGTAATTAAAATCATGAATTAAAATGTTTTAATGGAAATTATTTGGTACGTTGTGATGATATATGTATAAGGTTTGTAACACAAGGTATAAATAATCATGATCAGAAAAAAATGGTTCAAAAAAAGGAAATTTTATAATATTATTATTGATACATGACCCAAAAATGATGTGGTTAAAATAAATTAATTTTTGAGACAGATTATTCCAATTTGTTGTTGGATTCATGGTCCACACATTTATATGTATCTGGGAAATATTCAAGTAAAATGGAAATACCATTTCCTGAAAAAAAATATGAATTCATTTTAAACACTCATTGGGATAGTATAAAGTCAACATGAAATTAAAAAAATCATTTTGTTATCATCTATTTAATGTATTCTCCTAAAACCCTTATTTTCATGAGCATTATACTATTTTATATTATTCTAGGTAAATATTGGATTTTATTTTATTATGATAAGATTGATTTCCCACGTAAAGATGTTATTTTTTAGAATGGTTTTCCATTTATATATATGAATGAAGACATACCATTGATAAAATTTTAAGAAGTTGAGTAACTGATAAATAATATAAGTTTAGGTTGTATTCCTCTTGATGAAAGTAATAATGTAACTATTAAAATTTCTAATGATCCAACAAAAAAAAAGAACATATAAGTGTATTTCTTATTATATTTCATGTCGTAATCTTTATAAATTGGTTGTGATAACAGGTGACTATTTTTTGGATGTAATTCAATTCGAGAACCTCTATATTAAATGGCTAAAATTTTATAGACAATATTGAAAATAGAGTCTCATGAATTTTCCAATAAGGGTTTCAACCCCCCCTATCACTTCACCTTTGAGTTATCCTATTATATTATTTTAAAATAAGGATATTTACCTGGAGATTTTCATTGATTAAATTTAACTAAATAACACATATTTTTTTAATATGTGTTATTTTCGTAATATTGATGACTTGTTTGATTATCTCAATAGGTAATAGTATTACTCAAAGATTGATCCGATGTTAATTTACCGTCATCTAAATTTAAAGGATATTCCATTATAAATATGTATTTTTAACAGGGTTTGATCATTATGTGTTTGTGGTTTTGAATGTCACAATAACAAACATACAATATATATTTATAAATATAATTAATTTACACTTACATTAGTGTTTGGATTTTTTTATTCTTATTAATGTTTTTATGTTATATTATAAATGTTATGATGGTCATGAGATAAATATAAGGAATTATCATGTAAAAATTAATAGATATTAATTATTATTTAAAATTCAATATATGTAAATTTTCATTATATATGGTTTCATTATAATTGTATATTGTTTCAAAGGACAACATAACTCAATAGCTGTTAAAACTTTTGAATCTAATGTGTTTAGAAGCCCTAAAATCCACTGATATTTTATATATTACATGATTTTCATGTTACTACAGATATTTTGTTGAAAAATTTCACTATTACATATTTCAATTATATGTTAACACATAAAGGACTAAATTTCCTCTGAAGACAGAATTTGATATTTTTCTTAATTAATTGAAATTAATATTTGTTAATTCTCTTATTTTTTCTTTTACAAATATAAATGTGGAGTTTTATATATTTTTTTATACTTATTTGAAGGACATTGGTTGTGTATTGATGAAAAATGAATTTTTTATCACATATGAATCATGTCAATTGAAATCCCATGAGTAAAATTATCCTACACCTGACCTAGAATAGGACGCATTATTTATTTCAATAAAAATCTATAGTAATAATTTAGATGTTGATAAATGTGAAATATAATCTGATCATTCATGTTTATTGTATATAATCTATAAACAGTAGTTAAACATAGTGAAGAGAAGATATCCAAAACATATTATGGATTATGATTTCAAAATGCACTATTATTTAGATAATAAAAATAATGTACTTTATCCCATTAGTTTCAAGATAATTTTCCATTAACTATTCCTCATATGGAATGTTATTCTTTAGTTATGGATTTAATAAATACATTCATTGATTTGTTTTGTAAAAATACATCTATTTGGCATAGGTATTAGTGAATACATCATTGTCAAATAGAATTAAGAAGACTGAGATGGAAGATTATGCCTTTTTCTAATGGAATATAATTCATGAAAAATGTAATGTTACCTACGTTTAATGTGGATAAAAAGGGTTTAATAGATATATAAAGGTGGCAGGAATTTTGAGTTATTCCACATTGTAAAATGAAATATATTTTTTAATGATCATTACTCACTATTTTTTGTTCATCTATGTGGTGATATGATGTATAGAGACAATATCAGATATTTTTTGTTGAATTTAAGTGATGAAGATGTCATATTTAACCGTGAAATATTTAAAATATCACCATGTACATTATGAATTAATGATATTAAAGTGCATCATATATAATTTTTTAGTGAATAAACAAAAATAAGAAAAAATATATATTGATTACATGGAATTCTTACTAAATTCATAATGATGTAATAATTATATTTTGATGATTTTTTATCATTGACTAAATCAATGCATTTTATACCTATTCGAGATACAATTTATTTTTTTATATTTGATGAAATTATCTTAAATACATTTTCATGTTAAAATGAGTTCCTATATCCATTATATATTATCATTATACTCTAATTACATCAACTTTATTGAAAGGGATTTAGGATTTTATGTGTACTGAATTAAAAATCATTACAATATTTCATCTTTATTCTAATGTAAAATATTGTTGTATAATTCGAAAATTCTGGGATAGGACACAATCTATCCTATTAAATTTTTAGTAATTCTTGGTTTATTATATATATTTATCTTAATTGAATTAAAATAACATTTACAATTAATTTATACAGATAGAACATTTAGAGAACTATATTTATGATGGTATTGGAATCCAAAATGTTTGGATGATGTCACTAAGAAGATATTTTTTAGGATGTTGTTTTTGGAAAATGTGGTTGAGAAATTAAATATAATTCCTGACCACATTAGGGTAGGATAAATCATAAAATATATTTATATAGAGAATTATAGGAATGAAGTTTCATTTGTGATTTTTTACTATGTATTACATAAAACTTCTCCTTGGTAAGGTGTGATGTGTCTCTGTAAAAAAAATAAATTCAGGACCATGATTCATTCGACCCCATAAAAGTATGGATAACGGGTGTTATTTTATTACTAGGTACCCTTATATCCAATTATATATTTGATTCTTTATGTCGGTCAAGTTTCTTTTCTAGGAAATCATATACCTAATACACCTTTCTATTTTATTCAAGAGGTGGTATAGTTAGAAGATAATCATTATTTTAAGGAAATGCATGTATATATTCAAAATAATTGATAGAATGTTTTATTTAATAAGTTAACTCTATTGGTTAATGTTATATTGAAAATCCAAAGGATGGATGAAGAATCATGGTAATCGTAATAAGTTTACAAGGAAACATACCCACACTTTTTTAAGTAATGAAATTACAAGGACACAATTTCATAGTGTGGAAGAATGTGGAAACCAATTTATTGTTAATAAAAAAATTCATTCCTATGTAATAACATTGATTTTATTTTATCAATTCATATTGACCATATTTATTTTAATATTATTTTAAATAAAAACATAAATATATTTTTTAATCTAATTTTATTTTCAAGAAATATCTAGTTTTACTTAAAAGTAAAATTATGAAATGTTATAAATTCAATATAAAAAATGGTATTAATTATTTATATCTTCATATTAAATTTTTATTTGTGTGATTTTTTAATATATTTTTAAAATCATTATTTTTGAGTGAGTAGTGAAAATATTATTTTTTTATTGTCTATATGTAATCTTTGAATAAATTAATTTAAATGTCTCATTAAATGTAGTAATTAGTTATAATGTAACACTAAATACCATAGATCTTATATAATAAAATTATTTCCCAATGAATTAGAATTATATATGATTTTTAAAATAATTTTATTTAAATTCATAAAATATAATTTTACAGAAATTTTTTTTTAATTGTGCATCAAATTCTTATATGAAATTAAATTCTAACTAGTAAAATAGACTAGATCATAAAAAATGGAGTTCATATAATCGATAAAGACTAATAATTTATTTATATGTTCAAATTAATTTTTTATTTAATGTTTCCCTTTAAAAATTGATATCACAATTACAAAAATGGAAAACAAGAAAATTAAGGTTAATCCTGAGTAACAAGTCTGTGAAATCAAATCTTAGCTCATTTTTTATTAGATTATTTTGAACATTATCAAATTATCATGTATTTTTTATTATAATAGTAATGTTCCCATGAATTATTATTTATAAAACATTAAATCCACTAACAATAACGAGAGGGAAACATCTCTCACTTGTAAATGTTTATCCCCTCTCCACTATTCTTCACACAAATTGAGAATTTTATCTCCACAAATCCCTACCAAATAATATAAAAATATCCATTCCTACATCCTAGATGTAATGAACCAGTGTTTTATCAATAAATTAACATTATTAAAACATAATTTTGCTTATTTAGTAATTTAATATTATATAATGCACACATAACACTTTAGAAAACCAACAACATGTTATTATATTATTTTTAAATTAAATTTAGTAATTTTATATGATCAAAAGAAATGAAAATATTATAATTTGATATGTAATATAAAATATGGTAACTATAATATAAATATTTGGATCTTACTGATCTACTAGATCAACTGCACTTACAAACAGCACTATAAAAAGTTAATAAAAACATTTTTCATACAATTTTCATTTTTAAAAATTACGATAAATATTAACGTGAGAAAAATTATAATTGAATGACCAATGAATTAAATATGAGGTATTCATAAAAATTTTGGAACCCATATAGCCATTAAAAATCTAATAGTTGGAATAGTAATATAGTTGGTAGGAATAGTAACATATCTTTTATAATTGTAACGTCACCTTTGGAAATCTATAATAATATTTAATTATATTATAAAATAAAAAAATTGACAAATTTAAATCATGATATATGTAAATGAATGTTTAAAATGATAAAATATGGGTTTTTTGTGAACCATGTATATGTTTTGTTTTAGTTTTTATAATAATAATATATAAAATTAAAAAGGAATTTTTTTTATTAAAATTGTTTTATAATATAATACTAAATTGTATTATAATGATAATATAATTAACTGAGCCTGTACATAATTTTTCAAGGGCTGAGAAAATTGATCATAATATTAAAATTTCTATTTTTCAAATATATAATTAAGTTGATTAAAATTTAAATTTCACATTCATAAAATATTATAAAAAATTTGATTTCTTTTGGGAATATTCATGTTTAAAAAGGTGAGGTTGAATTTGTTGTATTTTTATTTAATAGTTGAATTACTGGGAAATAATGATATACAATGAAACATCGTATATAATATTAAATGTAAAATACATGATTTATGGAAATATACATGATGTAAACACCCATTAGTTTGGAATCATATTACCCATTTACAATATATACTTACAAAATTCATCATTATTGGTATAATTTAGAGAAAAAAATATACTAATGAACTAAATATTCAAAAACACATATTTATTCCCCTAATAAATAACTCCACCCTCTCACGAGCCCTTATCATAACAACTCTTAAGCCTTTGATCATGAAAAATTCTTTTCTATTTTTATTCCAAGAACACAAACCCATTTTCTCATTTTTCTTGTCTCACCAAAAGTAGTAGAAAAAATTAATTAAGTGGTATTTCAATTGATGACATTCAGGATGTAATATTATCAAACTACCTCTATCAAATAGTTCTATTCTTTAAAATTTTCCTCACCACAAACATAAAATATGGAATAAAGACTCCATTAACACACATATATATTCTAATATTATTTTTCTTATTTTATATCTATTATCCATACTATTTTATTTTTCTTTTATTCTAAAAAACAAAGGCAAGATCCCTATAATGTCGGTTCCCTACCACTGAGAAATTTCAGTTTTTATTTTATATTAATGAAAAAATATCATGATTAAATTATCGTATAATGTTTTATAAATACATAGATAATTATATTATGTATGTTTTAATATTATAATATATATATATATATATCATATTAAATAAAATGAATCTAGTTCATGTTGGTTTGTAAAACAACCCAAATTAACTAACCATATAACCTTAACATTTTAACTCAATTAATCACCACTATATGGGAAAAAACATTTCTATTTGGTAACATTATAGTTTCGTTATAGTCATAAATAGATTTTAATCTTGCTTTTAGAGTTTTTATCCCATTTTTGAAGAAGATCAATGGTTATCCACCAGTGATCCATCCCAGGAGCCAAAAAATAATCATCGTCACAATAATTAAATTAATAAATATATCTCACTGTAATAGTTGATAATAAAAATAATATATCATAGTAAATCATTAATTTATATATAAGGTTCTTTATTATGTATTTAATGAATATAATTTTATTATTCAGGATGTTAATTGTAATTGTAGATGGACTCTTGACATAAAGGAAAGGATATCATGGAGAAAACCTATTATAGTTGGTTTCTTATTTACCATTTTTTCACAACATTCCAAATCTATTATTAATGTTTACTTCTTCTATATTCTCTATATATTTATAAAATATATAAACCTAGTTTAATTTACTTTTACTTGATGAGTTTTAGATTGTTTTCATGGATAAGTTCTCAATTTCATGTGCTCAAAAAACATGATTAAAGGGGATCTCTATTTTTCTGTCAAAATTTAATGTACAAAAACATAAATTCTTTTAAAAAATACATAGAGACTAAAATTTATCATTATATTATGTACAACTTTTTTTTTAATTTCCAGTTCTATGGGAATTAATATTCCTTTTCCCCTCTTTAAATATTTTTTCCTTTTCCCTAAAACCTATCTTATGTGGTAAATGTTGAACGTTTACAATAAACCTTTTCTCCCAAAATCACTATAGTTTTACAACATCCTTTTCATGATATATGATTTTTTTACCTATGATTTTTGAAGAATATTTTAATTCCTTATTTCTTTTAATCCTTTAGGATATGCTCTATTATTTTGCTACAATACATGATTATGCAACACATTTCATTACATGGTTAATTATTATGATTATTCACTTCATATAGTTCAAAATTGTGGAATATAAATGAATAAAATTTTTAAAATGGTTGGTATTAGATATAAATAATATTAATTGGGTAAACTTTATTCACATGAGACAATTAGTATAATATTATGGAATAAACTAAATCCATTATGGTTTTATTTCTAAAATGTGATGTGGTCTTGGCAGTCTTCCTCATTTTATAATTCATTTTGGTTTTATTATTTTTATATTAATATTTTTCCTTGATATTATGATTCCATGTTTTTATACTCTCCTCATATAGTGCCCTGATATTTTAAATGAATAATATTAAGTTTGATTTCTTATATGACTTGCAACACAGAGCTTAAATGAACCAAGAAATATTATTATTCAAATTATAGCATTGTAGACTAGATGTTGAATTGGATGTTAATAATATGAGTAATGAATTCTTAAATAAATATACTAAGGTTATATACTATTCAAATTTATTGATTAAATCATAAAAACAATCATTTATTTTTTTACTAAAATTACATTATGCTTAAAAATAAATTTATTTTAAAAATGTTTAGTAATTAATATTTGTGATAAAATAATTTTTTTAAATTTTTCTTTGTTTAGAAAATATATTTTAGAAAATAAAATTCAAATATTAAATAATAATATCATAATATTCTTATGGTGATTTTTTTATTTTTCTAAAATGATTTTTTTCTGATTGTATAGAAAACAATAAGGTTTTTATTGAAAATTACAAAAAAAATTCAACAGTGTAAAATTTATAATTTTGTTCTATAAATGTTTACAAGTAATTTATATTGAATATTATTATTTATAATCCAATTATTTTAATTTTAATCAATTTTAATGTTTAATTGTTTATAAAAACAGTTCTGTAATGAAAATGTAAATTTTATAAAATTATCTACTTTCTTATTATGTTGTTATATTAAACTAGTTTTCTCCACTAATAGAGATTGAATCATTAATATTGGAAAATATATTTTTAATCATGTGGTAAATATTTAATAAATATTTTCCTTTTAATTTTTTCTACTAGGAATTGCAATGTTATTAAATATTTCCCAACTATTTATGCGTAAAATAGGTTAATATTGTTAATTACATGAGATAAAATCAAAAATTCAACTAAAAATGAATTTATAGAATTGTGCATGTTTAATTATTCCATTTCCTTCTATATATTTAAAATATGGACATTTGGGGACTTTTGTATTGGATTTTGAATGTTAATTATTTCAAGAAAAAAAATAAAAAATATTACACTATTAAATTTAATATATCTAACATTTTTACAGAAGGATAAAAATATGATATGTTTTGATATACACATGTATGAAAATATAAATCAATTTTATTTATCATTGTATTTTTTTTGAAAATTAATTGATAAATTACATTAAATGCTTGCATAACACCGATAAAGTATTTAATGAGTAACTAGAAAAATCGAATAAATGATTTAAAAAAAATTAAAAGTAAAATAATATTGATGAATCATTTTGTTCCACAAATTTATTAGATTAATATTCAATATTAGAGATGTTTAAATGGATTAATGTAAAATTAAATATTTCTCATGGTGTCATTATTATAAAATTAAATGAATAATGTTAAAAATGAAATTAATGATATTTTATGAAAATAATAGTTTATTAAACTATATAAAAAACAAAAAACCCTGAAATATTATAATGTGGATAATACATAGTCTAATATTTCATAACGTGGAAATTTATAATCCTATTTCAACCTTATATGTAAAATTTTAACCCATTAATATTGGAAAATTCATTACAACAGTTAAGGATACATTGGTAAACTATTATGTGAAACCAAAAGAAAAGGTTCAAAATGAAATGAAAACATTAATGAAATTTATTTTATGATGATATTTGGAAAATATCCTATTTTCCATTTAATTCATGTTCATTTTGAAACATTTTTATCATGAATGAATTTATTATACTATAATATTTTATTAAATTCAAAAAGTTCCCTTCCCTTCACCTATAAAACGGAACTCAAACCATATTTTCTTAAAACATACATTATAAACCCATCTAAAAACCAAAAAAAAATTTATATAATAATCCATTTCCATAAATTATAGGAGAGGGTATTCTTAAAACTCCATAATCAAGGACCTTTTGAAGTGATCTAAATGTGACCAACCAAAAAAGGGTTAATAATCTTGCCCGGCCTCTTTAAATTTATTAATTCTTATAAACTCAATATTTTTGTGGTATTAATGAAAAAAAATAAAAAAATATCTATCTCAAAGATTTTAAAATATAATTTAGATTATTTTTTCACCATTATCGACCCTCTATTCAATAAACTGGTTTGTTAAGGTATCACCCATGTGTATGTGTGGACTACCGCATCCATGTAGTGATAAAATTGATATTCTTATACTATAATTCATGGAAGGTTATTATGATGTTTTTAATGTTTATACATGATGTGTATGAAATAAATATTCTTCAAGAAAAATAATTTCACATCATTGTTCTTACTTTCATATCTGTTTGAAAATTGTGACATTACTCTTGGTATATGTGGATAACCCCCTCCATAAAGAGATGTTATTCATTTTTCATTTTTATCTCTTCATTGATGGTAAAAATACACATATATATATGTAAATAAGTTAAATGATATTCATGATGAGATAATAATCCTACAATGTTGAATTTTTATTTACCATTCTTTCATACCATCTATTGAAAAGGGAAATCATCATTCATGCATACATTTGACCTACCATCTCCACAAATGGAGTAATTACTTTTTATATCACTATCCTTTAGGGATAAATCTATGTATAAAAATAATTATTATATATTATATTTATATAATTAATACCATTATTCATAAGAAGTAACCATGATCAATGTACATGTATTGGAACTACTGAAATAAAATTCTCATGAATAAAATTAAATATTTTACCACAATAAAAGACAAATTTAATAAAAAATAATTCATGAATAGGGTTTAATATTTTATAAGTGGAACACATATGATAAAATAAGTACGTAAATTTCTCTATAATTGAATTATAGTAAATTTTAACTGATTATAAAATAAGTTTGAGTGCTTTTGAAGAAAGTTGATATTCAGGTAAGTGTTTATCATCTCAAATTGTATTCTTTGAGACATATATTATATTTTGAACCCATATTCTTGTATGAAGTCTTTATACATCCCCCTTTTCATGCTATATTTGAAATATACTTTGGAACAAGACACTGAAGGATATATTTTATGTTATTTATTCATGGGGATTATGAATCAAATGTAACCCATGTGTTGATGGATTTATTTTTCAATATAATTATAACCATGACTCTTTATTGTTGAATTTCCATTAAAAGAAATTATATAAAAATTTCATGATAAATACATTTAATTATACTTTGTCTATAGTTATTTATATACATTACATGTTTCCCTTTGTTTTCCTTCTATTTAAGAACCCAAAAGACAGATGGACTGTTTTTAAGGAAACCCAACATTATTTCCATGTTTGGTTGAAAAATGTTTTTATTCCACATCCATGTTTTTTAAAATGTTTTCAATAATTATTTCTATATTGTATATGAAATACCAGGTTATTTTTTTAAATTATGTAGAATTATTTTGAGACCACACGCTTTGAAGAAACGTGATTATGAGGCTCCGTGAGCTCTTAACATAATTTTTAACCTTTTTAAGGTACATTCAGTAAACGTGTGAGAAGGTTTTTCTAACTTATTAACCGGTTATCACAAAAAAAATTAAAGGGCATCATTGAAATTGGAATGTCGGGATTCTTATAGAAATGAAAAAACATTGGCAGGAAATGGTCGAGCAGAAAATTTATTTTTTGGAATTTTTAAAAAGTAATAAAATAATATTAAAATGTTATTTCATTTTATTTTTTCCACACCGTTGAATGGTGGACGATGATGCAGTGGTGCAATGATGAGGATCATTAATGGATGGCCACTAATGGATTTTTTGTTATCGTGACGATGTTATCTTAATGGTTCGTTAATGTCTCATTAAATGTGGCTTATTAATGAGCTTCATTAATGAGCACAACGTCACTACACATATTTTTTTTAATATTCACAGAAGTTGGAGTTTGTGTATTAAAAAACATGGGGAATAACTGATGAACCATCAATGGAATCCCTCTCCAATAATGAATAATGAACTATGAAATAAGTGACGGACATTGGAGGATCAAATCTGGAGGTTGAAAAGTGGCAATGAACGCCAACGATTGCAGATCGATGAAGACATGAATCACATTGCTCATCATCAGTGGATCTAATGAATCTAGGTATTGGTTTATGTGTTCTTTGTAAATGATAATTATTCCCTTATTCATGAAATTAACAATTAATGTGGATCAACTGACTAATGTGTTGATCCACATTTTTTTCGTTTTTTCAGAGAGGTTCTAATGTGGGGATTTGAATTGGGTTTTACTATTTTTGGGTGGTTGATACATTCTTCATGCATTAACTCTAGATCAGAGGCTACATGCCAACATGAACACTGCCCGAACAATCCACCATAGTTGTTAATTGTTCGTTCTTTGAGCATGGATGTTCATATTGTCATCAACATGATTATAATGACTTTGCAGCGAAGAAGGCATCCAATAGAGGTCAAAGGTGTAAGCGTCTTAAAAAAGGACCACCATAGTAGCTCTGGTGGCCTGCATAAGGTGCCGCTGGCATGCCGGCACAGGCAGTGGTGAAGGCCATGGGTGGAGTGAGGCGGCGTGCTAGTTGGTGCGTCGTTGGGTGGGGAGGTGCGGCGCCCGTCAGTGCTGCATGGAGGAGCGGCCCGCTCAGACCGCTTGGGCGAGATGGAGGCACACTGACCACGTCCATCTGCATGTGAAAAAGTCGGCCTTTGACCGTCTGTACTGGGTGAAGGGGAGGCACCAGATGGCACCGCCGGGTTTAGAACCGAAACGTCATCATCCTGGCTAGGGAACTAGCCTGGACCATACATGTTAGGATTATTTTAGTTAGCCCACCACACCTTGTGGGATGGCCACCCATGGGCGAGACCCACAACTCAGTGGGCTGGATCCCCACCATTAGGTTGGACCCACACTATTAGGTCAGACCCACTTCATTGGGCTGGACCCGCGATGTTAGGCCTAACCCACAACTGAGCCAGACCCGTACTACTAAGCCAGACCCAGGGGCCCAATGGGCTGGATGTGATGAACCCATCCAAAACCTATACTGGACCCCCGAACTGGGTTGGGTCGGTTCGACAGAATCAGACCAGACCCGGACCCGACTGGCCCCATTTCACTAAAACGATCATAACGTGGAGACCGGGCATCCAATTGATGCACCATCTACAACACGCAGAACCTTATGATGAGGAGAACCTTTTGAGTTATCTAATTAAATATTTGAAAATGTTGTATTATGGATGGGTAGGATCAGACTCAAATCCAACTAGGTCCTTTTTTTCTAAAAATACTATTACATATAGACTGGGCATCCGATCGACACATCATTCATTGCATTGGGACCCTTATGAAAATAAGGACCACTTAGTTACATATAAATGAGACATTGTGGTGGTTGAGATATGCCCTATTTCTTGAGCAGAAGAACCTTCTAAACTCATACGTACAAGGTGTGGGAATCCAGTGGATAGATATAAAGTGAAGATTGACCCTCTATGGATCGGTAGGAGAGTGACCCTATATGGATCGGTAATAGCGCGACCCTATGTGGATCATAATTAGAGGAATCCTACGTGTATCGTTGGTATCAGAAACCTCTATGGATTGACAATAGTGCGACCCTCCATTGTCCGAAATGAGAGCGAAACTCTATGAATCAGTAGTAGAGTGACCCATTGAGGACTATCCATAGAGCGACCCATCGTGGATCAGTGGTAGAGAGACCCTTTGTGGATCGGCAGCGGAGTAACCCTTCTCAAATGAGAATCTAGGCCTCTCAATAGAATAATATGATCTAGATTATGAAAACTCATCTTTATTTTTGATCATTAAGTTGTATAACGTGTGTGAGTTTTCTTTTACTTTGTGATTTGTGATTGAGATCTTTCTTTGTGGTTTACCTTTATGGATTTTTGAGAGACCTTCGGTGGTGTCGGGGTACCTACTGAGAATTGTTATACTCGCCCTTGCATGGGATTCTCCCCCACCTATTTTTTCTTATGAATACGATAGAAAACATGACTCAGACATGGGGAGAAAGGGCTAAATGGTGCTCAGAGTTGATTGATAGGCATGGTGGGCTGTAGTGATGCTAGGCAGTGAGTTTTACCTACTCTTCAGGTAATATTCTCAGAGAATGATCTCTACAGTTTGTTTGTATTTCCTTTTTTAATATGTTCCCTTAATTTGGGCTTGTATACTAGCCCCTTTGCATTCAGTAATTACGTTTTCTCTCAGTAGTGGTTCCTTTTGTTCCACTTTATGTGTGTACTCAGTTTGTGTGCCTATAGGTTTAAAGGCAATTCCTTCCATTTTTGGTATACACCTTTCCAGTGATAGTCACCAACCCATGTCCTATTGATAGCGGGATTGTGGTAGTCATCGCATGATCCCTAGGTGACAGGTCATGAAAATTTCAATATTAAAATATAATTACATAAAATGAAATATACCCGTTATTATATTTATAACGAAAATTCAAAGGAATCTTCTTATCATTTTCTGAATGAGTTACTTTTTGATCTATTTTAATAAAGTGTGAATGAAATATATTATTTTAATATATATTAAAAGAATGAAATTTCTCATGATCATGATTGATAAATGATTTGACGTTTTCCTTAAATTTACCTAGGGTTTCTCTTAAAATAATATTTTTTCATTAATAATTGGGAAACTGTTTGTTTTAAATAAATAGATTAAATCTAAAAATAATATCATTCTCATGAAATTTTCAAATTTATATTTTAAATTGATTATTCATCTAATATGACATAATTTTTTGTTATTTAGGATATAATGTGGATATGCTCCAAGTATACCATCATTTTTCTTTCTAGGGATTCTTTATTATTATAATGACCATATTTTTATGAATCAAATTTCTTTTCCATAGGTTATACTATAATGAAATAATTAAATTACTATGAAACAGATGTTATTTTCATGGGTTATGTTATAAGGAAATAATGAAATGTTTATCGTACAAGTTTTTGTTCCATGTGTTATCCTTTAAGAAATGGTTTATGAAACCCATTTCCTTTCCATGGAATATGCTAATGAATTTTTTTATCTTATGATAATCAAATCTATGATTAAGATTATATGAATTTTTCTCCATGAATGATATATCCCTCTAATTCCTTGGGTAAATATGTATATCCCAATTGGTAAACAATAAATGAATGAGAAGTGAAATGAATTCAGTATGTGACTATTTTCACTATGATTGTCATTAGAGTGATCCTTGACTAATAAGTTGAAATTGTGAGTGGTCTTATGACACTGTGGTAGTCCTGTTAGTAATCCTTGACTGTAGTGGAAATGATTTTCTATGCTTATGTGTGTGGCACCAACATATGAGATATAACAATAATATTTTCAAATGTATTATGTTCGTTGATTATTTGATGATTAATGTCTTATGAAGTATTTCTATTTTTCACTTGATTTAAGATTATGATCTATGATATTATTGGTATGTTATTAAAAAGTTATGCCCATATTTTTAAACCTTTGTTCTCATGGTTTGATGATGTGACCGTTGATATCTCCCTTATATACCCTTATAAAGCATATAATCTCACCCATTGTTTTGTTTCCCTTCCCATGGATATGGAATATTGTTTTATTTATGAAATATATAACTTTTCTCACGTTATAATGAATTAAGTGTTAAATGATATAGAAATCATATAAACAAGTTTTTTATGCATCCAATGTTCAAAAGGCACAAGACATATAAATTTTTTGAATGGATTATTATGATATGTAATGAATATTCATTGAATAAGATTTAATGTATATATATTAAATGTATTAGTCGTTATAGATCTCATGTGATTATTCATAAAAATTTTAATTTATGATATTATATTATTTCTTCTAGATCATATGCTAATAATCACTATAATGATTATTAACTTACATGTGGTTCCATATCACTCATTTCATTACATAATCTCTAGGTTAACCAAAAGAAATTTAGGCAGAAAAAGTAATATAATATACATTTATTGTTAATAAAAAAAAGATATTTTATTATGAAATATTATGAACCTAGTCTACTAATGAAAATAGGAATCTCAATCATTGGGTTGTTTCTTAAATATTTATGATAATAGTCATTTAATAATATGTGTAAAAAAATAGGTTCACCATATTTTGTATTCAAGAATGATATATTTATTTTCAGGGGGATTTGGAATAGAATGTACTAGAAAATAATTGTTTGGATAAGTCTATGTGTAGGATATATTCATAGAATTTTGATGAATTATTCAGTGATTTGTGTCCATGGAACAACATCCCCTTCATGATACTGCACACGAATATGTATCTAAAATAGATTTTCCATGGTTTAATAACCTCATAAATAATAGATTAGTTATTAACTTGGTCATTACCATGTTAAATATAGTGATTCTTTTCTATAAAAATAATGTGACACTCCTACGATATATAAATTGTAAAAATCAGAAACTATTTAAAAATATTTTTTTAGGATTAGATAGATTGTTCTGTTAAAGAACCTATATATAAAATTATAATGGATTATCAAGACTAAATCATAGAGCCTCATATGTTGGGATTAATATGTTATTTATAAGTTATCCATCATATTTTCATAGATACAATTTTTATAATATTCTTATTTTCATTTTCAAATCATTATTTTTGTATCATTTTAAGTTAAATGTGTTAAATTATAGGGACCACGCCAACGACCACTATGATAGGAAATATAATGATTTCCCTAATGAGATGTCCGATATTATAAGATAAATATATATAAACAACATGGAAGTACTATCCTAGTTAACTCATGTTATGAATAATAACATAAATAATGTTGAAATCCCTCATTTTTTGTTGAAATGGAATGTTTGGGTAGAGTCCTTTATATGATCACGGCCACTGACATTTATGCACTCTACTTAGCCCCTTATTATGTAACAATGTACTGAATCCATTTAAATGATAATTTTATAACTTAATGATTTGGATAACATATTTTTATATTAGATAGTGGTCACATAAATGGGGAAGCAGATCATTTATAGACACTAATCAAGAACACAAAGTCCAAAGTGGAAATTGTGTAAGGACCCGACCCCAGTTTCCAAGAGTGGGTGTCTTATTTGATTGTGTTGGCAGACATACAAGGAATACGAATCCCGAAGGACCATGTAGTTTATTATTATTGGAAATAAGATAAAATCATAAGTTCTGATTTACATATTGAAATGAAAAACAACACTAACTTATTCCACTAGAGTCATCACATCTCCTAGATTATTCTTGCATGTCATCATCTGTGTTATATTTTTATTTGAGGGGGGGAATACAAGAGACTAGGAACCAAAGAACAAAAAACACCCGCCCTAGGGGGGTTTAAAATAGTGGAGACTGAGGGTATCCCCGCGGATTAAGTTAACACCCTCAGGATTTAAGGAGGTGACAGTGGATGGTAGGAGACATCAGAGACAGGGGTGGAAAGGGAAGCCAAGTGATCTGCGACTTTATTCCCCTCTCTCCACGTGTGTGTAACTTGAATGATGCTATTTAGTAACTCTTTGCATCTCCTGATGGTGTACGTCACAGACCAAGGGATGGAGTCTCTATCCTGTAGGGATTCATGAATGATCCTCAAATCAGATTCCACATAGGAGATGGTAATATTTTTCTGATAACACAGACTGAGCCCCATGAGAAGTGCCTTGGCCTCCACCAGAAGTGCATTTATGAGAGAATTTGAATGAATAATGTTATTTTTTATTTGGATTCAAGAATTATTGCTTCATTGGTTCAACTGTTATATTTTTTATGAGATATATAATTATTGTAATGTATCCCTTATTCTTTAGGGATTTGGAAGCATAAGATTTTTCATTAAGTATTTAAAGGTGATCAAATATTTGGTATGTGTCAAAAATATCATTATTACATTGTTTGGTGAATCTGATGTTAATATTGATTTTGGAAATTTAGATACATTTTTGAATAGTGAATTTGGAAAAATGTTTTTTGAAAATGATGTAAGGTTGTAAAGAGATAATTTTAACATTGGATATTTTTTGGGGGGGTTATGTAATATTTATTGGATATTATATGCTAACCTGCTTAGATTTAATAAAAATTTAATAGATTAATACAATACTTATGGATTGTACAATTTTTTAAAAGTGCTTTATGCATCAAGATTCATCTTGAATATCCCTCTCCAAGTGAATGAAATTAAGTAAAAATAGATCAAAGCAAAACCAAAGGATAACATTATGAAATGTAATGAAATCTGGTATCGTTTATAGTGTTCTAATATATATAATAAAATAACCCATCAGCTCTATGAAAAAGTATCTAACAAATGTGTTATCCATAATCCTTAATTTATATTGAACCAAATGTATTTTAAATCATCAAATATTTATGGATTAAAGGCCCACAAATTTCAGTTTGGCATTCAATTTTTTTTTGATTGATGACCTCAATCACTCCATATAATTATTTATGATTATTATCTATGTATGTATCTTTATATCTCACCAATTTCCTCTTATTTTAAGTCCTAATTTTGTGGTTACCTTCTCATTTCCATTTCCATCTTACTAAGTTCATATTTTATTAACCCTTTTTACTAATTGGGTTTTCCACCAAGGTATTTTCTCATATCAACCATTAATTTTCAATGTGAGTCTATAGTTTCAAGGATGAAATTTATTGAAGTTGGGGATAATGTAACACCCCTAGATTTCATAGTGTGTTAACTTTTTAATGAAATTAAATATATTATATTATATGAAACACCAAAATAGCTTTCATTACAAACAAAATTGAGTTTTTATGAAACAAAACTTTAGTATTATAATTAGTTATATGATATATTTATAAATTATCCATTAATTATAGTAATATGAATAGATATAAATAATTGTTAAATGTTATTAATAAATTTTTCACCTAAATAAAACATATTTATTATTAATTTTTTGAGTTTTGGTAAAATAGTTATTTGTTTAGAAATACTATTTTCTTAAACGAACTATTTTAATGTCCATTGTGAATGATAATAAATTTAATTTTAGACACTATTAAAAAATTAATTTGGTAAAATAGATTTTATTTTTTAAATTTGAATATAAATTTTATCTTAGGGTGAACTTTATGTAGTTTAATGAAAATTTCAATTTTGGATGAATAGTGAAAATCACTACATTATTATGAAAAAACTAACATTTTCATTTATATAATTATTTTAATATACATTGATTTTAATTTAATAAAAGGTAAATAATTCATTTATCATCCTAATTTAGTTCATTGTAATAATTTTTAAATTATAATTATATATAAACATTTATTGATCTTTGGAATAACTTTTTTTCCACATCTACTGGATTATCATTAAACATAATACTAACACATCTGTAAAATGAATTTGGCATCCCAGAAATACATGGTTATAATTAGTATGAAAATTTTGGCCGAATAATATCAAAATAATATTTATTGAATAGTAGTTTTTTTTATTTACCAAGATTATAGATAAATATGTTAATTAATGAAAAATAATAAAATTATGATAATAAAAAATCAAACTAACACTTGTACTAATTTAATTGGATAATTATGTTTTGACCAAAATAAACCTCAATTAAAATATATGATACATTTTACGCCACTTTTCTAAGATTAGTTCATTCCTTATATTTTATTTAATGAAGAGTTAAAAATGTCATATTCAAATTTTATTAACTATATAATTTTAAATATGAGGTTATAAAAGTTATATGGTGAACAAAAAATAATATTTATAAATATAAAATGTTTATATTCCTAAAGGTAATTTATTTATAATTTTTTTAATTAAATTAATCAATTAAATTCTAACATAATGATGACATGTTAATTTATTAGTTAAATGAAAAAATAATTAAATGATATTAACAATATCAAAATAAATATAATTTGAAATATATAATTACATTCATGATTTTTTTAATTCAAATGACATTTTAGTTTTGATTTAATGTATTTTTTTAAGTATTCATGTTTTTATGACATTAAAAAATCTAGTATTAAATGGTGTCAAAAATTACATAAATAAAATTTTAATATTAATACTATTTTATTAAATGGTATAAGAGTTATAAGAATATATTGTTCAGAATAATAACATTTATAGTGTTAAATAGGCCATGAATTATAAAATTGGGTTTTCTTTTGGAATTTTATAGTCACTATATTATCCGTATAGTGTAAAAAATACATGTCGGCGCGGTAAGAGTTAAACAAAATAACTAATGGTTAAATCTGAAATTTAAAGTTAAATTTGAGACCTAAACATATCTAAAACCATTCGTTGAGATGATTTAGACCCATATTAAAATTATTTTATAAATAAATCACATTTTATCTATTTTAATGTGGATATAAATTTATATTAAATTTTTTTTTTTGAGTATCCCAAGTTTTCCCTCCCCTCTCTTATAAAAGGGAACCTCTACTTCTATTTCATTCACACTATAAATCCCTTTAGTTCGGCCAACCCCTCACCATTTGTACTCCTAAATTCTATAAATTCATCCTAGAGGCAATTCATTGGGATAAAATCAATCCCATGGAGTCTTTTGTTTTTAAATTAAAAGGAGAAACACGTAGAGGAGGTAATTTTTTTCCAACTCGTTCAATGTTCCTTTCTCTTTCTACATTATTTCTCTACGTTTTTCATAAAAAAGTAATAAATTATTCATATAATATATTAGGAGATACTTTTATGATTCTGGAAAAACCATAATCCCCCATTTACCCAACCTATGAAAAACAATATCATCATACGTGCGTACGTACGGATTACGATCTCCATACTGTAGTGTAAACTATTTTTCAGGTATACATTATTTATATGTTTATAACAATGAATATAATGGATTTAAATAATAAGAATGATATGATATTCTTCATCTATAATTCATATTCCATCCATTTCATTATCCTTTTCCATCAATGAATGATATTGTCGCTCATACATACGTATGTCCTACCATCTCTTTGATTCGATGAGCATCATGCTCTATTATAACCATTTTATAATGATTATCTAAATCTATATAATAAATAAATATAAAATATACGACATAAATATTCTACTTGAATAATAAATATGCATTCTTTACATCCTTTTATTCTATATGATAAGAAAACAGAAACAACGTTCATTCGTAGGTATGGAATACCTTTTCCATGAAAAATGTGTTCTATATCAATTATGTATCTATTATATATATTTATATACATAATATATACTATATATAAATCAATTTTCAAATTTTTTATGTTATAAAATAATTATGTCTGTAATAATGTGAAGATTTACAACTCAAAACATGTACGATAAACAAAGCAATTGTTACCCGAAACGTTGCTTTAACTGGGAAAAAATAATAAATGGGTCATATAATGTCATAAATGAATAATATATGAAATCATAAACATTATTATGATTCTAGTACAAGTTAATAATATTTTTATAAAAACTAAAATTTAGTTTTAGGCATGTATGGAGAGAATGTAACCTATAGTAATGTTTAATTTTACAATCTCTTTATTATCCATGAATTATTTTATGTAATAATTTATTAGGACATATTTACCATCCATGTCCATGTTTCTGAAAAATCTAATTAAAAATATTATCTAAAATTGATATGAATTCATTTTTACCCAGGTTTTACTTTTTATAAAATTATTTGAAAGGAATCTTTCCATCATTTTCGAAACAAGGTAATTTATGAACATTTCAACAAATTAAGTAAATAATGTTTTTGTCTTATATGACATGAGTGGATATTTCTGGCATCACGATGCCTTAATTTATTTAAGACTCCCTTATAAGCCTATATTGATTTTTTTTTAAAAAAATTATTTTATAAAATCATGGCTTTTTAAATTATTTCAAAGTAAAAAAAGGTTTTTTTTCAATGATTTTTAATGATTTTATTAAATTATTTTCACCTATATCAACATCATTTTTGTATTTTATGATTAGTTGAGGTTGATTTATTTTGATACAATATTCCATGTTGTATTCAATTATTTATGATATGTTTGATTGATGTTGGTCAATTTTTATTCCATTCATGGTTTATGGTTAAAGTATTAAAATTTCTAATACTAATTTTAAAAGAAATGTTTATTTTTTTATGTTTTTTCCCTTTGAGAAGAAGAATGTATTGGACTTTATAAGTAAAGTGTGGGCCCACTATAGCCCTTCAGTGAATCGGTAGGTCTCATGAGATGAAAATATATTGTGAAAAAACCTTCTCATTTTTTTCCAAGTAGTTTTAAATTTCCTGGAAGATAGATCTTCCACAAATCAAATAGGTTTCTACACATAAAATTAAACATTCATAAGGATAGTTCATGACAATAGTTATCATTTTGGGAGGGTAGATCTTGAAACAAATATGATGGGTGTCTAACCGCATACCAAAACTATCTTGAGGATAGATCGTGATGGTTATTATTTTTTTGGGAGTATAGATCTTCCTAAAAATCTGATGTGTTTCTACCCACAGACGTTAACTACCAAGAGGATGCATCCAGACATTAGTTATATTTTCGAGAGGATATATATAATAAAATTTTAGAAGGTTTTCTACCAATATAATTAATCTGCCTCAAGTATAGATCTTTATAGTAGCTATCTTGAGAATATATGTTGATATTGAAGACATCCAACATCATGCATTCCTTCATTATGTGTTTTTTATTGACATTAGATGTTATTATCAAACTAATATAATATCCATGTGAATGATTATGTTGAATATTTTATTTATTATTTCCATATTATATTCAAGTTTATTTTTAAAAATATTATGTTCTAGATTTCTGAAATCCAAAAACATATTTTAGTTATTTTTTTAAGATTTTATTATATTGTTTACCCCTGACGAGAATCTGCTCTCACCCCTTTCTTATGTTTTATATTTCAATGATTTCATGAAAATGTTTTATGACTAAAATTAAGGGTTAAGATAGTATAATGATGGTTTTCTAAAATAATAATCCATATTTAATTTTATGTTTTTAATTTTAATTTATATTTTATATATGTAATCTATTGTACATGAATACTAAATTGATTGGTCCTTGGGGATTTGATTCCAATTAATCATGTAAACGAATGAAAATTATGGATTGGCTTAAAACTTTTGGGGTCGTAGCATCACCCAATTGGTTCTCCAAAAATACCCAAGTAACTTATCCGATATTAAATATCCATATTAGATGCATTAATATGGTCTGAAATAAAATTATGGAATGTCGTCGATGAAAATCAAATTGAGCTACCCAAAGAAGATGTAATGTTCATCAACATGTGTTTTTATTTTATATCTTTATCCACCCCTTAAATTCATTAAATATCAAGATTATAAAATAAAAACATCTATATATATATTCTTCTATATTTTTATTTTATGGATATGACCTACACCCACACACACATCGATAAAATGGGTTACAAAATCATTACTCATGTGTTCGACCTAATACTTCCTAACGAAACAATGTCATTCATTTTTTATTACAACATATTATGGATTAGTATAATAATGTAAGTAATATTTATATATTATTTTTATGATATTAAAATCATAATAATACCTCTATATTCATTATTTCAAATACACTTTTTTTCATTCAGAACCGCAGTGGATATTATAACGTCACTCGTGGGTACGGCGTACAGCCACGTCGTGAAGCAATGGGAACTAAATTTCACATTCTTGTTATATGGAAGGTACTAATGGTAACTATATATAATATATATGAAATAAATATCATTATTATTATATATATTACATAATTATATTCTAAAAATATAAAATATATTATTTTCATTATTACATTTTCACACATTGAAGAAATGATAACATTGTTCATGGATTTGTGGACTGCTAACTCCTCTGTGAGATGTTATTCCATTTATAACATAATAATGATATATATATGTATAAATAATTAAATATAAACTAATTAAATATATTATTTTCAATATAGGAAGATAAAATATTACTTACCTCTTTCCATAATAGTCATTGTCGAATAGAAACGTCACTTATGTGTACATATGCCCTGCTGCCTCCATGATCATAATAGTTGTCCAATTTTTAAATCCATATATCATAATTGTTTTTGAAAGTTTAATTTATGTATAAATATGATAATATTATCATTATTATTATCTATCTGTTTAAATAATGAACTCCTTGACCATAGTCAACCAATCAATGTAAGCTTTGACATATAATGTGAATACGATAAAACCAACAGATTAATAAAATAATTGATTAAGTAGTTGTATATAAAACTATAATAATGGAAATAATATTAATCATAAAAATAAAAAATATTCTCAGGAAATAAAATAATTAACATATGTTTATTATTCATGAATAAAATGAACCAGCATGTCAAATAAATCTCAGGGTAATGGTTTATCTCATTTGACTATTATTTCTGTGATATGTATGCCATATCCACTAATTATTTTCATTGTGTGGGTTATATAATATCCTTGAATGTAAATAATTATTCATATACATAGATTATTTGGGATCTAGATATCAATTTTAGGATCTATCTTTCATGGTGTAATGGTTTAAATGTTACCAAAACGGTAACTGATTTTCAGCACAATTTTCCTTCTTTGAGATGTTTATCATGTAATACACCTATCTTAATTTATGAGGAATATATAATGGTAATATGAAATTTTATATCCTAAATATATTTATTCAAATTAAATTATTATTTTCATTTAATTTTATCCATTAATTGAGATTGTGATTCGATGTTATGAAATTTGTAATAGTGTTTTGTTAAAATCTCATCATTTATTAGAATAGTGTATGATTAAGTATTAGCTTTTGAATAATAATAATTTACATTAATTATATTATAATATGGTATTTAATGATATTATCATCTAATACAACTATTTTTCTATTATTTTGGTACAAAAATGTTTTTAGAAAATGTTTTTAGAACATCCAACTTCGTTTCATCCTTCGCACAGAAATCTATTACCTTAAACTAACTGTTTTTTTCAAAAAATGTTTTCAAAAATGTTTTATGTTTTTTGAAATATGAGAGGATATATTAATAAATGGTTTTATTAAATTTAATTTTAAATATTCCTTTTAAAATTTTTAGTATTTTTTCAATGAAATGCATTTTAAAAATGTTTTTTGTATTAAAACGTTATTTTAGAAATGGAAAGGGAAATTTGGTCAAAATGTTTTAGTTATAATTTAATGGAATTTACACTCATAAACTTCAACAAACATTATTTTTAATTATACATTATTGGGGATATTAGGTGTTGAAACCATATACATTCTTTCTTTAGATAGAATTTGATAGTTTCAATGATATTTGTATGAATCCCATTTCATTTTTAGTGGTTAATCCGGTATCAATGAGATTGAAATGAAACACATTTTTTCCCATGAGTTACCTTTGTTTCAAATTTATTGATATGGAACCCACTTCATTTGGACAGGTAAATCATGTTTTGAAATGAAGAATGCCTATTTTAATGATTAATGTTGAAACAAATTCTCAATGATTATTATTATTTATTTGGTTTATGGTCATTATAAATGATGGGTTCACCCAAATTGTTCCGGATGATCCCATTATTTCTTCTATTATGGGTTAAACAATTTAAAATACTAATGCATCATTTAAGGATTATGTTCTTAAGATAATTGTACTTGATATCATCTGTATGGTTATTCTAATTTTTAAGGGTTTTATAAGGGGTTTTATGGGTTTAGTAAGAGTTATATTAGATGATCTTCCATGATAGAAATATATTTTATCTATACATGTTCTTTAGATATCATGCTTCATTTAATCAATATTCATACCACATGTCTCATAACTTTTGATTCTGATGACTCGTTAATTATAAGTTGTTTTTTATTTTATGATCCAGGTACTGATGTGTGCATGTTCTTTCACAATTTTCCCATCCTATATGATTATGTCATCATATAGTTATTCACTTCTTATGCTCATTGATGACTTAAAATTTATAATTGTTTTGTTTTCCAATACTATAAATTTGTGCTCACCCTTATTATATTTTCTTTCCCCATGTATTGAAAAATAATTATGAATTTGTTATGTCAATAATATATTTCATATGGAAGATTATGATTTCTTAATGTGAAAAGGAAATCTTGGGATAAGTGGGGGAAATTTTCATTTAATGTAATGTGAATTATTGTATAATAGTTTTTCATAATTCTCTAAAAATATAAACCTAAAAAGACATATTGGATATAAGAGATTTTATTTTTCCTTTTAATCTTGTAAGGATTGGATGTTTATAAATAGGTGCAATTTATTAGCAGCAATGTTTTAAATGTAATTTCTTTGATTTCAGTACAATGTCCGAGTGTGTGGGTTCTTCCCTTTTATAGTGTGTATAAAATTAATAGTTTATATAACATTAGATATTATGTTGTTTTTAAGTGAGTATATCTTAAGAGTTATTGAAACCATAATAGGTCTATCATGAGTTCAATGTCTTAAAACCCTATTTGACTATTGCAATTACTAAAGGATTTTATTTTATTAATAGAATTTAGGATATGTTTTTAAGGATAAGGTATTTTTAACCCCAAGGATCAAAATGATTTATTATTTGGGGTTTAATTATGTATCATGTTTTTAAAAAAAATGAATCCCTTATGCTAGTTATCAACCTATAATATCTAAAAAGGTGGGTTGGCTTCAACCCGTGTCCAATGGGTGATGATGATTTCGTCCCTACCTCTGGATTATGTGATTTCCTTGATAGTATGAAATTTTAATTGAAAAATTTTAATTTTATTAAAGAAACATTTGGTACATTATTTTCTGAATAATGATTTCTGTATCTTAGAATATTAATTGATCATATACATTTAATCATTAGGTTTTAAACTTGGTCAAGAAATTCATGATGAATTTTATGTATATATATTTATACAATGTTTTGTTTTGATTTTTTTATATTAATTTGAATGAATGATGTCTCATATAATGGCTAACTCATTATTGTAATAATCATATCGTTTTATAACAATTTTGGTTTTTTAAAATTAATAGAGAGGTGTGATGCCATCACTATACCTTTTATGGTCATACAAAATGTAAATTGTTAATTTACTGCATAAAAAATTCAAAATTCATCTTTAATAGTAAAAAATTTTGGGAAATAGATGATACTATGGTGGAAATTGAAAACAGTGATATTATACTTATTAAGAAATTATATATCCATCTTATCTTAGTCTAGAAATTAACATAATTCCTAAAATAAATTAAAAGGATATTAAAACAAAAAACTATCATAGTAACTTGAATTATGATGAATCAAAATACATTTTCACCAGAATATATTTATTTTATGAGGCACTGATCTCTGAATTGAACATTCATTTTCTTGTGATCAATGTCCTAAATCACTCACTATATTTCTATTCACATTTCTCCAAGAAAACCTATTTTATGTTATTGGGAATCCTCGTCATAATTTATTCTATATGAACTTTTTAATTTTCTTTCTATATTATTATGATTATGTTTTAAGATTTTTTCGATGTAGGTTTACAATAAATTTAATTTTTTGTGTCTATCTTTTGATTTCTGAGATAAAGGTAAAATTGTGTGGATAAAAACAATTAAAGGTGGTAGGATTTAACACCCTAATATTTAAAATAATGAAATTATATTATATTGAGTAATGTAAATGAAACATAGGTTTCATCTTCAATGACTTAAAAAACATAGTTTACCTTTCATTACATAAAACCTTGAAAGTTTTATGTTCGATAAGTCTACAACATGAAATACCAAACTTAAACAACCCATGATAAATATTACCATTGTAATTTAAAAATTATATTGGAGGTATTGAATATTATTAATTTATTTTTGAAAATATGGTTTACACATTAATGTATAATGAATTCTTTGGAACCTAATTATTATGAAATTAAAATAAAACATGTTTTAAAATAAATGGAAATATTTTTCTCAAAAATAATTTTTTTGGATAATATTGTTTTATTCCTATTAATTAGTCACATAAATAATTTTGTATTATATTAATAAAACAAATATGTAATATAATATAATTTATCATTAACTTTCATCCTATGGGGTTTCTTGGAATGATAATTCATATTTTTCTCTTAAACTGTAAATTAAGAATATAATGTTGTCACATTTTTTTGGTTCACCTTTTTTTGAAATAATATTTAAAACATTTATAAAATATATATTTAAAAAATATATTTATTTCATGAATCATAATATCAAAAAATGGCTGAAATTTTATATTTTTGGAAAACATTGAAATTTTAGTGAATAGTGAATAATACAGATTATTGTAAAAAGTATTTTCTTTTCAATAAATCATGTAATTTAAAAGTCCAAATAGTTTTCAATATTTATCAAAGTAAAATATGTTATATATAATTGGCCTCGTTACTTATAATCCCCATTATATTGTTTTAGTAAAAGTATGTTTTTTGGGTTTATAACAGATTTATATAAAAACTGTTTCAAAATGCATAATGTTACACTTTTATAATTAATTTAAATGATACCTAATATGTTATTTTTCTAAAATTAAATTTATAGACTATTTATAATTATATATAAATTTATTTTCAAACAATGATTATTTTTAGTATTATAGTTATATAATCATCTTTTTTCTAAAAAAAATAATCTTATTAAAAACACATAATCTTGACATGTCAGGTGGAGTTATATAAAATTAAAATTTCCAATTTATTTGATTTTCAGTTGGATAAATTGATTAAATATTTTCGATCAGAGTAAATTGAAATTTATAATAGTGTAAACTTATCTTTTGACCTAAGATATTAGTGAATGAAATTAAAATTAATTACAATGATTAAGGTAAAAATGAGTCCACTTAGGTGATAAACATTAACCATTAGTAAAAATATTAACTATAAACTTATCAAAAAACAATTTTATGGACCAATATAAACCTCATAACTTCTTGGATCTACATTCATGAATTATTGGACCCTTTTTGTTGGTAACAAATTTTGGTTCACCAAATATTCTTTTGAAAAAAAAACCATGTCCTCTCCCATGCTTATAAAAAGAGACAATATATCGTCCTCCCTTTACACATTAAAAAACAAATGGTTTCTGAAATACTTACAAAAATAACTTCTGTAGTTCCCTAATAATATCGTAGATATATTACTTGGGTAATTAATCCTTACTAGGTAGGCCTTTGGTGAAATCCAAAAAGAGTTACCCGATGAAGAGGCAATGTTCTTCAACATGTGTGTTTGTTTTATTTTTCTTTCTCCGCCCAATTATTTATTATTATACCATGATTATATAATATCCTAAAAATCCTAAATATACATGTTTTTTTTAATTTAATTATAATACCTACACTTACTCGAAATTCCATAAAATGGGCTACAAACTAATCATTCGTCTATATGGAGGGATATCACCTAGAGAAACGATGTCGTATGATTTTATATTACTACATATCATGGTTTTAAATAATGCTGGATTTAATAGTTTTATATTATATTTATGATATTTATAACATAATTTTACATATTTAATTTTTATATCATATACACCATTTTTACATTCCAAACTATGGGGGATATAATAATGTCACTCGTGTGTAGAGAGGACTACCACCTCATGAAGCGGTATGAATCATTTTTCACTAACATATTTCCTATAATTTAATATGGAAAATTATAATGTATATATATATATATGATATTAATGAAATAATTATGAAATTCACGGCATTATTATTTTTCTAAATATATAATATATGAATTTGTTTATTACATTTTCATACATTGAAAATGTGATAACATCATTCATGGTCATTTAGACTACCACCCCCTCTAAGAGATGTCATTCATTTTACACCACAAGAACGATACAAATAAGTATATATAATTAAAATTCATGTTATTAATGATATAATTTCATACTATAATGTTAAAATGTAAATTTATTTTATTCTATAATGATCATTGAAAATGTAAACTTTACCCATGAATATGTACTACCTACCATCTCAATGTTTGTCACGTTAGTTAAATTTTCATTAGAATATTTCATTATTAAATTTAAAATTATAAATGATTTCAAAATATGATAATTATTTTGTGATTAATATTCTTTATTTGTTTAAATACTGAACACAATGAAATTATTCAACCTATCAAAGTCAGTTTTTACACATAAGTCAAATATTATAAAAACATATTACATAATATTGTTTGATTATGTAATTGTATATAATGTGTTAATAAGTGAATTAATATCATTAAAAAACAAAAAATAATATTTTCTAAACCAATTTAATAATTAACAAATGTTTATTATATAAGAATATAAAGAACAAGTATGATGAATTGAACTCTAGGTAAGGGGTTTTATCATCACACATTTATTTCTATGTGATATATGCCTTATTCGCACTTGGATTTTTTTATGTGATGTTTATACTTTCCATGAATTTATTATTATTATTATACATAAATTTATTTGGATTTAAAATCCCATTTTTGGATACCTATTTCATACTGTTTACTATTTCAACGTTACCAACGAAGTAATGGATTCATGTCATAATTATCCTTCATTGAGATGATTATTATGTTATAAACCTAACTATTATATAAGGTGTATATTCTAATCCACTAACATGTTATATCATGAATAACCTTAATTTCATTAAATTATATATTTAAATTAATTGTATTCCTTCATGTGGATTGTGATTCAGTGTTACCAAATTGGTTAGAGTCTTCTGTTATAATCTCATCTTTTATCATAATTATGTCTGATTAAGTAACTATTATTGACATACTATACTTCTAATTAATTTTATTATCATATATTTAATAATAATATTTTCATTTAATAGTAACATTTTTAACTCTTGGATACTTCAAATTGTTCAGAATGTGTTTTCATTAAAATATATCTTCATTTCTCTCATCAGTTAAAAATGTTATTTCTTCAAAAATCATTTTTTCTACGTTTTTTTTAAAATATTTTATATTTTTTTTTCAAAAATGAAACTATATTTTCATCAAAAAATGTTTAAAAAAATTATTAAAAATATTCCTTTATAATCTATCATGTTTTTTTTCAATGAAAAGGGTCTTCGAAATGAATAGTGTTTTTAAAATTCTTTTCAAAATAAAATGTGTATTTCCCTCTAAATGTTTTTAATGATCATTTAATTTAATTTTCATTCATCAAAGTCAATAATACATTTTTTTACTTATCTTGAACATGGGATATTAGGTTTTGATATGATCCTTATTCTTTCTCTATATGGAATGATATTATTTAAAATACATTGTAATATAACCCAATTCATTTTCATGAGTTAATCATGTTTAAAATATAATTTTATGAAACACATTTACTTTTCAAGGAATAATCATGTTTCATGGTGATTGATATGAAATTAATTTCTTTTCCACATACTAACTGTGTTTCAAATATTTTTTTATGGAACATGTATCCATTACACATGTAAATCAATTTCATAAAGGAATAATGGTTGTTCCATTAAGTTATAATGAAATTAATTCTCTATGTGATACAATAATTATTCAATTACTTGACATTAAAAATGATTATTGTTCTTGAATAGTGTTTGGTGATCCTATTATATCTTATATGATAGGTTCATCCAGATAGTCGTCCAATACCTTAGGTAATGATTATGTTCTTTATAATATTATATTTGATGTCAGTCGTATGATTATTATTATTTTTAAGGCTTCTGTAAGGATTACATGAAGGTTATATTAAATGATATTTTATTATTTTAATTTTTTTCTATGATTTATATTGGTTCATGATGTTTCATTTATTCTTGATTGATATCACATGGTTCCGGATTATTGATTCTGATGAATTGTTCCATTGTGATGTTATTATATTTTATGACCCCTATATTGATGTGAATGAGTTCTTTCGTATTTTCTCTTTAACCCTTATTATGTCATCATACCCTTTTTATAACCCCTTTTAGATTTATGACATTCAACTGATAATTCTTATATATACTCATTGTGAGCATTTGATCTCACATTTCTGATGAATCCTATTCCCCCTGTTAAAAATAATGATTTTGAACGAGTTTTATCTAGAATTAATTTCATATGAAATATTAATATGTCTTATTGTGATAATGAAAATATAATATATGTGTGATAAATTCTCATATTAAGTAACTTGAATTTTTATGCATGTGTTTTTCATAATTCTATAATACATTAAACCTAAAAAGACCTCTATGCTGTTTGTGATCTGATTTTTCATTTTTATTTTATAAGGATTTGATTGATAATAATGGTTCCTCATTATTAGCATCCAATACCAAAATATAATTTTTATCATTTCAACACCAAATATTAGAGTGTTGGCTCTGGTATGATATATATCCTCTAGATAAAACCATTTTAAAATTATTATTATTATTAAATGTAAGAGTGTTACATGTTTGATTGTTCTTATAATATAATGTTATAAAGGTTTTAATATCATTAATTCAAAAAATTCAAATATAATCGAATATTGGTTATGTATGGATTAAATATACTTGTATAATAAATTTAAGTAATGTTTATGGTCCATTAAATAGTCTGTATGATTTTAATTTTGACAGTTATTTAACTGATTTACCATATACCATGGTAAAAAATCATTAGGGTTACAATTAATATTAAAAATAGTTCCAATTTACAAATATTTTACATCATAAATCCAAATTTAAAATACATTTTTCTTAATTAAAAACATATAACTAAAATAATTTATTTTAAAATTAATCCAGTGAAATACATTGAAAACTGTTCACATGAAAAATTCATTTTCAACCAAATTATGTACTTATACCTATATAAGGTATAAGGATAATGAAATTCTCATTTATTTATAATTTATATATCTAATTATTAATTACATTAATTTGAGATAAAATGAATAGAAAAATTGGTATTTTTAATATAATAAAAATTAATTTCCTAAAATGAATTTAATATTTGAAAATTAACTTCCAAATTTTTTTTGAAATTATTTATAATTTCACTCATAATATTTTAAAAGCACATTTTGTAAGAGAAAATAGCTTTGAAGAATAAAATGTCTTTACTAATATTATATGACTAATTTTAGAAGATTATTTAATAATTTAATAATGATTATGAACATTATAAATTTCACAATTCAGTTAATACAATTCATTCCCAACAATTTAACTTATTTGTTTTAATATTATCATTTATATAATAGTATTATGTTGATCGTTCATGCTCGGTGTTGTATTTAATTTATGAAATAGAACATAGTAATTCCATTTAAAATCATATGATATTACATTACCTCAACATTAATATATTTATTTCTCAAAATTTTAATTGGGTCTCAGTAACTAGGGTTTGACATCTTAAAATACCTTTTTTGAAATCCAACATCATAAGAGGTTTATAAAATTTGGTAATGTATTATATCAACAATACTATATAAATAATATTTATTTTTATGCCTACAAATACCATTGTATTTTTTATAAATGATAATACATTAATTGTATTTCAATAAATTAATAATCATTGAAATAATTAGGACAGAATTATATTGAAGGCTTTTATTAACAGGGAATATTCATTAAAGGGTTTGGAACATGTTTTTATGTTTTTTGAAAATATTTTACATTCCATATTTTGTTAAAAAAAATAAGAAGAATAAACCCTATGCATGTAAAAACATTTAAGGGAAGTACCCTATATTTTAAATAGTGAGTATGCAGCATCGAACCTCTATTTTAATAAAATTATGGTCAATGAACTTTACATTTAGATGGAACCATGAATTTGTTATGGGAAGAAATTATGGTTAAAAATCCCTACAATAATAAGGAACACTAAATTTGAGAAACAAATTGATATTTAATCAACCATATATTTATGATCAACCTTAATTTGAAAAACATTTGTTCTGAGAATGAACACTATGTAGTTGAACCCTTCAATTGGTATTTTTTCATTTAATGAAGGAAACCTACTTTTGACTATTCAACACAATAAGTTTAAATGTGTGATTCTATTTGATATTACTATTACAGTATTGAGATAATTATAGATATGTTAAAATCACATTTATGACCAATTAAAATCCAGTTATGATTGATTCAAAAAACTCCATTCATTGTAGAAAATCAAAAATGTTCTTAATGTATTTCTTGAATCCCCTATTTATTTTGTTTTAGAATATTCTCCTTCTATCATGTGATTCTCTAGGATCATTAATACCAAATAAAGTAGTCTACTCTATATATTCTATTACAATTTCCTTTTGAAAAACATGGATACATACACATATATTTGACTGTATTCTGGTGGATATCTTTTATATTGCAGATACATCATTTTGATTGATAATAATTATTTATAAAGAGGCTTTAATTTGAACATTCTACATAATTCAACCATATATCACTATTAGTGTGCCGATTCAATTTTTTGTTATAAAAATTGAAGATCATTTTCAATGACGTTCACTTTAGTGTTTTTCTATCATGATGACATTAATTTATAGAGACGAGGATTAATATTCAATTAATTGATTACACAATTGTGAAATTCAACATGAACCATCTATAAATGAAATTCTTTGGATTTATTAGAGTTTCGACTGCTCTGACATAGTCGAGGTGGAGTCTCATCTTCTTGATCTAATATATGGATAATTGGTTCCATATAAAAGAACTAGAAGGCTGTATTTGTAACCTTTTTTAAAGGTTTCATCTTCCTATACTCAGTTGTGGAGTTTAAGGTGTAGTGATAAGAGGACCTTTTATGTGAAATTCACCTTACTCACATAGAGAGTTTCGGGGAGTATACAAGGGGATCTTTCTACCCCAAACACAATAAATTGTTTGTCTTTATTATTTCCTTTTATCGAATACTCATATTTCATAGAGAAGAAAATACTTCACATAATTATAAATCATAAAAGAATTCAAAAGCCATAGTTTATGAATTTTATCAAAAAGACAAAATTCTCCACCTATTTTGTTTTATTTTTTTTATTCTGACATAACAATTGGTATCAAAGGAAAACTATTGTGATAGTGCTACTACAATCAAAAAGAGAAAATTCTTTACAATGAAGATGTAAATGGATGATCTGAAAGAATGAATGTCTAAGGTTCATGATCCTTAATATAATTGTGAAGACTATGGATACTAGAAATATTGTATGATAATTTATCAAAAGAATATGAGATTCAAAGTTCATTTAAATATTATCAATCCTTATGTGATTCCTAAAATACCAAAGACTTGGGATGCGAAAAACATGCGCCAAATATGAGATCATATCTAAGGAAATTAATGATATCATCTATGGCCATGGACCTTATGAAATCAATCAGGTATCACAATTCCCTACCACCTATTAAATATGGTAAACAATATCCATCACATATGAAGGAAAACAGAATATTATACAAATGATGTATGTTATTTCCAAACTAGTTTTTGACACTTTAAGAAATTTTGATGGTGAATACATAACACAAATGAATGGACTATTAATATAGAATGTTAAAAATATTTTTACCTTTTGAGATCCCATTAGTCAATTAGATCACTCAATTAATGTACTTAGAGTAATACCATTATAATATAATGGAATATCTATAGTTATCTGAAAATAGTCACCAATATAAAACATGACTATGAAAGAAATAATTCGAACAATTATGACATATTAAACAAAAACACAAGATGAAGCTCGAGATATCAAGTTAGTAAAAGGTAATGTAATTCTCTTAAGTGGACATATTTGAAGCATGAATTAATGTAAAAATAATATGTCCAACCAAATGAAAATTCATATTCCTCATATTCAAAAAGGTAACTGTCTTAGTTTTCTATAAAGTATAGAAAACTCTACATGGAGAAAATAAACATTCGAAAATAATTCAAGAAGGATGGAAGAGAACCTCATAAAGTAAGATTATATGAATGAAAAAATCTGGGTCTTATCATACTAGACTGACCACAATTGAATGATGGAAGAATGATGATTGAAATAAAACAACATTAAAATATATATTATGAGTATAAATCAAAAATATCCATGAAATCTATGTGGATTTTATATGAAGACTCTAGTAGCTCCTACAAATCTGATTCAGAGAAAGATCTAAAAAATATCAAAGACTATATGATCCTTATGTCTAATGAATAAGAATTGGTGCAATCATATTCTTCTTCTACCACTGACTATGGTGGTTTTTTCAATTATTTAATTTTCTTCTTATTATTATATTCTACAAGGAAATATTATTCATTATTAATAAACATAAGTAATTAAAAATATATATAATTTTGTTTTTGGTTAAAGAGACATTATGAGAAAACAATATCAATATCTAATTGAAAAATTCAATTCAACCACATCACATAGTATTGATCATCAAAAAAGGATAAAAGAATTACAGTATGATGAATAATCATATAAAAGTGCTGCTCTTGTTTTTAAATAAGGATAAATGACTCTAAATAATATTTTTAGAAATAGTGTTATTAAAATAAAAATATATTGGAATAGGAATCAAGGGTAGGAAATCAAAATTATATAGAAAATAATTTGTCACCAATTCAAAAAATACTACCTTCATTCATTGTGGAATAAAATGTCAACCTAATAAAAACCTTTATTTGATAACTCATCAAATTATTTTTCTTTAAAAAGAAATTTATTTCTAAATAATGTATAAAGAAACTGATAATTAAATGTTTGCAAAGATAAAAATGATCTAGATTTCTATATCATTTCTCGTTGACCCTACTAGACACAAAAAATTATGTGTACCAAAAAACAAATGCTTAATTGTTTTTTTCAGGAAAATGACACAGGAAAAATGATATTTGGTATTTGGACATTGGATGTTTTGAAAATATGTGTAAAATATCATCAAATTTTCATAAAGATGACTCAAAGTAATTGAGGACTAGTCACATTTAGTTACAATTGAAAAGGAAAGAATATTGGATTAAGAACAGTTGAAGATCCAAAGACTATATCAATCCAAAAAAGTACATTATGTGAAATGGTTATAGAAATACATGATAAGTTCTTCTAAAATTTGTGATGATATATTTTATGTTCATTTTTATTAAAAATAATTTTTTCAAAGATAAAATACTTAAATTTAGAACACCAAGAATTGGCAATGTTTGTACATTGGTTGTTAATTCCCAATCTAAATAAAAAGTGAACTGTTTAACTGCTAAGAAAAATGATTCATGGATCTGGAATAGAAGAATTGGAAATAGTAGTATATATATTTTATATAAATTATATAATAAAAAGTTACTTTTCGATTTTCCTAGTCTTCAGCTTGAAAATGATAGATTATATGATGCATGTCAAATTAGAAAACATCACCAATATTCTTTCAAATATATTAACAAAACTACTATGTCTAAACCATTTGAACATACATATATTTATTTTTTTAGACCATCCAAAGTAACAAGCTTGTATAGTAAATTATTTTTTAATTTTTTAGTTTATAATTTTTGAGGATTTATTTAGGTATATTATCTAAAACTCAAAAGTTGAAAATTCACTATTTTTAATATTTTCTCAAAAATTTTAAGGAAAAGGATTTCAAAATAATTTTAGTGAGAAATTATTATTATGTAGAGTTAGAGAACAATGATTTTAGTTATTTTTTCCGGAATCCTAAATATTCCCCACACCTTCATTAAACCAAGAACATCTCAACCAAATAGAATTGTTGAATGGTTAAATAGAACTATTCAAGAAATGGAAAGGACTATACAGAAAAAATATAATATTCTGACATATTTTTTTCTATAAGATTTAAGCATAGAATTCTATATCACAAATGGAGTTTTGATAAGCCCTATAATTAAAAATACATGACATGAACATTAGTATAATGGAATCCCTTAAGTAAATCTCTTTAATGTTTTTGGTAGCAAGGATTATATCATGAATACTAAGGAAAACCATGGAAATTTTGATTCAATATGTGATGAAGGAATATTTGTAGGATATTCAAAAACTCTTAAAGCTTATATATTTTTTAATAAAAATTAAAGTATTGGTGACGAATCAGTTAATTTGAATTTTGAAAAAACTAGACCTTTTATTAAATAGAATAATCCTACATATGAAATTACTGATTCATTTAACAATATGATACATGAATATATTAAAGATGATTTTCTAAATGATAATAATAAAATTTTTCCCATTTTAGAAGAACATAAAAGTGAAGAACCAGAAAGTTTATTTTCGAGGCAGTCCCAAACATTAAAGAATCCTCCTTTAGAAACCATTATAGGAGACATAGATATAGTAATTACAACTAGATGTAATATTGGGAACCTAGTTGAATTTTATTCAATTATATGTCAGGTATAACCTCAATCTATTTAATAAGATTTAGAATATGACAGTATAATGTTATCATTGAAATAAGAAATCAACCAAATTAAAATAAATTATGTTTGAAATTTAGTGGTAAGACCGTCAGATTATACAGAAATAGGAATGAAGTGGATTATTAGAAATAAACAGGATTATCAATGGATCATAACTAGAAAAAAATCTAGATTATTAGAAAAAGGATATAATCATGAACAATGTATATATTATGATGAGAAATTTTCCATAGTATCTGGACTAGAATCCATTTGAATACTTTTTGTTTATGCCTCTCATATGAACATTAAATTATATCATATGGATGCTAAATCCTCTTTTTGAAATGTATATTTAATATATTATTGTTATGATAAATAACAAAAAGGTTTTTAAAACCCTTATATTCCAAATTGTGTTTATAAACATACTAAAACACTTTATCGCCTTAAATAAGAACCTACAACTTGGTATGAAAGACTGAAATATTTTTTTGTTTGAAAATGAATTTTCTATAGGATTAGTAGATCCTACTCCTTTTATGAAAATATTTTGTTCTAATATTTTATTATTAGACATTTATTTTGATGATTGTTTTTCAATAAATAAAAATCATTGTAATGAATTTTCAAATATAAGTTAAATAGAATTTTAAATGAGTATAATGGAAGAACTAAATGTTATTTTTATTTATGATCTATCAAAACGATTATGGAAATTTTTTAAACCAATGAAAATATATTATTTTTTTATTGTAAATTACTGGACATGGATATTTAAAGTCTTATAAAACACTTATATTTACCAGTATAAAACATGATTTGTAGGAAGCTAGAAAATCTGTTGAAAAGAAGTTGTATATAGGTATGATTGGATGTTTACTGTATCTTACTATTATCAGAGTAGACATAATTTATTTTATATACATATGTGGAAGCTTTCATTCAAATCCAATATAATCCCATATTACTTTCGTTAAAAGTTTTTCTTAATATCTAAAAGGTAATATTTTTAATCACTTAATTACCCAAAAACATTTGATTTTTAAATAATTTCATATTTCGATGTATATTTTTGAGGATTTATATTAGATAGAAGAAGATCCTTAGAAACCTGACACATTTTAAGAAAATAAAAACTATCATGGTCTTGTAAGAAAAAACACTTCGTTTCCCTATTAACTGTCAAGGTATAATATTTTTATGCTGGAAGATGTTGTGCACAAGTATTGTTGATTGAACACACTCCACTGAACTTTGGAATAAATTTTAATAATATTACTTTATTATATGATAACATTAGCACTATGAATATTCCGAAAATCCTATAAGTCATTCTATGACTAAGAATATTGATATAAAGAATCATTTTTAAGGGTTCATGTTCATAAAAATGATTGATCTTTAGAATTCTTAAATACATAATGTTAGTTAACTGATATTTTTCTAAAACACATCTGGCTGAAAGGTTGGATTTTATTAAGGGGAAGTTGTGATTATTTAATTATAAAAAATTATTTAAAAATTTATATAAATAATTTTTTTATTATATTTATTAATGTTTAAATTATTTTAATTTAACATTAAAATTAATATTTCATTTATTTTTATAATTTAATTTTTGTTATTTTTAGTTTTAAATTTTGTATTTTCAAAAGAAAATTTAATGATTACCCTATATAATCAGAACAAGAAACAAGACCACGTAATAATTTGTGAGAAAACCCTTAAACATTCTATACCGTTTGTTTTCAATCCTTTTCTCATCCCAAATCCCTCATATTTCATCTAAAACCTAGAATCTAAAAACCTTCAATATTTAGATACTAAGAAATGATGATATCCCAGAGTACATATGAAGGTGAGCCAATCTATATGAAGCCTCAATGTATCGCCTTCAAGAAGATTATTTAATGAAAATTCATATATTCTGAAGGGCTATATGAGACCACCATTCTTCTCAAGAAAGGACTAGTATTTCAAGGTTTGGAATTTCTATTTAATGAGGAGAATATAGATTTTCTTTACGATAAATAATCAAATATGTTTCATAGAAATTATCGGTGAAGTGTTAGGTCCACTAGGTCAAATACCTAGAGAGGGGTGTGAATCAGGGTGTGATAGATTAAAACTCTAGCCCCTTCAGATCTTGTTTCATTATTGAACATAACACATTTCTCTCTTTCTTTGGTGGAAATATATGAACACAAATGAGATCATGCATAGGACACATCAATTTTACATGGTTCATCGTCATTGTTCTGTATCCAAGTAGAATACAACAGCGATTTGTAGATATACCAAATCGCTTAAAGGTCACTACCAATTACATGGTTTGTTCTAGTTCATATAATCCCAATATCACAATCTTGAAAAGGATTGGGTTCTGATTACTTCATTCTAAAGGGTCACTCTCTATGTACCTTCCTCTAGCTCTCTACCAGTGGGAAGGATCACCATCTTCCACTTCCTTTTCCCACTGCTATTGGAAAGGATCCACTCACAGTTTATAGACATGTAGGTCACGTCATTTTTTATGAAATCACACATCCTAAAATGTAGTTATATTACTGATTGATGTCCCTTTTTACCTGTAGATGTAATGAACTATCCCTCATACTGTTTGGTAAGTATACATTTCATTCATGAAATTTTCTAGATATTATGGAAGCTTCCTTGGGTCCCCTATGAACCATATTGATTTCTCTATTAACTATATAGTGGGTATGCTTAAAGAATCACCTCTCCACAGACATCTTTTTCTTCTAGGAACCATCCGCCTTCATAAAATTATTCTCCTCAGCTTCTACATACTATCTCAGCTTATACATATAGTATTTACTTCTATTATCTATAATTTCTTCAATGTACCGCCTTTATATTTCCTTATTACACATACAATCTCTGCTTCTAAAAACCATATTTTCTTTTATATACCACATGCATAGTTCCTTATTCTATGAAACACTTCTTCATCTGAGGTCTTCTACGATAGATAAAATACTTTAACAGATTTGGTTCTATGAAATGATTCAACATTCGCAGAATCCACCTCACAAGCCTCTTTCAGACTTCACTGATTTTCCAGAGAAAAGTTTGTTTCTGATGAAAAATTCTATACATCATGAAGAGATTATTTCATCTTATATAGTAACATACATCTTCAAAATCCTATAATATGAGATTTAACCAAATATTCAACGTTGTACCACATTCACTATGTACTACTCATTCCATGAACTGTTTCCTTACTCACTCCACCTACTGCCTTTCTTCAATCACAGAGGCCAAAATCACGGTCTCATTTTTTCAAATGACATACTTCAGGACTTCTCAAATCATTGAAACATTTCAATGAATGATAATTCATCCCACGTACCACATTAATTTGTCATGAACTATCCCCCTGCATCCTAATAGCATTCATATATATTGGCCTTGAAACAATCTATCACGGACATACTTCCACAAAATATCCCTACATCTGTGTAGTTTCTTTGATTCTACCTACCATATTTGATTCCACGTACTTTCTTCGCTTCCACGTATCGCGTATAGAGTTCATTCATCTATTAATCACAACTTCTATTGTGAGCTTCAATGCCTAACCAAATTCTTTCATGGAATTGCTTCTGTAAATTGATTCACCATTCCTGGAATCCATCTTGTGAACCTATTTTAGACATCACCAAATTCCCAGATTCAAATTTGTATTCTTATGAAAAACACTATACTTAGTGATTGTATAATCACTTCGTTTATAGGAATACAAATCCATAAAATCCATTAAATCGAGATTTACCCAAACCATCAATGTGGTGTGGAATTCACCATGTACTTATTCTTATACAAACCGGTTCCCAATGCAGTCTACATATAGCCTTTATTCATTAATATCATCCAAAATCACCATCTCAATTTCTCCAATGATGCCCTTCACAGCTTATCATATCACCACCTCATTATCATGAATTAAAATCCATCATTAATACTGTCAGCCTCCCAAGTACCAAATTCCTTCACCTCAAACTGTTTTCTCCTCATCAAAATATGATAAAATATCTTCTCAAATAGAAGAAAAGAGTTCTCGATTTCATTTCTACAAATTTATCAGATTTTGAAATTCCATCATGATGGAGTATTTCATTTTGTTCATTGATCAATTGGAAATCAAGATCATGAATCATAGGATATTATGTAATTTTTTTAGATCAATAAATATTAGATTTTTTTTAATGGTGTTGGAGGAAGACCATACAGTCTAGTTAATGTTTATTGAAACTAATAGATCTCTTAGTGCTAATGCTAGGGATAAGATTATATACCCAGACATGTATATCAGGTTTATGTTTATTAGTGACATCATAATGATCATTCCCAGATATATGATGAGATATCTGAGTTATTGATTCCATTAATAGGTATGGATTTAATTTTTCCCTTATAAAATGATACTTTATCTCATTTTGTTTGTAAAAAAATTGATTTTTTATTTTTTTGTTGAGAAAAATGTCAATATAGCCCTATATTAAATGGTGTTACTCAATGAAAATTTTACTTCATTTGGACTATAGTAAAAGTTACGATATTTCATTATGTTGTAGATGACTGAACAATTCAAGATCATTTTCTTAGGTGGATAAATGAAAAATCATGTATTTGAGAAATAAATAAGTTGAAGAATCTATAACAGAAGCTATACATCATCCTACCAAAATAAATCTTTGATATGATTATACATATCTTTATGATGAAGGTTCAGAGGAATGAAATTGTGAGGATCTTTTCGTAAGAACATGGAACAAAGAAGAACCCCAACATGGGGATCCAATGTTTTTATCTGGAGATGCAACTCATTTTGAACATTTGAAAGAACCAACATAAGGTATGGATCAAAAATCAAAATTCCTAGCCTAAGAGATTCATTTTGTTCCTCAAACACATCAATAGAAATAAACTTCTCAAGTAGATCAGTATGCTCTAAAATTGTTAAATCATACCATTGAGATCATTTTAATTATTATTGTATCTACCATAGGTCAATCCTTATAAATAAATAAATATATTTCAAGAGAAAGGATAGAGGTTATTAATGGTATGTATTTTCAAGTGATAATTCTTTGGATAAATATTTAGTTGTTATGAAAGTGGCCGCTAGTTAAATATTTTAGATGAAGGAACATCTGATTCCTTGAAATATTAGGTTAATGATCTTATAATTATTTTAAAAAGGTTATATATGAGAACTATAATATATGAAAATAGATAAAAGCATTAAGAAACTCTATATATAAATTGAGAAATTTATCTTCATCATGGATGGAATTAAATTCTATTCTGAATCAGCTTCAAGATTTAAGAGATCATTTTACATCAAAATCTGGGTTTTGATGCATTTAAGATAGATTTGTTAGACCAGTTTGGGAAGCTAAAATCCAAATCTACTTCTAAAAAAGATTTTGTAGATTTGAAATGAATCTTGGGAATTCAATTTCCTTTAATTTAAAGAGATATGAGTTAGTTAACTGATTTTTCCATTACATCTACAAAACCAAAAGATCTGATCAAGAGATTTAATGCTATCAAATCATCAATGGAGGATATGAATTATTGGAATCAAATTTTTAGTGTAATAGTACACCTTTATCAATTCATTTGGATAAAAAGAGTTATCATTTTTACCATATTTCATCAAGAGACTCCACATCATGTCAATGATTAATAAGTTCAGTGATAATCTATCTCAGTTATTATAGAGATAGGAGAATCTGTAAGGCTTTTGGAAATTCAATTTTGGTTGAAAACATGAAAAATATTTATGATTCATGAATTATGATAAATTAGTAAGATTATTCTATTTTAGAAATGTAATAATAAAATATTGCAGAATAAGATGTAAATTTTCAAGAGTCTCATGATTTACTGGAACCCGCACCAGAATCCAATCTTGACCAAAACCTTTCACATTCTACAAGATCTGTTGTTCAAGTCCTTGCCTCATAGTCAAACCCACTTGTGTATTTGTAATGTTTTTATAATAAAATGTCTGTTGATTCTTTTATATTATGTTCTTGTATTCTATATTTTTTATATGTATCTCCACTTCTAGAACTGATGTTTTATTTATAAAAATAGTAAAATATAAACTTTTATTTTTTGTTTTTTGAAAAATAAAAAGCGTTTTTACTTTTTTGTAATACTTTATTTTTTATATCACAAAATTGGGATAAAATTGGGTAAACAAAACATTCATAATCAACATTAAAATAATTTTTTTAATATCAAATTAGTTAAGTGAAATCATAATATTTCCTTGATATAATTAAATATTATTAATTTAGTATTTACAAAATTTTAAAAAATATTTTATGTTTTTTATCATTAAAAGAGAGAGATTTATTGGCATATATTTTCTCAACAATAATCTATAAATATTATATATTTTTATTCTCATAAATACCCTAATTTGTATTACTAATGATATTACTCTAACTGTTTCTTTAGAAATAAATATGCATTGTAATATTTATTTTGTAATTATATTCGAGATTTTAATTCACAAGGAATATTCATTTAAGAATTTGGAACCAATTATAATGTTTTCTAGAAACACTGTATATACCATACATTTTTTGTTGTGATGTATGGAACATACACTATGCTTGGAACAACATGTAAGGAATGAAACCTATATTCAGAATAGTATATTTGGATAATCATCCCAATGCTTTTAGAAATGTATGGTTAAAGAACCTTATGTTTGGGTGGAAACATTTTTTTAATAGGAGAAAAATGTATGGTTATAAAACCCTATATAAGGGGGAACCAAATGTTTATGAGACAAATGAATAGTCGACCAAACATACTTTTATGATAAAAAATACATTCTAAATCTTATGTTCAATGAATGAACTCTATGTAGTTGAACCCTGTTTTTTTATTTTTTTTATTTTATGATGGAACCCTACATTTTAATATTCAATTCCGAAATATTAAATCTGTGATTATATATGAGATTTCAACAATGGTCTTGAAAGATTTAACGATATGATAAAAATACCCGCTACAAAATATTCCACGCTCGTTATTATTGATTCAAATAATCGTATTCATGATAGAAAATAAATCATGTTTTTAAGGTACGTTATGAATCCAATTTTAATTTCTTACATGAATATCCACTTTCTATCATGGGATTTCATGGATTTGGAATACCAAATAATGAAATCAAATATATATCATATCATAAATTATTTTTAAAAACACGGATACATACACACATATTCGACAATATTATTGTGAATATATTTTATAGTGCTACTGCCTCATGTGATCGACTCTAATATTTTCTAAATATGCTACATGTTGAATGTTCTACATATTACAACCTTGTTCAACTGTTAGAGTAATACTTTTATTTGTTGTTATTCAAATTGAAGATCATTTTCATCCAAGATAACTTTAGATTTATTCTAGGGTGAATACATTCATTTCTAAAGATTATGATCCATATACTATTAATGGTTGCTATGATTTTGAAGTTCGACCCAAAACCTAAAAAAATAAAATTATTTTAATTTATTGATGTTTCAATTACATATAATCAATTATGGTTGAGTAATAGATTCATGATATACGATGTGGTTAACTGGTTCCCTAGAAAAGAAATATAAGGCTCTATTTTTATCCATGAGGTAAAGGTGTCAACCACCTTCACTCAGTTGGGGATTTTATGGTCTAGTGGTAAGAGGAAAATTCTAGTGAAAATCACCAAACTCATGGAGAGAGCATTGGTGGAGTATACAATGGGTTATTTTTGCCTCGAACCATTGTAAAATTATTCATTTAATTATTTTTGTTTACCTACTCCTCATATTTCATACTAACGAAAACACTGAATATCATCATAATGAATATAGTAAGTCAAAATCCTGATTTGGAGAGGTTTATCGAATAGAAACAATGAACCCCCTCTTGTGTAGTCTTTTTCTTATTATAACATAATAAAAACTACATCCACATGAAAAGAGTGGAAGGAAAGCATGAAGGTCATCTGGAATAACATATAGTTAGTTTCCAAGTAGTGGAACATATTTTCTATGTGAAGTCACGGATATAAAAGATAAATGTAACTCCAAATGAATGATAGAGAGTGATATGGAACATGGACATGATAATGTTAACCCTAAAATAACATTAAATAATCAATTCGTTAAAATACGACTAATTTCTCATTAAGATTAGTAACTTGATAATGTTTTCAATTCGACATACTTTTATTAGAGTTTAGATATTATTTTACAATCTATAAAAAGAACATAATGAAATACCCTTACCTGAAATCTATAATTTCACCTTTAATTCAATTCCCAAAAATGTATTATCATTTTCTCCAAATAAAATTTTTTAATGATTAATTTATCTTTCTTGAAGAACTATAAACCACTTAAATAGACCACAAAGTCCACAAATGAAAAACAATACATTCTTGTTATCTTTTTAATTAACCAAAAATTAAATGATTAAAACATGATAATATAATTCCCAAAGTGAAGAATCATCTATAAGAAGAATACTACTTTAATTTCCCAAATTCAAAAGTGATATCCATAGTTAAAAATAAATAATTCCATAAATAACTATCCTTAATATCCCAAAAAATATTCCAACATATAATTAATTACCAAAACCAAATATATTTGATCACATAATCTTAAATGATTATTTTAAATATCTTTCTCCAAATATCTTCAATTACTCTTGACATGTCATAACAATATGTAATTTCCCTACACATATAATCTCGGTGATATTCTAATAATTTCAATAAATAACCTCAATCACAATAAATTCATCATAAAATCATATATGTTTAAGTAAGAAAAATCATCCTATAATTGTCAGATAATTATCCATGGTATTCTTTTTTACCTTAATCCAATAATAACCCAACAAAAATATTGTGTTTTTCTTATAAAACAAAACAAATAAATTAATCACCAAACTAATTTCAAATCCCATACTGATCCGTACGAAAAAGAAAATGTTCCAAAAATGATCATATGAATTGTCTGTAATGTTAATTAAAAATGGTTTACAACATCATACTTACCATGTCATCATGTAGGCCAATGATAAGTGACGAACCCTTATCACCCTTCGACTGTGGGTTCAAACATCATGACATTGTCATATGTTATATGTTATTATCAAGGATTAAGTGGTTGATAGAGGGGGACATGAACACTAAATTCCTCAAATATCTTAGAATAATTAGGAAGTCTAGAAGGAAATTATCCTTCCTCAATTTTGGAGAACAAATCATTCATAATAAACAACATATTTGTTCTTATATTGTCTAAATTTACATTGGACTCATAAATAGACCAAGTTTTGATGGGGATTTGATAGAGGGAATTATTTCTTCTTTGGTTTCCCGTGAGGATAACAAATTTTTCACCAGAATACTATATATTTTTAGATAAAATATGTTGTCTCCAATCTTAATACTAGAATCTCCCCTATCACAGAATTATTTAACAACTATTTTTCTTTAAATATTTGGAGGTTATAAAAGATGACATCTAGAAGTTGGTAACTTATTTCATCATGAATGGTGTGCATCCTCATGGACATAATTCCCAATTACGTACCTTGATTCCCATTATTGATAATTCTAGTGAAATTAATCCCTTTAGGAAAAATGTCTTTGTCAACACAATTTACAAGGATATTAGAAAAATAATCTCTAAAAGGATATTTATCATTGCATCAAAAATAGTATCTTTGAATCAATTTGTTTTTATTAAAGGGATATCTATTCAAGAGTGAATTTTCACTTATTTATAATGATTTAATATTATTTGAAAATGGGTAATGGGGGAAGAATTTCTCTAAAAGATGATATTAATAATCCTCTTGACACTTTGGATTGGAATTCCATGTACAAGGTGATTGGATTCTATGGATTTAATATCACTTTCATTAATTGGTTTTCTTACCTAAATGGATCTTATTGTGTTTCGGTTATAATTAATGGTTATCACTAAAGGTATTTCAAATACCCTAGAGGTTTTATCCAAGGATATCTCCTCCTGTATCTCATATTTTTTATTATTTAGGATTACCCTCATTATGCTCATCACTCAGATAGTTTCTCAGGGAAACATAATCCATTACAAGCATCTAGGTCTCCCACCGCCTCCAATATTCTCTTTTATAATAATTATTTCGTTCATTTATTACAGAGGAGTAAGAGTAATATTATAATTCTTAAAAACATCTTACATCACTATGAATGCATCTCTACGAAATGATTCAGTTGGGACAATTCATTTATTTATATTTGGAAAATGTTTACCATTTCTCGAAAGAATTACACTCTCTAGAATATTGGAATCAAAGAGGGGGATAGTCCCTTCAATTTCCTTGGAGTACCACTATTTTTGGGTAATCTAAGAGAAATATACATTTCTTAAATTTTTGGACTTGTTTATTTCACAACTCTCATCATGAAAGGGAAGGATTTTATCCATGGATAGTAGGATTAGTCTAATGAAGTCCTTTATTGTCTCCAAATTAGATTACTCTTTTCTGGTTTATAAATGCCCCAGAGGGATTATTAAGCACTTAAATAGGGGAATCAAGAAATTTATTTAGAGTGGGAATGTATATAAAAGGATTGTGGTTAACATACCTTTGAATACATTTTTTATATCATTATTTAATGGTGGCATGGGGATAAAAAATATTAGGTTTTCAATGATGGTCTCCAAGCATGGATTACCTGGAATTTCATTAAAATAATTATAGACTATGTGGGGTTTATCAAATCACTTTTTATTGATAAATTGAATTAGATTAAGAAATCATTACTTGAGTCATCAATGTGGAAATAAATTAAATCATATTTCCAAAGAATCGTGACTTTTTCAAGATGGATGGTAAATAAGAACTCTATTACCAAATTTTGGCATGATAATTGGACTGATTCACCTTAAATTTATGATTTAAAACCGATTTACCAGAACTATGATGTCAATATCTCCATCAAAGATGTTTTTGATGCTCCTCACCCTCTATTGCAGGACGAGAGTTAGGAAATTGTTGATAATTACAATATTTTTACTGGTTTTTATTTTCTTTCGTGGGAGCCATCCAAAAATGTAATTAATAATAATAAATTATACTACAAAAATATCTAGTAGGATTATAATATGGATATTAATTAACTCACTATTATAAAGAAGGGATGGATTATACCATACCATCTTACTATCATCTGGAGGATTTCTTATAATCGGTTTCCCACTAATAATGTTATGTAGAATTTTGGAATCACATTCCTATATTAGTGCATCGCATTCCCTCAGCATAGGGAGGATGAAAAATATCATTTTCAAATATATGAAAATACTATGGACATATGGAATGAGATCTCAGACATATTTGATTTATAGGGGATTAGATTCTTAGGGTTTTTTGATATCTTGTACTGATGGTCTCATATCCTATGATATACTTAGACGCTTATTTTACTTTTTATTTTTATAGAATAATTTCATAACACTATCTTGTGGTATTTCCATACCATTATTTATGATGGTACACCACACTTTTATGATTATGGTTGTGTAGCCGAACCTTGTAGCCATCAAGGATTATAGTCTGTCATGTATTAGATTTTGTGGTAATAGTGAGTCGAACATATGTACTTTATTAAATTTGGGTATCTCTAGAAATTTAAGGCTATTGAAGGGTACCATTGATGTTTTTTTTCCCCACATTTCCGTTATAACATCAAAATTTACACGGATAGAACCTCTAAAAAATACCCTAAACTCTCAGGGTGTTGTGCCATCTTTTGTGATATTGAGAAAAATTTTAAAGGTTGCTTTTTTGGATCTTGTGGATTCACGTATTCTTTGGAGGTGAAGATGCATGGAATGATTCCTCATATATCTATTTTAATGAAGAATGGATGAAAAAACCATTGTTTAAAAAGTGATTCTTCCATTATTGTGAAATCTATCATAAATTTTGAAGCTCATATTTAATTGATACGTACATATAAATGGATGGAATGCTTGAATTATCTCTTGAGTTTAAACCACATAATCATGTAAGTCATTAGGGAGGCCAACATGGATTTGGATGGCCTTTAAAATTAGGGAATTTGAATGACTCTCACATGGCCAGACTCACTCCATGATTACTTGATTTCTCATTAAGAAAATGATTGTAAAAATACCTTTCACTATGGGATCTTGTAGTTTTTTATTATAAATAAATAACAAAAACTTTTGTTAGTGGAAAACATTTTAAATAATAATAATTAATAAAATTTATTAACCAAAAATTATTTTCACATAAATTTCATATTGTATCACAAAATTTAATAACACCTAATTACCTCAAAATAAATGATCATATAAACTTTAATGTGTATCCATTTCAATTAAAAAATTTAAAAAATTTATAAGGGAATTCATCCTCAAATGTAATCTTTAGATGAAAACAAAAGGGTCACATATACCTCATACATCTATCAAAACTCATCATATGTCTCCCAATGTCCTCTTATCATCAAAACTGTGTTAATAATTTTAAAATTTTTATAATCCTAAAATCTACCATAACTCTTGAATGTATACACCTTAATAATTCAATGTTATTCATAATCACATACCAATTATTTTCCACCTCATCCATTAATACTTATCTCCTTATAATATATGGATCATGTACTATGATTTAACAATCTCAATAGCTAAGAAAATAAATAAATCATAACATTCATATGAATTGTTTTGATTTCTCATATTCAACTATAATGGAATTAGGCATTGGTAAATATATTTATATATATATATTATTTCTTGATAATCCCATTTTTTATGTTCCCCCTAGGACATTAATTTTCATAATGGCCATTCTCTCAACATTTAACGAATTATAATGATACCTGGGTAATAACTTATATTCCATTCATGGAGTTTACTGAACACTTCCTTTTTTTCATGGCTGATGATGACCCCAATTACCATATATAAAAACTAACCATGTTCTTTTATGAAAATTTCCAAGGTTCTTCTTTCCAAATTATTTATATACTGTTCATTTAATATGTTTAAATTTATTCTCATTATCATCTTTACTTCCTTGTGGATTTATTTCTCTCATCTTAGATACATTATGAAACTAATATAATTTCATGTTGTTAATTATTACTCATGATATATGTTTTATAATTACCACATGTGTTCCCACTACGTATACCATTTCATTAAAAAAAATCAAAAAACTACTGCATTTCCCTTCACACCCATTTTTTACATTGGTTCATGATGGATCCATCCAACAAGGTTTGTGAGTTAATAACAAAAAAAATCATAATATGCAATCTTAATGGGAGGATAAACACTACGATATCCTTATTCAGGGTATCTAAAACTATTTTGATTTATCCAAAATAAATATGACCCTCCCTACCATGATAACCAGTACTGTTATATAAGAATTTTATTTTATAATATAATAACATAAAAAACTCTAACGTTATATAAAGTCTTCTCTGATACCATTGGTAATGGTCTAGACGTATTACCAGTGAAAAATAATTGATACTGACCAAATAACTACATGGGAAGCTCAGACTCTATGGTGGTACTCTCATGATAATCCCATTTGTAATCCCTTTCCCATGGATCCCAAGGGCAGAGATCCATGTTTCACCCAACGTTCACAGATGAGAGTTCCCAAAGACCAAAATAACTCCTTTTCTTAGTTACCAATAGTATGGACCCAATCATATACATTACATTATCTAGTTTCTTTATAATAGAATTCACATAAATTTCCCTTATAACTATTTTGTTAATATTTTTATAGAAGTAGTTCATAATTCATACATTATAGTCCCATAAATTAAATGTGTACACTTTTACTCAGTTTCCATTTTCACATAAGTTTTTTCATGTATAACCTATTTTATTTAAATCAAAAATCTTCACAATTTTAATCTTTACCTCATCCTTGCCCCTACCCTTCATTATATCCCAATGAAAATATATTAAACATATAATTACAAAAAACACTCAATAAGAAACATAAAATAAGGAAAAAAACTATTCATCTATGAATACTTCTGAAAATATCCCATTTTAAAAATAAACATATTGGTCAAAATAACAATTTTCTTACCCAAGAAATCATATTGACTTTGAAACATGATTCATAAATTTTTTTATTTGAAATCAAAAATAAAAAAATTATATCATAAATGTTTCTTTGAAAATTTGAAAATGAATTGGAAACACTTTAATAGAGAAATAACTTTCAATTTGACACATGGAGTAAAAATCATTGATATAAATAAAGTAACCTTAATAGTTATATGTAGAATAATCATCATGGTTATAAATGTTTTCACCATAAAATTTACACTTGTATTAACCATAATAATTAAATTTTTAGTTAAAATCCCAAATACTAATTGGATACCATCATGGTTAACATCCAGAAATTTATTTATACTATCCATCATAGTTACCCAGGGATTATCCATCATAAATTTTTTTGGCATAATAATAATGTTAAACATAAAAACATTATCAAATGCATTGGAAAGTTATAACAATTACCACCCTATGTATATGTTCTATTAGTCTCACCAATGATCTATAATGGGTATTAAACTGCCATAAAATTTTTTTAAGGAACATATAATGAATAAAGCCTTGAAAACATATTAAATCACATGTAAAAAACAATTTTGAATATCAAAATTAATTTTTTTCATAAAATTAACATTTGAAATCTAAAAATATAACACCTAATAATGAAAATAATTTCATTGAAAATAATAATCAAAAAATTAATTAATTGAGGAATTGTGATGATGGAAAATCTTATTCATGACATGTTTGTAAAAATAATTTTTTTATTTTTTTAATAAGGGTACAAAGTTCAAAATTAAAATGGTATTTTTTACAGAAAATACATTATATTGATTCTAAATAATTATGAACATTTTTATATTATAGAATAGTAAAAATATGATAATTAATTCATTTCTTTAGATCCTTTATCATTTTTACTAATCCTTTTATCTAACTTATTACCATGTTATAACAATTACATAATAATTTATGTTCACATCAGATATTTGGGATGTATTTGGTACATAAGTCTGAAATGAATTTGACATATTGACCATGGTCAAAATGGTCAATGTTACATCATATATAGAATAATAATCATTACATAGTTACAAAATATTTTATAATACACACGTTTATAATGGTAATGAAAAATGAACTATGTTACAATCATGGGGATTGTATGTTGTACGTATGCATGAGTAGAATTTCCTTTTATCAATGATCCTTATGGAAATAATGTAAATATTATTTTAGAATTATAGTAATATAAATATATAGTATGTATCATATTTTTTAATATAATTATATATATCCTCTATTGGATGTTGTGATGAAAAAGAATTGTATCTCTTCCTAGAGGAGGTAGTCCAAACATATGCACAAAAAAAGTAAATATTTTTACATGAAAGGAAAAATAACAAGTTCATTGATATATTTTCATTTATTAATGATAAATATTTTATGTATAACAAATATAAATATTAATAACATCATTATAATCTATCTGTGATAGATGGTGATGGAAAAATAATGACATTAGTTCGTGAGTTTGTTGTTTTCTATACACTCGAATGATTTTTTTGATTAAATATGATGGGAGAGGATATGGATATTTGTTATAATATTAAAATATAATATATAAACATATGTTTGATATTGGTTTTTTTCATGGTTGTTGAATGTTTTATTGATGTGGAGTAATAAATGAAACAAAAACAAGTAGATAAAAATTGTAACTCTTCTTTACAAAACCTCCTTTGATTAACTTAATCATTAAATGGATGGTTTTTATCTTACACTATAGACTTCAATAATGAATTAATAAATTATATTAATGTATTTTGGTAATTATTGTCTATGATAAATAAGAATTTTAGGGTTAAGTACTTAGATTAAAAGGTTTCCTTTTATAAGAATGGGCAACGGAACTCATGGAATTTGTCCAAATATTCAGTTAATATTAATTAATTATTAATTAAAAATGTCTCAAAAATCATTTATTTCAATTATATGAGGATTATGTATCAATATAAGCTCATAAAATACCTTTTTGAGAATTTTTTGTTACATTTTAACCCTTTTCATTAGTTTTTAACCACTCATAATCCCTTTTTTAATATATAAAGTCATCTATGAGTATTATTCCTTGTGGGTAAATATAGTTACTATATATGTTATGAAGTCTAATAAATGTGAAATTTTTTATATTAAACTCAATATCCTAATCATGTGGCCAAATTAATGGTTTTAAAAAAATTATTTCACTATATAAAATATTGTTTCGTATTAAATATCACTAATGTCAATTTTAATAACTATTCATTTCAATAGATTTTATAATATTAAGATAAAATTAAAATATGAACCAATAATTTTAAAACATACATACCATTTAAATGGCATGTATAATAATATTTGATAAAATTATTCATCCCATATTTTATATCTTTTTTATTTTAAAAATCTTTTATTTGATATTCCCCTTAATTAAATAATTACAACATTACCATTGTGTATGGATTTAGAGTAACAATTGTTTAATAAATAGGTGAAAATAAAAAATAATGATCAATATAAATCATTTTATTTTAAAAAAACATGTATAGTTATATTTATTTGTTGGTACCAATTTATTCCATGTAAGAATTTAGAATATTTCCATGAATCCTTTTAGAGCTAGGTGCTGAGACGGTATGAGATTCATGGGTCCAATGTGTCTGGAATTAATTTTATTAATATAATAAATATGTTAAATGCCACATACACTTATAATTCTTTAAAAAATGTAAAAATCATTAATTCATTCCAATATATGAAATCTGAGGGCATTTGTGAGGTCATGGCATGTGTTTCCCTCTAGACGCAACATTACCATTTTCAGTATGAGGTGTTTGTGATAAAGTTTCCACATGCATGAAATTAATAAAATAAATTTATTTAAATGAATTAAACTAATTTAATTTATTCATCTATCCGCTTCCTCTTAAAATATATGTATATGATTAAATTATTGGGTTATCCACATAACCCAAGAGATCTAGAAAAATTATGGAGGAGAGAAAAGGTGGAAGGGGATTTCAGAACAGATCAGATCAAGGATCAGGTTTCGATATAGTTTGTGGATCTCTCCAACACAGGCTACACATGATAATTCTTCATTAGTTATCAATCAGGAATCCAAGTAGGATGTTTTCTGTCTGTATTTTCACCATTTTTTATATCATGATGAAAGTGATTCAATCACAAATAAGATTAATTAATGGATCATTTTTTTAAGTGTATGATATATTGGTAGGGTTTTGGGATAATAATTTATTTATTTTTTTCATTTTTTAATATTCATCTTCATTCTTACATTGGTATATCAATGTATCAACACTAAAATGATCAAATTTTGGGGTTCATTCATCTATTTTATGGTTTATGTATTTATCTCACTATTATATATGAATTCATCATTGAAAATTCTTTTTGGCATTTGATGAATACATGATGAACAATAAATATGTAGTTATTATTTTTCAAAATGGATAATTACAATTTTCAGGGAATAATATTTGATTAGATTATTATAATATCTGAAGATGGTGATGGATCAAGATTTTATCAGATTCGTTCTTCGTGGTTTTTGTGTGTGACTCCTAAGAGTCACGACATATAGGGGTTTTGATCATGAAATATGGATGGATTCCATGATTATTTAAATAGGAGTCCCATTAAACATCATATTCATGACCTAGAGTGTGATTAATGGGGGAATCAGAGGTTTGGTTGTCATGTATTAATATATGTGAATATTTTACTTGGTTTTCTGAAAAACCAGACTTCACGACATGTAGTCCTATGAACACATCATGGATCCCCTTCGATGGAGTTCTTGGGTTATGACGCTAAGAAAGTTGTCACACATCATGTCATGAAGTTCATATTCCATGATACTTGAGATAACTATCGTAGAGTGTATAGTTGGTACATGCCCAGGAGTTCTGGTGGAGTTACACACCATGTAGATCATGCCACAGACTGTGTACACCATGGAATAAAGTTCACGGTGTACATGATGTATATTCCCAATATATTATGTGGACATACACATTGTGTGTAGAGATCCACATGTTGTGTATGTTGTACTGTACATGGGAAAAGTATGGCTACAAATAGATTGTAATACTTGACACCTACACACTATATACCATAGTGACATTCCATGTAATGTAGAAAAGTGAATTCCATGTAAACATGAAATAAGAACATTTATAGAAATTATGTGGAATTCCATGTATCCTAAGGGATACAACTTTTACTCTATTAAGGGTAGGTGGGATTCCATAATATTCTTATCTCATCTTTTTTGTGATCTTGTGCGAGCTTCCCTTAACTAGTATCAGTTGACCGTTTTCCCTTGGTCCAACCCAATGAGTGTTTGATGTAGTATCTCGTTCATGTCATATATGGATACCCCTATACATTTTCTTCTGATCCATACTGTGGGAGTGATTTCTATTTTTATTGATTGAGTTAACTCATAACACATTGACTACTAAATCAGCACCTGGGATCTTATATCCCCCAAAGATTTTTGGATATATCATCATTTTCATTCATGTTACCTTATATGCGGTTTTGGAATTTTCATGACCAATATTTATGTATGTGTACATCCCCTATACAGAAGGATGTTTCTAATATGTTTTTGTGACACTTCAGTGGGCCCTAGGTGTTGGCCTCATATTCGTGTATTGTGATTTGATCAGTCTTATGATGTGTTTCCTGATCAGGTGTGTCTCTCATATGAACCCACTAAAGTTCCATTTTGTTGATTCCATATTAGCATGTTCTCAAGGATGAGTGTCATTAGTGGAAGTATATCTTGAGGAATGTGTTCTTTCAGATGAGTTTTATATGGAACCATTATGCATGAATCTTAGGAATTATTTAATGTTATGATCTTTACCTTGACATTGTGCACATTTTTTTATTATATTTGAATATTCTTCTAACATGTGATATTGAAATAAACCTATATATAGTTGACTGTAACTCCTGGTTCACTTTTTTTGATGATATTAGGGTTTTATATGGGGTATTTTCATAGTCACCAATGCTGGCCCTCTACACACATGTGACAAGTCTTATATTGATTATGGACCTTTTTCATATTTCTTGATGAACTAGGATAAGGATTATCTTGTTTGGGATTGAAATATTGATGTGTATACTCGTGTTTAATTTCAATGAATTCCCCTCATTATGAGTTGATCATACATTACATTCTATTTTTTGATGACATTATTTTTTGGCCCCATTATTACCCTTTCCTATACTTATTTTTGTACTACAGATTTGGGATTATATATGTTTTCATGCATTTCCTTTATTTCTATTATATTTTGTGTATTTATGGGATTGGATATGTGTGTGTTCATAATGGTGCTGAATAATAATTCATCCCATGTGTTATATATGCCTTATTGGTGCATTTCATAACCCCCTTTCCTATTGGAGGTTGTCTAGGGGTAGTTGAATCTCATACCTCATCATGTCAAGTCATGATAGGATTCCATATGATCCAATATGTATCTTGATGTTTTATGACAATTCCTAGGTATAGTATTACATTTTGGAGTTTCTTTTTTCTAACTATGAGGTGTGGTTTGGAAAATTATTATTTATTGATAAATGTTACATGCACAACTCTTTGGATATGGTGTCAAGTGTTGTCACATCGACCACCATATCTATTCTATTGGACTCTACTAAACTACTTGGGGAACTAGTTTATTTTGAAAATGATTGTGTGGAAAAATTGGTAAATGAAGGAAACATTAATGGTTTTTGGTTTACGAAACTTTATTGAGTTGGTTATCTATATATACTCATTGATCACATAACATATTGATGAACTTCAGTACATCTATCCAATAATATCAATCTAGGAATCTATTATAGTGACATGATAATGAACAGATGTGAGATAAGGATTCATTTAGGGGACCGACTCATGAAGAGTTTTATCGATGAGGGAACAAAGTAGTGCTACCACCTCTTGAGGAGTGCATGGATCCTTTTGTCGGTCTGGAAGATGTCTGTCCATGTGTTGAGCAGTCGATAGCTCCATAAGGGCATGAATATGGTATAAATAGGCCTGAAATGTTATGTGAGTTCCATATATGAAGATATATGAGGATCCAAAATGATACACACCCTTAATAATTTGATTTTTTACTGAAGGTCATACTCTGTGTTTAGGGTGTGTTTAGATCCTGATCGATAAAATGTTTTTGTTTACAACCCATTTTCTCTATGGAGAAGAATTTATCTCTGGTTGAACTATATTATGAAAAAACTATTCTATGTGTTCATTTTATGTTCTATAGATAGATATCTCCTAGTATGTGTGGTAGGCCATATCCCCTTCATCGGTGGTGGATGACTGGTAAGAACATATGGTTTAGATGTACAACATGAATGAGATCCCTCTCTAATCGTGGTTCTAGTGGAGAGACATATATATGGTGACATGGGGAGTTGGTAGAAAAAAAATGTAGATATTATTTATTTAAATTTTTACATACAAGGAAGTGTGACAATTACACCACCAATATGTGTTCATGAGATGTGATCCATAAATGTGCATGAGAGTCAGTTCCACCCAATGTTGATAGTGTAGAAGTGTGGGGGACAAGATTTATGAATTGCGTATTTGAGTTTTCTAGTCATCCAAAGGTTTTAGAGAAAGCTTAGGTAGTGGTTATAATATGATATAGGTAAATAATGATAAATTATAAGTGGGAGCTCACTGATGATTGTGTGTTTCTTGATGTATGATGTATGTCTTCATTGTTGTTTTTAAAATTTTTAAATAGAGTTATGATCTTATTTTCCGTTAGTTTATCTTCTATTTGAAAACATGTAATATATGTGGATCCCTTTTTATTGACTAAATTATTGGAGGATCTTGTATATAGGATTAGTTATTACCTGCTTCTATCCATAGTGTGACCAAACTCTAAGAGGAGTGAATGATCCTCTCATGGAAATTCATTACATAGTGGTAGTTGGACCCTATGATGTTTTCCTTGGTAAATATTGGTTACCTACCATCCATGCACATATTTTTTCTACTAGGGGGTGTAGATGTTCATTGAGTTATATGGCCTAGATTCTTCAAAATTAGATAAGGATTGATCCATGTACATGTTAGGATGACATCATTTTCAGGAATTTACAAATGTTCCCTCATAATATGGATAGTATTACCCTTGGAGTATTAGATTATATTATATTATCATACCTATGATGGGGGGAATATAAAGTAATCCTTTTTTATTAGATTCCATGTTTACCTAACAGTCGAGGTATTACTTTCTATATAGAATTTCACCATCGAAAGATCAATATTTAACCTAGTATATCTTATTAACTCTGATATATGTAATCGCTAATGGTGTATACATGATGTTCTATAAAATGGGGTTTTGTAATTTACATGTTGTTTTCTTGATCAACACTTTGTTATTATCCTAGAGGTGGATTAGATCCTGATGATAGATACAGATCGATGTCATATGGGATAATTGACGTGAGGGAAAGAATCAAAATTTGGAATTGATTCCCCAACACCTTGTGGACAGAGGCAAGGAAGATCTTAGATTTTTCCATGAGATGAATTATCAAAGTCTCTTTTTGGGGAGAAGGATATGTGATAAGTATCTATCTAAGTCTACTCCATTTGTTTTGAGTTAGTGGAGATACCCTTTGGTTAGATTTATGGCACAGTGAAATTGAGAGTCTTATTGAATGGGTCCTTAACCGTTCATGTATTAGTTCATGGTTGTCTTCATCAGTGAAATACATGTATCCTTCATGTTATAGTTGGATCACATGAGACACATGGGTATGGTGAAAAACATACTCATGTGGTGCTTTCCCCATGGATTCTCCTGTGAAGCTACTTATAGATTCAATGGTAAACTTGATAAGACTTTTCTTCTTAGATAAGGGTGTGATTGTGGACCCTACATATTATGAGGTAGAATAATCTTGAGGCACACCCAGGGTGTAGTCATTGTAGATAAATCTCACCATGATGTTTCCAATCCAGTGTTGTCAAGCTTGGTTATAGAACAATTTACCTCATTGTGATTGACCATTTTTTTGTGCGATGATGGTGTAGTTTACCTCTACATGATGGTCGATGACCGTTCACATATTCAATGAGGTGTGGAGGAATGAATTTTATATATTAATAGGGAGAATATTGAATGATCATCTATCCAATGGATATATCCCTAATAGAGATTCCTTGATGGATGTGATCATTACTTCTTTTTTAAATGGAAATTTTTAATTCTAGTCTCGGTGAGAGAATAGATTAGAAGGTGGTTATTTTTCAATATTAGTACATCCAGTGGAGGTGATGGTGTACCAGGATCTCTTGGAATCCATTGGGGAGAGAATGGAGTTTTAGTTAGTTTTCACGTAATAACTATTGTTATTTTATATGATTGTGGGAGATGGGAAACAGTGATTTGTGTAAATATGGAACACATATGCATACAATTGGGATTCTGAATTCCTGAAATTCCCTCACCAATTATTGATGAATGTGAAACATATTACCCATAATGATTAAGAAGAGGATGTGAGAATCCTTTGAAGACCTAATTGTAATCAGATATTGTATTTTACCAAACCTATATGTCACGACCCGTCCCCCGGGGCCCATGTCGTGACAACCCCCAAGTCCTCCTTCTATATGCCAGGGGCTAGCGACTAGCACCAAATGTGTAATTCCTTAAATCTGAGAAGTAATTACCTTTATAACTAAAAACAGACACTACATAGCACACAACTAGAAAAAAAACACTATGAAAAATTGTATAACAAGAGAGTGCGGAAAATTAAAGGGGCCGGAAATAAAAGACCAAAAGTAAAGTATAAGGAACTAAAAGTACAACTGAGGAAATAGAAAAAACTACCACTAAGTCATCCTCCAAGGTTCCTAACTGAAGGGTAGGTACATATCGCCTCCTTAGAACTCTAATTCCTTCCTTCTCCTCTATGTACCGTCATGCTGCAAGGTCCACCTCCCAGTACTGTCCAGTTCTGGTACTCTCATCCTCGGTCAGTGTTGTCTTTCATTTTCATTCAACACAACGAGGGGCGGGTATAACTTGTGTGTGGGTGTGTATAACTATACTCATTAAGGACATATATACCCTCAAGGTCTGACAAAATCTAACAAGGATAAACAAAAAGGTATGAAATCAATAGATAACCCCACTTAGGTATATGCCCATACATATACCTGAGTTATCAAGTAATCCATCTCAATCATGAGGAAAAAAAAAGTTACTGACTCAGCTCACATAGGTATAAAACTCACATATAGTGTTAGAGATGATTATATTTATCCACTAAATCATCTACTCTTTCAAATCCATGTAGGATCCAGGAATAGTAGTGACAGTTGTCGGACCCACACAGGATCCAAGAACAGTATCAGAGCTGTCGAACCCTCACAGGATCCGGGAACAGTAATCAGAGCGGTCGAACCCACATAGGATCCAGGAACAGTATTAGAGATGTCGAAACCACATAGCATCAAGTAACAGTAATCAGAGTTGTCGAAACCATGTGGGATCTTGGAACAGTAGTCAGACCACAACCAACCACAGGGTTTCTCACAATGTATCCTTGATTACGGGAGGGTCCACTCTTCAAGCCAAGTTTTGATAAATCAAATTCCATGAAGTCCCATGATTATGTATCCAAAAGATCCGTCTTTCTAATAGAAACCCAACATGATATATGGTTTATAAATCAGAGACCCGGTCTGAGAGTTATTGGCATTTTAGTCGCGGGGGTCTGGTTGGATTCGTGCTCGATCCAACCAGATCGTATCTCAAATACACCCAAAACTCCAATGGGGTATATACAAAAGGACTTTCACACTCCAGGAATACTCGCACCACTGACGGTTCATCAAACAGACGTCTGGTGCCAAAGATATGGCGAAAAAGAAAGTAAGGCGGTAGGTAGTGGACCCGGGTCCAGTCCGACCCGGTCAGACTGACCCTACCTGACTTAGTTTGGGCCGACCCGATTTGGGTTGACCCATCCTTACCCTTTGGGTCCGGCATGGCCCGTTGGGTTGGGCATGGCCTGTGGGGCCCACCTCAATAGTCCGAGAGGGCGGTCTGTCCCGGGGTCAGGGCCGGTTCGGCCCGGAGCACCATGAGTTCGCGGCACGACGCAACTCATCCCGGAGGGTCCCTCCGGGGCTGGCCAGTCCATGGCATCATGAGGGGGGCCATGGTCCGGCTTTGAAGGACGACATGACCAGGGTGCCAGTTCATCCAGGAGGCCGGCGCGGTTTGGCAGTTTGGCCCGGGCGCCAGTTCGTCCGGGAGCCGGGTGGCGGCTTGGGAGGTCGGGCGGCTGGGAGCCCGGAGGTGGCTTGGGAGGCCGGGTAGCTTGGAGCCGGGAGGCGTCATGGGAGGCCGGGTGGCTGGGATCCGACATACGGCTCGGGAGGCCCGGCCGCCGGTGGGCACCCGGGAGGTCGGTGAGTAGTCCGGGTGGGGGCCAGGAGGCCGGCGGGCAAGCCGGGTGGGGTTCGGCTGGCGGTCGGGCAGTCTGGATGGCGGCTGGGTGGTGGCTGGGTAGGCCGGCAGGCGCGGGCAGGCTGGCGGGCAGGCCGGTGGGCAGGATGGTGGGCAGGCCAGCGGGCATGCCGGTGGGTAGGCCAGGAGGTGGCTGGGTAGGCCAGCGGCGGAGCAGGATGCCATGGGGCGGCGAGGGTCACAGAGGTCGCGGGAAGCGTTACCTTTGTCTTCGCTGCCTTCCTCATCTTTTCACATCGTCTCCATGCCGAAGATCATCACAAACAAGAATGGAGGAGGGTTCGGGCCATGTTGGTTTGGTCCTCACCCTCCACGTTTAGGGTGGTAACATTTAGCTCATCAAGTAAGAAGAAAGATGAACATCAATTTTTACAACCTCCCCAACGATTTCATTCCAACCAGAGAAGAAAATAAGGAAATTAATATTACACAATTAAACCCCCAACCTTTGATCCTTGTTGAACCATGATGTCTTGGAAAGAAGACGAAGGAGATCATTGTTCGTCGCGTCCGCTGCACACTTCCAATCCCAAGCTGCGTCGGCTCGTTGACGGCGATGTGGAGGGAAGTTCGGTTGATGACATCCCACGTCGGTAGGAACTAAGGATGAAGGTCTTAGGAGATCATTGGAGGCATTCTCCATTCCTCGATGGCGAGTGCTTTTCTATCTTCTCCCAAGTTCCACCAAAAGTCCAATGCCAACCCAACATAATAGATTGAGTTTATCTATTATTTAGTTATAGGCACAAAATTCAAATGAGTTAATTAATTATGTTAGCTCCAATTAATTAATTCAATAGGTTAGCACAAAATTAATGTGGAGGGGTGGTGGCACCAGTATGTGGGGAGCATAATAGGTTTCTCCCCACTGAATGGAGAATTCATGATGTTTTCACCTCAGGTGGTCCCCACCATATTAAATATGAAGAGGAGGTTAGGTTCGGGTGGGCCCCACCACCATAACCTCTCATGGGAGGTTAAGATGTGGTGGTCCCCACCTCCAACTTCCACATGGAGGCTTCAACCAACCAAAATAAAGATAAAGCTACAACTTTATTTTTATTTAATTCATTCATTAAAAACCCAAACACTATCTTTTATTTCCAACCATCTACCGTCAATGTGATAGTCTTCATAAGTGAATACTGGCGTTGCGAGTTCAATGGTTCCCTCATATTTCAATTATGAGCACCGGTTCAAAAGTTATAAAAACCCCCTCGTACGTTTACTAAACGTACCCGAACAAAACATCAGAAATTAATTCCGAGCACACCGGGCCTCAGAATCATACGCTGTCAATTTTCACAGACTCGTATAATTTCCATGTATTTATTAAAAAATTCCATGGAAATTTCGGTTCATTAAATTCTCCCCTCTTCAGGGCTTTACGTCCCCATAAGTTAGAAATATAACTTAGGGAACAAGTGGGGGTACTGAGCACGCATCTAAGACTCGTGTTCCCTTGTTCTCTCCTAGAGGTTCTCATGCTTCCAGTGAACTCACACCAGAGGTATCGACCATCCACAAAGGACTCACTCCTGTCAATCGCCAATCTCCACTGGAACCTCCCTAAAAGTGGCCCCATCAGTGATGTCCATCTCTCCATGGTCGATGATGTGAGATTGGTTATGCATGTATCTCTCAGCTGGGATACGTGGAAGACACCATGCACCCGGTGCAACTGAGGTGGAAGAGCTAAGTGGTATGCCACCTCGCCAACTCTTCTGGGGACCTGAAAAGGTCCAATGAATCTCAGAGATAACTTTACACCTCGGCCAAATATCCATAAACCTTGTCGAGGTGAGACCCCTAGAAAGACGTGGTTACCATCTTCGAACTCTAGAGGTCTTCGTATCCTGTCATCATATGACTTTTGTCTGCTCTTTGCAGTCTTCATCCGCTCTTGGATGATCTAAACCTTCTCCATGGTAGCCCCTACCATCTCTTTTCCCACTAGTATTGACTCCCCTGGGTCTATCCAGCACAGTGGTGATCTACAAGGTCGACCATACAAGGCCTCAAAATGTTTCATACCGATGGTAGAGTGATAGCTGTTGTTGTATGAAAACTCCACCAAAGGTAAGTGATCCTCCCAGATGTGACTGAACTTGATGAAATAGGCATTAAGAATGTCTTCTTGGGTCTGAATGGTCTGCTCCGTTTGGCCATCCATCTTAGTATGGAAGGAGGTGCTCTAACGAAGTTCCATCCCGAAATCCTCCTGCTACCACTTCCATAGCCGGGATGTTAATCATGTGTCATGATCGGAGATAATAGGAGAAGGTAATCCTTGTATCCGCACAATCTCATACATGTAGAGGCATCCCAAGCTCTCTACTAAATCGTGCTCTCTGATCGGTAGGATGTTGGCCAACTAGGTGAGTCGGTCAATGATCACCCAAATCAAGTCATGACCTCTGGATCTTCGTGGAAGACCCATCACGAATTCCATGGATATCCCTTCCCACTTCTACTCTAGGACCTCTAAAGTTTGAACCAATCCTACTTGTACCTGATGCTTTGCCTTCACATGCTGACAAGTGAGGCACCGAGATAATAACTCTACAACAACCTTCTTCATTCCTGACCACCAGTGCTATCGCTGTAGATCCTGACACATCTTCACCACTCCTGAATGTACCACTATATGGGAAGTGTGGAACTCCCTCAACAATTCCTTTTAAAGTGCCACGGGTACCATGTTTTTTCCTCTAAGAATGATGATGTGCCCCCCACCTTCAGAAAATCCATCTGGTGCCTCCCCTGTGGATATCTGTGAACGTCGTGTCTCAAAGTCATCATCTCCCTGTTGCACCTCCTTGACTCGCTGAAGAAGTGGGGAAGTGTCTGTAAGAGACTCTAGAAAGGTTGCTCCATCTCTATCCACAATGTATATCTGTAAAGAAGCCAGTTGCTCTTTCTCCTTGCCTAGTAGCTATATACTAAATCTCCTACTGAGTTCATCTTTTACAATGTTCCCCTTCCCAGGAGTATAGACTATCTCGAAGTCATAGTCCTGGAGTAACTCAAGCCATCACCACTGTCTTAGGTTCAGGTCCTTATGAGAGAAGATATACCTGAGACTCTGGTGGTCAGAGTAGACTATGAAACGCTCTCTTATCAGATAGTGCTGCCACATCTTCAAGGAGAATACCACTACTGCTAACTCCAGGTCATGGGTGGCGTAGTTCTGCTCATGTTGTCTCAGATGAAGAGAACCATAAGAGATCACTTCCCGATCCTGCATCAGGACACATCCGAGTCTCATCCTTGATGCGTCATAGTAAACTACGTACCCTACACCCTCCTTTGGAAGCCTCAAGATGGGGCACTATTCATCCTCTGTCTCAGCTCTTGAAAGCACGGATGGCATCTCTCTGAACACAAAAAAGGGGTTCCCCTTCTTCGTCAAGGCTGAGAGTGGTGCTACAACTCTGGAGAAACCTGATACAGACCCCTGGTAGTATCCATCCAAACCCAAGAAACATTGTACCTCCATCACACTCTTGGGTGGCCCCCAAGCAAGTACCACATCAATCTTCACTGGATCTACTGCAACTCCAGCCTCCGAGATGACATGTCCCAGAAAGTGAACCTCTCGAATCCAGAATTGGAATCTGGAGAGCTTACCATAAAGGTAGTGCTCTCGGAGTGTGTCCATTACTACTTGAAAATGGCAGGCATTCTCCTCCTGAGTAGTTTAGTATATCGTAATGTCATCGATGAAGACTACGACAAAGTGATCGAGGTACGACTGGAAAATATTACTCATGAGTCCCATAAATACTGTTGGAGTGTTGGTTACACTGAATGGAATAAAAAATAACTTGTAGTGTCCATAACAACATCTGAAGGACGTCTTCTACACATCCTCATCTCAAACCCTGAGCTGGTGATAGCCTATTCCGAGGTCTATCTTTGAGAACCATCATGCTCCCTTCAGCTGATCAAAGAGGTCGTCAATCCTCAGGAGTGGGAAATTTTTCTTCATGGTCACCTTGTTCAGGCGACCGTATTCGACACAAAGACTCAAGCTTCCATCCACCTTCTTGGTGAATAGAATCAGGGATTCCCAGGGAGAAACACTAGGCCGAATGAATCCCTTCCCCTTCAAGTCCTCTAACTATACCAGCAGCTCGTGATGCTTCGTGGGAGCCATCTGATACACTGATGTAGATATCAGTTTTGTCCTAGGGTACAGGTCAATTTAAAAGTCCACCTCTCTGTGAGGAGGTAGATATGGAACATCATCAGGGAAAACATCTGCATACTGGTCCACCACTACAGGATAGCTCGGACTCTCTACATTAACTGCTCTGAGGTAAGGCATTCCAACTGATTATTGATCGGCGGCACCCTCCTCCGAGTAAGTTTGTCCTATGTTGCAAAGGCTCCCTTCTCACTGGTGAAGGTTAACCTAGTCACATCTGTGCGGACACACCGCACTTTTCACCTAATACAGTCAATCTGATCATGGACTGTAGATAACCAGTTCATACCCAAGATGACATTGTAAGGCCTGGATGCTACTACTAGGAGATCCCAGCCAAAGCTCTCACCTTCTATAGTTGGATCACACTGTCGGCACTGGTGCGTAATCATCAAATCTGCTCTCGTAGGAGTCTCTAGCCATAAGGATCGATCCAATGGCTCTTTCAGAATCTTTGAGCTCCAAACAAGGGCGATGGAAATGAAATAGTTACTGGATCCTGTGTCTATAAGTACTAGAACTATGGTGGATTAGACATAGATCGTACCTCGAATCATCTCCGGAGTGCCATGATCTTTTGCCTCAGCTGCTTGGAGCTGAACTCTCCCCTATCAACCTACTCCCTACGGTCGGGGTGGACCTCGTGGTGGTGGTGGTGGTAACACCTTGTAATGTCATCCACCTCCAGTTGCACGACTATCTCCTCTTCCACACCCCCCTGTGTCCTATGGATCGTCTCGATCGAACCTCTACCTCTGCTGGGGAGGTCCCTCAACTGTCTGCTGATCATATGAACAGTAGGTCAGACTATCATGAGACATGTGTCCCTGCCCGCCGTATGTGAAACACTTATAGTTCCTCGTATGACTGGATATATCTTGTGTGACTCTCACAACAGAACCCAAGTCTTGAGGTCGTCCATCAAATGCTCTGGTCCTCTTGGATCTTTATGACATTTTTCTGCATCCTGCTACTGAAGACTCCGCTATGTGACGCCTGGTTGTGGGTCTCTCTGCCAGTGACTTCTCCAAAAGGAAACTCTCTACTAAGAGGGATCTCTCCAACACCCCCACTTGTGTCGGGATACTGGGAGAGATCATCGAAGCCCTGATCTCTTTTCTGAGCCCCTGGTCGATGGTCCGGGCCTGGAAGAATGGGTCCCGCACCATATCTGTGGAATAGAGCAAGAGTTCAGAGAACTTCACTGAGTACTATGCCACCATCATGCTACCATTTTTTAGATGATGTATCTTCTATATCTGTACCGCACATAGGGTGGCTCTGACAAACTCCACCCGAAATAGGATCTCGAAGTCTGCCCAGTGTAGTGTCGCATCATCATGCACCTGGAGCATGAGTCTCCACCATCTTCCTACTGCTACCTGAAGGAGACTCCCAACAAGGATCACCATAAGGTCGACTGGTGTCCCTACCAGTCTGAAGACTCTCACCACAACCTCCAGCCAATCCTCAGCTGCTTGCAGGTCCGTCTTGACCCTACCCATGGGCGGACTCTGGTGTTGGAACTCACACAACGTGATCAAGAGACGTACACTATCTACTACTAGGTCTGGTGGCATCAGTGTCCCAATGATAAGGGGTACTGCTAGAGCCTCTTCTATGATAGGGCCCTCCACTGAGGCCTCGTCGCTCGATGGGCTGCCATTTCGTTAAAAGCCTGGAACCCTGGATAGCTGTATATGTGGAGGCATCCTGAAAAGAAACAGGTGCTCCGCAGTTAAAAAGTTATATATAGTGAGCTGACTCAAATATATCACAAAGAAACTCTTTAAAACACACACGCAATCAGTGTTTCTGTGAACTGAGTCAGAAATCAGAAGTTAGGGTCCTGGTGTATGGATACATCGGCCGCCGCCCTAACACTGGACACCCTAAACTAAAAACCACACTTCGTAACCTTAACAATATTTCTTCATAGAAAAGAACTAAGTCCAAAGTTATGTGGTAGAACTAACTCCTCTTATACCAATTTGTCACGACCCGTCCCCCGGGGCCTGTGTCGTGACTTCCCCAGGACCGCCTTCCATAGGCCAGGGGATGGACACTAGCACCAAATGCATAATTCCCTAAATATGGGAAGGTTTTTCCTTTATAACTATAAACACACACAACAGAGCACACATCTAGATACAAAACATTAAGAAAAACTGTATAACAAGAGAGTGCTGAAAAGTAGAGGGGCCATAAATCCAAGCCCAAATGTAAAGTACAAGGAACTGAAAGTACGACTGAGGAAATAGGAAAATCATCCACGGAGTCTCCCTTTGAGGTTATTACCTGAAGGGTAGGTAGATATAACCTATTTAGCACTCCAAGTCCATCCGTCTCCTCTATGTACCGTCATGCTACAAGGTCCACCTCTAGGTATCATCTAGTCCTGGTAATCTTGACCTCGGTCAGCGATGTCTGTTGCCTTTATCCAACACAACAAGGTGCAGACATAGCCCGTGCAAGGGTAAGTATAAAGATACTCAGTGGGGACCCTGAGACCCTCAAGGTCTCACAAAATCCAACAAACACAAGGTATGAAATCAACAGATAACCCCACTTTGGTATATACCCATACATATACTTAAGTTATCAAGTAATCTATCTCAATCATGAGGAAAACACAGTGTTACTGACTCAGCTCACACAGGTATATAACTCACGTAGAGTGTTAGAGATGATTATATTTATCCACTAAATAATCTATTCTGTTGAACCCACGTAGGATCCAGGAACAGTAGTCAGAGCTGTCGAACCCACAAAAGATCCAAGAACAGTATCAGAGTTGTCGAACCCACATAGGATTCAGGAACAGTAATCAGAGCTCTCGAACCCATATAGGATCCAAGAACAGTATCAGAGATGCCGAACCCACACAGGATCTAGGAAGAGTAATCAGAGCTGTCGAACCCATGTAGGATCCAGTAACAGTAGTCAGAGCACCGCCAACCACAGGGTTCTATACCAAACATGCTTGATTCCGGGAGGGTATTCTACTCAATCCAAGGGTATATACATCAACTTCCACTAATTCCCAAGTTGAGGTATCCAAAATATATTTCTTTACAATAGATACCCATTGTGACAGAGGGTGCGTCAATCGTTTTCCCGGTCTGAGAGTTATTGACATTTTAGTCCCGGGGGCCCGGTTGGATTCGTGCTCGATCCAACCTAACCATATCTCAACTACACCCAAAAATCCTATGGGGTATACACAAAAGGACCATCGTGCTCCAAGAATACCAGCGCCACTGATGGTTCGTCAAACAGACGTCTGATACCAAAGATATGGCCAAAAGAAAGTAAGGGGTCTGTAGTGGGCTCGGGTCCGGTCCGACCAGGGGGGACCCGACCCGACCCGACTTCGTCTGGTCCGACCCGGTTCGGGTCGCCCCGTCCTGGCCCATTGGGCGGGCCGACCTTTTGGGTTTTTCTAAGCATGTTTGGCCTAGCCCAGCAGGCTGTGAGGGCGGTCCAGCCCGGGCTCGGGGCTGGTTCGGCCCTTACCACCGTGAGTGCGCGTCCCGGAGCGGCTCAGCTCGGAGGGTGCAGCAGGGGCCGGTTCGGCCAAGGTGCCAAGAGGGGGGCTGCGGGCCAACTTGGGAGGCCAGTGTGGCCAGGGCGCCGATTTGGTCGGGAGGCCGGCGCAGCTTGGCGGTTCGGCTAGGGCGCCAGTTCGTCCAGGAGAAGGGTGGAGGCTCAGAAGGAAGAGCAGCCGATATCCGGGAGGTGGCTCGGGAGGCCAGGCAGTTGGGAGCCGGGAGATAGCTTGGGAGGCTGGGTGGTCAGGAGCCGGAAGGCAGCTCGGGAGGTCGAGTGGCCAGTGGGAAGCTAGGAGGTCGGCGGGCAGGTCGGCGGGCGGCCTGGTTGGGGCCGAGCAGGCCGGCGAGCAGGTTGGGTGTTGGCCGGGCAGGCCAGCGGGTGCGGCCAGGCCAGCGGGACGCGGGCAGGCCGGCGGGCAGGCCGGGAGGCGTCCGGGCAGTCTGGTGGAAATGCGGGGCGTCGTGGGGGTAGCAAGGGTCACGGAGGCCGCGTGAAGCGCGACCTTATTCTTTGCCACCTTTGTCGTCTCATTGATTCGTCACCATGATGAAGATCATCAAAAAAAAGAATGGCGGAGGGGTCGGGCCATGTTGTTTTGGCCCGCACCCTCTGCATTTAGGGTTATAACATTTGGCTCATCAGGTAAGAAGAAATATGAACATCAATTTTTACAACCTCTTCAACGATTCCTTTCCAACTGAAGAAGAAAATAAGGAAAGTAATATTACACAAATAAACCCTCTACCTTTGATCATTGTTCGACGATGAAGTCACAAAAAGAAGACGAAGGAGATCTTCATTCATCGTATCTTCCAGACACTTCCAATCCCGATCTGCGTCGGCTCGTTGATGATGATACGGAGGGAAAGTCGGTTCAAGACATCCCACATCGGTAGGACCCGAGGATGAAGGTCCAAAGAGATCGTTGCCAGCGTTCTTCGTTGGAAGAACGAGTTCTTCTTTCTGGGATGGAGATAGATTATCTCTCCTCTCCCAAGTTCCACCAAAAGACTAAATCCAACCCAAAATAATAGATTCATTTAATCTATTATGTAGTTTTTGTCACAAAATTTGAATGAGTTAATTAACATGGTTATCTCCAATTAATTAATTCACGAGGTTCACACAAAATTAATGTGGAGGGGTGGTGGCACTATTAAGTGGGGAGCTCAAGAGGTTTCTCCCAACTTAATGGGGAGTTCAAGAGGTTTTAACCTTGGGTGGTACCCACCATATTAAACCTGGAGATGAGGTTAGGTTAGGGTGGGCCCCGCCACCATAACCTCTCATGGGAGGTTAAGATGTGGTGGTCCCCACATCCAACTTCCACATGGAGGATTCAACCAACAAAAATAAAAATAAATCTACAACTTTATTTTTATTTAATTATTTCATTAAAAACCCAAATAATATCTTTTATTTCCGACCATCTTCCGTCAAGGTGAAATTATTCTTAAGAGAATATCAGTGATGTGAGTTCAACGGTGCCCTCAGATTTCAATTCTGAGCACCGGTTCAAAAGTTATAAAAACCCGCTCGTACGTTTACTGAACGTACCTGAACAAAACTTCAGAAATTTATTTCGGGCACACCGGGCCTCAAAATCAGGCGTCGTCAATTTTTTCAGACTCATAATATTCCAATGTATTTAATAAAAAAATTTCCACAGAAATTTTGGTTCTTAACACTATATTTCCATGTTTAATTAAACGTTCAGGTTCTAGTGAACATTCTCTGAATAGGTATATCGGTATTGGGACCCAAAATGGAGGATCTTCAACCATAAGTAGGGATTTTCATATCATTAGGATTACAACTCCCCCATCAGAGTAGAACCTTTCCCATGTCCTAAATGAGATTATTTTAGGGGCAATATTATACTGGTTAGATCTACTGGGTAACAGATCTTGGATCCAATTTTTCATTCAAGTGATATATGTAAAAGAAATAGTTCATCTAGTAGAGGAGGATTAGTATATGGTAAATATAAGGTGTCCTCAGTGGACTAATGATAGAGTCATTTGGATTTAAAGAATGTCATATTCTAATCCAGGGTAGTAGGTGACCTTCCAGCATATTATGTGATTTATTTTCCTACTACTATGCCAGGTTAGCAAGGTGGAGTAAGTCTTACTCTATTGAAATAATATTTTTGGTTGTTATAGTGTTATCCTTAGGTTAAGGATGTGGATGTATGTGTATGACTATTTTTTCAAAAATCCTTTGTGAGAGTAGACATGGGAGTGGATTTTCATTTTCAATGATCTAATAAATTTGTGAACATCTAGGAGGGAGGCCCTTTTTAGGGGTTATTGTTTTTCCTTTGCTGTTTTTTTTTGAATGAATATGAAATATTTTGATAGCACATGGGAGTGGGAGAACCATTTGAGTGCTCAATATCCTCACCTTTTTCTAAGTTGTTCTTTTTGGGGATAAAATTATTTAGAGGTGTGAATAATGTAGTGTCTATATTTTTTTCATTTCATAAATTGGAATATTTATACGAATATTTCTAGAGTTGGGCACTAGTGTGACATGAGATTTTGTGTCCCGGTGCACCCAACATTTATTTTTTTTAATATAATAAATTTCTTTAAAATAACCAATATCACATTTCCCTAAAAAATTGTAATAAATCTTTAAAAAAGGATTTATTTGAACTCTGAGGGAACCATTGTGTCAACACCATGGGTTTCACCCAAATCCAAACATAAAATTTATCTGTACAAGGTGTCTCTGAAAAAGTTATTGTGGGAACATAATTAATAAAAAATAAATGGTTTAATTTATTTTTTATGATGTAGTGAATTGCCTCCTCATTAAAAACATAGTTACGAGGGAATTTTAGGGTTATCTACATATACCTAGATATATATAAGACTATTGGGGGAGAGTGATTTTTACTGATGATGTTAGATTGGATCAAATCAATGATAATGCACCATTAAGGATTTTGGATCTCTGCAATAATGGAAACACATGACCATTATTCATCCATGATTGATACAAAATGTTGTTAGAATGTTTTATTTATGGAATTATCTATATTTTCATATCCTAGTAGGATTGATAATCATCAAACTAATATAGTAATCCATAGAACAACCTTTTTACATGAATGGGTAATTTTCAAGGTTTGAAGATAATAATTTATTTGTATATTCATTGATTTATATCCCACATTGTTCATTTTTCCTATAAAAATGGACAAAGTATTAAATGAAAAAATTTATAGGTTCATTCCTCAATTTAATATTTTATGGAATTCTCTACCCATTCTATGTGAATTCTATGTAGGAAATTCTATTTGGACTACAATTGGATTAATACTGGGTGAATGATCATTCCCTAGTCAATATTTGGTGCAACATATCATTGATATGGGACATGGTTGGATATTTGATTACATGATTATGGGATATAATCGAAAACTATTTTGGGACTAGATCAAAGTAGTTATTCAATATTTTTTCATGTGACACCCAAGAAGCAAGACAATAAGTGTTCTTGATCACCTAATGTGGATGGATTCCTAACATTGGTGTCAAGAAGGAATGGTAAACCTTATATCTGTGACCGGCGGTGTGATTCATGATAAAAATTTTGGTTTCTATATCATAGATTTTGATGTGTGAATATTTTGGTAGGTTCTTTGAAAAACATATTATAAAACATGTATTCCAATGATCACACGACATGTAGCCGCTTTTTGGTGGTGCTAGGGATTCAATGTTGTGTAAAATATCACACACTGTCTGAGGCTTGTCACCAACCATGTGACATGAACTTACATGAATGATGTGTATATAGGGGTACACACCCTAGAGGATGAGAGGTGTTACACACTAATGGGGCTGCACCATACAACTTGTACACCTTGGTTGTTGACAAAAAATATACCTGATATACATTTCCAAGAGATCATCTCTTCCTACACACCATGTATGGAAATCCACATGTGGTGTATAAATTAAAGTACATGGGAAAGGGTTGGATACATATATAGTGTCTTACCAGACACCTATATGCCTTGTAACTTAGGGACACACCATGTAATGTGGAAATGTACATGTTATGTGAGCATGAGACACATGCAGTAGCAGACATAGTGAGACACATTTTGTAACCCCATGGACACTCCAAGTACACTTTTAAGACATGATGGATTCAACATTGTTTTATGACTTGATTCATTATGAACAGTTGTGAGATTCTATAGACTGAAATTTGTTAGGTGTGTTCCCTTCATCCATTATTATGATGGTGGCATGTAGTATCACATTCTCATCATAGAAGGAGACCCCTCTATAGTTCATTATGATTTATTACCTCTAGGAGAGTTCACTTGTCTTTGATTGAGTTGACTCAGACTACTTCAACTACTAACTCAGTGGTATGAAGCATGTATCCCTCCGAGAGGACAAGAGAGATCTTCATTTCCATTCATCTAACCATTAATGGGGTTTTAATTGAAGTGACCAAAATTTATGTGGATTGTGGTCCCCTGTCTAATAAAATGTTTCTAGTAGTATACTATGTCCCACTCATGGAGACATGGGTGTTGACCCCCAATATGTGAATTAGGATATGATGTTTTTGATGAGGTGTAGTGTGATCGACTGTGTTTCTTGGTGGAACCCTCTTAGTTGACTTTGTGTTGAGACCTACTGAGTGTAAACTTTTGGATGAGTGTCATCTATGGTATTTTTCTTCTAGAGTATATTCTCCTACATGATTGTTATATGAAACATTCAAGATTCAATCATTTCTATGATTTTTAGTTGTGATCATTATGTTGAGATTGTGTGTATTTGTTGAGTATAGCTAGATTGTATTGTCATATATTTTGTTGAAATATAATTGTATATTGATGATTTTTACTCTTGATTCTCTATGATTTGTGATTCCAGGTTGTCCAACAGGGTATTGTTATAGTCACTCCATAATGGACCTGTCCCACACATGTCTTGTCTCATAACGATTCTACGCATTTTTTTGGAGTCCTTTGTGGACTAGATTAGGTAGATATAGTTTGGTCAAGAGAGACTGAGGTGTATATCTATGTTTCATTTTATAGTATTCCCCAAACTCTAATAAGTCCAGACATTGCTTTATATTTTGTAATGGTCTTTTTTCCCCTTGTTACACATTCCATTAATTTTTAAATTTCCCTAGTTGTAGGATTATGGATTTATGGAATCAAAAATTTTATATTTTTTACATTTTATCATTAAATTTGTTTGTATATGTTTTTTTTCAAACAATTCCTTAAAACTAATTCCTTCCATGTGTTTGATATGTATTATTTCCATCCTCAAACCAATTGGAGGCGAGCTCATGGTAATTTCATCTTAGGCACAATTGGGAAGGGTTTCAATAATATTATATAGACAACCCCATGTTAAAAACATTATTTTTAGTAAATTCATGATTATACCATGATTTACATTTAATGAATTAAAATATTATAGAGTAAAAAATCTCATTAAAATGGAAAAAATTTAATATAATGAAATCTTGAATGAGAATTAACTATATGGACTAATCTAATAAAATTTAGTCAAATATTATGATCATCTAATTGTCAATATCATTTCATTTTTAACACATAATTGCATGGTTTAATAATTGTTATGGTAAAAATTTTAGTAATGATACTATTCATATTAACAAAAAATGGACCTATTTAATAAATTTTATCCTTCAAATTCCAAATTTGAAAGAGATTGTTAAAAATTTAAACCATAAAATTGATTGAATTTAAGTCAGAATTAATCTTGACAAAACACAACAAAAACCCATTTTTGAAAAATATATTAATAAGAATAAAATTGTACTAATACCAAAATAAGATATAATGATTAATAAAATATAATTATTTATATTATATCTAACTTATCAGAACATAAATTACATTTCAATGAAAATCAAGTTAGAATTTTAAATTTTAATTTAAAAAATGTTAGTTTTATATAATATTTAATTTCAATTATTATTTATTGATAACAATCTATTCCCTAAGGTATCAAAAATTAATCCTAATATGATTTTTTCATAATGAATCCAAAATTTATGTTCATTTATCAAAATAAATTTTATAAAACATTAAGAAATAATATATAATGTTTACTCACAAAAAGAATGAAAAATATTTTTTAAAGAGAACGTTTTTTATGAGTCAAATGAATTTAATAAAATTATTTTCATAATTTCATAAGCATATATTAATAAATTATAAATTATTAAAAACATTATAAATTTAATGATTTTGTTAATACTATACATTCCAAATACTTTGGCAACTATGTCATAAGTGTTACATTTAAATAGCAATATTTCATTGTTCATTTAAGCATGATGTTGTGTATACTGTATTCTATCAATAATAGTATTTCATTTTAATATATAGAGATATTAAATTATCCCCCATAGTATAATTTTTTCCCACTAAATTTTGACAAGGTACTGGTAACTATGGTTTAACTTCTAAAAATAACTTTTTTCAAATTCAACAGCGTATTATGGTTTAATAAAACATCAAATTCAAAACTTGGGAGGGAAGGTATAAAGGACTTATTAAATATAACATAGTAGAGTTCAATGTTGGTGAACATAAATGGGAATTGAAAAAATTAATATGAAAGATAAAAATAACTCAAATGGATTGTTATAGAGTGATAGGAAACTTGGTCATTTAGAAGTTAACTATCACTAAACCGTAAATATGTGATGGGTTAAGAAGCCACTAATTTCTCAATAAGAAAATAAAATGAATAACTTTTTGTTTTTTAAATCCTTTTACATCAGTATAGGGATGATATTTTTGTCTAGAAATATATCATAATGAAAATATATTTACATTAAATTTAAAATTTCACCAACAAATCAATTCCCATAAAAATTATCATTTTCTTCAAATGATTTATATTTAGGATGAGTAATTTTATTACTAAAGCACAAGAATAAACTTCTATAAATCCCAAAATTCAACAAAGAATAGAAATATATACCTCATTTTTTTATGAATTATCCAAAGATATGGTTAGGGAAAAATAAGACTATTATCTTTTTGAAAATATATTTATACAAAGAAAAAATACTTTAATTATAAGAATTCATGTGAAAAACCCAATGTTTTAACCAAATCATTCCATATATTTCCATCCTTAAATTTTTTCAAAAATATTCAATAATATGACTTAAGCCCAAAGATTAGAAGGATTTGATCACTTAATCATCAATGATTAATATTAACTTTTCTCTCCAAATATAATTAAATCCACTTGATGCATCATAAAAAATGAAATTTTCCTACTAACATTTTCACTATATTGTACTAATCATGTCCACATAGAACATTAATAATTATAAATTCAAAATTAAATCACATATTCTTCTAGAAGAAAATTTATCTCTTATTTTGAAAATAAAATCCATTAGTATTAGGTTCACCATAATCATATAATCCTCCCTAAAATTATATTCATTTTCTTCAAAAATGAAATTAAACACCAAATCAGAATATCAATTTCCTATCCCATTTTTGTTTATACTAATTAATTATTTTTACAAAATAAACTTTTCTTTTATCCATTATATCATTTAAGTAAAGGAAAAAAATTTCATACTCAGCACGACATTATGTACACCAGTGGTAGGTGGTGCACCATTGTCTCCCTTTAGTTAACAGTTCATAATTTGTGGCTTCTTCAAATGCGATAGTTTTCTCCCCCACATGATATTTATCATTTTTCTAAAATTATATTTATTCAAACATCATAAAATTTTCTTAAAATGTGATAAAAATACTCAATAATGATATGTTTTTACTCAAGATTAAATAAATGTTTTAACCTCAATGGTTATCTGAAACCTTTAATTTTTATTCCCAAAATTTAATAACACATAATAACCTCAAAATCAATGTTCATATAAAGAATAATGTTCATCCCAACCTATGTTCTTATTTATAAAAAATTAAAATAGTAGTTTTCCTAAAATAAATTTTACACCTAAAAAAATATGGATTACATTTAAATCAATGATTTAATATAACTGAATAAATTTCTTCAAATTTACTCTCATCGTCAGAAGATTATTAATTTATGTAAACATATGTTCATCATTAAATCTAATATGACTTAATAATGTATACACCATAATCATTCAATGATCTGCATAATCCCATAACAATTATTTTCCATATTATTCATTAATACTTATTCCCAAACAAATAATGATTCATGTCCTACGATTCAACTATTTCAAAATATTATCCCTGAAATAAACAATACCTTTCACTCTCACTTTCCAGTTTCATCATATTCAACTATAATTAGGAGGATAGAAAATAACATATCCTTATTGATGTTTTTATTTTTTCTTTGGATTTATCGAAAACAACTATGTCTCTCCCTACAATGCTAAAAATAGTGGGTATATAATACTCATAACTTATACTTTAATAAAATCATAAACTCTAAAGTTAATGAAACTAACATATTATAATAAATATAGTGGTTTAGAGTTGTACCTATTGAAATAAAATTGATTCTTACCATAGACATCCATTGGGGGATAAACCACCCTAGAGGGGCCCTCATCACCATCCCTAGTGGCCGCCCTTTCAACATAGAACCCTTGGGAAAAGACCCATGATTCACCCAATACAAACACATGATAATCCTTAAGGATAAAAATCATCCATTCCTCTAGTAGAAAATATGTGGTTATGGCCTTTAGCATCACATAGTAATGTTTCATTATACAATATATCACATAAAGTTATAAAAAATCTTATAGGTTTATATCTTGATTTAATTAGGTCATAAGTCCTGCATGAAGAAAAACATGACATTATAAGTGGACACATTTAATCACTATCACTTTTTCAATAAAATAATTAACATACAATATATTATCTTTTTAAGAAAAATCATTAAAATTATCATCATGAGCTCATCCTTATCCATAATTTTCCTTAAACCCCTATCAATAAATTCTTAAAACATTGGTTGAGTACCAAAATATTAGTAATGGACATAAAATAATGAAATAAATCAATAATCCATGAACAATCATATAAAATTTAATATTAATCATAAAATATAGCCCCAAAATAAACTCATTTCTTATAGAATAAATCGTATTTTCTTTCTATCAATTTTCATAAAACATGTAATTTAATGTACTTAGAGAAAAATAAACTCATATAGTTTTATTTTAAATTTTAAAAATACAATGATATTATTTCAATAATGTTATACATTTCACTCTGACACTTTTAATAAACATCATTATTATAAATTCATTAGCCCTCATAGTAACACATGAAATAAAAATCACAGTTTTAAATCGTGTAACCATCAATGCTAAAAAATTATTAATAATTGATATTACATTTCGAGTAACCATGAGAATAAATCATCGATTACATTAATGGTAAAACTAAAAAAACACACATCAACCCTTCACAACAAATAATTTATTGAAAATCATAGTAAATATCAGAATAAACATCATAGTCAAAATCCAAACATTACTTAATTCATTGGAGAGCTAAAATGTGGTTAAAAATGTAAAAGTTGTACTAGGAACACCCAAGATCTAAAATAGGCCCCAATCATTGGTAAATTATTTCTAAGGACCATATACCAAATAATACCCCATTTAACTCTTTTATAACCTTGTAAAAATCAATTTTAGATATCAAATTACATTTTTTTTCAAAATCACTTGTAAATTTAAAAAATATCACACATAGAAAACAAATATTCTTATTTTAAAATAACCTTGGAGAATTATAATGGACACATCACTGAATTTTGGCTTCATTATGGTGGGAAATGTTTTCATTCATTGTATGTAACCAACTAAATTCATTTAAAAAAATTTAAAATAGATACAATGAGGAACTATAAAGTTTTATTTTTAAAATAAATTCTCTTACATTATTTCCAACTAATCACATACATTATTTATCATCACAAATTAAAAAAATGGTAAATTATTAACATTATTCATAACTATTTTCATTTTTAATCCCATTTATATCAATTATAAACTTTTCATAACAATTACAATATAATTTATATTCATGATGAATGTTTTGATAAAATTTTGTAAAATGGTTATAAATTAATTCAGTAGGTTGACTATGGACAAACAGGTCATTTTCCATAATACACAAAATATTAATAATGGAATAGTTATCAATTATACTATTAATACAACCACAAAAATGGTTATAAAATACATATTTTTTATAGTCATAGAGATGGTTTTCCAAATCTATGCATTGGTAACATTTCCATTTTTCAATGATCATTATGGAATAAAAGTAAATATAGTTTTATCATTATGGATTGATAATAATACAACATATATATATATATGTTGTATCCATTATAACACAAATAATAAGAGACTAAACATTGATTAGTTTGATCCATGTGCATAGACTATTTTTCCTTCATATATTTGACTAGTCTTAGAACCTGATTGAAGTTACTATTCATAAGTTGGGCTTGATTGATGTTAGGCTCCAAAAAATCATTCCCAGAGGTCTATTTGTGATTCTCTCAATCACGGAGGTCCATTCATTATGTCTAATTTGATAAGGACCATTATCTGAAGTCCGAAGCACAGAGTCTTTTTATTACATCTTGACAAAGTGAAATTAGGACACATGTATCCCATTTAATTTTGAATCTCATAAATAATTATGAAGGCCTCAAATATTTGTGAAAACCATGGCCTATAAATACCACCGTCATTCCTTCATTAGAATATGAGATAAGATTTTGAACTATGACAACGTTCACTAAATTCGAGAAGCTCTAGTGAGCATCATGAATTCATAGACCTTATTTCACGAAGGGTAATCTTTCATGAATGGTTTTTCCTCATGAGCATCCAATTTTCATGAACCTCCAACGTATCGAAAATTATTCTTTTCCACAACCATTTTGATCCCTTATTTTAGTGAGAATATTTTCATTAATTTTCATCTCCTTCACCTTTCCCTCTACACCTTAAGCCACAATAATCACAAGACATTGACCATTGTGAATTCCCATCCATCGTGAGACCATAAGTACCAAAAATCCCAAATATCTAGGAGACCATGAGCTATGTGAATCCCCCAAAATCATGATACCCTAAGATCTTTGAATAATTTCACTCCATGTGACCCTATCATTCATGAGGATCTTACCTCATAAACCATTGTTCTATACAAGGGGGTTATACCCTTATACCCCTAATTTAGATTAGCATTGGGATACACACTCAATAATCTTCCTGATTTCATTACTATTGTCTCTGGCACCATTGAAAAATAGAGATACATATCGTGAACTTTTCTAGTGTGATTGAGGAAATTTTGGGTTGCGTTTTTGTTTGGCCCTAACATCAATCCTTGTAATAGCATGAGTTGAGATACACCACTATAATCCCTAAAATAACTCAGGTTAACAAACTCTTCTTGGTTCCATTCTCATTTCATGAGTTGATATTTTCTTATTGTATTCCTTGGGTACTTTAAGTGAATACATTCATCAATTTGTATCTGAAATTTTTCACCTATCTCCCATTTCAGTTGAAATTAGAAAGGGCCTCTCTTGTGTATATCCTAAACCATAAATTGGTAGGAATCTTCCATGCAATAGTCATGTAAACATTACTTTTAACATTAGTTTACCCTATATGGAAAACATAGGATGCCTCATGTTCCAAACATGATATTCCATACACATCAATCATGTGATTCCTATTAGTCCTCACTATATGAATTTAAACTACAATATACCCCATATGGAAAACATATGACGCCTCCAGTGATAATCATGAGATCCCTTTTGCATCAAGCATAATATTCCCAATAGTCATCATCATACGAATATAAATTGTAGTATTAACTATCACTAAATAATTGGATTTATCATATCATAAATATGATATTCCTTATGTTTCAAGAGTAAGGCCCCTCATGTAATCATGATATGACCATCAAATATCCAAAATCTGCATCCTTCTCCAGTTTATGCCCCAAATCATATGCCTCAATTCTGAGAAAAGTCAATATGTGCTAATGCCATAAATGAGGAAGAAATAATGGCATCATCCATTCATAATCCGCAAGCATATCATCCATTCACATGAAGATAAATTGAAACCTTACCCCATGAAATGGACATTGGATTCCCTCATGACCTTACGTGATAATGATTGGAAAATCAACTTCCTTGAATAATCCCCTAAAACTACATCCATTCAAATGATGTTATATAGTTCTCTTACACCATGAAATGGACATGGGACACCCTTTTGACATGAAATGAGGAAGAAAATGGGATTCTCCCACATGGAAGCCCTATCCACATCATTTATTAACTTAGTAGAACTTGGGTAGCTTCCAAAATTAATACCCACACATACCAATTTAGGGAAACATTTAATCATAATCCCTATACAGTTCCATGAAAGAGAAATCCTACTAAAAATATATGATTTGACAGATAATCCTCACACCATCACTCATCACTGCACCTTTCTCTATGTGATAATATTTATTGTATTCCACATAATTGAATGGAATATTCTTGTCATTCCACCTTAAACTATGACCTAAAACTATGCAGGTTTTGATCCCTTTATTATAAATAGGGTATGTGGGATGCATCCCTAAGGTACAATCCTAACCAGTGGAATAACCATGGGTTCCCTTTAGGGGATGACCCTCTTGGATCCACCTCTATGAGGTGTTCAAATCCACAACTCTTGATCCACCTCTAAGGGTGTTTAGATCAATCTTTATTGCCACCTCAAGTGGTTTCCTAAGAAATAGAAAACATTTGTTCTCCATTATAAGGAAACGCCTCCCTAATTATCCTCATGGGGAATTCTCATCAACCATTTGGGTCATCCTCAAGGGGTTTCTAGACCATTGGTAAACCCAGGTGTCCCTTTCTAGGGTTTAACATCCCTGATCTGACCCTATTGGGCGTTTTGATCCCCAACTCTGGATCCACCTCAATGGTTGTCTGGATCATCCTTTCAAGTCATCCTCAATAATAGTACCTAATAATGGTAATCACAGGTGTTCACTCCTTGGGTATCACCATGTAGATCCTCCTCTATAGGGAATCCTGATCTAGAACACCATATATTCCTCAATGGTAATTCAGATCAATCGTTATTGTCTTCATCTAGGGGTTTCCGACTCAATTTTAAACACAGGTTCTCCCTCCTAGGGACACACCTCCATAACCCACCATTTATGGTGCTCTAATCAACCTTTTTATTCAATCTCGTGGAGTGTTATGATCCATTAGTAAACTGAAAAGGTTTTCTTTCATAGGGATTCACCACCCGAGTCTGCCTACATGGGACATTCTTATCCACAACTCTAGGTCCACCTCTATAGGGTGTTCTGATCAATTGGTATATCATCAATGTTTAAAATTTTCTCACATAGAGATAAACCTCTAGTAATAGAGTTGATAGGCCTTTTTTATCCATAATAGTGGGTCATCCTCATGGGGTTTTCTGATCCATTGTAAAAAAAATACAAGTACACCCTATTGGCGACACACTTACTAGATCCACCTCCTTAGGTTATTCTCATCCAAAACTCCAGTTCTACCTCCACTTAATGTTATGATTCGTTAGTAAACTATCAAGGTGTTATATCTTCCATATTAGGGATGAATCTTCTTTATTCTTTTACATGGGGTGTTCTAATCCACCCATTCTATCTCTACAAGATATTACACTCATGTCGAATTCATTTTAACAAGTCATGTTCCACTGTATCAATAGGATTTAGAACTTGTGACAAGACCCAATGAAGCTCACCCATTGATATGTTTGGGAGGTATGAGTTAAAAATATTTGGAAGAATTATTCCCCTATCATTTATTAACTCATGTTAAATACATGATTCCTTGGGTACAGTGTCTAAAATTCCTCATATGAGATTCCCTACAAAGATAAAGTAATGTCGGTTCCCATTACACCGAACATCCATTGATTCCAAGACACACCCAATATTACCATCCTCATTGATAAAATGTTTTAGTCTAATAAAGATAGAAGAAAATTAATTAACTACTACTGACCGTGAGATTGAACTAAGAATGAGTTCCATGAACGCAATGAAAATCTATGAGGGGGGATAGACATGGAAAAAATCACTCTAGAACCATCCATGGAAGTAGTAAGAACATAACACCATCCCATTTCAATCAAAGTGTAGAAATTTTAATTTAATGTGATGAAAGAAACCCAACTTTAGAAAGTTGGAATGTGGGGAAACAATGAAACCAACACATGCATCGTACTTTGACACACTTGTGGGACTGAGAGAAATCATCAAAACCCATTATTTAATTAAATAAACTTATATATATTACACATGTTATATCACCCTCAGCTTTAAGTAATTGAACCTTTTGATATTATTTTTAACTATATAAAATCTCTTTGGGATATTTGGGAGGGATTGGAATAAGTTTTTGATGTTTTAGGGGATTTTATAAAGGTTCAAGGTTGGTAAAAGGTTATATGAAACTATTAAAATTCCCCAAGAAACCAAGAACAAGGAGATAGGGTGCTCTGGGTAGGTTTATGGTTAATAAGTACGTTTTGGCCAAACTATGTGGCCACTATGTAGAAACTATTCAAATCTATATAGTAGGATTTGGCATAGTTGGAACACATTTTGTAAACTATGTGATCCAACTTTGCGAGGATCCCCCTTATCTTAGTAGCTGTTGCATGGCTAGTGCATGATTTTTCTAACCATGAGACTAGCTATTCAGAGTTTAAAAACAAAATCCAAAAAAGAGGATCTAGGTCAGTTTTGTGTTTTAACACTTACCTCTTGGAAAATTTCAACCCAAACACTGGATTCCACCCTCTCAAGAATAATGTTTTCTTTACCTATTTATTTAGAAGTCATCTGGAAAATTTCATGGTGTGTTGGAGCCCAACTATCATGGTAAGCCGTCATTTATGGTTGTTCTTGATGGTTTTCCTAATATCAAATTATCCCTCTCTCTCGTATTCTTAGATTTATATATACTATGGATTGATAAATTTTATTTCTTTCCAAATATGATTAAATATATCTTTTCTAATGACATATCAGGATATATAAGGTGGGTTTTTTGATATTTAACCCATTTTCAAGGATGTTTTTCTATAATTTTCCATTTTCTTCAAGTATTCTAAGGTAGGTGGCCTTAAACACAACTCAATATTTTTGAACATGAAGGATTTATTTCAAATTATGTGTTTTCATTCTAAATAATTGTGAACTTTTTGTGAATTAATTTTTAGAAACCCTCTCTAGTGACATTTTATAGAAATTTGGGAATTGTACATTTTTTTTGCAATGTGTAATTGATAATTTTATTTTAAAATGATGCTTTTGAAATGATTGTATGGTTTTTATTCATGGAAATTTTATTCAATAAAAGGGTTGGTTTTATTGATATTTTTGGTTTCAAACTTTTCTAATAATAGTAATATTTTATTGAAATGGATAAAGTTGTTTTTTTAATATTTTTGGAATAAAGGTTGTGTGTGTTCATGTGCATTCAATATGAATAATGGAATGATGTCTCCACCATCATTAGTATGATAGATATGTTTTAGGTATATCCCCTATCAAATTTTTTACCATGTGATGACATAATTATAGGATGACTCACCACTATCAAGTATAGGGAGCTATAGGTATCAATCATTGTTGGATGTGGGGGTTTATAGAATGGAATTGATTATGAAAAAAAGGAATTTGGGAAATGGTTTTATAAATTTTTTGGGTTTCTATCCTTGGAACATGATATTTTTTCAACTACTTTGGTATGAAACTTATTTATGTTATGATATAAACTATTTTTGAAATGGTTTTATTTAAACTATTTTATATAAATCTGCTAAATTTTTTTATCATGTTGGTGTGAGAAGAGAAGTAATTTGGAAAAACTAATGAGTATCATTTCTCACCCATGCTTTTGAAATTTTGGTATTTTGATTATTTTGTTTATAAGAACAAGGCAGACGGTAAATTATCACACTTATCAAGTGGTTTTTAGTGACAATTGTGATATTTATTGGTGTGTATCATGGATTAGGTTGGATCATTAGAGTTGTGGTTGGGTTCGATTTTTTTGTTTCATAGTCATCTCTTATACAGGTGGACATTGTAGTCTTCAATTGTGGTACTTGTTTAGAGTTTGATTTTAATATCAATGGTTTTTTTGGGGTGTCAATAATTTTTATAATGAATCATGTATTGTTTTATTGTTTATTATATGTTTTTTTGGTTGTTTTAATTTCTATAGGAAAATAATCCACAAACTGTTAATAAATTCCTTGGCATTTATTTCCTGCCTTTGTCTCCATGGTGATGTATCATATGGCCAAGTAACATCCTCCAAATTCCTCAATACAATGAGACGAATAGAGATGTTTTAATAGTTATTCACCTTTTTTCCTTCAAATTATCTTTGGGAAACATGTGGTATCATCTTGTTCAGTTTGTAATTAACAAGTGGTCTTTAGTTCGGTCAGTCATGTTGCTGAAATTATTAATGATCTATTAAGTTTTTCAGGTTGGTAGAAAAGAGTAGGACTATCAGGGCCTGAAATTTTGAGAATAAAAAGGAATATATATCTTTTTTATAGTGAACTACATCTTACTAGTAAGTTTGGTACATAAGGTTTTCTTGAGACACTTATTGGATTTGAAGTATCATTACCATGGGTTTATCCAATGATATGAGAATAAAATGAATTTTAGAAAATGAATTCCCACTAAGAGATCATATTTTTTTTCTGTTATTGATTTATGGTTTTGTGAAAAAGTGTTCATTTTTTAAAGTGTTGAAATTTTTTCAAATGAATGATTTTGAAAATGTGCATCATGGTGTATTTTGAAAATGGATTTATTTTCAAAACATAGAATAGATTTTTCAAAAAAAATTGAAAATGGAAAATGATTTATTTTGAAAAGAAAAACTGTGATAATATGATGTTCTAAAATTTGAAATGTGCATCCTTATTTCAATAGAGATTGAGACTTGTGGTTGGTTTTTTGGGTTTCTAGAAAATTGATCCTGGTAGGTGTCATAGAAATCAATTGGATGAATTTACTAAGAATGATGTTTTAGCTGGGCCACATGTGAACCAAAAACTCGTTAATATTATCATCCATGTATTTTAGGATGTCGAGAGTAGGAATATAAGGGATGGACTAAGCAAGTGTATCATTTTTTATAATTAACTAAGGAAAATCCACCCATATTTCGAAGTGATTTTGAACTAGAAAAGTTAGAGGACTGACAGAATATCATGAATTGTATTTCAGATTTCATCAACACAATAGCATTGCTAAATATAAGGATGATGAAATATATTGGTATTGAAAGGTGGATTTTGTGGATTTTTTTAAAAATAATTCAATCCACATATGGTTTTGATCCAATGAACAACAGACTTCATCATCTTGAAGTATAGATATATTTAGTTCATAGAGTATACTTCTAAATTAAGGAATTTATTTCACATTTCACCCGAGGTAGCTGCTACTACATCCTTTAAGGAACACATCATTGAATCAGGGTTGATGTAAAAGATTCACCTGAATATTTTCATGTTATGTATCACATATTATAAAGAGATTTTTAATAGAGAGAAGGTATCTAAAATGGATATCTTAGAAGCTACCGATGTAGGAATCATGTTTTTACCAATGGTAAATGTTGGGAAATGAATTACTAGGAGAAAAATAAGATTGAAACCTATTTCCAAAATTGGAGAATGGCTCAGAATCAAATGGCTGGATTGATGAATCTTCTGCCAAAACCAAATATCCAAACTATATGTTTTTAAGGAGGATTATTAAACCATGTTAAGTGAATGTGTATGGAATCAACTAGATAATTCCATAATTGAAATCATAAGGGGTATCAATAGTTCAATTTCCTCAATTATTTGAGGTTGGGTTTTCATGACCCTTCTCGGGTGTCACAATCAATATATGATTTGACAAGATGATGATAGAATAATTAAACTCATTAGTAGAATAGATATATATATGGTGATTATAAGAATACCATGACACATAAGGATGTTAAATCTCAGTAGAGAAATAGATAAAAAATTAACACAAATAAGAAATTATATGGAGATGAGAAGTTTATTATGGATGAACAGTCTGGGACATATAAAGTGTGAGGTATGATTCTTTTTAATTATACCCTTATAGGTGATTTATTTTATATAGGTTCATCATATTATTTTATTTGTAACACCCTAGAATGAAAAATGTATAAATGAATAAATGATATGGCTCATGTCAATAAGGTTCACCTTTCTTTTCAGGAACCTATCAGATTTAGAACTCCACAGTTAAGCCAACATGGCTTGGAGTAGTGATCAGGATGGATTTCCTTCTGGAAAGTTTCTTAGGGTGTGTGTGAGTGAAGGAAAATAACACTAGAAAGGACATGTGTTGGCCTGTGGGGACTGTCATTAGTTAGATGACTCATTCCGGCATGTGGGAGGGCCCTAGGGTGGGAACCACATGTCTGCAGGGAAACTGGTGGTACTTGGAGGGCCAAGACCCAACGACCATTTTACGGTGGGGTGTCAGTGCTATCACCAGGACCCAGTTGTTTCATTTGGTATCAGAGTTGGTACCCAACCTTAAGTGCAGTGCACTGCCTAGGTTGAGATTTAGGGCCCACAACGAGTACGTTGTGCTCTAAAGGGGGGTGATTGTAACACCCTATAATGATAATGGGTTAAATGACTAAAGGATATGACACATTTAAACAAGGTGAACCTTCCTTTTCAAAAGTCTACCTGATTAGAACTCCACAGTTAAGTGTGCTTGGCCTGGAGTAGTGATCAGAATGGGAGACCTTCTGGGACGTTTCTTAGGGTGTGTTTGAGTGAGAAAAAGATGAGTGGCCTTCAGGGAAGTATTTTAGAATGTGTGTGAGTGAAGAAAATCACATTTTAAAGGACGTGTGTTGGTATGTGGGGACTGTCATTAGTCAAATACCATGTTCGGGCACATGGTTGGGCCCCAGGATGGGGACCACGTGTCGGTAGGGAAACTAGTGGTACCTGGAAGTCTAGGACACGATGACCATGTTAAGGGAATGTGTTTGTGTTGTCACTGAGACCTAGTTGTCACATTTGGTATCATAGGTGGTACCCAGCCTTAAGTGCGGTGCAATTCCTGGGATGAGATGTAGGGCCCACAACGATGACATTGTTCTCTAGGGGGGGCTAATTATGACACCACAAAATGTTAATGGGATAAATGAATAAATGATATGACTCATGTCAACAAGGTGCACCTTCTTTTTTGAGAGCCTATCATATTAGAAATCCATAGTTATTCTTGCTTGGGATGGAGTAGTGATTTGGATGGATGACCTTACGAGAAGTTTCTCATGGTGTTTGTGAGTGAGGACGAAGCACACTGGAAAGGATGTGTGTTGGTATGTGGGGACTATCATTAGTCATATGACCTATTCGGGCACATGGGTGGTCCCCTGGGTGGGGACCACATGTCTATAGGACCAATGGTGGTACCTGGTGTGCCAGGACCCGATGACCATGTTAAGGTGGGGTGTGTATTCTATCACCAGGACCCAGTTGTCACATTATTTATTCTTATTATATAAATTTTTCGATTATAAAAGTTGACATAACTTATTCTATGTTAAAAAATCAAACTCCACTTCTTCCAAGATAATGTCGATCCTTTATTTGTAGAGAATTTTGTATAACCATTTCTTGAGATTATCATAATTGTGATTTCTCTATTATTAAGATGGTTGTCTATGTCATAATACTAGGAATGGGGACCACATGTCTGTAGGGAAACTGGTGGTACTTGGCGGGCCAGGGCCTGACGACCTTGTTAAGGCAAGGTGTCTATGCTGTCAGTGGGACCATGTTGTAACATTATTTCTTCTTATTTTATTAATTTTTCGATTGTAAAAGTTGAGATGACTCCTTCTGTGTTAAAAAATCAAACTCCACTTTGTCAATGAGAATGTCGATCCTTAATATTTGGAGAATGTTCCATAACCATTTCTAGAGACGAGCATAATTGTTATTTCTCTGTTCTTGAGATTATTGCCTATGTCATAATTCAAGGAATGGATTGGTTGACAACGTACAAGGCTCACATCGACTATTATACTAGAAAGATCTGTTTTAAAAATGACGATAGTGTAAAGAATCTGTCTCAAGTATAAATTAAGGTAAAGTTTGTTTTAATAGGTTTTTTTGGAACAAGTAGTTGTAACAATATTATACTAGTTGGAAGCATTGTCGTTGGCACCGATGGAAAAGATCAAGATAAAAAAATCCAATAGTGATTGATCATTTTCAAGATTTGTTTCCTAAATATTTCATAGGCTTTCCACCTATGAGGGATGTGGATTATACGATAGATCTTATCATGGGTAATATTCCAAAATCCCTTCCATCATATGGGATGTAACCAAACATAATTACTGAGATGAATGTGTTGTTGGAAGGGATAGAATGAAATGGGTTCATTCGGTCGAGCACGTCCATGTGGGAAGCGTTAGTGTTTTTTCCCCAAAGGTGGATTAAACTCTTCAATTGTGTGATGATTATCATAATATAGACAATGATATGATAAATAACCATTATACACAAACAAAAATTTATAGTATTCTTGATTAACTAAGTGGAGATTCATTATTCCTTAAGATTGACTAGCGATCCTGATATCACCAATTATGAGTTGAGAAGGTGGATATTCCAAATACAACATTCAAGAGTATATATAGCCATTGAGAATATGTGCTATTACCTTTACATCTTAAGAATATACTATTAGTATTTAGGGTATTGATTAATCTAATATTTCAAAAATATTTGGGTTCTTCTGTGGTGGTGTTTGTGGATACCATGTTGTTATATTCAACAATAAGGGTTAACCATGAGAAACACTTGGTGTTAATGATATGAATCTTGAGGGATCATTATCTGTATGAAAAACAAATAAAGTTTAATATTTGGATATAATAGGTATGTTTCCTTGTCCATGTAATCTATAACTAAGTGTTTTAATGGATCTCTAAGATATAGAGGCCATTATCTCTTAGAAACCATCAAATAATGTCATTGAGATACGAAGATTCCTTGGTTGAGATGGTTATTAATGATGATTTGTTTATGAATTATCAAGAATTGATTTTCTTATGATATATTCGACAATGATTAATTTTATATTCCAATGTGAAGAGTACTGTCTTATGTAATTTCAATATATATAGGTTCTCCATACATCAGCACCAATCTATATTATGTGGAATCAGGATAAGGGTACATTGTGAATTTTGATTCTTGGGATTCAGGTTGGGATGTGTTCTCATGAAGGGATATCATGTTAATTCGTATGGATTAAGTCTTTTCTCGGTGGACAAAAACAACTAACAATGACTATTTTGATGTTAGATATCATAGTTCATTCTTTGAACACATGGTGTCATTATCTCTTTGGTGAGAAATTTACAATGTTCATGAATCATAAAATTTTGAAGCATATTTTCTCACACCATGGCTGGATCTTGATACAAAGAATTTGGATAGAGTATCTCCAAATTTTTTACCTTGAAATGATGTATACATCAGAAATAGAAAATTCATTGATAGATGAATTTAACAGAAACTCATATCATCATTTGGAAAAGGTTGGTTCAGATGAGTGGTTGTGGATGTCAGTCCTAACTGACATGCACATGGAATATGAATACCGAGGTGAAGTTATTTCCCTCTTTCTAGTTTTTTCCATACCATATTTGGTAGATATGGTTAAATAGGCATAGATGTATGATTCGGAATGTCTGTATAGAAGGTCAAAACCCAATGGTAGTAAGAACAATGAGGGATGGATAATGGATGGGAGTTGAGTGTTGTGTTTTAGAAATCCTATGGTTATATCAATGGATTGTTAGGGAAATATTCTTCATACTTACCACCATTCACGATGGCCCATTCATCCTGGAATAAGGAATCTTTATAAGGTTTTTAAAGCACAATTTAGTTTCAACGATATGAAACAGAAGGTGGCTGAATTTGTTTCAAGATGCATAACTTGTCAGCATATTAAAGAATAGCACCAACAACTAGCTGGTATGTTGCATTCATTACCTATTCTAGTCTGGAAATGGGAGAATATAACATTGAATTTCGTAAATGTTCTCCCAATAATGGTTTGGAAACATGATTCCATATGGGTGATAGTGAATTTTCTCACAAATGAGACTCATTTTATTAATATTCATGAATAAATATGGTAGAGGAATTTACAAAAAAATTATATCTTTGAAGTGGTAAAGTGGAATGAAATACCAGTTTTACTAGTTTCAGATAGAGATATGAGGTTTACATATCATTTTATGAAATCCTTATAGAAATCCCTTGGGAAAACATATCAATTATCTCATCAAACCACCATTATATAGATAAGTAATCCAAAAGGATGATACAAATGTTGGAAGAAAGGTTGAGGAACTATGTAATGGATTTTAGTGGCTCATGTGAATAGAATGTCTTTTAGTGGGGTTCTCATATAAAAATAGTTATCAGGACTCGATATATATAGATCCTTTTTAAGCATTTTAGGGGTGTCTTTATCATTCTCAATTTTGTTGGGGAGAAATATGTGATACCTAACTAGTACGGACATGCATTTTACAAAAAACAATGGAGAATTTTAAATTGATAAGAAAATTGATGGAGATGATACAATGTTTTTAGAAATATTATTTAGATCATTATTGAAGGTATTTGTCGTTCTAGGTGAGTTATCATGTGTATATGAATATCTCTCTTGGGATTGAACATCAATGTGTCGGGAAGTAGGTAAGGTTATATCCTTGATACATTGGAACATTAAAGGAAATAAACTTAATTGTCAATTATAATTTGGTCATTTAATTAGTTTTCATAATAATATCAACTTTTCCTCCAAATAATTTGTATTTTGGATGAATTTTTCAAATTTTGAGAACTATAATCAATTTATACAGATCAAAAAATCCAATAATAATAATAATAATATATTCCTCTAATATTTAAAAATTAATAGAAACTCAAATGGTAAGGATAAGATAATACAACTCCCAATTTTAATAATCCATCGTATATAGAAAATTGAATTTAATTGTTGACATTGTACCATATTACCCAAAGTTAAAATCAAATCATTACATAAATAAAAATCCTTCGAATTTTGAAAAACTATTCTAAAATATGATATAATCCCAAAACATTGAAGGATTTGATCACATATGTTACACCAAAAAATTCTAAAATAATAACATTGTATTCTATAGTGCTTATGACATGCAACATTGAGGTTAAGCTATCCAAGACATATATTTCTTTAAATTTGGAATGTTTAATAGCTTACGAAACAAGGAACATAGAGTCAATGTCAATGGTCATATAGTATACCCTATCATTAAATTAATTGATATGAATTTAAATAAATAAATAAATAAATAAATAACGGTTATTTATTTATATTTAATAAAAATAATAATAATTTCTAACAAACTGAAATGTTTTATAAAAAATATCTTCTTTTCAATGAGACACTTTAGTCACGGTTTGTTCACAACATATAAAATTAAATTTTCAAAAAATAATTGAAAAAATAAGATTAATTTTAATTTTATAATATAAAAATAAAATTAGGGTGAATTTTTTTAATTTTATCTAAATATTTCATCTTTTAATTAATATTTAAAAATAAGGATTTTTAATTGAAACTTCATTTACATTTCAATTATTTATGAAGATAAATTATTCTAATACTTAATATCAAAGTATATATAGTTAAAATATATATAAATTATTCAAATTTATGTCATTTTATTCATTTTAATATTGAATAGTGACAAAAAAACATTATAAACGTTTGAAAATTTTCTCTCAGAAAATCCACTTTTAAACACATCTTCTTGATTAACTTGAAATTAAATTTTCTACTTTTCTAAATTGAATTTGGGAAAAAATATCCAATATTTTGAATCGAAAAAAGTTTCATTTTCTTATGTCGTAAACATAATTTTGACCAATATAAATAGTAAAAAACAATAATATTATTTACCATTATTAAGATAAAAATGGATTCACCGGGAGTTAAACTAAGATGATAATGGTTAAATTGACTTAAAATAATGAATAAACTATATTTTATGGAAATATGTAAACCCTATAATGTCTAAGGATCCAATAAAATTTATTTTGAACCTTTTTCATATGAAAAACATATGTACACCTTTTTCTTTTCAAAAATTAAAATTTTTCCACTCACCTCACTTCTAAATGCTCGTCCCATCTCCTCTCTTCTTCACACATTCAGACCATTATGAATAGGTAAAGAAAAACCTAAATAAAATCCAAACATCCATAAATCATATTCTAATCCTTAATTTTGGGAGACATACATTCAATCTAGGTTTTTGGTGCAAAACTAGGGAGTTTACCTGAAGAATATGTACCATTCTTTATCGAGAAATACAAGTTTATTTCTTCCTCTGCCAACTCAAATCATTATTAAATGACTCTTATATAATAGAATTAGTATATTACAAATATTTATATGATTTTATATCATATTAAAGACATAAAACCTTTCAAACAACCATCAAATGGGATACCAAATCATCATTCGTGTGTCTGGTGGACTACCCCCTCACAAACGGATTTCAATCATTTTATCATTATAATATCACAAGGTTATGTATAATGATGGAAATAATATATATTAATATATCTATATAATTTATAAAATTATTATAACTATTGGGTATTTATAACATATATTTCTTTGTTAATTTTTGTTACATAGGGGATATGATAATGCCAATTGTGTGTATGATGGACTAGCACCTCACCAAGAGATGTTATTTATTTTCCCGTAATTTTTTACATGGAAGGAAATGAGGAAAAATTAGAAGAATAAATGTGATATAAATTAAATAATTATCATATTAATGACATATTTATAATTCTTATTAGATTATATATTATTTTATTTCTTATATAGAAAAATGACAATATCATTCGTATATATGTGGATTTCCACTTCAGGAAGTGATGTTACTCCCTTTTAATAAAAAAAATTGATGATATATATTTATATATATAAATAATATGTTATATATGATATTATAACAAATATTAAAATATATACTATTCAATACCTCCGCCCCATAATGATCATTGATAAATGGAAGCATTACTCAAGCGTTTGTACGACCAACCATGTACATGATTGTAAAGTAGTCTATTTTTAATAACTATCTTTTATGATTGTTTTTAAAAGTATAATTACTATATGTAATATGTTAATTATGTCATGATTATTATTTTGGTGATGATATTACTATATATTATGTGTATGAACTAGAACATTCATGATGAAACATTTATGAGAAAACATCAAAATGAACAAATGAAACAATTAATATGATGACATATTTTTTAAGAAGTTTGATTAGAATTTATAAAATTGTTATATATGATATAATAAATTTAAATAATGTTTTATAATAATTAAAGGTCTTTTTTAAAACTACAATAAATGATGTTAAATCATATTCAACCTAACGGAAGCCTCATATAAGGGACTTCATCTCATTTTCTCTTCACTGAGGTATGTTGTAATGTTATGAACATAATTGTTTTTTAATAGATTATATACAAACCTATTAGAATGTAATAAATTGATTCATTTTTAAATCATGGTATTTTATTTTTAAATATTAATTCTGTCATCCAATAGTTTTTTACATAGTAGTTTCCAAGTGGTAATAAATTTCATTACTCAATATATATTCATTGGGTTATATTTGTTATTCATAATCTTTCATATTCTATGATTATGTGTGTAATTAATTTTAATGATATTAGTTTTTATATCCAATTGTTTTATATGGATATAAAATTTATATTCATTATATATTCATTGAAAAATCCTCACTCTAACTCCCTTATCACTATAAGGGCTTCGTGGAAGCGGTGGTCCTCACAAACACAGGAACATCACTATTATTTTTCAGTGAATGTGATAGTAATATGTTTAATGATATATTATCACTTAAAAATTATAAATTTCTCAATAATACCATATATAAAAATTAATTTTACTGTTATGATCTTTTAATGTTTGATGGTGATGGAAAATAAATTTCATCAACTCACAAATCAGTAGTCCACCATACACATAGATGATGGTTTCATTTCCCATTATATGGAAGTAGAAATGGATATAGGTGTTATATTAACATAATTATATCTCATTACTTTAAGGGAAAAACTTTTTTATATTATCGTGGATTCAAAAATATTTTTGATGACGTGGAATAAGAATTAAACAAATAAAAAAAAGATTAAAATTATATATATTCTTTGAAAACCCTCTTTTAATTAACACCTTAAGACTTGTAATTTCATAGTTATATCTAAAAAAAGGCCTCCAAAATGTGTTGAGGAATTATAGGAAGGTATATGTTAGGTTTTGTCCAATATAAATGGTTTTTTATGTATGAAGTATTTATATTAAAGGGTTCCCATTTAAATGGGAGGGGAAGGACACTCATTGAATATCTCAATATATTATATTAATATACAATAATTTTTAATTCATAATAGACTCTAAAACATTTATTTATAAGATATTATTTTTATAAATATAAATCATATCACCCAATAACTTTTGGACAAGTTGTGTCACATTGTTACCCTTATAATTTGGTATAAACCCCTTGTTTACCAATTTTAAATTTATCATGACAACAAGGATTTTTACAATTTGAGGGTCATTATAGATACAATAAAGGAAAAAAATGCCCATAAATAAAAATTGATTAATAATAAAACAGTTTACTAATCACATTTAAGAATTTTTTTTTAAAAAAATTATATCATTGAATAAAATACTATTTAAGTTAAAATATCACATATGTTAGTATCTAGAACTATTCAGTAAATTAACATTAATTTTATCAAGGAAACACTTATAATTGAAAAAATAAATTTAATACATAACAAAATGTTCATAATTGTATTGAATGTTCTTGGGTCATATTATTTATCTCAAATTATATTACCTATAATACTTTAATATTATTTATTTGACATTTCCAATAATAAAAAAATGATTGTGTAAGTGTTGTTTAATAATGTATGGTAATATTTTAAGAAAATTAAAAAATTCAATATGATTTAGATAAATATTTTATATTTTAATATACTATATATATATTAACATATAATATAGAGAACCCTATTTTTCAAATATTAAAAAATTTATAAGTAATAGTGTGAATTATTTGATATATCAGAAAATTATATATAATAATGGTAATCATCTATTGAGAATTTCCATAAAATTCCATATAACTAAATAGTGGATTATAATTTCTAAAATATTTTCATAAAAAATTAATATAAGTTATATATTCATTTCATATTCTTTATAATTTTATTTTTAACTCTAAGTTACCATATTTACCCTTTAATGTGGTAAAAACATAAAAACAATTACTATTAATTTTGAAAAAAAATGAAACGTTTTACTAAATTCAGATTTCATAATTAAATATTTAGAATAATTTTTTCAAGATTCAAAATAGATTATTGAGAAAATTCATTTTATAATTTCTCCAGCAAAATGTATTGAAAAAAATGGCTTGAAAATGTTTTTATACCCAAAAATACGCTAATAGATAAATATTGTATAAGGATGAATAAAATTTACATTGTTATATTATATATAACTAATAAAAATTTGTATAATTATATATAATATCAAAATCATAAGGTGAAATAATAATTTAAATAAAATCATTATTTTATAAATCATGGTATTTTTCACTATTCAATGAAAAATTATTGTTTTCGGCAAACTTTTAAAAAATAATTATATGAAAATTTTAAAAATATAAACACACAAAGGAATTTATATTTTTCAACTAAATTTTCTAAAAATTACATAAGATATTTATAACATTAACTCATAAAAATAAACTAAACAATTTTTTTTATTTTGAGGGAAAAAAAGGCAATACTAAAATAAAGTGCTTAAATTTTGAAGTATTAATTACTATATTAGTAATGTGAAGGATGATTATAAATTTCATAATTTGGTTAATAATATTCATTCCATCTAATTTAATGGATAAGTTATTATGGTCACATTTAAATAATAATATTTTCTTGTTTTTTTAAGATTGTTGTTTCCCATCTTGTACAATATCCAACATATCCTATCCTTTCATAAAATTATAATATATTAAATATAACATAATAAACACAATTATTATAATTTTATTAACCTATCCCCAATCACAAACTAGTTGATTCTAGGATCATACTCTAGAGGGTGATATAATAATCTAAACCATTAGATTTTCCATGAGTCTATACTTGTGATAGAACTACACCAAACACATGTATCATATGAAAATACCTCTCATTCAGTAATTTTATTTCATATCATCAAAACCTAAACCGATGATCCATGATTTCAGTTTCTATAACATTAATATCATAAATGTATATTACATTTTGACATTATCATGTGTTTGAAATAACCAGTGTGGGATATGATCCAGCACTTCAGGTAATACGCCCTCAAATGATCTTTCCAAAATAAATTAATTGGAGATTCTTATACATGATTTCGTACATTCATATGAAAATTATAATGTTATAAATTAATTATATAATAAAATGTATAACATATCCATAGTATCATTCCTTCTCCCTACTTGATAGTGCATCTCATGTCCTTTATTGAATATTGAAACTATATGTATTCATACCTCGAACCCCATTTATGATCCATCACTAAAATTAAAACATATATAAAAAATCAATACACTCTTTAATGGATATATATTGAATCATCATTGATAAAAAATCCCTAGACATGGTTGTTTTTTCTGTGGAAACCCAATTGATATAATAATATCAACTTTTAAATAAAATTATGATTTAGGTTTCCAAAGATTCAATGTGTTCATGTACCAATGGAAGTTTTATTGAGAATAATATATTAGAGAAACTTCCTTATTGTGATTTATATCTAATGGGTAAATTCTTATAAGGTAGTTTTATAAAAATCAAACCCACCATCTTTATGGACACCTCAATAATCTATTCATCATCCTTAATCCACAAAATCTCATAGATCTAATGGTATATCATATATCAATATCCATAATAAAATAAAACATCAATTTACAAAATTCCAATTTTGATATAACATACCACTATGTACTATTCAATTATTAACTTTCATTTACACTATATAAACTAAAGAAAATAGAAAATGTAAATCAAAACTCAACACAAGTTCCCTTATAAAATTAGGATCCCACAATAATCTAGTTGAACCAAAAAGGATGAACAATGTTTCATAAAGATATCACGGTTCCCTCATTCTGAAAATCTCAATTGATTTCATAAAAAAATGAATACTTGACCACAAAATAGTGAAGAATACTCATCATCTAATATTTTTACCATTCTTTATATATCCTTGTTCATTTTTCACTATTTTTCATGTAATAAAAAAATTTCTATGTTTTCCTCTGATGTTAATGAGGAACCACTAAAAACTATTATCCATTCTTAATAGATATCCTTATCATGAATAACTATATTCCCTAAACCCTAATGACCCTCAAAATTCATTATAGATACGTCAAAATTATTATCCTAAAACTGAGTCTCTCTAAAATCCCTTAAATCTTTTGTGGCGTATCTGATCAACTAAAACCATCAGTATAATTATAAATGATACATATGTACTTATAAAAATATTCCTTCACAAGGAACCTCATTCTAATTCCCACAAAATGTGGGGTTGTTATCTATAAAGATATTTATAAAATTCATATTATAAAAAAAATACATGAGAACCACCATATTAGTTTAAATGATGTAAAAATCAGTCCATCTGGTTTTGGGAAAAAAATGAAAAACTCATTTCTAATAATTTAATTAATGATTCATATATAATCCAATTCATAAATACTATTCATTATAATAGTTTGAAAAGACAAATTACCACTTTATATAATAAGTTAACTCATACATGTTGACATGCATATGTATAGGGTCACCTATGCTTAAAGTAGTATTCATGAACTCATACCCTCATTAAACCCTTGGTTGAGAGTAAAAAATAATATCATTCCACATAAAATGTAAAATTTGAATCAAATTCATAATAATTACTAGAAAAATTATTTGAAGATAAATAATATTCATAATATCATATAATTTCATCATACAGGGGATAGATACATTCAACCATAAAGTCATTCCCATGATTCAACAACATCAATAACCTATGAACATCTTATCATTTTAGTAATTCATCCAAAATATTTTCCTATTGAAATTATTTTCACATTAATAAAGATATCATGAATGACACAAATGTGGGGGTCTCCAAATTCTCTCAACAATACCTCTCCATACACTAGAGGTTATTATCTTACAATGAGACTATAAGAAAAAATTAATGACTCAATAATTTCTATTACACCACATAAATGAATTGTTAATTAAAAAAATCATGTAAAACATTTACTATAAGCATTTATAAATATGGATAAAATAAAATATTTAATAATATATAAGCATCATAATTCTGTAAAAAATGATACCACCTCATACCATAAATATATATAAAAAATCAAATATAACACAATTTTGGACAATAATAAATAATTATAAATAATATACAGTGGAGACAAAAATACATCCTAGGTCCTTCATGGATGTAGCCTCCCTAAATCCATCCAATTAATTTTGAAAGATTCACAAGAAAACCATCTACCTAAAATTGAATTAAAATATTTTCACTTTAATTAGCATTCCCATTTATGGTGTCTTCCTCAATCACTATTAGATTACACAAGGTTATCCATATAAATTCCATCATATATTATTAATTGTTATATGGGAAAATAAATCATTTAGAAAAAAAATAGATGGAGTTAATCATGTCATGTCACTATTTTCTAATGATGTTACTATGAAATATAACCCTATATTAACCCTTACATGGAATACATCTATCATAGTATCCATGGAAGGAAGATTAATATTGGAAATTAATATGTTTTCCTTCAATTGGTACATCAAAAACGTATCAATAGAATGAATTAAAAAAAACTTTTCTTTAGGTTATAAATAATGAATGTAGTTGAAGGAATAACAAATCAGCAACCATATATATATTTGAAAACCCCCATGGATTGTATTCCATCTTCATAGAGAATACTGATTTTAATTCTATCGCACTAACCAAAATAACACATTAGTATAACCTCCCATGTTCATATATCTTGTTGAACCTATTATATCAGAATCCATGTAACTTGGGAATCAGAATATTCAAACCCTCACACACAATAAACAATACCGAATTATTGTAGGTATTGTTGGTAATCACATGCCACTATCTCAGTAAATAAAGATAACATGGGTGTTGTATTTATACTCCAAAATATCTAGGTCATTAGGCCTTATTCATATCCACTGAAACATGTCAAATTGCATATGATATGAGAGAAATCCTTTCTTATGAGACCCATAATAGCATTGTGATTTCTCAAGACACACAAAAAACATTATTCTGTATATTAGCATGTATATATCAACTTCTCCTTCTATTATTGGTATCACTATCCAAAACTATCCTAATAATAAACCTCAGATACACTCCAATTGTAACAATCAATGACCCATATGTAATACTCACATGACAACATAAAACATCAGTCAAAAAAATATATTTTCTGTTATTGACTCATGTACGAAACAGATTATAGAGTATATTTTATCCTCATCCAATGATAATTATCTATGAAATTGTAAATATGGACTCACTGGAATAAATATAGATACTCCTCATTATAAATCAATACATAGTATCCAACCTCCTCATGAAATTCCACAAAGTATCCATTTTCATACCATAATTACACTCTACTGCATTGAGAGTGGTAATGACCAAATTTTATTTAAAAAATACACTATAAACTAATAAATTGTGTGTAATACAATGTTGTTCTAAAAAATAATTAAATGTAATTTTATTGATAAGTTGGCATAATTTAAAAATATATCAATAATTATTGTGTACCATGACTAAAATACCATCATGAATAATAAACCTTGTTAATATAGATTTTATATAGTGATAGTTAATGTAAATATATAATAAAGAATATGGTAAAGACTAGTTGACACCACAAGAAAAATCGATATTCTTATATGATATGAGTTAACACAATTAATACCATTTAACATAGCTTAAATGGTGGTGGTATCACTATGATCATTCAATAACAATGAAAGAGAATTGATTCCTCAACTGAAACTCGTTAGAAACCATTTATTGGAGAGTTGAAAGAATATATATATCATAAACCACATCATGTTCGCTAAAACCATCCCATGAATGTATTACCATCACCCAATTTACCGTTAGGGTGTCTGTTGGTTTAAAATAGGGTTATGTATCTAAACCATGTAGTTACTTTTTTTATATTTTCTTTCAATAGAATAATAATTATATTTTCCTTGTATATTATTACTTCTTATTTGTAAATGATTAAATAGTTATTTAAAAAACAATTAGATTTTTTATAAGAAGAAAGAAAAATTTTATTTTTATAGGAAATATGTTTTTTAAATTTAATTAAACCATTTCTTATAATATATCATTTTTAAAAAATATATTTTTTCATGAAATATTTATATATATATAAATGAAAAATATTTGAATGATGTTATATGTAATATTAATATTTATTATAATGTTTTCTATGCTCCTAAAAATATTATTTATTAATAAATAATTATTCAAATTTTTAATTCTAAAAAGATTCCAATTATTTTGGTAAAAAACATATCATTATTAAAATCTGTATATTAAAATTAGATGCGGTCAAATTGCTCATAATTTTCAAATTCTACTGAATTTTTTTAAAAAACTAAAAATGTTATGAATACAAAGTATTTATTATGATTTCATATTAGCCCAAAAGTCATATAATATATAAAATAAAAGGATTCTAAAAAATAGTCTTTCCCATTACAATATTTTTTATAATTTTATGAGATTATTTCCACATACCTATAATGAATCATCCAACACCTATATAATATTTTACTATCTTAAAAACAATTATTTATAAACATGTATCACTTTAATTTCATTAATGGTATTATTATAATGAATTATTTCCATACCCTAATAAAATATTTAAAAATAATCTTTTATTCTATGAACCATGGATAGAAACCATGGTTGGTTTTTGATTTCGATTCTTTTATTTCATAGGGTCTAAAACCTATGTTTGGGAATTAATAATGAATTTCACTCAACTTCAATATATATATTAATTGATCCTCCAATAATTATTCACTCAAAACTCATTTATCATAAACTACCTTTTCATCTCCCTCTATAAATCCCTCCTGTGGTGTTACCAATATCTTAAGATAGTCCTTAAAACCATTTTGAAGAAGACCATGAATTTAGGGGATTCACATCCTTTTCCACTTTATTCAGAAACAATATTTATACTTAACACTTGAATCACAATTTAAATTTTTATAATTTTTCAATAAGTACCCATTTAATATCAAATTTATATTTAATGAATGATATATTATTTATCCCCACACAGTATATCCTTTTAAAAATTTGTTAGTATATCGATATAAGTGATTCTATTTAATTTCCTCTTAATTCAAGAACATGACTATAATTTAGCCTTTTTAATCATTATTTGTTATAATATCATGTGTTTTACAAATATCCCATAAAAACAATTTATTTTTTAAAATTGATATATTAATTATCCATAAATTTAAATCTTACATGAGATATTACGGTGATAAAGTATGAAATTATCATCCTTTTGTTCATCAATTAAGTAATTTATTTTTATTTGTCCATATTAATTAAAAACTTTTGGATTTTAATATTTTTTAAAAAATCTATTTACCATCCTTATATTGCCAAAGTAACAAAAGGAAAAAAAATTCTCATTCGTCTCTTTCAAAATTATTTATATAGACTCGTTAAAATGATAAAATTATACAATTATTTTCCACACTAATCTTTTGTGTTATGAATGGGTATCCCCATTTCCACTCAAGGGTATTATACTTGTTGTAAATATCCTTAATTTATTATGTAATACCATTTATAAAAACCACACTCCTTAAACATGGGAATAATATACTGATAAAATATTTCCATGTGTTTTATGATCTATATAGCACACAAATTATTGTACATGATATAAATGTAATCTGTGGGCCTAAAATTATATAACACATTAATGTACTGGGTAATGATTTTTTCTAATGATATATCATGTATAGTCCATGTGAGGAAATCCTAATAACACAATGTTTTTATTTGTTAGTCTTTAGCCTTTAAATATGCATATGATGTCATGTTTGTTGTCACTGCCATAATCCTATGATTCTATAATGTTATATTCTTATGAATTCATCAACATACATTATTATAATTGTCACCATTCAATTAAATTGGGTCATTTATATTTATTTACTATAATAAATTAATTTATCATATTTGTTTAATTATACATTACAGTGATTTATATATCACTGTTTTCTTATGTACATCCCTAGGTTATCTCATTTAATATTATTATATCAATGGAATTTTAGGTCATGTTATGTTGATTTTTTAAAACATATTTCTATATCAGTTTCATGTTGATGTTCTATGTATCTAATTTCTCAAATACAATAAGACTCTCGGTTTTTGGGGATTTTATTATGTGTGTATTTATATAATAAAGTTCTGAAATATTGTGTATATAAGGTATGGGTTTTCATAGTTCAATTCATATAAAGGTCTAGATATTTTTAAGGATTAAAATTTAAATTTCACACTGAAAATCCATCATATTAAGGGTAATGATAGGAATAAATTAAGAAATTTTAGTAATATAGAATTATTGGTTTTATAGGAAATTCATCCCTATTGAAATAATAAAAAAATTATGTGTATTTGGTATATATGACCCATCAGGTAATAAATCCAAAAGTGACCATTTGGTATTAACTCAACACAAACCTAGTGAATGAAAAATAGTCTTTGCACTGGCCACCTGACATGATACTCATAAAAAATATTATTTGGTTAAACGCATTATTTTAAAGAACATGTTGGGAAAAAATATTTTAAAATCTACTGGTATGGAATAGGACATGGATAATATTGTTTTATTAATAAGTATTTATAGGTTTTGAAATAAAAATATTTCTTGATTTATCCCATTCATGTTCACATATTTCCATTTTTTTAATAGTTTCCAAAATTCTTACCCCTGATTCTATCGTGGGTGAAATTAATGATTAGAACTAAAATAATATAGTTAATGGGATTATTATCAATAAATAATTAACATCACATGTAATATTTTATTATTGATACATGAATTATCCCATATCCTATAATTGTAAAATAAAAATTCAAACACCACCACAAAAAATGAAAATATATGTATTGGTAAAAAAAATAAAATTAGTCAATTATTGAAACATAAAAATATAACTAATCCCCTATCCATATTTGTGGGATTAATTTTCAATAAAAACTATGATACTCAGTATAGTGGAATTTAATTCTATTTTGGTTATGTACTATCCTCCCATGTTCAAAACCATACCAAATTTCAAGAAGAAGAATATCCCCCTCCATATTAGGAATCACCTTCCAAATCTATACAAGTTTTAGGGAAGTTTGATTCATCTTTTGAAAAATCATATCCATCATGGATTATATTGTCTGGTAAGAAATTAAACATATATGAAATATCTTTTACTAAGGAAACGACCGTCGTTGTTTATAATTTAATTAAATGACAATATAATGAATTTTATTATATTCCACCTAGAATATAAGATGAGTTATAAATATAAACTTAACCAAGAGGCTTGAAAATACCCATGAATATATACATATTATCCCCCATTGAACATGAATATATGAAGAAGAAATTACATATAAATCTTTTTTTTGATAAACCAATGTGACTCATAGTGCGGTGAGAAAGTCATTTATTTCCTGAAAATTGATGGCTAAATGCACCTCTGTATTGATTATCTTGAGCTCAATATGATCATTATTAAGAACTAGTATTCTCATTTATAGATATATAAATTTTAGGTTCATCTATATATATCCCAATACATCTCTATGGTGTACATCCACTCAATACATTATCATGTAATTGTAAGGATGTAGAATATCATAAAACTAAATTTTGTATAACATATAGGTACTTTGGGTTATTAGAGATTACATTTGAACTCATTAATTCTGCCTAAATAATAATTATATTATTTAATATAGTACATAGATATTACCTAGACAAATTTGTGCAATTATGTAAAGAAATTACTCTTAAATAATCTAAAAGAATGGAATATCGTGCTGATAGTTTTCATACTAAACTAAAGACCATCAAAAAGTTATAGTTATATATTATGTATATTAAATTAATGTTTTATATAGATATATAAAATTTCCTAGGAAATATTATCACCAATAATTGGATATTTATATATCTTTTGACAAAATAATACATCGATGGATGGACTAGAACAACATTTTTTATGAAGATTCATAGTTTCCTTAGATTAATTGAAAACTATTTATCACGATTTTCAAACCCACTAACCATTATAGAATGAAAGTAATAAATATTTAATATACATATTAATACAATTTTATTGATAACGAGTTAAAAAATAATTATTACTACAAATTTTCTCACATTACCCACGTGTTGGGATAAAATTGATATCTAATGAGATGCATCTAAAAAAATATTATGATCGGTACTCAAATAAAATGACAAATTAATAGTATATGACTTCATCTAATTAATGTATCACAATTAGATCAACAATATTAATTATATAGATTGATTTTCAGTAATCCTCACACTATGGATTTGGAGTAAATATCTGTATATTGATAAATGTGAAATATTTACAAATAAAAAGTTCCCCAAGATGTTATTCAAACAAATGGAGAAGAATATGTTCAAAAATTGTTGTTAAAATTGATCAAGGACTCTAAACATTCAATAGATTACAATTCTGGGAAGGTGAATAATTTTCCATATTTTATTAGTAGAAAGAATCGAATAATCCAATCTATATTGGGGATTGAATTGGATCAAATATACTAAGACTTATAAAGGATATACATGGGAATAATAAAAGGAATTTAATTCTAACATTATTAAAAAATTGATCATCCATCCATGAATCAGAGTATAAAAGATTACCAAAAAGATGAGTAGGATATACAAATAATGATTTATAATAATCTAGAGTTGAACATTGAAAAAGACTGATAAATAAGTTTTGAAGCCATGATATTTTTATTATTAAATCTATAATTGCATATGGATCTTCTATATTTTTCCAACATATAATCCATCAATATTCATCCATAAATAACTATGATTTATAGAAATTCTAATAAAAACTATAGTGTGATATCATGAAGAGAGTGGTTGTATAATTTGCATAAAGATTATCTATATTACATCATACCAATAATGATTGATATAACTATAAGGATATGATGAAATCATATACTATATTATTGTGTAAATGGGAAAATAAATCCATGGATTCCATCATTATACTCTCTAGGACTTATAATTTCAATAATTCTATATGGGTGGTAGCCACTCAATTTACAAAGATAATTCATTTCATCGAATCCAAGGAAAATTTCACCACTAAAAACGAAATAATTCATACATTAAATATGACATAAGAATTTATAATGTTCCACTTTTAACAATATTTAATGGATATCTAAGGTTTTCATCAAGGTTATATATAATCATTCAACAAGACCTAGATATAATGCAATGTTTCAATATAAGATATCACCCTTGGAAGGATGGTTAGTCTGATAGAACCATTCAAAATATAGAATATATATATATATATATCATGTTCAATTGACCTTTAAGGATACTGGGATCATAAACATCCCATGCCATATTTTTTCATATAAAAATATTTTCCATTCAATCATTCAAATGGAACCTAATGAGGCTATGTAGGTGAAATCTGGTTAAGTCACAACATTTTAGGAAGAAATTGGATAGAGGAAGGTGATATGACATTAAATTATCCTATATATGACGGAGAAGGTCAAAATAATTTACCATCATATGAAATACTTGAAAATTAAATTGAAAAGAGACCCATAAAATCATCGATGAGGCCTATTGTTTGAAGTTGGGGATAAGGTGTTTATTCATATATCATCAATGAATAATTTCATGATAATTGCAAAGAATAGAAAGATTATTCTTAGATATATCAACCCTCATTTAGATCCTTGATCACAATAGATTTTTTGAATATCGATATAACTCCCACTTAAAATCTCATAAGTATATGATTTTTCTCATGTATCACTATTAAAGAAGTTTATATCACAACCCTCATATGTTCACGATCCATATTTAAACCTCTGGCTATTTATATTTAATATAAGGAGTAGATGGTAAAGAACTTAACTGATAGAGATAATTTTGTTTGAAATATTATAATTCACTTGGTAATTGTAATATTATGGAACTATAATTAGTTATGAGGAATTATGTGATATAGAATAGGGGATGAAACAAAAGTCCCAACTTTTTGTATAATTTCCTAAATGAAATATTATTGGAAGAATATTTGAAGGGATTAATAATATAATGGCCTAAACATTTATAAATTAAATTCCAATTTAAATGAATTGTTCATCATATTGTACTGTAGTTATATAAAAAATTTTAACTACATAACATTATATATTTAAGCTAGTAATAAAACATAGCCATAATATTTATCATGAGTATAAAAGACTATTAAGAAAATTAATTGTAATTAATATATTTTTTTAAAAATTACCAATAAAATAAGTATTCATTAAGTGTAACGATAATATATAGTTGATACATATGGATGAAGCATTGTCCATAACTTGTAGGAACATACCATAAAAATCCTAGTTATCAAATATTTCAAGGGAGATGAAATTAATCGTATTTATCATTGAAAACTACCATAATGAGATTAAACATTTGAAAGGTGAGAAAAACTATTTATGTGAGAATATCAGTATAATTGATGTAATTACTAAAACCATGTTATCCAATACACCTAATGATTGCACTACAATCACACATCATAACCTTAGATAATAATATAATTTAATAAGAGGTTATTTATGGAGACAATAATTTTATAAATTTATTAAAATGGAATAAAATTATAATAATAATTTTTCTTTTTCATTATAAAATTTTATATTTAGAGGTGTACATAATGATTCTGATAAAAATTATACTTTTTATGACAAAACAAAAATTGTATTTTTTTTTGTAATATATAGTTTCATATAAAACATAATTTTCGATAAATTCATGGATTTAAAATAAATATTATTTTCCTAAAATATTCTTCTAAAATAATATTTATTGAAATAAAAATGATAAAATTATTTAATGAAGGTCACTTTAAATGTTATATAAGTCATAATTAATTTATTATGAATGGAAAAATTACTTTCTAATAAATATTATGATTAATTTCAATGTGTAAAAGATTATATATATAAAAAATAATTTTCAATAATTATACTTTATTTTATTTTCTTGTCAAAATTATCCAATTTAGATCTTTTAGAATTATAAGAGACAAATTTATTTTTTGATAAAAATAAAAAAGATTATAAATATATGATATGTATTACATAATAATTATTTACCAAAATAGTGGTAATAAATACTATAGAAGTTATGAATATAAAAAATTGGTTTTCTCAAAAAAAATTAATTTTTTCTCTGATGTTATTTTCATAATTTGAAAAATCCAAAATGAATAATCCAAAAAATAATGTATTTTATGTTTTTAAAAACAATTACATTTAAAAATTACTCACATTCACATAATAAATTTTAATATTTTAATGATATTATATCTTAAGCTAATAAAATTTTGGAATCCAATCTTATTTGGTTCAAACCAATGGAAAAATGTGATGGTATGTAGTTTTTAATATATTATTATTTACATTACGAAACCTAAGTATATAAATTAATAATGAATTCCCCAATCTCTTTCTATAAATACTGACCAGACCTCCTAATCAGTATCTCTATATATAAATTTATCATGAATTTATTCATCATTAGCCTCTTTAAATCTCTATTAATGTCATTCATTCCTTTTAACATTCATTCAAGTATATACATTTCATTTAGAATTTTGAATCATAATTAATTATGCATTCATGTGTTCATAAATTTTTCTTCATTTTAACATTGGTTATATAATAATGAGATATTATTCAAAACTCATCATTATAACCCTTTAAGATGATTCTATTATGCCGAAGCAAGGGGTTATATTCCATTTCCAATTTACCGAAGATCCTCCTCTAAATTTAGAAATTTTAATTTGTGTTGATATTGTTGTTGTATGTTTATAAATAAGTATTTACATTCAAAATTATATTCTATGAATTATTGATTATTTATGCCCCCTCATTATATCCTTTAACTTTTATATTAAAATTCATTGTGTAAGTGATTGCATTACCATTTCAATTAGTAATTATTCCCCTTATTTTCCCCATTTATTTATTATATAACCATTTCTATTTTATTTTAGTCTATGAATTATATCTATATATATCCTATATGTTGTATACTTTCTAATTCATACACAAAATCCAGTGGTTTATTGGAAGCCTTAAGAATACTATGAGTAATTCTTGAGTTATGTGGATTTAAGTTTAATTATATTAGTGATTAACCAGGGATGTTATTGTAAAAATCATTATAGTCTCAATTAAACTGGATTTTCCCATAATAGAATTTCAATTCACCCAATATACACTTATTCTATTTTGTAATTTCCCAACCCAAAGATGCTATATTCGTTATTTTTAATAACCACATAATTACATGAAACTATAACTAAATATAAAGTATACTAACTATCACTTATGGTATGTAAGAATATTATGGCATATAAAATAGACCTATTATCACTATATAACTAATTATTAAATAAATATTGTTGAAAAAACAACTTATTGTATTAAATAATTTTATCCACTAATACTGTATTTAAAAGAAAATATATAAAAATATATACCAATGTGTATAAATAAGTGATTAACATATTATTTAATGAATAATAGTAATCATCTACTAAAAAGGCCCCCTTTATTATGTCCCTTAAATAATTTGAAGAAATCCAAAAAATAATATATTAAACATAACTCTATAATATAAAAATTACACTAAAAGTATCACCCTTTTATATCTAACCCCCATATTCATACATTGGATATTTTCATTAATTGGAATCAGGTTTAATACATTTTACATCAATGTGATATGTGTCAATATTTGTAGTGAGTAAAAAATACTCGATATTCAATCCATTATTTTATTAATAATATTTTAGGTGTCCGTAAAATTGTTTTCTAATGCCATTTACCAAGATTACCTAAATTAATAATACATTCCTGACATGGTTTGAAAATACAAAATAATATACGTTACTGTAAAAAATAATTTGTTATGTTATAGTAGTATGGAAAATTTTACATTAGAAAAATAATTTAATGAGAAAAAAGATTAAATCTATAATATTTTATTTTTCCTTAAATTGAATATGTATAATTGGACAATCTATCTATACATTCCTAATTATTATAAAATATTTCAAATTAATTAAAAAATAAATTATTATTAAAATCATAGTATGTAACAACATGAAATAATTTTATTTCATTGAAGAATGAAACAGTTGTTGAATACCACATAACAAAGATGTCATGTTGTTGAAAATGGTTGACCAATAATGGTTATTCCATGAAATAATAAAAATTAGTCTCAAGAATATATGAGTAACAACATATTCTACATAAAATAATTACACATTCTATTTAGGGAATAATTAAGACAATAATAACATCATAATCATATGGTATCATATAAAAAAATTCAAATACCCTGTATGTTTTAAGTGTAATAACATAACCATTATCACAAATATATTATATATATTTTTTGAATCAATGAAATATCAAAAAGTGATGATAATTTAATAAAATGATAAAATATAAGACCAAACCTCCCATACAATGTATAGGAAAAATCGCTTTCTAGTAAAATTAATTTTCATAAGAAACCCATTATTTCTGATTAATACCCAATATTGTATCTTATACATTTTAGGAAATTCATTATAGGTATAAAAAACAATTCATTCAATTGGAAAAGTAATAATATTTTAAAAAAATTAATATTACATTAGTGATCATATATAATTGGTTATTTTAGGAAATTATGAAATTATTTTATAAAAGGTTTCCAAACTGTAATAATGAAAAATAATTGTTAACAAATCAATACTACTATTATGACCCTAACCCTCAAATTGTGAAATGGATCCTCCTTCTATTACATTGTTATATAAAATAAGGAAATCTCGTCTCTAAGAACCTAATATTTTAGTAGACTTGGAAAACATGATTAATACATGTGGCTTGTATTACAAATGAATTCAAAAATTAATATATATTTTTTTATAAAATAATATTATTCCATGTAACTATCCCATCATATCATTCTTAGTGCAATTCATGGAATCTAATGGAAAGGAAAAGAAATAAAGGTGATTTCAGATGCTAGGTAATGGTAAAATACAATAGAAGAAATAACGATTCAATAAAATTAATTACCAAAAAAGGGTAAATAAATGAAAACACATTCGATGTTATAAATAAATAGAGAATGAAATACATCCATGTATTTTTTCATAGTGAAACTATGATGGTTAAAAAAACTTAATATGAATGAAGGAAATGATTATTTATCATAAGTCATGTTACATAGGTACCTGAAACCATTTCCATCTAGACCATTCACATGATGGTTTAAAAATTGGTGGGTACAGACTGATTTGGTTTAGACAACCTTATCCCTACTATCATGACTTTTACTAAGACTATTTAAAACATATTAGTTTCAAATGAATAGGGTTTGTCCAACTGATATCATCTCACAACACTACTAATTCATTGAGGTGCTTTCTTTTAAAGGTCCTCAAACCATTTCATTATACTAAAATAATTCCATATATATGTGTAATAATTAATTTTATTTCATAAATAAATTTACTTATCAGATATCTGTTTTGATTAAAGGATAGAATTTTAACAATATTTCCCAAATAAAAAATATAAAAATCAAAATAAACAACACATTTTAAAATAGTATATAGTTTGTGAAATTATCATATCCATTACTAAATAATATGGTTATCAGAAAGAAAGATAATATAAAATTAAAAATCAGTATAGTAAAATAATTATCTGAATATAATATTAATAAATAAAATACAATGTGAGAGTTTAAAATATATATTTTACTAGCTAGTAATTTTCAAGTCAAACCACCTTGTATGAGATAATTTAGTGTGAAACATATAATGTGATTAAATATGACTGAATCATTATATTAAATGATATTGTGGATGTATATACAACACATTAATGTTAATTTGTTGATAATAAAAAAAATTCTTAAAGGAATGTAAATTGAGGAAAAATCTCCATCCTTACGTTTCCTTTTTTGTTTAATGCTCATTAAACTCTTCTTTTTTGGGCATCGTCAATATTTTTTAACTCAATGATGTCCTTGGAGAAATTAGACCCAATGTAATGCTTCTAATATAAGAGGATGTATTTTGGGAAGATAACATGGTAGGGTTTGGATGAATCAAATGTCTTGGGAGATGTGAATAAGTGAAGGGAGTGAGTGACCATTTATAGTGGAGGTGGAGCAGCATTCTTATAAATAAAAGAAACTACTTACTATTGGGTGGTATCTAATACCTCATGTTCCTCAATAATTAAAAAATAATGTATTTTAGGGGAAGTATGGTTGAGAAACACCTCCACCAACAAAAAAAAACACATTTGTTTCATTCTATTTCTTAACCCCAATGTTTTTATATTTTTTCAGTTTAGGTTTTCTTTATGGTTACTTGTTTTCAAATGTAAGTATTTTATCCATTACGACTAAATTAAATAGAGAATAAAAAGACAATTTTTACACACATATTTTTAATATGATAAATATATTATAAATTACAAATCCCATTTGTGTATGAAGTTATTTCTAATAGAATCACATGTAATGTGAAAAAAAATATTGCTTTAAACTATAACCGTACTAACATAGATTTTTTACTATTTATTATTCAATATGGTAATTAAAATTTTAAAATTAGTTTATTAATAGACCATATATGATATTTATTAATAGTTAAAAATAAATTTATTGAAGATAGTATTTTCTGTTATTTTAAATCAATTAATAAAATATCATTTATAATAAAATAACAATAATTTCATTCTAAAATTATTCATTCAATATGAATTAAAAAAAATATTATAATGGAATTTTAATATTCAAATTTAAAATCTGTTTAACATGAAATATTCATCTAAAAAATAAGAGAAAAAATAATAATGTTTTCAATTTACATCACTTTAAATGTTTTTAGTATCATTTATTGTATTTAATTTTTACATAAATAATTAATACTCTAGAGTTTATTAAGAATTAAATGTATCTAATTAATATATAAAAAATAAAGATAAGTTTTTATGATAATAAAAACTAATTTATAATTAAAAAGAGTATATGTAACTAAAAATATGTTATATTTTCACCTATCCAAAATCATTGTATAAATAAAAAGTCAGAAAATTATCTATTTTCTCATTATTTTCATAATAAATTATACGAGTCACATTCATGGAATAGTAATAAAATAACTCCAAAAATATTAATGAATTTATTAATGTTCAAATATGTCTAGCCAATGGGTATTGGGTAAGATTCTATGTGATTTTACACTATTTATTCTAATTTTAAACATTTTGTAGACATGTTTTTACCATAATCAGTATAATTATCTTTAACTTCTGTCACTAATAACTTTTTTATAAAATTAATCATACCTTATTAGAAATATAAATTATGGTGATTCAAAATAGGGATTCCATTTTTCCAAAAACAATTCTTAGATGTAGAATGCTTTATTTAAAACTAATAATGAATAGGGGGCGGGAATTCTGGTTGCTAAAGTGAAACATGTCAAATGATTACTATGATTATATTTATATAATTAATATTAAAATCGATATAATCACGTAAATTTGATTAATATATTTATAATTTATCTAGTTCTACTTTTTATACCCTTACATACAAAATTTATTATTCTAAATGTTTTAGATGAAGAGTCGGTTTTCAATTAAAATTTTATATTATTCATTATTCATCAAAAAATAATTCTTCCCATAAATGTAAGAAAAATTCATCCGAATATAATTTTTACATTATTCTTTTAATAAATATGTTATTTTTTCAACATAAAATAAAAAAGTTTCATAAATTTGTTGTAAAAAATTTTCACTAATAAAAGATGAGAAAATTACATTGAGAAAAATTCAAATTTTGGTGCGTAGAATTTTATTTTTCTTATTAATTGAAAATAATATATATTTGGCGTTTTTAATAAAAATTTATAAAAAATTTTAATTTTTTTATTATCATTCACTAATAATATATAATTTAATCTATTATGACATAAAGCCTTTGGAACATAAACCTGTTTTTTCAAAAACATTTCCTTAATATTCTCATGGGTTTTACATTAATTTATAAAAAAATGGTGGAAAATGTATTCAAACATATATTTTCATAAGATATATTATAAAATTTATAAATTCAAATTTAATGATTATGAGTTATTTTTAATTTTAAATAAAAATATTACTATTATTCGGTAAAAGTCGGTGTTACATGTAACGTATGCCATCAAAGAAAGCCATTGTGGAATGTAAATCATGATTAACACGTAATTGAATGTAAAGAAAGATATATAATACATTAAATTTAATTAAAATAGATGATATATCAAAACATTGAATATATTAAATTCCCTTAAATCCTTGGTAGTGTGTGTCATACACACTATTGAATAAAATGTTGTTCTTTAGTAATTTTTGGTTGTGACATTCTCTCCACCTTAAATATACTCCTTCCATGAAATTTAAACCACATCTTGTTAATTAAGGATTCTATATTTTGAAATACTATTGTTGAAAAACCCACATCATAAAATGTTTAAAAAATCATTTCTGTAACCCCCTAAATGTTTAATGTAAGAACCTTATATTCAATAGAGTGCATGATATGCGACACCAAGCGCATAAGGGAAAATAATACCATCATAAATTAATATATGTTATCTATTTTAAATATATTTTATATATAATATAAATATTTATTCATTTTACACCCATATACCTTGCGTTATACAAAAGTGTATCTATCTTTAAAATCATACATTACAAGAAAGGTTGTGTTTTACTAAATAATGTTATAATAGTAAATATAATAATATATATCAAAGAATTTATATTTTTAGATTTTAAAAGGGAAAAATAATTTATAATAATATATGGAATACAGAATCTTAAAATGAATTCATTGGTTATTTATTAATTATAAATGACTATGAAAACAGATTAAATATAATGGAAAATATTATTATTTTCAAAAATCAATTTTACATTAATACATTTAATTTATTAAATTTAGTGGGTGATATTAGTGTAATAAATATATCACATATTAAATATAATATTTTTTCCCTCCCAATCTGTTCGATAAGAATACGATCAAAATAAACCAAATATTACCCTTATAATGTTATATTTTTATAAAGACATGTTTACCGCCTTTTAATAGGGAACCCATTTTAAATTGGAATTTTAACACATTAATTTATTTAATATATAAAAATAAACTTAATATATGAAATAAAATATAAAAACTGTATTAGGCTAAATTTATGTTATTTTTTTGGAAACATATCATTTTTAATATATAGTTAAAAATACTAGATTTTAGTTAAAAATTGTTTCTCATATAATTTGTTTATAAGGGTAAGTTACGTTTTAGATTAGTTTTCATGTTTAAAAATATTATATTTTTTTAATAAATTCAATTTTTGTCATTGGGATCAGTTTCACATTGAATGTGACTAAAAAATACCCAACTTTTGGACACTTTTACTTTAAACCCCCACGTTGTTTTCCCTCATGTGGGATGAATTTTAAATTAATATCATCCACTTTAATGATTTTAATTTGTAAAAAAATTATTTCAAATTTTCAATCAAAATAATTATTATTTTATAATTAAACCAAAATTATTTTTGAACAATAATATTAGTAACATTAATTAAAATTAATTACAATTATTAAGGTAAAATTATGATTAATAAAGGACTAATCCTTTAATTGAAGGGCCCAAATGACCTATCCTAGTCCAAAAGACATTTTATGGATGTAATTCGTCTATTAACCTTACATTATGGAGATTAGTTTGTTATTTATGATTTTTTTAGGTAAAAATGTGGCGATATCTAACTTCTTTATATGAATATAGAGTGAGTCATTTTCCTTTCCTATAAAAGGCCCCAGCCTCTTCCACTTCTACACACCTCTCAAGGCACATAAGATTTACCATTAACATAAAAATAAACATATTAAATTACTACCATCCTACTAGTATCCTTTTCAAGGGTAGAATGAAATCCAAGGAATCATTTTGGCACAAACCAAAAGAAGTTACTTGATTAAGAGGTAACATCTTCTCTCAAGATCTCTAGTTTAATTACCATTCTCCACCCCCATAAAATACAATTAATCCCTGTTTTAAAAAACAGTGGTATCCTAAATATAATAGGACTATTTAATGTAATTTTTTATACCTACACTTACATACCCCCCAATCTATTGGGCAATGAATTAACTATTTCTGTGTATGCTGAACTACTGCCTCAAGAAACGATGATTTGTAATTTTTCATTTACCACCTTTCATGGTGGAAAGTATGATGGAAAAAATATTTATAAATGATATTTATTATATTTATTATGTCTATATACTTCTTTAATTATTTTATAATACATACCTTTAATACTTCACATTTAGTGTTAATGCATAAACATGGTATGAGGATGTGTGGACTACCTCCCCCTTGAAGCAATGTGATTTATTCACGCTATAAATGGAACATATTAAGGAGGATTTTGATAAATATATGAATCATATATAACATTGATATTATACTATATTTATAGTAAAAAAATTTATCATTTAGCATTTATTATTTTAATACATCAATGAAATGAAAGTATCATTCATGGATACGTATGACCTACCTTCTCTATGAATGGAACACTTAATTTCTAATCTCCAAATATAAAAGTCTAATATAAATTCATATATACTGATTATATATTACAATTAAGTCATGTTTATAATTCAATATATGATGAAATCCTGACCTAATAAATGATAGTAACAAAAAACAACATAAAACATACATGAGAATACTAGGTAATTAACACCTAAAATAGTAAAATTAATGAAAGTTATTAACAAACTATTAATGATATATTATAAGAAGTTAATATATGGTATTATAATCATTATTATGGTTAAAATATTATTTAGTTAAATATTTTAAACAAAAATACATTAGGATAAATACCACACAACAGAAAAGGAATGATAAGTTTAAAAATTTCATCTCAATTTACATTCCATTTAGACAAATTTTCTATTATTCAAAAAATCCAATTTAATTGGTTTATATAATTAATTTTACATGTTATATCCTGAATAAACATATTCTATTGATATTATAAATTTCATTTAGTTTTATACCTTTCAATAGATTATGATTCAAATGTTTCAAAGTATTATGGGACACTTTGGAATGATTAATGATTATTATCCTCAATAATGTTCTTAATGATTATCTATGAAATATCACATACTATTTTTATTGTTATAATTATCAATAAACAATCACTTTATTATAATTATTTTTCATTGGAAGTTAAAATTAATATCTATATTATCACACAATGGAAATTATTATTTCCTAAACTATGTAACATTATATATATGGTGTTCACTTTGACAATTATTTGATTTACTAGGAATTATTGATAAATTTATATCTTCTATACACTACAGATACATTTATATAAGGTTCATATTTTATTCAATGTATGTGTAATTATTTTATAAATAAATTCATGGGTTGGATATTGTTTACGACAAGACCTTTGGGTTAGGGAGATATTAATGCAATCCCCTAGATGCATTAGTAGTCTCATTAGGAGAATTAGTTGGTAAACTATTTTAAATTGTCTCTTGAAGGTAAGCATATCATGGGCCTGAGAAATATGATGTATGATAATTAATAATTCAATTTATTGAGAATTTAGTTATTATTTTTCCATGATATTTTTGTTCGATATATCTATGGATTAATTTTATTTTCAATTCATTGATTTAATGGCATGTGTTTTCAGTTTCATACCTTTCTAAATTTATATTTACTTATCTAGTTATATTAATGGCATGTGTCATTAATTATTTACCATTCTATGTTAATTTATTTCTATTTATTCATTATTTCTTCCTCTTTATTTATCATTACTAAGCATTTGAGCTCACCATAATTATGTTTCTTTCCCATGATGAGAAAGAATAAATATTTTATTAAGAAATCAAGGACACACTTTATTTTTTTATTCTATATCATGTTTTTATTTCCCATTTCCCAATGTATTATGGGTATCATGTATGTAATCAAGATTTCCAAGACTTCTAAACTAATTATTCATTTTGGATTTTATTCTTTTAAATATTTCCACTGTAATAAGATATTGCACCAGGTCTGAGATTCTGGAGTGGGGGATTTCTAGTTGGTATCGAAGGAATTTTAGAAGACATGATAGAAACTAGATTTAGAAAACATATAGTAGGGATCACAACCATATATATAAATTTAACATTATTATAGAAGAACATCTATGAATTTTGGTAAGGAAGAGATAATGCTGGTATTCCTAGTAATAGAACCATGTATATAAATTACATGTTGATTTTGTTTTTCATAGATGTACCTAGTAGTAATAACTCTGATAAGGTGTTCTAGTACTGCATTGAGGTAACCTTTTACACAACAATGGGCCTTTCTGTGCTCCTATATTAAAACTCATAGGGGATACTCAAAGGATAATTCACATTTAAAAAAATATTAATGAGTTGGAAATAAATATATCTCCAATGAAAACACGTTTACAATTACGTGATTAGATATGGAAACAATTAAATTTATGTGAATTGTTCCTCTATTTTTGGGAGGATACATTATTTTACGATTTAATTTAGTGTATTTCATCATTTATAAATTTCACTTATTAGAATTAATCTGAATTCCACCATTGCATGTGATCTAAAGAGTAAGAATGATCATTTCTTTCATGGTATTAAGCTAAAATTTCCCTGGGAAATAGTCTCCAGAGTATTCTCATCGAATTAAGAAATAATTTCATGTAAAAATAAAATAGGTAAAAATTATCGATGTCCTATGACATTGATGGAATCTAATAAAAGAAGATGTAATATTAGCACCACGAGAAAGTGAATGAATCAAAGAAGACATAAGGAAAGAAGGATTTTCTGAAAACTGATAAATTTGGCAAGAAACAATCGGGTAAATTCTTGAAGGGATTGGGAGTTTCTTATATGTGTGGATAAAAGGACACCAATTTTGTGGTTTCAAGCCTAAAAAATGTTTTTTGATTTACTATGCTTCGTCTCCATGGAGATGGGAAACTATAGAAATAAATAGCCCAAGATCCAAAGGAATATACCCCAAATTATGAAAATGGATAATAATCAAGTTATACCACTACCGAAAATAAATATGAATGAATAATATTCCAATTGATGAATTATTTAATTTGATTATTTTATCAGTAGTGCACTTGTAATGAAAATTATGGAATATATGAGTATTGAACTACATTAATTTTTCATTAAGGTTTTTAAATCAAATGTTGAATGGAACTAAGAAAAGTGATACAGTATAGAGCTAAACTATTCAAAAAATTCATAGTTTATGGAAATATAACCCTTAATATGATCTTAATGTTGATATAATAATGACTAAATGATTAATTTGGATAGGTGCCGACTACCCTGATATTTGATAATGAATTGTTTGCAAGTTTATTATTCAATTTTTGATGGAGTTTTCAACACATTTGGATTAATTTAATAAATCCAATAATATTTTTACTATTTAATAAATAAAAAAGAATGCATGTTTCTAATTTCTTTTTATGGTTATTAGAGTTATTACAATATTTAAATAGTATATAATATGATGATATTAAAATATTTATAGTGTGAAAATATAGAGCTATGTAATGTTGAATAAATGATACTAATACATTTTTCTTGGAAATTTAGTGACCTTAGTTCTATATTTTTGTATTAAAATCTTTTAAAAATGTAAAAAATTTATAAAATGGTTTAGGTAGACCATTATATGAGACAGTAACGGATAATTTATTACTTCTCCATATATGCATCTTCTGTTAAGAGATGAAGCATAAGTAGTTCAAGGAAGAATCAATAGAAATTATTATGTCTATAGAAACATATATTTACTTATATTCATAGATAGTTAAGGAATTCCTCAACTCCTTGAAAAAAAGATCATGAAACAAAAAAAAATTCCAAGTACCTTTATTTCGGATGAACCAAATGTTCAATAGATCATCTCAAAATTAGGTCTTTATAATTGTAAAATTTCACCTAACAATGTTCCCTAGAACTATATGTAATAACATTATCATTTGAGTTTTCCTGTTCATGCATGATTCCATTGTCCACATATGTTCTCCTTCTAAGGGACCTATTTACATGACCATTTACTTTCCATTATATCTTATTAAGAATATGTGACATTAATAATTTTTAAGATGTGTTTCTTTGAAAAGTAGTTTATTTTTAATCCATATGATTTCATGGTCAAATTTAAAATGATATTACACAATTTATTTAAGGTGGGGAGAATGTAACACCCCAAAATTCTAAAGTAAGAACCTTATATTTGATAGTGTTCTTGAAATGAAACACCAAGTGTGTAAATAAAAATAATACCCTGATACCTTAAAATACATTTAATATTTTTAATATATTTTATATATTTTATATGTTTTATATATTTTAAATTTTCTAATTCAATCCACACTGAGTTACCTTGTGTTATACAGAAGAGCATCTTTCATTAAAATCATAAATTACAAGAAAGACCAAATTTTACCAAATAATAATACATTATCAAATATACTAAGATATGACATAGACTTTAAATTATTAGTTGTGAAAATTGGTTACTATTTAATGAAAATATTTTATTACATAAATTTAAATGAATTAATTGGTTATAAATTAATAAGAAATGAATCTAAACCGATTGAATATAAAAGAAAATATAATTAATTTCGAAAAAATATTTTAACATAACAGATTTAGTTAATAAAAATTAGTGGGTGATATTAATGTAATATATATATCATATATTTAATATAATATCTTTTATTTTCACCCAATAGATTTGATAATCCAAGGATAAGAACAAACCATATATTTCACTTAAATAACTATATTTTTATAAAGACCATTTGCCACCTTTTAATAGAGAACCCATTTTAAATATTATTTTTGGAAATTTAATTGATTTGATAAGTAAAAATAAAAATAAAATTTAAAATAAAAACATAAAATTTTGATTATGTTTAATTTTTATAATTTGTTTAAACATATCATTTTTAATGAATAGTTAGAAATACAGAATTTTAGTTCAAAACTACTTTTTCATGTTATTTATTAATAATATGAAATTATGTTTTAGATTGGTGAAATTTTTATATTAGATAATATTTTTTCAATTAACAAAATTTATGAAATTGGTATCAAATTATATTTTTAATAGACTATAAAAAATTTGAAATTTTAGATTTTTTTTACTTTAAACCCATGCATTGTCGTCCCGCCTGCTTGATTAATTTTAAATTAATTTATTCCACTTCAATGATTGGAATTTGGAAAAATGTAATTAATATATGGAATTATAATAATTTCTAATTTCTAATAAGAGGAACTTTTTATTTGACCAAACATATTAGTGAATGAAAATAAAATTAATCGTAATTTGTATGGTAAAATTAAGCTTAATAATGGACTAATCCTTAAACATAAGGGCCCAAATGACATGTATATTTTTCCAATTATCATTTTATGGATATAATTCGGCCATTAAAATTAAATTGTTTATATTAGTTTTTTATTAAGAAATATCTTTATGTAAAAACGTTGGTACACCTACCTTCTTTTCAAAAATACAAAGTGACTCCTTTTCCTACCCTATAAAAGGCCACCACCTCTCCCACATAATCACACCTCTGAAACCACTTAGGATTGGCCATGATCTACCCAATACACATACCAAAAATAACTCCCCTAATATGTGAAGTCTCTTTTAGGGTATAAATCAATTCAATGAAGACTTTTGCACCAAACCAAAAGAAGTTACCCGGTAAAGATGAAACATCTTTTCTCAAGCACTTTAATTTAATTCCCATTATCTACATCCTAGAAATAAATTATTCTATGATTATAAAAAAACAAATCCTCAGCGTACAAGGATTTCTTTATGTAAAGGGTTTAACATAAACTTATAGACACCTGTGTCTAATGAGTAACAATCATACTGTTTCTATGTATGTCAAAATACTACCTCACGAAACGATGATTGTTCATTTTTAAATTACCACAAATCATGGTGGCCATTAGAAATATATGTTATATTTATAATTACTTAATACTTCATTAGTACTTCTAAAATACATACCATTAATAATTCTCATTTTTCTTTAATAATATAACATAGTTTGAGGATTTTCGGACCGCTGCCCCCTCAAAGCGATGTGATTCGTTCACACTATACATGAAACAAATTAAGTATGATTTCAATGAAAATATGTAACATATATAACATAGATATGATACTGGAATTATAATATACAAATTTGTAAAAAAAATCATTCTTTTAATACATTTATGAAATCTATGTAGCATTTATGCCTACATACAACATACCATCTCCAGGAATGGTGCACTTCATTTATAAAATGAGAATATAATGGATTTATATAAATACATAATAAAAAATTATATATGATAATTAACTCATTCTTTAAATTCTAAAATTTATTAAACCATTATATAATTAATTATAACAATAAATAAAAACATAAAACATACTCGAGAAAAATAGGAAATTAACACCTAAAATAGTAAAATTAATGAAAGTTGTTAAAAAATGGCCAATGAAATATTATGAGAAGTTAATATATGGAATTATAAACATTATAATGGTTATTATATTAGTAGGTATCATATTTTAAACTATTATATATAGGATTCTAAACACCACACAACAAAAAAGAATGGTAAGGTATGGGAATTTCATCTCAATTTACATTGAGACTTATTAGTTATTTGTTGCCAATTCACTTTTATTTGGTGCATATAATAAGTTTTCATATTATATCATTAATACCATTATTCTCATAATAATATATGTTTGATTTAATTTAATATTCTTTTTTGGATTATGATACAAATAATTCAATGTGGTATGAGACACATTGGAATGTTTGAATATTATTCTCCTCAAAAAGTTTCATAATTATTATCAATGAAATCTCACTTCCTTTGGTGATTGTTAACTTTATATTAAAATAATAAAATTATTGCATTCATTTTCCATTATTAATTTCCATGAATATTCATATTGTTACAGAATGTATATTATTATTTCATAAACAATGTATCATTTTAAATGTGATGTTCACTTTTATAGTTATTTGATTCACTGTAATTGTTTTATAAATATATATCTTCTATTAAATGTAGAGAAATTTTTTTAAGATATATTGATTATTAAATATTTTTAGAATTCTTTATAAATATACTACATGGGTTGGGTATCATTTAAGGTAAGCCATAATGGTTAGAGACTAGTTAATACAATCCAATTGATGCATCATTAGTTTGATGTGATGAATTAGTTGGACAAATCATATAAAAAAATTATTGATGGTAAATGTATCATGTTCCTAGGAAACATGACATATCTTAATTATTAATTTTCTTTATTAAGAACTAGTAATTATTTATCCCTGAGAAACTGTGTTGAGATATCTATGGATTCATTTTATTTTAGTTAAATGATTTAATGTCATACTCTTTCCGTTTCTTACCATTTTTTATTGATATTTCTTTATCTTGTTATTTGAATGGAATTTGATATTAGTTAGTTAAATTTCCATGTTAATTTATTCCTATTCAGTTATTATATCTTCTTATTTATTTAACCTTACTGATAATTTTTGTTCTCCCATATTCTGTTGTTTTCCCTAGGCAATGATGAATAATTCATTGAATAATCATTGAAGGATTCAGTGTGTTTTTATATATTATGTATCATGTGTGAATTTACTATTTCCAAATGAATTGTGGCTATCATGTATAAATTCTAAATTTTCATTATTTCAAAACTGATTTCTCTATTGGGATTTGAATCCTTATAATCACACTAATGTAATAAGATAATTCATTGGCTCTCGGTTTCTAGGGTCGGGGCATTACACACTTTATAAGGGAGAATTATAAGACAAAGTTTACATAGAATAACATAAAACTAGGTTTCTATATTGGTGAACATAAATGAAAAGTGATGATATAGGAATGGAAGAAATGAACTGATAGTTATAAAGAGTGATTGAGGTCAGTGAAAAAAAGAAATTTAATGATTAAATGAATGTTTATAGCTTAGAATTCATAATTATGTTATGATTTAAGAGATAATAAATTTAATATAAATGATGATATTTGAATATTCTTTTGTTTCAAGAGCCTTTTCCCTTATATTGAATAATTTTTTCTTTATCTATATATACTTTAATATAATATATATGTTTCTATATTATAAAAATAATTTTAGCCTTTGTTTCTTATTTAATAAAATTATAATTCATCCCTTAGTCCATGAAATAGATATCCAAAAATAAACTATTATGCTTGAATTACTAAAATTCACTTTTAATAGACTGTATGATCCATGAAAGAGTAAGAAGATAATACTCTTATCTTAAATATAACAAAAATTACTGGGAAATGATATCAAATAACACCTAATGTTAAATATAAATAATTCCATAAATATATAACAATAATGGTCATCCAAGAATATGCCTTTCCAAATTAAAAGTAATGGTTACTAAATAAAAAATATATTTTATTGAAAAAAAACAACTCTTAATCATAAAATACCAAACTCGTGAATAACATCATCATGTATTCTATTAAAATAAGTTGACTACATTAATAACATAAAATATTATTAAAAAATGAATGATTTATTATTCCTTATGTAAACAATGTTATTTAATAGATTAATTAAATCAAAAAAATGTTGTATAATCCATCAATGACAGTATGACCACATTTCCAGTAAATCATTAATTAGTTCTAAGGCTATCGGTAATATAAAAATTAATTTATCCATATCAACCATCCCATTATATAACCATCAATATGTTGACATATAGAACATATTAAGGGTATTTTTTACCTATATTATATTTTTTCAATGAATTTTAACTTTCCAATGAATATTTTTCCTTGTTTTTCGATATTATTCATCATTTTATCCAAAATATGTAACGAAATAGTACTACATTATAATCTATATTTTTATTTATTCTCATAAAACATAAATTATTTATAAAATAATAGATATCATGATTATTGAATACAAACACAAGAATAGTAATCATTCTTCTTCATCAATGGTGATACCATAACCTTGACCATCATCCTTTAGCTTATTTTAAAGTGTTTTCCTTTAGTTACTGGGGAATTTATTTTCATAGTTCCCCATATCCTTAAATATGAATCATTGAACATTGGAAAATTATTTCCATCCCATGAAATCATGATCATTGCAACCTTTTTGTCCAAATATATAGCAAACAGCTTTCCCACATAGTTATATACTAATATGTTTCCATCCATAATTATCACATGTGAGAAAATACTTCATTTTATTTTTTACATTATCCATCCTTTTCTTATTATTCATATTCATCTCATTCTTCCATTGGAAACCATAGTACATTGATAAATCATTCTTTATCCTGTCATCACATGCTATTATGTACTCATATGATGATAATTTTTATATACTACATCCCATCCATTGTTTTGTTTCATACCAACAAAAAATGTTCATTCGTATCCTTTGGATTACATACATTAATGAATTTCCCAATGCATATGTTTGGTTTCATCCCCAATCAATGAAATAAAATAGATTTTATGATATCATTTTGAACCAAAATTTATGATTCCAATAAAACTGAATTACTTAAGAGAAACTGAATAATTTATTCATAGCTAATCACATATTCATAAGAATCGTTTCATTGGAATGCTCATTTATAATTATATTAAAATTTGACAAAAGAGTTTTTTATTTAAACTATGGTTTCCAAAAATTATTTTCCATTTATTATACTAAACATTATCTAATACCAAATATTGTTGCCTCGATGCTAGGTGTCTAGAACCAATGCATAATACAATTAAATTTCCATAATATATAATAACTTCATACAGGATTAAATACTTTATTAATATTGGTAACTAGTATTAAAAATGAATATGAAAAGTATAACATTTTTTTGAAAATAACATTATTCTATCTACCATATCTTTTCATATAAGTCTTTGTATACTTCATGGAATCTATGGGAAAATTAAAAAAAATGTGTGAGCTCAAATTCTTAGTAAGGGTTAAATATAGTGGAAGAAAAAATGAATCAATGTAAATCATAAATATTGAATGGTATGTAAATGAAAACACATTATATTTTATCAATACATATTGAAAAAAATGCATTGGTATATTTTAACAATGTTAAAATCTTATTTTAATAATAACTAAATATAATAATGGAAATACTTTTTTATCAGATGTTATGTTTCATAGAAACATGATACATTTACCATTATGATATTTCACAATATGTATTAATATATATACGGTACAAACTAATTTGGTTTGGGAATGCTTATCTCTACTATAAAGACCATTCACAAGATAGTTTAAAACTAACTGGTTGTAAACACAAAGCTTTTCCCAACATATTCCATCTCATGAGACTATATGTGCATCGAGGGGAATAAATTAATTGGTCCCAAACCCAATTCAAACTTGTCGCAATAATTTATTATATATCAAAAAATTAATTTAATTCATAAAAAATGTTCCTTATAAAATATCTATATTGTGTGAAGGATATGGATTTTTAAATATTTCCCCAATAATTAATCACTGGTGGAAATAAGGGATTTAACGTCGATGTAATGACATCAGTTTTTTATAAACCGACGCCAATAGTATGTGTGGGAACTTATTTTCATTGGTTTTCAGTAAAATCGATGTAAAAAACCATTATTCGATAATATTTCGTGATGGTTTTGTAAAAGCTGATGAAGAAAATAAAAAAAATGTTTCGAAATCCGTTTTTAGGAAAACCGACGCTGAAAATTATAAAAAACAATTTGGCGTCTGTTTTCAAGAAAACAGACGGCTTAATTCCAATTTTCGGCATTGGTTTTCTCCAAAACTGACACCGAAATTAAGAACCGGGATATTTTCGACGTCGGTTTTGGTAAAAACCGATGCTTAAAGATTTTTTTTATTTTCATCGATGGTATTTCTGAAAACCGAGGACGAAAGACTTTTAAAATCTATCGGGGTTGCAAAACACTCATTTTGTTGAATCTTCGAAATCGAAACCTGTGGCAGAGCCTTTGACTTATGAAGACATTTGAAGCCCTATTTAGGATCTTGGATGAGAATCTTTGACGGGTTTATTCCATTTTCATGATTTTTGGTTTGTGTTCCTCATTATCCCTCTTGATTTGTCTTATATTGTTTATTTCTTCTTCCATAACCCTATTTTACGTGACTTTTCATGGTGGTTTTAATTTATTTGTTCTTTATCATTATTTTTCGTTAGTATTATCATTTTTGCTATAGATTTTGTAGTGTTTTTTTATCTAAGTCATTATGCGGAACATAGTTCGGATCGAGGATCTTCATTTGGGTTAAACTTCAAATTTTGTTAGTTTATTTTAATTTTGTTGATAAATTATTTATCATTTAATATTGTTATTGATTTGATTCAATTATTATTTTATATTTTTTTTAAATTTTTTTGGACATGATTAAATATTCTCTCAACAAACATTCTTAAATATCATGTCAACAAATTGCATCTTTTTACATTCACTCCCATCAAATTTCCCTGAATTCACTTACGGCATCCTCTAATTTAATGCAATCTTCAATAATTTTGACACATGAAACATCTAAATAATGAAACAACTATGTAAAATGATCTTATAAATTTTAGAAGAATGATATTATAATTAAATTATAATATCAATATAACACACATGTATATAATATAAAAATAAAGTGTTTAAGATTTATAAATGTGTTTCATATCTGATGTTTTCTATCTGATTATCAATAGTTATTATTAAATGTGTTTTTATTTAAAAATTATCTAATAGATATTTAAATTTTTATATGTTTTAATATATTAACCAAATATATTGTGATATCAGGTATTTAATGGATCGTAATTGGATTCATCTACGAAGAACCACTAGTGAATATGAAAAAATAGTTGATAATTTTTTGGAATTCGCTAAACGACATCTGGAAAACATTGATTTGATTTTCTATCCATGTGTGAAGTGTGTAAATATGATAAAGTTAAACACCATAGAAATCAAGGATCATCTCATTTGTTATGGTTTTAGCCTTAATTATACTTTTTGGATCTTGCATGGTGAAGGAACTGAAAATTCAACATCCAATATTGATGACGATATTTATAATGAGGAAGAGGACTGTATTGAAGAATTAAATCATGATTTAGGTGTAGAAACCATCGAAAAAACACCAATTGTTAAACGATTGTATGGATATTCTGTCAAACCATTATTCCCCGGTTGTAGTAAATATATAGTGTTATCAGCAGTTTTGAGATAATTTAACATAAAAGAAAAAATGGGTGGAGTGGTAAAAGTTTCTCTAGTTTACTTGATCTTCTAAAAGAGCTACTTCCAGAAAGAAATGGGCATCCAAATTATAATTATGAGGTGAAGAAAATATTATTCCCAATGGTATTGGGGTATAAAAATATACAAGCTTTCCCCAATGATTGTGTACTGTATATGAAAGAAAATGAATATTTATCAAGTTGTCCTACATGTGGGACATCACGCTATAAGATAGATTGGGAAGTAAATTCAGATTCAATCTCAAGAGATGTCATCTAACGTCATGAAAAATCAATTTTGTAAATTTCAATGATATTATCCAATATTTTTTGTATACAATTCTGATAATTCAATTATGATTCATTTTTCGGTACCATTATCAAAACTCCTACTAAAGCAATTTGGTACCATCCAATAATTTGTCCATTGAAGCGTCTATTTGAAAATTCAATTGATGAAAAAATGTTAAGATTGCATGCAGATGAGTTTATATCTGATGGTAACTTAAGTCACTCTGCTGATTTGTAATGACCTGCCAATTCTCATTGCCTTGAGAGTGCAATGAGTCATTACCGGGCCTTAAGAAACATCCCCAAGGCACCAAAGGCTAGAAATGAATGTCGAAGGGTTTCAAGTACTGGGGGGGACGATTTACCCTTTTTAAAATAATCCCATCAACCAACCATTCACTATATGATGCATGAGCAATGAATGACCAATAAACAACATCATTTATGTTTATCCACATCAGATTAGACTACAACGGAAGACCAAACCAAACATCAAAATATACAGCGGAAGAACAAATCAAGACTCTCAAAAGACACCAAGAATCCGTGGTAAACAAGCTCCATGGTACACAGCATCTCCCAAACATTATCACGAGCCACTAGTAATAAGATGATTTGCCTTTAACTGTATCCCGGAACATGACATCTGAAAAAGCACCAAAGTGCCAAATTAGGGATGAGTATAAAACTTAATAGGATTTCCCCCAATGACTTCCCTACTCACACCATTAGGATAGAAGAGTTACCAACATTTATATAAAAACAATTTATATAAAACAATTTCACCAAAGTAGTTTATAACTAAATATAAACATGATTTAAAAAACCGTCCATGCTCAAAAGCATCCAAGAGCAATTGAAACCAATTTTCCAACATGTTATTATTCCCAAAAAATAACCAAAGAAGATTTCAAACCATTTCATAACGTCTCGTTTTGGCATACCCAACAATTTCACAAACTTGTGAAATCAACCGTGCATTCTACGTTATGACAGTTCCATACTCATGAGCGGTTTCACGTCAATATACCAAGTCATCACAGGGTAATTGTTTCCCGTGTTCCATTACGCCTTTGGCACCGAGCACAAGGTCATATTTCAACCAAGCCTTGTACTTAAAAGTCCCATGAGCCATTAAACGTTTGCCACTGAGTACAAGGTCCTATTTCAACGAAGCCTCATATATACAACATGAACACACCCCACGCATTCACAAAATTCATGCCAAACCCATCCTTTCAATAAAACACCCTTTTATTGAAAACCATTTTCCATCAAAACCAAGTGTGTTCAACCAATTAAAACATGTTCAATGAAACACTCCTTCTTTATTGAAATCCCATTTCTCGTCAAACCATTTACAATTTCAGCAATTTCATAATTTAAAATCAACATTTTAAATTCAAATAGCCAAATCACTTTGCATAACAATTTACCAAAATTTCACATTTTCATCAAAACCATAAATCATCACTCAAGAAGATTTATTCAATTCTTTTCACAATCAATACCATTCAAATAACCAATTTGAATCTAATCCAACCAATTCTAACAAGAGGAGTCGAGAGTGAAGCCACCAACTTCAACAAAAAGGAGAAACCAAGCAAATGACGAAGAACGCTCAAGAACACCGGGTCAAATATCCAAAAACTGTCCTTATATCTCTTCTCCCAACACAACCAAGACCAAATCTCAACATATTTGGAATCCACGTAATTAGTTATACCCATAATTGGAATAGATCTAAGAAACCGAGAGAAAGGGAGAATTAGATCTAAGTAGATCTAAAAAACCATTCAAGAACGAAGGAGAACGATCACATACCTCAAGAATCCGGCTTCGATTTGCCAAGAGAAGCCTTCGGATCGCCTCCGAAACACTTGGGAGATGTTTTCCAACCATCAATGGAGAGTAATCCCGAGTTATGGTCATTTAGTAGCTTCAATGAGGCAATTAGAGGCAAAAACGAGTTAGATCCCAAATTAAGGATCTAATTTAAGTGTTGTCACGGTTAGTCCACACTGTTTGAAAAACCATGTGCTAACCGTGCATTAGATACTGCCTCGGCCACCCTTCATGCACGGCCTCATCGCACAGCTTCCCTTAACCATGCGCTGACTGTGCGGAAGCCACTACCTCCTCAGTCTGCCACGCACAGTTAGGCGGCACGGTTTAGACAAATCGTGTGCCGCCCGTGCACCTTCCCCTTTGTTCAAACTTCAATCCTGGATATCCCGACTCTCCCATACGTCACCCTTAACTTTTAAAGCCATGAAAATCATCATGTAAGGGTTATATACTAGAAACCTGGGGTACTATATTCTCCCCACCATTGGCCTACCCATCTCGAGAAAGTAGAAAACCAATACATGTCTGAAGGAGTTATGGCCACTACTCTTTCATTTCATTCTTGTGTTCCCAAGTCTCTTCCTGAATCTGACCATGTTGCCACAAAACCCGCACTAGATCGAGTCTTTTTCCATACAATACATTATCCTTCCTATCCCCAATCCGCACAGCGATATGTTCCAACGAAGCATTCGGCTCTAGATCAACGTGATCCCATCTGATCACATGGTCATGATCGGGTTGATACTTCTTCAACTAAGATACATGGAACACATTGTGAACTGCACTAAACTATGGTGGTAATGCCAACCGATATTCCACCTCTCTAACTCATTCCAGTATCTCAAAAGGGCCTATATAACGAGGAGATAATTTTCTATTCTTCCCAAAATGATGATGTCCATTCCTTGGATAGATTATCAAAAAGACATGACCACCTAATATGAATGACAACGGTCTTCGATGGTGATCTGCATGATAACTCTGAGCCATATCCATCCTCATTCTAATCAACTGAATCTTCTTCATTGTCTCTTAGATAAGGCTTGGCCCAACTAGTGAAGTCTCACATGTTTCCACCCAGCATAGTGGAGAACGACAAGGACGCCCATACAGTGCTTCAAACGGAGCCATGTGTATCGAGGCCTAATAATTGTTATTGTATGAGAACTCCACTAAGGGTATATGCTCCTCCAATAATCCACCAAAATCCATTACAGAAGCCTGAAACATGTCTTCCAACATCTGTATCATCCTTTTGGATTGTCCATCCGTTTGAGGTTGATACGCCATGCTCAACGTCAACTGAGTCCCCAGGGCTAGTTTTAATGATTTTACGAAACGAGATGTGAACCTCGAATATTTATATGAGACTATAGACACAAGTACATCATTACTATTTACCACTTCTCATATATAGATTTTTGAAAGATATTCCACCGTATAGGTTTCATGAATAGCGATAAAATGGTCTGACATGGTTAGACGATCCACTATCACCCAAATGGAATCGTGTTTCCAGATCGTTATTGGAAGACCTATAACAAAATCCATTACTATATGATCCAATTTCTACACTGGGATAGGTAAAGACTGTAACATAAGAGTCGGTCTTTGATGCTCTTCTTTAACCTGCTGACAAGTTAAGCATCACGAGACGATCTCGGACACCTTCATTTTCATACCGCTCCACCAAAACTGCGCCTTTAGTGCCTTATACATCTTCTGTGTACCCGCATGTACAACCAAACTTGAATGGTGTTAAGCATTAAGGATTTGTTCCTGAAAAACTATAGGTACAACCATCTGATCTCTAAAACACAAAACTAAACCCGCTTCCAGTTTCTAGCCATCAATGGTCTCCCCACCATTGAGTTTTGAACTCATTACCAGACATTCGACATCAGATGTTTGTTCCACTTTGACAACTTTTACCAGATCAAGAACAAGCATAGCCAAAAAGAGAACCACAACATCACCTTGGTTTTCACATTCCACATGCATATCGGCTAAGACCGACATCAACTGCCATTCTTATGAAGCTTCCTTTGCAAACTGAGCATACAACTTCCTGCATAATGCATCAGCCACCGAATTTCCCTTACCCGGTGTGTACATTAAGTCAAAGTCGAATATTTTAAGATACTCCATCCATCTCCTCTGCCTCAGATTCAAATCTCGTTGTGAGAAAATGTGTTTCAATCTTTTGTGATCCGTAAACACAGTAAATTTCTCACCATAGAGGTAGTGTATCCATGTTTTCAAAGCATGGACGACTACAGCTAACTTCAAATAATGTGTTGGGTAATTCTTCTCATTCACCCTCAATTTAATTGAACCATAAGCAAGTACATGATCTCTTTGCATGAGGACACAACACAACCCTAATCCAGAAGCATCACAATACACCACGTATCCTTGCCCTGATTCTGGAAAGATCAGGATAGGTGATGATGTAAGGAGAACTTTCAGTTCCTGGAAAGACTTCTGACATTATTCCGTCCATTGGAAGGATCATTCTTCTTATTTAGAGTTGTCATAGGTGAATCTAGTCATGAGAAGTCATGGAAAAAGTGTTTGTAATAACCAGATTGACCAAGAAAACTATCTATTTCGAAGACATTGTTCGGAAGTTTCCATGAAAGAACAGCTTCTATCTTTTCTAGATCCACTGAAACACCTTTATTAGACATAACATGGCCCAGAAAATGTACCTCTTGTATCCAAAAATCGCACTTTGATAATTTGGAATACAAATGATGGTCCTCAAATATTTCCAACACTATCGCCAAGTGTTTCTCATGATCAGACCTTATTCTTGAATGCACCAGTATGCCATCCACAATCACCATAACAAAAGAATCCATATATGGATGAAATATCCAATTCATCAAATCCATGAATACCGCTGGTGCATTCATGAGACCAAAAGGCATGACTACATATTCGTAGTGGCCATATATGCTTCTGAGGGCTGTATTCGGAATATCCTCCTTCGGAACTCGCAATTGGTGATATCTTAATCGCAAGTCAATCTTGGAGAACCACCGAGCTCCCCTTAATTGATCAAACATATCATCAATGCGTGGAAGTGGATATCTATTCTTTATCGTATCTTGGATAAGATTACGATAATCTACACACACCCAAAGAGTTCCATCTGCCTTCTTCACGAACAAAATCGGTGCTGCCCATGGAGACACGCTTGGCTGAATAAAACCTTTTTTTCAGTTCTTCCAAATGTGCTTTCAATTTCTTTAACTCTATCGGTTCCATCCTATAAGATGGAAGTGATGAAGGTCTGGTCCCTAGAAGGAGATCAATAATAAACTCCACTGCACTTATAGGTGGTAATCTTGAGAATTTTTTAGGAAAAATATCAGGAAATTGATCCACCACAGTTGGAAAACTATTTTCCTCATTCTCTTCCAATGATGCCAAAGTCAGTGCTTCTAATTGGTAAGAGATCGTTCCCACCATTGGTGCCAACAAGCTCTTTGCACCTTTCTTTACCACTCTCTCTCCTCTGAAGAGATGCGCCATGTCATCCTTAGTCATGAAACTAACTGTTCTCCTATAACAGTCGATGTGACCCTTAAACCTTGTCAACCAATCCATACCCAGGATTAAATCATAGAAATCAATATCCTATATAGAGAAGTCCCATTTCGACTCATCTCCATCAAAAGTTATATCACATGCTCTGCACACGAAGTCTTGACATTTTCTTTCACCGAGATGAGATTGATGTTTTATCATAGAAGGGTTCATTTCAAGTTTTAAGTTCAGAAAATCAGAAATACAAGAAGAAATAAAAGAATGTGATTCACCAGTATCAAACAACACTTGCATGAGGGTAGAATTCAAAAGAACTATACCTCTCACCGTAGATGGTCCATCCTAATCATCAACCATCATCTGCTCGACTCCATAAAATTGATTTGTTGCTACACATTGCTCCTTATTTCCATGTTGATATTGCCCTGCCTGAGGAGTCATGGTATTCCTAGAATCACTATAACTAGCTCTATTCTGCTTATGAGACTGATTTTGTTGTCCTCACCCTGTTGAAGCATAGGATGCTTGCGACACCTGGGAAGTGTCCCGAAAAACCGATCGTGGAGCACTGTGACAATATTGATGAAGATTCCCTATCTTGTTGCAATTGTGGAATGCTCTCAGTGGTTCTGTACATTCTCGTTTCAGGTGATCAATCGAACCACATTGAAAGAAACCTGCTCTGCTATGGGTTCATGGAGAAAGGTTGACTGATCTCATCGTTTGGTTCTGATTCTCACTCCCACCTTGGAAGTAGGTGTCCCTCTTCTGCTTGTTCCCAACATTGGAGTTCCCACCCTTTCTCGAGGGTATCATCATGCCTCCTCCTATTGATCCTAAGATATGATGTTCAGAAACCGTTGCTCTGTCACTATATCTGTATAATCCATAATATAGAGCACTGCAATCTTGGATCGAATCTCCTACCTTAGCCCCGATTCAAACATGTGTGCCTTTAAAGAAGCACTGGATGCAACCTCTGGTGCAAAACAGAATAAATTAATGAACATAGCCATATACTCTGTGACAGAGAGGCTCTCATGTTTCAAGCAGAAGAAGTCTGTCATTTTCTGGATCTTGAACGTATAAGGATAGAATTTTTTGTTAAACAATTCTTCAAAATCCTCCCATGTAAGGCCTTTATCCAATTTAGCCCGCACCGCTAAATCCCACCACTAACATGCAAGATTCTCGAGCATATACATCACCAGCTTTACTTTCAACTCTAATGGTGTGCCAATGAAATTGAATATACGATTCATACTTCTTATCCACACCTCCGCCTTCTCAAGTTCAGTATCACCCCTAAAGTTCAGTGGATTCTTCTTCATGAACTGGATGGTATGATCCACATGTCTTGGCTCATTTCCCTGGTTCCCCGTATCCACATCTTGAAAAGATTGGACAATACTATGAACTAGCTCTTGGTTCACACGTGGTTCAGGTGCAACCACATTCTCTGCAGCTTTTTCGGGTTGGTTTTGACGATGCCTACTAGGTTCCATTTTCTAATCCAACAACAACCTCCGTCAATCTCACTCTCTAGAAACTGTTGTCTTAGAATTTTAAATTGTATCACATCAACTATCACAAAATTTTTCTCAAACAACTGTTTTCCATGTTCAACCTTTTTTTGAAAACCTTCAACATACTTTTTGAAAATCCATCCATTTTCAAAATACACCAAATACCCAGTTTTAAAAGTCTTTCGGTTGAAGACAATTTCCACATTTTTCAAAAATTGTCACATTTCACAATCTTCTTACTCATTACTCACAATGAGATATGAAATCCTAGTGGGAAGTCATTCCTCTACAATGCATGTCATGCTCCTCTCATTGGCTGAACCCACGACAATGAGATTTCCAACATTCTAGAAGTGTATCCAAAACACTTATGTACCCAACACCTTGGTAACTTGAAGTTCAGAATAAATGGTTTAGCTATGTCCTTTTATGCTATAACTTTCAAGCTCCGACAATCCTACTCCTGTCTAATATTTTAACTCAAGGAGTAGAAAAGAAGGAATTTCAACTCCAAGACCAAGATCATCAATGACTATTTGTTTGGCAAGGACCGAAAAAGCTGATACCATTTGTAATGACTAGAAAATTATCATTGGTTTGAGAGTGCAACGAGTCATTACAAGGCCTTAAGCGACATCCCCAAGGTTCCAAATGTGGGAAATCAATGCCGAAGTGTTTCAAGTACTGGTGGGGGATGATTTACCCTTTAAGAAATAACCCCATTAACCAACCATTCACTATATGATTCATGAACAATGAATTACCAATAAAAACTTCATTTATGTTTAACCACATCAGAGTAGACAAGAGTGGAAGACCAAACCAAACATAAAAATACACAGTGGAAGAACAAATCAAGACTCTCAAAAGACACAACGACTCTGTGGTTCACAATCTCCAAGCCCCACTACATCTCCCAAACATCAGCATGAGCTACTAGTAATAAGATGCTTTGCCTTTAACTGTATCCCGAAATATGACATCTGAAAAAGCACCAAAGTGCCAAAGCAGGGGTTTGTATAAAACTTAGTAGGTTTTCCCCAATGACTTCCCTACTTATTCCACTATGATAGAAGAGTTAGAAACATTTATATAAAAACAGTTTATATAAGGCAATTTCACCAAAGCAGTTTATAACTAAATATAAAAAAGTTTTCAAAAACCGTCCATGCTCAAAAGCATCTAAGAGCAATTGAAACCAATTTTCTAACACGTTATTTTTCCAAAAAAATAACTAAACAAGCTTTTAATCCATTTCACAACATCCTATTTTGGCATACCCAACCATTTCCCAAACCTGTGAAATCAACCATGCAAGATATGTTATGAAAGTCCCATACTCATGAGACGTTTCTCGTCGATCTACCAATTCGTCACAAGGTAATTGTTTCCCATGTTCCATTATACCTTTGCCACTGAGCACAAGGTCATATTTCAACCAAGCCTCATACATAAAATTCCCATGTACCATTAAACGTTTGGCACCAAGAACAAGGTCCTATTTCAACCAAGCCTCATATATGAAACATGAACACCCCCCACACATTCACAATATTCATGAAAAAACCATCCTTTCAATAAAACACATTTTTATTAAAAACCATTTTCCATCAAAACCAAGTGTGTTCAACCAATTTGAACAATTTCAATAAAACACTCCTTTTTATTGAAATCCCATTTCTCATCAAACCATTTTCAATTTCAGAAATTTCATAATTTAAAATCATCATTTTAAATTCAAATAGCCAAATCACTTTGCACAACAATTCACCAAAATTTCACAATTTCATCAAAACCATAAATCATCACTCAAGAATATTTATTCCATGATTTTCACAATAAATACCATTAAAATAACCAATTTGAAACTAGGCCAACCAATTATAACAATATGAGTTGAGAGTGAAGCCACCTATCTCAACAAAAAGGCCAAACCAAGCAACAGACGAAGAACAATAAATAACAACAGGTCAAATCTCCAGAAAGCCTCCATAGATCTCTCTTCCTAACACAACCAAGAACAAATATCATCATATTTGGCATCCACATACTTAGGTCTACCAATAACGGGCATAGATCAATGAAACCAAGAAAAAGGGAGAAGTAGATCTAAGTAGATCTATGAAACCATTCCAGAACGAAGGAGAATATCACATACCTCAAGAATCCAGCTTTGATTCGCCAAGAGAAGCCTTTGGATCTCTTCCGGAATGCTTGGGAGAAGTTTTCCAACCTTCAAGGGAGAGTAATCCCAAGTACTGGCTGCTTAGGAGATTTAATGATGCAATTAGAGGTAGAAACGAGTTAGATACACAAATTAAGGATCTAATTTATGTGCCCACACAGTTAGTCTGCACGGTTTGAAAGATCGTGCAATAACCGAGCATTAGCTACTACCTCGGCCACCCTTTATGCATGGCCTCATTGAATGGTTTCCCTTAACCGTGCACTGACCGTGCGGAAGCCACTGCATCCTCAGTCAGCCACGCCCGATTTGGCCGCACGGTTTAGACAAACCGTGTGCCACCCGTGCACCTTCCCCTTTGCTTCAAACATCAATCCAGGATCTCCCGACTCTCCCATATGTCGCCCTTATCATTTAACACTATGAAAATCATCAAGTAAGGGTTACATACCATAAACTAGGGTTACTACACGATTCACCACAATGGAAGAGTTTTGATAAAAAATTTCATGATTTTGGAAGTAAAGTTAGAAATCTCAGAATGATATTGTGTACTGTTGGAATGAATCCATATCAGAGCCTCAGTAGGCAACATAATTCATGGCCTATTTTGCTGGTAGTTTACAACTTGTCCCCACATCTATGTATGAAAAAATTATATGTTATGAGGAGATTATTGATTTCTGGACCAAAACAACTGTAAAATTATATTTATGTGTATCTTTAACCATTTATTGATGATTTGAAAATATTATGGGGGGATGGTGTTAATGTTTTCGATGCATACATGAAAGAGTATTTTTCTTTTGTGTGCTATGATAATGTTCACTATAAAAAACTTTCCTTCATATGGAAACTTATCTGGATATAGGGTTAAGGGACATAAACCATGTCCAATTTGTGAAGAACAAACTTCATATTATCAACTCAAGAATAGAAGAAAGATAGTGTACATAGAACATCGAAGATTTTTGCAAATTGATCATCCTTATCGTGATTGAAAAGAGAATTTAATGGTTTACAAGAATACAACCTTCCCCTCGACCATTTTCAGTTGAAGAATACTCTGACAGGGTAAAAGATATTGATTCAACATTTGGAAAGAGAAGAAGTTCTGGTTTTCAAAAACATATCGGGAAGAAGTAGGCTATTTTTTTCGAACTACCCAATTAGATATTTATAGAGATAAAACATAACTTTGATGTTATGCATGTAGAGAAAAACATATGTGACAGTTTGATTGGAACATTGTTAGACAAAAAAATAAAGCTAAAATATGGATTTCATGCTATATCAGAATTGATATTAATGAGAATATGTTTGGAGTTAGGTCCCACTATTAAAGGAAAGAAAAAATATTTTCCTCCAGCTTTTCACACATTAAGAAATATTGAAAAGATGAATTTTTTTCATTGTCTTCATGGAATTAAAGTACACAGTGGTTTTTCATCAAATGTAAATAATTTAGTGTCATTGAAGAATTGTAAATTAATAGGTATGAAATCTCATGATTGCATGTGTTGATGCAACAACTACTACCAGTAGCAGTGCCTGGTATATTGCCTACAACTATCATAAAGACTATCATTAGGTTATGTAATTTCTTCAAATACATTTGTAGAAAAGTTGTTGATCAAAATTTGTTAGATGTGTTGGAGAATGAACCAAATAGTATTCTTTGTCATCTAGAAATATATTTCCCACCCACATTTTTTGATATAATGGTTCATCTGCTGATTATTTTGGTGTGTGAGATAAGAATATGTGGGCCTGTTTATTTAAGATGGATGTATCCTTTTGAAAGATATATGAAAATTTTGAATGGATATGTTAAAAATCCATACCAACCAGAGGCCTCTATTATTCTAAAATATATATCAGAAGAGGTGATTGAGTTCTGTACTGATTATTTGTATGAGGTGGAGCATATTGGTCTCCATGTATCTCGATATATTACTGTTGATAGTGAAGGTTTAGGGGTTCGAAGATTAAAGGTAAAGATCATTCCACGTGATGAAGTGATGAAGGCACATTTATACATTTTGAACAACACAAGTGAGGTTCAATCATATGTATCCCCAAATATTGCTGAATTAAAGTTACTTTATCGGAAAAGAAATGAAAATTGGGTGATGATTGAGCATAAGAAGACATTTGTTTCATGGTTTAAAGTGAATGTCACCCCAGATATATCTGCATTAAAAACACTGAAGTGGTTAGTAGGGGTACCATCTCATAATGTGATCACATGCTCTGGTTTTGATATCAATGGCTACAAATTTTACACAAAAACTTTGATGACAAGAGTGCCGTTCAGAATAGTGGTGTGATGGTTTTCGCTAAAGCAGTGCATTTTATGAGTGCTAAAGATAAAAACCCAATTTTTTCATCAACATCATATTTTGGTTTTCTTGATGTCATATGAGAAATTTATTATATTAAATTTTGAGTCACTATTTTATGTTTAATTGGGTTGCTAGTAATAGTGGTGTGAAACATGATGAATATGGGTTTAAACTGGTTGATTTGAAAATATTTAATTACAATGAGGAACCATTTATCATGGAGACACATGAAAAACAGGTATTTTATGTTATTGATCCGTTTAATGATCAGTGGTTAGTTTTTTTTCAAGGAAAAAGATACCATTTTGGTGATGATGTTGATGCTGATGATATTAGTGATTTACATGAGCCTTATTCATCTATTACACAATTTCTATAAGATTACAATGAGTATAAGACAGACATAGTGCAAGCAATACGTAATGATAATGATGAAGGAATGTGGAAAAACAATAAATTAGTCTCCCAATTTTTATGGTAAATATTTATATTTTGTTTCCATTTTTGAAACTTACAATTGCATGCCTCTTTTTTTACTTACCTATTTTTGTCTTCGTTGTTTCTAATTATTCAGCTTTCTAACGATATGCAGTTACACAAAATTTCATTACACATTCTAGAAGTAATGTCAGATACATAAAGATAGGATCAGTTTCCAAGGTATATATATTTTGACATATTATTAAATATTCAGTAATATACTTATTTAATGAAAGAAAACATTTAATTTTAAAAACAAATGCTGGACTACTGATGCGTCCTAAGCGGAGGAGACTTCTCCTATTACTAATAAAAAATAAAGTTCTCAAGTTGGTAAACGTGGTATTACATGTCTACCAAAAATATCACATTCTCATGATGATAACAAAGTATACATCCGTTTTGATGATAATAGTAATGTAGTTGGCCCAAATGCAGTTCATTTTGTCAGTTATATAGCGATTCAGAGCCCTCCAGAATTAGTATTTTATATCTTGATTGGAAGTCAGTGGACAGGACGGCGAAGAAACTACTTTGGGAGGCCGTGATGGTAAAATATCTTAATTGATTTATTTTGTCTCATTTTTTGAATATTATATATTTTAAATGACAAATTAAATTTATTCAATTATAGATGACATTTAATTTTGAGGAAACGAAAGAAATTAAGAAAAGACTTCATTCTTTACCAGTGGTTCGATAGAGATATTTTAAAACCAAACTGAAAAAAATTATGTTTTTGGAAAGAGAAGGTTTTAAAGCCCATTTATTAGGTATCTTTTTATAGGTGAAGATACATGAAAGCGATTTGATGACAGTTGGGAGGAAGATATATTCCAGGTATGGTGATTATTTTATATTTTAAATTTTATGATATATTTTTCTTATTACCTAGATGTTTATTTTTATATAACAGGCCTCCAAGATATCTCATCAGGAGATCCATTTGAGAAATGTATACTCTCATACTTTATCACATGGAGGGTATTCGTATTTGGAGTAGAAAATGATTGAAGAAAAATTTGAAGCATTAAGAGATCGATCAAGTAGTGGTTCAGAAGAGGTCCAGTTTGGTCCTCCATCTGCTTCCACCCACCTTGATAAATGGAAATGAGCAAGAAGAAGGAAAAATGAAAAGTATCATACCAAGGAAGCTCAGCATGTGGAAGATAGAATTATAAGTAAATATTATTTATTTGTTAATATTTTTTCTATTTTATAAATTATAAACACTAATAGAACTTTTTTATTTTTCATTTCAAGATGAACTTCTGGAGAAAGTGACACGTAGCTCTTTTATCCCCGAGGGTTGGATGGACATCCTAGAAACTACTTTGGGAAAGTAAAAACACCCCAGCTATGTTAGTGAATATTCAGCGGGTTTTAGTATTACGAATGTTTTTGGTAAGAGAAAGCAATCAAGCGACCCAGAAATAGAATCCTTAAAAGAAGAGCTAAAAGATATGAAATAGTGTATGGGTGATCTAATTCAAGCAGCATTGCAGAAGGATTTATTAGAACACTTGTCAAGATCGTCATAGTTTACGTAGTCGTCCCACATTTATTATTTATTTGTCATCAATTTTTCTATTTTATAAATTATAAACACTAATATAACATTTTCATTTTTCAGCCTTCTCAGCCTACTCACCCGAACTACCCTACCTCATTTGCTTAACCTAAACTGTCTACACAGCCTTTCCAGATATATTATTTATTTTTCATCAATTTTTCTATTTTATAAATTATAAAAACTAATATAAATTTTTCATTTTTCTACCTTCTCAACTTTCTCACCCAAACTACTCGGCCCCACCTGCTTAACCTACCCCATCTGTGCAGCCTTTCAAGGTTTATTATTTTATTTTCATCAATTTTTATATTTTATAATTTATAAAAACTAATATAACTTTTTCATTTTTCTCCCTTCTCAGCCTGCTCACCCAGACTACTCTTCCCCACCTACTTACCCTACCCCGTCTACGTAGCCTTTCTAGATACATTAATTTATTTTCATTAATTATTATATTTTATAATTTATAAACAGTAATATACCATTTTAGTTTTTCATCCTTCTCAGCCTCCTCACCCAGACTACCTTGCCCTATCTGGTTATCCTACCCCATCTGTGCAGCCTTTCGAGGTATATTAATTTATTTTCACCAGTTATTCTATTTTAGAATTTATAAACACTAATATACATTTTTCACTTTCCATCCTTCTCAGCCTCCTCACCCAGACTACCCTACCCCGTCTGTTAATCTGGTCCCGTTTGCGCAGCTTTTTGAGGTATATTATTTTATTTTCCTCAATATTTCTATTTTGTAAATTATAATCACTAATATACCTTTTTCATTTTTCTTCCTTATCAGTCTACTCACCCAGACTACCCTACCCCATCTGCTTACTTTGAGCCCCGACCTCCTCACTCAGATGAAGCCTTATATTGTGAGTTTTTTGTTGGAGATCCTCATGTACATATTGTTGCGTTAGGACAGGTGCATTTTTTGGGGGAATCAGTAAATTATCAGTCTATGTAGATTGGTCAGGTTATAGTATCGGTACGTGATATTATAGATCCTACTACTCTACTATCGTTTCCTACTGAGGAGATCACCTGTGTTGGAGAATGTTTGAGAAATTTTTTTGTTTGGGAAAATAGTCTTATACATTATATTTCATATGAGGTTTTCATTTTATTAAATATGAATTAAAAATTCTTCATAATAACATGTTATGTTTTCTGGCATTTAACTTATATAGGAATATCTAAAAAAAGAAACTGACCAAATGAAACAAAATGATCAGGAACAGTTAGCTTTAGAACCTTCTAATATTTCTTATGGGTTACAAAGATTATATCAGGCTTCTGATTCATTGAATTATATCTATGAGTTTCGGATGACACCCTATATATGTGGTAGAAGTTATTATTTGATAATAATGAAAGAATATATCAGGAATTTAGTTGATTTTGAAGAGCTCGGGATGACTTTGGTGCAGTTGTTTTCCATGTAAGTAAATTGACTTTTGAATTGTTATTTATTTAATAAATGATGGTTTAAAATTGACTAAATATATTTTATTTTTAATTTCAGTATCTAGAAAATATTCTTTTACAAAATAAAAGAACATGAATTTTTCGTTTTATAGATCGAGAGTACATTTCCTTGGAAGTTTTATATGTGAAGAATGATGATAGAGTTCAATATATATCTTGGAGATTATCACAGACAGAGATTAAATTCTAATTTTTTCCATTTCTTGATAAGTAAGAACATAAACATAATTATGAACTAATAGTCATTATAATTTCATTAATTGTGAACTTTTTGTATTGTAGGGGACATTGGATGTTAGGTGTATTTTTTCCAAGTGAATGCACCTTATATTGGTCTTGATCTTTATTAGGAAAAGTTAGTAAACCATTTTCCACCTTATTAAACAAGTATGTTTTTATTTTTTTTATAAGCTCATTATGTTTAATTTTCATTGTTTAGACTTGTATTATTAGTTCATATATATGAAAATGAGGTTCATGGAAACAATTTAACAAGGAATACATGTTAGTAAATAAACAAAAGAAAATCAAATATGTCGAAGTACAGGTAATTAGTTTTTATATTGTTTTATTTCTGAATTTATTGTTATATATTATTTTTATTATCAATTTTCTATTTTATAACTGCAGTTTCATCATCAAAATAGAAATGTTGAATGTGGTTATTATATTTTATGATTCATGTACGCGATAATCACAACTAGGGAAACTACTGATTTTCATAAGGTTAGTTGTATTAATATTTTTATATTTTCATCCATATTATTTTATTTTTTGACCTCATATCATTCAATATTATTGTAGGTATTCAATGATTCACAGTCTTATTCCTAATCTAAAATGACCCATATTTGATCTACTTTTGCGAACTATTTGTTATGTCTGATAAGGATTTGAGGTATGTATATTTTAATATTTATAAATAATAATACATATGGGTTCAAAAAACTGACTCTTTTGATATATTTGGTATTTGAACCTACCAATAACTAAATGAATGCTTCAACAATAACCAACAATGAACCTTTCATAATTTTCAGGTATGTCTATTCTAAATTTTCCTTTTTAACTTTCAACATCGTATTTTTTTCATACGTGGTATATGTAAGTTTTAGGTTTTTTATTGAATGATAAATACTATTTTACTATTTCTTTATATATTTTTTTGTATAGGGGTTTCGATATTTTTAGTAGTGTAATATTATGATTTTTCTATAAAAAAAATTATTTTATGGGGTCGGTTATTTTATAAACCCGCGCTGGAATTTTTTAAAAAATAAACAGGGTTTCGGCATTGGTTATATAGAAAACTGACACTGAAAGTTAAATTTTGATAGGTTTTCGGCATCGGTTATATAGAAAACTGATGCCGAGAACCGTGTTTCAGCCTTGGTTTTAAAGAAAACTGACGTTGAAACCCTTAACAAAATTAATTTTCGTTGTCGGTTTTATAATAAACGACGCTGAAAATCATATTTTTTATGTTGCCTTTATAGACGTCTGTTAAAAACAATCGTCAAAAATAAAAAAAAAAGGCCTTTAAATTGTGTTTTTGAACTAGTGAAGATATCATTCAAAGTAAAATCATCATGTAAAAGAAATATTCGGTTGAGGACATAATAATATCCATCATACAAGAATTTGGATATCAAAAATAAATACAACACCTAATGAAAAATTATTCCATGATAATGATTATTTCATGATAAAGATAATAATCCCAAAAAAGTGATATTTCATGATAATTGTTACAAGTTGGTATTTTTCAAGTCCAAAACCCTTGAATGATATAATTCTATGTAAAACATAAAATACCATGATGTGTGAGTGAATCATGATATTAAATGTAAAGGGGTTGTATATACACCACATTAATGTGAAACTATAAATAATAAGAAATAATTCTATATGGAATGAAAATTGAGATGAAATCATTTACCATAGGATTCCTTTTGGTTGAACTACATTTAACCACCTCTTCTTTTTGTATCCTCGTTGGGTTTTTACTTAAAAAATTACTTGGACATATTTATGACCAAATCTAGGCATCATGGATGACTTAAGGGGTGTTGGGAAGTGAATTAGGTTGGGTTTGGATGAGCCAAATAGATTGACTGGGGTGAATAAGTGATTTGAGTGAGTTCCCTTCTATAGCAGGGGACAAGATGCATTCTGTAACAGTAAAAAATATTTGGAATTATCCTTTATCAAATGTTCCCAAAAAATTGAACAACAATGGATTGTATGGGAATTATTTTCCATAAAAATATCCACCACACAAAAAGAAACACATTTTTATCATTCTTCTCCTTAAATCCAACATTTCCTTGTATTATCATGTTGGGTTTTCATTATGTTAACTAGGTTTCTAACTAAAATATATTATCTATTATTATATAATTAATGCGATTCAGATTAGATTATTTATAACCACTAATTATACATATAATATCTAATTAAAAAAATTAAAACACATTTTTTATAGAATTTATTTTTAACATAAACTCATTTAACATGAAAAAATACTTCTTTAAACTTTAACCATGGTAACATAGTTTTTTACTATTTAATGGTTAATAAATTTATTAAAATTTTAAAAAAACCATTAATGGAGAATTTATGATATTTATTAATATTTTAAAATACTGTGATATAATATTGTATTTTTATTAATTTTAAATCAATAAATAAAATATCAATTGTTATAAAATCGTATTATTGTCAATTTGAGAATATTGAATTAGTTAAAAATTAAAAATATAATTATAATAATGTATTTTGAATATTTTATGTTCAAATATATGTGAAATAAAATATTCATCTAATACATAATGTAATATGTTAATTATTTCAGTTTAAATCATTTTTATTGATTATTGTTCCATTTATTATATTTAATTATTAACTAAATAATTACTACTTTTACTTTTTTATAATAATTTAATTATAATTATTCATCTATTAAAATTACGGATAAATTATTATCATAAAATAAAAATAATTTATATTTAAAAATATTATATATATATATATATATATATATATTTCTGTGTGTGTGTGAAAATAATATATATTTTACATTCTCCATAAATAGTATAGACATTAAAGGTTCGAAAAGAGTCATTTTCTTAATTTTCATTACATAACATATAATAAGAGAATATTTCATGAAATAGTAACACAATAACTCATATTAAAATTTTCTATTATTTTAAGGGCTCAAATATATCTCAAAAATTTGTTTTGGATAAGTTGGTTGTTCATTTTAGACTTTTTATTCTATGTTAAACCACCATGTAACATTTTATTTACCATAATCGGTGTAATTAATTGCAATTTCATTCACTTATAATTATTTTAAAATATTATGTTAGTATAATTAGATAATCTAAATTATGATAAATCAAAATATGGAATATTTTTTTCTAAATTCCATTCATATAACCGTGGTACATTATTTTAAAATTAATCCTACAGATGCAACGAAATAGATGGTTTTTAAGTTAGAATATTCAAAAATTTACTAGATTTTTATACATATAATTAATATAAAAATTATTACACTGAAGTAAATTGGATTAATAGATTTATAATTGATATAATTTTATTTAAAATAAATTTAAAATATAATAATTATTATAAAATATTTAGAATAAAATTCATTTTTCGATTAACTTTTAGTATTTCTCTCTATTGGAAAATAATTTAATCTTCAAAAAAAATACCAAATATTATCATTAAGATAATTTTTACATTATTCATTCAAAAATGAATATTATTTTTAAAAATAATGTTTCTGAAATAACTAAAACACTATTTTAAACAAAGTTCTTTTTTAAAAGGCTACAAAATTTCTTATATAATAATTAAAAAAATTTATCCATAACATTTTATTTGTTTTTATATTATTCATATCAAAAATATTTTATGAATGTAACAATATTTTATATAATATATAAATTTTATTATTATAATTCCATAATTGTAATTAAATTAATTTATTATGATTAAATTCATTTGGTGCATAAAAATAGTTTTTATAAAAACATTTCCATTATATTCAATTTATTTTTACATTAATTTATAATTAATTTGTATCCAATGAATTCAACAATATGTGTTAACAATTAATTTAATATTTTTTTTATAGAATGTTTAATAAAATGGACTTAATTGACATTTTGGATAATAATATTTATGTTATTTCTTAAAACATTGTCTTGCTTGTAACAGAACCCATCAAAGAAAGTAGTTGTTGCACGTAAGAGAAGATAAGATCTAAATTGCTTGTAATGAACACAATAGAATAGATTGATTTTATTTTAAATATTAAAATCATTTTAATGTCACAAAATATTATATTCTTTTATTTTCATGGTGTTGCGTGTCAACAATTCTATTTCCTAAAATGTTATTATTTTAGAATTTCAAGGTGTTAAAACACTATGACTCTAATGAGATTCTATATATTATTACTCATTATTAATGAAAATCCAAAGAACTATGGGCAATATATTTTATATAGTTGATTATAATATGATAATTAAAATAATTAATTCCTTATAATATTTTTGATATCCCACTATTATTCAATTAAATCCCCTAATATCCCAAGTATACATCATGTCTTGTTTTATTTGGGTTCAATAATAGTAGATAAAGAATCTCACTTTTCATATCATTGAAATTAGATACCAATAATTATTTGAATCTCTCTTTGTAACATTAATATAATATTTTTCATCCAATATAGATAACAACAACCAATTTTATATAATATATGGATAAACATGAACATGAAATTATTTATTTATAAAATGAAAATGAACCATAGAAATCCATTTTATAATAATTCAAACTCACCATTATCCTCCATTTCTATGATTTGTAGGATATCCAAAATATTCTATCATAAATGCCTCATAAATATATTCACAGGGTTATTCACACATTAAATTTTTATATTATCGAATCACTATTTACCATAGATGATATATCAATATTTTTATACATTTTTCTCTCCAATATAAAAAAATTATAAAATATTATTTAATATAAACTCTAATTAATGTGGTGAATTAATTGATGAAGAAATTAAATAATATTTCCATCACATTATAGTTCTATATTATTCTAATTATTACTTAGTTAAATGTTTTCATATATATATATATATATATACAAATGACTAAAAATTTAATTCCATTCTCATCAATTTGTTATTTAAATAATGTTAAAATCACACTACGTACAGACCTCCAAGAATCATGTAAGATACTCAATAATAAATTAATTAAAATAGATATAAATAAATAATAATATATTTATATATTATAAAAAATTTCATGAAATCAATAATATTTAATATATTATTATTAATCTTTAGTTAAACCCTATTATGACATGTATGGATATCTATACACACTATTATATCTTTGGCTCATCAACCATGAATTTAAAGAATTCTCTATATTACTATGATGTTTACCCAAAACAAATATAGCCAATATATATACATACTTTTTAAACTATAGGGATGGGTATCATTTACCAACACATAAATTTATATTTTTATTATTGAATCTTTTAGTCGGTTTCAATAACTGTTTCCATGTGATAAGTTTCAATTATAAAATTTCATAATTTTTATTTCACTATTGTGAAACCATTATAATATTCAAATATGAAACAATATCAATTAAAAATATCTTTAAATTTTTACATATCTATATAATGAATCACAGAAATGTTTTTCATATTATATTCACTGTTAAATAATTAGTTTTTACATAACATGCACTTATTCAAATCCATTACAATTACGATTTCCAACTAAAAAATGAATCAACAGTTGTAAGATCCCTGGTGAATAAATAATAAGAAATTTTCTTATTTATTTTCACATTTGGGAACTAAATATAAATTTTAATTTAAATGGGATGTTATGTTCGATGGTCTACCCGATATTCAATAACTAGGTTCTTTGAAATCTTAAATTGCACACAACATTGAGTTATACAGAAAAATAATAATATAATATTATTATTTTAAATGGTAGGTAACGTCTAGTTGTGGTAATGGTAGGAATAAACAGAACTAGCTAAAATATGATTATACATGTTTTCTAAATGTTTTTAAATTTATCCAATAAAATTTAGAGGCATAAAATGTGAATGAATCTAATTTTAATCAAAAATACTCTAATATTCATTAAAAGGTCGATTTGTCGCCTTTTTATGGTGAAACCTCAATGAATATAGTTTTGGTAACTCTTATATGTTCTATTTTACCAAATAATATTCTTCTTCAGAATCGGGACTTCAAAATTTACATTGGATGAAATGTTGGTATTTTTCTGATAATGTTCATTTTTTAATGAAATAGTGAAAAATACAGTAATTTAATTCAAAACTATATTTTAATATAATTTATTTTTATTGTTTGATTATATTTGTAATTTTTTAATGTTTACTGAAAGTATATTTTTACCATTTAAACCATTTTTGGTCATTGGAGGTAATTTAACATTTAAATTGGACATAAACAATTGTCAATCTTTTCATAGTTATTATTTCTTAAAAACATGCTTTTTGTTTTGACTACAGAAATTATTTTTAAATTTATTTATGAAACTTCTATGTTTTCAATTTGGTAAAATAGACATAATTTTTTAATTTGAAATATCAAATATAACATAGGCGGAATTTTTGGTATTTTTCTGAAAAACAGCATTTTTTATTAATAATGAAAACACTGAGTAGTAGTTAAAAAACAGACGTCTTAATTTAAGTGAAATTTAACCACTTCAGGGAATTAAATTTCGAAAATCCAACATACATGTTTTTTATTATTATGTATAATGTGGTTCAATAAGATGAAAATATTTTTCATTCATCCATCAATGATTCAATGATTAAATGAAATAAAATAACCATAAATTGAGTTATTGAAGGAGGAAATTGAACTAGAAGTCAAAAACGTGATAAATACTACCGCGATTCGGCCATTCGTTGTAGGCGATGCATCAATGGAAACTCCTTCTTCGATCCACAATATATTTGATGGAATTTTGTCATCATTCTGGTGAATAACAATGAAGAAATTATAGACAGATAGAGAATATTAATTTTATAAAGCGATAGAGATATTATTCCTTAACCCTAATCTGATTCACTTAACCCTATTTATAGTCATCCTCCTCGGTGTGGAAAAACCAAAACTACCAGGCCCTCTAATTTTATGACAATCCTAGGAAAAAAACTCATTAAAAACTCAATGTTGATCTCATATTTTTATTCAAATATTCCTTTTGAATGTTATTTAGCATGAAATTAAAGGTAATATAATTTCGTTTTATTACAATTTTCCCCTAGATAGTTTTTTCCACAAGATTCTAGCACTAAAATACGTTATGCCCCAGCTAGGGTAACATCTCTGTTACAGACTCAAATATGGAATCAGATTTATTATCCAAGATATCTTTTAATATTTATCTAATTTACTTCACTTGTGCAGTATAAAATATAATTAAATTTTATATAATTTATTCTATTCACCCCATGCCTTGAAATTAAATGTTTTCATTGTGATTATCTCTGGAAATATATATAAAAATATTTAAAAGTGTTACATGAAGAAAAATGAGTCTCTACGTCATTCAATCCATCAATCATTTGATCTCTTAGAAGAAAAAACATGGAAAACTACTCCAGATACGGAGCCTGGATCTGGCACTCCCATTACCAATAACTCTCTTTCACTTTTTTGTGCTGCTATTGGATGAAAACTAGGGGAATTGATCATCCATGTAATGATTCCTCCTACTGATCCTCAATCTCCACATGTTGATCTGAAAAGATAGTTCCATCCTCAATGTCTAGCTCACCCTAGTCGATGACGTGGGTATGATCATGCATGTATCATGTTAGTTGGGACACATGGAATACGTCATGCACCCACTACAGTTGTGGGGATAGAGACTAGTGGTAGGAAACCTCTCTAACCCGTTTCACGGTATTAAATAGACTGATGAAGATGACATGGTCTCCTTATTCGAACTCCAAGGGCCTAAAACTGCAGTTTGCGTACGATTTATATATGATACGGGAAGTCTTCATTCATTCACGAACGACCTACACCATCTCTGTCATGGTTCACACCCACTATATACCCACGAGAGATGATTCTTCCACCTTATACCAACACAAAGTTGACATTTATGGTCTCCCATATAGGTCCCCATATGGTGACCTGCCTATGGTAGAGTGACATTTGTTGTTGTGTGAAAACTCTACTAAATGTAGGTGATCTTCCCAACTCTGGCCAAAATATAGCACGCATGCCCTGAACATATCCTATTACACCTAGATAGTGCGCATGGTATTCCAATAATTTTTGGGGTTAAAGGACATACTTATCCACAAATGGATCCCAAAATCCACATGTAGGCCTCTCCACAATAGTGACATAAACCACGCTTCATGGATATAGACAATCATCGAGGATACTCCAGGGAGGTAGACGATCTTCTGTAAGTTCGGCTACTACAAACTCTCAACTAAACATTAATCCGTGATAGTAAAGAAGTGAAATGACCTGGTGAGTCGGTCCCTAATCACCAAGAAAGGGTCATTGACCTTTTCTCTAGGCTGAATCCATGTGATGAAGTTCATGGATATGCCTTCCCACTTCCACATCGGGATGTCAAGAGGCTATCTCAAACCAACCGAATCCTGTGGCTCATCCTTCACCTACTAATAGTTAAAGCATCAGGAGATGAACACAGAAATACCTCATCTCAAGCCGAACCACCAAAACTACCACTGTAGATATATGTACATATTCCCTGCATCATGATGTATAACAAAGGTAGAAGCATGGAACTCTCACATCACTTCCTCTCTCATCAAAAATGTAATCATTATTCACCCAAGGAGAAAGTTCTCATGATACCTTTATTTAGAATACCTATTATGTGTGTCAGCTGTGGTTATCTGGTCACACAAAACCTCACAGGCGATATATCTCAGCTAGGACTCTCTCACATTCTCGAGGATCAAAGGAGTCAGTAACATCAACTATAGAAAAGTTGTACCCTCCTGCTCCACTAGGGTCAGCTGCATGGAAGATAACTGAACTAAATCTTCCAACACTAGGAAATCCTAGATTTTTATACTAAGGTCGTCTGCTATAATGTTACCCTTCCCTGAGGTATAGATGATCTCAATGATGTAGTCCTGTAGGAAATCAAAAAAGCATTGTTTCCCCTGATTCTGATATACCTAGGTAAATATATACCTAAAGATCTAGTGGTCTATGTAAACCGCAATGCGCTCTCCCATGAGGTACTGCCTCCATATCCTTGGGTTGAAGGCTTCCACTGCATGCTTCAAGTCATGATTCACCTAGTTCCGCTCATGGGGTCTCACATGCCTCAAACCGTATGTGATGATTTCTTGTAATTTCATCAAAACATAACTGATTCTATCTCCTGAGGCATTATAGTACCCTACAAGCTCAACACCCACCTATGGTAGTATCAGACCTAGATCACTCATCAACCACTACATTAACTACTCAAAGGGCCTCTAGAAATTATTAAATGAGATAAATAGATGTCCCTTCCATGTAAGAGAAGTTAAATGGGATGTGATCCTGGAGAAGTCTACCACAATTCTCCAATGGTACCCAGCAAGGAATTGAAAACTCCACATAACTGACGCATTCTTGGGTGGTTCCCAATCAAGATCTTCCATGATCTTTGTGTGATCCACATCTAAACCCACTTCAGAGATGAAACTCCTCAAAAAGTGATCTTTGTGTAACAAGAACTGACACTTTGATAGATTTCCATAAAGCTGGTGATCTTGGAGTAAATCAGGGACCATACTCAACTACGCTATGCTCTACTCCTACAACATAGAGTAGATGAGTATTTTAGTGATGAAGGTGAAAAAACTGGTCAATGTATGGATAAAATACCTGGTTCATCAAATCCATGAAAATAGACGGGTTGTTTTTCACAATGAAGGGAATCCCTAAGAACTAGTAATTCACGTAGCAACATAAGAAGGCCAAAATTGAAATATTTGCCTCGTAAACCCATATTTGTTGGTAGGTGGATCTTAGATCGATCTTGGAGAACCACCTCACACCTTTAAACTGGTGGAAGAGGTCGTCAAACCTTTGTAAGTGGTAATTATTCTTTATCATGGCTTCAGTCAGGCGACGATAATTCACACAAAGCTGAAACATCCCTTCTTCCTTCTTTAAAAACTAATCTGGAGCTACCTAAGGGGACTCATTGGGCCTAATAAAACCCTTCTCAAAAAGGTACTCCAACTAAAAACAGAGCTCCTAAAGCATGGTGGTTTCCATTAAATATTCCATAGAAGATATCGGGTCTTTCCCTAGTTTCCCATCGATGAAAAACTACAACTATCACCTTAGAGGTAGTCATGGAACATATTTGAGGAATAATTCCATGTAATCCTACAAAAATAAAGGAACCCATGTTCTTGAATATTCATATACACCATGGTTCATGCTCACCATTTGATGGAAAAAACATTGTGGTATCTTACTCAAAACACTCGCTTTCCCTGCAATGAGGCATCATTCACTACGAAATGTGAACCCAATCCCATAATTATGAAGACTTATGAATAACCTATGGTGATAGTAAATCTAGGCTCCAACCATGGAAATCCAATTCATACCAAAAATGACATCATAAGGCTCCATAGTGATGACCTATAAGTCCTACGATAACATTTCCACTCCAAACGAAAGCTTGCAGTACTGGTGGATAAAAGAAATAGAAGAGGTGCATCCCATAAAAACCTTGAGACAAAGCCATTGTGATTGCACCTCTACTGCGAGCTCCAAATCCTATACCACGATTAATAATATAAAATATTGATTGTCTCTTCTGTCTACTGAAACTAAAGGAAGAGTAGAATAAACACAGAGCATACGACAAATCATGTAGTGAAATGTAGGATCATGAATGTCTATAGCCAAAAGATGTTTGCAACCCCAATATCCAGATCCCTAAGCCTGACTGGGGCCTCCAAGTGGTGGTGGTGGTGGTGGGAAATCATTGCACAATCCCCCACCACATGGTCATCCTTCTCCTACCACTCTTCCAGTATCACCTCCCTGGCGGCCACCCTGATCACAACACTACCTCTGATTAGTCATCCCTCCTACTGTCTTCTTGGAATGCCCATCTTTTCGGGTCATGAAGTCTCTCACAAAAATAATTCTCCCATAACACACGTTGGATTGGTCCTCTCCAGCCTAACATGGTGCTCTACACTTCCCTACTGTCATCAAACAATATGGTCGAGCCTCATCCTGGAAGGGTCCCCTGCGTCATGGCCCTGATACATGATGTTTGTCACCTACTGTGGATGTTTCCACTCTGAAGGGACCATTTCAATTTCTAGATGATTGGCACCCCTATACTAGGAAAATCTCCATCACAAGTTTCCACTTCATCACCCTAGCATAAGTATGGATGCAGATGGGCACTGAGCTCACTTGGTTCTCACAGTGAAGACCCTTCTAGATCTTTAGTGCATGAGGGTAACTGTCATAGATCATAACCAGGGAGTAACGTGTAAGGTCAGTAAACCTAGCCACATATGTATCTACTTTCATGGAACCCCTCTACAGATTTAGCTACATAAGATTATAAATCCTGACAGCATGTAAGATTGTGGGGAATTAATCCTCGCGAAATAGCTGTTGAAACTCAGACCATGAGTGAGTTTTCTCATCATGCATCTAGGTAACTAATCCAATCCAGCACCCATCTAGCCTAAGGAAAATGCTGGATTCCAAGGCTACCATTTTTTCTACTTGTGTCTACACCAACCTGAAAAGGTGAATACCTGAAACCATCCAGTCCTCTACCATCAGAGGTTCTGGATGACCATGAATCCTCTGCGGTCTTTTTCCTTGGAACTCACGAAGTGCACTCAGTCTGTTCTCATCCTTGACCTATGATCCTTGTACTAAATTCTACTTCATAGGTGGAGGTACTGCTTCTAGTCCACCAAGAGTAATGATATCACTTGGTTCCCCTTAAACTGAGGCCTCATCACTCACAATGTTGTCTTCATGATCCGGAGCGAGTAACTTAGCTGGCTATCTTTGCAGAGGCATCCTGAAAATTATTAAGGAGTACCACAGTCCGATGAGAATATATACATATATATATATACACTGAACTCCCTAGTCTATGAGTCATTCTCAAGAAAATTTGACATTGTTTCCAAATACCCAACCAATACCTTTATATAGAAATGTCTAAACAACATCCCAAGATTCAAAACACCTCTGATAACATTTTTTCACGACCTGTACTATATAGGGTCCGAAGCCACAACTACCCCAATCCCACCTCCATAATATAGGGGTGACGACTAGCATCGATGGAACAAAAAACAAGGGGATTCCTTTTTCTATGTACTTGTACACACACACACATCCAACATGATGAAAATTGAAGATGGAGAAAAAGTAAAAGATGCAACCTATCAGAAAAGTAAACCCAATCATGCATGGACCTCTGAAATTGTATGAGAATATTAATGTAAACCAAAATGAAAAATGGGAACATATATGCCCATCCAGAGTAGTGTATAAACATGATAGTACATTGAAAAGCTATTAGGGAATCCCTGTGCTGAGAATCTAAACTGTGACCATTGCACGTGGTCCAGGAACCTGCAATCTTGAGCACCCTAACATCTCGATCAAACATATCTATTATCTAAATAAAGCAAGATATGTTTAGGAAAATCCCATGTAGGGGTGAGTATAAACATACTCCGTAGTATGCCCAAAAAAGGAGGCGGTGCAGTAGTATATTCAAAGGAAAAAAGTGTACCTAATAGAACAAGGTATATTAAATGAATGTAGGTAAACCAATTAGGGATCTGATATATTCTCATCCATCTAAAAGGATATAGAGACTGTGATAAGGATAACTTCTCATTATGTCTTCATTAACTCTATTAGGATATTATACTCATCCAACCATAAGAATCTATACACGTAAAGCATATGGCATACCCTGTGTGTCTTCAACTCTCTTGGAAGGAGAGTAACCCGAACCCAAGGAGTGGGTGCTGTGATAGGGTGTAAATATATATATACTAAACCCAAATGAACTCAATATAGACATAGTAGGGGGATATACATCTCAAATATCATCCTATGTAATGTGTCACAAAATGTTTAGGGAGTAACCACCATCGATACCCAATGTCTACACATCTACCCTGATTTTCTAGTAAAAGGGGATCAAACAAAACACCTTATATTATCCACATTGGACGGGTTCATCCCCACTAAACAGTTATTGGACACTTCACTAGGATGCGTCTTGGTGGGGGTAGGCATCCCTCTTACTCATGAGTCCATGGTTATACTAAAACATGACTTTACATGGATTCTTCGACAAACATCACTTGTCATCCCCGCTGAAGGATGATACAATGGTGGGTAAGCCCTAATGATAAAATGGAAAATGCCACTACCCAACCCCATTGTTGGGTAATCCTAGAAGAGAAGATGGTGAACCCTACTACCCAACCCCACTAGAGGGTAAGACCAAAAGTGTCTTTAGCGAACACCACTACCCATCTCTTCTGGAGGGAAAACATATACTGCTCTTGTGATTCTAAAACCATTACACCCATCAGTGTTGTCATTGAATATCTAGAGATGACCATAAAGTTTGGAAGACCTTGGTTTGTCACCCGAATATCAAAAATGGCTTCACCATCAAGTTCTACATATGGAAACACATATTATAGTCAATTTACATGTCCAAAATGGACAACTGGTGAAAATGTGACTTTCACCGCAAGACACTCGAACGGGTTAAAGTGGGGCCTTCCATCTGAACCCAAACATGAAATTATCAAATTTATCTCAAAAGGTCTATATCAAGATAGGAACATGATACCACAAACGGCATGCCAATTGAATACCCATTTTAAAATATATGGGCATTTAAATCCAACAAAGAGGGTACCAGGGTCGGTAACAGACTCATAGTCGATCCACCTACCACAGTAGTCAAATTCCCTGGTTGTTCCACCTACTATTGATGTCGAAATCCATGGTCATTCCACCTAACGTGGTGTTCAAACATCATGGTCGACCGCCCCGTGGTCGACCATCTGCTGACCCCTAGTCGACCCAAGATCGGAACCGGTCCAACCTGGGATCCGACCCGGTTCACTGGGTCCGACCAACTATGTTGGACCCAACCTAGCCTCTAGCTCGGCCCGATCGCCCGGCGTGACTCGACCCTCTGTTGATAGTGGTTATGGACCAAGTTCTGGTCACCACCGAAATCAACATGGGTAATCGAAAACGCGGTATTCAAGACAGTTATTACCATCTAGGGTCGCGTGGTGTGACCCTGCCTGGCCGATAGCCAAACCACATTTCACAACCACATCTTGGCATAGCTACTATCACAGTTCCTCAATCAGAAGCAACCATTGAGCTCGAGGTAGTCACCCGATCGTGATTACATTAGTGAATTAGGGACCCCTATGATGATGCCTTCATTGCAAAAACCATTCCATCACCATCCATTCTTATACAATTACCAAATTTGGCCCATGGGGGATCATTTTTTCATAATCTCCTCAAAAAAAATATTGTTCTCTATTAATATTATTTTTTAAGTATTATAAATGATGAAAAATACCACAAGTCACAAATTCAGTGCTAAAAAAGTAGATAACCATGTAATATACACTATGACAAATACCTATAACCAAACACTGAGAAACAAATGTAAAATACTCACCATAGATTTTATATATCCACATTTATTATATTTCATACCATATAGAGATGATTCTGCAATGGTCTAATAGAAGATTCAACAAAAATAGATATAAAAAATCCTAAAATAATTTTTTTTGATGAAGAATAAGAAAAAAAGAATAATAGTTATTAGAGTTTTTTGAGAAATGATTCCATGATTGAATCATAGATCAACTAAGAATCAAGGGGATTAAAGAGGATTCCAAGAGGAATGAACATGGGGTTTATTGAAATATATGTTCTTACTCATGAGTGGAACTCAGATAGAAAAACGGGGAATGACCATAAAATGTTTGGTTAACCCTGTATTAAAAACTGAAATGGGAGTTATGTAAAGAACCAGGGTATTCCATGTAATGTTTTTAATTATATGAAATTATTACGAGTCTAAGAATATTGATGGCATGTGATTCTGAGGCCCGGTGTGCCCAGAATTAATTTCTGAACTTTTTTTATGGTATGTTCAGTAAACGCACGGGTGACATATTCTATGTTTTGAACAGGAGCTCGGAATAAAATTCCAAGGGAACCGCTGAATCTACAATGTTGGGATTCCCTTATGGGAGGATTCACTTCGACCGCAGTAGGTCGGGTGAAAAAGTAAATTTTGTGGACTTTTGAAAAATAATGTTATCTTACTTTATTTTTATTATTATTTTTCATCCAACAGACAAGCGGCATGGAGGGCCAAATGACGTGTCAAGACATTAAATGGATGGAATCCTCAATTTTTTGTTACATCACTGTCTGAATTAGAAAGGTTCATTAATTAATTGAACCCCATTAATTCAATTGGCGTTACCCATCCTTCCCCTATTCTATTTATATGGAGCATAGGGAGGAATGTTGGCATAGCTACACCTAGAATCATAGCTCTGGAAAATTACTTTCACACCAATCACTTGGTGCACAGAACCAGTTCCACCAGGCGGTGACAAGCGCCAATAAAAGACGAACACCGAAAATTACTCAAACATGATATTACCCAATGATCTTGTGGTAGGGATTTATATAGTTTTAATTTCAAGAGTTTTTTTAATCCTATTCTACCCTCTTGCTATCATGCTGACGCAGAGGATGTGGTCCAAACAAACAAGGCCCAAACCCTACGCTACATGATTTACCTATGTGTTATTCACGGGTTCTTGTTCAGATTGGACAGATTTTGGAACGGAGAGAAAAGCGGCACAGAGGGTGTCTACAATGTTCCATTGGAACCCTCTAATGGAAATACGGGCCACCAAATCTCACCCGATGACCCACAAAAGACTGCTGGTGCGGCACCGGTACGGCAGCACCGGCGATAGGTGCCGACGGGTGATGGCGGCGGCCGGCACCGGCCGATCGCGGATGAGGTGGCACATCATCTCATGCCGTAATAGGAGGTGGTTGTAGCATTATAGCCATCGAGGCAGTGTGGCCCACCTTCGTGTGCTGCTAGATGAGGTCGCCACTCAAAGCAACGAATGTGGAGGGACCCGCCCTCCTGCGGGTTCCGAGTCCACCAGGCGGCACCATGTGGTACTGTCGCTTCACAAACCAAACGGTTATGGACGTTTGGGAAAACTAGGGGGAGCCGATTCCCTCTGCGCCAGCTAGAGCGGACCCCAACCCATGGGTCGTTCCCTCCATAGGATGGGTTGTGTGAGCCCAGTTGACTGCGCCCCTCTGGGGGTCGGGCCGGGCCTTTCCTAGTGGGTAGGGTCGCGCCCCCTATGGGTCAGGCCAGGCCATGTCCATCCTTATCAGGCCAGACCCAAACTGGGTCGGTCGAGGTCGGGCCGACCGGGTCGGACCATACCTGAACCCAACCAGGCCCTGTTTTGCTTAAAGATCCATAACATGTGAACCAGGCATCTGTTTGATGAACTATCTATAGTTCTCGGATACTTGGATTGATACAGTCCTTCTAGTATAATCCACATGAGTTTTGGAGAATGTTTTAGAACGAATGGGTTGGATCGAACCTGAATCCAACCAAACACTCAATACTAAAACGCTTATAAGTCACAGACTGGGCTTCAGATTGATGCACCTACTATCACATTGGAACCCTTACGACATGGAGGACCATTAGGATAAATGTTTTTGAAACCTCATGGTTTTTGAGTAATGATATATGTCTTGAGAATCGGATCCTCCAGGAATCAAGCGTACTTTGTGCGGGAATCCATTTGGTGGCAGAGAGGCGGAGGTTGGAGAGAGATCATAAAGAGGTTAGTACCTAGAGATCCTGTGTGAATTACCACTAATCCTATGTGGGTTAGATCCAGTGTGGTTCTGCACTCAATAATCCTATGTTGGTCAGTGCATACCGATCCTATGTAGGTCAGATCCTGTGTGGGTCATTGGGGGTTACTACCTATCGATCCTGTGTGGGTCAGACTCTGTATGGTCAGCAGTAGAGCCTCTCGACAGAATAAGATTGTCTATATTTTCTACTAATCATCTTTTTATTCTATACTTGATTTATTTACCTGGTGTGAGCTGAGTATTTACCTTTATGGTACTTTTACCTTCGTGTTGTTCCCTTCGTAGTGTTTCCTTTGTGGTACTCTTACCTTCGTGGAGTGACCTTAGTGGTGTGGCCTTTGTGGTACTCTCACATTTGTGGTGTTACCTTTTTTGTTATTCTTCCTTCGTGGATTGGTTGTGCAAATGGATTGAATTTTGGAGCCTTATGTTTCCTCCTGAATGAGATGAGTTTCTTTTGATAACATAGGTATATGTATTGTCATATACCAAAGTAGAGTTGATGAATTCTTCGTGCATTGTGATTGAAGTCTTTATTTGTGGTATTTTCCTTTTTGGAACTCTAGGAGAACTATGGGGGTCTCGGGGTCCCTAAAGAGTATTTTTATACTCACCCCTACATAGGCTACACCCAAACCATGATATGTCTTATAAAGATGACAGACAACGTTGATCGTGGCAGAGGGAGAAAGGACTGGACGGTTCTCAGAGGTTGATCATTTTATGTGACATGATGTAGTGACTACAAATTGTGATTTGTACATACCATTCAGGTAGTATCCTTGATGGTCATTCTAGGATATTTTTTCTCTTTTTAGTTCTACTTGTAATTTTTAGTTGGTCTTGTATTTCAGCCCCTTTACTTTAAGTAAACTTTTTAGTATAGTTTTTTAATTCATGGTTGCTTCTTTTTGAGTTCTGGGACTGTGAGTTTGTACAGTTTTAAAAGAAAATTTATTCCCATTATAGAGATACACATTTTTGGTGCTAGTCTCCAGCCCTTGGCCTGTGGAAGGCGGGCTTGGGGTAGTCACGGCATGGGCCAGGGGGGACGGGTCGTGAAAAAGTGGTATCAAAGGAGTCATTTCTACTGAAGAACAAGGACTCTGATATTTTCAATGTGGCAACAGTGTTGAGTGTTATGTGTGTGGTTTTCAGTTTGAGGAATCTAGTGTTGGTGTGGTGGTCAACATATCCATACACTAGGACCCTGAAATATGATTTCTAAATCTGTGTACGAAAACACCGATTACATGTGGATGGAAAAGCTTTACTTTTGATCTCATTGAGACCTCTCACCATGTATAACTTATTGATAGTGGCACACCTGTTTTCATTCAGGATGTCTCCATGTAGACAGCTATCTAAGATTCCTGAGAGAGTACACAATGACGGACCACCGAGCGAGGAGGGTTCGGTGGAGGGTCGTCTCATGGAGATAGTACCATCAGGTGGTGCACCAGTATCACCACCGCCTATTGGAACAAAGATGTCACCAACCACACTAGTAGATAGTGCACGCCGACTGAGCGTGTTGTGCATGTTTTAGTGGTTGAGGCCTCTGAGGATCCGAGGCGAGATGGATTCGTAGGTGGCTGAGGATTGGATAGATACTGTGGTCGAAGTTTTTTTCATAGTTGGGACACCAACTGATCTGATGGTGATCCTAGTTCTCAGTATCTTCCAAGGAGTATCTGGTAGATGGTGGAGTCTTACCCTTTAGATACATGAGTAGGATACCCTCACCTGGGTGGACTTTGAAGGCCTTTTCAGGGCAGAGTTCATCGGAGTGACCCTACACTCAATGGGTATAGAGGAGCTGCTCCACCTACAACAGGGCTGCATGACCGTGGCCCAGTACCCGGTGAGTTTCACTGATCTCTCCCACAACTCCACCGACATGGTACGAGACCATTCTTCAGGGAATGGACCTTTGATAAGGGTCTCTGATGGGATATTAGAGCATCGATGATATCACTCATCATTCTGATGCATGCTGGGGTGATAGAGAAAGCCTTCTTGGTGGATATCTTTCTAGCTGAGCAGGAACCAACAATGAGAGAAACCAGCAGAAGTCAGGTAGTTGAGTAATCTGTAGCATGTAGTAGACAGATGATGCAGGGGCCCAAGAGGGCTAGACCTTTGGGTGGAAAAGCTTTGGATATATGTTTAGTGGTGCAGGGCTCACAAGACAGAGGAGGATATACAAGGAGTATGTTGTGCTACTCATGTGGCGTGCAGGGTCACATGTCTCATGATTTCCTAACCTGTTGTACGGATGGCCAACATACAGTCAAGGGACCACCAAATTAGAGGCTGAGGTTTGAGCGAGTAGGTCTTCATGGTAGTGGACGTGGCATGGGAGATGGTCGTGCATCATGCAGTGGGTCAAGATTTGAGGTTCTACCACCACCACCTATACGTGGTCCACCCCAACCACAAAGAGAAGGAGGACAGGGATGAGCTCATCATCAGGAAGCTGAGGCATATGACTATGAGGGTCCAGAGATGATTCTAGGTATGATCTGTGTGTACTCCACCATAGTTGTAGCGCTTATAGACACAGGTTCCAGTCACTCATTCATTTCCATGACACTCTTTAGGACATCAGAGATTCTGATGGAGACGTTGGCTCAATCTTTACAGTTAGAGACTTCTATGGGAGGGGATTCGACGATTACACTATGGTGCCTGTAGTGTGATCTTACTCTTGGAGGTGAGATCATCAGCTGGGATATTCTAGTAGCGGCGTCGAGGCCATACGACATAATCTGGGGCATGAACTAGTTATCCACAGTACATGATCATATTGACTGTATTAGGTGAAATGTGCGGTGTGTATCTGAGGATGGGACTAGGTTTTTCTTCACCGGTGAGAAGGGAACCTTTTCGTCACAATATGGGCATACCTGGAGGTGGGTGTAGCTGATCACACATTAGTTGACTAGCCTTACCCTTGGAGTAGTTGATGTTGAGTGTCCGAGCATTCATGTAGTGGTGGACCAGAATACCGATGTCTTTCCAGATAATGTTCCATAACTACCTCCACATAGAGAGGTAGAATTTTTCATCGACCGGTAACCTAGGATGTTATCAATATCTGCACTGGATTATTGGATGGATCTCATGGAGCTTCGTGAGTTATGGGTATAGATGGAGGACATACAGAGGAAGGGGTTTATAAGGCCAAGTGTTTCTACATGGGATGCCCTGATTTTTTTTCACCAAGATGGTAGATGGGAGTTTGAGACTCTGTGTGGACTATCGGTACCTGAACCAGGTTACCGTGAAGAACAACTATCCACAACCGAGGATTGATGTTATCTATAATCAGTAGAAGGGAGATCATTTGTTTTCGAACATAGACATCAAATCAAGTTATCATCAGCTAAGGGTATGAGATCAGGATGTGAAGAAGGCGACCATCAGATGTTAGTACGGCCACTATGAGTTCTTGGTTATTCCATTATGCCTGACCAATTCCTCATCGGTGTTCATGGGACTCATGAACAAGATCTTTAAGCCATTCCTCGATCACTTTTTGGTGGTTATCTTCCATGAAATCTTGATATACTCTACGTCAGAGGATGAGAATTCCTATCATCTACAGATAGTTCTGGATACACTCCAAGAGCACTGGATTTATGGTAAGATCTCGAAGTTCCAATTCTAGATATGGGAGGTCTATTTTCTGGGACAAGTTATCTCAGAGGCTGGAGTTTCAGTGGATCTAGCGAAGATAGAGTGTGTGCTAGCTTGGGAGCCACCCAAGAGTGTGACCGAGGTGTAGAGCTTCCTAGGGTTGGTTGAGTACTATCGTAGATTCGTACCCATATTTTCCTGAGTTGAGCCACCCTTGACAACATTGAAAAAGAAGGGGAAACCCTTCGTATGGACAGAGAGATATCAACATAGTTTTTAGGAGCTGAGGTAGTGACTGAAGAGTTTACCCATCTTGAGGATACAAAAAGAGGGTGTTTGGTATGTAGTCTATTATGACGCATCAGGGAACAGACATGGATGTGTTCGGATGCAGGATCGATCATTGATCACATATGGTTCTCAATAACTGAGAAAAAATGAGAAAAACTATGTTACCCATGACCTGGAGTTAGCAGCAGTGTTCTTCACCTTGAAGAAGTGGATAAATTACTTGATGGTTGAACATTTTAAGGTCTAATCTGATCACAAGAGTCACATGTATATTTTATCATAGAAGGGCCTAAAACTGAGATAGCGACGTTGGATTGAGTTTTTCCAAGACTATGACATTGAGATAGTCTACACTTCTTGGAAGGGTGGCGTAGCGGCAGACACACTCACCAGGAGGTCTGGTTTATAGCTGCTGAGTGAGGCGACAGAGTAGCTAGTTGCATTGCAAATATCCATTGTGGATAGAGATGGAGAAGCTTACCTCTAGTCTATGACTGTCACTCCCCCACATCTTTATCGAGTTCAAGAGGCATAGCTTGGGGGTATTGACTACGAGGCTCAACAAGCCTCGATATCCTCAGGACTCACACTAGATAGATTTTATGAAGGTGGGGATCACGTCATCCTCTTTAGAGAACACACCATGGTACTGGTGGTTCTACTAAAGGATGTTTTGTGGTAGTTCCATATGTCCCCTCTGGTGGTACATCCTTGTGTGGAGATGATGTAACAAGACCTCTGGCATCGACACTGGTGGATGAGGATGATGATAGAAGTGGAGGAGTTTATTTCATGATGCCTCACTTGATAGAAAGTGAAGGTCGAGCATCGGGTTCCAGTAGGCTTAGCGCAACCACTAGAGGTACCGGAGGGGAAGTGGGTTGGTATCTCCATGTACATTATGACAGGGCTACAACTGATGTCCATGGGGCTAGATTCCATCTAGGTGATTGTTGACCAACTCACCATGTCTTCCCACTTCATATCTATCTAAGAGAAGATGTCAGTAGAGGTATTGGGATGCCTCTACATACAAGAGATTGTATGACTTAATAGGGTACCATCGTTGATCGTCTCTGGTCGTGATTCTTGTTTTATATCCCGATTGTGGAAGGGGTTACAGAAGGCGTTCGAGACTTAGCTTCATTTGAGCACCACCATTCATCCACAAACTGATGGTCAGACGGATCAGACCATTCTGACACTGGAGGTCATTTGTCATGCTTGCATCCTAGATTTTGGCCGCAGTTGGGAGGATCATTTTCCCTTTGTGGAATTCTCATAAAATAAAAACTATAACTACATCATCGTTATGACACCATTTTAGTCCGTGTATGGTCAAACATGCATGTCACCTCTTTGCTGGACAGACCCAGGGGAGTCTACATTTATGGGTATAGAGTTGGTATGGGCTACCATTGAGAAGGTGCAGATCATCCGGGAGTGGATGAAGACTGCATAAAGAAAAAATAAGTCTTATGCTGACAAGAGATAGATACCTCTGATGTTCCAAGAGGGGGACCACGTGTTCTTGCAAGCCTTTCCTTGACGGGGACTATGGAAATTTTTCCAAGGCCGAAAACTCTCACCGATGTTAATCAGAAAATTTATGATACTATAATGTATTGGTGAGGTGGAATACCACTGGGCACTTCCATTGCAGTTGGAGAGGGTGCACGACGTATTCCACATTTCTTAGCTGAGGACATACATGCATAACCCATCTCACATCATAGACCAGGGTGAGATGGACTTTGATAATGGGTGATGTTTATGGAGGTTCATGTTGAGATTGAGGATCGACAGGAGCGGGTCATTCATAGACAATTGATCCCTATAGTGTGTGTTCGTCGGCATCATGGGAACCCCTGGAGTGCACATAAGAGCAGTAGGATTAGATTCGTGCTCAGTACCTGCATTTTTTTCCTTAGTCTATGTTGTGGCTTTCAGGGAAAAAAATACGTAAGGTGGTTATAATGTAAAGACCCAGATTTTTTCATCTATTATTTTAATTATATGAAATTATTATGAGTCTGTGAAAATTGATGGTTCATGAATCCATGGCACAGTGTTCCTAGAATAAATTTATAAACTTCTTATGGTACTTTTAGTAAATTCATAGGCGGCGTATTATTTCTTTTGAATAGGTTCTTAGATTAAAAATCATAGGGAAACATTGAATTTTCATCACTGATATTCCCTTATGGGAGGCTTCACATTTATCGTAGTAGGTCGGGTGAAAATGTTAATTTTTCATACTTTTGAAAAAAAAATTAAAAAAATAACATTTTATGTAAAAAAATTTCATTTTCCTCCAATGGAAAAGTGGCATGGCAGGAAAAATGACGTGTCAAGCCATTTAATGAATTCACTCCTCAATTATTTGTAATAGAATATTTGGAATTAGGAAGGTTCCATAATTAATTGAACCCATTAATTCCATAGGGGATACTAACCCTCCCCCTATCCTATTTATATAGAGCTTGAGTTGGAGTATTGGCACATATTCACCAAGCGACGAAGCCCTGGTAAAGTACAGTGACACCAATAACTTGGAGGATAGAACTAGTTCTAGTGGGAAGTGATGACCACCACAAAATGACGAATACCAACTCTTCCTAAAATATGACATTCTCCAATGATATTTAGGTAAGGATTTATCTATTTTTAATTCCAAGAGTTTGTTGAATCCTATTATACCCTCTTGATATCAACCTAATGTGGAGGGCAAGGGCCAAACAAAAAAGTCATGAACCATGTGCTACATTTCTTACCAATCTGTTCTTCGCACGATTTTATTCGTATTGGATGGATTTCTGAATAGAGAGAAAAGCGGCATAGAGGGGGGACTGAGAGGTCTGTTGGCACATTCAGATGGAAATACAAGCCACCAAATCTCACTCGGTGTCCCGAAGAAGACTTTCATCCTGGAACATGCACGGAAGCAATGGTGACCGATGCCGGCGGGTGTGGGTGGCTGTCGGCTACGGTCGGCCACAGAGGAGGTAGCGCACCATCACACGCCGCAGGATGAAGAGGTTTCATATTTACAGCAGTCACAGAATCAGTGTGGCATGTTGTCACCCAATGCTAGAGGAGGCCACAACTTGAAGCTGCGGTAGTGGAGGGACCAGCCCTCCTGTGGGTCCCGTGGTGACCGGGTGGCACCACGTGGCGCCACCACTTCACAAACCGAACGACTACAACTATTCGGGAAAACCAGGGTGATTCACTTCCCCCCGTTCCAGTTAGGGGCATAACCTAGCCAGTGGGTCTCACCCTCCATGGGTCAGGCCGCACAAACCCAGTGGACCCCGCCCCTCCGTGGGATGGCCGTGCACCACCTAGTGGTCCGGGCCGGGCCACATTTGTTTCTGGAAGAACCGTTGTACAATGGCCCAGCCCGTCGCGGCCTAGCCTAGCTGGGATAGACCCAAACTGCGTCGGTCTGGGTCAGGGTGACCGGGTCAGACCAGACCTGGACCTCACCAGGCCCAGTTTTGATTAATGATCCATAACTTGTGCACAAGGTGTCCATTTGAAAAATAGTCTACCATGCTGGGATATTTAGAGCGAGACGGTTTTTTTGGTGTACTTTAATTATGTTTTGGAGAATGTTGGAGTACGGCCGGGTTGGACCGAACTTGATTCTATCCGAGCCCTCAGTACTAAAATGCTTACAAGTCACAGACTGGACATCCGATTGACTCATCGTCTATTGCATTGTAACCCTTACAACATGGTGGTCCTTTGAGATAATTCTTCATGGAACTTAGTGGAAGTTGTGGTATGATTTATTGATTGATAATCGAATCATTCCAGAATCAAGAGAACTATGAGAGAGAATCTACTGGCTGGCAGTGAGGCAGAGGTTGAAGACAGATCATACAAATGTTAGTACATAGGGATCATGTGTGGATCAGTACCGATACTGTGTTGGTTAGATCCTATGTGTGTCAGAACTTAGCGATCTTATGTGGGTTAGCACATACCGATCTTGTGTGGGTCAAATACAATATGGGTCAGCGGGGGTTAGTACCTATCGATCTTGTGTGGGTCAGACTCTGCAGAGGTGGCAGTAGAGCTTGCCGATATAATAAGAAGATCTAGATTAAGGACTAATCATTTGTACTTCTGTACTTGAGTTATATACCTGCTGTGAACTGAGTATTTACCTTTTTTGTACTATTACCTTTGTTTTGTTACCTTCATGGTGTTACCTTTCTGTTACTCTTACCTTCGTGGTGTTACCTACATGGTGTTGGCTTTGTAGTACTCTCACCTTCGTGGTGTTACCTTTTTGGTATAATATATTTATGGATTTGTTGTATAAATGGCTTGAATGTTAGAGACTTATTCTTCCTCCTGAATGAGATGTGTATCTCTTGATAACTTTGGTATATGTATGAGCATAAACCTTTGTAGAGTTGATGACTGCTTCGTGCTTTATGATTGAATTCTTTCTTTGTGGTATTTTTTTGTGGAACTCTAGGAGACCTATGGGTGTCTCAGGGTCCCTACTGAGTATTGTTATACTCACCACTGCATGGGCTATTCCTGTACCTTTTTGTGTCTTGGGAAGATGGAAGACAGTGTTAATCGAGGCTGAGGGAGCTAGAACTAGACGGTGCTCAGAGGTGGACCAATCGACATGACGTGCTGCAGTGACAACTGATTGTCAAATGTACCTACTCTTCAGGTAAGATCTTCGATGGATGTTCCAGGAGCTATTTTATCTTATCAATTGTACTTGTACTTTTCTATTGGTCTTGTATTCTAGCCCCTTTACATTCAATATACTTTTTACTACAACAGTTTACTTCATGTTTTCTTATTATTGTGTTCTTGGATTGTGAGTTTGTACAGGTTTAATGGAAATTCCTTCCTACTATAGGGATATGCCTTTTCGGTTCTATTTGACATCCCCTAGCCTATGAAAGGCGGGCTTGGGGTAGTAACGACACGGGACCTAGGGGATGGGTCATGACAAGTTAATTTTTGTGTGATCCCATGGGTCATAATACAATTCAACAAACTCATTATTGGATTTTTGGTTCACCTTGGGTGTCTCTGTAAATTAAACTCAATATAGTCCCACCAAAATCCAATAGTCTCCAATTATACTATGATATAGTTTCTCAATGAGTAATTCCACTTTAGTATACTCATAGATTCATGACTAATCGATCACTTAATAATTCCCAACTCCAAGATATCCATGTAACTCCATGAAATTTATTATGAACTGACTAGGGGAGTCATATTCAACATATAAACTCTTAAAACCATTCGTAGAACAATAACTCACTAGTTGTTGTATGAATAGAAAGCTATAAAAAATCATCTATTTCAGTGGGCCCAAATCCATTAGCGTGCATTCAAAATTTATGAAAACCCAAAAACACTAAAAGGATAATTGAAAACCAATATAAAATATTTCCTAATTCTTGGATTGTAAATAAGTATTTAAATCCAAAAACATCCATGTTATAGTGATTGTAAAAAAGATCCAAAAATAATTAAATCCATTAACTACTTGTTTCATTTAACGATACATAAACATTCATGAAAAATTAAATTCCCAACACATTATAAAAATTCGTAGGTCTAGTAAATACTAATGTATTTATTGAATAAATTGTATAATAAAAATCAATTTTGATGATTAATACCATATAATGATGATTTTTAGATAACTAAAATAAATGAAATAATATTTTGATGTTGTACACTTTAATAAATTATAATTATAATACAAAAAATAATCCTAATATACATATCAATGCTTTCCCCCTTGGATTGAAATTAATCATCAAATTATATTTTTAATTCTCATTTTTTCATTTTATCAAACGATTATATTTTATCCTTGTTAAATGTCCCAAAAATAATTCTAGAAGCTGATAGTTTATACAAATAAAAATTAATTCCATGGAATTCATTGGGATATCTATATTATTTTTTAAAATTTACATTAGAAATAGACTTAAAAAAAACTATATAAAAAAATAAAAAAAAAATTCAGCAAATACAATTATTGGCATGGAATATTTTTAATACTAATGAATTTGATTATTCCTTTCTCGTAGGGGAGTATCAATGGTCACTATTGATGTCTCATGTTTCAATATATAAATTATTACATGAACATGGAAAATATATTCCAAAGTTATAAAAAAATATAAATAATAATATTATATATAATAAAATATACTAAAATAATTCCTCCAATAGTAGATTTATATGATTTACATCTCTGATCATCTAGTACAGTAAAAAATTATTGTGCCACAAACAAATTTATTTGATTTTCAAACCATTCGAATAGATGAGGAATTCCATAACAATTTATTTCATTAGTAATATAAGAAATTTCTTGAAAAAAAATAACCTAATGTGTCTTTCAATTTATTGATCCATTCACCACATTCTTATAAATTAATTAGTTTTAATTAAGACCATTTTCTATTAATTTTGAATTATGTATGAAAACAAATATCTATTTAATCCTTAAAACCAATCAATTTCACAACAATCCTTCTTCAAATTATTGTTTTTGGGTTTCCATTAATTTATAATTTTAAATCATTTTAAATTATCAGATACATATAGAAACATTAATAAATAAAATTTAAAGCAGTAAATGTAGGATCATTATAGTACTTGTTTCCATATGGATAATATTCCCTTTACATCTTTTAATTGTTAATTAGATTATATAACATTGTACTTTAGTAACATAAAACTAAACTAGAAAATAGTAAAATCTATTGTTTTAACCTAAATCATCAATGGTTGGAAATATATGACTTGGTTTTAGATCATCACTACATTAATGAATACACATGAAACCCGTTTTAATATATATTAGGCATCCAATAAACTATTAAAATTGAAAACTATTGTTGAAAGAGTTTATTTATATTTTTAATCAATAAATTATATAATAAAAAATAAAATATATTATACTAATATATCAGTGTCCTAGGTAGAATAATGTAAATGAAATTCCAAATTAATTGATAGTATCTAGGGACCAAAATAACCCACCAATCACTTCAAACATTGAAAAAATTATAGCATCAAAATGTCAAAAAAAAATACAATTACAGACATGCATCAATTAACAAACGTGTTTGATTAATGGATTTATATGCATTGATGTTCAAATTTCAGAGGTGTGATTAATTAAAATATAATATTTTCCTAAAAGACATCACATAATTCCAAAGGAAATTTTTACAATGAAATATAAAATTAGATTTTTAAAATTATTTGTAGTATGATATTAAAAAAATAATGTCACATAATTAGAAAATAAATTATTAAACCCATGAACTCAAATCTTTTTCTAAGAAAATGGACTTTTTAATTATATTTTTTCTAAAAAACTAGGAATTAAAAAAAATATTAAATTGAATAACATATTCTATGGTTAATGTAATAGATTCATTGAATTATTTTAATGAAATTACTACTATTATAAAATAAAAAATTTATGTTCTCAAATTAACAACAACTAATATCACCCACTAAAAAACATTCAACTTTTGTGTATAATTACAAAAATTATATTTAAAACTAACATAATCCAAACAGAACTAGAATTACATCAACATAATAGTTTTTCTCAAATAATATGATATTTTATAATATTTTATTCATTATATAAATTTTATGTGTTTGGTAATATTCTTTACACCCAACCATAATTCAAAATAACATGTGACATTGTAACCCTTTATAACTTAACCATTGAATTAGAAGGTATGAATTTTAAAACCAACATTATGAAAAATATCTATAATGGTTTTATATAATTGAAATGTATTGTTTAATATATAATAAATAAATAATCATTTTTTAGTAATGGCATGTTATCCTTTGAAAATATGTTTTAATCACAAAAAATTATTAATATTTTTGCATATAAATTGCAATTTAATTGTACCATTTTTGAGATTATATTTTCTTAAATTAATATTATTTGTTACTCATAATAACAATATTATCATTGTGTGAAATGTTATGATTTTTCAAAAAAAATAGTGTATAGTGAAAATTTTCAATTTTTATAAAATTTTCATTAAATTTCATATAGATATACCATTATGTTTTTAATTTTATATTAATGAAACATAATAATAACTATATAAAAAAGAATATAATTATATACATAGAGATCTTCATGATTTTTAATTTTAATGTCAATAAATTTTGGGATTCAAAACAAATTTTTTTAACATCTTTTTTATGCATCCAGTATCCTATTATATTAATAGATAAAATAAATCTCAATAAATTATTTTAATTAATGGAATTTTTAAATTATAAATATATATTTATATATGTGTATATTTTAACATAAAATTTAATTTTTTTAAGGAATGTAATAAATTTAAATTATATTTTATAAATAAAAATGTATTTTTCTAATGCGGGTTTTCATTTCATCCATCCAACGGCCCGAAGGCCTTCAATTTTTTATATATAAGATAATCCCCCTTTTGAGGGTAAGGGGGAACCCATCGACAGTGAAGAGGGGGAAAACAATAAGATGAATGAGACAACCAGCTCATGCTAGGAGGTCTAAGGGGGGCCTGAAATGATGCAAGCTAAGAGAATCAGCTTTTACCAGGTTAACCCCCTCGGGCTTAAGGGAACTGGCATCATGAAATTAAATGGTATCTGGACCCTGTATATCAATAGAGGCAAGATGGTCTGCGACCTGGTTCCCCTCTCATAAGGTGGGGAGCACTCTGGTGGTATTGTTGATCATGCTCCGACACTTCCGGATGATATAATTAATCTCCCAAGGGGTGGATCCAATGCCTTGAAGGGAATTATGAAGGATTGAGGAGTCAGTTTCAGCCTCTGATAAACAAATCCCTTTCTGGTGACAAAGGGATAGACCACAAAACATAGCCTTGGCCTCCGCCTGTAAAGAGGACCTGTGGCCAAGTGGAGAATAAAACGCCATGATGACCAAACCCTGAGAGTTCTGAACCACCCCACCTCCCCTAAGGACCCCCATGTTGCAGGATCAACCAGTATTCAATTTGAGGCCCATGCTTAGTGGGGCCCAGCAGACCCATCGGCCTCTAGAGTAGACCCATCAGGTTTTCATTTCTCTTTGAATGCTCAGATGAAATTAAACATTATCAATTTTTTAAAATGAATATAGTAAAATTTATTTGATATATAAAATCATCATAATTAATACATTTTAAAATATTTAACTTAATTTTTACCATAGTTAATTATAAAAGAAATAAAATTTTGTTACCAATATAATTGTTAAAATAGGTTTATAAATGGTTGTTAAAATATGATATAAGTATATTATTTGAATTAAAAATTAATTAATATTCTTGGATGAATATATTTTAACCTTATATTATAATAACATCTCATAGGTAGTGATTTAGATACATTTTCATCCTAAAAGTGAACTTATATCATTTTTATATTTTATGAAATTACACTTGACCCCTAAACATAATTTTCATTGGACACCCCTTCTTCTCCCTTATTATCTCTATTTGATACATCGAACAAGGTGATGATATAAAAAAATTACTAAATTAGTTCATTCTAGGGACTCAAGTATTATCTTATGACCCATTAGTCATGGATTTTGTTGTAACCCAATATCAGCATCTCAAAGAAGAGTTATACATCTTACCAAATATCATTCAATTTAATTTTTTCAAAATAAATTGTTTAATCATTTTGTATCAAAAAAATAATTTTTAATAAAAAATAAAAATAAAAATATAATTTATTTTGAAAAAGTAATAATAAATTTCCACCACTTCTACAAAAAATGGAAATTAAATGTAGTGCTCATGTGCATGTATATATTACCATGTCCATAGAGCGATATGATTTATATTCCACACCCATCCATTATTATTAGTTATAATGGTTAATATAATTATTATATATGATAGTTTTAACATAATTATGATACTAAATTTAAATAATCTTATTTACATTCTAACATACCGATCCATTCGTAAATAATAAGGTCGCTTATGCATACGTGTGGACTACCACCTCCTCAAAGTGAACTGATTTTTTAAAAGTTACTCTTTATATGGGTAGTAAAAATTATATATTTAATGAAAAATATGATATTGATTATATTATAACAATTATATAATTTTTAATTATCATTTATCTTTATTTTGTTCCATCTATTGAAATATTGAATCAGCGCTCATGTGGATAACTGATTTTCATCCCCAGGATGTTATGAAACTCATTTCCCATCACCAATTAAATATAATGGTTAGAAATATCAATATAATTAATATATATATATATATATGAAGATTAAAATTAATTATATGGTGGAACCATGAACATTGTGCAAGTATAATAATGTCATAACTCAAACAGACCAGAAATAAGATGGATTTAACATTTGAAATGATGACTTTAATAGAAAATATTTTTAAAAAGAAATGTTTGAATGATGTTATCAAATAATATATAATATTTTATTTATTTATATAATTACATTATAAAATATTAATAATCATATTTTATTATATATTTCATTATATTCCATACAAATCAAGCCACTTATAAGGTAAGGGGTTCACATGAGTTTCTCTTCAACAATACATGTTTTAATGTAATGTATTAATTTATTATTTACATTTTTTATACAAATCATAATATTTTTTATGCAATAATAATTTAAATAATTAAAGGTATTTACCAGACCACGTGATTTTCAAATATTATAATAATTTTTGATAAAAAAAATTACTTAAGCTACAAGGTTTCATCATCTAATATACATTTTATTTTTCCATGTTTTTTGTTATAAATATAAATTATTTAATGAGTTTTATATACAACATTGTAGACATTTCTAATAGATAATATAATTATTTTATTATCTTTTAATGTTGTATTAAATGTTTTTTTATTATTTAGGTTCACGATTTAAATATTTCTTCAACTTTGAGGGTTTTATGTTACAATATAATTTTTATTGGAATTGTTTATACATAAATTCTGGTTATGAAATTATTTAATCAATCACTAAAAAATAATATTAATTTATTATCCCTTATTTATTTCATGATATTAAATATTTTGTATCATTTTATACTTTTTATGTACTAATTAAACTGAAATAATGATTTTATGGAAACCTGCTTACATTCATATCTCCATTCAATAATATTTTACTCTATGTCCATATATTCATTATAATATTTTCATGAATGTATACACTTTTTTCAAAATATTTTTTAAATGAAAATTTTAAATATATTTTTATTTTTATATAATGTTTTAAAATGAATATTACTTTAGTCTTCAACAAATGTACTTTTCACTATTTGTTGTAGTGTGAGTGGAAAATTTCTTCTAACATAATCCTTATAAAGGATTTTATCATCATTATGATTACTGTTCTTTTCAAATTATTTCATGTTTCCATTATATGATATAAATAAAATGTTTTCCCCAATGGGTTGTAAAATATTAGATTTTAAATAAATTATTTAAGAATCAAAATTTTATTTTTCTCAAGATGTATTTTAGGGACCATTATAAATTTTCTTAATATATAAAATATCATATGATGTTTATTATACATTATAATGGAAGTTATTAATTAATACAATAATTACTAATTATATGGGTGTTTAATGTCTATTATGATTAAATGTTTCTAAAATATATGTTCATTCAATTGGTTATGATTTTGTCAAATGATAATTGTTTCAATAATATTTTTGAATATATATGAAGGTCTTGTGATTATGTGATATGTGGTTTAATTAAAATTGAGGAAAACATGGTTTAATTAAAAAATGGATGAATGGTTCTATTAGAAAAAATTTTATGTGATAAAATAATAAAACTATGATGGGCATGTTCATTATATCCATCAAATGAATAGGGTAATGAAAACACATTATAAAAAATTCATAATAGGTGAATTAATCAAAAAAATAAGAGAAAAATAAACTAATTGGATGAAATCTAAAACTAAGATAATATTATAAATGAATAGATATGAATTTCCATTATTATAATTGTTAAATATTGATATTATTGGGAGCGAATCATAATTGAGGAAGTGAATTTCATGTTTTATGTGAATTGTTGAAACCTATGTAGTATTCTTATGATATGTCATCATTTTTCGAGATTGATTATTGATTATTCTGTACTCATATATATTATCTATTCACATAGAAAAAACCTAATGTCATGAATCATGATGAAAGACTATTGACTGATTGTCTGTGTTTATGGTATGTTTTGATCATACTCTTATACCACAATTCGTATATTAAGTTCTACTATAATCATTTATTGGTCTCTATAATTTTAAACCTTATTGAGCATTGGAGCTCACACATTGTTATGTTCCATTTTACCAGGTTGTGAATTTTTTTAAGTATGATATGTCTAACAAGGGTTCTACTTGTGAATAATATAAAAGTATGTGATGTATAAATATAATGAACATGTGTTTTATGTATTTATGATTCAAAATTAACTAAAAGTCTATGGTAATTTTTTGGACCATATTTTTATGTTATAAATTCTCAATAAATGAGATTTTTACTTTATATATAAATTATTTGTTTCTCAATATTTGGGATCAGATAAAGGATTATATGTTTTTTAAAAATATGATGAGGAATCATTAGTGATAATTCATAAAATAAGCTTTTATATATGGTAATATACTATGATATGGTTACGGAATGAGGGTGGTTTTACTAGACAATATTCCCTAGACCAGATTATAGAATGTGGATATAGTTGTAGTACAGATGCACCTAGGGTAATAACTCGAAATGGGGTGGATTTTATTTTGAATCAATCATCACTAGTGTATGATTAAAGGGAAAAGGTTATATACCATTTAAAAACATATTGGGATATCCATGGATTAAATCAAATTTTCATTACAGACCATTATAAATTATTTGAGTAGATAATAAATGTGGATAGCCTTGGATAAACCAAATGTTTCATAGTTTGAAAAGTAGAAAACACGGTTTTGCTATCCTATGTATAATATTCATGACTAAATAATTACTCACTATGTGTATTGTTAATAGTACTATAATTGTTTTATTTTATTCAAAATATATAACTATACATAATTATTTATTTATTGAATTTTATGGATGATTCAGTGATTTTTCTCATGAGAAACTCAATTAATTTGGAGATAGAATGTGAATTTCTATGATAATTCCCAACATATATCATGAAAAATGACTAAAAACCTAAACATAGCAGAGAATATAGATGAACCTCCAAAGTGAAAAATGAGGCTTCACGAAAACAGTAGAGGAATATAGATTTTTCATCATAGATATTAGGAATGTGGGAAAAATTATCTGGGAAAATGACTTAATGTAAATATAATTTTTTTTTTCTATGAAAAGAATAACATAGATAATTTAATTACCAATGGAAAATGAAAATTTTGGTTCACACATAAAAAATAATGGTTTTTGATAAGGTATAATTTATTTATGAATGTTTTAAATATTTACAGTTTGAAAATTATTTAAATCTATATCATAGGGGGAAAACTCATGAAGGAGATCATTAATATAAGGCCCCAGCCTTAAACATTACTTAATCATGAGTTATTTCAAGAATACATGTTGAGGATCTTTTCAGGTTTATAGTTTTAGATAATTAGATCATAAATTATGCATTACATTCCACATTTATACAAAGTGGTTACATAAAAGATAGTACTCATTTTTCCCATAAACGGAAATATATTTAAAATAAAATGTGTATTATTTCTTGACACTTCCCTAACACTATCATCACATCATGTACCTTTCTCTTGACCTCGGAAAAACATTTCAAAAACATGGGATGAGCATAAAAAAGCTCAGTAATTGATATAAAAGTATGGAATGAAAACATTAGTCCAGGTATACATAAGAATTAATGAAATCATAATTTACTCATAAAACATAAGAGCTTTAACATACCTCATCAAATCAGGAATAAATCATAGAAATCATAAGACATAAATGTAACTTGAGGCATTCATAACATTCTTACGTAGGGAGTAACCCTGATGGTTACGTTTGGAATACCCATCACAGTATATTCCCTAAATCTCTTCGGAGAAACCATAATGTTTAACCCCTTCACAATACCCAATGAATTGGAGAGATATATCGGGCTCACCCGCCCTTAGTTTATCACAGAACCACCCGTCTTCAGAACAATTCCCATGAACCATAACATAATCGTATCACATAAAACATGCATAAAAGAAACCTAAAATTTCCACATTTCAATCACAAGATATCAATACAACACATTGATATAATAAAATCATTATGAAAACTATTTTCAATACCAAAATAAAAGAAAAGTAAAACATGATATTTATTTTTCATTTTTTTAAACAAAAGTTATGGCTTGTAGAGGAAGCTGAAACTCAAATAATGGTCATGGCGGTGGAGAATTCATTGTCGCCACATACGTACGAAAAAAAATTCCCTTTTTGATTTAGTAAAATGATTCGTATAAAAAATATTCCTTTTGAATAAATTTAAAAGTACAAGGGGTTTATACACCGTATAAAATAAAGTTGTGTATAAAACAAAATATGCCTCGATAAAAGGAGATTGAGACGAAGTCCCTTACCTCAGGTCTCACTTGAATCGATCGTTATTTAGCCTCCTGAATAATAAACTTGAGTTAATTTATAATTTCGTAAGAACCTTTTTCAATTTCATTATTCCTTTCATATCACTTATTACCATGTTATGAAAACTATGTATTTATTTAAGTTAATAATGGTCATTTTGTCGATCATTGGTACTTGAGTCAAAAATAAGATCTTTATAATTAAAAGTTTTTCATGTGGTAAAATATCCATTATATCCAGAATTATATTCATGATTTTGATATCATATATGTCATATATATCCAGTATATACATGCATTTATAATATTACATAACATTTAGAGGTAATAAATGAAATGCACCATTCATGGAGACGGTAAGCCGTACGTACGCATGAACGCTACTTTCAATTATATTTATTACTTAATGGAGTGAAATCATAATTATATAAAGGTATATTATAATTCCAGTATAATATCATATATAATATAATTAAATCCATCCCTTATATGTCCCACATATGGCATTAACGAATCAAATCACTTTGAGGGGGCGGTAGTCCGCACTTCCTAAAATGAAGATATCATGTTTATCCATAATGGAAACCATAAAGGTATGCCATAAATGAGAAATATAGAATCATAAGGAAAACATAAACATATTATATATCATATATAAATATAGTGACATCATAATGGCCACCTTTAAAGGTGTTAAAAGAATATTGAACAATCATCATTTTGTGAGGCAAAAATTCGTCATCCACAGAAACAAAATGTTCTCTAACCATTAGATGAAGGTGTGTGTAAGTGTAGCTCGAATCATTCACATAAAAACATCCTAGTATATTTAATATACTGGTGTTTTTACAAATGAAAGGAATAAAAGGAGTTTAGGGGTTGGAGAAGCAAAATAAAACAAATGAACAATAGAGAAGACTTTACCTTTAAATCGGGTAACTCCTCTTGGTTTGAACCAAAAGGGTTTCTTGAAGAGCTTCCTGCCTAAGGTTAGGCTTATATGATGAAGAGAGGAATGTGGGGAGATAAAATGAGCAGAACTTGGCCGAGCCAATGGCTTCAGAAGTGTGGGTAAGGAGGTAGAGGAGGGTTCCTTTTATAAGAGGGATGAGGGGCACTCTTGGAAATCCAAGAAATGTTACTTTATTTTAAAATGAGTTTCAGATTTAAAAGGTCCCACATTGATACATTTCTAGGATAAGGTGATAAGGGTTCGAAATATACTCATCCAATAGGTCTTTGGATAGTATACGTCTTAGATTTTAAATTATCTTTTCATTTTATTTAAATCGTTAATTAATGAGTTAATCGTTACATCATCATGGTGTCCTAAATAAATAAATTTATTTATTTTATAAAAATTATAAAAAAATACTATGATGTAGGAAATATTTTTAGATTTCCAATGAATATTTTATAATCTAAGAGATCACTTACGCAGAAAAAACTAAATTTTTTTTACTCAGGTGATACATTCTTTAGTGATATTCCCCTTTCTTTAAAAATAAAATGATAAAGTGTCACTTTCACCCAAAAGTGATTCCATGGGGTCCCTATGTTTTTCACAAGGCATACCATGGTTGGCCTTGACACCAAAAGTATCATTAGGACACATGTTATGGTCATTTGTTATTATTATGATATTATTTTATTATCCTCAACTACCCGATTACTAATTAATCAAGATAATTAAAGATAATTACCGTCGTTACTATTCATAATGTCCAAAAACAAGAGTCTTAATTAAATAATTTGGACCTTCTGATTCCAAATATGGAATCCATTTTTCCAAATTACAAACATAAAAATTTCAATAATTAATTTAAAAATAATTCCCGTTGTCAAAACAAATAGCGGGGTTTTCTGAACAATATCTATGAAATGTTTGGAACTTGTTTATGCCCAATTCCAAAGTTAAATTAATTATAATGACAATAATTTGTTTAAATGGAAAAAATATATTCTATTTACACTTTAAAACCAATTATAAAGATAATCTAACCATATAATTAAATTAGTTGAAAGATCAGTTTTGATGTAAAATGCAGTATTTTTAACTATTCATTAAAAAATGAACATTGTTAGAAAAATACCAAAACTTTATCCAAAGTAAATTTAAATGTCCCAATCATAAAGAATATGTTTATTTTGTCAAATAGTTCTTATAAAAGTTTCATAAGATTGATTTAAAAAATGGTTTTCTTACAAAAGGCAGTAAAACAATCTTTTAAAAATATTAGTGTATTCCATTCTTAAGATTGGATTTATTCTCATTTTAAACCTCTAAAACACTATATAATTCATAAATATACATAAGTAATAATATATATTATTCATTACTTAATGGGGATGTTACATCCTTCCCCCTTTAGAAAATTTCGTCCCCACAATTTATTTACGTATCAAATAAGTGGGGGTATTTATCCCTCATTGCATTTTCAGATTCTCATGTTGCCTCTTCACTCAGGTGGTTTTTCCACGAAACCTTTACAGGATGAATCGCCTTATTCCACAACACTTTCTCCCTGTTGTCAAGAATCTGGACTGGTTGTTCTTCATAAGATAGATTCTCTTCCAGATGAACTACCTCTGGACTCAAAACATGAGATGGATCTGGCATGTACTTCCTTAACATTGAAACATGAAAAACATTGTGTACCTGAGATAAACTCGGAGGTAGAGACACTCGGTATGCAACTGATCCAACTCTCTCTAGAATTTCATATGCTCCAATGAACCTTGGACTCATCTTTCCTTTCTTAACAAATCGCATCACACTTTTCCATGGTGAAACTTTGAGAAAAACATGATCACCTTCATCAAAGGAGAGATCCTTCCTCCTGTTGTCCGCATAACTCTTCTGCCTACTCTGAGCTGTTCTCATCTGTCTCTGTATCAGCTGAACTTTTTCTGCCAACTATTCTACCAATTCTAGTCCCCTTAACTTCCTTTCACCCACTTCATCCCAGAAAGCTGGAGTTCAACACCGCTTCCCATATAATGCCTCAAATGGTGCCACCTGTATACTGCAATGAAAACTGTTATTATAAGAAAACTCAACCAAAGAAAGATGTTGGTCCCAAATTCCCTGATAATCCATCGAACAAGAATGTATCATATCCTCCAAATTCTTAATCATTCATTCTGACTGCTCATCTTATTGAGGATGAAAAGCTACACTAAATTTTAATTCAGTACCCAATGACTTCTGAAAGCCATTCCAATAGTTAGACGTAAACCTGGGATCACGATCGGATACAATGGAGAGGGGAACTCTTTGTAACCCAACTATCTCTTTAAGATACAAATGACAAAGTTGATCTAGGGAAAAAGTATCTCTTATTGCAAGGAAATGAGCAGATTTAATCAAGCGATCAACAATAACCTAGATTGCATTATTACCTCGAGGTGTCTTCGGAAATCTGACAACTAAGTCCATGGATATATTCTCCCATTTCCATTGTGGAACTGGTAAAGGCTAAAGCATCCCTTTCAGTAACTGCCACTCTGCTTTAACCTGTTGAAAAGTCAAACACTTCATAGTAAAATCATCAATATCTCTTTTCATTCCATCCTACCAGTAATACTCTCGAAGATCTCTATACATATTTGTACTGCCTGGATGAACTGAAAATGGAAAACTATGATCTTCACATAAAAAATCTCTCTTCAACTATGAATCACACGACACACACAATCTCTTCTCAAATCTCAAAACACAATCATTATCAATTTTTAATTCAGGAAACTTACCCTTCTGAACCAGCTCCACCTTTTTTTGCAACTCACTGTCTTGCTTCTGTGCTTGCTTAATTCTGTCTGATAGAGAATATTTCACTGATACCTGAAACAAAACAGAAGGAAATCCTGCACCAACAACTTCTATGCCAAAATTCATCAAATCCATAGCCAAAGGATCACGTTTCAAATGCAACATTGTTAAGGAAGCATTACTTTTTTTGACTCAAAGCATCAGCCGGATTATTTTCTTTTTCTGGATGGTAATGAATTGTACAATCATAATCATTGATTAATTCTATCCATCTCCTATGTCTCAAGTTCAATTATTTCTGAGTGAATATATACTTTAAATTTTTGTGATCAGTATATATTTCACACTTTACTCCATACAAATGATGCCTCCAAATTTTTAAACCGAAAACAACAGCAGCTAATTCTAAATCATGTGTAGGGTAATTTACCTCATGAGTTTTCAACTGACGTGAATCATAAGCAATTACCTGATCATTCTGCATTAGGAAGCAACCAAGTCCTTTCAATGAAGCATCATTGTAGATAACAAAGTCACCATTCCTGGAAGGTAGTGCCAAAACTAGAGAATTCACCAATCTTCTTTTCAGTTCTTGAAAAAAATCATCACATTCTTTTGGCGAGATAAACTTAACACCCTTCCGAGTTAGCTTAGTCATTGGACTAGATAACCGGGAAAAATTTCTAACAATCCTTTGGTAATAGCCTGCCATACCAAAGAACCTACGAATATAGGTTACATTTGTGGGTCTTGGCCATTCTTCAACAACCTTTGTTTTTGCAGGATCAACAGTTATCCCATCTTAAGAAGCAATGTGACCAAGGAAAGAAATTTTTTGCAACCAAAACTCACACTTTCTGAATTTCCCATACAATTTCTTTTCTATTATGGTTTTAAAAATAACCCTTAAATGTCTTTAATTCTCCTATTTACTTTTAGAAAACCCCAAAATATCATCAATGAAAACAACCACAAACTAATCCAAAAAATCATGGAAAATTGTATTCATATGGTCCATGAACACAACAGGTGTATTAATTAGCCCAAAAGGCATAACTAAAAATTCATAATGGCCATATCTTGTACGAAATGTGGTCTTCGGAATATCTGCTTCCATTACCTTCAACTAATGGTACCATGATCTCAGGTCAATCTTTGAAAAATATTGAGCTCTCTAGAGCTGATCAAACAAATCATCGATATGAGGCAAAGGATATTTGTTCTTAATAGTGATGTTATTCAAGGCTCTATAATCAATTCAAAGTATCATTGAACCATATTTCTTTTTAACAAATAAAACAGGAGCACTCCATGGTGATGATCAAGGTCGAATGAAACCTCTCTCTAATAAATCTTACAATATCTCCTACAACTCTAAAAGTTCAATTTGAGCCATTCGATAAGGGGGTTTTGAAATTGGCTTAGCATCAGGAACTAAGTCAATAGTAAATTCAACCTCCTGATCTGGTATTATTCCAGGAAACTCATCTGGAAAAAACATCAAGATACTCATTTACCATTGTCACATCATTAATCAGAATAGTTCCTTTGTTTTCAACAATATGTGCAAGGTAACATTCATTTCCATCTTTTACAAGTTTCTCAGCCTCTTGATATGTTATCAATAGTAAGGGTTCGTTCTTGTACACAAACTGAAAGTATTTATGAAAATAAACTTCTTTAGCTCTACATTCTATCCTAACATGGTAAATTGAGAGCCAATACATACCCAGGATAACATCAAACTCTACTAGAGGTAAAACAATAAGGATTGCAAGTAGTTTATTTCCACAGATAAGGATAGGAAGATTCTTATAAATTATTTTTGCCTCAAAATTTCCCCCAGGTGTTTTTACCACAAGTTCAGGAGTCATTTATTGAGATGGTATTTTCAGTTTATAAGAAAAGTTTTCAGAGATGAAAGAATGTGTAGACCCTGAATCAAACAACACACTCGCCTAATCTGAAAAAACAAACAAAGTACTTGATACCACATCATTTGATGGCCCATCATTTTCTGAAGTAGTTTCAAAGGATTTCACCACCCCTTTCTGCTTTTAGTCTAACTGCTTCCCATCACTCAAGCTCTTTGTTGGACAGTCATTTGCATAGTGACCCATCTCATTGCACTTGAAACATTTCAATAACTATAAATCAAATTTGGTCTTACCATCACCCTGATCGTTTTTAGTGAAATCAAGATCCTTATGTCCCATCATACCACATCGGTAGCACTTTCCAGAATTCAGAAGACATTCCCCAGCATGCGTTTTACCACATTTATCACAAACTGGAAACATAGTTTTCTTACCATCAGAACTTTTTGAAGAATTCTTCCCTTTCTCCTGCCACCTAGGTCTCTTCTTCTATTGGTTTTTATAGAACACTTGATCATCGGAAAACTCCATTTCCACATTCTTATAACATCGAAAAAGCTTTTCACAACTCTTGAACTTGTGAGAAGCTAAAGTCCTTCGATATTTTGGCTTTAATCTTTAGTAAAAATGATTGATTTTACTATCAAGGTCTTGGATAAAATTTGGAGCTACCTTTCCAATCGAGTGAACCTTTCTTCATAAGAATCCACTGAGTCGTCCTCTTTCCTCAATTCCAAGAATTGTGTTTCCATCCTAAGTAGAACGGCCTTAGGAAAATACTTCTCAAGAAACTTACATTTGAATTCATCCCAGTCGAGAGCATCAATCTCATCAGCGTTCCTGATATTTTTAACCATCGATCGCCACTAATCTGCTTCACCCTCCAAACGGTAAACAGTAAGACTAACCTTTTGATTGGTTGAACACCCCATGACATCTAAAATATTCTCCAGTGCTTTAATCCACCCTTCAGCTAGCACAGGGTCAGATGATCCTCTGAATGATAGGGGATGTTGCCTCATGAAATGTTCCACCACTGACATGTTCCTCTGTGGTTATTCCAGCTGATCTCGTGCATGGAGACCACCATCATTTATCGCTTGAGTCAACTGCTCCATTACTGCAACAAAATGTTCAGTTCCAATTCTGTCCATCTCAGGATGCTGATTTGGAAGGTCGTTTACTTCTGTATTCCTTCCTAGCACTGCTTCCATGTTTCCTCTGTGGAAAACCATTCTGAACAAATATGTCTTAGACGAAGATACATGGAAATCATTAAATGCTATATCATTTCAATTTGACCATAAAAAAATATTTTTAGATAATAATTTAATATAATTCTAACTCCTAAAGTTATCTAAACTGACCTCTGATACCAACTATAAGGCCCCAGCCTTAAACATTACTTAATCTTGAGTTATTTCAAGAATACACGTTGAGGATCTTTTCAGGTTTAGATTTTTAGAGAATTAGATCATAAATCATGCATTACATTCCACATTTAAACAAAGTGGTTACATAAAAGATAGTACTCATTTTTCCAATAAAAGGAAACATATTTAAAATAAAACATGGATTCTTTCTTGACACTTCTTTGAAACTATCATCACATCATGTACTTTTCACATTACCTGTGAAAAAAATTTCAAAAACATGGGATGAGCATAAATAGCTCAGTAAGGGGTATAAAGGTACGGAATGAAAACATTAGTCCATGTATACATACAAATTAATGAAATCATACGTTACTCATAAAATATACGCACTTTAACATACCTCACCAAATCATGAATAAATCATATAAATCATAAGACATAAAGGTAACTTGATGCATTCATATCATTCTTTCGTAGGGAGTAACCCTCATGGTTAAGTTCGGAATACCCATCACAGTATATTCCCTAAATATCTTCGGAGAAACCTTAATGTTTAACCCCTTCACGTTACCCAATGCATTGGAAAGCTATATCGGGCTCACCCGCCCTTAGTATATCACAGAACCACCTATCTTCATAATAATTCCCAAGAACCATAACATAATCGTATCACAAAAAACATGCATAAAGGAATCATAACATTTCCAGATTTCAATCACAATATATCAATACAAGACATTGATATAATAAAAACATTATGAAAACCATTTTCAATACCAAAATAAAAGAAAAGTAAAACATGGTATTTATTTTTCATTTATGTAAAAAAATTTATGGCTTGTAGAGGAAGCTGAAACTCAAATAATGGTCACGGCGGCGGAGAAGTCGTTGTCACCGAATACGTACGACAAAAAAATCCATTTTGTTATTTAGTAAAACACTTCGTATAAAAAATATTCCTTTTGAATAAATGTAAAAGTGAAAGGGTTTTATACACCGTATAAAATAATGTTGTGTATAAAACAAAATATGCCTCAATGAAAGGATATTGAGATGAAGTCCCTTACCTTGGGTCCAACTTGACTCGATCGTTCTTTAACATCGTGAATAATAAACTTGAGTTAATTTATACATGATTAAGAACCTTTTTCAAGTTCATTATTCCTTTCATATCACTTATTACCATGTTATGAACACTATGTAATTATTTATGTTAATGATGGTTGTTTTGTCGATCATTGGTACTTGAGTCAAAAATAAGCTCTTTATAATTACAAGTTCTTCATGGGGTAAAATATCTCTTATATCCAGAACTATATTCAAGATTTTGATATCATATATTTCATATATATCCATTATATACATGCATTTATAATATTACATAACATTTAGAGGTAAGAAATGAAATGCACCATTCATGGAGACGGTAAGTCGTACGTACGCATGAACGCTACTTTCAATTCTATTTCTTACATAATTGAGTGAAATCATAATGATATAAAGGTATATTATAATTACAGTATAATATCATATATAATATCGTAAACTCCATCCCTTATACTTCCCACATATGGAATTAACGAATCAAATCACTTTGAGGGGGCGGTAGTCCGGACTTCCTAAAATGAAGATATCGCGTTTATCCATAATGGAAACCATAAAGGTATGCCATAAATGAAAAATACAGAAGCATAAAGAAAACATAAACATATTATATATCATATATAAATATAGTGACATCATAATGGCCACCTTGAAGGTGTCAAAAGAATATTGAACAATCGTCGTTTCGTGAGGCAAAAATTCGCCATCCAAAGAAATTGTATGTTCTTTAACCATTAGATGAAGGTGTGTATAAGTGTAGCTCGAATAATTCACATAACAACATCCTAGTATATTGAAGATACTGTTTTTGTTACAAAAGAAAGTAATAAAAATATTTTAGGGGGTTAGAAAAGTAAAATAAAACAAAATAACATTAGAGAAGATTTTACCTTTAAATTGGGTAACTCCACTTGGTTTGAACCAAAAGGGTTTCTCCAAGAGATTCTTGCCTAAGGTAAGGCTTCTATGATGAATAGAGGAATGTGGAGAGATAAAATGAGCAGATATTGGCCGATACAATGGCTTGAGAAGTGTGGGTAAGGAGGTAGAGGTGGGGGCCTTTTATAAGAGGGGGGAGGGTAACTCTTGGAAATCCAAGAAATGTTACTTTATTTTAAAATGAGTTTCAGATTTAATAGGTCCCACATTAATATATTTCTAGGATAAGGTGATAAGGGTTTAAAATATACTCAACCAATTGGTATTTTACTAGTATAAGTCTTATATTTTACATTGTCTTTTCATTTTATTTAAATCGTTAATTAATGAGGTAATCGTTGCATCATCATGGTGTCGTAAATAAATTAATTTATTTAATGTCTAAAAATTATAAAAAAATACTATGATGTAGGAAATAGTTTTATATTTCCAATGAATGTTTATAATCTAAGAGATAACTTACATAGACAAAACTAAAAATGTTTTACTCGGGTGATACATTCTTTAGTGATATTCGCCTTTCTTTAAAAATAAAATAATAAACTGTCACTTTCACTCAAAAGTGATTACATGGGGTCCCTAAGATTTGAACAAGGCATCCCATGGTCGTCCTTGACACAACACGTATCATTAGGACACATGTTGGGGTCATTTGTTATTATTATGATATTATTTTATTATCCTTAACTACCTGATTACTAATTAATCAAGATAATTAAAGATAATTATCGTCGTTACAATTAATAATGTCCAAAAACAAAAGAGTATTAATTACATAATTTTTACCTTCTGATTCCAAATATGGAATCCATTTTATGAAATTAAAAACATAGAAATTGAAATAATTAATTTAAAAATAATTCTCGTTGTCAAAACAAATAGCTAGTTTTTTTGAACAATATCTATGAAAAGTTTGGCACTTGTTTATGCCCAATTACAAAGTGAAATTAATTATAATGACCACCATTGGTTTAAATGATAAAAATATATTCTATTTACACTTTAAAACCATTAAAAAAGATAATCTAACCATATAATTAAATTAGATGAAAAGATAGTTTTGATGTAAAATGCAGTATTTTCACTATTCATTAAAAAATGAACATTGTCAGAAAAATACCAAATATTTATCCAAAGTAAATTTCAATGTCCCAATCATAAAGAATAAGTTTATTGTGACAAATAGAGCTTATAAAATTGTCAAAAGTTAGATTTAAAAAATGGATTTCCATCAAAAGGCAGTAAAACAATCTTTTAAAAATATTACTGTATTTCATGCTTAAGATTGGATTTATTCTCATTTTAAGCCTCTAAAACACTATCTAATTCATAAATAGAGATAGATAAGAATATATATTATTCATTAATTACTTGGGATGTTACAATTAAAATTGTATGATTCATGGTTTTCATATTGATGATGAAGAGATAATTAATTAAATCTGAATGGTATGCACTATTGTACTACTATTTCATATATCTAAAGCAATAAAAATTATTAAAATTAGGATTGATGAATATTAAGAGAAGATTTATATTTCATACTGGTTGGAAGGAACTGTTATAGAATAAGATGATGGAGCCTTGTTAAATGTATAAGTTAGAAGTGTAATGATTAATTTTTTTACCTATTATGATTTGTGTATTATGTTGTATAATTATTTTATTAGTGAGGTTATTTAATAATATTGATGAATCAAAAAATCTTTGTTCTATTATTGTTTTTCGTTTTCTATTTTCAAGAATATAGTGAATGAAATTGATGACCTAGAAAATTGAATTATTAATTAAGTGATATTTATAGAGAAAATGTGATTAAGGGAAATAAATCCCATAATATATGAATATTTTCAACATAGTAATGTATTATTGGGATAAACAATTATTTATATTGATAATTTATGTTAATATGTTTTTAACCTCGATGTTGATTAGTCATTTTAGGGAAAATTGACTTATGTTTTCTTTGATGAGTCTTATTACAATTTTGGATTTATGGAATATATTGGATAATATGTGATTTTATTTAATGATAAAGGAACAAATTATATTTTGGAAGAACAATTTATTTATTTTGGATTAATGGTGTTTTATGTGATTTTCAATATTATATGATCATGGTTTTCACATAATTGGGATGGGACATAAAGGAGTGGTTTATATTGTTTGATTATTGATGATATGTTTATATAGAAAATTTTATGAAATGTTGACTATTTTTTTCACTTTTAATATTGTTTAATATGTTTTTAGGAATTTTTGATGTTATTATTTTGTGGAATGAATTATTTATATTTTTGGTTATGGGATTGTTTTAGATTAATATTCTAAAATAATGTTTACTTAGATTACTTATCTTTCCATAGGCCAATCATTTTTGAATTCATTAATAAAATACAGATAAAAAAGTATTGTTTTATTATTTTTTATATTTAAATATCTAATATACGTTTTTATAGTGATTCAAGAAAGTGAACATCACAATGATCACTCATTATTAAAATTTGGGATGAACTTATATGGAAATTAATTAATACATGAAACCAAATTATGAGATTAAAGTTATCAATTAATATAAATTATGAAACATTAAACTATAGTATTACTGGATAAAACAATTACTCTAAAATAAGAAAAATGGTATATAATATAAAATCATAATTCCTTTTTATTTATAATTATAATGAATTAAGGTCCATTTTCTCCCATCATTAATTTATTTTTTTCTATTAATTATCATTCTCATTACCAACATCTCTAATAACCTTTAGTTTTTTTAGACAATAACTTTATCCAATATTCACATATTTTCACAACCCACTGGTGTTATCCTTATATTGGATTCCAATTACATGTTATTTATTACTACATATATGTTTCCCACTTCCATTTTAAAGGATTTTTTATTATTGTTTTGCATGATTCTGGTTTTCTAGTAAGATATTTTCATATATCAAGTGGATTATTTAGAAGAAAAAAAAAATTATAAGTATGTAATTTATTTTAAGATGGATAATTTCACAACCTAATAAATATTAAACTATTTATTTTTTAATAATACATTGCAATTATTCAAAAACTTTCCTAACTTGAGTACTTGAGTATAAATGAAATTTTATTTATAAATATTTTATAGTATAAAAATTTCATTGGAAGTTATAAACCTTAATATCCACATTATGAATAATATGTATATTTTTTTATGTGTGGTAAATGTGTTTATTAATGCATAAAAAATGTATACTCTATTTTATATAAATTTATTATCTTCTTCAAAAATATTTTGTCTTCATTTTATTCAAATAAAATGTTTGGACATTATAATATATTTATGAAATTTATAGAAATTATATTTTAATAATTAAAATAATTTGATATACCATAATTTCCTTATTATATTTGGGTGATTTTAAATGATTTTTTCAAAAAAGATTTTAATTAAAAATAGTGAAAAATACATCTTTTTGTAAAATAATAATTTTTTTTAGGCAGAATTCCAATTATCTATTGAGTTTATCTTAATTATTCATAATATTATTTTAATTTTAATTGAAATAATTAATCATATTTGAATCATAATTATATGTGATATTGGATTTAGTTAATTTTTTAACATATAAAATGAATTTTCTAAAAAATATTTATGTTTTAAAAGGGATATTTTCTTAATAAATTATTATAATCACTATTGAATAAAGGTATTAATAGAATTTATATATTATATATTTGAACCTATATTTTTAAATTAATATTATGGTTTTTAAAGGGCATTTAGTGGAGGTAAAATATATTTTAATTATAAAAATTAAATTTTAAAAAATGATATTTCATTGTGGTTTTCAGGATTAATTACAATTTAAATCCACAACACATTAAAATTAAATATAATAAACTAGATTACTTCTTTTAAATAAGAAGAATTATTTTAATGTAATTTTCTCAGCTTCTTTTTTTTATTATGGATATTAAATGTTCTATAATTTTCTTGTCATTGTTATGGTTGAGAAAAGTTTACTTGAGGTTAAACTAATATATAGTGGTATGATTTCCACCTAAACCAATAAAATTATTATTGGATGAATGTAATTTCACATTGTCTACTACTAAATTTGAATCACTATCCAATTGTAGAGACATTAACATGAATGTGACCATATTTCCTTGAAATCCTTTCAGAAAATCCATGTGTCCCTACTCTTAGTTATAAAAGGGAAAAATATAAACCTTTATTAAAAACACTTGAAAATAACATATTGTAATAAACATACTATAAAACATTTTTTATTCATTCTTATAATCCTATTTCTTTTGGGTTTCCCTTAATACCATACCATCAATACTATAAAGGATGTCTCTTAAAAAAGTGTTATTAATCCTCAGCAAACTCAATCAATTTTATTTCTTCTTACACATTATATCATCCTAACACAAACCACTGAGTCTAAGTAAATATTTCAAGTGACCTAATGTGCACCAAAAGAAATAGAAGATCCTATCAACTAGAAGAAAAGGTCTGAGTCTATCAGTGGGGAGACTAAAACCTTAGTATTATATCATATGATCATTAATAAAGAGTAAACAATATAATTAATATTCCAAGTAAAGATTTTGAGAGCTAAATATAGAATGAATGTCATACAAATAAAGATTATCTTGATGGTGATAGCATACCCAATGAAATAAGAAATGAAAAAAATATTATATCTTCTATAGTATTCCTCGGGCCACTGTTACCTCTATGCTCTATTGCTCAACCATCCATCACATGGCCCTTTCCCTTATCCAAATCCTTCATGCAATATGAAACCACATCGAAATTCATGATTTGGGTGTGAATACAAGACTCGTTAGGATGTCACTAATGCATTATAATCATGATGTTCTAAAATATACAAGTTTATTCCAAAAAAACTCATAAATATCATAGTAACAAAAAATCTAGAATTGTGCAGTCATAAACTAACCAAGACACCAAAAAATATCGATTATGCCTACTTCGGCTCTAAGGTGGAAACGTACTATATTTCTATAAGTATCCATATCAGATAAATAGTTGTTGGTAAGTCATTGGAAATTTAAAAGGAATCATGTGAAAAACCCAACTTGAAATCCATATGGTATCAGGTAATAATCAATATCCACATGGAATCATGTATTTATAACCTACCATGAATCCACATGACATTGGGGAACTCTTGAAACCCACATGGCAACATGGTTTTTCCATCTACTAAAAATTCCAAAGGCATCAGGTGGATTCCATGTTATAAGGATATCATGCTATACATCCATCATCACCGCACACTATAAGTGAACCCCACAATGATTAATCATTCCAGGATAGCTAGTTTTCAAGTAAACACATTCAAATACTCTAAAGGAAAACATGATAGTTCATTCGATGATAACAAACATAGAACAAATCATCTGAAATCTAGCACCATCATATAAGTCAGCATGTAAATCAAAAAACATCATGGAATCTGAATATCTCAATAGTCCATAACACCTATTCAGGGCCTTATTATCTCAAACATTGTCACATAAACTATCTGGGTTCATCAAGGGTTCTAATGAAAAAAAAATATTTATTTTATTTCAAAAGTAATAAAATACCACATGTGTTGACATATTATCTCTACTACTAAATTTTCAAATTATCACTCTAGGAAATTGCATTCTCTCTCAAGAAAATCATTAAGATAAATTATCTTTTTAATATTTTATATAAATAATCCATTAATAATTGGCTTTTGATAATTTATCATAAATTATTATTTTATAACTATCTTTTTACAACTCATCACAATTAATAATTTGATAATTTTTATATAAATTATCTTTTATTTTTATCGTTTTAATAATTTCTCATAAATTATCATTTCATATTTATATTTTGATAATTAATCAAAAATTAAACTTTTATAATTATTTCTTGCAAAATTCTCTTAAATTATGAATTGATAATAATTTCAAAATAATTTATCATAAACTAGCCACTAACAATTACTTAATTGATAACTTTTCAGCAATTATCCTTTTATAATCATTTTTTGTTATTTTATCTCCAATTACACTTTTTTAATTATTTCTTCATAATTTCTCATAAATTATCTTTTATAATTATTTCTTGATAATTTATTACAAACTATCCTTTATAATTTTCATTTTTATAGTTTGTTGAGAAAAATCATTTTATAATTATTTAATTATTTATTATTTTATATATTCCCTTATAATTATTTTTGAGAATTTATTATAAATTGTCCTTCATAATTATATTTTGATTATTTAATATAAATCACACTTTATAATAATATTTTTTAAACTTTTTAATAATCTATCATTTTTTATAATTTTATTTTCATAATTTTAATAATTTATCCTTATATAAACATGTATTTCTTGTTTTATAATTTAAATTATAATTATTTGATGATTCAAAGTATGTATCATCTAGAGATTCTAAAAATTATATCTCGATAAAACCATTTGATTATACTATGATTATTTCTTTTCCTAAATTATCCTTTATAATCTAGAAATTATTGTTTGATAATCATTAATAAATATCCTTCTATTATACATGTATTTAACTGTTAATAATTTATATAATCCTTGTCATGTGATCATTACCTTATAATTACCCTTTATTAATTCTTCTAATTTTATCTTCAATAATTTCATTCACTTATCCTTTGATAATTCTATTAAATTTTCATTTGATTATTTATCATTATTTTCCACTGATAGTTCCATATAAAAAATTATTCATAATAATTATAATTCATCATGTGATATTCTTATTTAAAATTATTATCTTATAATATGGTGGAATTATCATTGATAATTTGATGAAATTATCATTTGATAATTCATCATATTTATATTCTGAAAATTATAGGAAATTTTTATTTGATAATTTTTTTACTTATAATCCAAAAATATCGTGAATCCAAACTTTGATAATTTAATTTTATTATCCTTCTAAAATTTTGGAAGAAAAAACAATAATGGTAGATATAAATACCAAAAAACATCATACCTCATACAGAGTCAGGCATGGGTGCCCTAGGGAGATGGATCGTTGTGCAAGGGAGTTCGAATAATATTAAATCAATGTTTTAAATCATGTGTAGAGGGGAATAAATATATTATAAAATCAATGAGATTAACTAACAAAAATGGAGAAAATATTTGTCAACATTGGACACAAAATCACATCATTTTAAACCCATATTTCAAACAATTGATTTAATTTACTATTAGACAATGAATTCATTAAGGACTCAATATTTCTACTACATTAATTAAACAAAAATTTATATGGGTTGAAATGGTTGAAATAAAAAGCTATTAGACTGATGGATGTAAAAATATACATCTTCTATTGAATAATTAAAGTAAACAAAACAAAAAAAATTATTTATTATGTTAATATTAATAATATTAATGAAAAATAAAATAGCTTAACATTAAGTGTGAGTGGACTAAACATCTGACACACAAAATTGTTTTCCTTGACAAGGAATGACCCTAGGTATCAGACCCAATGGTAGTCTCATATTTGTCTAACATCATATTATTTGGGAGAAGTTTAATTACATTTGAAAAAATATTTTAATAAAAAAAATCTGCATGCGATCATACCAAATGCTTACGGAAATAAATGTTATACCCCACTTAAGCAAAGACGCATATATATAACCTAATGTTGGCATCATATATCTCATATAATACATTGTTTCTTATATATTAAATTATATTTCAAAAAAGTAAAAAATATTAAATAATATATAATCATGTGAAATCTTAATAAATGATCATTGTGAAAAAATGTAATACCACGCCTACAGTTTACCCTACAACCAAGACATAATTGTGGTCCCAAATTTCTCAAATGATTCAATGTTTGGGAGATATTGAATAATTATGGATAAATCAGACACACATGTGACAATATATTTAATATTGTTTTGTCTATTCTGAGGCTCAACAAAATTTATAAAATCACATTAACATTGTGCCTAAAATTAGTGGTATTTTATAGAATATTCATGGATTATAAATGTGAATTCACCTGAGAAAAAGATATAAAACCTTAATTATGTTATTTTTATTGAAAAATTACATTTTCCAAAAAAATACCTTCAAATTATTAACAAATATGGGTTTTTATTGCGTTTAAGAATTTGGATATTAAAATTATCTCCCACTAATGACATATTGTCCTAAATAAATAGCATTATCAATATTTCTTATGCCACTCACTCCATTAAATTAAACTTTAAACTCATATTCCCATATTTACTCTTGGATCCATCCATGTTTTTAACTACAACTAGAAAAGTGGTGTTGCCTTTCAATGAAACAACATCTGGATTTCATATATGAATTACACCATGAAATCCTCCTAAGATGAATTAGTCTCTATCTTAACATCCTCATAATTAATAACCTACACATGGGTAGGTGTGTACCTTTGAGGCTCTGATACATGGGACACATCGTTTATACCTTGATTAAAGGGAGGTAGGACTATGGTATGCAACTACACATATCCCCTCAATGATCTCAAAGGGTAAAAAACGAGGTTCTAGATTTACATTCAATATCATATTTCTATGTCCTAACTAAAGATTCACTCTCAAAGAAATATGATCTCCTAAAAAATCTCCAAGTTTCTCCTCCTACAATCACCATAAGATCTATTTTTGGACTAAGTGGTAATAAAACTCTTCTGTATCATCTACACACCTTCTACACCTATCTAATTCTAATTGAACAGTGAACAAAAAGGCTTCCCATAAATATCCTCATATGTTTCCAACTGAATTTAATTATTTTGAATACTATTTTATATGAAATCAAATAATGATAAGTGACCATCTCATGTCTTGTTTAAGATTATAATGGATTCTCGAAGCATATCATTTAATTTGGTAAATTTATTCTTAGACTATCAGTTGGTCTGAGGATGGTACATCAAGCTCAATCTCAGCTAAGTCATAAGGGATTTAGCAAGACATCCCAAAAGGATGACATCAAATGTGAGTCTATATGGAAAAAGTTCTCAGATGAACTAAAAAAATCCTACGATCTCTCAGAAAAAGATCTCTCTTAGCTCCTCCACTGAGTTATTCTTTCTTATATAAAAGGTAACCTCATTGTGGATTCTATAAGATATAAGATGTGGGTAGATCAAATATTGGTGTAAGGATATCAGAGGATCAATGAAAGTTTATGATCATTCTTTCCAAATAGAGAGTGGATGATTTGGAGGATCATATATCTATGACATGTATCCAGTTTTTTATGACATAATCACTTTTTGAATCAGGATAATTCTAGTTCGTAGTTTGACCTAGAGTATGCTATGATAAGGGAACAAATATCTAGTGGCGAATCAATGATCATATCATCTATCATGAATAATGAGACCATGGAACCTGGGACAGTATTATTACATATTTAAATTAAGTTTGATTTTATGATAAACTTAAATAAATTGATATGTGTTTTATATTCTAGTGTGACTAAGATTAAATATATCTTCAGGATATTGTTCTTGTTGTTAGTGATGATGGGGGACATCATTGTGTTTGTGTTTTGATGTTTCATAGGCCAGTGGGTGATGACCTAGAACTAACTTCCTGCTGGGGTTTTTCATCCACTATTTATACCCATGTGTAAATTAGAGGGTGTCAGGATGGTATTTTTAATAGGTTTAACTGTGGCCTCTAGAAGTCATGAAGCAGTATGGGAGATTGTGAATTGGAAAATGAAGCATGATTAGTTTTAAAATATTCAATATAAAATTCCACGATGTTAACTAAGCTTCAACCCTTAACCAATTCCTTCAAAATATATATGAATTGATTTTTATTGAAAAGTTTCATTTTCATATAAACATAGAAATAAATTATTACAAAAATAGGTTATTATTATCATTAAAAATTTGATGATATTACACATATTATATAAAATATTTTATCCATAAAAAATATGATTCTAGTTTTTTATAAATTATTTACATTTCATTATGTTAATTTATCAAACATTTTTCTCTTACTATACATCAAATTAAAAATAAAAATATTTTTCTTTCATATATATATATTATTACACCCCTATTTTGATATAATGTATTTCCCTCTTCCATAATTAATTAGTGGTCATAATAATGGATTTAATGATTATATGTTATAATTTTAATATAATTGTTCTTTTGGTATTATATTATCTTATCTACCTTCTTATTTTATTATATGCTATTAAATGATAACATCACAGTCGTGTACGTGTGAACTACCACCTCTAATAATTGTTGTGAATTTATAATAATTTATTATATAAATTTATGGAATCCAGGGAATATTTAAGGATAATTTATACTGTATTAATTATATTGTATTTAATCCGTAATTTTGATTTATCATTTTCCTTTATTTTTTTCCAGCCATCATAGAATGGAAAATCACTAGTTTTTCGGCATAGATTACAGTATCCATGTTGTAATTTAATTTAATTTTCATCACAAAGAAACATGAACCCTTAAAAAATTTATATAGTGAATATATATTATAATTATTTATATTTAAGATACATGATCAATTATCAATAATAATAAATTTCAATATAAAGTATACCTAAAAAATAAAGAAGTTAACAAATGAAATAATGACTCTAATAAAGAATTTTTAATAAAGGGATGTATATATTATATAAGTGGATAATATATGATATTTTATGTACTAATATTAATATTTTATAGAAATATATTAAATCAATATTTAGAATATAATATATTTGATCACATATGAATATAGTCAAATATATTGTATGGTTTTCCCAAAATTTCTATTCATTTTATGAAAACTATTCTTATTTAAGTGGTATATATCATTACCAATATTATGTTTTGAAATTATCCATGAATATTTTTATATATATAACCATATGATTTTTTAGTATACCAATGACTTTATATTCAAAAATTATTAAATTCATATGGGTTCTCCATCGTAATTTTGTTTCATTAAGACTTTTTTGATGTTATGAACCAATCATCTATTATGGGTGTATATGTAGTACACCCGGTTTCTAGTATGCAACCATTAATAGATTATATTTATTGTCATAACTTGTATGCACTAAGGATGGGATATTTGGGTGAACACTTACTATGTTTTTATGAAAAAAGTAGATGTGCACGGGATGCGCACGGTTTCTCAAAACTCTGCGGATATCCAATAAGAAAACATGAACAGTTACAGTTTTGAGGTAGTAGTTTTTGGCAGGGTATGATCATATTTTGGATACAATGATAGGAGGCCATGTTTTAGTTTCCTTAATGTGGTATCTAATGTATGTTTAGTGCACGGTTTTTTTAATCGTGTGGTCTAATCATGCGCATGGAAAAAGTAAGATCGTATTTTTTAGGATCTTATATGTTTTTACTCCTATTTTTTAGTTTTTGCATCTAAATTGATATAATTATATATTTATATATATTAAATATTGGGAAACCTCTCTCAAATGTTTATGATTCGATCAGGATCCCTCCCATGTCGTTTGAAAGCACAATTATCTCCGTAAGTGACGTTCTTCACGGTTCTTGTCTCGATTCATAGATATACTTATATATACTTCTCTAATCCTATTTATTTTTCATATATACACATTTTATGTGTATATCTATTTTTGGGTATGACAAATATGATGATATTTGGGTTCTTTGATGGTATGAGAATAGATTTATGTCTGTTTTCATTGAGATTCAACCCGGTTGCATGAGCAATCTCCATCCCTTTTCAGTTTTTGTCAAAACCATTGAGGTATGTGAATTTTCCCTTGACTCCTTCTTTTATAATTGATTGTATTAGTATAATATTTGTTTATTTTAATGTAATTTATTGGTAAAATCAGGGAATAAATCATCTCTAGTGTTGATTTCTGTTTTTGGGTGAAATTGTGTGATCTTGGTGAATTGTTGTGCAAAGTGGTTTAGATTATTGAATTTGAAATGGTGGTTTTAAATTATGGATTTGATGGATTTTATAAAAAATTTATCAAAAATGGGATTTCAATAAAATTTTTGTTTTATTTAAATGGTCTGGCCCTATAATGGTTTTGATGGATAACAATTTTCAATAAAAATGTGATTTTATTGAAATTGTTTTTTGGAATGATCTTTGGGCATATTGGTGTGTGGGTTCATATTGAATTTCTGGGGCTGGGATAAAATACGACCTTGTGCTCAGTGAAAAAGTTAAACTAGCACACAAGATATAATTACCTTGTAATGACTTGGTAGATCAATGAGAAACTGCTCATGAGTACGAAACTGCCATCATGAAGCATGCATGGCTATTTGAGTATATGTGTTAAATAGATTAGGTATGCCAAAAAAATATTGAGAAATGGATTTGAATATTTTTTAGTGTTTTATTTTTGGAAAAAAACATTCTAGAAAATTTGTTTTCAATTTAACTTTAATGATTTTCATTATAAATGGTTTTTTACAATAGTTTATATTTATTTATAAACTATTTTTGAGAAATTGTTTTATAAAAACTTTTTCGGTAAATGTTATTAACTCTATTATTCTTGTGGAGTGAGTAATTTGGGAAAACCTATTATGTGTTATAATCGAGATTCATTATCACTTTGGTGATTTTGTAGATGATATCTTCTGGGACATGGGAAAAGGTAAAGTATCACATGTTATTTTCACCACCTTGTGATATTTTGGATGTCTGGTGATCACGAAGCTTGGATTTTATGGAGCATGGATTCTTGTGGACATTTGAGTCTTTATTTTTTCTTCCTATTTTTACTTTGATAATAGTTTGTTTTTTGGTTTTCTCACACTTTGGAGTGGTTTTGATATGAATAAAGTAGGTGTGTTGTTTTAGTTTTGTTCATGCATCATTTAGTGAATGGTTTGGTTACTGTTTGTTGGTTTAGATGTTTATATATTAAAGTGTAAAACGTCCCTCACTTGTATCTAAAACCCTTTGGATTTTATTTCTAGACTTTGGAATTTTGGGGTTGTCGTTTAAGGCCTAGTAATTAATCATTGTATTCTCAAGCCAATGGGAACATAAATGTTATTAAAAATGGTATTAGATTATTTGGTCATTTCCTTACAACTAGTCTTCGGTTTTTTGTGGTCTTGGAATTGAAATTCATAAATTAATATTCCTTGATTTGTGATCTTATAAAGGATTAGGATTGTCTGGACTTGAAATGTATATCATACAAGGACATAACTATCCCGTTTATTTTGAAATTCAAGTTTCCAAGGAGTTGGATACATAAGTGTTTTTAAAACCCTTATAGGATTAAGGAATCTAATTCTTAGTGGTTTATCCAATGAGATGAGAATAACTTGCATTTTTTTAGGAAAGACTTCCTCTTAGGATTGTATATTTCATTTGGTGTAATTATTAATGATTTCTGAAAACTTTTAATTTTTTAAAAAAATCATAAATTATTTTTCAAATGAAAGAAATTGAAAAAGGGTATGATTGTTGTATTTTGAAAATGGGTTTTTTTAAAAGAAATAATGGTTTTTGAAAAATGATGGAATATAGAAAATTTTTTGTTTAGAAAAAAAATTTGTTATAGTTGATGTAATAGAATTTTAAATCCTATTCTTTAAGTTTCTAGGGAGTATGACATACCTAGTTTTTTGGTTATTTAGAAAATGGGACTAGTAGGAATCGTAGAAACCAACAATAAGAAGCTATGGAGAACTATGATGAACCTGATCCGTAGGTGACCCAAGATTTAGTTCAGAGTATCGTTAAAGCATTTTATTCTATGGATATGTGGAAACGGAGGGATGAGCCAAGGGATGTGGATCATTCTATCCAGTTCATGAAGCAGAATCAACAATTTTTTTGGTGTAATTCTGAACCCTAAAAATTTGTGGGGTGGATGAACATGATGAATTATATCTTTGAATTCATTGGCACAATTAAGGAGAAAAAATTCAATAAATCCATGTCTAGGCTCAAGGATATTGCATGATAATTCTTGGAACTAGTTCTTCATGAAAAAGGGGATCAAATCCTTACGTAGGAGTATTTTTAAGAATTGTTTAATAAAAAATTATATCCTTATACATTCAAGATCCAGAAGAAAACATAATTCTTTAGTCAGAAGTAGGATAATCTCTCTATCAATTATTATATAGATAAATTCATGCATTTAGTGTGAGATTTACCTGAATTTGTAGCGAGTGCATCCTTAAAAGCATGCATCTTTGAATCAGGGATAAGGCTTGAAATTCGATCGAAGATTGTTGTGATTTGTATGATGATACATATGGGAAATGGGGAGAACATGAATGTTGGGAGCAACAAGAAGAGGGACACATTTTTCCAAGGTGGGAGCGAAACTTATAATCAGACAGCTAGATCAGTAAATATTCATCTGCAACATAAGATCCAAGAGGGATGCTACCAATATGGTTTCGTTGACCACATGAATTGATAATGTAAAACACCACCATGATCATTCCATAAATACATTAAGATGGGACATCTTAAGTGCTTTTTTTTAGTTCTTTGAGGTCATGTGATCGAGACACTTCTCAACTATCACAAGAATTATATGCTTAGACAGAACATGGTTAGTAGAATTATTCTCACCAGTAGAGTAGAGCTATCCATGTTAATTCTCGGAATATCATGACCCCTCATCATGGAAAATTTCAGCAAACAATTAATAAGAGAGTACAATGATGACATAATTGTATGGACCTAAGAATATCATTTTGGATGATCATTTTAGACCATCTACGGTGAGAGGTATTATTCTTTGGAATTCTACCATTATGAAAGTTTTGTTTGATACTTGTGTATCGCATTCCTTCCACGCTTCTTGTGTTGTATACAAGATATGTTTATATCTTGAGATTCTTCCTTCTGAGATAAAACTACAAACCCCTCTTGGTGAAAGAGAATTTTGAGCCTTCAAGTGTAGTGATTGTTCTATGACTGTTAATGGAGATGATCAAAATTGGGAATTATATTTGCTTGAGATGGATTTATATGATGTAATCATGGTTATGGATTGAATAGAAATATTCCAGGCTCACAACTACTCTTATGGAGGATAGTTAGTTTCATGAATAAGTATGGAATCTAGCATATATTCAGAAAAGATAAGGATGTAATGAAAGGTGAAACAGTCTTGTTGGCACCAAAAGTGGAATGATCTTTTATCTGTTGGTCATGATGATTTTGGCATCATTGGATGATATTGAGGAAGATTGTTTTCCAGCAGTTATGGATCAATTTTCTGATGTCTTTGCTAGAAACTTCATAGGGTTACCACATCTAAGAGAAGTGGTGATTATGATTGATCTCCTTTTGGGGACCATTCTTACATCTCATCCATCTTATAGGATGGAAAAACAGAATTAAAACATATTTAATGATAAGTTAGAAGAACTGTAACGAACAGGTTTCATTCATCCAAGTACGTCTCTGTGGGCAACACTGATCATGTTCCTTAAAAAAGCAGATGAAACACTAAGGTTGTGTGTTCATTGTGGTAATCTTAACCATGTTATGATAAAGAATTGGTATCCAATTCCACACATTAATTATCTTTTTTATCAATTGAGGGGAGATCAATGGTTCTCTAAAATTTACTTTCGATCAAGATATCTTCAATTGAGAGTTCAAAAGAAAGATATTATAAAGACAACGTTCAAAAGAAGATATGTCCACTACGAATATGTAGTTATGGATTTTGGTAATATGAATGTAGCAGAAATTTTTATGGAATTGACGAAGTAGATATTTCAGAGATATCTAGACTCTTCTGGTTTGGTTTTTTTGGATGAAATATTAGTTTATTCAAGTAAAAGGGTTGAGAACGAGTAACACATGATGACAGTGTTGGGAATCTTGAGAGACCATCATTTGTAAACCAAATTTTCAAAGTGTTATTTTTGGATAAAATATTTATTCTTTCTTGACCATGTAATATCTAAAAAGGGTGTTACATTGGACCCATAGAAGATAGAGGTTGTTATCTAGTAGCTACCACTGAAGAATGTCTTTGAGATAAGAATTTTTTGTTGGTCTAGCTGGGTACTAACGACTCTTTTCTTCTGACTTTTGATGACTATATTTTCCAATGAAATCTTTGAAAAATAATAATTATCCTTTCCAAATGACTAAGTAATTCCAAATGCCTTTCCATATGTTGAAAGACCAATTTACATCAGCACCAATATTGATTTTTCTTAAATTAGGAAAGGATTAGATGTTGTACTATGATGCTTCAAGATCTGGTTTGGGATACATTCTCATACAAGGAGACCATGTTTGGTCTTATGGTTCAAAGAAGTAGAGAATACATGAGAATATTTAACCAACACTTGACTTGGAATTAGCTGACATTTTACGTGATTTGATGACTATGCCTCACTATCTCTTCGGTGAGAAATTATTTCTATTCCCAAATCATAAAAGCATGAAACACATTTTATCACAATGAAATTTGAATTTGAGGAAAATTATATGGATGAAGTATCTCCAAATATTTGACTTTTACATGATGTATACAACAAGGGAAAACAATTCGATGTTATATATATTAAGAAGAAACTCATACAATCAGTTGGAAAAAGAAGATTCAGATATATGGCAGTTGATGTTGGTCCTAGCTAACATGCATATGGAATGTGATGAACGAGGTGATGTGGTGGTTTTACTATCAGTTTTAGTGGTTCCTAATTTGGTTATGATGTTTAAAGGGGAACACACACATGTTGTTGAATGACTGATTATAAGTTCAAAAATCAATAATGGGGAGACCATTGAGGGTTGGAAACATGATGGGAGTTCAGTTTTGTATTTTATAGATATCATGGTTGTACCTATGTCTTGTCAAAAAACATTATTCATGCTTACCACCATTCGATATGGGATGAACTTCTAGGAATACAAAGAATGTATAAGGTGTTGAAGGTGTAATTTTGGTGGAGCGTTATGAAATAAGGAAAGTGGCTGAGTTCGTTTCAAATTGCTTATCTTTTCAGAATGTTAAGGTAGAATGTCAATGAAAAATGGTTATGTTGTAATATTTACCTATCCCAGTCTATAAATTGGAGAAGATATAAATGGATTTTGTCATAAGTATCCCAAGAATAGTTCGGAAACCCGATTCCATGTGGGTGATTGTTGATCGACATACCAATTCAGCACATTTCATTCGTATTTGTAAAACACATATGTGAGGGATCTGACCAAAGCCTATAATCAAGAAGTGGTAAATAGACATGGAATACCAGTTTCGATCATGTCATACAAAGACCTGAAGTTCACATATCATTTCTAGAAATCCTTACATAAGTCATTGAGAACATTCTTGACCATTATTACTGTGTATCACCCTTATATGGACAACCAATCTGAAAAGATGATACCGAAATTAGAAGAGATGTTGTGGGCTTCTATGATGGATTTTGGTTGCTCCTGGGAGGATCATCTACCCTTAGTGGAGTTCTCATATAATAATATCTATTAGGCCTCGATACATATGGCTCTGTTTGAAGCCTTGTATGGGCATCCTTGTTATTCTCCACTATGTTGGGTGGAAGTAGGGGAGACAACACTATTTGGTCCTAGTCTGGTCCTTGAAATGATGGAGCAGATTTAGTTAATCAAAAAGGGGGTGGACATGGCTCAGAGTCATCATATTTCTTATGTGAATCATCATCGTAGATTGTTGTCTTTTGCGTTGAGTGATCATGTTCTCTTGATGATCTCTCTAAGACCTGGACATCTTTATTTTTCAAAAGAAAGAATGTTATCGCCCTAATAAATTGAATCTTATAAAAGAATGGAGTGGGTTGATAAAGTGGAATATTGGTTGGCATTACAACCATGTTTCAGTGCGGTACAAAATATGTTCCACATATCTCAGTTGATTATGTACCAACATGATCCAGAACATGTGACCAGATGTGATCACGTTGACCAAGAGTCGGATACTTCATTGGTACATATATTGGTGTTGAATGTGGATAGGCAAGAGAATGTATTTCATGTAAAAAGTATTAGTTTAGGGAAGGTTTTATGGAATCAAGGATATATTTAAGAAGAGACCTGAGAAAAAAATTAAACTGAAATGGTCGGAACTCTTTCAGGGTTGTAATGGTTTTCTACTTTCCGAGTGCAGAAATTCCAATGGTGGGGATAATGTAGTAGCCTTGGATTCTATTATTTAACACTTATTTGACACTTTTTTTGGTTAAAATGTGTAAGGGTGAATGATGGGAGAGTTTGGTGAACTCAAAATAAGTTTTTGGGGCTAAATTAGATGTGTATGAGCTATACGTGGTTTATCTAAACTAAGCGAATATTCTAAGTCAAACCGTGCACAATTTCATTTTTGAAGTAGTAGATTCGGACCTATTTGAGCACTGTTAGGGAGACCATGAAAATAGATAGTGTAGGGGTTTTTATATGGTAGTATCTAATGCATGGTTAGTGAACATTTTGTCTAACCATGTAGTCTATCCTTTCCTAGGGAAAAAGTAAGATCCTAATTTTTAGGGTCATAATCATTTTTAATCATACATTCTCATTTTTTATCATAAACATCCATAATTTAATATTTATCTCCATTTAATGTTGTTAAACCTCCCCAAATCATTTAGGAACCGATCATGAACCCTCCCTTGACATTTGAAATCCCAATTTTCTCGGTAAGTGTTGTTCTTCACCGTTCTTGTCTCTTTTCTTAGATCTACTTAGTAATACTTATCCTATCCTCTTTATTTTTCATATCTATGACTATTATGGGTATATATATGTTTTTGGATGCCATATATGATGATATTTGGGTTATTTAAATGTAGGAGAAGAGATATATGGCCATTTTTTGGGATTTTATGCATGGTTGTGTGAGCATTGTTTATCCCTTGTTAGTTTTCATCAAAAACCATTGAGGTATGTGGCTTCTCTAGTGACTCTTATTAATAGAATTGATTGTTTTAATTTAAAATTGGTTTATTTGAATTTAATTTATTGTGAAAATCATGGAATAAACATTCTCTAGTGATGATTTATGTTTTTGGATGAAATTGTGTGATCTTGGTGAACTGTTGTGCAATGTGATTTAATTTCTCGAATTTGAAAGGGTGATTTTAAATTATATATTTGATAGAATTTATAAATGGTTTGATAAAAAATAGTTTTTCAATAAAAGGGGTTATTTATTGAAATGGTTTGTCATTGGAATGGTTTATATGGAAAATGGTTTTAATTAAAAAGGGGATTTTTTTGAAAAAGCTTATTTGCATGATCCTTGGGAATATTGGATTTTCTGTTCACATTTTATTTCTCAGGATTGGTAAAAATAATACCTTGTACATAGTTCCAAAGGCCAACTGGAACTGGGGATAAAATTGCATTGGGAAGAATGTGTAGATCGACAAGAAACCAATCATGAGTATGGAACTGTCACTGTGTAGATTGTATGCTTATTTGTGTGGATGTGTAGAATGAATTTGGTATGCCAAAAGAATATCAATAAATTTTTTTAAATCTAGTTTAGTTATTTTTGTGGGATAATAACTTTCTGGAAAACTTGGTTTAAATTCACTTGTATTCTTTTGGTTATAAATTTTTTTGGACACTTATTTATATTTAGTTATAAATAGTTTTGAGAAATTGTTTTATATAAAGTATTTTATGTAAAATTTTCTAAATCTTTTATTGTAACACCCTGATCCCAGTTACCCAAATTATGTTCATTATTACATAACATTAGCATGATCACAAGGGATCAAAATCCTGAAAGGCCGATCATTTTAGTAGCCTTAGATGTACAAGATACATTTATAACATTTACATTACATTATAAAATGAAAAAAACAACATTATCTCCATTAAATAAATTCATCCTCCAGACTATCCCTACATGTTAGTCATAATATACATATTTTCATCCTAGGAAAATGAAAACCTAGAAGGGGGTGAGCTCTGATGCTCAGAAATGATAACAATATAGCGGGAAATTTCAAGAATAAGCATAACCATTAAAGGAAATGTTTAATAATTAAACACAAGCCTTTTAAACTTAAACTTAATCATAATATGGAAAAGATAAATCAAATAATTCCATTTACATATTCACATGGATATTCTACTAGTTGAATAATCACATGTAATATCAATACCCAATTTCTTAATGTTAGAATGTGTAATGTCAGACTTCATAACCACATAGTCAAGGCCTTGTGCCAAGACTACAAATAAGATTTTTTCAAGGCATTGTTCCAAGACACTAGTTTGTCTCATGAGACATGCCGATGCATTGAGGAGTTATAGCAGGCTCTACCCATCACTTACTAAGTCCAATACATTCCTTATATAAAATGGTTTAAACATAACATAAACATTTGTATTAAAAATGCTATATAAAATGTCGATACATTATCCATAAACCCTGAATGGTGTAAAAATAACACATCCACAATCAAACATATGACAAAACATTCAATACAATATGGAAGATTTGTATCATAATAAATAAACTTCAAACAAGCATAAAATCCATCAAAGGAGGTTGATATAGATAAAATAAAAACTTTTTGTAGAGAAATATCTCTTTCTATTTTGAAATTATTTAAAATTCATATAATTATAATAGAAAACATTTATTTTGAAAATATTTTTATAAGATTGTATGGGAAGATTTGATGATGTTATAACGGCAGAAAATAACTGCACCCGCTGTATAAGTTTAAAAAATACATTCTTACCTTAATTTTGTCGAGAAGGTCATAAAGTACCTTGTTTGGAAAACGACGGAATGATTCCTTTCAAATCATATGTGGTAAAATAAGGGTATAAATGACTTTAACCCATAGTCTATTATATAGTAAAAATGTTTTGAATTACATTTTCATGAAAACATGGATGTGGATGATAAATAGGTCCTAGTACATACTTATGTGTGAACAACCTTCGATAAGTAAAGAGATTATAGAATTAACACTCACCTTTTACTTTTACTTAGTTGATGGTATGTTAACCTCTTGTATAATAATTAAAACATTTTTATTAAAATATACAAAACTATATATATAAATATGATATCATATATGATCCTATAATATTTTTTTGTTAATAATATTTCAGTAGTATCATCGTTTCAGGTGTTAACTAATTCATTTTCCTTTATAAGATTGGTTATATAAGCCATTTTTGTTATGGATAGGATGTATTTGATTAATATAAAGAATTATATTATGTTCAGAAACACTATTTTTAATCATAAAATAAAAAATATTCTTTAATGATTGCGATGGGGAATGAATTTCAACATGTTCCTAGAGATGGTAATTTGTACGTACGCACGAGTGACAATATCATTATATTGATGGTGAAATAATATGTAATTGGATGTTATATCTTATATAAAAAATCATTAACATGTTATATTTATTATTTACATTAGTTATATTCATTATTATACCCATCCAAATAATGAAGTGTTTGAATAACAAACTACACCACGACATGGAGATGGTAAGGCGTATGTACACATGTATGGTGACATTGTCATTTATAGGATGGATAAAATAATGAATATAGTTGTTACATATTTATAATAACATCACAGTATGTATAAGGAACTAGAATTATTATTATTTTATGGAAACAACAAAGAAATAGGATGTGGAAGAAGAAAAGAACTAGAAAGAGGGTGGTGAAATTATTATCTCTTCTTCCAGTGTTTTCTTTTGAGTTGATAAAAAACGATCCTTAGGATGGATTTATGATCAATGTAAGTCCCCTAGGTTGAAGGGAGGATAGTTGAGAGAATATTTGGGAAGGTGTTGGCCGAGACAAATGGCTTTGGAGGTATGAAATTAAGAGAATGGGAAGTACCCTTTTATAAAAGAGGTGAGGGTCACTTTAGGAAAATCTTGAAATATTATTTTAAAATAAAATCATTTTTTTATAATGGCTCCAAAATTGTTTATTTCGTGGATACGGTGGGTATTTGTCGAAAACTTCTCATCCAATAGGTTTTATATAGGTTTAGGTCACCATATTAACCTTTTCTTTTTAGATTTAACTCTTAAATAAATAGTTTGACATTTTCCATGTATCTTTGTATTTTTATATTATATGGTTAATAAAAATACTATAACAATCCAAGAGAACCTCAAGTGGTTCCATATTAATATATATAACCTTATCTAAGTTCTTTGGCTGAACCGTATATTTTTAGGAATATTATATCAATTAATAATATAGTATTTTTTTTAAAAAGAAACTCAATTATGTCAATTTTGGCACTATTTAGTATTTTATTTTTTTGAAAGCCGTAAAAACTTTATCAGTTAGAATAAAATTTATTTAATTAACCCTAACATGTCATGTTAATCTATAAAATTAGTGTAATTCATCCGAATTCTTAATTTACATTTATATTGATATTTATAATATCAATTATTTTAATATTTAATAATTAAGGTAATTACTGAATCATCATTATGTCATAAATAAATTAAATAATTTAATGTCTAAAAATTATAAATAAAATACCATTATGTAGGAAATCTGTTTATATTTATAATGAATCTTTATAGTCGAATTTTTATTTTGTGTGACCCATTATAAAAATGGTTCAGTTATTATACTTTGTATTTAACTCTTTTAACTCTTCTTTAAAAAAATGTCCTAATCTAGTCCATGTGGACCAAAGAGGACCATATTTTATTCCTAAGGGGTTTTTTGGTCTAATTAATCTTATCCAATATAATTATAACATGTGTTATTGTAATTATAATATAATTTTTACCATTAATTACCCTTTTTACTTTTAACCGTGGTAAATAAAATTCAAAAGTTACATTTCATAAATAAAAAATTCATCCTGTTGAACCAAATTTTACTTACTAATGTCAAATTTGTCTCTATGATTTTAGAAAATAAACTCATATAAGTTGTAAAATTATGTTTTATGCAAATTTTTAAATGCTCCTAGAATGTGGGTAAAAGACGGTAAAAAGTTCAATAAAATTCTATATATCTAGATTTATTATAAAATGACACCAATGAATTAAATTGGACATATATAGGTATTATTTATCTATTTTCCCCTAAAGTAAATTAAAATAAAATAACTAATTACTTAAATAAAAATTCGGTTTTAAACAATAACGTAGTGTTTTTCACTATTCATCAAAAATTTAATGTTTTCTGAAAAATACCCAAAATTCACCCTAAGCTAATATAGATATTCCGAATTCGAAAATTAAGTCCATTTTGAAAAATAAAATTTTAAAAATTTTAAAATGCGGGTAGTACTATTCATAACTGCTAGTTTGATTGGTCATTGTGTGTTAAAAAACCATGTTGCGTATAACCCAAGCTACTGCATTTCAAAGGGAAACATATCGTTGAAGCTTGGGGTTTTACATTCTCCCCTCCTTAAAATAATTTTGTCCCTGAAATTTCTAAAATATTACTGCATAAAAAGATTCAGGTGGTTCTTCATCATAAGTTCCTCGGGTTCCCACGTTGCCTCTTCCATCTTATGGTTTCTCCATTGAACTTTTACCATACGAATCGTTCTGCTTCTCAGCACTTGTTCTTTGGGATCAGGAATATTGACAGGATCTTAACAATAAGAGAGATCAGGTTCCAGTTCAATTTCCTCATAGGTGAGTACATTTTTTGGTTCCGGTATATATTTTCTCAACAGTTATACGTGTAACACATCTTGTACTTTGGAGAGACTTGGAGGAATTTCCAAATGATAAGCCACCAATCTAATTTGTTCTAGAATTTTGAAATGTCTGATGTACCTGGAACTCAATTTACCCTTCTTACCGAATCGTATGTCACCCTTCCATCGAGATACCTTCAAGAAAACATGATCTCCTACTTGAAATTCCAAATCCTTCCTCCAATTATCGATATAGCTCATTTTCCTACTGAGAGCTACTTTGATGTGGGTTTGGATAATCTTCACCTTTTTCATTGTATCCCTAACAATTTCTGGGCCTATGAGTTTTCATTCACCAACATTATCCCAAAACGTTGGTGTGCGACATCTCCTTCCATATAACGCTTCATATGGTGCCATCTGAATACTTGAATGGAAGCTATTGTTATAGTAATATTCTACCAGAGTTAAATATTGATCCCACATACCTTGAAAGTCAAGTGAGAAAGATCTCAACATGTCTTTTAAGGTTTGAATAGTCCGTTCTGATTGTCCATTAGTTTGAGGGTGGTAGGCAGTGCTCAAACGATGTTCAGTATCCAAGGGCTTCTGAAGTCTTTTCCAAACTCAGGATGAAAAACTAGGATTGTGACAAAAAACAATCTATAGGGGTAAACCATGGAGTCTTACAACATCATTAATATATAGTCTTACTAGATGTTCAAGTGGTAAATCTTCTCTTATAGCAAAAAATGTGCTGGCATGGTATGGCGATCAACAATGACCCATATTGCCTCATTCCTTTTAGGAGTCCTTGGTAGCCCTAGTACATAGTCCATTATAATATTATCCCATTTCCAACCAGGCATGAGAAGAGGTTGCGTGAATCCTCCAGGCTTTTTCCTTCCAACTTTCACTTGTTGATAAACCGTACATCTTGACTCAAAATCAGCAATCTCCCTCTTCATGTTGTCCAACAAAAAATGTTCTTTCAAATCTCTATACATCTTGGCGCTCCCAGAGTGTATAGAGAAATTGGAGCTATGACCATCATCCAACAATTCTCTTTTTATATCACGTATATCGAGAACACAAAGTCTCTTCCCAAATTTTAAAATTCCATCTTCATATACGATGTCACTCAATCTCCCAACATTTAAAACATTAATCTTTATTTTAAACTCCTCATCATTATTGTAAGAACATTGTATCCTTTCTATTAAAGATGGTTTGACAACCATTTGAAAAAGTATTGATCTTTCACCTTCCATGGTTATTCCCAAATCCATCTTTACTAGATCTATGAAAATATAATCCCCTTCCACTATCATCTTGTTCAAAACTCCATGATTCTTTCTACTAAAAGCATCTTCCCCCTTATTTACCTTCCCTGGGTGGTAGTGTATTGTGAAATCATAATCCTTGAGTAGTTAAAGCCATCTCCTTTGCCTCATGTTGATTTTTTTGTGATAAAATATACCTCAAATTCTTGTGATCAGTATAAATCTCACATTTTTCACCATAGATATAGTGTCTTCATATCTTCAAAGAAAAGATTACAACTGCTAACTCAAGATCATGAGTGGGATAATTTTTCTCACGAATATTTAGTTGTTGTGATGCATAGAAAATAACTCTATCATTCTACATAAGGACATAATCAAGTCCTTTCTTTGAATAATCACTATAAATAACAAACCGATCATTCCCTGATAGAAGATTCAAGATAAGAGTGCTGACTAATCTTCTCTTCAATTCTTCAAAACATTCTTCACACTCTTTTTTTCCAAAAAAAATTAACCCCTTTACGTGTGAGCTTGGTTAATGGTATTTCCAACCGGGAAAAATTATGGATGAAACCTCGATAGTAACCTGTTAAACCAATAAAATTATCTACCTCAATTATACTCATCGGGGTTGGACATTCTCAGATTGCCTTGGTCTTTGAAGGATCAAAATAGATTCCATCCTTAGATACAATATTTACAAAAAAAGTAATCTTTTGAACCCAAAAATCACACTAGATAAACATCCCATATAATTAATTTCATTTGAGGGTTTTCAGAATAGTGCACAAGTGATTTTCATGATCTTTTTCTCTTTTTGAGTATACCATGATATCATCAATAAATACCACTACAAATTCATCAAGATATTCATTGAAAACACTATTCCTTACATCAATAAATACATTGGGTGCTTTAGTCAATCCAAAAGGAATTAATGTAAACTTGTAATTCCTGTACCTGGTTTGAAATGTTGTTTTCAGAATGACTACCTTCTTCACACACAACTAATGATAACCAGATCGAAGGTTAGTCTTTGACAAATATTGAGCCCCATTAAGTTGGTTGAATAAATCATCAATGCGAGGTAGGGGATACTTGTTCTTTATTGTTATAGCATTGATCTCCCTATAGTCAATGTACAACCACATAGATCTGTCATTCTTCTTAACAAAAATGATAGGGGCTCCCCATGGAGAAACACTAGGGTGAATAAATCCTTTATTACTAAATTCCTTTAGTTGTTACTTTAGTTCCACTAATTCCACAATGGCCATTCTATAAGGTGTCTACGATATAGGCCTTGAACAAGGAATTAAATCAATCGAAAACTCAATTTCTCATTCTGGAGGATGTCTAGTTAAATCCTCTAGAAATACATCAACATATTCTTGGAAAATAGGTACGTCCTATATTAAACCATTATTTTTCTCACCCATAATTATTTCATTCTCTTCCTCCCCAATAATTTAATTTCGTAGAGCTACTGGGGCTGGATCTAGAAAAGAATACGGTGGTGAAATTTCTGCTCTAAAGATAAGGTAATCCTTATCATCATCTAAAATTGTAACCTCATTAATCTTAAAATACATTTTCTCTTCATTGTATGAAAGATAATCTATTCCAAGGATTATAACAAATTCAATCATGGGTATGATGATGAGATTAGTAGATAAAGAGCATTTATATGCCCAAATGGGAACTAATTCACAAAACAATGGTGCGATGATACATCCCTTAGGAGTTTTGTCTAACAACTCACTTGTTATGTCTAATTGAAAATATGTAATTTTATTAGAAAAATTCTAAGACATGAAATAATGCGATGATCTGGAATCAAATAATGCATTGGATAAACTTGTGGAAACCATTAAATTACCTTCCACCATGTCTTTCAGAGCTTCAACCTCAGCAGTAGTGATCACATAATCTTCGCCTTTCTCCCTTGACCTTTTCTGAGGTAAGTTCCCTATGATCATAGGACATTAATTTTAATAATGTCCCTTTTCTCTACATTTGTAGCATTCAACATTGACAACCACTTTCTTTCCCTTGAAATCACGAGCTCGGTGGCCATTTTCACCACACTTGTAACAGAATCCCATTCCCTTCAGTCAAGTACTGGGGTGTTTATTCAAACATTTACCACATTATGGATATTCAACCATTTATTTATTCCCCTTATTTTCATTTCCATAGTGATTAGCAGATCTCTTCTTCTATTACTTTGCTTTGAAGTCATAAGACTTAGAGAAGTATTTTTCTGTCTTAATAGCGCATGAGAAATATCTTCATACGACGAGAAGGATTTCGACACTAATTATCGATGGATAAATGGTTTTAACCCATAAAATAATTGATCAATCATACTCATTTGGTTACGTATATAATCTATTCCATGCCTTACTAAACTTTTAATGTTAGCCTCACACTTTGCGACATTCTCATCCTCCCTTTACCTCATACTCAGAAATTGTCTTTCCATATCTGATCGATGGTCACGAGGAAAGTATTTTTATAAGAAAATCTCTATAAACTCCCTCCATTCCATGTTTGATACTTCATTATCTTCCATTTTTTTGTATTAATGACCACCATTGATCTGCATCTCTCGTGAGGCAATAAACTATCGTGAAATATTTTTCCCTTCTGCTACTCCCAAAGCATGATATATTTTGTCTTAGTAACTTATCCATTTCTTAGATACTAATAGATTTTTACTCCCATCGAATTTTGGTGTTTGTTGCCTCATAGAGCGGCCTAACATTGATCCTCCTCATTGTGAATCATGGTGCTCCATACGGGTAAGGTTATTATTTATAACCTGGGTGAGTTGTCCCAGTATGGTGATAAGTTGATCAGCACCAGTTGCATCAGCATCTCCACTATAATTATCTTGAGTAGGAGGGCAATACCTACATGGATTACGCGTTTTGATATGATTTCCATTCCTTCCACTAGGTAGAATTTCTAATCAATTTCATACAATAAATTAGTTTATGAATCGCAATACATAATTCCAAACATGTAAAACACTTAACATAAATTGAAAATTTAATGAATATAATCCATAATCATAAAAAAAATGTTTTCTCTAAGGAGGTATATTCTCATAAATCCTTCATAATGGTTTGTAAAGAAAATGGGAATAATCCAAAACATATCACACGGGAGTGTAATAACCAAGAGTGCAGCAAGGCCCGTTGTAATGTACCAGGATACCTCGAATCATGCCCGAAACTCCTTTTTAGAGTTTTCACTCCTAGGTTCATATTTTCCAGAGATGCCTCTACATTCTCATATTCATATCGGGTTATATTTCTCAGAAAATACACAAATTTACTAAAGTATCAAATTCTAGGATGTTATTCTATACCAATCCTCATAGTCTATCTTAGGGTAATGTGCTCTAATCATATTTTATCTAAATATAGTTTCCAAGGTTCGTACTAAACATCCTTTGATACTAACTATAATGCCCCGATCCAAGTTACCCAGATTCAGTGCGTTATTACATAACATTGGCATGATCACATTGGATCAAAATACAGAAAGACGGATCAATTTAGTAGTCTTGGAAGTATGAGATATATTTATAAGATTTACATAACATTATAAAATAAAAAACAACAACAAAATTGTATTCATTGACCAAATTCATCCCTTAGACTATCCTTGCAGGAGAATCATAATATAATTATTTGCATCCTGGGAAAAATAATAAATAGAAAGGGGAGAGCTCAGATTCTCAATAAGGATAACAATATAGCGGAAACATTCAAGATTAAGCCTAAAATTTCAAGGAAATGTATAAGACTAAAACACAAGACATTTAAAAATAAACTTCATCCTAATATGGAAATGATAAATCTAATAATTCCATTTACTTATTCACATAGATATTCTACTAGTCGATTAATCACATGTGATATCAATAGCCAATTTCATAATGTTTGAATGTGTAATGCCAGACTTCATAACCACATAGTCAAGGCCTTATTCCTAGACAAACAAAAATATTTTGTCAAGGAATTGTGTCAAGACACGAGTTTGTCTCATGAAACCTACAGATGCATCGAGGATCTATAGTAGGCTTCACCCGTCACTTACTAAGTCCAATGCATTCCTCATATGAAAATGTTTAAACATAACATAAACATTCGTATTAAAACTGGCATATGAAATGTCAATAATTTATCCAAAAACCATGAATGGTGTAAAAATAACACATCCACATTCAAAAATATCACAAAACTATCAATAAAATATGGAATATTTGTATCACAATAAATGAACTTCAAACAAGCTTAAAATCCATCAAAGGATGTTGACATATATGGAACCAAAACTTTTTGTAGAGAAATATCTCTTTCTTTTTTTAAATCATTTAAAAGTCATATAATTATAATAGAAAACATTTATTTTGAAAATATTATTATAATATTTTATTGGAAGCTTCAACAATGTTATAACGGTGGAAAATATCTTCACCCACCGTATGAGTTTAAAAAAGACATTCTTACTTTAATTTTGTCGAGAAGGTCATAAAGTACCTTGTTTGGAAAATGAATGAAAGATTCCTTTCAAAAAAAATGTGGTAAAATAAGGTTATATTTGAATTTAAAATATAGTTTAGTAAATATTAAAAATGTTTTGAATTACATTTCTAAGAAAACACGGATGTGGATGGTAAAGAGGTCCTAGTAGATATTTATGTATTAACAACCTCAGATAAGTAAATAGATTATAGAATTAACCCTTACCTTGTAATTTTCCTTAGTCAATGGTATGTTAAAATCATGCATAATAGTTACAATATATTTATTAAATTATAAATTAACTATATACATAAATATGATATCATATATGATCCTATAATATTTCTTTGTTAATAATATTTCAGTGGTATCATCGTTTCGGGTGTTAACTAATTCGTTTTCCTTTATATGCTTGGTTATGTAACCATGTTTCTTCTGTATAGGATGTATTTTATTCATATAAATAATTATATTATGTTCTTAAACATTATTTTTAATTATAAAATGAAAATTATTCTTGAATGATTATGATGGGGAATGAATCTCGTCGCGTTTGGGGAGACGGTAATCCGAACGTAGACACGAGCGACAAAATCATTATATTGATGGTGAAATGGTATGTAATTTGATGGTATATCATATATATAGAATAATTAAAATGTCATATTTATAATTTAAATTATTTATACTCATTATTATACCCATCCAAATAATGAAGTGTTTAAATAACAAACTACACCACGACATGGAGACGGTAAGTCATACGTACACACGTATGATGACTTTTTCATTTATAGGATGGATAGAATAAAGAATATGGTTGTACCATATTTATAATAACATAAATGTATATAGAAGGTACTATAGTTATTATTTTGTTATGGAAACAACAAAGAAATAAGAAGTGGAAAAAGAAAAGAACTTGAAATATGGTGGTGAAATTATTACCTTTTCTTCGGGTGTTTCTTTTTGAGTTGATCAAAAGGGCTCCATAGGTTGGATTTATGATCAATGTAAGGCCTCTAGGATGAAGGTAGGATATTTGAGACAATATTTGGGCAGGTTTTGGAGGATAAAAATGTCTTAGGATGTGTGAAATTAATATAAGGGGAAGTACCCTTTTATAAAAGAGGTGATGGCCACTTTAAGGAAAGGTTGAAATATTATTTTATGATAAAATCATATTCAGTTTTTAATTTCTCAAAAATGATTTATTTCTAGGATAATGTAGGGATTTGTCTAAAACATCTCAACCAATAGGTTTTAGGTAGGTTTAGGTCACCATATTAACCCTATCCTTTAGATTTAACTCTTAGTTAAATAGTTTGACATTTACCATGTCTCTTTGTATGTTTATATTATATGGTTAATAAAAATACTATTACAAGAAAATCGAAGCCCAAGTGGTTAATTATTAATATATATAACCTAATCTAAGTTATTTGGCCAAAAATTATATTTTTAATAATATTATATCAATTAATAAAATAGTATTTGTTTTAAAAACTCAATTTTCTCAATTTTGACACTATTTAGTATTTGACATTTTTGAAAGCCATGAAAAAATTAGCACTTAGAATAAAAATTATTTAATCAACCCTAACATGTCATATTAACCAAAAAATTTATTGTAATTCATCAATAGCCTAAATTTACATTTATTTGGATATTTATAATATCAATTATTTTAACAATTCATTATGAAGGTAATTACTACATTATCATTGTGTCATAAATAAATTAAATTATTTAATGTCTAAAAATTATAAATAAAATACCATTATGTAGTAAATATATTTAAATTTATAATTAATATTTATTTTCTAATTTATATTATGTTAAACCCTATATTAAAAATGGTTTAGTTATTGGACAAAGAATTTAACTCTTTTAACTCTTCTTTAAATAAAATAATAATAAATGTTCTAATCTAAAAAAAGTGGACCAAATAGGATCATATTTTATTTCTAAGTTGGTTTTATGTCGAATTGAACTTATCCAATAGAATTAGGACATATGTTAGGGTAATTATAATACCATTTGTACCTTTAATTACCCTTTTTACTTTTAACTGTGGTAAATAAAAGTCAAAAGTTACTATTCACCAAAAATTATTTTCATCTTATTGATCCAAATTTTACTTACTAAGGGAAACCATGTCTCTCGGATATTAGAAATTAAACTCACAGAAGTGGTAAAATTTTATTTATGCAAATTTTCAAATGCTCCTAGGAGGTGGGTAAAAGACAGTAAAAAGTTCAATAAAATTCTATATATCTAAACATATTATAAAATGACTCCAATGAATTACATTGAACATTTATTGGTATTATGTATCTATTTTGACATAAAATAAATTAAAATAAAATAAAAAATTACTTAAATAAAAAGTGAGTTTTAAACAATAAAGTAATGTTTTTAACTATTCATTAAAAATTGAATGTTTTCAGAAAAATACCAAAAATTCACCCAAATCTAATTTTGATATTATGAATTCAAAAGTAAAGTCCATTTTAAAAAATAAAATTTATAAAATTTCAATAATCGTGTATTACTATTCATAATGGCTAGTTTGATTGGTCGTGGTGTGTTAAAACTCCTTGTTGAGTACAACGCAAGCTACTGCATTATTCAAAGGGAAACATATCATGGATGCTTGGGATGTTGAATCTATCCTAGTGGAATGATTAGGGAATTCATTGGGGAAAACATATTGAGTGGTATACTCACCCCTAATTTGTCACTTTAGTGGTTCAAGAGATGCAATCTTCCAGTACATGGGAAAAGGTAGAGTATGCCGTGTTTTTTTGAACCACCTTGTGGTACTTGTGTTGTTTGGTGATTAAAAAGCATGGATCTTGTGGAGCATGGAGTATTATGATATTTTGGGATTCTTTATCTATTCATCCACAGTATACATTGATAACTGTTTGGTCTTCCATCTTTTTCACTTTGGAGTGGTTTTGATATGAAAAATGTAGTTTAGTTTTCTTTATTTTGTTTAGGCATAATTTAGTGAATTGTTTGGTTTTTCTTTGTTGGTTCAGTGGTTTTTTATTTGAGGGTAAACCATCCCCCACTTGTATTTTAAACCCTTAGGCATTTATATCCATCTTTGGGAATCTGGGGATGTTTCTTAAGGTCTATTAATGATTTGTTATATTATAAAGCCAATAGGAATAAGTGGGTCATTATAGTATCTAATTACCCAATTATATGTTTCTTAAAAAATATCTACATTCTTATGGAATTTAATTATTAATTTGATTTCATTTTAAGGGGTTTTTGATAAAAATAATACCACAGTGGAAATGGTTTAATGATATAATCTATTTTTATGGGGATCTTTATGCTTAAATTATGATGATTTAATGATTTGATCAATAAATTTAAAATCTAACAGATATTATTATCATTTATTTATTTTTAAATCCTATAATTGATCATTCATTTTTCTTTTATTTATGTAAAATAAATTAAAATCTATAATTTTATGGAAAAAGGATTTCATTTCACACTTCGGTATGAAATCATTTAATCAATGCCCATATCTTTTTTTATTGTTTTATAGAATTTATTTTAAATTATCTAGTTATTTTAAAAAAAACATTCAGTATATATATATTTTAAATGAATATTCATATAATTTAATAAAATAATATTTCATACTTTTTACTAAATATTTGAGAATATTTTTTGTTTCAATTCACCCAACATGAATGGTTTTACCTTCCATCATTAATATCCATTTAAATAATTACTATTTTTCTAAGATTAATTTTTTATCTACATGTAATATTATTTCAATACCATCTTGATGTTTTTAAATTTTAAATAAGTGATTTTGGAATAGAAATGTTATTTTTATCATGAAACGTTTCAATGAAATTTTAATGTTATCTTTAACTATAACAACGTCCATTGATGTTTATTATTGATTACTAGGTATATTATCCATTGTAACAATATTTATTATTTTATATAGATGATTAGTTTTTATGGTTTTTAAATTTTTTTAAAACCCATTTACATTCCATTGAATAGGAATTGATGTAATGATCGATTTTCTTATGATCTTATAGTATACATGTGAATAGATTTTGATTATATGAAATGTGGTTACATTATAATTTATCAATATGTAGTTGTATTTTAAATCAATGATGATTTGTTCCAATGTAAACCATGGATAGATGGTTTCAATATAAATCATTGATAAGTGTTTCCACAATAGCCCGCCAATTCATTGGGTAATGATGAAAAATATGATAAAATCCTAACAGTCGATGATTTTAATCAACACCTAAACCATGATTGAGGAAAAATGATTGAATTTACTCACAATTAAATTTTGGAAATGACACGGTAAAAATTTAAATTATTGGAGTTTTTTAATTATGATTATATTATTGGTGATCCTTGACTAGTGAAGTGATTTTCTATGAGAATTAGAATTCTAAAAACATGTTTATTATTCTTATGATATGATATCATCACCGATGATTCATTATTTTGAATTACACACACTTATTTCTTATTTTATGATTGAAAAAACCTTATTTCATGCTTTATGATTAAATATTTCCAAATTATTTGGTATGTTTAATATAGGTTATGATCATGTTCTCATAAAAAAAATACTTATTTGATCTTCTATTATGATCAATAATTCATATTTATTATTTTTACCTCTATTGAACTTATAAAATCACTCATTATTATACTTCCCTCCCCCATGTTATAATGATATTTTTTAGGACGCTATTTCAATGAAAGGTGATTGGTCTAAAGAAAATAAGTGGAAATGGTGTGGAACACTTTTGTATCAGATGTTAATTTTACCAATTTTTTAAATACATTATGCATTTTTTGTAATAATTTAGTATGTATTGTTATATGAATCAAACTTGGTTATTTATAATTAAAAACAATACATATTATTAAATATCATCAATGAAAGGTAATTTTACAATGAATAAGTATAATGTAAAACTTTTTCCACCTAAAATCATTATCTTATATAATTACTCGGTCATAAAAATAATAGAAACCCAAAAAAATAATATAATAAAAAATAATATTAAAATTTTAAAACAATATAATCCCTTACATATTACTAATAGAGATTTAATATTTTTTTTAAATAAATGTTTGTGATGAATACTTGAATATTTTAATATATTAACCCACACTTCATTTCCAAAAACATCATTAAATTTTATTAAAATCCATTTAATCTATTAGTTCAATGAAAAAAACAATGTTTCCCAAAATGTTTTATAATTGGGAATAGGAAATTAAACATTTAAAATACCAAGGGAATCTCACTAGGTGAAAAGAATATTTTAAAAAAATTAATGGAGAAACTATGATGGTTCCTCAATCACAAGACTATAAAATTTCATATTAACTAAAACCAAATCACAAAATTAAGAGCGACCTCTCTATGTTAATGAACAAGATCTGATGGATTCTATAATACATAATAGACAAACTAATAAGATGATTTTTACCATATTTTTATTCTACAATATGAAATAAAAATTGATAAAGTATTCATGTAATTAAAGTATCATCTTGAAAACCACATTAGAGTCTCTTAAATCACAATTATCATGTGATGTGTTAGAAATAAATAATTCATTTCTTTTGACTGTGATAAATAATTTTAGCTATGATAAAAAATAATGGTTTTATATTGATATTTTATACCATTAAAAATATATTACGACAATAATTTTGTTCCAAATAGAAAAAAAAATTATGTTACATTATAGGATATAAAATTATAACACCCTAAAATCACTCAAATCAGACATTTTTTTACATGAAGAAAAATACAATGATAAATTTGTCAAAAAGGTTTTTGATGTTATAATAATTCACACTATAAACCCAAACCATCCATGAAAATCATTCAAAAAATATTACTATTTTTCTATTAATCCTTTTACTAGGAGAAATAAAATAAGAATATATTATATTTCCAATATTAACATCAAAAAATAAATTTAAATAAAAAATTTACAATTTAGTACGTTAATACAAACTACGTAATTATTATTATTTATAAACACCAAACATTTACCCTCTAATGTATATGGATCCCATATAAGAAGTAGAAATTATGTATATTTGGAATATTAATAAAATATCAAGATCATTGCAAATATACACAATAATATCTTAGTCAACATTCATATCATATACATTACATCACACTCAGTTGTGTCCTATAAATAGAGGAAAATGATTTAACTAATAAATTGATCTCTAAAAATATATATTTAGAGTAATATCATATGAAAATTAATATACATACATCATGTTTATCTAAAAATAAATTATCAAGATTATATCACTGAAGGAATATTCACTTCCTAATTTTTTTTAAAAAGCATGGGGTATAAAAAAATAAATGTTTTTATATCAATTTTAAATATAATACCCTATAGTATAATGAAATTACATATATTTTAATGACATTAACTCACACCATTATTATAATTACATTAATTTAAAATTTGTAACAGTATATGGATATTTCTTTCTTTAATTTTATTTTGATTAAAATCAATACCCCTATATATTAATTTAGGTAATTCATATTTTTTCTCAACAGCTTGATGATGCATGAATCATATAAGTAATCTAAAATTTTATCATGAAGTAATTTTTTTAATAAATCATTCCATTATGTAATTTTTTTTCAACAAATCATTCATTTATATATTACTTTATGAAATAAAATCAAACTATCATAATTTTCATTGTTGGTGATGTTCATTAACATTATTTCAATCAGAAATATTTATAACAGCCATCCATTTCCAATTCTTGATCCAATGTTATTGTTCCTAATTATTTGATGTTTAATATATACTAGGGTTTAATATACATTATTGGTCATTTTTTAGGATTTCTATATATTTTTGTTAATTTGATTTTGAAATATAATTTTTTTTCAACTACCCTTATTTCTATTTTTTATTTTCTATTTAGTTTACATTTTGATTTTGTAACCATATTAATTATTCATCTCTAACATTTTCAAATGATATATAACTTAATTTAAAATTCAAAATGAAGTCCTAATTTTAAAAAATATCACCATTTCAATTTTTGTTGTGATTTTGATTCAAAATATTTTATGAGAACAATTTGTGACAAATTATATATCATGATGATCCTACCATAATCACTACAATTGTTGTATAATATTTCATGCATAATAAATATATGACCTAAATTTAAAATTATATGATGTTGTTTGACTCCAAAATTTTTATATCACTATAACAAATTTTTTTATCTATATAAACTACTATTTCTTATTTACTGACTCATAATTCATTATTTTCATTTTATAACTCTCAATATAACTTGTAAGAAATTTATAAATTATATTCATAATATATTATCAGGGGAAATATAATTATTTCTTAAACAATTGTAATAACTCAAAATTTTAGAATTTTACATCATTCTATAATGTTAATGTTATTGGTTATTATTAGAGTATTGATATCAATTAGCTTAGTGTATTTGAGTGATGTTTAATTCATGAAAAATAAACATAAATTTCCACTACCAAAAATGGTTGAAATATGATCATTACATACTAATTTTTTCATCAAAGTGAATACCCCTGATTATAACATCCACCATGGTGATGATATAAAAATATTTTAAATACAAAATTTCTTTGTATACCTTAATGGTGATAAGATTAATTAATTTAAAAAAATCTATAAGGAAATTATTTTTATTTTTTTTCTTTTTTAAAAATATTTTATTAATAATTTTATTTCATAATTAGTTATCATGTTATAAAATATATGAACTGAATTATGACTTAATGAAGTCCAGTATGTATATGTATATATATTGATATTAATCAGACATCATTGATGATAAAAATTAATTTAATATTTGTTTTATAATCCTTAAGAACTCATCATACACAAACAAATAATTTTAATCGATTACCTAATTTTAATGGTTTTTTTTAAAAATAATTCTATTATAATTACAGAAGTGAATAAAAACATATGTTGATTAATTTTAAATCATGTTTTGTGAAGATAAAATATTTTTTAATTATTTATGTGTCACATATGTTTCTATAGGAAATTATGAGACAATAATATACCCACTCGATGTTGATTGGAAAAAAAATATTTAATGATGATAATTTACAATTGTAAATCGTAATGACAATATTAAAAAAATTGTTTTGAAATTATCTTGAAGAATAATTTTTTATATATTATTTGTCCATGTGTAGAAAAATTAAGGAGAATAAATACTAATCAAGTGCTTGTTGATTAGCCAAAATATCACTTATATCATATTCTATTCAATACCTAAAATAATTTTTTATTATTTTCATTATTGACATAAAATATTGTTACATTTATAATAAAATTAATTTTATTGAAAACAATTATCATCTTAATGTTTTTATAATAATGAACATCATGATAAATAAAAATAATTTTTTATTCAGAAATAATTTTTTGTAAATATAATGAGTCATAAATCTTCATTATTTAAATTCAATGACTGAATTTTTATTTGATTTTTATATAATTTAAATTTATTATTTAAATTATTGATACAATAAAATTATTCAAGCGGTATTTGTATAAATTTTATCTTATTTCTCATTAATATTTGATAAATTAATTAATTTTATGATATATACTAAACGTTAAATTGTATGATAAGTAATGAATTTAACAAGATTTTATCATGTCTCTACACATGCATATGCATTTACATTGAATTATATGGTGTAACCTCTTTAAAGTAGATATATTTTAAAAAAAGATTTAGAAATAAGTTATAAATTTTTAATCACCTACTCTGTGAATAACCCAAATCATTTTTATTATAATATGAATTAATTAGTTAATAATCAACCATCTGTTCTGGTGATTATTATGAAAATATTATTATTTAATTTTTTGTATACATTGAAGTTATTAATAATGAACAATGGTAGAACATTAAGATCATATACACGTGAATATATATAAGTTTAGAATAAATTATTATAAATCCAATATCAATTAAATACAATTAATAAGCTAATATTTGAATGTTTTTTATTATAAGTTTTTCAATGTTAGTATACACTAATGTATGTACACTGATTGTCCAAAAAATAAATCATTGTATCTTGATGAATTAATATATACTTATCTAGTTATTAAAATTATTTTAAATATATCATTTTAATATTAGAAGTCACACTGGAATATATGTAATGTTAATTTTTTCATTTATAATGAATATCATAGAGAGATAATGGGTAATGGAGTTTTCAAACATATCTATATAAAAAATCATAAAAAATATATATTCTAATAATTTTTTGTTTCTATAATTTTTCACTATATATAATTCAATCATTTATTTTAAACATTATGATCAATAATATTAAAATATGTAATATGTGACTAACTATTTATGTCATCCATATTAAATTATAATTAAAACTATTGATATTAGTATACCAGAGAATCAATTTATCGATAAAAGTACAAGTATCCCTAAGGTGGAAGAAATTAAATTTATTTTATTCATTTACATAATATAAATTTTCACATGTTAGGTAATTGTTATGAACACCCCTTTTTGGATGATATATAATAAACACATTTTGTTACCATAATTTATATATAATATGATAAATTATTATTTAATTAACTTATCAAAATTTTCCTTAATTATTGACTATCGAATTAAAATGGGGTACCCAGCTACATAAAAAATCAATATTACAAAAAACATGAAAATATTTAATGATCACATATATCATTTTTTTGTATATGTTGCATGATTTTTATTTCTATTAAAATAAATATTAAACTAGACATACTATTTGTTAAATGGTCTAGTAGATCCATCCATCAAATTATTACAATAAATAATTTTGCCCAATGTGGTTGATATCAAAAATCTAAGTATACAGTATTGAGTTCTATATGATATGATAAAATAGAATAATTTTTTTTCATGTATGTTATTCAATAATTATATTTTACATCTATATAAAATGAATATAATGAATATAATAATAATTTGTGTATATTATCTTTGAATTTTCACTAGTTTCGGATAAATTATTAGATATCATTTATTGGTTTATATGATAAATTTTAATTTCTAAATCCCTTTACAAACACATTTATATCAAACAATTATAAGATATGTTGTAATAAAAATAATTTTCCCTTAATAATTTCAACATATGATTCATGTAAACTTTACTATAATGATTTTTATCAAAATTACTACAACCAAAAATATATATTACTTTACTATTTGAAATGTTTTTTTTTTGCATGGAACTATTTGAAATTTCATTCTTTAGAAAAAAATTAATTAAATTTATTTTTTGACCAAATGAAATTTTAATTTTTTATCTAAAACAAATCCTTGAATACCACATCTCTATGTGAAACACAAATGGGATTAAAATTCCTGAACCATATCAAAAATTATGTCTCTTTCACCAATTGTGATAAATTATAATATGAGGTGTCCTATATAACATATATTTCATGAATATTTCATAAGTACTAGTATAATAAAAATGATATAAAAAGTGTTTTATCATTTCATTATTTATATGAATAAATGATTCCATAATAATCCAATTTTTTTTGGATAACATCAATTAACTATAACTGTTTAAAAATTTATAATGTTTTTTTATAAAAAAATTAATTATAATGTTGTTTTATTTTAATATAATCATCCCGATTATATAAAATTATATTTAGGAATAATTTTATATATTTATATAAAATGTCATTTTAAATATTAACAATATATTTTATTTGTGATATAATTTTCACAAATGGATATCATAATGAATATATTTGTCCCATAATTATTAAAAATTAATAAATATATGTTTACCACTAATGGATATAAATGTAAATTTTAAATATCCCTCTCACCAAAAGATCCTATCATAGGTCAGTAATTGATAAAGAGATATTATAGTTCCTAAAGACCACCTCCCATGGGCCACATGTTGGTGAAATTACCAAAAGATATATAAATCATTCACAAGGGAGGTATTTATTTTAATGTAAATTTATTTAGTAACAGATAACATGAAAATTCAAATGAAAAAACCATGTATAAAGAAAAAAAGTGATCCCAACACATTATGAATGTCATATATTACATGCTACATCATAAAAAAAATAGAAAATCATCAACAGTGATCATAAATCCCAATGGATCATGAAAAACTCCTCAAACTAGTAATATCCAGTTCAATAACCAACCAACTCCTTTTGACTTATAAAGAATATAATATAATCATATATTTAGAATACTATGTATACATTTTAGTATCAACGTAGAAAAATATCAAGAAAAATATGAAGAAGTGTATTAATGACCATTGATATGAAAAACAAACTACACATTCACTAATGAAGGGTAAACATATTTTCCAATTCTAATCATTTCATAATCCTAATATAACAATTTAAATTATGTAATTAATTTCTTAAACCACATACATATATATAAGGGAATGTACCACACTTCCACATCTCGTCAGATTATCACTCTCATGCCACAATGACTCACTTAATATTCTAATCCCTTCTATATGTAATATTATAACTCATGCAATCATATTATATCCATTTCTACATCAAATGAATCTTAAAACCAAATTATCTTCCCCATCCCATATGAATTCAAGTGTATTCATGGATGCTCTTATAGCCTATGTATATGAATTTTTCCTCATTCCATTATATCCCCAATATAAACACCATTGGGAATCCAAATCCCAGATATCTAGATACAAATATGTGTTATACATAAATCCATTAAAGCTTGTAAAATAAGGTATAGTAAAACATAGATGCATCACAAACCGTTTATAAAGAAATCATATAGAATAATCCATTATTTTTTAGGATATTATTAATCATCTTATGTATAAATTAATAACTAATCTAGTTAATCCATTTCTATTTATATTTTTTAGGAGATCACCTACCAAAACATTTGGGTGTCATTTTCACAACCGTTACTAAGTGGATGTTTCTAAAATTAGAAACTATGAAATATATCACTCAAAATCTACAATAAGAGAAAATTTCTTGAAATGGCTAATATGTCCCTAACATCATATAGGTTCCCTATATACCAATATTATGGTCTGAGTCCCAATTCTTAAAACAAGAATGAAATAAATTTTTATTTAAATAAATAATCATTAATTAATATAATTTAGTTTTTACATCCATGACTTATAATTTAATCCTTAAAACCAATTCCTTGGTTAATATAAATCATTCAAATATATTATCATGATTATAAACAAATATGAATGTAAATAATCAACCATGATCATTAATAAAAACAATTCAATATTTCATTACTTATCCATGCACTCTTGGAATCAACATATTCCACCACATCAATCATCCACATTCCCTAAATAAGGTAAATCCACTTCATGATGTCGAAAATAACTCACATTAATAAAAACTAATTGTCTATCCAACAAGATCGAATAATGAAATATTTATATTTCATAATGAGAATTACTCGAATTAAATAATTCTTGAGCAACTATATTCATTAAATGGACATTACACATAATATCAATTTGTCCGAACATCATTGGAACCTACCATTACTTCCACCACAAGTTCCAATTGAATTATTGAAAATCAAATATACCAAATACTCATTCCTCTGTCCCATTTCTCATCAAATAATTCCAAAAAAAACATGGTTATCAATGTAACGTCCCGACCCGGGTACCACAAGAATGTTCTCGAAGCCAGTTTTCTACATGACCTCAAGCATGCTTCGCCTTATGCTAGAGGATACTAATTAGGAGTGAGGGTCTAGTAAGTCATTCATGAGGAGACTATAACCTCATTTATCAGAGTAAAACACCAATAAAAATATGTAAATAAATAAGGAAGCATATATATAACTAGAAAAATACTCATGTAACAAGATACCGAAACAGGAAAACAATACTCAACTGAAATTGAAAACATTATATGCCAATATAAGTTATAATGGAATATAATGAAACTAAAATTAAAGACACCAGGAAACCCTATGTGTTTTCCAAATCACATCTTGTTCCCACCTCCATGCTCCGTCCCCAATCAATAACTTATCCCTTGTCCATTGCACTTATCCAGTCTTATAGAAATATAATCTATTCGGGTATTGATCAAGAACCATGAATAGGGTGTGAGTACAACATTGTAGGCCACCTCAACGGTGTCTAAAACAATTCCAATAAAAATAAAATGCATACAGTTCTATAAAAAATATGTATAATACATTGACAAAAAGTCTTTAAATTATCATTTATTTTTATTTGACTACATTAAATCTAGGGTTCTCAAGGATACCCATACCTCAATACTAGAATCATATTATATTGGATCTTGAAGTATTCCCTATGTAATACCATATTTTAATACCTTATTCTTGCCAAATCTCAAACTATTAATGGTGCTACGATATCCCAGTACCTGATTCGACTCATGTCGAAGCCTATTATTCTCATGTGAGGCCATAACGTAGAGTTCCATTATTTCCATTCATTAATTTCACATTTAAAAGGTACATTTCCAAAGTTCCCAATCTCACAAACATAATTTTGATGACCATGATACCATACTTACTCTTCAACAAAATTACCATGTTCCTATTCTCTTTACTCATAAGCATAATGACCATGTTATCATGTATACTTATCAATTTAGATTTACCATGTTCCCATTATCTTTTCTCATATGTATGATGGCCATGTTACCATTAGTACTTTCAAATTTAGAATAATTATGTTCCTATTTATTATCACCTAATTAATTCAACAATTAATTATCCATCCCAATCCTAATACTAATTCAACATTTAATTAAACACATTCATTACATTAGTTAACTCAAAAGTTGACTAAGTGATTCAAACCAATAAATAAATCATCAATTAATTAATAAATATCACAATTCATATTCCATAATTAATTTTCTAGAAATAATTATCTCATTCTAATATCAAATTTCCAAAATTAATACCACTATTAATTATCTAGATCATATTTTCTATGGTACTTAATTGATCCAAAATTAACTATATCAACATAGCCATTTTAGTATCTCATAATTAATCCCCTGTTTAATTACCTAATTGGTCATCCCCTTAGTCTCCTGATTTATTCCCCAGTTAATAACTTATTTCATAAAATTTCAATAACTCAATTGGTCAATTAAATAAAACCAATTCAAGAAAATAAATTAATAAAGTATTATAGAAATTATAAAATCTTGAATATACATATTGAATCCAAGACTTTGGGAATTATATTTATACCACCTGCCTTGATTCGTTGATGGGCGTTTACATCATAAAAATCCCAAAAATCTAAGCAGTATAATGATGTTGATAAAATATTCGGATCTAAATCCATAAACCAAAATAAATATCAATGATATAATGATATAATAAATCTATATCTAGATCCAAAGTCTTAGATCTATAACTCACTCCATAGGTATATATCCATGAAAATATAGGATATCTTCCATGAAAAGATCAAGGAAGAGAAAAGAATGAGCAGGATACGCATCAAGATGAGATCCACTTACTTGGAGAAGAGCGGTTCTTCAATTCAGACTTTGAATCTTGAATAATAAGGGTTTTTATGGATTTGGAAACCCTATAGAAAGCTTTGGGATCACCCAAAATCATCATTTCTTGAGCCAAGGTCGAATATGAGGTCTTTTAGTGGTTCAGGGGATTTTAAAACCAATTTTCAAATGAATAAAACCCTTGTGCATAGTTTCTTTGTGAGGGGAACATGATTAGGTTAAACCGTGAGCCAACTGTGCGGTCCTCATTTCCAAGGGTTTCAAAATACCTAGGGTTTGTGTGCATTGTTTTTCAAACCATACACCGGCCATGTGAACCTCCCTACCTGGGTTTGCACGGTTAGCTAGTCTAGGTGTACGATTTACCTTAATTGTGTGACAACCATTCACAACCCCATTTTCTCAAATTTTTTCATAAAAATACACCCAAATGCACCATAATTCATAACTCTATCTAGGGTACTTATATAAGACAGAAATTACCTAAAATCTCACCTAAGATAACTTCAGAAAAGTTCTAGATCTTAAAAACTCCACACCATATAACTACTCATCATTGATTAGTACCTCTAGGTTATTCTATAATTCTGAGCCAAAAATAGTGACCCACTGAGACCTCATATCTTCTTAATTTTTCCATTTTCCTATTGAATGTATACATGTTTCCATATAATAAAAACTATCAGCACGGTCTTTCCTCACAACACTTTTCACTACACGTGTGAGATGATGCTAAAAAGATAAATCTATCACAAGGTAATCCCCATCCACATCGATCACATGATAATGGTTGGGGTGATACCACTGAAATTATGATACATAGAAAACATCATTCATAGCATTGTATATCTATGGAAGAGCCATTCGGTACAACACCGAACTGATTCTTTCCACTATCTCAAATAGTCCAACAAACCTGGGCACCAACATGCCCTGCTTCAATATCCTACGGTGATCAAACCTAGGTGAAACCTAAAGGAACACACAATCACCCTCTACAAACTATAGGTGTTTTCTCTGTCTGTTGATATCATAATTCCATCTACTCTGAGCCATAACTATATATTTCTAAAACAACTATACATGATCCTTTGTCTCTTGTATGAGACTATGTCCCAACAACTCTGAATCAATAGCTTTCATCCAGCATCGAATTGAGCTACATGTCTTACCATAAAGAACCCTAAATTGTGACATATTTATAGTTTCTTGATAACTTTTTTTATAGGCTAAATGAAATAAATCCAAGTGCTTCTTCCATGATCCATCGAAGTCAAACACACATGCCTGTAGATTATCCTCAAGCAATTATGTAGTGGGTTAGAACAGACAATCTCTCTGTGGGTGGAAATTCATAATTAATAATACTTGTGAGCAAAATGATTTCATCCTGATCTATCAGAAACCTGAATAAAATCATGAATCACTACCTGAAACTATAGTCTGTGGAACTCTATGAAGACAGACTATCTTTCGAATGTACAGTTCTCCCAACTAGTCTTCTTTAATGGTTTCTCTAATATATATGAAATGTTATACCTTTTTCAATAGATCCATGATGACCTAAATAGTGTCATTCTTTCTAAGAATCTTCGAGATACCCAACCCAGAATAAATGGTCATGCCATCCCATTACCATTCCAGAATAGGAAATTATTGTAGTAAACCTCCAGGACATTGATGCTCTGCCTTCACTATATTATAGGTGAAGCATATTTTCACAAACCGTGTTATCTACTTTTTCATGTCTAGCCACAAAAAAATATTTTCATAGGCCATGGTACATTTTGGTTACACATGGATGCATCACCCACTTCGAGTCATTAAATTTTGGTATAAGCTCCTCTCACATCCTCATAGGTTCCAGAACTTGATTCTTCGCATATATGATATCATATTCATCTATCCACCAATACTAAGATGTCTCCCTATCTTCAAATATTTACCTCAAGTTTAAGAACATTGGATCTTTACACTGTTTATCTCTGATCTATGTCAAAATTTTAGACCCCACTATAACTAAAACAAGAGTCATATACTCCTGACTCTCTTGAACCACCACATGCATTTCAGCTAGCAAGGTCATCATCTTCCACTCTTTAGTCGAATCCTAGACCATATGAGTCTGATTTTTCCTTCTCAAGGTATCATCTACACTATTTCCCTTCTTGGGTGTATATGTTTGTTCAAAAGTGAAAGACTTCATATATTTAACCCATCTCCGCTACTTGGGATTCAAATAACACAATGAAAATATATACTTCATGATCTTATGATATGTAGAGACTTTTAACTTCTCCCCAAAAATATAGTGTCTCCAACACTTAGGAGAATAAACCCATGTTTCCAATTTGAGGTTATGCATAGGGTAATTCCATTCATGAGGCCCTGACTACTGAGATCCATATTCCCCAACTCGATCTCCCTACATCAGCACGGCTCCATGTTTGATCCCAAAAGAATCAAAATAAATCGTATATTCTTAACCTGACTTAGGTAGGATCAAAATTGGTGATGATGATATGATCTTTTTCAACTTTAGAAAATATATCTCAAAATATTCTAACCATTCAAAATTACCTCCCTATTTGGTTAATCCGGAAAGTGACGCTGCCAAACAAGAAAATTATTAGATGAATCAATTATAATATCCATCTAATCCTAGAAATAATTGGATATCAAAAACATTATTGGGATTCCCCTAAGAAAACTCTTACAGAAATTCTCTAGGTCCAATAACACACCTTCGTCTGAGATGATGTTCCCTAAGATGTCTACATGGTCAATCTAAAAAATGCAGTTAGATAACATGGTGTATAACTAATTCAATTTCAGAGTACCCAGGAAAATATCATGATGGTAGACATGATCATCCTAAGTGTTGGAGTACATCAAGATGCCATCTACAAACACCACCACAAACTAATCTAGATGTGGATGATGTATCATGGTTATTAATGTCATAAACATTGTTGGTTCATTTATCTAATGAAGCGGCATTACAACAAACTCATAAAGGTCATACCAGCTTTTTTAAGTAGTCCTCTATATATCATAACTCCGTAATATCAAATGGTGAAACCATGATCACTAAATTGATCATTGAGAACACACAACCTCTAGAAAATTGGTCAAATTGATTGTCGATACATGGAAGAGGATATTGATTCTTCACATTCATTTTTTTCAACATCTGGTAATTGAAATGTAATCGTAAACCCACATCAGCCTTTTTTTACGAAAAAACAGGTGATTCCCAAGGTGACAAACTTGGATGGATAAATCCCTTATCATCCAACTCTTCTATCTGAGTCTTAAGCTCTTGAAGCTCAGTATATTCCATTATTTATAGTGTAATAGATACTGGCACAACCCTTATAATGATCTAAATAGTTAATTCCACATCTCTCTCATGTGGTATCCCTGAGAAGTCTTTATAAAAGACATCCTAAAATAGTTCCACTACTGGTGGAAGGACATATTTTTTAACACCCCCATCATCCAAAAATAGACTGCATACATGGGTAGTGATCACTCCCGGTTGCTGAGTAGTGGGCCTGCTCGGACAGGCTAGATATCCCACTCTCCACAATGAATATGCTGGTCACCCTTAAGAGAGGTAAATGTAACCCTCCTAGAGTAACAACTAATGTGGGGTCGGTAGGTGACTAGCCAGTCCATACCCATAATTTGGTTGAATATGGTCATATCAAGAACATATAGATCCCATAGGAAATAAAATTCCCTATTATCAAGTCGACATCCATTGAAAAGATATATATCTCTAGACCATACTCCCTATAGTGTATCTATAGTCATTACCATGCTAAAAACACCACTGTCTGGATCAAACCATTAACAAATTTTGTATATTTTAATGAATGAGAGGAACCAATATCAAACAAGGCACTAGCTAAAGTAGAAGCTACATGAATAGTAACTCTCACTATCAATGTTATAGGTTCTATATCCATAATTGTTGGTTTTAATGCATGTAAGTGTGTTTCCCCTATTCTTAGTGATGTTGTCTGACTCCCCTGAGTATCACCACTCTACTGATGTGGGCACACCTACCGAGAAGAACTAAATCCACTATGTCTACCACCACGTCTAGTAGAACTCCAACTGTTGGCCTGATTTGGTGTAAAGGATCATATTCCCAAACTTTGACTTTGGCTGGCTACTTCTTCAGTACCAGTCTGTCGATGCGACCCATAAAATTTCTATAGATGCCGCATCTTCGTGCAAGATCGACACTCTACTGGTGTTCAGGAATAATATTGACGATAGTGCCCTGACTTACCACACTGATGACAGATCACCCCAATAAGGTCATGTCCAACCAACCCCCCTGTCTACGTACTCTGAATCCTATTATCTTGGTTAAATTTTTCATAGTGGTGATTCCTGATCTTAGAAGTCAATCCTCATGATCATCCAGCAACAACTATGTTTCCAGCACTACAAACCACCCTCATGTTCCCTTCAACAATGAGTGCTTGATCTACCACTTCCATAAACATCTTTAGCCTGAAGATATTCACCCAAGACATAATATCACACTTATGTACATCCTAAAAATGTTTCTCCATATCTTCATAATATCCTCCTCACTTTAGAGCAAATAATTTTAGATCTGTGTAGAATCCATCACAGTCCATCACCAAAATGCTCCCATGCATCATATGCATTAACTCAGTAGCTTTCTATTTTCTCAACGTCTCGAGATTGATGTGTTCTAGGAAGAAATCCCAGATGTCCTTTCATAATATACCATCACTTTATCCAGTTTGAAACTGAAATTCCCACCATTTCTTCATTGATCCATGTACCATATAAGAGGCCAACATTCCCCTCCTCTCAACAAGAGTCTCCAAATGTCCATGTATTTTCTATATGGACTCAACCCAAAATTCTTCTCCCTCAGGTCCACCCATTCCAGTAAAAGTCAAAGGGTTCTACAAATAAACTCCCCTGTAAACTTAGACATACTTTTCACAACCCGCCCTAGGTCTCTGTCCATGAATTTCATGAAGAGAGTGAAGTTATGTCCAAATGCCTCCCCTTCATCTTCAGCTATAAAAATAGGTGCCTCATGTTCCCTCATTTCAAAATCATTCCTAGGGAAACACCTTTTTCTTCCCTCAACCTGAATCATGGAGGCATACTCACTATATATCATAAACACACATAACGTGTCTCATATCACTACCTTAACACAATTATATAAGAATAAATTATCACTAAAAATAATTTTCCCCATAATTCCACATAGTCAAAATTGTGGCACTATGACTAACAATAACCACCCAACTCTCATGTTTTGGATAGCAACGGTAAACACACTATCAAAATCAAGATTCTCATTTAGACACCCAATTATTATCATTTTTCATCATCTTAAAATCATACCGAATTCATGTTAGGTACCATTTTTCTTTTTAATCTCACAAACAAGGAAAATAGATCATGTTTAACAACATACCCATAACCTGTTTTCCCATGCGTGCCTAAAATGATGAATTTCACAATAACCCCAAGTGCCTAGAATGATTCTTGTAGACATAACTCTAATGAAATTCTGGGAAACAAATCAATAATAAAAATTTCTCATAAATAATAATCACATCACACCACAAGTGTTTCAACCAAGGTGAAATAATAGTCAACTATAAAAACAAATAGAAAAAACAACAATCCAACCTAGAGTATATGGTGTTTTCCAATACATGGGTTTGCAACTCCCACGATTGATCTCATTACCTCGCCCAAACACTTCCAAGTATCTTATATAACTTTTCAAAATAGTAATACAATATAAGAAGAAGGAAAATTGTACCTTTGATACCACTTTTAATGTCCTGACCCAGGTGCCATGTGATAGTTCCCCGAGCAGGTTCTCTATATGACCTCAAACGTGCCTCCCCGTACACTAGAGGCTACCGACTAGAATTTACGGTCTGGTAAGATAGTCATGTGAATACTATAACCTAATTTTTCATAATAAAAATACTAGAGTAAATAAATAAACAAATGTGGAAACATATATATAACCATAAAAATACTCATGTCACATGATAACCAAACAGGAAAACAACACTCAACTAAAAACAAAAGCATGCTATTCCAATATAAGTGCCATGTGACTATAATGAAACTGAATAAAAATACTCTAAGACTCCCCAAGAGGGTTTCGAACAATGTTTAGGTCCCTCCCCCAAGCTCTATCCCCAATCATCCACATATCCCAGGGCCTTTTCCCTTATCTATTCCTATAACAATATAATCTATTTGGGTGTTGATCAAGAAGCCCGAATACGGTGTGAGTAAAACACACTAGTCTACCACCAATGGTGGATAAAATAATTACTGTCAAAATATTGTGTATTAAGTTTTCTATAAAATAAATACAATGCATAAATAACTAGTTATTAGATTATTATTTATTCTTATCTATCCATAATAACTCCTGGGTTACAAAGGATACACATACCACAATACTAACTTAACATCATTTTAGACCCCAATATTATCTCTAGGTAATTCCATATACTAATAGATACTTTTTTGAAAATTGAAGTATTCTAGGTTCAATGATATATTAATACCTGATTCTACAAATGTCATTGTCGAAAATTCTTGTGTGAGGCCATAATTAAGAGTAAAATTATTTCTATTCTTTATTTTCACATTCATAAACCACATTTCCAAAAATACTAATATCCCAAACATATGTAAGATGATCATGTTACCATTCTTCATCCTCAATAGAATGACCATGTTCCCATTCTCTTCATTCATAAGTATAATGACCAAGTTACCATGTATACTTTTCAATTTAGAATGACCATGCTCCCATTCTCATTACTCATAAGTTTGATGACCATGTTACCATTTGTACATATCTATTTATAATAACCTTGTTCCCATTCTTCGTCGCATAATTAATTTACTAATTAATTATTCATCCCAATCCCATTAATAATTAAACAATTCGTAAAAAACATTAATTCCAATAGTTTACCCAACAATTAACAAATTTATTAAAACAATTAATTAATTAATAAATTCATTAATCAATATCAAAATTAATATTCCATAATTAATTTTCTAGAATTAATGATTTAATTATAATCTCAAATTTCCCTAATTTATCCTAAAATTAATTACCTATATCATATTTTTGATGGGGTATAATTAATCAACTACTAACTATCTCAACTTATCCATTTCAATATATCATAAATAATCCCCCTGATTAATTAGATAGATTAAATCACCTAAACATTATAATAAATTTATATTAACTAATTACCTAATATGGAATCCATTTAGTCTCATGATTAATTCCCAAACTAATCATTTATTTCAACAAAGCCTTGATATCTCAATTGGTCAATATAATAAATCAAATTCAAGAAAATCAATTGATAAAGGAAGCTGAAAATTCTAAAATCATTCATATATATATATATATCAATTCTATGACTATAAGAATTTTATATATACCACCTACATATATTCACTGTCGGATGTTCACCCAAAAGAAATCCCCAAAATCTGAGTAGTGTAAAAATGTTAATAAAAGTTCCGGATCTAAATCCCAAAGCCAAAATCATGATCTCATAAATCTTGATCTAGATCCACACTCCTAGATCAAGATATCACCACATAGAATTATATCCAATGAAACATAGTATATGTTCCATGAAGATACCATGAAATAGAGAAGAATGAACTAGATACGCATCAAGATGAGATCAATTTTCATGGAGAATAGATGATCTTCTATCTGGGCTTTGAATCTTGAAGAAAGGAGGTCGGATGGCATTGGAACCCCTTCAGAATGCTCTGGGATCACCAAAAATCATTATGTCCGAATACAAGGCCGAATAGGAGGTGTTTCGAGGGTTAAAGGAATTTTAGAAACATTTTTCAGATAAATAAAAACAATTCACATGTTTTCTTGGGTAGGGGAACACGGTTAAGAGAAACGGTGCCCCAACCATGCATACCTCACTGTCCTGGGTTGCACGGTTTCCAAGGTTTGGTTAGAAATACATTTTTTATAAATGATGGGTTTCCCATTGTTATGGTAATTTAAAAGGGGTTTTCAAAGTATTATAAAATGGTTTTATCGCATGCTTTTCAATGAATGGGTTTGATGATTTTTTTTGAGAATGAAGAAGATGATAAGCCTTGGTTTGTTTTTTTAGAAGGTGTAGTAATAGGCCTCAATAGTTTATACTATTGGGTGGTACACTCATGAGGTTATCAACTTCTTCCTAGGAATATATTTCTAGGGACATTATAAAACTTATTATGAGGGGCCACTTTTTGTGGAGTTCTTCTTTTTCCAATATTCATTATATATTTCTAGAGTCTTGTTGTGTGAGAAATTGTATTTTTTTGGGGGGGTATGTGGTTTCTAGCTAGTTCAACATAGTGTGATTCTTATAATGCTGTTACTTATACTTTAGATTTAGTTATTTTATCATTTACTATACTGTAATTGATCGGAAATGTAATACATTCTTTGTTCTGATTTGATATATGTGAAATTATTTTAATTTGTTATACCTGATTTATTTTGGGAGATGTGAAAAATAGGTAAATATAATGATTTTCCATGATTCTGATACATAAAATGTTATATTTTTTCACATGTCTTGTTTTCTTTAATGTTTTCCAGGTTCAGTTTATTGTTTAGGTAATTTTTATGGAACACCTCAGTGAGATCCTATTGAAACTGTTAGCTTACACCATGCCCACCCATTTGGAGTGGCAACGAAATTTTTATGTCTTTTGATTTTGGGAATGGAAAAGATATTATAGTGATATGGGTATGTTTTCTATTATATATACATGGGTAAATGGTGGTGAGATAGTGACTGTTTTTTCATGTTATCACATGGAGTAGTCAGTTTCTGTTTTAGTTGTCCGTCAATGTTGGACCTATACCTTTAGTTGTTACAAATTCATTGAGTTGTATCATTTCTAATATTTTCATTCAGTTTTGACATATATGTGTCTTTCCACTATTTCTCCCTATTATTTACATATATTTCATTTTTGATTCTTCATGATGAGTGAAATCATTCTTTGTAGTTCTTGTTTGATTCCAGTGTGCTAGTCGAAAACCCATGGGAATCAATAATTCCCTTGGTGTACGTAACAACTTGGGTTGGGTACCATTTTGATATAGAATATGAGTTGAGTTCATAATTGTTTTGTATCAAAGGTCTATTTACCCTCAATTATCTTTATCTTGAAACATTTGGAAGATTGAATATAGTATATTCAGGAGTTGAGAGGTATGTTGTGTTGAGTTTCTCAGTTTCTCTTCCCAGGAAGAGACTCAAGTTTACAGTTAATTTTGGGACATGTGTAACATGTTTTGAGTTTTTAATTATCATATCAATTTTTCTTATGGTTTTCTAGTTTGAAAAGATATTATTCAATTGTCTACTCATTTCTTCAATTACTACATGTAGTGGTATTCCACTGAGATCTTTTCCAAGGGTTCCTCATGAGGCTGTAGTGGATGATCCTCCCATGAATCTTCTTATAGATCATGATATTATAGATTCAATCATGTTGGAAATTCATTTTGATCATCAGGATTTTTTCTAAGTGCAATTAATAGTAATTTAGGTACCACCATGACATATAGGAGAAAGATATTGATCACGGGAGTTATTAAATTCGAAGCCACCATCCTTTAAGTTTATGATCATCCAAATTCATATACATCTATTGGATATATTTTTTTAAAATTTAATAACCCTTTATTTGATAATACACAATGTTTTTTTCTTTCAAAGGAAGTAATAATTCAATACTAATTGGATAAATGATGTAAAAATAATAAAATTTCACATTACACATCTTAATGATGATGTATATGATGTGAAATCCTCAAGGATAGAAAGCTAGCTGAATTGCAAGATGTGAGACCTATAGACAAATCATGAATATTTTACATGATGTGAATCCTAATTAGACATCGTCAAATAGTCAATGTTCAATTCTTTTTAGGTAAACTATGTGAAATCAATACACACTGTGCAATGATCGAAGCCAAATTACCATTGGACATTCATGTCTTGAAACCCTCGAGATAAAAAATATTTGAATACAAATATGGTTCTGATGTATGTATCACATAATTAAACTACATGAAAAGAAATTATCAATGTGTATGCCACTTTAATCATGCTCATGATGGGATTCTTATACACACAATGAACATGTTGAGCTCTATAAATAAAAAGCTCATCTACCATGCATAGAGGAGCTCAGATGTATAATTCTATTTTCACTTTTATTTCCTATTTTTCATCATTTTTCATTATCATTGGTCTTTGATTATTTAATTTAAAGATATAAACAACAAACTGTTTCTCAATTAAATTGAATGATTTTTTAATGATCTTTTATGTTTTAATGTTCTAATTTTAGTCTTGTTTTCTATGAAATATCAATTTATGATTCATTCTTCAATCATTCTTTATTAATTATATTATTTAATTTATATTTAAACGTTTAATTATAGATTTCATTAAATTATGTTTTCTATTTTTCATTTCAATCATGTTGTGAACTATTTTTCTTGTTTCATTTAATTTTGTAATGCATAAATAATACACTTTTGGATAGGAGTATAGAATATGAGTTTTTTTAAACAAGATAAATATTAAAAACTGAATTCGGTAACCCTGTGGCTAGTAACTAGGTTGAAAACAATTATAAAATATCATTTTTTTTGCAAATTCCATGACCATCATAGGTGAAAATTGATTGATTATTACATAGTTAGAGGTGACCAATTTAGGACCAATAGCATAGGATAGTTTATACTGAAAAGAAAATCATCCTAAGATTATTTTATCTATTCCTCTAGACTAAGGTTTCTTTTTTAGCTTAGGTTGATACAATTTGTTTAACTGAGAACAATTGGTGTCTTTTTCACTATATGAAAGAAAATTCCTTAGGTTTATCCCTTGATATATCTATGATTATCGTTTTCCAATGCCTTGTAATTGAACCTGAACCCTAACATAAATCATAACTAAATCCCAATAAACTTAGTTTAAAGTATCCCAAAATCAATTAGAGTGAACCATAGGAATCTTACGTAAATGTTTAATTCATAGGTTTTCAAGTCTGCAATCTATATCTATGGGGTTGACCTAATACTTCCACATTTCTACACATTGGTATCTATGTGTAAATTGGGATATAAATTTCTAATTTGATCTTGTATTAAGGAATTAAGGATATCTTCTAAGGGAATTAAATAGTTCTATTGTTTTTAATAATAATTGTTCTTTGGCACAATGACATATGGTATAACCCTTATATTATATCACCCCTTCCCCTTTCTTATATTCCTTCCCTTTTTATTTTATAACTTTTTTCTCAAGGACTAGAACCTTCTTCTTCTATTATCATCTAGTGTATTCATTATGTCCCTCTAACTCGCTTGATGAGCCTTAAAACTCAATAAATATTTCCATTAAATTGGGATACTGATAGATCAATTGCTACATCATAAAGATTTATAATGGGTTAATATAGAAATCTTGTTCTACCACACCCACATAATACTCAATATTTGTTATCTAAAAATTAGAATAACTGAAAAATTCTATTGTAGCACACCATAATGGATGAAATCTTTTTTTTCAGTAGTGATGATGCTCTCAAAATTATACACCAACCAATTTTGGATCATTTTTTAAAAATAAGACATGGTCTCATTAATATTGATACCAAAAATTGAGAAATTTATTGGGCTTAAAATGTAAGTCCCTCATGAAAAACATTTTAATTTTCTAGAGGTTTTTGATACTTTTCCAAACCATGTTGTATCATCAGACACTATGACCCTTATTTTATTCATGTTCTCCTTGCATGAATGAGCTAAGGATTGACTAAAAATGAAATCTCATGATCCAATCAATATCTGGAATAATCTAGAAAAAATGGTCAAATACACCCCACTGATCCAAAACCAAAATCAAAAAACAAGATTCATGATTTCAATCTAGCTGAAAAGAAATCATCGTGGGATGCATCAATAATATTCAATGAGATGACCCAAAAGTTCCCACATTAGAAACTAGCTATGTGGATATATCTCCAAACATTGTATATGAGATTCTAGCATTCCTGCCACGCTATGTGGGATACCTATGCTGATAGTGGGATCATGATAAAGACAATTGTTGTTGGAAGATAAATGTAAGATGAAATTTTACAAAATGTATGTCTATAGAAAGGGGAAAGAGGACTGCCCTTGGAAGAGAATCCATTTTATTGAATAAAATAACTTCCTAGATTCCCAAGTTGTCTCCCTTACTGTGAAGATAGATTATTTTCATATTTCTAATTCACCACCACCCCCTCCTTCTCCTATGATGGAGATTCAATCATACCAAATACATGGTGGACCGCACCCATTCCAATACTGTAGGAAATGAATATAAGACCCAAAAATCCAATATTGTAAAAATATTGATTTCAATCAATAATATTATTAGTATCAGATACCTGCGAAGTAATGGAAAAATCCAAATAGAAAAGGTCATCTTAGCTGCCTCAATAGCCTATACATGGTTGCATTCATCAATGAAGTGTACATTTTCCACTATGGAATCTGGGACCACGAAGGTACCCACCTCAAGGTCCATCTCCCAAATCGCATCGAAAATTTAAACAACACTTTCCTAGAGATCTACAATACCCATAATCTCAATAGCAATAGTTCCTATAAGCACTATAAAGACAACCACAACAAACCCAATTCCATTAGTACAGTATTTGAATCCATCTCACAACCTTCATGTCAAAAAATTATTACTGGATGAAAAAAAAATTAATGACATGAAAAATCTATTGAAATCCCTTCAAAACCATGAAAATCAAGTTGTAAAATTTTTAAGACCCTATTAGATAGATTATAGGGTACATTTCCTCATAATACTGAGACTCATCGAAGGGAGGAGGCTAAATTTATATTTGTATGGAGTGTAATGATAATAGACATTCAACATCAATCTAGATATTATAATAAATAGTCAAAATAATCTGAAAAATCTTCTTTGGAGAGATATAAAGGGGAAGAATCAACTAAAAAATCTCTAGTACATGAGCATCCTAAAATGACAATATATATGTGGAACATTCATCATGCAATAAACTACTCTGATTACCTAAAAAGATGAAGCAAGCTACAAAAAGGGACAGTTTAATAAATTTATTAACATGTTTAAACAACATCACAACAACATTCCATTTTATGAAGAAATTTTTCATGTACCGGCTTACGAAATATTATTTAATGACATTAACTCAAGTAAAAGGAATATTGAAATATAGGATTCATATCTATAAATTAATAATTATCTATACTTGTTCAGCAGAATCTACCTCTAAAAATGTGATACCTTCAATGTTAATCAATTCATTAACCTATAAAAATATGAAATTTTAAAATAGAATTGTGATATAGGGAAACATGTGTTAATCACAAATCTATAAGTTTTTTAAAAAAATTTGAACTCAAAAAATATAAATCAATAAGATTGAAACTACAACATACCGATTGACCAACCAAGAATTCTAAAAATAGTTGAAGATGTCTTTTTAATGGTTAGAAATTTCATTTTCCATACTAATTTTCACATCCTATATATAGAGGAAGATGGGTAATTCTCTATATTCATTGAGAATCCATATAACACCATTTTTTAAGGAATTGAATGACTTTAAACAATGATGGTTATTTTCTAGAGTGATTGAATTTGAAGTTCTTTTCGTATTGGTAAAGGCTACTAAGAAAAATGGTTATTCATCAAATTTCAAAGCCATCTAACTTATTAATAAAAAAGAAGAATCTACAACCAGGAAGGTTAAAAAAATAAAACTACCCCATAATGAAAAAAATATATTTCTCATAATAATTTCAATAGAACGTTTCATCTAATAAGGAATGTCGTCCCACCTTTCATCACCTTTTTTCTGAAACAATTTCTCAAGGGGTGTTTCATCACATTTAAAGACATCTAAATTGAAGTGTTTCTAGATATAGATAATAAATAATTCATAGATTGGGAGGAAACCTAGGATAGGTTATATTTCAGTTTATAAAAATTAGGGAAGTTCAATTATGTTGGAGAAGGTATTCATTAAAGAGTTTAAAAATTCAAAAAAAAATCGCCTAATAAATTCAATATAAATGACATGAAAACAACAAGCTCAAAAAATCCAAATACCATATATTTATAATTCATTTATTCAATACACACTGTAAAAATATTAGTGTAGTTGTAAAAACTCGAGATTTTAGGAAAAATATTCTTTTAATAAAAGTCTTGTGTTGTATGCTACACCAATATTACCTTGCACTATACGCAACACCGTATTAGCTTGCAGTATACACAACACTATTCTTGGATCGTGTTACACACAATTTTGAAAATAGTTATTCTATGATACATTGAGTATAAATATATATATATATATATTAAATGTATAAATGAAATATGGTTGGATTATGTTATACGAAACAACGAAAGATTCATGCACAGCACGCAACCCGGACTTGGCTTGCATTACACGCAATCGTGACCTTCCTCGATAGCGTGTGTTGTACGCAATACCGGGTTTTACTAAACAACGATATATTATTATAATATTGTTATGAACTATCCGTTATGAATAGTGTTAACTAAATTTTGAATTTTATAAAATTATTATTCATCTAACACATTTCTAGAACATGGTATAAGAACAAAATAAATTTTTCGGGTAAAATAAGTATTTTTAAAAAAATGCAGTTTTGCCGCCTTTTGATGGCACACCCACATAAAATCTAGTTTTTGAAATGTTTATAAGTTCAATTTGAAAAAATAAAATTCTTCTTTTGAATCAGGATATAAAAATTTACATTAGATAAAGTTTTGATATTTTTCCGATAACTTTCATATTTTAATGAATTGTAAAAACACGCTATATTTTAATTAAAAACAACTTTTTTCATCGTAATATATTATGTGGTTAAATTATAATATTGAATGTTTTTAAAGTATAAATAGAATATATTTTTACCATTTAATATAGTTTATGTCATTATCATTGATTTTAACTTGAATTTTTAGGTTAAATCAATTCAATCTTTTGCAATGTTTTAAAGAAAAACCCGTTTTATTTCGACAACGGGATTAATTTTAATTTAATTTCTGCATATTTTTTTGTATTGAATTTGGAAATATGGATTCCATATTTGGAATCAGTGGGTCCAAATTATGTTAATAAGCTGCTTCTTATTTTTGGGCATTGTGAATAGTAACTACGGTAAATTTTATTTACTATAGTTAAAGGTAAATCGGGTAATTAAGGGTAAATATAAGATTATAAAATAACCATAAAACTTGGAAAAATCCTATTGGATTGATAAAAGTAGACCAATATAACCTAAGGGTCAGATTAGATTCATTTTATGGACTTTTGTCCAAGAAAATAATTTAATTATTATTAAAACCAAAGAATGTGACAACATGTCACTTTCTTAAATCTTATAAGTATAATAATTTTAATTTAGTAATAAACTTCATGAAACTTCGAACATGAATAGTATACAGAAAGATAATACAATTAGCTACATCATAGAAATTTATTTAGAATTTTTAGGGATTAAATAATTATCATTTATTATGACACAAAGATGATGCAGTAATTGTCTTATTAATGAAATATTGACATAATTGATGTTATAAATGCCCAAATAAATGTAATTTGAGACTTTTTATGATTTACATTAATTTTATTGGTTAATATGACATGTTATTGTTGATATAAGTAACCTGTATCGAACTTATCATTCTGTTATGAATTTCATAAAAATCATGTACCAAATACTGTCAAAATTGACATAAATTAGTTTTTAAAAACAAATGTTATAATATTAATTGTTAGTTAATTCCTAAAAATCAATGTTTCGGCCAAATGACTTAGATAAGGATATATATATTAATAATAAACAACTTGGGGTTCGTTTGTCTTGTTATGGTTTGTTTATTAACCATATAGTGTAAGAAAATAAAAAGACACGGTAAAAGTTAAATTATTTAACTTAGAGTTAAATCTAATTGATATGGTTAAAATAAAAACCTAAACTTGTCTAAATCCTATTGTATGAGAGTATTTAGACCAATCCCCACTTTATCTTCAAAATAAGACCCTTTGGAACCATTATAAACCGAATATGACCTTAATATAAAATAATATTTTGAGATTTTCCTAAGGTGCCCCTCTCCTCCCTTATAAAAGGGCACCTCCTCCCTCTCCTCTCAAACCAATTTGAGCATTAAAGCTCATCCAAACCCTTAAAAAATCTCTTCTACACTTCCCTAGTATCATCCTAGAGGTCATGGGCTTCTTCAAAGACCATCCTTAGTTCTTTAAGTGGAGGTTAAGTGAAGGCGCGTCAAAAAGAGGTAATATCCATTACCGATCATTTTCAATTTCATTCTTCTTCAACTTATTATTCTTTATGTGTATCATGATAAAGTAATTACATCAGTATTTCTTATATACTGGTATGTTATTATAAATATGAAACAACTCTAATTAACCTTCTATCCATCCTATGGAAAAAGGAAATCACCGTGCGTGCGTACGTACGGAATACCATATCCACGTCGTGGTGTAATCTATTTTACACCACCACCTTACATGGATGGGTATAATGGTGTAAATAATGACTATATATGACTATAATAAAGTGATATTGATTCTGAAATAGTATACATACACTCCAATACAATTCCACGATCATAGGAATGATATCATCACTCGTGCGTACGTACGGTATACCATCTCCACGATGTGATGCGACTCGTTCTACATGATCTTCATTTCATAATGATTATATAAATGAATTAAATGAATGAATATGATATATGTTACACTAATAACATCCTGTAAATGAGTTATCTATAACCTAAAGAGAAGAATAAGAATTTATTTGACAAACACGCATAAGAACAAAAGGTAATAAACACCCGAATAACAAGTAGTAATGAAATATTACTGATAAAAAGCATAGAATATGACCATATATGATATAATAACCATAAGGATGATTCTGTAATAAGTCAATAACATTATTTAAATCATTATACAGGAGGTTCGGACACTTACGAAGCATATCGGATCTAAGGTAAGGGAAATATCACAATATCATTTTTATCCGAGATTGTTTATACTTTGTCATTTACTGGGGTGTATTTTATCGTCCAAATCCATGTTTTCTCAATATGTAATATTATTCCCATCCACCTAAAATTTTTTAAATCCAATTTTACCCTTCGGTGAGTTTTTAGTAAAGGATATGAAAGGAATCTTTTGTCGTTTTTCGTACGACGTACTTTTTGACTTTTCCGACAAAAGTACGAAGAATGTTTTTTTAACTTATACGGCATGAATGGATTTTTAAAACATTATTTCAAAAAAGAATCATTTACAAGTTTTCAAGTTTATTTTTAATCAACTTCTTTTAATTTAAAATTGTATGACATGTTAAGAAAGGAAAAGTGTTTTTGAAGTAGAAATGATATTTTCCTCAAGAATGAAGTTCAAGTGTTTTATCAAAATTATTTTCCATCTATGATAATAAAGGGTTATGTTTTTATCCCTATTATTACATTGATTTGATTATGTTGTGATGAAATTATTTTTATGAATTCCTTTATCTTATATGAATTGTTTTATGATGTCACGATGTTTAAGAATCCCATTTTTATTACATTGGTTATGCTATGATGTATGGTTTATGATTTTGTGGCACACATAAGAATGATATCATTATGAGATGGGTGGGACCTATATCTCCTTCCAATGCATTGGGTAATGATTTTATATCTCATGAGATAGACATGGATGGAACGGTAGGTTATACCGGTTCAGTGAAACAGGACTGAAACAAGGGTAACTTGGTTCAGAAAGGGACTTTGTCCACTAAGATAGTCTTCGAAATGAGTCTTGACTAATAAGAAATGATTCTCTATGATTATGTGTGTATGAAACAAAATTTCATGTTTTAAGTTATGATTATTGGGATTTCATTTCACTACTATGATTTATCCCATGATATGAAATTATGCTCTCTTTTGCAGGTTAAGATTTCCAGAATGTTATGTTCTTATGAATATGAAGTGATTGATATTTCTTTTGTTTACCCTTACTGAGCATTTGAGCTCACCCTTTTATGTTTTCTTTTCCCCATGATATAAAGAAAGGTTTTAGGTATAAAAAAAAGGAAGACCATTATGGGAGATGTTGAAGATCTTTCACCACGATTAGAAGATTATATTCCGAGTTTCCAAAGACACTAAACTATTACGATCCTTGTGTGTGTGTTTTTGTTATGTACTAAGTATTCTGCAAAAGTAATGTAATGTCCATGTACGTCAAGCTTCGGGTCTCTACAGTTGGTATCAGAGGAAAGGTTTAGTCATCCTTTGGAAACTAGGATGCGAGAACATTAGTGAGATCACTAGAGATATTTCTAAGGTATGTCTAGGGATGTACCTAAGGATAAGTATACGTATAGGATATCCTCCTAGAACTACGGTAAAGATCTTAGAATTTAACCTAAGATGTTAGATATTAAGGGTACTCCCCCTTTACTATGTTGTTTTCACTAGCATGATTTTTTCCTCTCACAGAATTCTTTTTGTGTTTTAGTTAATGGAGGGAACCAGAAGAAATTCGGTTAACATTGAATCCAATGGAGAAATTGGTGACTATGAGCAAAAAAATTTTGTAATGACTAGAAAGAAAGATATTGTGATTATGCCAAATCAGTCATCGCGATATATGATTAACAAGGTGAAATTTAGTGGTATGCCTAATTCATCAATGAAGAGGAAGATAAACTATTATGCATGTTCGCATGTTTAGGAGCATAATGAAAGGAAGATTGATATTTCTAAAGAAGGGAAGAAGAACCCCGAGGAATACCTCAAATGGAGGGACCGATGTTATCTGTGTGGAGAAAAGGGTCATAGAGTGACAGACTGTTATGGAGTTCACTGTCTTATTTGTTGAGAACATGGGCATTACCCAACTCAATTCCCTGACCTAAAAAGTTACTTCTAAATCAAGGAAGGACTTATTCCAGGACAATCATTGAAGTGGATGGACTGAAGTGTTTATGTATTGGTATTCAAGAATAATGTTGTTGAGGTACATTTATGGGGTATTGGAATATTTATGTATTGGTCTATTGTGGTTTTCAATAATTTTGAGGTACCGGTAACCATGATAAGTGATTCAAATATTTTGGCAAGTAGATGATATGCGCATAATGAAGGGATAAGGAGAAAATGAAATGTTTGACAGTATTCATGAGCTCATGATTGATATAAGGACTAAGTGATATCATGGTTTGAGTATATAGAATTTTGATGATTTTGGTATTTGAAAATTGTTATCTTTTAACTGCATTCATGTTTTCACTAAGGTTCAATGGGTATTCAAGAGAATACATGATTAAGTCCTTTTAATGTTTGGAATGTGACCAAAAAAACATATCTTATGATATATAAGGATCAACGATGGTATTAAATCTCTGGTAATCGTTTTCACTATATTATGAGAGTGGACCGAAGTATTTTAAATAATCCTAAAGATTGGAATGGATTATGTTGGACATAAGTTTGGATAAATCTATTTTTTCGAAATTATTGATGGGATGTTATAGTAATATAGTTTTAGAAAAAGGACAACCTGCAGGACGGGCGACAACCCATCGCGTCGGACAAGGCCGTGGGAATCGAACCCACAACCGAAGTGCGACTGGCCTTTATCTCCTACCACTGGCCTACAGGAAGTCCCAGTTTAGTAGAAACTAGTTTTATTATATTAAGTAGTATGATATATGAAGTATAAGTCTTTTTTAGGAACTATATAAGATTAATCTCACTATAGATGGACTTATGTATTTTTTTGATAACTTTTTTTAACCTTTTGATTGAGACAGATGGAATGTCCCATCATTCTATCACATGATCTGCTAACACATCACGAATGACAAACTCAACTTCATTTCTTTAAGAGATGAAGTGGAAATTGTCCAAAGAATGACAAACGAAGAGACTATACCAAAATAACGAAAGTATTTCTTCTAATTCCAATTTCATCAACATTAGGGAAATGATCTTGAAAAACCAAAAATGTTGTCCTACTGCCCTTATATCCGATGAATCAGATGGTACCATAGATAATCACAAATCTATGGCTTAGTGATTGTTGGCTTTTTCATAGCCATGTTCTCTACCACTCTCCATCAGAACATGATGGTTAGATTTCTCTTCCATGCCCATATTTTCTCCTATATGGAAACCCAGTGATGAGTTCATTTGGGTAACCGTTATATTTCATACTTTAGTTTTTAAAGATCAGTTTTGGTATTTCTTTTTAGGATGTGGGTTTTTATGAATAGTAAACGATTTATAACCCCGACGAATTTTGAGGGAGAAATTCATTTTAAGGGGGGTACAATGTAACACCCCAAGATTTTATGAAAAATATACTTTTAATTAAACTCTTTTTTTGTATGCTACACCAAGATTATCTTGCGCTATACGCAACACCGTATTAGCTTGCAGTATACGCAACACTATTCTTGGATCGTGTTACACACAATTTTGATAATAGTTATTCTACGCAACATTGAGTATAAATAAATAAATATATATATATATATATATTTATTAAATGTATAAATGAAATATGGTTGGATTATGTTATACGAAAAAATGAAGGATTCTTGCACAACACGCAACCCTGACTTGGCTTGCATTACACGCAATCACGAACTTCCTCGATAGCGTGTGTTGTACGCAAAATCGGGTTTTACTAAACAACGATATATTATTATAATATTGTTATGAACTAGCCGTTATGAATAGTGTTATCAAAATTTTGAATTTTATAACAGTATTATTCATCTTACACATTTCTAGAATATGGTATAAGAAAAAAATAAAATTTTCAGGTAAAATAAGTATTTTTTAAAAAATGCAGTTTTGCCGCCTTTTGATGGTGCACCCACTTTAAATCTAGTTTTTGACATGTTTATAAGTTCAATTTGAGAAAATAAATTTTTTATTTTGAATCAGGATATAAAAATTTACATTAGATAAAGTTTTGATATTTTTCCGATAACATTCATATTTTAATGAATAGTAAAAACACGCTATATTTTAATTAAAAACAACTTTTTTCATCATAATATCTTATGTGGTTAAATTATAATATTTAATGGTTTTAAATTATAAATAGAATATATTTTTACCATTTAATATAATGTATGTCATTAGAATTGATTTTAACTTTATTTCGTAGGTTAAATCAATTCAATCTTTTGCAATATTTTAAAGAAAACCCCGTTTTGTTTTGACAATGGGATTAATTTTAATTTAATTTCTGCATCTTTTGTGTATTGAATTTGGAAAAATGGATTCCATATTTGGAATCTGTGGGTCCAAATTATGTTAATAAGATACTTTTTATTTTTGGGCATTGTTAATAGTAACTACGTTAAATTTTATTTACTATAGTTAAAGGTAAATCGGGTAATTAAGGGTAAATATAAGATTATAAAATTACCCTAACACTTGGAAAAATTCTATTGGATGGCTAAATGTGGACCCATATAACCTAAGGGTCTGATTAGATTAATTTTATGGACTTTTGTCCATGAAAATAATTTAATTATTATTAAAACCAAAGAATGTGACAACATGTCACTTTCTTAAATCATATAATTATAATAATTTTAATTTCATGATAAACATCATGAAACTTCGAACATGAATAGTCTCCCGAAAGAAAATACAATTACCTACATCATAGGAATTTATTTAGAATTTTTAGGGATTAAATAATTATCATTTATTATGACACAAAGATGATGCAGTAATTGACTTATTAATTAAATATTGACATAATTGATGTTATAAAAGCCCAAATAAATGTAATTTGAGACTTTTTATAACTTATATTAATCTTTTAGGTTAATATGACATTTTATTGTTGATATAAGTAACTTGGTTTGAAATTATCATTCTGTTATGAATTTCATAAAAATCATGTACCAAATAGTGTCAAAATTGAAATAAATTAGTTTTTAAAAACAAATGTTATATTATTAATTGTTAGTTAATTATTAAAAATCTAAGTTTCGGAAAAATGACTTATATAAGGATAGATATATTAATAATAATCAACTTGGGGTTCTTTTGGCTTGTTATGGTATGTTTATTAACTATATAGTGTAAGAAAAAAAAGACACTGTAAAAGTTAAATTATTTAACTTAGAGTTAAATCTAATTGATAAGGTTAAAATAAAAACCTAAACTTGTCTAAATCCTATTGTATGAGAGGACTTCGACCCATCCCAACTTTATCTTTGAAATAATACCCTTTTTAACCATTATAAATCGAATTTGACCTTAATATAAAATAATATTTTGAGATTTTCCTAAGGTGCCCCTCTCCTCCCTAATAAAAGGGCACCTCCTCCCTCTTCTCCTCACTCCAATTTGGGGATTAAAGCTCGTCCAAACCCTGCTCAAATATCTTCTCCACTTCCTTAGTATCATTCTAGAGGTCCTGGTCTTCTTCAAAGTCCATCCTTAGTTCATTAAGTGGAGGTTATGTGAAGGCGAGTCGAAAAGAGGTAATATCCATAACCGATCTTTTTCAATTTCTTTCTTCTTCAACTTCTTATTCTTTAGTTGTTTCATGATAAAGTAATAACATCAGTATTTATTATATACTGATATGTTATTATAAATATGAAACAACTCTAATTAACCTTCTATCCATCCTACGGAAAAAGGAAATCACTGCGCGTGCATACGTACGGAATACTGTCTCCACGCCGTGGTGTAATCTATTTTCCACCACCACCATACTTGGATTGGTATAATGGAGTAAATAATGACTATATATGAATATTATAAAGTGATATTGATTCTTAAATAGTATACATACACTCCAATACAATTCCACGATCATAGGAACGATATCATCACTCGTGCGTATGTACGGAATACCGTCTCCACGATGTGAAGCGACTCGTTCTACATGATCTCCATTTCATAATAATTATATAAATGAATTGAATGAATGAATATGATATATGATACACTAATACCATTCTGTAAATGAGGTATCTATAACCTAAAGAGAAGAATAAGAATTTATTCGACAAACACGCATAAGAACAAAAAGTAATAAACACCCGAATAACAAGTAGTAATAAAATATTACTAATAAGAAGCTAATAATATGACCATATAAGATATCATAACAATATGTATGATTCTGGAATAGGTCAACAGCATTATTTAAATCATTATACAGGAGGTTCAGACACTTACGAAGCATATCGGACCTAAGGTAAGGGAAATATCACAATCTCATTTTTATCCGAGATTGTTTATACTTTGTCATTTACTGGGGTGTATTTTATCATCCACATCCATGTTTCTTGAATATGTAATATTATTTCCATCCACCTAAAATTTTTTAAATCCAATTTTACCCTACGGTGAGTATTTAGTAAAGGATTTGAAAGGAATCTTTTGTCATTTTTCATACGAGGTACTTTTTGACTTTTCCGACAAAAGTACGAAGAATGTTTTTTTAACTTATACGGCATGAATGGACTTTTAAACCATTATTTATAAAAAGATTCCTTTACAAGTTCTCAAGTTTATTTTTAATCAACTTCTTTTAGTTTAATATTTTATGACATGTTAAGAAAGGAAAAGTGTTTTTGAAGTAGAAAGGATATTTTCCTCAAGAATGAAGTTCAAGTGTTTTGTCAAAATTATTTTCCATATAAGATAATAAAGGGTTTTGTTTTTGTCCCTATTATTAAATTGATTTGATTATGTTGTGATGGAATTATTTTTATGAATTCTTTTATCTTATATGAATTGTTTTATGATGTCACGATGTTTAAGAATCCCATTTTTATTACATGGGTTATGCTATGATGTATGGTTTATGATTTTGTTTCACACATAAGAATGGTATCATTATGAGATGGGTGGGACCTATATCTCCCCCCAAGGAATTGGGTAATGATTTTATATCTCATGAGATAGACATGGATGGAACGGTAGGTTATACCCGTTCAGTGAAACAGGACTGAAATGAGGGTAACTCGGTTCAGAAAGGGACTTTGTCCACTAAGATAGTCTTGGCAATGAGTCTTGACTAATAAGAAATGATTCTCTATGATTATGTGTGTATGACACAAAGTTTCATGTTTTTTGTTATGATTATTGATATTTCACTTCACTACTATGATTTATCCCATGTTATGAAATTATGCTCTCTTTTGCAGGTTATGATTTCCAGAATGTTATGTTCTTATGAATATGATGTGATTGATATTTCTTTTGTTTACCCTTAGTGAGAATTTGAGCCCACCCTTTTATGTTTTCTTTTCCCCAGGATATAAATAATGGTTTTAGGTCAAAAAAGGAAGATCATTATGGGAGATGTTGAAGATCATTCACCATGATTAGAAGATTATATTTCGAGTTTCCAAAGACACTAAACTATTACGATACTTGTGTGTGTTTTTTTTTTATGTACTAAGTATTCCGCAAAAGTAATGTAATGTCCATGTACGCCAATCTTCGGGACTCTACAGTAGCATTATCACCCATTAACATTAGGTTTAGGGATAAGACCCCCCCCCCCCCCCCCCCCCGCCTCCCAGACACACACACACACACATGCACACTCCCATGTGAAACCCATCCATCCAATGGCACCCCCTTATATTTCCACCACTTCCCTCCCTGTATCCTACTTCATTCATCCTTTTTCACCTTTAGGTCATGTCATTGTCCATTTCCCCACATCCTTCTATCATAGAATTCATGAAACGCATTTCAAAGTGATAATATCCTCCACCACCCATGTGATAATCCACTACATTGTATCCAAAAATAGAATATTCGACTATCTCACCCTCTGAATATGCTTAAACCACCATGTTATCTTGAATTCAATATGAAGCCTCTATCACATCATCGTAGGATGTTGCCCCATGCTCTCGCTAGAACCAGTGACTACAGTTCTACACTGCTGAGTATCATGTTAGGTTGGACTATCTTCATTCTAAGATAATATGTACCATCAGGACAATGGTCTTGGTTGTGGTTGAGTACATTCACATTCTTGAGATGTTCCATGATCTTTGGGATCATATACACCACTCCACCATCAACTAGTTGCATGAGGAGACCTAACGAGAGATGTTCCATGAGTTCCTAGACACATTGGATATCGATTTGGCCATTTTTACCTTTTGGCTGGGTGTAAGTCCATGGGTGTGACCCTCAAAGACTTCAGCATCAAAATTAGTATCTACACAGAGGAGTTTGTCATCTTTCATGCCTACTAAACCGTGAGACTGGACCCGGCCAAGGAGGATGTGGATGTGCATTGGTCATTGATCACCTGAGGTCTAGAGAACATTAATGATATGTTTATTATGAAGATCATCCTACTTTGGAGTGTCACATGTTGAATTGTTCTGTGGGAACTCACACAGCCCAAGTTGGGTAGAGGATATGTTCATGGGTTCATCAGTCATATTTAGGTGATCATCTTCACCACATAATGGGAAGACCTATCATCAACCTGGATAGAAATTTCCCCTCTTTTTACGAGACCCAATAATGGAGGGATAGTTGTAATATGATGGGTGGCATCATTATTACTCAACTCACACTTCACCTTAGTGTCTTCAATGCCAGTCTACCACATTCCACTATTTGGAAGATTAAGTCTATATATTTGATCATGTTCTATAACCTGGGGATATTAATAAATATTGAATGGATTTATTAGTGCTTCCCAAACTACTTGGATGACCCTTCCCCTGCCCATCCGAGTATCAATATACCCATGTTGATCCATCAGTCCCCTCATTCCCATCTACCAATGCCCTATCATATGATTTTTTTCATCCCACCACACCATCAAATACCATCATAGCATTACCACTTACCCTATTGTACATACGCCCTATGCATTTCCACATGACATCTGGCATGTTATTCTATGTTTTTTTAAGAACCAGTTCCATATAATCTAGATTATCCACATTCATTTCGTTAAACTATTTCATTTGACCACCCAAACCCCACTTATAGAACCTTTATTTTACTAAAACCCTCAACTGCAGCAACCACAAACACCTCTATTAACACCCAAGTTGGTCATCCTCTACAACTCACCAACCCACCCTCTATGCATGAGTATCTATTGGTGAATGAATAATGAGGTAAGGGACCTTCTATTACTTCTTCTAATAAGATTCCTTTGATTGATCTATTTTCCATACATTATGATTTAGTTAAAATCAGCACATCGCCTCTTCCTTAAATAAATGATCCAACTTCTAGCACCAAAAAACCTATTTCGATGGTTAATCAATTAGTAAAAAAATTCTATGATGACATAGATAGGGTAGAGATTCTATAAAATCCACTATTCTGGAGGTGACTGCTAATTCTGATAGTAGAGAAACTTTATATACTATATAGTTTGGTCTCAATTCACTCCCTCTTGTGTATAATGTTTCTAGTGTATCTTTTTTTATTTTCATTATATCTACTTTTCATTGATTTATAATTTATTATAATTATGGATGGGATAAAATTATTGAATTTACTTATTTTTATATTATTTTTATTTCACTTCTACATTACATTGACGATTTAATGATTGTATACATCCTCTTTGGGTATGTATTCACAAATCCGACCACTATCAGGCTTCCCGCATGTGACAGATTAGACTATGGGTGACATACTACAATAGATTGAGGAGCTACAACTCCTGATATATCCTGATCAATAAGATCTAGCTCCATTATCAATTTAAAACTATTCATATCACATGAGATTTGTTTTCTATACCTTACTGAGGTGGTTAATACCACCAAGCATTCCTGTTAGATTGATGAAACTACTACCTGTTCATATAGGTGTTAGCAAGCCTCTTTGTTGGAGGACACAAATGACTAAAATTGTTGCCCATTCGTCTGGATAACGATATCATATTTATGATTAATGGGAGGCATCCTCTAATTTTTGTTTCCTTTATTTTAGTCATGATATTAGAAAATTTGGTTTAACTTTTCGAATATTTCTTTTCCTTTGGTCATTCTAAAATCTTATGTATCCACTTAGTTCATTAATATGAGGTGTATTTTCATAATATAAAGTATATACAACTATATATATTTTGTTGCAAGGTTAACCATTATTTACTGATGGCTTATCTAGTTTATTTCTTTTGTTTCTACCAATTTTTTAGGTGCCCAAATTACATGAACTAATTATCATTTTCCCCATGGAATGAGTGTCACTACTGAGATCTCATGAATCCCTAATTTGAAATTTGAAATTTCAATTCCTTTTTTTCCATGATTCTATTAATATATCTCCTATGGAGCTATCCGGAATTGTGCGGAAAATATCACAATTTATTTGTGGAGGAGTCTTTCTTATGATTTATTTCACATTAATAAGAATTATTGTTTATTTTCACTTATATATGAGAAAATTTTCAATAAAATCACTCTTTAATATTGAAACATTATTGTGTTCATTAAAATAAAATAAAAAGATTTTTATGAGACTGTTAAAATCCTTTTTTTGGAGTTATAGAATGATTGATGATTAAGTAAATTAACTACAATTCTTTATTAGTCCAATTCATTTTGAATGGATTATTACATTATAGTATTCCTTGAGTTATTGCCAGTTTTTTAATACTCCCATTCCCGAGATAATTTTAGAACTACATTTTCATATTCGATTCTAAATTATTTATTGAATGTTATGATGGGAATGTGTCCCTATTAGAAATGTAATTAAGATATTGTTGAGGTTATGATTGAAAAAAGGTGTTAAACTGATTATGTCAATTTTTAACGATCCATTTCTTATGATACCAATATATATATCAATCTTTATTAGCCCATAGTATCCATGAATAACCATGATTTTATGAACCTATTTCAAGCCTACTATCTCATTCTCTGATTCTATGTGTATTATGGATGATTTGATTTTGAAAATGTGTAGTGGATTTTTCACCTTGCCCATATATCGGATGTTGACACTGAGGATATGTATAGTGGTAACATCAAAAAATTAATATGATGTGGTTCTCGATTACTTTTGGAATTTCTATGCTTGTCCAAATTTTTTAATAAAAATAATCATATAAAACATGGGTTTTTTATTATGAAGTTGAAAAATCACCATTTACTGGATTGATGAATCTTATAATGGTTCATATTTGGTTTGGTTATTTTTGTGAGACCTATCCTAAAAATGAATTTAGAAAAATATATATTAATAAAAATAATGAAGTTGTGTATATTCATGATACTTACTTTATATATTCCTAGACCCACATTGTGTTCTTTAGAGCATGGAAACTTTCTTTCCTAGAAAAGCTTCATCCTTACACTATTTATGAAAATAATGCATTATACTATAGATATCACCATCATTTTTACCTTGTTTTTTTCTATATTATTACATACCCTCAGCCTCAAATACCTTTGAACATTATTCATGATTCCATCATGATTGATTTTTTATTTGTTGTTAAAAAGTGCTGATGATAGATTATGTGAAAGCCTATGGTTTTGAACACATTCTAAGGGTACAATAATAACAATTTTTATATGTTACCTTGAGTGATAAGATTAAATTCATTGTGAGGTAAATTATAAAATGGTTATAGAAGGAAAGTAACAGTTATGGAATGAAAATTAAAATATGAAAGATTACTATTAAAGATCCTAACTATGAGGCATGAATTATTTTATATACATGAATAATTCTAGTGGACTAAACTTTTCCACATTAAATTATTTTATGTTCCTGGTTGTTATGAATGTTTTTGTTTAAAATTTTTTTCTTTTTGAATCAATATTGTGATGTTTTTCTTGATGGCCAAGAATTGTCCAAGTGTGGGGAATTTGATAAGAGAAATTCATATACATATTTTTGGATACATTTGGTTAATTTTTAATCATTCATTATTTTATAATAAAATATTTTTTATGTGTTTTTCAAGAAATTATCATTTCAAGACTCCATGGATGAATTCTATAAAAAAAGAAAAATTTAAATTAATTTATTTTGAATATGAATTATATGATGTGTACTACAGGAGGAACAGCTACTAGATGAATTGAAATCCATGAATCCCAAATACAATGCGTGATGAAATTATATGATGTAAATCCAGATTACACATCATGAAATAATCAATGTCCAAATGTGATGAGATGCATGTGTGAACTTAGTACAATTTTTGCAGAGTTAAAAACCTAATTTATTACAAATATTCATTCCATGAAATCCATGATATAAATAATATTCAATGATTAATATGGATCTAAAATAAATTATATGTATTGAAATTACACACCATGAAATTGCAGATGTATATTCCACTTAAATCATGTTCATGACATGAATATTATACACACTATGAACTTGTTGGTCTCTATAAAAATACAACACCAACGTCGTTCACAGAGTAGTTCAGACATCTAGTTTTATTTTGTCACATTCCTTCTAGTTTTGTTTTGTTCTTCATTCCTTATATCTCTACTAATATATTTTATTATTTCACACATTCAATTATGATATGATCTGATATGTGATACATTCTTGGTTTTGATTTGATAAATGTAAAATGGTTATAAATGGTTATACATAGTTTATGGAAAATGTGTAAAATGGGAAAGAAAATTATATGCAATAATTTTGATATAAAACTATTAAATTGTATATCATGACTTGTTTTCTTAAAAGTTCATCATGCTCAGATTTTCATATAGATTCTTGTTATGGATAACCAAGGAGGGATCCAATTGATCATGTTAGATCACAACCTAGTCACCCCTTTAGTCATGCATAAACCTTAATATTTCTTATAATGATGGAAAATCCAAGGCGTTGCTGTGAGGTGGTGATATTTTCTATCTGCTGTGTTTGGGTAGATGGTGGAGAGATGGTGTGATTTTTCCCATGCAGTCACATAGTGTAGTTAGTTGTAATTTTAGTTTCCCTTTGATGTCACTTTTATACCATGGGATTTTATAGCTTCTTTTAGTTTTTTCATTTTCTCTATTTCTATTTAATTATGTCAAAAAAATTTCCCTTTGAATATTTACCTCTATTATATATATATATAGAATTTTTTTTAGATTTTGAGAAATAATTCCCTATTGTTATTTTTTGTGGATCTGGTGTGAATTGACAGCTCGTGGGATCAGGAATTTCCATTGGGTATTTGATGGCTTAGGTCGAGCACTTATTGTTAGGGAATCTAGGTCATGTTTTTCACATTCACGATATATCATTGATGTTTTAATCACCACCAAAATATTATATCACCATTGCATTAGTCTATTAAAATAGGGCATGTGCTATAAATAAATGAATATTATTGCTTCTTAGATGAATATTCAATACATTACAAATATACGTGTATGAGGATTGTTATAGTTTAGTGTTTGTAGAATATAGGTATGATGTGGCTTTAAAATAATAATATTTTCCAGAAAAATTATTTATGGTTATGAAAATTTAATTTATTATTTATTGTGTTATCTCTAAATAATTACAATTTTATAGTTTCAAAAATTAATTTATCAATTAATCATTTTTAATTAATCTTGAATTTTTTGCTTTTAAATCATTATTTGTGTTTTAATTATATTTCTATTTATTTAATTATCAAATTATTCTTCATGTTTTAATTATGCTTAAAATATTAATTTTGGAATGTTTTTATTGATCAGTTTATCAATTAAGCATTTTCTTTAATTTTTTATCATTTAATTTTGAATGATAAATTAGTTTGAAAATAATTAATCAATTTTAAAATGTGACTTCAACTTTTAATTTAAAATGAATGTCTTATTTCATTTTAATTTTTGAGTATTGAGTCATTTATTCGTTTTGGTTAATTACTTAGGTAGTTTAGAATTTAAGTTACGTTTTTAGTTTTTGGTTTTCTTTTGTTGAAATTATTAATTTGTCAATTAATTCATTTTTTAATTGAAGTTTTATTTTATTAAATTAATTAATTTAGATATTTAAATCTATAATTTATTTGATTCTTAAATTTTTTAATTTTTCTTTTTAACTGATAAATTTTAATTGTTGTAGCATGTCATCGTTAAAATTTACCCACTACTAGCAATAAAATTAAGACACTGCCAACAGAGATTCCTTTGACAAATTTTTGGGACACAACACCATTATGATACACTATTTTGCATCTCAAATCACTACTGGAGTCGAGACACTGCCTTCCCTCTTCTAACTACACTCCGCTAGGCAGATCCATGACACACCAGTAGGCAGATCTGTGAGTCACCACTAACATCATCTGACCCGTTCTAAACCCTGATTCATTAGGGAACATGATTTTTCTTACCATGAAGTCGCTCCTCTTATCAATGGAGCACGATTCTCCATTAATGGAAGAATATGCCACAGACTATGGGTCGGCCAAGATTCTAGATTAAGCTACCCCTCTCATGAGAAAAACGCAAATAAGAGAGTGAGAAAGAAAAAATGATAAAAAAATATAAAAATTATAAAAAATATATTACTAAGTTTAAATTAATGTAATAAAAAAATTAAAAATTTTAATAAATTTATTCATTAATTATTAATTATAAATAAAATTATTAATTTATATAAAATTATTTAATTTACTAAATAAATATAGATTAAAAACATTAATATTTTAATTTAAATATAACAATTATAATAAATATATTCAAATTTATAATTAAATCTACAATAATATTATTATATAAAATAAATTATTCCTAATTTAATTAATAAAACAATGACATCTTGTATAATTATAAATAATTTTCTTTTTTTATGAAATCAAAATATTAACAAAAGAATAATAATTTAATAATTTAATTAATAATAACTAATTAGTTAATTATTTTAATAACATATTAGTAATAAAAATAAAAAACAATAAATATAAATTAATAATATAATATTTAATTTAATATAATTAATTACGTAAATTTTTATTAATTTATAAAAGTTAATGAAATTTAATAATGTCAAATAATTTATTAAATATTATTTCATTTTTGTTATGATGTTTGAAAACATAGCTAGGTTCTCATCTTGGTTCACTTTTCCAACTACTTGTATTCAGTTATAGGGGTTTATGTGAAAGTCACAAGTATAAAAAAAGAGAAAGCTACATGTTCGGTGATATGAGAGGAGACCAATAGAAGTAGTTGGAAGATGCGATGACCATCATAGAGAAATGAAGGACTAGAAAAATAAAAAGTGTACATAAGATGGGGAATCTCATTCAAAATTAATTCCATTGTATTGATCAATTTTCTGGGAAACATTTAGAAGTAGAGTAGATATGAGTAAATGGGTAGAGACATCCGATTCATAGTATAGTTTCAGGAGCACATTGCAACCGACATTTTTGGGTGATTTATTTCCCAAAATTATTCATACATTGTCTCACCTGTATTTTATTGTTTTGATCTGTTTTGAATATGAATCTAGAATAATCATTTTGTATTTGCATGATTTCTATTATTTTGGTTATTTGTTTTACATTTTCACTTTGTTTTATTAATTTCAAAATTGATCAGAGAGATATATTCTTGAATTTTTTAAACTTGTGTTCACCATTCACTTTCAAAATAAAAACTTTTTAAATGATCAATGAGATCAAATACAACAATTTTTCTTCTATTTTGATATTGAAAACATCAAAAACAATTGTTGTGATTTTTTATTATCACTTTTACATAAAATTCTTTTTTTTGTTTGATACTTTTAGGAGTGGAAAACTCTGAGATATATTTTTCTGCATGATTAATCTCCTAACAATGGAGAGTGATCCAACCCATTTCCAGGTTTTCATTTTCTATAATATTTAATTGAACTAAAATAGTCATACCAACCTAGAAGTATTACTTTTCCCTAGATTATTTATTTTGTTTTTGTTTCCCCATTCTCTATTCATACTTTTGGGTTATCCATGATTTTTCTTTTTGATACAATTAACATATCAAAAAAACCAATAAAAATCTATTCCTTAGATGTTAGTTTATTAATTCTTTGGGATGTTTTCTTTAGATCAGGGATTAAATAATTCCATAAAACATTCACCCTACTTCCCTTGGGATCTTTCCTTCATTGATATTATAATGCATGTTTATAAATGGTGTTATGAGGGAGGTGGTGACCGCCAATCCTAACAAAAATTAGTTCTATTTCTGGGAAAGTCAAGAACTGAATATCTATGGGTTTGAAAATTATTTAAAAAAAATATAAAAAATAAAAAAGAAACAAATAGACAAAAAATCGTCTTCTTTTTCATTTAGTCAATATATGTGTCTGTTGTGTTTTTTGAACTTCAAAGTCTTATGTGTTACCCTATATGGAAACTTTTTATGGTTTTTTACTATTTTGGTGGTTATTTGGTAAATTTTATATTGAGTTCGGTAAAATCATTTGTTTTTTGTGGTTTTTTATTTCTGTTTAAAAACTAATAATGGAATTTCAATGGTAATAGTTTCAACATAATGAGGTTTATTGTTTCTTTTCTAGATACTACCAACACAATTATAGGTCGTGTGACTATAATGCACCACAACAACCTTATGAAGATGAAAAAAACATTTACTATAATAAAACAGAACCCAAAACTATCCAAAATATAAAAAATTATGTAAGATTTTTTAATTTTTTTTGATGAATTTGATGAAGAACACAATGAAAAATAAATATACCGAAAAATAAAACATGGGATACTAATGAAAATATTAAAAATCAGTAAAATATTAATTTTTGTGATAAAGAAAATTATTATGTATGATTCTATAATGAAATTGTGAATGATAGTTATGCTAAAAAAAGAAACAAACATTATATTTTAAAGAATTTGATTTTGAAGAAGAGAAAAATGAGGAAATATCCAACTAACTGAATAAAGAAAATGATTCTGATAAATTTGTGATGAACTTAATGGGGGTTGAGTTGGAAATTTTTTAGACGGAACTAAAATATATTGGGGAAGAATTTCCTTTTTTATGATCCATAATAATGAAAAACATTGCTATTTTAGGTGTTATGTGAATTTCTTTACTCAGGTTGAAGAGAATCTTGAAAATGATAACTTGAATTTTAAAAACTCCAACCTTAATTATTTGAAATCATTAATACTGAACAAGAATGTTGAGATTAGTAATATTATGGAAGTGAACATCCATCTTGGAATCCCTGAATGGGACAATTAAGAAAAAATAAATAAATTTGTTCTTCAAGACATTGAATGTTTAAATACAATAATTTTTTAAATGAAATTTGACGAAGCCGATTATGGAATTTTCATTGAAGATATATTAATCGTTGAACTCCCACTTCACTTTTTCTCACATTAATTTTACTTCTAATTTTTTTTATAATGAGATGGAGAATAATGTTCACCAACCGGTGGACCAATGTTCTAATTTGAACGTTATAGAATCTAAAAATTTTAAAGATGAATTAAACATTTATCTCTCTAAATTGAATTTAATGAAACACTCCACAAAAAATGATTTTGAGAATGAAATTTTTCACAATGAACATAATGTATAGGTTGAACACATACTTGAAGATTTAAGAAGGGTAGTTTCTCCAAAAGTAGTAGGTGTTAATTGCCTATTTACTTATGAGGAGCTTCTGGAATATATTTATATTATTTTGAAACCAGAATATGTGAATGGTCTAAAAAATTCCATGTCGTTCACATCCTTCCTCAACTGAGTTGGGTGTATTTTACCATCTAGATACTAAGAGTAGATTATAAGGGAATTCACACATGAGTTCTAATGATTCCTAAATAGCTCAGTATACTACTATCATCCTTCTTAAAACTGTCATTCCTAACTAATGAACAAGTACCCCTGGATTTTATTTTTTGGGGGTTAGATTTGGGAGATTTTTTTGTGAAGATAATGTCACACCATTAAGAGTAACCATTTCACCGTTTTCCCTTCATGAAAATGAAAATTGTGTTAAATATGAAAATAATCCAGAACTTGAAATTTCTACTTCCAATAGTGATTTTGATGATAATTTTTCGTTCGATGAGCTTAAAATTTTCTAGTTAGATCTTGAGGGAGTTACTTTTATTAGGCCTAAAACTAAATGTCGTGAAACCACTAATACATTGGATTTCAGTGTTAAATTTATTGATCCACTTGAATACTTCTTTGAGAAGACAGTTAAATTTAAAGGGTTTTTCATATATATTTTTTATATATAAAGGGATTCATTTTTTCTATTAGTTGTCAAGGATCCCAAAAATTTCATTATAATATTATGTATTCACTAGAAAAACACATTTTATGGTTTCTATATAAGAATCAAGAACCACCTAGTAACTTTGTTTAGTTTCCAAGGGAGTCTAGATTGGGAATTTAAAGTAGCCTTTCATTGGAGGCAACCGCTGATTTTTCTACTTTAAATAAAAACAATTGTGTGATTTTATAAAAAATATTCTTGTTTTAATTTTAAAAAACTAAATAAAATAAAACTAAACTCTTCATATTTAATTATTTATGGGAGTCAACCCATGGTCTTTATTTTTTTACTTTTTTTATTTATTACGAATAATGTATTATTTTTATCTGTCATTGTATTCGATGACTCTACTATATTAAAGTATTTAGTTTATCAGGTATTTTTTATTTAAGAAGGTTTCTATTGGTACACATGGAGGAGAATAGTTTCCAAAAATTATCAACTCACAAGAAGATTCATTTTAAATACTCATTTGAATGAAAAGCATAATTGTGTTTTGGAGTTGTAACTTCTTCAATTATTATATGATCTCCATCTTTAATTATTTAATTTTTTGCAGCTAATGTAAAATGTTTTACATGCTGAAATGTTACCTAAAACATTGATTCGTTTATTTAAAATTTATTCACTATTTGAATTTGAAGAGTGGGGGAATTAACATACCCAAGTTGTCTTTCTTTATATGGATTTTCTTGTATTTGTCTTGTGTTTCGAATTAATTTTTTGTTTTTTCTATATTAAGGTTTAAAAGAAATATAAACAAATCACTATTCTACAACTAGAGGTGAGTCACCATAATGGTGACTCATTGTTGTGGTAGTCGTGGTGAGTCATTGGTTTATTTATTTTTCAAAACTACAAATTGGGATATTTTTGGAAATATTTCCTATATTTGTTGGATTATTGAAAATAGGTAATGTCACGACCTGTCCCCCGGGGCCCATGCCATGACTTCCCCAAGGTCGCCTTCCATATGCCAGGGGCTGTAAACTAGCACTGAAAAGATTATTCCCTAAAATTGGGAAGGCATTTCCTTTATAACCTGTAAACTCACATAACCAAGCACACATTGAGATACAAGCACAAGAATACTGTATAACCAAAAGAGTGCTGGAAGTAAAAGGGGCCGGAATATAATCCAAATAGTAAAGGTACAAGTACAACTGAAATACAATACGACTAATGAAAGAGAAAGATAGCTACAAGATCATCCTCCGAGGTTCCTACCTGAAGGGTAGGTACATATAACCTCCTCAGCACATCATGCCTACCTGTCTCCTCTGCATACCAACACTTTGTATGGTCCACCTCCAGGTACCGTCCAATCCTCGTACTCTCGTCCTCAATCAGCATTGTTTGTCTGCTTCACCAAACACAATGAAGTACAGGAGTAGCCCATACCGGGGTGTGTATAATGATACTCAGTAGGGACTAAGATACCCTCAGGTTCTCACAAATCTGAAAAGGATAAACCTCAATGCAAGAAGTCAAATTTCAACCCTACTTATGTATATGCCCATGCATATACCTAAGTTATTAAGTATACCCATCTCAATCATGATAAAACACAGGGTCCAACCCAGAAGCTCAAATCTCAACTGTTCTACCAAGGAAGGAAGACCACAAAGGCAAGTACCACACAGGTACTCCACACAGAATAATACCACGATGATATTACCACAAAGGAAAGGACCACACAGGTACGAACTCAGATCACACCAGGTATAACATAAGTACGGTGGTAGAGATGATTAGTTATAGCTACTAAATCAACTTACTTCATCAAGAGGCTCTACTGCTGATAGACATAGAATCTCTAGGAGAAACCCCACACATGATCTCTAGGAGCTAACCCAAACATGATCGCTAGGAGCTGACCCACACAAGATCGATAGGAGCACACCCACACAGGATCGCTTGGATCTGACCCACACAGGATCTCTAGGAGCTCACCCACAGAGGATCGTTAGGAGATGACCCACACCGGATCGCAAATAGCTTATCCACACAGGATCATAAATAGCTGACCCACACAGGATCGCTAGGAGATGACCCCCAAAGGATCTATAGGAGCTGACCCACACAGGATTACAAATCAGTCTTCTCGTCACAGCCAGCTATTGGGTTCCCACAATAGGCATTCTTGTCTCAAAGAGAGTCCGATCCTCAAGCCACTGGTCGATACTCCATCTTCCACAAAGTCCCATGAAGAAGTATCTCAAAGGACCGCCACGTCATTTGGGTCTCAACACAATAGACAGTACGTCAATCAGAAGACCGTTTTGTAAGTTATTAGCCTTTTAGTCCCGAGAGCCCAGTTGGATTCCCAATCAATCCAAACTGATAATTTCTCAATGTTATCCAAATATTTAGTGTGTTATTTCAAAGGTTCCATCTCGATCCAAGGTTTCCATCGCCACTGGCGGTTCGTCAATCAGACGTCTGGTGCCAAAGTTATGGCCAAAACACCGTAAAATGGGTCGATGTGGGTCTGGGTCCAGTCCGAACTGATCAGACTGATCTGGCCCGCAATGTGACCCAGCCTACTGGGTTAGGCCCAGCCCATGATGGGTGGTATCACATGCCGTGAGGGCCACGAGGGGCCACGGGGGGCGTGGGGCAGCTCGGCCTCAGAGGGTTCGGCCGCGGGGCGGCGGCTAAACCGCGGGGCGGTTCGGATTAGGAGCAGCGCGAAGTCTGCGGGCGGCAGTGTCGTGGGGCGCGGAGGCCGAGAGGTGGCGAAGAAATTGAGGCAGTGTCGTTGCGCAATCGCCATCATTGCGGCTGGAAAAGGTGTTAACCGCCATTCTAGTGCCTCATCAGTGCCAAAAACCTGCTCTGGTTGCCAACTTCCTGCATCGCAAAGAACACCACATATCATCACAAGAATTGCAGAGAGTATGGGCCATGTTTTTTTAGCCCACAGTCTCTGTATTAGAGAGGTATCACGTGGCTCAACGTCACCATGAATCAAGAATGAGTATGGAAGATATTTAAAAACATCAATCCCCAAACCCTCGTCAATCTCTATTCCCAATCCCGCAAAACAATTAGAAGGGGAGTACATGGGAAGTGATAATCATAAAGAAATAAACTCATGCTTCGTTCTCTTAATGACGTCGAAGAGGTCATGAGAAAGAAGATGAATCTCTGGGAAAAGACTGATGTCAGTGTCATCGGTGTTTCCCGAGATTTTCGGTTCGTGTGTCATCCTCTTCCTTGAATCTGAAGAACTTTCTTCGATGGAGTTCTTCGTTAGAAGAAGAAGTTCATCATTGGAATTCTTCATTCAAAGAAGAAGTTCTTCGTTTGCATTCTTCATTTGATGAAAGTAATCCTTCATGATCTCGCTTCTTTTCCAACAAAATGGAAAAGCGGTTCTAATATAATTTATCTAAAGAAGAAATTAAGTTGGCACACACACACACTAGTTTGAAAAATTAGTATAGAGGAAGTTCAAGAGGCTCCTCCTCATTAATGAGAGAGTTGATAGGTTTCTCCCCCATTAAGAGGGGTCGGGTTGTCCCCGACTCTAGGAATTCATCATTGGGGGTTTATGATTGGGTGGTCCCCACAACCATAACCCACACATGGGAGGTTTCAAGAACAAAAATTAAATGTTAAATAATTTTATTTTTATTTTCCCATAAAAATCCCAAAATCTATCTTCCACCCTCAAACTACTGCGGTCGAGTTGAAGGTCTCCTTGAGCGAATACCGGCGCTGCGAGTTCAACGGTGCCCTCAGATTTTAATTCTTAGCAGCGGTTAAAAAGATAGAAAAACATGCTTTCATGTTTACTAAACGCACCCAAACAGAATTTCATAAATTTAATCCAGGCACTCCGAGCCTCGGAATAACATGCCATCAATTTTCACGGACTCGTAAAATTCCTATATAATTAAAAAAATTACATGGAAATTCTAGGTCTTTACATTCTCCCCACCTCAGGGATTTACATCCCCATAATCCGCAACTCATACTAAGGGAACAAGTGGGGGTACTGAGCACGCATCCGAGCCTCGCACTCCCATGTTCTCTCCTGGAGGTTCCTGTGCTACAAACGAACACACACCAAAGGTGTCGACCATCCATAAAGGACCCGCTCCTTTCGATCCTCAATCTCTACTGGAAACTCCGAAAAAGTATCCCCATCATCGACGTGAAGAACTTCGTGTTCGATGATGTGGGAAGGGTCCTGCACGTATCTCCTCTACTGATACGTGGAAGACTTCATGCACCCAGTTCAACTGAGGTGGAATAGTTAAGTGGTATGGCACCTCACCAACTTTTTTGAGGACCTAAAAAGTTCCAATGAATATCGGAGATTACTTGTCGTCTTTCCCAAATCTCCACAAACCTTATCGAGGTGTGGCCCATATAAAGACGTGGTCACCATCCCCGAACTCCAAAGGTCTCCATATTCAATACACATACAAATTCTTCATGCTCTATGTAGTCCCCATCCTCCCCTATATGATCTGCACCTTCTCTATGGTAGCTCGTACCATCTCTGCTTCCACTAGTGCTGACTCCCCAAGGACTTTCCAACACAAAGGTGATCTGCAAGGTCGCTCGTACAATTCCTCAAAAGCTGTCATCCCAATGGTGGAGTGATATTTGTTGTTTTATACAAGCTCCACCAATGGAAAGTGATCATCCCATCTGCAATCGAAGTCAATGGATGCATGAATATGGCATGTCCTCATGGGTCTGAATAGTCAACATAGTCTGGCCATCCGTCTGAGGATGGAAGGTGGAACTCAAACGAAGATGCATCTCGAACGCCTCCTACAAACCCTTCCATATCTAGGAAGTAAAATTTTCCTCTCGATCAGTGACAATCGTCGAGGGTACTCCATGTATCCGTACAATCTCTTGCACATAGAGGCGTTCCATGCTAACTCCTGAACCCTGCTCTCAGATTGGTAGGAAGTGGGCCGACTTGGTGAGTCGGTCAATGATCACCCAAATCAAGTCATGACCCTTGGATATACGTGGATGTCCTATCAAGAAGTCCATGTATATCACATCCCACTCCTACTTCAGGACCTCTAAAGGATGAATCAAGCCTACTGGTACCTCATGCTCTACCTTCACTTGCTGACAAGTCAGGCATCGAGAGACAAACTCTGCTTTCACATTCTTCATTCTCGGCCTCCAATTTTTTCATCGGATATATTATTACATCTTCACCACTCATGGAAGTACCGCTAGAGGTGATGTGTGGAACTCCCTCAACACTTTCTTTTGAAGTGACACAAGTACTGTGGTATGTCCCCTAAAGATGATGACATGCTCCCCACCTTCAGAAAATCCATTAGGTGCTTGTCCTGTAAATATCAGAGCACATTGTGTCTGGCAGTCAGCGTCCCCATGCTACGCCTCCCTGAATCGCTGAAGAAGTGGGGGAGTAACTATAAGAGACTAAAGAAAATCTTCTCCATCCCGACCCATAAAGGATGTCTGTAAAGCGGCCAACTACTCTTTCGCCTCACCTAGATGGTGAATACATGATCTTCTACTAAGTCCATCTGCTACAATGCTCCCCTTCCCATGAGTATATACTATCTCAAAGTCATAATACTGGAGGAAATCAATCCAACGTCACTATCTCAGGTTTATGTCTTTCATAGAGAAGATATACATGAGACTCTTCTGATCCAAGTAGACTGTAAAGAATTCGTCCATCAGGTAGTGTCACCACATCTTTAATGCTAAGACCACTACTGCTAAATCAAGGTCATGGGTAGCGTAGTTTTGCTCAGGTTGCCTCAGCTATCAAGAACAAGATGCGATCACTGCTTTCTCCAACATCAAGACACATCTGAGTCTAGTCCTTGATGTGTCGTAGTACACTACGTACCCTACACCCTCCTCTAGAAGCCTCAAGATGGGGGGCACAAGTCAGCCTATGCCTTAGCTCTTAAAACCTCAGTTGGCATCTCTCTGACCACACAAAGGTTTTCCCCATCTTTTTCAACACTAAAAGTGGTGTTACAACTCTGGAGAAATCTGGAAGAAACCTCCAGTAGTAACCAGCCAAACCTAGGAAACTCAGTACCTCTGTCACACTCTTGGGTGGATACCAAGAAAGTACCGTCTCAATCTTCACTGGATCCACTGCAACTCCAGCCTATGATATGAAATTTCCCAGAAAGTGAACCTCTCGAATCTAGGACTGGAACTTAAAGAGCTTACCATAAAGATAGTTCTCTTAGGGTGTGTCAAGTACTAATTATAAATGATAGGCATGCTCCTCCTCTGTAGCTGAGTAGATTAGAATGTCATCGATGAAGACTACTACAAAGAAATTAAGGTATGGGTGAAAGATCATGTTCATGAATCCCATGAAAACAGTTGGAGCATTGGTCACACCGAATGTCATAAAAAAGTACTTGTAATAGCCATACCGACATCTGAACATCCTATTTCTGCACATTCTTGTCTTGCACTCTGAGCTGGTGATAGCTTAATCTGAGGATTACCTTCGAGAACCACCGTTCCCCCTTCAGCTGATCAAAGAGGTCATCAATCCTCAGGAGTGGTTACATGTTATTCACGGTCACCTGGTTCAATCCCCAATAATCAACAGAAAGCCTCAAGGTCCCATCCGCCTTCTTGGAGAAGAAAATCGGAGCTGCCCATGGAGAAACACTGGGCCAGATGAATCCCTTCTCTTGCAAGTCCTCTAGTTGTACCCTCATCTCGTAAAGATCCGAAGTATCCATCCAACACACTGGTGTAGATATCTGTTCCATATTGGGGTAAAATTCAATGTAAACTTACACCTCTCTGCGAGGGGGTAGACCCGTAACATCATTAGCGAATACATCCTCGTACTGGTCCACCACTATAGGATAACTCAGAATCTCCGCATCAACCGCTCTGGGGGTAAGGCTAACCAACTATTGTGTAATCAGTTGCACCCTCCTCTGGGTAAGTCCATCCTACGCTGAAAAGGCTTCCTTCTTACCAGTGAAGGTAAACCTTGTCCCATCCATGCAAACACACCACACTTTGTGCCTACTACAGTCAATCTGAGCAGGGAATTTAGATAACCATTCCATACTCAAGATGAAGTTTTAAGGCCTCTATGTTGCTACTAGTAGATCCATGCTTAAGTTCTCCCCTCCTATAGTAATCTCACACTGTCAGCACCAGTGAGTAATCGTCGAATCCTCTCCCGTATGAGTCTCTATCCATAAGGATCGAGCAAACGGCTCCGTCAGAATCTCTGATCTCCGAACAATTGTAGTGGAAATAAATGAATGACTGGAACATGTGTCTATAAGTAATAAAGATAAGGTTGAGTAGACAAAGATCATACCTCGTATCATCATCAGTGAACCATGATCATAGGCCACAGCGTCCGGGAGCTGAGCTTGCCCCTGTCCATCTTCCCCCTGTGGTCGGGGTGGACCACCTGGTGGTGGGGGTGGTAACATCTAGAATTGTCAACCACCACTAGTTGCAAGACCAGCTCCTCAGCCACACCCGCCTGCTCTCTATGGACCTCCTCGGTCGAAACTCTATCTCTTCCTGGTTAGTCCTTTGATCGTCTTCTGATCATCCGTATGGTGGCTCAGATAGTCACGATCCATGTGACCCTACCCACCGCATGTGTAACACTTTCTGCTCCTTTCATGACTGGATCTCTCTTACTTCACTTCTGGTTTTATAAAAAGATTTTCCCAAAAGAACTCTTCTTTTCAAAATCAAAGAATATTTAGCTTCAGAATTACTTAATGATTTTATAAGAGTGTTTTCATCTAATTAAACACTCTTGTTGATTCCATGGTATTATTGGGTAATATAATTTATGTATTCATCTATCATATTTTCTTTAATGGTTTATGGATAACTCTATTGTGTATGATCTATCCTAAAACCATTCACCATATTATTCCGAATGATTAGTGTTTTAGGTTCAATGATTGGGGAAAGATAGATACATTTCATATGATAGTTTCAATATGAATGTATATCATATATCTTTATTCCCGCTAATATGAAGAAGTCATTGAACTTATTATGTGATGGTTGGGGCCCACTATAGCCCATCAATGCATCGATAGGTCTCATGAGAAAACTAGACGAGGAATCGGCCGATGCCTTTCCCAATGTGATATGGATTTTGGACGAGGCCTTAATCATTAGACTTCTTGGCCGAGGCCATGAAAAAATGTTTCAAAATGTATGGAATTATGAAATCCATCATTCTGAGTTCAGCTATTGATATTTCATATGGTTATTCGACTACTATAATACCCATGATTATGTTTTATTATGGCATTATTTACTCAGCTCAAATTTCTGCCATAATGTGTTCACCTTTATTATTAAAGGCATGTGTTTTCAATTATTCACCATGTCTAATGTTTATATTATCTTCTGTTGTATTTATTACTCTTACTGAGTGTTTGAGATCACCCCTTTCTTATGTTTCATTTTCTCAGGACATGATGAAGTATTTTATGAATGAATTTCAATCATAATCTAGAAGATGTGATGAATCTAGTGGAATAAATTAGTGTTATTTTTATTTCCTTATGTAATTCTAAGCTTATGTATGTATCTTGTTTCCAATAAAACTACACTACTTGGTCCTTCGGGATTCATATTACTTGTATGTGTGCCAACATAATCAAATAAGGCACCAAATCTGGGCAACTGGGGCCGGGTCCTTACAGTTGGTATCAGAAGAAGTTTAGTAGAATACTTGGAAACTAGATTTAGAAAACGTAGAATTATGGAAGAGTCCCTAAGATTTTCTTTGAAGATATACATACAATAGCATCCTGTTATTTTGGTAAGGAATATATTATGTGGATATTTTAAGCAATACATCACTGTCTGGATACGAGTAGGTAGAGGCGGTTCTAGCACAAATGTTTCTAGAGGTAAAACCTGAAAACACCACTTTGAGCTAGACTCGAACGGGAACTGGTGCACAAACATGGGCCTTACTGTACTCTTGGTTACAAAACTCCTAGGGGATATGCTTAGGGTAATTTAAATTTTCTTTAAAAGTCATTATGAAGGATTGAAATGTAAAATATTCCTCAAAGAAACCATATTTGTGAATATGGCATTATCCATACGTAGGATCTCAATTTTTCTATGTATTATTAAGTTAAGATTATACATTATGATTCATAACATAATATAGTGTATGCCATTATCTAGATATGGAGCCTAGTGGCTGAAAGTGAAATCGCACAAATTCATGTTCCCCTATAGGGATTTTCCTCTGACGCATGATAATGATGTTGGCTCTGGTGCTCTGACTGGTGTCGAGCAACTCAAAAATATACTGGGACAAATTACTCAGGTTATGAATAATAACCTTACACTTATGGAGCATCCAGATCTACCATGTGGAGGAACCATTCTAGATCACATTATGCGACAATGTCCTCTATCATTCAATGGAACTACAAACTCGTTTGTAGAAAAGCAGTGGATATGTTCCCTTGAAAAGATATTTCTCGCCTTAGGATGTAATGAAAGAGAGAATGTTTTCATGGAAGTATATCATATATCGAGAGATGCATATCAATGGTGGTCATTAATCCAAAACACAAAGGATTAGGAAGAGATAGAAGATATGGAATAGATGGATTTCAAGAAAATCTTCTTAGAAAAATATTTCCCTTGTGAGTAGCCAGCAGATATGGAGAGACAATTCATGAATCTAAGGTAGAAGGAAGATGAGAATGTCGCAAGGTATGAAGCTAACTTCACAAGATTATCAAAACATGTTGTATACTACATATTAAATCCGAGGAGAAAAATTGATCGATTCTTTGATGGCTTAAAGCCTTTCCTCCAGCGGGCACTGGTCTCCCATAGTTTTTCATCATATGAGGATATAGTTTCATGTTCCCTCAAGACAGAAAAAGAATTATCTAACTATTATGACTTTATGGGAAAGCAAGAAAAGAAGAGGGCTACTGAAAACCATGGGAAAGGAAATAAGTAAATAGGGAAGAATGAAAGAGTTGAATTTCCACCATGTGACAATTGTGGAAGGAAACACCCTGGTGAGTGCTTAAAACGAAAAGGAGTATGCTACAAATGTGGTCAGAGAGGCCATCATGCTGGTGATTGCAAGGGGAAGAAGGAAGACAATGATGTTCGATGCTACAGTTGTCAGGGGATGGGACACTATGCTAATGATTGTCCAAAACGTCAAGGAAATATGCAACAGAAAAGACCAAGGGATCAAAGACAAGTTTATGAAATCACAACTGCAGAGGTTGAAGTTCCTAATGACATGGTTGAAGGTACTTAAATTGTTTCCTCATGTTTATCCAATGATTTATTTTATTCTGGGTCATCGCATTGTTTCATATCTTCCCAGTTTTCTAAAAAATTAGATATTTTCAATTTGATTTAACAAGGGAGTTGTCAGTCAAAACTCATAAGGGAAGTATCATTACTAAAAAGTTTTGTGAATCAGTTCCCATTAAGGCATATACATGTTCCTTATCTGCTGATATTATCATCATAACCTTGTTTGAATTTGATATAATCCTCGGTATGGATTGGCTTTCCGACCATGATGAAAAAATTTATTGTAAGAAGAAGGAGGTTATGATTTTTAATGATGATGATAAAGAACACCATATCATTAGAGCAGAATTGTCACAACCTGATTCTTATCTACATCCACCCCCAGTAGCTCAAATAAATTCAATTATTGGGGAGGAAGAGAATAAAATAACTATGGGTGAGGAAAGTAATGTTCAAATAGAGGATTTACCTATTGTGAGATAATATGTTGATGTGTTTCCCAAAGATTTACCTGAACATCCTCCAGAATGAGAAATTGAGTTTTCCATTGATTCAATTCAAGGTTCAAAGCCCATATCGAAGACCCCTTATAGAATGGACAATGTGGAATTAGGGGAACTAAATAAACAACTATAGGAATTGAGTAATAAAGGATTTTTTCCCTAGTGTTTCACCATGGGGAGCCCATGTCCTTTTTGTTCAGAAGAAAGATGGATCTATGAGGTTATGTATCGACTGCAGGGAGATCAATGATATAAAAATGAAGAATAAGTATCCTCTACCACATATTGATGATTTATTTGACCAAATTCAAGGAGATCAATAATTTTCGAAGATTGATCTTCCATCCATATATTATCATTTGCGTGTGAGGAAGGAAGATATTTCAATGGTAGAATTTTGGACCACGTATGGGCATTATGTGTTTAAAGTAATGCCTTTTCGATTGATTAATGAACCATCTATCTTCATGGATCTAATGATCAGATTTTTCAAGGAATATCTTAATGATATTTTCGTGATATTTATTGATGATATCTTGGTATACTCTAAAATCATCGAATATCATGAAAATCACTTGTGCATTATCCTGAAGACTCTTAGAAGACATGAATTATATGAGAAGTTTAGCAAGTGTTAATTTTGCCTTCAAGAGATTTCTTTTCATGGACATATTGTCTCTAAGGATGGAATCCTTTTTGATCCTATGAAGAAAAATGAAATCCAAGATTGTCCCACACAAACGAACATAGCCAAGGTACTCGTTTTATTTTCTTAGCAGGTTATTATCAGCGTTTCGTGCAGAATTTTTTTCGAATGGCTAACCCACTAACAAAGCTCACACGTACATGGGTTAATTTTTTTTGGACAAAATATTGTGAAATTTTTTTGAAGAATTGAAGAGAAGATTAGTCAATGCTCCTATATTGACTCTACCATCAGGGAATGACGAGTTTGTTATTTATAGTGATGCTTCATAGAAAGGACTTGGTTTTGTCCTTATGAAAAATGATTGGGTTATTGAATAAGCATCACGACAACTAAAAATTCGTGAGAAAAACTATCCAACTCATGATCTTGATTTAGATTCTGTAATCTTCGCTTTGAAGATATGGAGACTTTATCTCTATGGTTAAAAATGTGAGATTTATACTGATCACAAGAGTTTGAAGTATATTTTCTCACAGAAAGAACTCAACATGAGGAAAAGGAGATAGATTGAACTACTCAAGGATTATGATTTCATGATACACTACCACCAGGGGAAGGAAAATAAGGTGGAAGATGCATTGAGCATAAAGGATCGTGGATTTTTGAGAAAGATGATAGTTGAATGGGATCCTATTTTCAAGGATCTAGTAAAGCTAGATTTGGGAAAAACCATTGAAAGTGAACCTTCAATGCTTTTTCAAATGGTTCCCAAACCATCTTTACTAGAAAGGATAAAAAATTCTTAGGATGATGATGGTGAGTTTCAAAAGAAGATTAAAGCTGTGAATGATGGGAGATTGAGTGACTTTGTATATGAAGATGGAATTTTGAAATTTGGGAAGAGAATTTGTGTTCCCGATATAACTGATCTAAAAAGGGAATTGTCGGATGATTCTCATGGTTCTAATTTCTCTATAGAACCTGGAAGCACTAAGATGTATAGAGAATTGAAGGAACATTTTTGGTGGGACAACATGAAGAGGGAGATTGCTGATTTTGTGTCAAAATGTATGGTTTGTCAACATGTGAAAGCTGGAAGGCAACAACCTGGAGGAGTATTGAATCCTCTTCCCATACCTAAGAGGAAATGGGATAATATCACAATGGACTTTGTCATGGGACAACCAAATAATCCTAGATGGAACGATGCAATGTGGGTCATTGTTGATCATCTTACCAAGTCAACACATTTTCTTGCTATAAGTGAAGATCTACCACTTGAACGTCTAGCAAGACTATATGTTAATGAAGTTGCGAGACTTCATGGAGTACCCTTATCGATTATTTCTGATCGTGATCCTCATTTTACATCATGATTTGGGAAAAGACTTCAAAAGGCCCTAGATACTGATCTTTTCGTGAGCACTTCCTACCACCCACAAACTGTTGGACAATCGGAACGGACAATTCAAACACTGGAAGACATGTTTAGGTCTTGTTCACCAAATTTTCAAGGCATGTGGGATCATTATTTACCTCTCGTAGAATTTTCTTACAAAAATAGCTTCCATTAAAGTACACAGATGGCACCCTATGAAGCATTATATTGGAGGCGATGTCGTACACCAACTTGCTGGGATGATGTTTGTGAAAGAAAGCTCATGGGCCCAGAACATGATGAAGAAACAACGTAAAAGGTGAAGATTATCAGGAACCATATCAAAATAGCTCAATGTAGGTTAAAGAGATATGAAGATAACCGAAGGAAGGATTTGATGTTTCAAGAAGGTGATCAAATTTTGTTAAAGGTATCTCCATGGAAGGGTATTATACAATTATGTAATACGGGAACATTAAGTCCCAGGTACATCGGACCTTTTGAAATTCTGGACCAAATTGGAGCTGTAGCTTACCATTTGGAAATGCTGCCAAGTCTCTCCATGGTTCACAATGTGTTCCACGTGTCAATGTTAAGAAAGTACATTTCAGAACCAACACATGTACTCACTTATGATGAAATGAATCATGAGCCCTTTATATCTTACTGTGAAGAGCCTATCATGATTCATGATATTAGAGAGCAATTATTGAGAAATCGGATGACTCGACTGGAAAAGGTTATATGGAGGAACCATAAGATGGAGGAAGCAACAAGGAATCATGAGGAGCATATGTCAAAGACATAACCGAAACTTTTTATGTAATATTCTGTGAATTTAGAGGACGAAATTTTTGTAAGGAGCGGAGAATGTAACACCCCATGGTTTTGAAAATAAATATAGAATGCAATTTTATTAACACAACTTTGCCTCTTTCTATGTTTTGAATTTTGAAAAATGGTCATCTAGAGTTCTGCTCAGTATGTCATTTGGAGCCTGATAGAACAAACTTGATTTTAGGTGAATAGTAATATTACCTTATGAATAGTAATATGAATAGTAATATACCCATTAAATAGTAAATAATATTATTATTTTATTTTCTTAAGGAAATATGATAATGGGATCTTAATTAATTTTTCAATGTCACATAAAACTAATTCTATTTCAAGATTGTTATTTTTTGAATTATCTATGACCTTATTTAAAAATTAAATTAATAATATTTAGAAAATTATTTTTGAAAAATGGAATTCACTTTCTAATTCTACACATCAAAAAATGGTAGGGGTGAATTTTTGGGATTTTTCTGAAATTCTAGAATTTTTGATGAATAGTATAGGATATTTTTGTAGAATACTTTGAAACTACATTTATAAAATGACAATCAATGAAAAAAAATCTTATGACAGAATTATAGGACAAGCACATAAAAACATCATATAATTTTGTTAAGGTAGATATTATGAGGATGTTCAATGAAAGTAAATCCACATCTGGATACTATAAGTCGACGTGGATCTGGAACAAATGTACCTAGGAGTAACAACTTTTACAACGTGTTTTGGGTCTGACTTGGGGTATTCTTATACACAAAAATGGGCCTTATTTCACACAGAGTATGATACTCATGGGTGATATGCTTAGGATAATTCACATTTTCTATTAAAAAAATTATTATGGACATAAATATAACATAAAAATTAATAACCTAGGTTAAACCTAAGGTGTTTTAGTTATAAAATAAGTACTCATGATATTCTATAAATGATTATATGTTTTTATCACTATGAATATTTCAACTCACACTATTCTTTCAAGTTTTAGACAATAGACAAAACCCAATGAAGTAATGTTATTATTCAAAATGATGGAAAATGTGGTGATGATGAGAAACCAAATGGGATGTTGAAAGGAGTGAAAGATATCGTGTTCATGCCTAATAAATTTTCATGAAATATTATTAAGAACATATACCAAAAAAACAACACACATGACCCAAAAGAGAATAATGGTCTTTTCATGGAGCTCAAGTAGAATAGACTATGGATAAAATAAGGCCCAATTTACATCATACAATAAATGTGGAAGGAGACAGGCATGGAAATGTCTCAATAGAATAGATAAATTATTTTTGTGTAGGAAAGAAGGACGTAAAGGAAACAATTTCCAAGGAAAAAAAGGAAGAGTACAATGGAAGGAAATAAAACTAATCCTAAGAATCCATTTTTTATTATTTTACATAGATGTAAGGGACTTGGTCAATACTCATTTAAATTCTCTATTCTGTAGGATAACCTCTGTGAAAAAGAAGGAAATATGCTTTAATAAATGTATGATGTATTTTTTTTATTGAGGATGGGTTAAATATACAAGTTAAAATAATTTTTATTGATTGATCTTATTTCATGGATTTCCACCGTATTTATTTTTGAATGTATATGGTTTTAGAAAAAGGTTAACCCATATATTGGGTGACAAACTATCACATCCGGATTGGTCGCGGGGTTTGAACCCACAAGAAAAGGGAGATAAGGGTATATCACCTACCAGTAGCCTAGGTGAAGCCATGGTTATCATGAATTTTTCAGTTATAATATCGAATAGATAAATTTTATTTGGATATTAGGGACTCTTTGTTTTATCTAATAGATAACATCGAGATTGGAAAATGATTTTTTGGGTTAGGTGATTAATGTTATTTTAGAATACGTTCCCAATTTTTTGAATCCTATAATATTATGGTAGATATAATATTTTGAAGAAAAAATTCATAATTGTATTTGGATTCAAATATGATTTTATTGTGGACATATAGTGATTATGGTAATATATAGAAATTGAAAAGAAAATCTTGGAGATAATGTGATAGGTGAAATTAAATTTTATATATAATTGATTAAAAGGTATCGACGTCATTTGGATGACTATATGAACAATTGTTATGATGTTGGGGTCATAGTCTAGAATATTTGTTTTTAAAGATTTATTGAAATTTTATAGAATATATAATTTGAACATTGAGTTTTCCATTTTAATTTTAGAGATTAAAGTTATTTTTTATATTATATTGGTTTGTTATTTTTGAGGAATTATATTAACTTATCCTAACCATTTTAGATTTGGTTAATAAGTAATTATACTTCTACAGGATCTGGGATCCATAGAAGTTTATTTGAATTTTTCAGTAGTAAAAACCAATTCATCATGAAGATTCATTTCCAGACATTAGGAATAAATTTAAAATAGATTGAAGCACAACGGAAATATGACATTATTCTTGTGACATAAGAGTTAATCTTGTAATATTAAGTCCTCATGCACTTATCAAGATATTAAATGAATCCATTAATTATAGGAAAATATTTTGAAACAAAATCATTATTAGTGTAGTTTTCTTGAGAAATCAAGGGTCTTTTTACCAATCACATTATTTATTGTTTTTTTATTGTAAAAATTCTAATGACCGTGTTGTCTTTCACTCTCCATGAAAACTTATTGTATGATTATTATCCCATGAACATATTTTTAGTTCCCAATAATGTCATCATATTTGAATTCCTTGTTCTGTGGGGACCTCTACATTTCCTATTACCTCTTTTTAAGATGGTATTTTAGTAACCCTATTTCCTATGTGGGTGTCTCACAAGGTAATATTAAAGTATCAGCCTTTAACATTTGAAGAACAATTTCAAATTTTGAGGTTGTAATTTTTGTAGTAGGGGAGAATGTAATGAACTAGAATTACATCACTGATATTTTCATTCTAATGATTATTGTATTTATTATAAATCACATATAATAACATAGAGAACACAATAAAAACATTATAAACTAATAATGAATGAAATAATATGTATTTCTAGAGATTAAGGAACCTATACGGATGAAATAAAAACATGCCCTTGGGAATAATAATATGACTTATATGAATATTAATTAAGCCTAATGAATAGTGACCACAACAATGAATGTATAAATAAAATTTAGGCTTCTTATATGTAAAATTATGATATAATTATATCATGGTATAAGTAAATGAATATTTTTTGAAATTATTAATTCAGTGTTGGTATTTTTGGGAGTCATAAATATTAAATTACATTTTTATAGTTAATGAAATTATTTAAATGATATTGTTTTCATAAAATGGATTCATTAATCAATAACTTTTTGTGTTATTATTTTAGTATAATTTTATGATACCTTGGTTAAATTTTCAGCATGTTATAAATTCAGTCTAAAAATTTAAATATTTATTTTTTGATAAAATAATGAATTTATTTAAAAAATAAATTTTACATACTAAGAAAATAATTTTGATATAATGCAGTTAATTTTTGAATGAAAAACATTATAAAATGGTTATGGGGAGTTTTTCGGATTTTCTTCAAATACTTGATTTTTTTGTGAATAATAAAATAGGATAACTTACGATAAATGATAAATATATGATTTATTGAGACATAGATGATGTATGGATGATGTAATCTGACTTGAATAGAAATAAAATTAACTTATCACTATTTATTAACAATAATCAACAATATTTCCTTCCATGTGCAAAATAATAAAACAATGAAGAAGATATTCAAAAGTCCCTCTTCAACTCCACTATAAAAACCACCCCTCACTCCCTCTTCTCCTCCCTTATATTTTCCTTGAAGCTTGTCAAAGATCTTCCAAAAACCACTTACTTAGTCTCTTCCCACATCCATGATCTTTTGGTATTACCAAAATACCAAAACCATTTTCCCTAAGGATGTTCACAAGGAAGATAATTCAAGACTTAAACCCTCTTCCTTTTTCTTCTATTTTCCTTATCAATTTTCGTTATTTACCTATTTTATTATTAAACGATCTATCCAAATTGTCATTATTACTCTAGTATAATATATAATATTTAAGGATATAATTTTACTGGAATATACTTCCTCAAACTAATATTTCTCTATCTTTCATTTAAAAATGAAATCATCGTCTGAGATGTATTGATTTATAACATTCATTGATGGTGAACATTCATTATTCAATTTTTCTTTCCAGGATGGAGATTAAACCATTTTTATGGTTGAACCTGATTATAAAATATGTATTATATCTTATTTGTGGATTCTATAATAATCATTTAAACATGATATTATATAATAGAACTGAACTAGTTCATTGTATTCGAAAAACCACAATTTAAATCTAAACGATTATCACTAAATGTATTATATATGGATTCATCCTCATATCATGTTACCTAATGAATTAAATATCTATTTAAACATAATTATATTAAGTAATAATAGAGAAATTAAATTCTTTAGAATTATATCCACTCTATCAGATCTTTCATATTCATATACAAGTATACCGATTGTGAAAACCGAGGAAACGAATACTCCCATGACATAAAATTGTATCTTATACATCAAAAAAATGATATAAATTAACTCAATAAAATTATAATGAATAAAATAAATATAGATAATGTTATTTATGAATTAATTAATAGATTTAATTTTAATATCTTGGTTATTATGTTCAAGTGAAGAACACATTCTGTTATAAGGTAAGGGCTTTCTCATCTCACATCTATTTTTGTGAGATATTCCTTATTCACCAATATTTATTATGTATGGTGTATGTATTCTTCCCATCAATGTATCATACCATTAATACCTTTATTTTCATGGAATTCATTGCATCAATTTATGAATATTAATTTTGGTGCATATAAATCGATAGATTACAAAGTGGTAAGGGGTTCGACTAGAACATTCATTTTTCCTTCCGGTTATTCCTTCACTATACTTACCCAATTGAAATGATTATTTATTTTTGTGTAAATATTATATATTCTCTTTTTGTGTTCCTAAATCACAAATATTTTCTTTATTTTATCTTTTGTTTTTGTAGATTATATATTTTAAAATAGTTACCATATTAATTCTTTCTGATAAACATGCCTAATTCAAGGTAACGTCTTAAATTCTTACCCATTTTCAATTGAACTATATAATCTATTTGAAGCCATATTTAATTTTAAAATAAAACAATTTTTCTGGAAAATCTATATTGGTTAATTTTAGGTTTTATGAAAAAAAATATTTCTTTATACATTAAAGTCTCTTTAATATTCCCATTAAAAAACAAAACAATATATTATTTATAAAGTTTCATTAAAAACACTTTTTACAAGATATCACTTCAATGGGTCGGGTCAGCCTGGACTGGGTCCGGAGGTCCCTGACCGGGCGGGGCGGCCCAGACTGAGCGGGACGTCCTAGACCGGGCTGGACGGCCCAGACCTGGCGGGACTGGATGAACCGGTCTATCCGGCCCGGAACGGTGCGGGCAGGCCCGGACTGGGGTGGTTCAGCCCATACCGAGTCAGTCCCGCAAGGCCGGACCAGACCCGAGCTCTTCTATGCCATTTTCACCTAAAGGGCCACAACGTGAAATTTAGGCGTTCATTTGATGAACCGTCAATGGTTTTGGGACCCTTAGAGTGAGACAATCCTTTTGGAATACCCCACTTGAGTTTTAGAGAAAGTTGGAGTATGTCCAGGTTGGATTGAATTCAAATCCAACCAGGGACTCGGAAATAAAATGCTTATTATTCACAGACCAGGTGTCTAATTAACGTTTCATCTATTGTATTGAAACCCTTACGACATAGAGGTCCTTTGGGATACTTCTTCGGGGAGGTTTGTGGTTGTTAACATAACACCAATGGATTGAGAAGCGGTTCTCCCCTAATCATGTGTACTATGAGTGGGAATCCAGTGGCAGGTAGTGAGGTGGTGGTTGGAGACAAATTATGTGGAGGTTAGTAACAAGCGATCCTCTGTGGGTCTGTACCAATCCTATGTGGGTCATCACTAAACAATTTTGTGTGGGTTAGTGCATAATGACCCTATGTGGGTTAGATTCTGTGGGGGTCAGTGGGGGTTATTACTCATCGATCATGTGTGGGTTTGATCCTGTGTTGGTCTGTAGGGGTTAGTACCAATCAATCCTATGTGGGCGAGACTTTGTATAATCAGCAGCAGTGCCTCTTGAAAAAATAATTTGATCTAGATTCTCGAATAATCATTGATACTCTTGTTCCTTACATATATACAAATTTTGATCTGAGTCTTTTACCTTTGTCATGTTATCATCGTGGTGTTACATGTGTGGTACTTTTACCTTTGTGGTGTTACCTTCGTGGTGTTACATGTGTGGTACATTTACCGTTGTGGTTTTATCTTAATGATGATAAATTTTTGGTAATTTTACCTTCGTGGTGTTACCATTGTGGTAATCTTGCCTCATGTATGAGATGGGTATATCTTGATAACATATGTATATGTATGGGAATATACGTAAGTAGAGTTTTTGATTGCTCTGTACTTTGTGGTTGAGGTCTGGCATTGTGGTTTTTCCATTGTGGAACTCTGGGAGACCGTTGGGGGAACTAACTTCCCTACTGAGTATCTTTATTCTCACCCCTAAATGGGCTAATCCCATACCATGTTCTGTCTTGTGCAGATGATAGACATCATTGATCGCGGTTGAGGGAGCTAGGACTGGACGGTGCTCAGAGGTGGACCTTTGACATGATGTGCTGCAGTGACTACTGATCGAGAGTTGTACCTACCCTTCATGTAGTATCCTCAGTGGACGATCCATGAGATATTTTCTATTTTTTTGTACTTTTTCTTTTCAATTGGGCTTGTATTCCGACCCCTTTACATTCAGTACACTTTTTACGACTGTAGTTTACTTTGCAGTTGCTACTTGTTGTGTTCTCTATTTGTGTGTTTGTATAGGTTTAATGTAAATTCATTCCAATTAATAAGATATTCCTTTTTAGTGATAGTTGCCAGCCCCAAGCCTATGGATGGAGAGTATGGGGTTGTCATCGCACGGGCCACGGGGGATGGTTCGTGACAAAGTGGTATCAGAGGAGTCAGTTATAACGAAGAACTATGACTCTAATCTTTTCTATGTGGAAATAGTGTTAACTGTTATGGGTGTGGTTTTCAGTTTGGGGAATCTACCATTGGTGCAGTAGTGGATGTATCCATACACCATGACCATAAATTCTGATTTCTGACTTAGTGAAAGAAAATATTGATTGCTTGTGTTTTTGAATTGTCTTTCTTTTGATTTCATTGTTTCAGCTCACGAGTTATAACTTATTTACATTGGTGCACCAGTTTTCTTTCAAGATTCTGCCACATAGACAGCAGCCAGGTTTCATGAATGAGTACATGATGATGGACCACTGAGAGAAAAGGCTTTGGTGTAGGTCCCTCTTACGGTGATGGTACCATCGGGTGGTGCACTAGTTGCACCATCACACGTTGGGCAGCAGATGCCACATGCCCCGCCAACAAAGGGTGCATGACAAATGAGTGCATCACATGAGTATCAATTGTAAAGATCTCCAACGTCCTAAGGCAAGATATATCTGTAGGGGCCGAGGATTGGCTGGAGGCTGTGGTTATAGTTTTTCGCTTAGTTGGGACCCCAGCTGATAAGATGGTGACCATAACTTCTAGTCTCTTCCAGGGAGCAGCTGGGAGGTTGTGGAGTCTGACACTATAGTTACACGATGAGGCGACCCTCACCTAGGAGGACATCGAGGGACTTTTCAGGGTAGAGTTTGTCCCTATGACTCTATTCTCAGTGCGTATACAAGATATGATGCACTTATAGTAGGGCATCATGACTGTGGCCCAGTACTCATTGAGGTTCACTTATCTCTATCGCTACTCCACCGACATGGAATGAGAGCTTTTCCTCAGGGTCCAGATATTTGAATAGGGTCTTCGAAGGGAGATCAGAGCATCAATGATATCACTCATCATTCCAATGCAGGGTGGGGTGCTAGAGACAGAGCTTTTGGTTGAGATCTTCCTTGCTTAGCAGCTACTGACATTGAGAGCCACCACTAGATGATAGGTAGAGGATTAAACCACATCAGGCAGTAAAAGGATGACATAGGGGCCTAAGAGATCCATACCTTCAGGATGATTACCTCGGGATACAAGGTTGATGATGAGGGGTTCATGGGACAGAGGATGACAGTTGAGGAACATGCAGTGATACTAGTGCGGCGGGCAGGGTCACATGGCTCGTGAATGCCTGACCCATCGTACGGACGACCAGAAGACGGTTGAGGGTCCGCCGAGGCTGAGGTAGTGGTTCGAGTGAGGTGTTCTGCAGGCTAGAAAATGTGGCAGAAGAGATGGCCATGTAGCAGGAAATGGGTGGATATTCGAGGTTCTCCCGCCACCACCTCTAGGTGGTCCACCCCAAACACAAGGAGGATAAGGACATGGACGAGATCAACCATAGGTAGCTAAAGATATGAACACAAGGCTCTAGAAATGATTAGGGGTACGATCTTTGTCTATTCCACCCTTGATACAATACTTATTGATAGAGGTTCTATTCAATCTTTTATTTCCATGACCCTCATTCGGAGCTCGGAGATTCTTCTAGAGCCATTGGCTCGATCCTTATGGTTAAAGACTCCTACATGAGAAGATTCAATGATTACACACTAGTTTCGGTAGTGTGATATTACTCTAGGAGGCGATAGGTTTGGATGATATCTTCTAGTAGAGCCATCGAGGCCATAAAACATCCTCTTGGGTATGGATTGGTTATCCTCAGTGAATGCTCAGATTGACTGTATTAGGTGCAAAGTGCGGTGTGTCTTCTAGTATAGGACTAGGGTTACGATTACCAGCAAGAAGGGAACATTTTCATCACATGATGGACTTTCCTATAGGAGGGTGAAGGTGATCACACATCAGCTGGATAGCCTTACCCTCAAGGTAGTTGATGTTTAGATTTCGAGCTATCCTGTAGTGGTGGACCTGTATGCCGATGTATTTCCTGATGATGTTTCGGGACTACATCCATGCACATATGTATACTTATACATCAACATTTACCCCAAGACAACATCAATATATACACCAGCATTTCAGATGGCTCCCTTGGAGATTTTCGAGTTATGGGTATAGATGGACGACTTGAAGAAGAGGTGGTTTATAAGGCCTGGTGTTTCTCCATGGGCATCCCCGATTTTGTTTACCAAGAAGGAAGGTGGAAGTTGGATACTCTATGTAGATTATCCATGATTGGGCTAGGTTACTGTGAATAACAAGTATCCCATCCTGAGGATTGATGGTCACATTGATCTGTTGAAGGGATCTATATGGTTTTGAAAGATAGACCTCAGATCTGGCTATCATCAGTTCAGGGTATGAGATGAGGATTTTCATAAGATGGAATTTAGATGTCGGTATGGACACTATGATTTCTTGGTTATTCCGTTCATCATGTCCAATTCCCCTACTGTGTTTATGGGACTCATGAACATGATCTTTTAGGCATACCTCGATCGCTCTATGGTTTTCTTCATTGACGATAGCTTGGTGTACTCAGTGATGGAGGAGGAGCATGTCTATCATCTGCAGAGTGATCTGGATACACTCTGAGATCACCAACTATATGGTAAGCTCTTGTAATGACATTTCTAGATATAAGAGGTCCCTTTCTGTGACACATTATCATGGAGTCTGGAGTTGCAATGGATCCTGAAAAGATATAAGTTTTTATTTCTTGGGAACACCACTGAGTGTGACTGAGGTGCATAGTTTCATGGGTTTTGTTGGGTACTACTAGTGATTCGTACACAACTTTTCTAGAGTTTCATCACCATTTTAATTGTGGACGAAGAAGGGAAAACCCTTCGTGTAGATGAAGAGATTCCAGCAGAGTTTTCAAAAGCTGAGGTAGAGACTGACGAGTGCCCCCATCGTGAGGCTACTAGAAGAGGGTGTTGGGTATCTAGTCTACTACGACACATCAGGGGCCTGACATGGAAGTTTCATGATGCAAGAGAGAACATTAATCATGTATGTTTCTTCAAAATTGAGACATCATAATCCGAACTATGCCTCCCATGACATAGAGTTAGTAGTAGTGGTCTTCTCCCTGAAGTTGTGGCATCTTTACATGATGGATGAAAGTTTTAAAGTATACTCTAATCACAAGAATCTCAAGTATATCTTCCCATAGAAGGACCTGAACTTGAGACAAAAACGATGGATATAGTTCATCCAGCACTATGAATTTGAGATAGACTATACTCCTGGGAAGGGGAACCTAGTGGCAGATGCACTCAGTAGGTGGTCTGGTCTACATTTGTTGAGTGAGGTGATAGAGCAGCTAGCCGTGTTGCATATATCCTTTGTGGATAGAGATAAATTATCTTATGTCCAGTCTAAGATAGTCACTCTTCCAATTCTTTAGTATGTTTAGGAGGAATAACTTGGGTAATTGCATATGAGGCACGACATTCTCAGATATACACAAGAGAGGCACGAGATGGATTTTCTAAAGGTGGGGAGCACGTCATCCTCTTTACAGGATGTACCATGATACTAGTGGGGATACAAGAGGAAGTGCTTATGGACATCCATACATCTCCTCTGGAGTTACATCCTATTTTGGCGAAGATGTACCAGGACCTCTGGTGTTAACAATGTTGACCGAGGATGATTAAGGTAGTGGCATTGTTTGTTTCACGATGCCTCACGTGTTAGAATATAAAGGTTGAGCATAAGGTTCCAGCAGGCTTATCCCATCCAGTAGAGGTTCCTGAGAAGATGTGAGAAGGTATCTCCATGGAATTTTTTACAAGGAATCTACAGACGTCCAAGGGACATGATTCTATTTGGGTGATCATTGACAGACTCACCAAGTCATCCCACTTCTTACCCATCAAAGATTAGGGATCAGTAGAGGGGTTGGGACACCTCTATGTACAAGATACTGTATGACTTCATGAGGTACTATTTACGATCGTCTCTGACTATGAATCATTTATTACATCGTGATTGTGGAGGGGATTACAAGAGGCATTCGGGACTTAGCTACGCTTGATCACCGCAGACGGATGGTCAAGCGGAGCAGACCATTCAGACACTAGAGGACATACTATGTGCCTGAATCCTAGATTTTGGTCATAGTTGGGAGGATAATTTCCCCTTGGTTGATTTTTCATACAATAACAGTTATCACTCCCCCATCAGTATGGCACCATTTGAGGAATTATACGGTTGACCTTGCATATCTCTTCTATGCAAGACAGACCTAGGGGATTTAGCAATTATGGGTCCAATGTTGGTACGAGCTACCACTGAGAAGGTACAGATCATCCATGATTTGATGAATATTATATAGAGAAGACATAAGTCTTATGCTGACAGAAGATGGAGGCCCTTGGTGTTTGGGGAGGGAGACCACTTTTTCATATGGGTCTCGCCTCGAGGAGGTTCGTAGAGATTTGGATGAAGTGAAAAACAATCACTGAGGTTCATCATACCTTTTTTGATACTTCAGAGGATTTGTGAGCTGGAATACCATTTGGAACGTCCAACGTAGTCGGAGAGGGTCCAAAAAGTCTTCCATATGTCTTAGTTGAGGAAATACATGCATGAACAATCCCACGTCATCGACCATGAAAAGATAGATTTTGATGATGGTGATACGTTTCTGTAGGTTCTAGTGGAGTTTAATGATTGATTGGAGCGGGTCCTTCATGGATGATCGATCCCTCTGGTGTGTGTTTACTGGCAGCACGAGATCATCTAGGAGGGCACATAGAAATGGGAGGCTTAGATTCATGATCAGTACCCCCATTAGTTTCTTTAGTCTATGTTGTGGATTTCCGGGATGGAAAGCCCTAAGGTGGGGAGAATGTAAATTCTCAGATTTTCTATTTAATTTTTTTAATTATATGTAATTATGACGAGCCATTTATAATTGACGGTGCATGATTCTATGGCGTGGTGTGCCCGAAGTGATTTTTTGAATATTTTTTTAAGGAATGTTCTGTAAACACACCGGCGGATTTTCTTATATTTTGAAGTGATGCTCGGATTATCATTCTAATGGAAATGTTGAATCTGTAGAGATGTGATTTTCTTAATTGGGTCTTCACATAGACCGTAGTAGGTTAGGAGAAAAATATATATTTTGGGACTTTTTAAAAGAGTAATAATATATCATTGTTATTTTATTTCTTTCTTCCTCTTCTTCCAATGGAAAAGTGGTAGTGGCGGGACCAACGACATGTAAAGCCATTAAATGGATTGACTCCTCAAATCCTTTGTAAATGTATTTTTGGAATTAGGAAGGTTCCTATTAAATGAACCCTAGTTAATTCCACATGCATTAACCACCATCCCCCTATCCTATTTATATAGATATTTGGAAGAATTATTGGTGTGGCTTCATCAAGAGATGATGTTATGATAAAGTTTCGTGATGCCAATCACATGGATGGCAGAGCTGGTTCCAACGAGCAGTGATGAGCGCCACTGACCGACGAACACCGACTCTTCCTCAAGCATTGATACTTTCCAAAAAACTAGAGGTAGGGATTTATTTTTGTTATAATTTCAAGTGATTGTTGAATAAAATTCCTACATCATGTTTTCAATACAACATGGAGGGCACGTTCCAATTGAACATGGCTCAGACCCTCTATGGTATTTTTTACCCTTGCGTTCTCCGTGGAAGACCCATGGCGTAGCGGCACCCCCGTCCATGATGGATGCAGCGCGCCATCTCCCGATGCAGGAGGAGGTCGGGGCTCTATGCCGCGGTGGTTAGCAGAGCATCCAGCACCGACCGACCATGGAGGTTGTCTGGCAAAACATCACGTGCCCCTAGTGGTGAAGGTCATGGTCGAAACCACGATGGTTGAAGATAGTGGTCGACATGAGCTGGTTGTGGAAGGCAGAGATGGAGGGGCATGTTGTCTCTCGCCACCAGAGGAGGTCATCGCTTGAATCTGTAATGGTGGAGGGACCCTCCCTCCTGTGGGTCCCGCGATGACTGGGCGCCTCCCAGTGGCACCACCACTTCACAAGTTGAATGGACACTCATCCATTCTGGAAAAATGGGGGGACTCCCCCCCCCATGTCAGCTAAGGTGGGCCCACCTCTTGTGGGTCGCACGAGCCCATCGGGGTGGGCCGCATCAGACTAATGGGACACGCCCTAGTGGGTTAGTCCACACCCCTAGCAGGCAGAGACATACTGCGGCCCAGAGGGCCGAGCTCACCACGGCCCAAACCAGCTAGGATAGACCCGGGCTGGGTCGTGTCAACCTGAACTAGGCCGGGTCAGGCCAGCCGAGTCACACCCAGACCGAGTTGGGTCGACCCTCAACGGGTTGGGTCGGTACAGACTAGGAAGTGCCGGGTCAGACCGAACTTGGGCCCTTCAAGTACAGTTTCTCCTAAAGGACCATAACATGAAATATGGGCATCCATTTGATGAATCGTCTACGGTCCTAGGACCTGTGGAGCGATATGGTCCTTTTGGTATATTCCACTTGAGATTTGGAAAAAGTTGGAGTACGGTTGGGTTGAATCGAATTGGAATCCAATCGGGCCCTCGGAAATAAAACACTCATAAGTCATAGACCAAGTGTCAGATTGACGTTTCATATATCACATTGGAACCCATACAACATTGAAATCCTTTGGGATACTATCAGTAGAGATTTGTGGAATTTGAGGTATGACTGATTTCATGAGGAGCGATTCTCCCAAAATCAAGCGTACTATGAGTGGGAATCTAGTCGCTAGCAGTGAGGCAGAGGTTGGCGATAGATCATGCGGAGGATATTAACGACCGATCTTGTGTGGGTCGGCACTGATCCTGTGTGAGTCAGATCCTATGTGGGCCAGCGCTCGTTGATCCTATGTGGGTCAGTGAATACTCATCCTATGTCGGTCTGATCCAATGTGGGTTAGTGCTAAGCAATACAATGTTGGTCAACACATACCGATCCTCTGTGGGTCATATCCTATGTGGTTCAGTAGGGGTTTGTACCAGTCGATCTTGTGTGGGTCGGATCCTGTGTGGCTCTGCAAGGGTTTTTACGTATCAATCCTATGTGGGTCAGACTCGGTATAATCAACAGTAGTGCCTCTCGATAGAATAAGGTAATCTAGCTTCTTGACTAATCATTTGTACTTATGTTCTTTACTTATATACCTGGTGTGATATGAGTCATTTAACTTTTTGGTGTTATCTTCATGGTGTTACCCATGTTGTACTTTTACATTTATAGTGTTACCATCATAGTGTTACCTGTGTATTATTTTTTCCTTCATAGTGTTACCTTTCTAGTGTTACTTTTGATGTACTTCTACCTTTGTGGTGTTACCTTGGTGGTATTATTCCCTCATGTATGATACATGTATATCTTGATAACTTAGGTATATGTATGGGTATATACCTAGGTAGAGTTGTTGACTGCTCCATGCTTTTTGGTTGAGGTCTTTCATTAGGGTTTTTCTTTTGTGGAACTTTTGAAATCCTTTAGGAGTCTCGAGGTCTCTAATGAGTATCGTTATACACACCCATGCATGGTTTACGCCCACAACTTGTTGTGTCTTGTGAAGATGACATACATCATTGATTGAGGCTGAGGGAGCCATGATTGGGCGGTGCTCGAAGGTGGACCTTTTATGTGACGTTCTGTATTTACTTTTGGTCATGAGTGTTACCTACCCTTCAGGTAGGACTTTGGTGGACCATCTAGGAGCTATTTTTCTCTTTTCAGTTGTACTTGTACTTTTTAGTGGTACTTTTATTCAGGCCCCTTTACATTCAGTACAATTTTTAGTACAGTAGTATACATTTCAGTTACTACTTATTTTGTTCTCAGTTTGTGTGTTTGTACATGTTTAAAGGAAATTTTTTTCCGTTATAGGGATAAATATATTCATTTCTAGTCACCAACACCTTCCAAATAGAAGGCGGGCTTGGGGTAGTCACGACATGGGCCCCGGGGGATGGGTCGTGACAACAATTCTAGGCTTCTAGGGTTAGGGTGTTACATCTTCTATGATTGGAATTTGTAAAGAGATATTATATAATTTTAATAAAAATAATTTACTATTTTTATTAGGGTCAAATATGTATTTAACCAAAATTATTAGTGAATTATTTTATTATTAAAAATAGTTATTATGGTGAAAATGATTTTACTTAGTGGTTAAGAATTAATCTTAAGGAAAAAATGACCATGAAACTTGTCCAAAATCAATTGTATGGAATCATTCTTACTATATCCTCAATTTTATATAATTTGGTTTATTATTGGGGGTAAATATTTTAGGGGAGACCTCTAAATAGTGTTTACATTTTTTTATTTACTAGATTGTCACTCCTCAACCATGAAAGTGGACTCACCACCAACACTTACTAATAACTATCCAGAACATTTCCCTAAAAAAACTACACAAAAAATCGATAAAAATCCGTTTTCTGAACAATGTTTACTCACTATTTTATAAATGAAAAATCATGGCTGTTCTTTGGTACAAAACAAATAGAGTTACTCGGAGAAGTCATAACGATCATCATTGATCACTTTTGTCTTATTTTATTCCCCACAACATAAATTCTTCGAATCTGATGTTTATATAATAAACATAGTATAATAAATATAATGAAATATTTTCATGTTATTTTCATAACCAAAAACTTTACACAGATCCATAAAATTTGATGCACAATCATCGTTCATGTGCGGGGACGATTAGCACCTCCCGAACCGATGTCATTTGTTCTTCCATTACCACCTTTCAAGGTTATTAATAATGGAGGAAACACATTTTTATATGATATATAAGATATTTATGATTACCTTATGATTTTGGAATTATTATATAACACATATCTTCATTATATCCATTTTTAGGAAATACAATAACTTCGTTTCTTGATGTGTGGACTACATCATCCTCAAGGCGATGTGATTCGTTCATGCTTTAAATGGAAATTATTGAATATTGGAATAATAAAAATAGGTGATATATATGAAATAATAATTCTTATAGAAAGTTAATATATATATATATATATATTTCATTTCCGTACTTTCATTCAATACAACATGAAAACTGAAAAAACGTTCATACTTACGCACGACATGTCGTCTCTATGAATGGTTTATTTCGTTTCTTATCCATTAATTTTATGAGTTACCATAAATAAATATATAATGAATATATATGATATTTATATAATTATTTACTTTCTTGAAATTATTAAATCTTGATCAAAGATAGTGAAAGATAAGTAACAAGTCAAAACATATATGAAAAACTATGTGGCTTTTACCAGAAACATAACTTTAACATAGGATTATTAGTAAATAGGTAATATAATGTCATTAGTAAAAAATATATTGAATTATATATATCCATAAAACTATATGGTAGAATTATAATTAACTTATATTTGTTATATAAGATTCTATAACATGTATGAATGAATTCGGGACTTAAGGTAATGTAATTTTGTCTCACTTTTTTATATTTGGGAGATACATGCCATATTCAAAAACAATTTCGTTTTTTTGGTTTATATACATAAATAAGACATGTTATATATTGAATTAAATTTATTTATTTATATTAAATGTTTACATTGATGTCATTATTTCTTGGGGATCATGATTTAAAAGTTACTCATGTACAAAGGGAATTTCAGCTGAAATTTCTAAATTCATGACATACATTCCTTATTTACCACAAATTTCTTATATGTGGTGTATGAACTATTGTAATTTATTTTATATAATGATTTAAATTTATTTAATGTACTGAAATTTTCAAATGATATTATTGTTTCATGGGGATCATGATTCAAAAGTTACTCACACGGTAAGTGAATTTCTATTATTCCTTTTATTTTTCTAAGACTTATGACACATTTATCACTCTTTACTTTTTTAGGGTTTATATAGCACACTATAATTTATTATATGATCCTTATCCCAATATTTATTGGCATTTACATACCCATTTTATTACCTCTCTTACATGTGGTTAATGGTTCATAAGATACCAACTCAGTATTTTTTTGTCTCAATTTTTCATCTTTGAGGCATATGTTATGCTATGTACCAACATTATTTAATGAGGTGAATATACCACCCCATTGATATTTCATATAATTTATAAAATTAATATCATGATATTTAATGTTTGATATATTATTATTCTTTTGTGGGCTTTTTAATCCAATTTTACCAAAGTGGTAAGTGTTTTTTCTACAATCTCTTTACTTATTTGGGTTTTTTATGATTATACTATCATTGATGAAATACTATGTTCCATGTATATAGAAATATTAAAAATTTTATTCCACTATGGTTTTTTTATGATATCTCTAAGTAATGGAACCATTTTCTCACTCGTTTGGACTTAATAAAATTCTGATTTTTTTAATAACATTAAACTTTATTTCACTCTTTAGTTAGAAATTCATTTTTTTCAATAACCATGTCTCTTAAAAAATTAATTTTTTTAAATGATATATTAATATAGTTTTTAAATAAATTGGTTTTCCAAAAAAGTATATTTAAAATTTATTTTAAATGATTTTCAAATCTTCATTTATACTTTTTCAAATTTCTTTCCAATGAAAAATATTTTCAAAAGCTTTAATGTCTTAAAATATTTTTTTTCAAATAGGAAAGGATAATTTTCTCAAGATTTTTTATTTTTATTTTCCTATATTCTATTATAAGCCATCAAAAATCTTTTCAAAGAAAATATTTTTCCAAATTTTTTATATTTTGAAATGAATTTTTCAAATAATAAAAGATAATTTTCTCATGTAATGTTTTAAATTAAATTTTCAACATTCTTTTATATGTTAATCAATGTTATTTTCAATGAAAAGAATTGTGAAAATGTTTAATGATTTAAAAAATAGCATTTAAAGAATCACTATTTATCTAATAAAATATTCAATGTGATCTTCCCAAATAATTCTCCATATAATATTTCATCTTTGGAAAATGTTTAGTATTTTTGGGGATATGACCTATGGTCACAATTATAAATATTTTTATAATGGTTTATATTTATTATAAAATATTTTTTATGAAATATGTTTCTCTTTCACATGTTATGTTTTATTAAGATACACTTATTTTCATGAGTTTTGTGATAATTAAATGATTATGAAAATATTACCTCTTCCATAGGGTATGATATGATGATATTTTTTTGATAACCATTTCATTAAAAGGTTATGATATGAGAAATATTTATGATATTGTGAAAATAAAATGTATGATTTCATTATGTGAAGGGTTGGACCTATATCTACATCAAATGCATTGGGTAATGATATATATCCAATGAGACTAATATGTTAAAAAATTTGACATGGTGGATCCACAAAAGGGAATCATGTGCATCCTGATCCACAATGGGAAATAGGTGAATCCTGAACCACTATAAGAAACATGTGCATCCAGAACCACTATGTGAATAATATGTAACTTTATCCACTATAAATAAAGGGTTGTGGTTGGGTGTTAAAGTGTTTCCCACAATTTAGGTATAACCCACATGAAGTTTCCTAATTTTTTATCATTGAGACTTAAGTTATAAGGAATTATTTAATATTATTATGTGTGAACCTAATTATATGTTAACAATGTTAGGGATTGACCTGGTTTCTTGTCCACAAGTTTATTTGATGTCCTAATTTCATGTCTCAAACATAATGAGTGAACTTTCATCTATTTACACTTGTTCATACTGTTACAAACCGATGTTTATTCCAAAAATCTATGCCATATGTAGATATTATTCTTCTATGGATAATTCTCTGGATTCTATTATGATTCATATCTTATGAACTATCAATATTTATGTCATAACTCTTAATAATGATCAATGATATACATGGTAAGATCTTATAATGTTTTGAACATGTTATTATACACATATGATTCATAATATTCTAAAATTTGTCCTTTTTTACCATTAATAATCATATTAGCTCACCCTTTACCATGTTTACATTCACCAGGTTATGAACGGTTTTATTAAGTAGAAGTACAAAAACGGGAATATATTTATAGGAGATGATGATGATCATTCATTAAATTTGAAGAATGTTTTCCAAGTTTACAATGACATTATAATATTATGTACCTCTGGAATGTACATATTTAATTTGATGAATATTTATCTCAATGATGTAATATCCATGTATGTTAATCCAGAGTCTCTATAGTTGGTTTCAAAGGATGGTTTTGTCAACCATTGGAAACTAGGATGAGAACACTTTAGTGAGATACCTAGGTATATTTATAAGCATATGTCTAGGTATATCTCTATAGAAAAGTCTAAAATGTGTCACGGTTTGAGAAAATATCCTAGAATTTTGATATTAGATTGAAAGAGCTATTTTTTATGAAATTCCATCCATATCTAAATACTACAAGTCGATTTATTAGGGGAACATGATAATGTTTTCAATTAAAGGACACAACATAATTAACTATATGGGGAAAATAAAATGTTAAATTAAAAGAATAGATGGGAATAATTTCCTATCTATGGTATAATTAACTATCAAATTATTTAAATGTATAATATATTCCCATTATGAAAATAAATTTCATTGGTGAAATATACTGGAAAAATTATTCTTGGTTGTAAGGGTAATAGTCTTGTTTGATGATGATGAAGAAACCATGAGAAACATATGAAAGGTACATTCTTTCTAAAATTATTTTTTCTAAGAATTATTAAATTTATCAGTCATTATTCATATTTCATGATTTGGAATGACGTATTAGTGAATAAGATAATGAATAATTTTTAATTTCTGAATGAAGAGGTGTAAGGATCAATGTAACAATTTATTTAAATTAAATGATTATGTTATATGAATCATGAAGTATATAAATTATTTTATAGAAACTTATTTTAATGATTTTTAAGAATATGATCAATTATACTGATTACCTATAAAATTAATTTAATGGAAATGTTACATTAAGGGAAAGTAACATTTCACATGTTCATAAGGTGGAAGAAATTTTTATCTTGGATAATGAAATTATTGATTTGGATAAAATAAATTATCTAGTAATGATGAAATATGAACCAATAAAATAATTTATGAAATGATATTTGTGTAATCATTGATGATGTTTAGAAAATTTTAGGACTAATGGAATATATTAAATAATCTATCTTATATGTATAAAATGAATAAGCATAAATGTTTTCAATATGGTTTTATGGTATATCATTTTTTTACTATGTTTTAATATAATACAAGATAAATTTGTTCACACGATTGGCACATGGAAACCAAGGTATAATATAAGATATACATGTGATCAATGTTAATATTATTTTGATAAATTTATTGATATTATTTATAGAGTTATTTATTTTGATATTTCTGATGGGTTACAAGGGAGACCATTTATAGAATTATTTAAGATATACTTTTGATGTAGTTTTAGATATTAAGGTATTGTAATTCCATCTTATGATCAATAATATTGGATAATCAATGATAACTAATTTTTTAATGTTGTTAACTTATAACTTATGTAATTAAATATCATTCTCATGATATCTTAGTGTTTATGGATTGAAAAATTGACTTTAATTTCTTATAGTAATAGGTGAAGTGGAAATCATGAAAGCCAAAAATAAAGGGGGAGACTATGTATATAAAGATGATTGAAATAATAATTTGTATTTCCAATAGTTTTTAGATAGTAGAATAATTCTTCAATTATAGGAAAATGATATTGAATTTTTTTATCCTAATACCTTCATTTCTATTTATCTAATGGAATAATAAATCATCACCGATTTTGGGTTTTGAGTCCCTTAAAATTCAGTTGATAATTCAATTTTTGTGATCAGTGGTTTTTGTTACTCTATAATTATTTATGATTTTTTAACATGTCCAATATTCAATTCCCACTTATGTTCTTCAATATAGAGACCTATTTATGAGTTAATTTGGGTAACTTTTATGGTTCTAACTCACCCTTTTTAAAACATGTTATAGTATTATTTAATACAATTTTGGTATCTATGAAAGAAAATTTTATGTATTAAATCATTGATACCATAGATGAATTTCAACAGAGAAATAAATTCTAAGGGAGTAAAAATGTAACACCCTAAAATTTTTGTGAAATATATTTTTTTTATTTTAGTTTAATCTTTTCCATATTCATTATTTCATAAAACATTGAATATATCTTGTGTTATATGAAATTGATATGTTTGGCATGTGTTACATGACACACAAAGATGATATTTCACTACAAAAAAAACATAAATTATCTTTTAGTATAAAGAGAACTATTTTTGGAATGTTTAATACACAATATAGAGTTCCTTCTATATCTTATGTTACACACTGGATGATGTTTTACCAAACTACAATATTATAGTTAAATATTGTTATAGTAATCACCTAGAAATTGAAATGGATTATATGAATTATATTGAATAAATTATAAAATAAAGGTTTACACATGTATGTAATATTAATTATTTGGTTATTAATTAATTATCAATAAAAATAAAAACCAATAGTTTTTAGGAAAAACTATTTTTATTAACAAAAATTAGTTTTATATTAATTGATTTAGTTAATAACTATTAGGGAGATATATTAATGAAATTCTTATTTTATTAAATCATTTTTTTAATTCATCCACCATTTCTAATTTTCATTGGATAAGAACATATATATTTTAAGGAATAAAAATTTGTATTATTCTAAAAGGAAAATTTACCTCTTTTAATGTAGAATTGGTTTTAAAATTAATATATTACATATTTTTAATTTTTATTTGAAAAAACTAAATTAAATTTTTAGAAAATAATATAAAAATATACTTTGGTGATTTGTTTTTATTTTTTTGAGAAGATTAATTTTTTTATGAGTATTGAATAATTCTGAATTTTTATTTGAAACTGTATTTTTAAATAATTTATTTAAATAGTTAAATTATATTATATATTTAATATTAATAGTAATGAGATAAATTATATATCAATAAATACAATTTAGGTCACATGAAATAATTTTATGTTTAAAATGGGTACAAAATCAATGAATAATATTAAACACTTTCACTTTTAAAACCTGTTGTTTCATTCTGCGGGCATAATTTATTTCAAATTAATTTAAACAACTTATATGATTAGAATTAGGGGAAATAGATTCCTTATTTTTAATAAAAATTATTTATAATTTATTTTATGTTCAATTTTTTTTATTAAAATCATTAGTGAACGAAATTAAAATTATTTACATCGACTACAATGAAAATGAGTATACTTGGTGGTTAAACATTAATCTTAAGGGTAAAATGGCCTATAAAATCAACCAATTCCAATTTTATGGATCTATTTATACTTTATACCAAATTTAATATAATTAAGATCATTATTGGACGAACATTATGTTTGGGAGACATCCAAATACAGTTTAACCTTTTTTATTTACATGAATGCCACTCCTTGTTTATAAATTGTCACACACCAACTATAGTTATTCGCACATATAATTCCCATTATATCAGTTGAAATAAAAACAATAAGCTCAAATAATACATAATATAACCATATAATCCACAATTTGGGAATAAATAAACTACGGTGGTCTTTTGATGCTAAACAAAACGAGTTACCTGAAGAAGAGGTAACATTCTTCAATGAGAACTATTTTTATTTTTATTATTAACCCATTAAATAATTTATATATATATATATATTATAATTAGTTAAGTATCATAAATATACTAATGTGTTTTTATGTTAATTTTAGTACCTAAAACTTCACACAGTTACACAAAATGGGATACACAATCATTGTCTGTGTGTACGGTGGACATGAGCCTCATGAACTGATGTCGTTCGTTCTTCCATTACCACATCTCATAGTTGGGGTTAATAACTGAATTAATATATTTATATGATATCTATTATATTTATTATATCTTTATTCATATTTTATTATTATATTATTCATACAATAATGTTTTCCAATTTTTAAAAATAGGATAACATTGTTTATGGACGTGTGGACTACCTCCACCTCAAATCGATGTGATTCGTTCACATATTACATATAGAATATTAAAAATGGGGTAATAAAAAAATTATATATATTACATTATAATTATATTATATTTATAATATATATATGTGTGTGTGTGTAATTTACTTACTTTCAATAATTACGACAAGAAAATGAAAACATCGTTAATTCCAACGTACGACCTTCCATCTCAGTGAATGTTATATTTCATTTCATATCACTGTAATTTATGAGTTATAAAAAATAAATATATAATGAATATAAATATGATATTTATATCATCTTTTACATTCTATAAATTATTATCTGGTGATCAATGTAAGCAGAATTGAAATAAAAATTCAAAAAATATATGAGAAACAAAGTAGTTATTACCCAAAGCATATATTTAACATGGGGTTTCTTAATAAATGACTAATATAAAGTCATAAGTAAATATTATATGGTATTATATGTATGTATATGGTTAATTAGAATATTTATAAATAAATTATTTTTATTATAAATTGGGATTGAACATGTATGAATGAAGTCAAAACATAAGGTAATGGAATTTCATATCACTTTCTTATATTCCTGAGATACATGCCTTATTCACCAACAATTACAATTTTGAGGGATATATATTTCCATAATAAGTTATATATCATGAATTTTCTTTTATTTTATGATATTAAATGATTTCATTAGTGTTATTATTTATTGGGGATCTCAATTCAAAAGTAACTCAAGTAGTAAAGGAATTTCATCTTAATTTATTATATTCATGAGATAAATACAATATTCAACACCCCATTTCATTTATATTGTGTATGTCCTGGCCTAGTAAATATTATATCTTAATTTGAAATTAAATAATTATATAAAAATATTCCATTTATGTTATTATTTCATGGGTTCATGATTGAAATGGTACTCAAATTGTAAGGGGATTTCTAGTCACACATTTATTTCTACTAGACTTATGACATATTCACCAATTATTTATTTTGTGTGGTATATATACCAAATGTTAATGAATTATATGAAACATATATTTAATTTTAATTTTGTTTACTTATCTATTTGGTTATCCCTCTTTCATATTGTTTGTGATGGAAAAGTAAGAAAATTAGTAATGTATTTTTGTGTCAATTTTCTTTCTTTGGACACATGTTTTGTTATGAAATTATATTTTTTTACATGGTGTATATATATCTACATTGACATGATATATCTTTCATATAAATATTCTCATGAAATGTTCTCTTTCATTTAATGTCATTTTTTCTTGGTATTATGATTCTATGATACCAATGTGGTAAGATTATTTCACTATATTCTTATTGGTTATTGATATTATTTTCAAATATGCTTCATATAATGAAATATTATGATTCATATAACTACAAATTTCATGAATTTAATTATACTCTAGATATTCATTATGTATTCATGTAATTTCACCATGTTATTACTCTTTTATAATGAAAATAAATATGAAATTTTTTAAGAAAATATACCTTTATTTCCCTATTTTGTCTAAAATATGTTATATTGAAAAATGTATTTTTCTAAAAAAATTAATAAATGATTTAAATTTATATTTTAAACTATTTTTATAAGAAATTTTTTATATAATATTTTTTGTTTAATATGTGTTTTAAATTATTTTCAAAGATTATTTTATATGTTTTCAGTGCTACATTCCATGAATGATATTTTATAAATACTTTATGTTTTCAAAAAAAATCCAATATGAATGGATACTTTCCTAAATAAATATTTTAATTGTTTTCAATAATTATTTTATGGAGTTTCAAATATATTTTCAATGAAAACTTCTATCATAAAATTTTATTTTTTAAAAATAATTTTCAATATCAAAAGTAGATTTTCTCCATGAAAGGTTTTAAATGATTTTTAAGAGATTACATTATATGTTTTTAAAATTACATTTCAAATAAATTATTATTGAACATGTTTCAGGATTTAAAATTTTATTTTCAATTAATTATTATTTTCCTTATGAAATTTTCCGGGTGATATTTAATAATCTATATCCATATAATATGTCATTCTTTTATACAATTTATTATTTAATGGAGATATATTCCATGGTCGCCGTTATTATTCTTTCTAGGAATGATTTTTGATTATTAAGAAATTTAATTTTTTAAATCCATTTTTATTCAATGAGTTATATTCTTATATAAAATTATTATTTTCACGAGTTATTTTATAAAGAAGTTCTTATTATAACTAAATTTTTTCCATAGATTATGATATGATGAAATGTTTGTGATACCCTTTTCATTTCATGGCCATGATAAGAAGAATGTTTTTTATAATATGGAAAAACTGGGATGATTTAATTTGTTGGTGGGTGGGGCATATGTCTCCCTTAAGTTAATTTGGTAATGATTAATATCTCATGAGATAAATATGGGAAACTAGTAGATGGTCTTGATCCATAATGGGAAGCTTGTGTGTTCTAATCCATAATGGGAAATAATTGTATGCTCATCTACTGTGGTAAATAGTGCATCCTGATACACTGTTGGAATACAGTGTAACCTAATCCAATATAAGGAAAGGGCTATGAATAGGGATGGTAGTATATCCTTCCCAGTAAGAGTAGAAACCATGATGTTCCCAAATAATATATTTCAATGATACTTTCCTTATGGGGACTATTTTATATGCATAATAATTAAACAAATTACATGATACCAATGTCATCCATGGATCTTGTTGCATGTCCATAAGTATGTGTGAGGTCCTAGTGTCAAGTCCTTAACATATTGAGTGAATCTGTTCTATTTACACATGTTCACAATGTCATTAGATAATGTTTATGCCACAAATCAATGTCTTCTACCAATTTTATTCTTTCATGTCGCATTCTTCTGATTCCCTTATTATTCATGTGTTACAATGTTCCAATATTTATGTCTTGAATTTTGATTATGATCTTCGATATGTTGAGTTTGATATTTAAATATTGTGATCATGTTCTCATAACCTTATGTTCATGATTATTTTTATATATATCCTCTATTTACCCTTAATAATCATTTTATATTACCATTTATTATGTTTCCCTTTCCCAGTTTATGAAAAATTGTATTAATTAGCAGTAATATAGAGGAAGATCAAACCTGAATATTATGAAAATCATTCACGAAATTATAAAAACCTGTTTCCAATTACAAAAGTCACTATACTTCTACAATATATAGGAATATACTTTTTTAATGTGTAGAATATTGATTTAAAATAATGTAATATCATTCTATGTTTAAAATATTCACTATAATAATGATTCTAAATAGGAATCATTTCAGTACCAACCAATATTGAGTCTTAAAATAGCCGATCGGTATCCAAAAGTTCACATCCCAGTGGTTCCATACACACTATGGTTATCCATCTCTATTTCCCAATAAATCCAAGGTTCCTAATGTGGAAATTATCAAAGATACATTTCTAAACCATGAACTAAAAATCATTAAACATTTTCAAATTCAATAAAATGTATTTTAGTTTTTGAAAACCCATTTCCAAATCAAGAATAACAATTTTCAATGAACACCCCAATTAAAAACATTTTTCATTCCATGAAATACCTTGAACCACATATCAGTTTAATTAAATAAAAACCCCAATGGAATTTATCAAGAAGAACAAGTGATTCCTTTAATTAACACATTTTACACAAAATCATACCTCAAAATGTTATAAACTTAGTCTCTTTTGACAATGGGGATTGGAAACCAAGAGATAGTCCTTTAAAAGATAATAATAAAAAAGATACTAAAAATAATCATTATCAATGACTAATAGATAATGAATCCAACACATAAATTTATCCAACATAGTAGATGTGAAAAAAGGAACAATGAACTAGAATGAAATATTACCCTTAAAGGTGCACTAGATAGCCCAATGATGATCAATTGCCGATTAAATGGTCTAGAAAGAATTGAGATGTCCAAAATCATTAAGGGATAGATTTGGTTCAAATGAGGGAGGATGCAAGGTCGAATAAAATGGAAATCACTCGTATGTTACCCTAAAAACCAAACCCCATTTTTTTTATATGACATGTAATCCCATTACACACTGTGTATTCCACGAAGCTAGAAAACACTAAAAATTCCTCACATTTTTATAAAAATAGAATTTTTCCATTTTACATTGTGAACCAAATACATGATGTGAAAACCATTCATATCCTGAAATTACTTCACAAAATATTCTCAGTGTCCATTATACACCATATAATCCCATTACAAGGTTGGTAATATCGTAGAATATATCTGAAATACCCTATTATAATAAAAAAAACCATGGATACCAATACATTATCTGATGTTCGAGAGAAACCATCAATGTCATAAACCCATTTATACCTAGACTCCATTAATTAAAACACACATACATCCCTAATCATTAATTCACTTTCCCCATCAAAGGCTCTTTATCCCCGAGAATCCTAAAAACTCACCCATACAATGATGAAAAAAATTAAAAATGTTAAAAAATTGAATGAAATAAAAAAAGTGTTACAATCATACCACTATAAATTCTATCATACCTAAATATCCCTCAAGATCCTGGTTCTGTAAGAAGCTCTTTCGACTAAAGACTCGTAAAGGATTCTGTCCAAAGTCTCATTGATATCAATTCCCCAAAACCACATTACTCAGAATGGAGGACTCATTTCATATGAAGTGCTTTTTCCGAGAGATCTATAATATGAAATAGATTCTCAATAATTTGGTTGTTAGTCTTAAGACAAATATCCTCTCATCCAATCACATTGAAAGTATCAGGTATTTACATAATCATCTATGAAACATGAAACATATAGTGGATCTAAGTAATTGAGATTGTAAGGTCAATTGATATACCACCATCCCCTATCATCCAATGAACTCAAAGGGGACCACAAACAACAATTCCAACATACTCGGTTTTCTAATAGATGATTTCCCATGAAAGTTAAACCTATAAGAATGATAGGATCATGAAACATTAAATTTAGAGACTAGTGATGGTGGCTTGTGTATGCCTTAAAATTTCCCTATTCCATAATAAATATCATCTGGATTAAATGCACCATCTCTATTGTTTCTAAAACAATACATGGCCCAACCAAGGATAGGTATCCCAACTATTCCTAGCACAAGGGTGATCAATATGGCCACCCATACAAGGTCTTAAAGTGTGACATATTTATAAAAGTGTGATAAATATTTTAATTGTAAAATTATCATGGAGTGAAATGATTATCCAAATATCCGAAAAAATCAGGCACATAATCCCATAGTATATAATCAAGAACCTAGATAACCCTCTCTATTTTTTCATCCATGTACAGATGATATTCCATTAAAAATTTCAACTGAGAAAACATTTAATCATATAAACATTCCAAAAACTATTTAGAAACATTGAGTACCTATCATATAATATTGTAGGTGTAACACTATGATTTCTCATAAACTCCTAGACATACAATTCACAAATATATTATACATTCACTATATCCTTCATAAGGAGGATGTGAACTTATTTCATTAGGTGAGAAATGATCACCCAAATCTCATTACTCCTACTATGTGTCTAGTAAAAATTTTAAAAAATTGATATAAATATCATACCCCATCCATAATTTTATTGGTAAGGGTGAAACAATCCATAAATTATCTAGTGTCCCACCACAATCCAATGAAAATATTGTTTTTATGATACAAAATCAGCAACCAACCGCTTCATCCCCAAACACTAATATCGATGTATTTGGTTGTAATTCATCTTTGAACCCCAAGGTTCACATAAAAAAAAGGCTGATGTCTAATATTAATCAAATAATATGTCAATGTAAAATTAACAACCAACCTAATATGGATGAACAATGATCCACTGGGATATTGAAATCACTCAACAGAGGTCTCCCCACCATAAAGTATTTCACTAAATATTTTAAACTAAATAATATCACCTTTTCAAGCTGAAACACTTATCCCTAAAATAATCATCTTTTATAGAATCCATTAACACATATCATCTAACCTCTTTTACTCCCAATCTTATCTCGGAAAAAAATTCATTAGAGACCACTCCTCAACTGATTCCTTAAAAACGTTTTTTGATAGTTTTATGATCAACACATCGAAAATCACATTCCATACCACATGAGTGTACGTAATGTTAAAATAAAATATTTAAAGATAACTGAACCATCATATCTATCTCATGTTTACATACATCTCAGTGAAAATATATTTCCGGATCCTATTATCATAATACACTATAAACTCTTCCCCGAAGTGATTGTGATGCCATATTTTTATTGCATGTGTAACTACTTCCAAATCAAGATCATGTGTAGGGTATTTATAATCATGAAGGTATAACTAGTATGAAGTATTAGACACAACCTATTTCCTCTAATGTAAGGCAAATCCAAAACTCCTACCAAAATGATCACAAAAAACCACATAACCCAAACCGTATTCTCATGGAATCAAAATTGGTGTTAAATTCAACCTCAACATCATTTCATCAAAATATCTCCGAAATATTTCATTCTATTAAATTATTAAACCCTAAATTTTTAATGATGTCATAAAATATGAGACCCTATATAAATCCTAATCAAACCATTTTTAAAACAAAAAAAAACTAAAAAAGATCTCGAACTAAAACACATTTCTGGGATTCTCACAAAACATAATTTTCAATACCTTTTTTGGGTTAACATAGATGACACTTTCAAATACTACAAGCCCTATTAATTTCACCTCTCTAGTCCAAAACCACCATTTTTAAAGCATACCCTATATTCGATGCTTTATAAATGTTCAAAAAATGATATCAAAATGGTCCTTATACTCTTCCTTTGACATTGAGTACACCAATATATAACCCATGAACACAACAACAAAATATTCCAAGAAATAAAAAAATAGTTTATTCATCAATTCCATATACATGATAGGAATGTTAGGAAGACCAAACCACCAATTTGGAAACTAAAAATACTTGAATTGGCTTCTAAATACTTTTTGGGTATGCCCTATTCCTGTACACTCATTTAGTTGTAACCTAACTGAAGTCCAAAATTTGAAATCTATTATGCCCAGTGTGAAATCTCAAAAAGGTAACCAATCATTGGAAATGGTTATTTTTTATTACCAGCCTCCCAATTATTTTTCAGATATTAAATACTATAAGACATCGCCTTATTACATTGCATAATAATGATTTTAGTCATGAAATCACTTCCATTTTACATTTAGGATCTTTTAACGTTTACATATTTAGAGAAATGAGACATTATACATTCATAAAAAAACACATTAAAAATAGTGGATACCATAAAAATATTATCCATTTCTTCCAAAATATAAAACCTTTCAAATAAAACATGATTTCTTTGAAAACTCTTCAAACAGTTAACATAGCTTTCTTATTTTTCACACACATCCTTATAACCTGTGAAAATCATTTAAAAACCCAGTATGAGTACAAAAATCTCAGTAAGTAATATAAAAAGAAAGAATGAACACATTAGTCCATGAATACTTGTAACGTATGAAATTATTTTCAAAACAGATACTTTTAAGCCATATATACTTACCTTTTGAGACGTGAAAATTCCAAAAGATTCCAACAATACATATGAACATAAATACTACCATAAATTTTACTTGAGGCATTACTTACATAATCTTGTAACCCTCTCGGCTACTATATAATTTGTAACCCTCACGACTACCTTACAAATTGTGTAACCATCGTAGTTACTATATGAGTAACTATACGACTAACCTCCAACATACACATACATAATGAATTAGAGGGAGATATCAGTCCCACCCTTCATCATAGACAGTTCTCAAGAACCATAACATAGTCACGAAACATTAATAATTGCCTAAAAATCTACTTTTTAATTTCATAAAATAGGATTTTAAAATAGGTTCTTATAAGGACGGTCCCATATAAATATCATATAATTGAAGTGAAACATAATAGAGTGGATTTATTATGTATATAAAAATAAAATATATATAATTAAACATAATATATTCAAAATTATTCTCACAGAAAAATTTAATATCACATAAATAATGAATTAGAATGTTAACTCAAAGAACAGAAATCGGGTTAAGAATTCTCTTATGTTGGGTTTTTCATACTTAAGACTCATTAAAACCTCATGTATAATGGTTAAAATAGGGTTATTAATATATTAACAGAACATATTCATATTTATAATACCTTATATGATCATTTTATTAAATTATTTCACCCTTTATTTGTTAGTATTTGGTACCTTGCATTGTTTTCAATCCGTCGTTTACAAGATTTCCATGATCGGTTCATGATGGATATTCTTGTAGATTGGTAGTGAAACTACAAAATTGGAATGGAATCATATTTAAATATTTTTCGAGTAACAAATTATAATATTTATAATTCTAAATTCTCATATGAATATTATTCATAAGTTAATACATTATTGATATTTTTTAAGTCATTTTTGAGATTCTTGGATCATAAAGATCTCATTTTCTTTTATAAATTAGTAACATTTGTAGAAAATTATTCTAAAACTATATATAAGATATAATACATAAATTATAATATGGTTCCACCATAAATATGGGTTCATTACCAGTATTTAAGGAAGAAAAATAAAGTGAAATCACATCGTCCATGATGTCGGTAAATCGACACATCACGTAAGGTGTTTTAATTTCTAGAATAAGTGGCAGTGAAGAAGAATTATAATGGTGAATCTTTCATAATCATAGTAATATCTTGAATATGTAAGATACAATAGTATTCATGCCACTTGGAGAAGGGTAGGTGAGGTAAAAAGAAGAATATAAAATACAATTAAAGGAAAATAAAGAAAACAAAAGAGGATGTATACCTCTTGATCTATTCTCCATTAGATCCTTCTTAAGACCTTTGGTTTTTGTCTTTTGGTAATACTTGTTGCACTATGATGTAGGTACGAGCCATGGGACGAGTATTGGAAAGAACATACGTAAGGCTCAATGCTTGAGAGGTGTGGGAGGAAGAGGGGAATGAGGTTGGTATTTATAGTTGAATAGATGGTGTATTTTACAATATATTAATCTTTATTATAATATTTTCTCTCAAGACTATGAATATTAATAATTCATGTGACCCAAAATATTAATAATGGAATGTGATTTTGAAAATAGTTTTATTAAATCACTTATTATGTCATAAATAGTTTATTTAACTGATAATTTGAATATACTGTATTTAACAGTATTTCATTATTCATCGAAAAATCATGAATTTTAGAAAAATCACAAAAATTCAGCCTAACCATTTTTCAATGTGTACAATTAAAAATTGAACTCCATTTTTTGAATATAAATTTCTAAATATTTTTAATGTAATTTTTAAATAAAATCATAATTTGATAAAAAATACAAATTTAAAATCTATTACTCATTTTTAACTCCTTCTAAAATTAATCACGTTGACAAAATCTTAAATCCTTCAAAAATAAAAAAATAATTCAATTTACTATTCATTAGGTTCATGCAACTATTCATAAGGGTATGTTACTATTTACCAAAAAAAGTTGGTCCTATCTGACTTCAAATAACTAACTGATCACAATTGAATATGACCATTTTTTAAATTCAAAACATAGTAGATACAAACTGGTATTTAAAGGCTAGTTATAAACATTTAATTAAAAAAAGGTTCACACATTTCAATTTATTTTTAAAACCGTGGTGTGTTACATTATCCCCACCTTCTAGAAATTGAGTCCTCGAAAAAAAATTACTAATTAAACAAGTGAGGGTTCATTTCCCTCATAACATTTCCATACACCCATTTTTCTTCTTCTACCACGTGGTTTCTCCAAAAAAACATTTACCTAATGGATTACCATATTTAGAAATACGTGTTCCCTTCGATCAGGAATCTGAATAGGTTTCACTTCATGAGAATGGTTCTCTTCTAGTTGCACTGCTTCTGGGCTCAAAAAATGAGATGATTATGGTGCATACTTTCTCAACATTGAAACATGAAAAACAATGTGAACCAATGATAAATTCAGAAGAAAATCTACTTAGTAGTATACTGGTAAAATCATCTCCAAGATTTCATAAGGTCAAATTAACCGTGTATTTGGATTTCCTTTTTTTCCAAAACTGCAAAAAACTTTTAAATAGTGAGACACTATAAAAAATGATCACCTATCTCAGAAGAAAAGTGTTACCTCCTATTGTCTATATAACTTTTTTGACTTCTATGAACTGTCCTCATGTGTTGCTGGATCATATTAACTTTCTCAACCACTTCCTCTACTAATTCTAGTCCCTTCAACTTCCATTCCCCGACATCACCCGAAAAATACGGAGTTCGACAGCACTTCCCATAAAATGCCTCAAAATATGTCATATGTATACTAGAATGAAAACTGTTATTATAAGAAAACCAATATAAAGAAAGATAGTGATACCAACTTCTTTATTAGTCCATTTAACAAGAACTAATAAAATACTCAAAAGTATAAATTGTTTGTTATAACTTCACATATGATTGACGATGAAAAGATGTACAGAATTTTAATTATGTTCCCAATGACTTCTGAAGTTCCTTTCAAAAGTTGAAAGTGTTCCTGGGATCTTGGTAAGATAAAATGTAAAGTGGAACTCCCTGTAAGAAGACAATATTTTTGAGGTACAGTCAAGAAGGATGATCCAAAGACATTGTATCTCGAATAGAAATAAAATGTACATATTTTTTCAGCTGATCAACAACAACCCAAATAACATTGTTACCTCGAGAAGTCTTAGGTATTTATAGCACAAAGTCCATGGATACATTCTCCCATTTACAATCTGGCACTACCAAAGGCCGATGCATCCCCGTCGGTAATAGTCTCTCTACTTTAACCAATTGACATGTCAAATATTTCATTGTAAAATCTTCTATGTCTCTATTAATTCCATCCCATCAATAATACTCTTGATGGTCTTTGTATATCTTAGTACTTCCATGATGAACTAAAAATTTAGAACTATGATTTTCCCACAACAATGAATTCTTCAACTGGGAATTACAAGGCACACACAACCACTTTAAAAATCACAAGACACATTATTTATCAAAGTTAAATTCTGGAAACATACCCATATTTACCAATTCTATCATTTTCTATTTCTCATGGTCTTCCTTATTTGCTTACTTAATTCTATTTGATAATGTTGACTACACTAAAACCTTAAACAAATTAGAGGTGTTTCTTCACCAATATATTCTATGACAAAATTTATCAAATAATTAATCCCGGGATCTTGTTCTAAATGTAACTGGATTAATGATGCATGATCTTTTTGATTCAAGGAATCCCCCACTTTGTTTTCTTTTCCCGGATGGTAATTGATCGTGGAATCATAATCCTTTATCACTTCAATCCATCTTCCATACCTCATGTTTAATTCCATTTAAGTTAATATGTACTTTAGTCTTTTATAGTTAGTATATATTTGACATTTGGATCCGTATAAATGATGCCTCCAAATTTTCAAAGAAAAAAAAAAGTTGTAAATTCCAAATCATGTGTGGGATAGTTTATATCATGAGGTTTGAGTTTCCTAGAAGAACAATCAATTACTTAATCATTATGCATCATAACACAACCATGCACCATCAATGAAGCATCACAGTATATGACAAACTAACCATTTCGGGTAGGCAATGCCAAAACCGGAGCACTAACCATTATCTTACTCAATTCCTAAAAACCAAAATTACATTATTCTGTCCTACTAATTTTAATCCATTTTTATGTTAACTTAGTTAGTAGGCTAAGAAATCCTACAATGTTTTTAACAAACTGTCATTAATAACCAGATAATCCAGTAAAACTACAAATCACTGTATAATTTTTATGTCTTGTCCATTCGTCAACCAGTTTTGTTTTCGTAAGATCAACAATTATTCCATCCTTATTTAAAATGTGCCCCAGAAAAAAAATCAGTTTCATCCAAAAATCACACTTGATGAATTTTACATATTGATTAATTTTCATTAAGGGTTTTTATGAAAACCCTAGATTCTTTTCATGCTCCACTTTACTCGTAGAAAATACTATAATTTCATCAATAAAAAGCCATAAATTTATCAAATAAGTCATGATGTTTTCTATTCATAAGATTCATGAATATAGTAGGTTCATTAGTTAACAAAACTGTATACACAAATTCATAATGACTATATATTGTACAAAGATGTGTTTTTGGGATGTCAACCTCCTTCACCTTCTGCTGATGGTATTTTTATCTCAAGTCAATCTTTGAAAAGTACTAATCTCCCTGGAGAAGATCAAACAAGTCATCGATATTAGGAAATGGATACTTATTTTTAACAGTGATTTTATTCAATGATCTATAATTAATGCAAAGTATCAAGGAACCATCTTTCATTTTAATGATCAAAATAGCGGCACCCCATGGTGAAGTTCAAGGATGAAATACCTCAAGGTATTCATTTACTGATGGAACATCATTAATCTAAATAGTTCCCCTGTTTTCAACAATATGAGAAATATAATATCCATTTACATATTTAAACAGTTTCTCATCTTCTTGATATGTTATAAATTTTATTGGTTTTTTCATGAATACAAACTAAAACCATTTATGAAGAAACCACTTATTTAGCACTACAGTCAATCTTAGCATGATAAATAGAAACCCAATCCATTCCAATAATTACATAAAACAATACTAAGGGAAAAAAAGGTTTGTAGGTAATGTCATTCCATAGACCATAATATAAATATTCTTATAAATATCCTTTGTTATAACATCCCCCCTACTGTTTTAACAATAATTCCTGGTCTCATTTGTTGAGATGAAATTTCCAATTTACCAAAAATTTCCTCGGAAATAAAGGACTGAGTAGACACCGTATCATAAAAAATGTTAGAAAAATATGAGTACATAATTAAATTAATTGATAAAACATTATTGGATGGCCCGACATCTACTGACGTAATTTTAAATGATATCACTACACCTTTATACATATAGTCTAGCTTGCTTGCATTATCTGGATCTATCTTCGGGTAGGCAATTTCATAATGCCCCATCTCTCCACTTTTATAACACTTTACAGTTTTCTTATCCATATTATTCTTAGGATCCTTTTTATTACAATATCGATCCATATTTCTAGACTTACCACATTGAAAATACTTCCCATATTCAGTTACACATTCTCTAGGGTTCTTCTTTCCACACTTTTCAAAAAATGTAAACTAGATATTCATACCATCATATTTCACTGATTAATTATTTTACATCGCTTTCCATTTAGACCACTTCTTCACCTTGTGGCCATAATTTATGTGATCATCATCAAACCCCATCTTTACCCACTCATCAAATCTGACAAGTTTCTCATTACTATTAAATTCACAGAAGTCCAATGCCCTTCGATACCTTAGCATTAGTCCTTACTAAAAGAAGATAATTCTTTTATAAAGATCCAAAAGAATATTTTTAGTATACCTAACTAGTCAGGTGAAGTTATCTTCATAAACAACCAATGAATCTACCTCCTTTTGATTAAATTCAAGTAATTTCTTCTCCATCCTAAGTCTCACCACCTTAGGAAAATATTTTTCAATGAAAAGACTTTTAAATCCAACCTAAAATAATGATTAAATATCTTATATATCATTGATGTTGTTTACCATTGACCACCATTGGTCGGATTCAAATCAAAATGATAAATAAAAGGACTTATCTTTTTATTATCGAAACATCCCATAACATCAAATATTCTTTCAATTTCCTTAATTTATCCTTCAACCGCTACTAGGTAAGAGGATCCATTTAAAGAAGTAGGGTGTTGTATCATAAAATGTTCCTCTATTTTCATGTTCTGTTTCGGTGCCGCTGGTTTTTATCATTCATAGATTCGACCACCATTTATTTCCTACTTCATCTGAGTCATTACAGTCACAAACTACTCAGTTACATTACCTACCATTTCAGGATGTAGATTTAGAAGGATGTCGTTATTTCGGTGTAACTCTTCTTGATCTTCCCTGTTTCTTCTACTGACAACCCTTTTTAACAAACATATCTTAGTCAATGCATCATGTTAATATTTAAATTATATAACATTCCAAATTAATCATAGATTAAAAATAATTTATGGTACTCTATTATCAGCACCCTAACCCCCAATGTTATATAAACCATCCTTTGATACCAAATATAAGGACATGTCCTTATTACATTACATAATATTGAATTTAGACAATAAATCGATTTCTTTTCATTGAAAATATTTTCATGTTTAAAATTTAGAAAATTCAGAAATAATACATTTATAGCATTACACATTAATATAGAGTGAATTTTATATAAATTGTCTTCATTTCTTCCAAAATAAAAAAGTTTTTCAATAAAACATGATTTCATTGACAATTCTTCAAAAATTTCACTTGGCTTATTTATTTTTCTTAAACATACTTATAACCAATGGAAAATCAATTAAAAACTAGGATAATCACAAAAATATTAGTAAGGGATATAAAATTCTGGGGAAAACACATTAGTCCATCAATACTTGTAAATTATTAAATCATTTTCAAAAGAAATAATTGTCGGTCATATATACATACCTTATAAAACATGAACTTTTCACAAGATTCCCAAAAACATAATTACCTAAATAGAACTATAAAAATATCTTGGGTAATTACTTACATAATCATGTAACCCACTCAGCTACCATATAATTTATAACTCTCATGGATACATTAAAATTTGTGTAACCATCGATGTTACACTTGGAGTAAACATACGACTGACCTCCAACTTACACATTACTAGTGAATTGGAGGGATATAAAGGTCCGAAACTTCTCCATAAACGTTCCCAAGAACTATAACACAATCATAAAACATGGATAGTTGCATTAAAACACTACTTTTGAATTTCATAAAACATATATTTAAAAGAAATTTATAAAAGGAAATTTCCTTAAAAATTTCATAAAATTGAAGTGAGATTTAATAATGCTGATTTAATATATATATAAACTATAACTAAATATAATTAAACATAATATAAACAAAATTATACTCATAATAAATTTTAATACCACATAAATAATGAATTATTATGTTAACCCAAATAATGGAAATCAGGTTAAGAATTCCCTTACATTGGGTATTTATTAAATAAAACACATTTAAAATTCATTTATAATGGTTAAAAAAGTGTTATTAATATCTTATAGATACATAATAATCCTTATAATACCTTATATGATTATTTCATTACATCATTTCAACCTTTATTTGTTAGTATTTTGTACTTTGCATTGTTTTGGGTGTGTTCTTTAACTGATTTCCAAGATCAGCTCTTGATGGATATAATTGTCGATTGGAAGTGAAACTCCAGAATTGTATTAATATGGTAAATAAATATTTATAGAACCATAAATTATACCATTTCTCATTTTAAATTCTGATATGATGATGATTTGAAAGTTAAAACTTTATTGATATTTTTTAGGTCATTTTGTCGATTCTTAAATCGTAAAGAACTCATTTTGTTTTATAGATTAATAAAATGTGGGTAAAATTATTTAAGAACTTTATATAGGATATATTACATAAATTATAATCTAGTTGAATCAAAAAAATGGTTTCATGACCAATCTTTATGGCATTAAAATAAATTTAAATAACATCATCTCCGATATTGGTAAATCGACACTTCACAGATGATGTTTTAATTTCATGAATAAGTGGATGATGAGAAAAATTATAATGGTGAATATTACCAAAGCATGGTAAAATCTGGAATGTGTAAGATATTTTATCATTCATGCCTCTTGGATAAGGGGAGGTGAGGAAAGAAGAATAACAGAAAAGATAATGAAAGGAAAAGAATGAAAAAAGAGGATGTTTAAATCTTGATCTCTTCTCTTTGAGATCCTTCTTAAGGCCTTTGGTTTTGGCTTTTTAGTGAGATCATAAGATCTAGGGAATGGGTAGGTTCCTTGGGAAATGTATTGGGAAAAATATTGGGATCTAATAGAGATCCTTCTTTTAACTAGATGATTTGGATAATTATTCCATTAAAGTATGATAGAGAACTGAGATTCAATAAAACATACCAACCTCATGTGGATGCTTAGTTTGAAATAATAATTACCACTCTAGGGGATATAATGAGATCTTGTTCTTTGTATGTCAAAGGATATTGGGATAAATACTTTCCCCTGGATGTTTTATCATGTAACAAAAATTTTTATTGTACCATTCAAATGAAACTGTATGAAGAAATATATGTGAATCTATTTTATAGTCAAATTTGTTGGGATGAGGTTGTTGCTTAAATATTTATGGGACTTGAACTTATCCAATAGTTTTCAATGTAATTTCAATCCATTTAATTTTATATAAATCTGTACAAATTCAATTGGAAATTTATGCATAAAATCGCCTCTCGGACCTATAATTTCATGTTAAACATAAATTTTTCCTTAATATATATCTATTGAATAATGTTATAATGTATTGTAATAAAGAAAATTGTAGTCCATGATAAATCATCCCCATAAATATCCCAAATTTCATCAGAGTGGTGTCTTACTGTCCAGATCTACCACCAAATCAATCCCATGTAAACGATGAATTCTAGGTATTTCCCTTGGGGAATCACATAACAAAGCCCTAACATGTACTAAATCAAGATGTGGTTCCATTTAATAATTATCTTTCATATTTAGAGTATATTTAGAATGTCATAGATTTTTAATACAATGTTCAATGAAAGAAGACAAACTACATGTTCAACATTTTTTAGAGTAACCACATGTTTGAGGAAGCGACATCGGTATTACAATAGGCGATGAAACAAAAGTGCCCTTATCTATTTTATTAAAAAAATGAAACTGGATTGGAGAAATTTTTTAATTAGGGAATAATTAAATTAATAAAACATTTTTAAATGATATTCTATTTTTAAATAAGTAAAATTATTGTTTTGAAATGGAATTATAGAAAAAATATGCACTACATTGGTTATTTTGGGCCATTATATGTTATATCCTATTGGATTTAAAATGATCTTATCAGAATAAGAATTTTTAGTATTGTCATTTTATAATGATCTATTAATTACTAAATATTGTGTTATGATAAATACATTTGAAACTTACAAAATAAGAGATAACCTCGACCAATAGGATCATAACGAATGAATCAAATTTATTGGAGATTATAAGGGATAAATGATCGCTAAAATGTTCCCTTCACCAATCCCATGTAGTGATTCAAAAACTAAAGCACGAGTGAAACCATTTATGGGAAAATTTCAATATTATCATGATTTTTCCAAAACAATTTTCTCAAACCCGCCCTAAGAAAATAACATCATTGAAAACTATGAAGTTTGGACATTAATTTATGTAATAAAGGGATATTTATCTAGATCCAAATAGGTGGAAGTTTGATATTTTTAACTTATAATAAAATAATGAATATAATTTTCATTAATACATTATAATAATTTTGTAAATATTTTGATAAAAACTGTATTTAGATATGATGAAATAAAAATTGTATTTTTCGGAAAGATATGGTTTCAATCAAGATACACTTTTTGATGAATTCTGTAAACACTAATGTAAATTATATTATAATAAAATATTATAATAAAATATTATTTATTAAATATCAATTGTAATATTATTTATGAAGTCAACTGAAATTTTTATAAGGGTCTAAATACAATTATTCTTTAAAAACCCAAATTTCTAAACAAAGGGTGACATTTATTTAAAATATTATATAATAAATATATAAATAATATAAAATAATATATTTTTTGAAATAAATACTTCCAAATTATCCAATGATTAATTTTTCAAAATTACTAAGGGATTCTAATTTTTGTGTAAAATTATAATACAATAAGATTATTGGTATTTATTATGATATAATAAATCCCCAAATGTGATGTAATAAATATTATATGTAGTATTGAGGACCCAAAATTTTGTTAGAATTTTATATACTTGTTTTGATGTTATCTGATTAATTTTACAGCCCCTTAATGAATCGTCCAAAACCAATAATTTATTATATGGTTATAAAATCAATTCGTTATAAAAATGATGCGCATACACATCACAAAGTGTATTATTTAAAGGATTTTGGTTGTTAGAGTTTAAAAATAAAGAAAAACTATCCCCTTGATCCAAAACCACGAGGAAGTTTTTATTTTATTTTTATTGATTTGATTAATTTATAATATATTGTCAAAAACCTATTTTTAGAAATTAATGAATAGTAACCTCTATTTTCAATATAATCCCACTAAATACCCCCTTCATCCTCACTCAAAACACTTAGAAAACGTTATTACTCTACCATTAATTTTATAATGACCACGCAAGGTTCCCTCAATATTTCCAGAATCTCTTCCAAAGTATTTATATGTGCCCTCTCAATGTAAGGGGCTCTCTTATCTTCTTTTTTATTTTAAGTAATTTCCTTGTAGTAATCTCATTGTGAATTACAATTTTCTATATTGAAATGTGTTTTGAACATAAATTTATATTTCATATGATTTCCATTTAATTATATTCATCCTTTAACTCTTATTTACAACTTATATAAACCATTATATACTCTTGTAATGGTACTGAAATTACCCTAGGATTTTCCAAGACAGGAATTTTTATAGTGAATAATCATCCTCATTTCAACTCAAGGGTGTCAAAGTACTTATAATTATCCCTTATTTATTTTAGAAATCCCTTTATGTAAACCAAACTCTTTATTAATGGTATTAAAAACAATGAAATTCATTATTATGTTTTATGACATATATAGCACACATATGCATGTAAATGATATAAATGTGACAGGTTGACCAAGAATTATATATCCCTCCATTTCTTTAGTTATTTATATTATCTTATAAAATTACAATTATGGTTAAAGGAAGGTCATCCTAGGTACACTATGTTATTATGTCTCAAATCTTATCCCTGACATATGATTATGATGTAATGGTTTAGGTTGTCTCCACATTCCAGAAAAAATTAAAATGTTCTTATGATGAATGAACATACGACATTGAGGGATCATTGATGAATAATATTATAAATTCTGAGATATTATTCAAAAATAATATTATCTTGAACTAAGGGGTGGAATCTATGAGAAAGAAAATAATGATACTAAATGAAACATCACCAAAATCAGCTAATATGTTTATGGCCTTGTTCCTTTATGCCATATGTGTTAAAACATTACATAATGATTAACAAATTTTAATTTTTGAAGGATGTAAGAATCTAAATAATGAGAGGCTTCTTGATTGGTCATAATGTTAATAATCAATTATACTACTTTGAGGTAAATACCATTATTCCATATGATGGTGAGACTATAAAAATTATATTTTGGCTCTATAAGAGGAGAGCTACCACAAATATATAAAAAATGAATGATCACACCACTAATCCAATATGGTCATCAATAATACCTCCAACACTTATAAATTTATTTTAAAATGATATATATGGTTAAAAATTTAAACTACTTATAAAAGGAATCCATGAAAACTATCTTGCACCATGAAAGATAGATAAAATCAATGAACGATGGAAACAAAAGTACATGGTCCATATTTTTCATCCTCACACCTGATGTTATATATCAAAAATGATCAAAAATATATTATCTTTTCATACATTTATTATTTTTTTCTTTATTGATAAGTCATAATTTATTATAGGTTTCCCATATTGACATGTTGGGATATTCAATAATATAAATTTTATGTTGTATTATAACTTTTTCATAAACCTCAATATCAATTGGAATAATAAAATTACCAGATCACCAAACCACAAAATTCAATTTTTTGGGATAGTTGGGTCCAATGATCGAGATACCTTATGGTTTACAACATATAAAACAATAATGGGCATGATCAAGTCTTTAATATTAATAAATACTATGATCATTATAGTGATAAATCATATATCATCATCATTATCCAAAATAATATTATAAAATATAATATATTGACCCATATAAATAACATTTTTTATGAAAATGGGAAAGGGGGTTTTTGTTTGGAGCAGATGTCCAGGGTTGGACAGTCAGATAAATGTGGGGTACTCCATTCCTAGTTGTCTTTGTAGAATAATATATATCATTGCCCAATGACCCAATAATAGTACTAGAGGAGTAATTGTTGAATTAATTTTAAAAACTTTCATAGGGAAAAAAGTTATTTTTGAGATTGTTAATGGAATTTGGTGTTAAGCCATATATTCTCCTTGTGTAATAATTCCATAAAGAATTTCTAGAGCTGGCATCCCATGTTATGTTTTCATCCATGTAATTCATGGATTTATCTAGACACCTTATTCTGATTCCAGTATAATTTTTTTTTTGGAATGCCTTTTTATACTAGTCTTGTGATATTTACCATTAATAATAGTTTCTATAATAAAACCATTTATTAGACTCACAATCTTACACATGACCCTTTTGTGAAAGTTAATGGACTCTATAACATGCATCCAAATGGAAGTATAAGATGAATTGATGAATGTGGTTTTCTTATAAAAAGATAAAATTCATATATTCAAGTTAGAGATCTTGTCTATAACCCTTGGGACTGGATTATCAAAATTTCTAATCATGACACTTAAATAAGACATAAGAGCTTCAAGATAATCTATATGAATATTTCCATGGAAGATACCTACAAAATAAACCGTGATAGTCACTTGGATTGATGAGAATGATCAAAATAAAAAAACGTTTCTTTTAAGGTGGATAGACTTTTTACTACACCATCTTTGATATTCTGCTTAAATATTTCTCAATAATCTTATAGGTGTAAATCTTCCATTAAAAAATATAACAATTAATTAGATAAGAATAAGTGAGACATTCTAAGAGTTACATATCAACCATTGTATTGAAGGATGCATAAAGGGAAGTCTTTATTGAACATGTTACAAAAAAGAGATTATATAAAAAAGATATAAGAATTTTGGGAAATAGAATCTCTATAAAACCCTTTTATGTTATGATGTATTTTATTTTTGGTTAATTTACTATTTTTCTATTTTTTATTACACTAAATGCTGAATTTTAATTATGTTACATGAAACAATGAATTAAGATTACATTATATATAACACTATGTTTATATTGGGAACACATAAAATTGATTTTGGATTGTGTTATTCATTAAAGTGATTTTATCTTGCATTACATGCAACACAGAGATTATCTTATGATATGTGCAATACCAAGTTCAAAAGAAATATGACATGATATTCAAATATTATTATTTAATATGATATTTATCACCTATAAATTGTAAAAAAGGTTGATAATATAGTTTTATAAATTATTAAGATATATATTTTACTTATGTATATATAATTAATTCTTGGTGAACAATTAATAAAAAATGATAATAAAAACTATTTTAAAATAATGTAAATCTATTTGTGAAAACTATTTTTATGGAAACAAGAACATTTTACCTCAATAAATTAAAATTTAAAATTGTGAAAAATGATTTTATTTAAATTAATATAGTATATATTCAATCAAATGATTAAAAAACATCATATTTAGTCTGTGGAAAAAATATAATAATAAATCTAATTTTACAATTAGAAACAATATTTCATCAAAAAGGTTTTGTCACATTTTATGCACTTATAATTGAATTATTTTTTAAGTTGATTGGAAATTTAATTTTTTAATAGTAACTTCATTTTTTTAATAATTTACTTAGTATTATATTTGGTTAAATATTTGGGATTTTTGAAGAATGAATTTTTTTCATTGAATATTGAAAAATAGTGGTTTTTAATTAGAGTTGAAATTAATTGTAAAACATTTAAACACCAAAATAGTATTTAATATAATATTAAAATTAAAATCAGTTGAATTATATATCGATTAATATAATTATGTTCATTGGAATAATTCCATATTGAATTGGGATTTAAAAATTTCTTAATCTTTTGAACATTTTCTCAATAACAACCAACATTATCATCGTTTTTGTGAGATTAATTTTAAATTATATTAATTGAATTAATAAAATTGGATTACATATTTATAATCAAAATTATTCATATTTTCAAATAATTTCATCATAATTTTTTTACCAAAATAAATAATTAAAATACTATAAAACATTTGTCATGGTTATGTTAAAATTGGTTTTATTATTGGATTAAAAAAAATTTCTAAGATCAGAAAATTATCCAATTATTGAGCCACACTAATTAAATGAATATATTTTTATATTACCCCTTACCGATTTAATAATATTCCCTTTTGTTCCTTTTGTATGATAAAAACAAGGGTATAACATTTTCTATTAAAAAAGTACAAGTTTTCCACTCACCTCACTTAAAAAGGCAACCCCTCCCATCCCTTCATTAAAACTTCAATCCATTTTGTTTCATCAAATACACACCCAAATAATTCCATTATTCCATTTTTTCATTTTAATTGCATGTTTTGGATATAAATATAACCCGGAAAGGCGTCTGGTGCATACCTGAGAAGGATACCTGAAGAATAGGTAATTTTTGTCAATGAGGTTTTTAGTTTCACTTCTTCTTCCAACTACAACAATTATTATTATAAAATGATTATATAAAAACCAATATATATGCCATATAATAATATTTTCAAATTTAATTTAATGACCTACAACCATCAATCTTTACATATAATGGGATATGATATCCTCATTCTTGTGTAATATAGACAATAGCCATGGGAACCGATTTCATTCATGTTTCCATTAGCTCCTCTCATATATGGAAATAATGATAGTTTTATTATTTAGAAATGATATTTATGATATTATTTTTCCACTGTAACTCTTTTACCACCCATAATTTTATTTATTAAATATTAAAGAAATTTGATAATGTAATTTATGTGTACGACTGACTACCACCTCATAATGAAATGTGAATTATTCACGATATACATAGAATGTCAAAAGAAAGTGTTTAACAAAATTATTTCATATATATGAGATAGTAATTATCATGTAATGATAATATATCATTTACATTTATTTACATGTTATACTAAAATGGAAATGATGATCATGAATTTATATGACCTATTATCTCAATGAAGGGTTCATTTCATTTTCATATAACAGGTAATCTCGATCAATGTAATATAACCAAAAATAAAATAAAATCTAGAAAAATATGAAAAACAAAGCTGTTATAACCTAAAACATGACTTTAACATATAATTGTTTATAAATAGGTAATATAATGACCATATTAATATATATATAGTATAATTTATATAATTATGGTTCTAAAATAGATATATAATATACATGTATTTATTAATCACGATGTATTAATTACTATGAAATAGGTCTCGACTTATTGTTAGGTATTTCCATATCAGTTTTATTTTCAGTAAGATACAATCCATATTCCTCTTTTTTTTTATTTTATTAAGTGTATATAATTTCCATGACTATATTTCTAGTGATTATACATAATATTAATAGGATTTATAAATAAATATTATTATCTCTCTCTCATGGGTTTTATGGTTTATATTTTACCAAACCGTTATGGTATTTTCATCTTAATTTTTCTTCTTTAGGACATAAGTTATATTTTGAATCTATCCTTTCTATGAGGTGTATATTCAACCAATTCTACATGTTTTGTCCTTAATATGATTATTTTTATGATATATTTTTTTTATTTAATGTTATTATTTCTTGGGTATTTCGATTCATAGTTACCAAAAAGGAAGAGTTTTATGTTACAATTTCACTGTTTTTCATGATTGTTTATATTTATGCTTCTAATAATGAATTCATATGATCTATCACATACAAATATCATGAATTTTTTTCTCAATTGGTTATTTTCTTGGAATACATTATTTCCCTTCACTTCACACTTCTTATGTACTAATGGTTATATAGCATAAATTTTGAAGAAAAATAGTTTTTTTCAGTAGAAAACAATTTTTAAATGAAAAAAAAAGTTTCCAAAAAATTTTTTTGAAATGTTTTTTATTTCTAAACCTATTTTCAAACGGGAAATGATATTTTCATAAATTAATGTTTTAAAAAAATCTTAATGATTACCTTATAATTTTTCAAATATATTTTCAATGAAAAGGATTTTGAATATTTTTTATATTTTGAAAAGTTATTTTAGAAGGAAAATTATTTTTCTTTAAGAAATGTTCCATGTGTTTTTTAAAAATACTTCTCTGTATAATAATATTTCCTTTGATGTAGCTTTTTCATTGATGGTGATATTCTCCCAGAATAACATTTTTATTCTTTTTCTAAATTGTTTATCATAATTAAATTTCCATTAAACTGGCCTCTCTTCCATGGGTGAAACCATGAAAAAACTTCTATGAAATCTAATTATTTTAATTGTTTATGTTTTATTAATTGATGAAATGACTATGAAATATAACACTTTTCCATTGTATGTGATATGATTAAATTTTTATAAAACCAATTTCATTTCATGGGTTATTATATGATGATTATTTAATTCTCTTGTAGAATACATTTTTATGATTTTCATTAAGTGATTTATAATACCAATATCTCATTATAATGCATTGGGTAAATATAGATGTTTAATATGCTCATAGTGTAAACATTTGGTTATCGAAAGCCTAAAAAGAAGGGTACAGATATTGTAAGCCTAAGATTGATGTAGTTATATAATTGGTTATCCCATGCCTAAAATGTTATGAATGTCTCTGTGGGTTTCCATGACATAAGATTCTTTATGCTTATGTGTATCATAAAAATTTATTTCTTATGGAAATTTTGTGATTTAATGTATCATGTTCACTGATTCCCATATGATTAATGTCTTGTGAATTCATAATCTATGTTCAATGAATCAAGATTATGATCTTTGATACACATCGTATGGTTTTAAAAGTTTATAACCATGTTATCATGCACCCATGATAAATTTATTCTTATGTATCTCTCTTTTTTAACCATACTAAGAATATATGATCACTTTTCATATGTTTTTTTTTCAACATGATATGATTTAATGTTTTATGTAGGAGTACTGGAGGGGAATATATTTATGAGATACATTAAAGATATTTCATAATTTATATGGATTGTGTTCCACGATTTTGAAAGAAGTAAAATATTATGGTACTCAAGAATGTGTTTGAGTAATGTAATGAATTTTAATCTAGATAGATTTAATATCCATGTATAAAAAGGTTGGGATTATATAAACTATTTAAATAACCCAATCAAATAAATCATGAAACCAAAATTACTTTCAGTCAATGAAATATAGAACCACAAGGTTTAATATATTTGAAATAAATGGTCAAAAATAGTCTATAAAATAAATCATTGTCAAAATACATTAATAATGAAACTCCACTAGGAAATAGAATAATCCTTCTCAATTTCAACCCTATCCATGATATAATATCCAACCACCTTCCTATTAACATCATGCATCAAATTTTATTCTAGATAAACTACTCATTGGATATTAATATTCTTTACAAAGAAGTATTTCTTTAAATTCAATGAGGGAAGTGATAGTTAAAATATAGTTTTTTGATAATTTTAGATAAAAACGTGGAGTATATGTTTCATAAACTCACTAGCATAAATTCATTGATCTTTAAAGGATGATTTATATTCGGAATGAAAACCGTAGAAGTATTATTAGATACTCCTATAAATTTTCACTTAATACGTAATCAATAACAGGTATAGGTAGTTCCCCTTTAATAATATACCAAGTAGTCATATAAAAGTTATTGGGGAAACATTATAGGTTTGGCAATATATTCAATTTAGAATTTTTAACAGAGTAAAAAATTTTAAACAATCTAAGATGAGAATCTACATTCCAGTTTATGATCATAACCCCACTTATATTTATTTTTTATTCCTCTTGACTCACATGTACATATTTACCTAATGAAAAGATTTATTATTCCCTTAAATGGATTTTTATCCCACCCCTTTCTTATGTACCACCCCAATTTATCAAATGTAGTGATATAAGATCAAGTAAAATTAAGTTTGTATTATAGAGTATTTAAATAATTTTAATATACCAATTTTTCATGTTTTAATGATTTGTACCAAACGTCTAAATAATAATAGGCCCCATGATCTCCTATATTTCATTAATTGTATCTTTTTATAATAAATCACAAATTAAGATGTTGTAAAATAAGTGTCTTTATATAAATGGTGAGTATATATGGTTCTTATGATATTATATTGGGTCTATAAATTTAAAATATAATCAACTACCTTACCCTATTTCCCATTCAATAAATGAAGATGTTACTCATGCGTACAGACATGATTTTATATCCAAGAACTGATGTGATTCATTTATCATATTAAAATTTCAATATTTTTTGAAAAATTTGTATACAATGAAAAAATAATATATTTATAACATAAATATAAATCAGGATATGGTTTTAGTATATACTAGGAAAAATAAAAAGAACTTATAGCACAAATATTGCATGATAAAGGGAGTAGTTATCATCATTAATAGTGTTAATAATGATTTATTATTAATGAGTGGGTGAAATATGTTACGAAATGATCATATATGTAATTAAAAATATGAATATGAATCTGGAATAAATTAATCACTTTATTAAAAGTATAATACACGTTTTCAAATAATGTTCAACAAATAGGAAATGTGAGTATATGGAATTTCATATCAATTTCTACACCACTAAGACATATTTGATTTTATATACCTATTTACATTTATGTGTTTTATATAGTGACACTTTTAAATAATTAATATGAATAAATATTTATTCATGATGATTCATGTTTCAATTAAAATTTTTTCATTATTGGGTAAAAATCTAAAATTTACCGATGAGGTAAGGATTTTCTTGCAATCTCATTTATTGTGATTAACATAATTTTCATTGAATGAATATTAAAATCAATCATATATAAAATCAACCTATTTACATATCCCCATAATATTTAAGGATACTATATATTTCTTTAGATATTTTCCGATCGTTTTTCGGTGAATCAAGTGAATTCACATTTAAAAGAAAAATGATTTTTTTCAATTTTAATCTCATATATTTTTCCTCAATGTAAATATTTTTGAAAAACAATTAATATATTTTTTATTTACTGAAATGATTCATTATGAAAAATTAATTTATACATGATTCTTTAAAATTTTGAAAATGAATAATTCTATTTTTTTGCAATTGGTTCATTTTGGGAATTCATTATTAATTGTAAAAGGAATTTTTTTTACATATATGTCGTTAACATACATTCCCATGACCATAAACATTTTACAAAATTTATCTTATTATACTAGTTTAATATCATCAAATTTTAATGATAATAAAAACACTCTCTAGTAATATTTTATGAGTATTTGTTGAGAAAATGTATTCAAAAAATAATAACATAATAAATTATTTAAGACATTTCATAAGGGTAAAAAATCCACCTTGGAATATATTATGGAATATTTATGGAGAAAGGAACTGATTTTTTAAATGATTCTAGGACATGTAGATCATTAGAACTATATAAATAAAAATATTAATAATAATATTTTATAGGCACACATTTTTACAAAAATTAAATACCCCCCGAACTATCTATCGTATGATATATTTGAGTCCACTGTTACCCCCTAGATGCAAGGTGTACCCTATTAACGACATAACATTTGTGTGCATTGGAAATTTGGTCAAATCACATGATTGGATAATTTATTTATCATTTTTGTTATATATTTTTTGAAAATAATGAAATTTCTCCTCAATGGTGTACCATATGAGAAATTTTATACCACTATGGGACATTTATTAGGAGTTTACCCATGGAACGGCATAAGATTTGTGTGTGTTAGGTGTTTGGATACATTGCATGTAAGGGTAAAAAATTATTATTTAATTATTATTTGTGTTTAAAAAATGAAAATTGTTATTATATATGTAATTAAATGCATGTAAATGAAGATCGAGGTATCTCCATGTATATATATTTATTAGTGATCAATGTAATAATGGTGAAATTGTTACATGTGATAAATAAATAAAAATGAGTAGTAAATTATTTTTTTATTAAATATTATATTTCTAAAGGATGATGTATTTAATGTCTTAATGATGAAAATTGTTTGATATATTTAATTATGTATATTATTATTGTTTTCATTAGAATTATTATGTGATTGTGAAAAATAAGATTTTTTTTCAAAATTTTATTTGTATACAAACATGGGATAAAATATTATTATATATATATATACATATTAAGGTATTTATATTGATGTGTATATATATAATGTGTTCGATGGTTTAAATTAATATATTTGTGGGTGTAAATATATATATATATATATGTGGATATGGTTATATAAATAATGTAGATATATATATATATATTAAAATAAATAATGAATTATTTTTTAGTGGGTGTGTTAATGGAATTTGACAAAAGAATGTATACAAGGTGGTATGAGGTGTGGCCCAAGGCTTGAAGATGTGAGAGGAATAAATAAATTAATGTAATAATAAATAAGAATGATGTAAAATAATATATTTTGGATTAATATATATATATATAGACATATTTATGAGAGGGTAAAATTGGGTGGAGAATTAATGAGTTTCTAAAATATCCCTCCCCCTATCTTCTGTTTTATATATATATATTTTTATTATCATTAAACATCTTTATTTTATAACTTCTCCAATATTGAATGGATTGACTAACTGTCAGAGTCGTTGGATTCGCCGTGATAAGTATAATTTTAAAACTAATATATTTTCTTATGGAATTGAGATATTTTTAATGATTTAATTTAATGCTAACTATTCAAATTTATAATATTGTGGTTGGGGATAATTTTAAATCATCATAAATAGTGAATTTATCTTGGATTCTATAGTGATATTGGGATCGGGTGTCATCCCCTATCATCATTTTTCATTTCACATAAGGTAGGAATTCCTTTAATTTGTTTCATAATTTGTTACTAGTTTTTTGAATTATTTCTTATTTATTTGTATATCCCATGAAACCAATATTGGATGTTTGAGGACATGATTTTCTTGAATTGATTTTGACATGTGATGTTGTTTCTTTCTTCTGGAATGTGATTATTATGATTATAGTCTTCATGAATTGATGTGATATTGATTTTTCATCAGCATTATGTATCGTATATGTTATGTTTCATGCTATTATAGATGACTTTTTAGTTTTACCCTATTTGGTCAGTAAGTGTGATGTTACACAAATATTGGTTGACATTGGATGACATGCCATATATGACACATGATTGATGACTTGTGATATTTGACTAATTTTCGAGACTATCCTCTAAGAGGGATGTTATATTATTCACTTCTAATGTACATAGACTATTCTTGTCATCAAGAAGTGTCATATGGTTTACTTTATCCATATAAGTTTGATGTGATATGACTTTAGTATCTATGTGAGACTCGATGAATTTTTTGTATATCCATTTGATATGGATGTGATACAACCATAGTGGATGGAATGTAAATTGACTATCCCATTCAGTTGAATTTGTCATAACCTTGGGGATATCTAATTCAGGAGGATGAGTTAGGCTACTTACTAATGTTCCTTATGACGTTATGCCTAAGTAAGTATGTTTCTCCCAGGATGGTGCCGAAGTAAGTAGATCAGGTCCCCGAGGACCTGGCATGTGGGTGGTACTTGTATGATATATTTTTGTTATATATGTAACATTTGGATCTTCAAGGTATATACTTTTATATTTTAGGAAATTTTTTTAAGGATTTTTGGTGGTATCCTATTGATTTCTCTAGACTCACCCTAATCTGGAACATCAAGGTGCATATTGTCTTCTATACTATAAACCTTATAAAGGTAAATGGACATGTGGTGTATGGTTTAGAAGAGGATCTTGGTGCTGATAGTGGACCAAGATGAACACTAGAGGACCCCAATTTAATGATTTATTATTTTTCACATGGTACTGTACTGGTATTTCCACATTGGGATCCATTTATTCACATGACTTGTATGTATTTTTTAGATTTATGATTGTTAATATGGTTATTTATTATTTATTTTTATTTTTATTTATTATTGATCCTATGGCACGATATAGAGAGTATTTTTTCTACACTTATAAACATTGACCCTCACTGCTAGTCTAAAGCCTCTTGTATACATGAAAGGGTGAATAAGGTCATTATGAACTCCGGATCGAACCTGATAGTTTGGGTGGAGTTTTAAAACTTTTTATCAATGTTTTTACAATAAAAATCCTTAAATAAAATATTATATTTTAATTTATCTTCATTTTCATTATTTAAATACTCAAAATGATTTATTTCAAGAACTATGTTTCTAAAGAATCTATGGTAATTTTGAATATCCTAGTAATTTTGAGGTCATTATCACACTAAAAAGCATTAAATTTCATATAATCAGTATACATTACATTTATTGTAAGTATTTATATTCATTATATCATGGATATGATAATTTTCCAAGATATATACATTTTTTAGATATAGTGTTTTTTGATGAAATTAATTAGAGTGATGGGAGAAAATCTTGATATATCCATAATCTTAATTCTATAAGGATATTTATTGATAACGAATATTGTTTATTAAGTCAATTTATCATTAAATATATATATATATATAAGGGATGTATTAGACATGTATTGATGGGCGGGGAATGATTATAGACATGTCATTGATTCATCAATAGATCTCACGATAAAAATCTATTGTCGCACTTAAATTAGTTTTTGGTTTATACAAAAAAATTGATTAATCTATTTTGGAGAATGGCCTTGATGATATAATTATCATGATTTATGAGATCATCATTCGATATTAACAATTTACTTTATTGAGAATTCAATAATTATTTTCCATTAAATATTTTTATTGATAGTATTCTCTGAATCTTTTTTTCTCAAGATATTGATTAAAGGGAATGTCTCATCAGTAGTTACCTTTCCATATAGGTTATTAATAATTTAAAAATAAAATATTCCACTATACAAAACCCTTATTTATCATCTGATCTCACAGTTAGTTTTCATCCTTTCCCAAGGATATGAAGAATAATTACTTCATTTTATTCAATGATGCTAAGTGTTTTCCATTATTATGTTTTTTAGATTATTCCCAATGTGAAATATGTATCATGAATGTATTTAGATCTGTAAGACTACTAAATTGATCAGTCCTTCTGGATTAGAACCATTGAATCTATACCAATGTGAAAATGTTTCCACCAACTCTAGGTTACTGGAGTTAGTGTTATTACACCGATGGTTGTTTAGAAGTTTTTGTTTTGAATCATTTGGAGATGTGATGTCATTAGGGATACCTATGAAAATTTATGTTCACTACATTCTATGATTTGATGGAATTTTTAGATATTTTCCATTTAATTTTCTTGGATTATAGATTTTATAGATTCATTATTAGTGAATGGGTACGTTTTCATATAGTCACACTGGATCATAAATTTAGGATGAGTAATTTTATTTTATATCATCCTGAACATGGATCTGAGTTTATAATGTTCATTGGTTACTTTAAGTCTGGTTGTAAATATTTCTATAGTGAAATCCTAATATTTTATCTTTTGGGTCCTGGTATTTTTTATCTCATGAGTAGATTTAGGGGGTTTCTAATGATGGAATCCTATAGATTTTTTCCCCATGAAAATATACTAGGAAATATGGGTGTTTAATCCCCTTTATTAAAAAAGAAAACCACACAAAACACTTTTTTGGGAAAGGGGAAACCTGTCTGAAACCACCTTAAGTTACAATGACCCGAAATCCATTACAATGGCCTGAAATCCTAGAGGGTGAATCCCAGTAATAGAACAAGGTAAACCCAAATCACACCAACTACCATTTCTGTTCTTATTCAGGATGCTGCCACCATGGACACTAGGGAACCCACCACTGAGGCCACCATGCTGCATAATCGGATGACTGCCCCTCAAAGACAAAAACTCCCGACAATATTCCCACCAACAATCTAGACCTTCCTATTGCAGTAGAGACCCACTATGAACATAGCACTACTTCACCATCATCATACCTCCTCTCCATCTGTAAATATACATCACCACTACTAAGACATCTGTCATGTCTCCGTCAAAAGGCTAAGACCAGCAGACTGATGCATCCATATAGATCCACTGTCGAGGAGACACCACAGATCCATCCCCCAATGAAACATTCCATTCCTATAGCGCCAACATATCAAGGAAGGATAATTTGACCAGATATGTTCATATCCAAACCATATCAGAATTTCAAACAGCACCAACTTACTGTAATCCACTAAACTGTAACACCAAAAGGAATCACCGTTGCATTTTCATTAACCCCACGATGAAGCGTCACTGTGAAAACAGATCCACCAAGACAAGATTTACATATGAGACAATCATTTCTAATGATATCATGTACATGGTTGCATCGATACACCTACCCCATCGGAAGCTGGAAGCATCGGGTTCAAGACTTAGAATCTAAGAGCACTTCGTTGATGTATAAATCCCACAATCCCCAATGAAAACTATAGTTACACTCTATTATAGTGATTGATTTGTTATGCATGGATACCAAATCATTAATGTATTAAATTTTTTGTGAAATCACACAATGGGTAATGTGGTGGTAATATTTCCTTATGTTTTTTGACTTTTTGGCACAATGTTATTTAATTAAAAGGGAATATATTAGGTTTTATGACCATAGTTAGTATGTTGGTTATTAGTAAGACTTGTTGTATGAGTTGGGTTGCTACTAAAATCCTACAAAATATATAGGAAGTCATCTCATTAGTGTGTCAACAATAAATATATCTATTGTATTTTGTTTTAAATCATTATGGAATATCCTTAGGAGAAATAAGGTATACCACTACAAGATGTTTGGGGATCTTAAAACTCGGGATTTAGAATACGTTACCTTTTGGTTTAGAGATGACATATTTGGGATATGTATTTGAGATTGGTTCATTATTGCTTCATGTTTTAAAATAATTGGGCATTATCACTGGGGATGTAGATGTCTTGTTATATTAGTCATCCATGTTGAATGATTTACAGTCATATATTTCATGATGGAGTGACAACACATCCAGAATTCTCATGAAGATAAAAACATGACTATCTTAATCATGTTATTTTTACATTGTATTGAGATGAATATTGGATATATATTATCATAATTCATTATAATAACAATATTGAATCCTGAACTTATTCATTATTTCACTAATAAGGGAATATGAGTAGTTTCCCATATCATGGGAGCACATTGGGAATGGTATGATAATATGTTTGAGGGTCCATATGGAAGAGTTTCATATGGTAATATATTTTCAATGCTATAATCATCTCAAAATATCCTCAATGGGTTAGGATCATGATGTCCTACTATAATGATATTTTATTTTTAAAAACATTATATATAACAAATAATGGGGTAAGGTATCACATTATTTCATGGTAATTTACATATAATGGATTAAAGTATTCTAGAGGGAAATTATTTACTGATATACATAGCGTATTCTAATGGTGTGTCATGGAATTCCCTTTTGATTCCATGGAATTAATCATATTTTTCATTTATTGAAATATAAATTAACCATTATAATCATTTCATATCCACATTTTATTTTAATTTTTCATGGAATTTGATGTTATATAGATAATTAGTTATCAACATTAGTACATTATACTATTATATACAAATTTGGTTGTGATCATATATTACCTACCATACAAGAATTATTTTTTAGGATGAAAAAAATAATTTTCTGCAGAATATAGTGACGTAGGTTATTTGTATGAATGTCCTACCTCATTAATATATTTCGAATATTTATCTAATAATATGGTGGAAAAATATTATAATTCACATAGAAAATTACCTCTTAAGTATTTTGTGATAGATTCATCCATCATGAAGCATAATGTATATACTAGGGTTTCATTTATGTTAGTTTCAGGGAATTATTTTATTAAAATTGATTTGAATGTTTATGTATTTAATATATATTAAAATTTTATAGAATAAAAATATATTCAAAATACATACAAAAAATTATATTTTCAATTTTGTTGTATTAGTAATTAAAGATTCTATATAAGGGAATGTAATAATCTTCAATTCCTCATTCCCAAAACATTTCCATATATGAGTATCTATTTCTATATTTAATTGTATTTTTATTGGTTGATTATCCATTGAAACATCATTCACAAGTAGGATATTTTACTTCCCATATAGATTATTTGTGAGATGAGGTATCTCATGCATGGTGGATGATCATATCCATGAATAATTAGTAAATAAAAATGACATATAAATAAATTTTGAGGGAACATATAATATTTAAATAAATATTGTGATTTAAGGATTTGTTATTTTGATTTATTTAACTTATTTTTTTCGATTCCTATGGTTTTATTCAATTGATTAAGATATATTGGATTATTATCGATTAGAGAAACTGTTATTTATGATGAAAAATATGTATTTAATATTTTATTGGACTTTTGAATTTGGAGTTCCTAACCATGAATGTTAGATCATTGAACATGAATATTTTAGTTTATTTGATTAGTTAATGTTTTTTAAAATGTGTTTAGAATAACATGGTTCATGGATATTGAATTCACACTATGTGTTCTCATGAGGTACATATCTTGGGGTTGGTAGAGTACATCACTAAACCACCCCATTTGATATACTTTTAATATAGGCAATGATACATTAGATGTTGGTTTACACAATAAGGAATGATCCATGGTACCTTCCAAAGGATTCCCTTAGACCCCACACTCTATAATCACATGTACCTTAATCTTTGGAAAAATATTATACAACAAAGTGTAAATATCCTCAAGGTATCCATTTTCCCAAAAAACAATTTCTATATGAAGACACAATTACATCCTTTAAGGTAACTATCAGAAAATGAATTGTAAGATTATTAAAATTTATAATCATCCACAATCCTTTTGAAATTCCATTTAATACATGAAATTATAAAAACATAGCAAACTCTAGGATGAAAAATAAATGAAATAAAAAATATTACAAATATTCCTTACTAATCCTATGTAAAATATTAAACACTCTATATTATGAATAATAGTTATGATGTTGGAAAATATGTTCAATCAGTATATGTCTAAAAATAATTCTTCTTGTAATTGTTTAAAACGAGAAAAATATAACATAAAAACTATGACAAATATTCCTTACTAATACTTCGTAAATAAAGCCAAATATAATTGAATATGACCTTATTAAACCTTTTTTGAATAATTTAGAACATCACTAAAATACTTTTGTAAACTAAGACATAGAAGAACAATAGTTAGAAGCAATACATTTAAAAAATACATCTAGAATAAATCCCCTTACATCGATCCCCAAATCATATATTTGGAGTGTCTTCCCTCTATATGAATATAATTATATCAGTTTATACATATTATGAACCCTTTCCATGAAAATTACATGATTAATATTTTATTTATTGAATTTTTATCATGTATTTATTAGTTATGAAATTTGAATAGTTCCCTATAGATGTTTTAAGGATGATCAATTTATAACTCCAAAATTACATAGGTAGATTGAATAAGGCCAAAAGTATCATGGTTACATCATTTGATTAATATTAATGATGATGAAATTATGGAGTTTACATATGAGAAAACATTTTAATAAGAAATCATTGAATGTGGATGTGAAAAAAGATATTTTTAATAATAAGGTTATCATATTTCACATATACACCTTATCCCTTTTTCCATTTCCTTACTAGATAAGAAATAAATATTTTATATAATGTTTTACTTGTCTATATTCACAATAATGTTATAAATTTGTAATTTATTCTTTATTATTCCATTTGACCAATCATGTGATATGTTTTTGAAAAATGTATCACATCACTTCAGGGATGGGGTATTACACATGTACACCTGAAAGACATTTTAAATTTACAATGGATGGAAATGTTATTAGTGTAATTATATGATTTTATTAAAAAATATAAAAAATTTCACAATGTTATTACATATTCATCCATACCAATTGTATTACCAGCTCTGTACGTCATTGATTGAAAACGAAATATAACAATTCGTGGTGATAATAGTCAAGATCTATGTATGAGTGATGATTTGATTTCTCATTAGATGGAAATAAGATCGAAAAAAGTCATTAAATAAATATAATAAAATTATAGTTTAAAGAAGATATTAATTTCATTATATTTTCTTAGATGGTAAAAATTTGAAGGATCTTTTGGAGTGAATAATATGGAAATAGGTCTGTTATATCTATAATTATTCCTTAGATATCCACCTTTTGATTACACCTTAATCAATTGAGGATGGGTCTTTTTAGAAGACCATGACTTCGATTGAACAAAGGCAGACATTTTTTTGATCTCATTAAATGTTATTAACATAAATATCTAATATTCACAACCCAAACATCGAGAGGTATAGTCTTTTTACAAGATGATTTTCATAATATAAAAAATAAAAAACATTCATTTTCCCATATAGTAGGGTCCTATATCGATTAATTCTTTGAAAATTCTTATGATAACATGAGGAATATAGAAAAAATGGATGAGATAAAAATAATAGTAACATGAAACTGTGATAATGACACATGACATATGAGTAGAAATGTGCAATATAATTTCCTAAATGATAAGGATTGTGAATAATAATATGGGGGAAAATATAAAGAACATAGATTAATAATTTCCAATAAATATAGCAATATGGAAACGACATAAAACATCAAATAAGAATAATTCAAGGATGACTACCAAGACAACAACACGTGGTGGACATATTTCCATTAGGGGTTTTGTTTACTCCTAAATCCCAATCATATTGTCTCACGATATGTAAACATTTCCCAATGAATTATATCAATATTTAGGTGAACCCATCATAAGATTTATATTTTTTATCACAAATGGAAATCATATGAAATGAAAAAACATAATAAATACCCATGAAAAAACACAGGTTGGATGATCATGTCTTATAACATAAATAGTTGGTCTAACACACACCATTATAAGAAAATATGGTATTACAAATTATTCAATATCATAAGAAAAAATAATCATATATCATTTAAATGATAGTAGAAATAATTTTAACATCTTGGAATGGGTTGAATGGTAACATTGGAAATATACCACATAAGTGGGGTTTAAAGGAAAATGATAACCTATAATTAAAGAGGGTGAATAAAATATTTATTCCAATACAACTATAAATGAAATAAAAAATTTATTTAAAAAATATAATGATAAAGTATTAATTTCAATGATGGTTTAATAAAATTTATGGAGTGTTACGTGAAATAGAGTATGAAATATATAAATTCCATATCACCAAGTTTTCTTATTTAATGTAATTGATATAAGAACCATTAAAACATGTATATCCCTATCAAAGAAAATTTGAATCTCACTAGGTATAAAATTTTATGGAATTCATATAGAATATAAGATATGTAAATAAGAATAATATATAGAGAAAGATGTTATATGAGACAGAAACGATATCCTAAATAAATTAAGATATCATGGAGAGAATGCATCCATTATATCCAAAATTTACATGCACATCCCCTTAAGATTATTATTAATAAAATAAAATGAATTAATTACCTAATTATGCAGAGGTTATATATATTTCTAATTTTTTATAATGATGTTATTTGTTAAAAAATTTCCTTGAGATATAATGTTTAATTTTATAGTTCATAGGGTGTTCTTTTCAAGGTTCCATGATTGAATCAGTAGTGGATAATTATTTAAGTTCTTTTCAAATGGGCCTAAAAATATAGATGTGAAATGAATCTGTATTGAAGATGTAAAAAATTTAAAATTTTACCAAATATCATTATTTTTATGGTATATTTTTGATTCATTTAGTATAATGTAAATGTTAAAGGGTTAGTTCATTTTGATGGTTTTATCAACCATCTTGAATTAGATGTTTTTATTTTATATTTTGGATATATATTCATTCCAAATATTAAAATAATATATTATATACAAATATATGTCATTTTAATCTAATATATTTTATTTTAATCCAACCATTTTCCTTTTAATGGAAAACAAGATCTAATATTCAATAGAGGTGGGGAACCAACATAATATAGACAATGATTTCAATAGAATAAGTGGAAAATAGAATAATATTAATGATTGATATTCCATAATAATAGAAATATTATATAATATTTATGATAATGGTTTCATTATAAAATGTTTTATGATAGAGGATAGGAGAAATTAGAAGAAGAAAAGAATTTAAGAGGTAGTAGGAGAATATTTCTTCATTACTGTCATCTCATTAAATACACCTTGAGGAAATTTGATTATTATACTTAGTGATACTATCACAAATAGTATGTGGGGTATAAGGATGTGAAGATAATTTTATTGAATTTTTTTATATCACAAATACTTCTAATTTGTGATGAGAAAGGGTGATGCATGGTGTTATTTACAAGTATTGGAGAGGCATAATTTTTTAATATATTTTCATTAGTTTATTATGATGGATTCGGATTAACAATTGGGATGAAACTTGTGAATATATATAGTAAATGGTCCATGTTAGTTTAGAGTAATGGGTTAATACAACATACAATATGCACTAAATCATGTATATATCATTTAATGTTAAATACTGTGTTTTCATGTACATCACCATACACCAGAAATTCAACTATTTTAGAAAAATACTAAAAAATAATACAAACCATTTTTAATGTTTTCATTCATAAAATATAACTCATTTTTAGAGAAAAATATAAATAAATATATAATAGATGTTTAATTTTTCATTTAAAATAATTTTTATTTGGACAATTATAATTTTAGGAGTATAATAAAAAACATAACCTTTAAAAAAATATCTATAGTCTCTTAAAATTATATTATCATTATAGTAAAAGATTATATTACCAGATAAAACAATTTAATTAAAATTAAATTTCTTTTAGTTATTTATATTGGTTGTAAAAATCAAATAATAACTATAATTTTTACTAATACATTGAAACTTATTTTATCTTTTTAAAACATTTATTTAGATTATTACTAATATAAATATTTCAAATTTTCATTTTTTAAGTTACAAAAATATTATCTTAAAATTCCAAAGGTGATGTTGCAATTTTAATAGTCATTGTACTATTCCTAATTGTCATATTGGAATTCCAATGTTCAGATTTGTAATAGTTATATAGGATCCATACATTTTGATAATACCTATTATTTAATTAAATCATTATTCCATTCTATTTTCTCTCAAGGTTATATATATTTTCATTTTATAGACTAATATTTTATTTTGAATATTCTACTTAATTTTTTATAGTGTTTTTCTTGAGTAAGGTTATTCTAGTGTATCAAGAAGATCAAAATTTTCATAGATTAGTATTCCTACTTTCATTTTTTATACCATTGTATAATAATCAATTCTTTTTTCCATATATATTCTATAAATTTAATTTCCTAATAAATATAATAAATTTTTTCTGGTTTTATCCTCTGGTTCATAAAAATTATATATTATTATATAAATAAATATTACCCAATTATATATTCTAAAATGAAATTACATTAATAAAATAATGGGTTGTTAAAATATTCCCCACATAAGAAATTTCACCTTAAAAATTTATTTTTACATAGTTAGTAGAAAATAGGTGATGGTAATTATATTTAATTTCTTCTTCCAGTTCTAATATCATCTCCTCGTACTTATGGGTCTCCAATAGTTCTATGAGAAGGTCAGCTGTATGGTTGTTTTGATCATTGTCACTATAATCCAAGATATTATTTAGCTTCTCCTAATAAAAGATATCATTTCCCAATTGTACCACCTATGAATTTAGAATATGATAGGGTCTTGTATTTTCTTCCTTAAGAAGGTTATGTGGATCCTTTCATATACTTGATGCATTGTTTGTGGAATTTTAAAAAAAATATGTTATAAAATATATCTAATTACGACTCTCAATGTGGTCGATGTACCATGGAAATAGTTTTCCCTTATTTCTAAATCTCATGAATCTCTACCATGGAGATAGGCATTGGAATAATTTAACTGCAACCTCAAACTCCAGTTCCCCTTGACTGTTATCAATGTTGATATTTTTTTACTTTAAGATACCCCTGATGTGCTACTAGATAGTCTTGATCTTATTTACAATATCTTCCATCATTTTGGTCCTTGAAACTAATATTCAACATCTTCATCCAAAAAATATGTTCTAAAATTATCTTTATATAATAAAATTAATATAGATTCATTTTTGATTCAATAGTGTAAAATAGCTTTCTAAATTAACCCATCTAGAGGAAGATATTGGCCACATCCTCCATTGAATTCAATCAAGTATGATTTTAACATTTCATAATGTGGTTAGATTTTTTGCTCTGATTAGAAATCGGTTTTTGTGTGATAATTAAATGTATAAATTAAATATATATATTAAATAAGTTTGGATACTTTTAAAGAACATAGATTCACGTCATGGATCTCAACATCATTCAATTAAAAGTGGGTTTCCATTAAAACTCATCATTTCTTCATTGCATATCCTTGCATGTTAATTGATTGATAAGTCCCTTATAATAATAATAATTAAAATATAGGTATTTGTAAGATTATCCACTAAAAAAATATAAAATTATTTTATTTTTATTTCCTAGAATTAAATGGGATAATTTACATGGTTATGTATTCTTATTTCTATGTAGGAATTGGTAATGGTTGCATCATCCACTTGGATTTTTTTAGTATTGAATTTGTAACATACCATCCACTTTTATTTAAATTTTGTTATCTCCTTCATCTTAATGACCTAATAATATTACTCTTATATAAATTGAGACATTTTTTTCTCCTTAGGCGGGGAATAAGGTCAATCTATGTGTATCATTCAAAAATACATTCTTTTTCTTAGGATTTGATGGATCCCATTTTTATGACTTGAATTTTTCAACTCTAACAGTTTTAATCTCTAAGGATTTCCCTTTCCTTATATGTTCTACCATTATTTTTATTTCCACACCATCTCTTTGAAAATATTTTATCAAATCCAGAAGGGTTAGATGATCATTCATTTGAGAATGAAATGAGGATGTTCCTTCATTTTTGATTTAGATGTTCAACCTTTGTATGTCAATGAAGAATGGATCCTTCTCAATACTCAAAATTTATATTATTTAATTATTTTTTACACATATATAATCCTCTATATTATATGAATTAATATGATTGTCGTTAGACTCCATCCCAAACCACCAGTACTCATCCGAAGTTCCGCATTAACTCATGCATTCCTTCACGTATGAAAGTTGTTGCCCACTAGAAGCATGAGTTTATTTCTGTCAATTTCGATAGTATACCCTTTTGATCTTGTGTGGAACAAAGAATAATATAATGAAATATACTAAAATATAGTATTTAGATTATATATTAAAAAAAATTATATGGTATATTAGTCATATAATAAAAAAGTAAACAAGAACCTAATGTGGAAAACCAAACCAATGTAAATGTGCATGGAGAATTAGACAGCGGATATCCCCTCAATTATATCTCAGTAACACTCAAAACTATACACTCCTCATCTAAACTATCTTCCATAATCCCATTCACCTTTATTTTTTCCATATTCATGATATATTTACAAACTATAAAATTCATATACGGGGTGTGAGTAATAAAATACAATATGACACCACCAACATGTACTTATAAATGCACACATGTATAGTTGGTGTATTTCATGATAATTATAAATGTATAAAATTCAAAATAATCATAAAATTACATACCATATCGTATTCTAATAACTACTCCATCATAAACCCCAATCCTTTCCAGCATCAACTCTATGCTGGAATGATGATCAAGAGTCATTGGAAATGGACCAAAATTAGACATTAGTCTATCGACCTTTAACTTGAAATCCAAAAGGCCTATACTTGACATGATAATGTGAATACTTAAGGGATTGAGGTTACATGATACTCAGATTCTATAAATCATATAGGGTTTTCACATTCCTTGGAATCCATGATGCATCATGTAACTTTTAGTATACAAGGATATCATGCTCTAGCAGGATCCATGTATTTGATCATGTATTATCTCCCTTGAAGGGGTAACCAAACCATAATTGTCACCCACCATGTGTACAAAACATCAAACCTCCATATGAATGATAATACACAATGTGTTAAATAATTATAAATATAAATTTAAGGGAATCATGGGAAATATATTAGCATCATATAAGAAAATTTGAATCAACATAAATCATGGTAAAAGTTACTGTCTTAATTCTCATGGAACTAGGAACACATATGTGTAGAATGTTAATAAACACACACCCATATGTATTATACATCAATAAATATATCAACCTTGAAAAAATATGAATCAAACCATTAGGGTATGTGTATATGATATCCCCAAATAGTAGGTAACTATTTACCTTAAGGTTTTCAATGTTGATGTCAAGGACCACCATGGGTGTTTTCTATCAAACCATGTTAACAATATAATAACTAAAATTAATGATTTCATTAAAATTAAGTCTTTGAGCCTAGTTTGAAGACAAAAGAATGTTGCTCCTAGACTGAAATGGAAGGATAGTGGATTATAACATGGTCCTGCAAAGAACAACGATGAATGTAGGGAAATGTAATGTGGAGTTGAATTTTGATTAACAAAAATGATTATAGTGTTCTACCATATGCAAGAGGTTTTTTAAAAGAGACCACCATAGTGAAGTAAAAACAATTATTTCTTAAAGAGGTTACGAGTCAGGCCTAATGACATTGAGAAGATATTAAAAAACCGATATATGATCTTGAAAAAGACCACAATGATACTGAATGATCCAGTTCAACGTGGAGAGAACAAATTTTTTTCCAAGTTGGTATAGAAGGAACACCTATGATATAAAACAATTATGATTCCTGAACAACTATGTCTTAGGATGAGCACTAAATGTGGTGTTTTCCATGAAACCTTTAAAAACTCCTAGAATGATTCCACATAATGTGGAAAAATTATGTATTTTTAGCGGTTATATACATGGGTAAAACCCTCAATAAATAAGATTTAGTTTCAAACCAATTTTACCATTCAAAAAATGGATTATTAAATTCCGTAAATCCCAAATACGGAACTCTTATACGAATGTTCTAAAACTAATGTGGTGAAAGACTCTATGATGCGGTCAATGTCACCATGACATTTCCTCTTTGAATATCCCTCCACAATGAATGTTGTGATATAATCCCAATAAAATAACATATCCAAATCATTTCATCATATTATATTGCATAACCTTAAGTCCAATCTAACAAAATGGTACAGCCACATATAATGCTGTGTAGTGTGGCCGGTGTTGGGTGAACGATCACCAAAATTACCTTTAATATACCAAAATATTCTCAAATACAATAATACTATCCACCTGTGTATAAAAGTATTTAGTTCATTAAAATATAACCCTCATAGGATTTCTCATCTTCAAGAATCATACTTAGGTATCATGATCAAAAATTTCAGTCCACTCAGCATTAATGTTATCCTCCAATTACAATTTTTCCTCCCAAATCCACCAAATGATCCATAAAGGAGGAACCATCATACCATGAATTAAATTCCTGTGATGGTCTATATTTATCACTAGGTGCTACTTATATGTTGTGTTACAATCAATGTCAAAATCCTCATATTCCATGGAAAGCACATTATCGAGCATATACCTCCAGCATTGAGACACTTGAAACAAATAATCAATAAATAGGTATTATGAATGATGATATAGCTATAATGCCAATATCCTAACCCACTTTGCATTCTATTTGAATCAAACAAAAGGTGAAATTGTATTTCTTTACCTCCTCAATCATCAATGTTCTAACCAAGGAGTTCCACTTAGAAATTCTTAATCGCCAACAAAATACACCAAAGGCTTCCTCTTAAAATGGGAATATGATTTCAACTGACTCCTAGCTGTGAAAAACTTCTTATAGTTCAACTAAAATCTCTAATATGTCTCTTATACCATGTTGGGACCCACAAATTCAACCTCACATACCTCATATGAATTTTTTTTGAATTAAATGGTTACCTATAAAGACCCTTATAAAGTTGCATTTGAATAGAATCTCGGTAAAAAATTATGTTAATAAACTCAACCAAGGTGAGGTGATCATCCCAATAAACACAAAATTGAATGGAACAACCATAAATCATATCTCATTATATCATATAATCCATTATGACATTCTAAATATTTGATAATGGAACAATGTGATCAACCTCAGCTGATCCTGTAGGGCCTTATGCATGCCCTTCCAAAACCATGATGTAAAAGCTAAATTTCACTCTGAAACAATTTAAAACCTAACTCCATGAAAGTGTAAAATATGAAAGATATTTATCATTCCCATTTAATATATTTATAAAGTCTCAAATATCAATATGAACTGAGAAAAAATCATCAAAAGATTGGTAATCACCCAAATAGTGTCTCGACTCAATGTGGGCATAGGAAACCCAGTCACAAATTCCATACTGACACACTCCAACATCCGAAGGTGCATAATAATTGGATCGATAAAACCACCAGTATAGTGGTTATCAAGTATTATCCCTTGATAATTTTGGCATTAAGAGAAAAAACTAGTAATGTTTCAATTTATCCATGGACACATGGCCAGTCACTTGAAGTGACAATCCATCTATGTTCCTATAATATGTGACACCCATATAGAGGTATTGAGTCCTCTAATCAGTTATTCCATAATATAATCATGGTCTATAACTCTCCCATTTGAAAATATAATTTTTCCACATAATTACCACATAGGTAATGAGTAATCATCGACACACAGTTCCCACATCACAAAAATCATAGGGTATGATTTATTACCTTCCTTCAACTGGATAATAAGAGAATACATGACGATTAGTGGGACATATTTCATCGATCCTTGTCCTATATAGTATCCATACACTAATTAGAAAAATAATCATCAAGTTTCACAGCTCCTTGGAAGGAATCTTACCAAACTCCTACTCCATCTGTGTATTGCAGGTATGATAATCATAAAAAATGTTACATTCCTCCTGTGAATAAGATATCTTAATGTCAAACATTTTTTGACAAACCACCCAGAAATTCTTTCAATTATTTACGTCCCATTATGTAAAGATATAATAGAGGATCTTATATCCAGTTTAGACAATAAACCTCTCAGTAAATATATTTTTTTACAAGCACTTCTAGGCATGAACAAATACTTATAATTCAAAGTCATGGGTATGATTGTTCTTCTCATAAGGTAATAGTTTACATTACTCATAAGGTACTACCTTCACCATATATATTATCACCACACCCAATAAAACTCTTGATTTATCGCAATATACAGCATAACTAACTACAAGAAAATGATGTATCATCATAAAAGCTACAATCATTTTCTTATTCAATTCATGAAATACTTATTTAAATAGATCTAACCACTAGAACATCACTAATTTATTCATCAATGTAGTCATATGTTCTTCTAGTGACCCTGACCACAACATCCTAGAGTTTATTCCTACATTACTATATTTTCATAAGATACAATGAATAACATCTTGAAGAACAATTTTTTTTGGATTCTTGGAAAACTAGTCACATACATAATTCCCATATAACATTTCAATACAAAAATTAAAAAATATTTTTTAGAATTATTATTATTTATGAGAGTACATTAATTAATATCATTTTTATTACTCTTCACGGATTCAAGGGAAGGAAAAATATATGGTACACTCAAATTATCAGTAACGGATATTTACAAGAAGAAGATATCATGAATTAATTAGAATAACCAACATGAAATTGTAATAAACATAACACACAATCTATATAAATAATATTCCATGAATAATCAATATAAAATTATAAATAAATGAAAACACATTCCATTTAATCAATAACATGACAATAATAACTAAATAAGGAAAATTTTATATTGCAATGTAAATAACTGAAACCACTTCCTATATGATTAGTAAATAGAAAATGAAATACAAGTAGAGATAATATCAGTTTGAAAATATAGATGATAATAATAAATGAATTTTGAATGAAGGTAATTATTAATTATTCGATATCATATCAAGAGAATATGGTACCCCTACCATGAATATATATCCTCAAGATAGTTTATAATATTTTGCTTGAAACATAATTAACTAATGTTAGCTGATTGATTCATCCCATGAGACTATTGATTCATCAATGGATATGTATAATTGAGCTGCACACATATCATTCTTTTAAAAATAATTACTTATATGTATAATAATTTATTTAGTTTATAAACAATGTTCTTTATCTCAAATATCCATATTGTGTAAGGAACACATATTTATCAAGATTTTACCAGATAAAAAAATTATTGTCAATGTAGAACAGTATATATTGAACTGATATACAGTTTATGAAATCAACAAATCCACAAAAGAATTGGCTATTTAGTGTAAAATTACCATCCATTGATCATAATAAATTGAAAATTTCAAGGTAATTTTATTGAATTCAAAAAGAACATAAAAGTGAATATCAATACTATCCTTTTTCAAAATAATAATAAATTATATAGAGAAAGAATACGGATGGTATCAATAAAATATATATCTGATTTAGAATATGTCAAATTAAGGGTTTTTGTATTTAATTAACATAAATACCATAAATATATTTTTTTAAACACTCTTGTGGAAAATTACTTTTTCACTTTGAAAATCAATTTCTAAGACATAAAATATATTGAAAATCATTTTCATTGAGAATTATTTTGTAAAAAAATAATATCCCAAAAATTTGGAAAAAAAATTCATTACAAATGTACTTATGAAAAGTAAAATATAACATCAATTAAATAATGTTCATGTTTGCATGAAAATTCATATATTCCATCCATGTTGAAACAAATATTCCTTTAACTTTTTCTGTAATATCCAATTTTTCATTGTTTTTAAAATGAATTGAGGGTTCCATAGAAAAAAGAATTTAAAAAGTATAAATTGGTAAAATTGTCTTCAAAAACTAAATTCTAATAGGGTTAAAAAAATTAATACATTTTTAGAAAACAATATTTTGGGTGAAAACCAATATTCAATCAACGAGAGAAATGATGATGGATTTTCTTAAAAAAAATCCAACAATTTTAATTACCAATGAGTGGGAAAATAGTTATACGACAATAATGAATCAGGAATAACCAAAGGGGAATAAAATTAAATGTATTATTTTAAAATTTTCATATACTTTACTTCAACTAAAAGTTATAATTAAATAATATCGATTAGGATGAGATTGTGAAATAAATACTTATGACAGATATATTATTTATGCTAGCATTAATTAGTAAATATATTGTGTGTATAAAATGAACATAAACAAATAAATATGTGTAAATACTATAAAAAATAATCAAAACCTAATTAAAAATGTAATGTTAGAATTAAATAATCAATGAAGTATATGTTTAACCCAATAAATGGAAATTGAGTTAAGAACTCCTTTTCCACATTCTTCCTTTTTGTTGAACAAGCATTAAACTCTGATATAATGTTTTTAAAAAAATTATTAAATAATTAAACGGTCGTATTAATATTTATAATAACATATATGATCCTTTATAAAATAATATCACTTTTTATTAATTATAATTAATTATTTTCAATCTTTTGGGTGTTAATTGCCACATTTTCTCATTCATGATTTATATTAATATTATGGTTAGTGTCTATATTATATTGTTCTATAATATCTATTGTAATATTCATGAAAATTTTATAAAATTTATACATTAATTATACATTTGAAATCGAATCATGAATGATTGTTATGAAGAATGATGTATGTTATGATAATGGAGATGGTAAGCCATACACATGCATGAGTATCATTTCCCCTTTTCAAAGATCATTTTGGGATAGGGGTAAGTAATATTTTTTCTTTCAATAATGATTATAATATCCTAGATTCCATATTATTTATAATTATCTAACCAGGATCAACCCTAAACTGGCCACTCGAGTCAACCCGCGATAAGGCCTGAAGGGATTTCCCGATCCCCACAGGCTAGAAACTAGTGTCGATCACCAAGATAAAACCATTTGGAATGATTTATCACATAAATAAAAGAAAAATATATAACTAAAACTAAAACTGATCCTTAAAAATAAGCACTCTTGGATGAAATAAAAAAACTACTACACGTACCTCTATGTAACCTCATGGGTCACCACGAAACATAGAATGAAGCTCACTCTGAGAGCGATTTAAAACCAGGAGAACATAAAACTGGTACGATAATGTAGTCATGAGCTCCAAAATTATATATAGTAATGACAAAGAAAAACCAAAGAATCAATGAATTATCATTTTCTGAAAACATTTCATTAACACAAGTTTGAAATATATTTATAAAAATATGTTTTTCACAATTTTTTAAACAAGCAATGATTTCTCCATTTTAAAATACAACACATGCCACCATTCATTTAAAAAAATACCATTGTATAATCAAAAAACAATGTAGACAATACTACAGTAGTGATAAAAATAATTATGTAGGTTAAACATAAAATTAATAATATAAGGATACAAACAAGATGATATAGAAAGTAACCATTTTTTTTTAAACATAAATAGAAGACCTCTAGATGTACTTGATTTGGAACCACCATCCAGAATATGGTGATGCCCAGATGTCTATAACCAATTGGATTCCCTAAACTAACAAATATAGTGGCACATCCCACCTAGCCAATATTCAATCAAAGGTGTACCAACCATTCTAATCGAGGTTGGTCAAGAACCATCACTTGATCCCCTAAAAGACATCCAGGAACCCATCGTAAATATATATAAGCTATGTAAGAAGGAGGCACTAGCACTCATGACTCCCCTTAACATCCATAACTGCACTTTCCTACCCCAAATATGAACCACCTATAAGATAACCCATAAAGGGATATCCATCCAATTGAGGTGCCTATAAATATTTGTATCAAATCATGAATACCAAGAACTGGTTCGTCACATCAAATTTCTTCTATAACAACATTAAAAAAAATTAGAGATGTTAAGTGGGATTTTTTTCTTTTACACAAAAATTCATTTGATACATTCTAAAAATCCCACAAGGACTACAATACATTTTATTCTAATAAATCACGCAATATATCTAATGTATTTCCAAAATAACCTTACATAGCTTCCATGTTGGAAAATATAAAGTGTCACTTCAAATTTATAAATATAAACATAATTAAAAAATCCTTTCCAAACATTGAGGAAATGTATAATCTTATAAAGAATACCCATCATTCACTTGATCCAAGATTTTACCAAAACACACACATGGGCCCAAAAGGCATACATTTTTATTATTTCATTCAAAAAAATTGGTAAATCTTACCAAAAAAATTTAGAAACCAAAATCTATTTAAGGAACCAAATTATAATTTGAAAAATGAAGAGTCATCAAAGAAACAATAGTTGTAGGAAAACTGAATTTTAAAGTACCATTGTCATATTAACACCCATCAATTTTTGCACTTCAGCCACCCATGGATGTGTTAACATCCAATGGAAATTCCCCAGATTCCTTGGAAACATCCAAACCCTATTTTAAAGAAATTACACATTTTTTCCAAACAAAAAATATGTCATATAAATTACATATTATCACAATAAATTCCCAATCTAAAATCCAACCATTTTAAATAAACTTTACTAAGGTCCAAAACCTCCCAAAACATTTATTTTCCCTACCAAAATAATATAATAATTTTCTCAAACTCTTTTCACTTGAATCCACAAAGTAATAAACAAAGAACAACATCTAAACCTATTTCTAATGAATTCTAACAACACATAATCCACATAATAAACTAATCGCATGTATGGATATTTGAAACATTTTTAAAAAGAAATTAAAAGAAACCAAATTTCACAATAACCCAAATTTAAAAAATAAAACTATGTTACCAACCCATTTTAAAGGAAAAATATCACTATGATGTCATATTTTATCTTAATAAAATAATATGGATTTTAATCAAATACGTTAAGTGTAGAAATGAATAAGAATAAATGAATAATAAAAACAAATGGTTGTTTAAACAAGTTCTAAAAAATTTAGAAGGCCATTATAAACTAATTGATTGTATTATAAAGCGGTGTATCATGTCTAAAATATCATTAAATCATTCATAAAACACGGGTTTTAATTAGAATGTAAAAACATGTAATTAACTAAAATAACATGTGTGGATGGAATAAAACAACAATGGTAGGAATAACTGATCCCCACAGACAATCTACACATCGTAGTTTCAAGGGAAAAGGACAATCACATCAATCTTACATTTACGGTTCTTCCAAAGTGAAGAAAATGCCAAAACATGATAGAAAACCCACTATATAAGGGAGCCATTATCGGAGGATGAGGATAGCACTGGAGGGGTCACGCGCCATAGAGGGACCTCACACTAGTGGGGTCGTGTTCCATCGATTGGGTCATCCGTGAGAGAGGGTGGTTGATGGGGCACCTGAGAGGGAGGGTTGAGCACTATAGGGGAGATCCCTAATGAGGGAGAGCAGCTGGAGAGCGAGTCGGTGATAGGATGGTGACTGGAGGGGGAGGGAGCTAGTTAGAGGAGTGTGTGGGGGGGTATGTATGTGATAGGAAAGGGGGAAGGGCATTCATTAAATATGATGGTGAGATAATAGGGGAGAAAAAAATACGGTTTTCAAAACATAACCCAAATACTACAAAAATTAACCTAATAATAATAGAGTAATATAATAATAAAATAATAATGACAATAATATCAAATTTAGGAATATTATTATTATTATCCACACAATAATAATATAATTATTGTGGTTAAAAGATTTTCTTTTTTTATTTATATTTTTCAATCATTTTAATTTAATTTATTTTTGTTATTTGATTACTGGGAAATAGAATGGTCACCCCTTACGGCTCAACTGACCATGAACGAACCATGTTGTAGCTTCTGTCCATTTCAGAATTTGTTTTATGTGTGTCTAGGCTTACCGCATAGTTTCTGATAACCATGTTGTGCCTATGTACCGGCCTAAAACTCACAATAAATTTTAATCATCAAAAATTTAATCCAGTACCCAAACCCAAACTTTAACCAAAATATCCAACATTGAAAAATAATTAAACCTAAAAGTAACATGTGGTCGGGGTGTGACAATTATCCCCAGCACAAACACTTTATTCCCCCAAAAATTCACCAAGAAAATGGATAACTTAATCTCAACTGCATGACTGATCAAAACCAAGAGAGGTATGAACTTCAGGGTGACTTTTCACTCCACGGGTCACACCTAACCGATCATGAAGAAAATACAAAATAAAACCAGTGTTGAACAAAAGAGGGTTCTCCCCACCATAAGAACTAGACTAACAAAAACTGTAAAACCTAGACACACCACCTTAGGGAGGGGGCCAACACAAGAACTCCCAACCCAAAACCAACTCACATAATAATGAAACACAATTAAAGAAGATCATATGATTTAAAAAGACACAATCAACTGAAAGTAACGGCTTGGATTACAATAGATCATTTTCATCAAAATATCCTGACGAAATGATTAAATTAAAATTTAAGAATAAATTAATAGAATAAAAACAAGAATGAAAATACTATAAATGTTCTAATCCTAACACAGAACACAAAACCCAGACCGAGGCCTCACCCCTAGCAACTCTTGAATGTGTGCGAGATTCACCGCAAGACCTATGGTTGGGGCTCTGATGGGTGAATAAAATCATACCACATAGTTGGGAACTATAATCCTTCGGTCGCAATGCCTTATTAATGTGATGCTTCAAGAAAAATATCTCTAGATAACCCAAACAATTGCAATGATGACACGTCTTTATTTGTTTCCAACAAGATGGCTTCGAATGCCCAATCCAACCACACTGATGGAAAACAACTGAATAGTATGATAAACTAGAATCCAAAACTAATGGAGAGGACTCCATAAGAACATGTTCCTCCTGTATGTGCTACTTTCCAAATGGGGATCATACAATAGAAATTGGATACCGTGGATTACCAACTGTCTACACTCTGAAAACCAAATCCACTAGGAATTCGTTATCTACTAGTTTCTTGAAATGATTTTTCTTAAAAGAGAGGTCTCAATCCTTGATATCTGGATGAATACCCGTGATGAAAAGATAAGTCTTCATCAAATCCTTTGATGTCACATCCAGAGTAAAGGAAATTAGTTACATAAAGTGGTCATCATATGCCTTCACTGACCATTATCCTTGTTAAATACTCACAAGTTATTCCATTTTATTCATCTTAACCTCCTCAGGTATGACCCTTCAAACGAAGATAGACATAAAAACATTTCACATAATTCCAACTTGAAATGATGGTGGGGTGACCAACTGTCATTCACCCAAAGTTGGACATTCATGCATCCCCAAGATAGCTCAAACACTAATATCTTCGGGAGTTTCCAACATCTTGAACCAACACTCCACCTACTCAATCGACATTATTGCCTCAAAAAAACCCCTCTCACTGTGAAGGAAATTTAACATTTGAGAGGAATCATAAATTAGAAATGACTCATCAGAAACATAGGGGACCTTCTTGGGTGTAAAGACCCATAAATTTCAAGGAAAAGTTTTTCTTAAATACTTTGGAATTTTACGAGTCTATGGTTTATGACGGAACTTGATTCTGAGGCCCAGTGTGCCCGGAATCATTTTCTGATGTTTTGTTTGGGTACATTCAGTAAACATACATGTGGGTTTTTCTATCTTTTGAACTGGTGCTCTGAATCAAAATCTGAGGGCACCGATAAACTCACATATCCGATATTTGCTTAAGGGGACCTTTACCGCAGTTGTGTTTTATGCGGGTTGAGAGTTAATTTTTGGGGATTTAGAATAAAATAAATAAAATTTGTTGTAGACAATTTTATTTATGGATGTTAGTTATTTCCTCCAAAGGGTAGTTAGATGTGGGGCCCACACCCACATAACCTCCCATGAGAGGATATTTTTGAGTTGGGGCCCACACGAACCCTTACTTTTCACCTCCCCTCAACTCCCCATTAAAACATCTTTAATTAATTTGACAAATCCCCCTTAATGAATGAGAACTCTTCACCTCCCTCGCTCCCTTTAATATTTTCCAACTCTTTTAATTAATGAGTAGAACTCCAATGAATTAATTAAAGGGTTTTAATTTTGAATTACATGTGTGAGTAAAATAATAGCCTTAACTATTATTTTAGTTTGGCACTCGTTGTGTAGGGTGGATTTTGGGGAGAGCTCAAGAGAAGAATAGTTTTCTTCTTATGACGAAGAACACTGCTCTTCAATGATGAACAACTATGACTAAGAACCTGAGGGACACGATCACCTTCCTCCACTACTTTAACCGGGGAAAGGAAGGTGGTGATTCCACAAGAACGCTACATCCCTCTTCCTCCAACATTGAAGGAACAACACCGTCATCTGTGATGCCCGACCACCACGACACTCATCTTCTGCAGATCATTGACGAACGAACCTTAATCAAGGTAGGGGTTTCATATAATTTATAATTGAATAAATTATCTCTTTTTTGTTGAATAATTTGGAATAAATCGGCCAATTGATACTGCCTAACATGGAGGGCAGGGGCTGAAGGAACACAGCCCGACGACTCTCTGATGTTTTCCTGATTTTTATTCGAGATAGAGGCGTGTTAGAGGAGGTGGTGACGAATGAAGGCAAGGACCGTACACCGACCGCGTGCAAAAGAACCGCGGCCTGCAACTGTGGTTTGCTCGGCTGAAGATGAACCGGGAGGCCGTAGCCGGCCGGGCTGGTGGAACCGCGGTACCGCGATGCGGAGAACCACGGCGCCGCGCTGCGGAGAACTGCATCCCGCATAGGGCGGGCCGCTCTAGTGGAAGAACTAGCAGGATCAATGTTCGGCAGGACGGAAGGATCCGCGATGCTTATAGGCTACACATCGGAGGGAACGCGGCCCCTAACCACGGGCCGCTCGCACCGGGAAGACCGGCCATCCGGATAGGAGGGCGGCGCCGCTCGGGGATACCCCCCCCCCCCCAAGTGCTCGGCCACTTGGGATGAGCCGCTCGGCTGGCTGGGTCGAGCCGCGACCTGCCAGGGCATGCCGCACCTTGCCGGGCCGCACCGCACTGGACCGGTTCACGCCGCACTAGACCGTGCCGCGCCCCCTCAGGCCGGACTGTGCGCTTCACTAAGCTGGCCCAACCATTTTCTTGGTCGGACCCACCGAATCGGGCTGGGCCACCTGCCATCCCATATGGCTTAACAGGTTGGGCCTGTTTTAACTTAAATGTGAATAACATAAAGACTGAGCATCCGATCGACGCACCATCTGCGGAATTGGGACCCTCATGACAAAGAATTCATTTTAAGATACTGTAAGTGAGTTTTGGAAAACATTGGAATGAGGTCAAATTTTGGAATGATTGTATTTTCAACCGGGCCCCTGGAACGGAAAAGGCAATATCTCTCAGATTGGGCGTCCGATTGACACGTCGTCTGTCACGTTGGGTTCCTTTAGGTGAGACGGAACTTTGGGATGCATCAACTCTAGACATCGTGATAGTTGATGTATCTAAAACTTGGCTCGAGGATTGGACCCTCCTGAAATAAAGCATGTTGTGGGCGGGAACCCTAGAGTTGGCTGTGACTGCGACAACTACCGTACTGGGATCCTCCGTGGGTTCGACGACGATGACTAGTGTACATGGATCCTTCGTGGATATAATGTAGTAATGACTACTGTACTTTGATCCTCCATGGGTTCGACAGTGATGACTACTGTACTTTGATCCTCTGTGGATTCGGCAGTGAGGATTACTGTACTTGGATCCACCGTGGGTTCGGCAGCGATGTCTTCTGTACCGGGATCCTATGTGGGTTTGGCAAATGAGATGATTCAGAGGCTACATCTAATCATCTCCATGCCACATTGTGAGTTGTATACATGTGTGAGATGAGTATTGACTTCCAATCATTACCATGGGTGTGATTAACTTATTTCCTGTGTGGACTGGGATGTGCTTGGGCTCGAGAGTTGGAGCCGAACTGGAATTGATGACTTTGGTATATGTATGGGAATATAACTAAGTAGAGTTGGTTGATAATTCGTTATTGTATATTTTCTTTGTAGTTTATACTTTTTTGATTTTGTGAGAACATCGGCGGTATTGGGGTCCCTACTGAGTATTGTTATACTCACTCATACACGGTCTATGCCCGCACTTCATTGTGTTGGATGCAGACGATGGACAACACTGATCGTGGTAGAGACTTGTGGAGCTGGATGGTACCCGGAGGTGGACCACTCGGCGGGATGTACACGGAGTGGACGAACAGACCTGAGATGATGTGGAGACCATCTGTAACCACCCTTCCGGTGGGATTCACGGAGGAAAACTCAGTGGGTTCCTCTTTACTTTACTACTGTTGTACTAGTCTTTCAGTTGTATTGTACTCGCTGTTGGGCTTGTATTTCCGGCCCCATTCTTCTCAGCAATTACTTTTGTATATAGTTTTACTTGTGCTTACTTCAGTTGCACACTATGTTGTGTTTGTTTATATTTATAAAGGCAATGCATTCCCATTATAGGGATTTGCGCCTTTTTTGGTAGTCAGAATCCCCTGGACTATGGAAGGCGGGGCTTGGGGTAGTCATGACACGAGCCCCGAGGATGGGTCGTGAAAAATTGGTATCAAAGGAATCGGTTCTACCACAGAACTCAGGAATATGATTATTTTCTTCTCTATGAAGAAATAGTTTTATGTTTTTTGGGTGTGGTTATTAGTTTAGGGAAACCGGTGTTGGTGTGGTGGCCGACGTATCCATACACTAGGACTATGACTTCTGATTTCTGACTCTGTGCATGAAAACACTGATTGCGTGTGTGTTTCCTTTGAAAAGTTTTCTTTGTGATTACTTTGTGTCAGCTCACTAGGTATACTTTTTTGACCATGGAGCACCTGTTTCTTTTCAAGATAGCCCACAATGGAAACTAGCTAGGGTTCCGAGTTACGTGCGAGATGGTATCCCGCCGAGCTATGAGGCCTAAGTGTAGGGACCCATCACAGTAGAGGCAACGGTAGTACCACTACCCACTGGACCACTGATACCACCATCCCCAGTAGCAGAGAGTGCACGCCGCCTGAGTGCGTTGCATGAGTTTCAGCGACAATGGCTGCCCATGTTCTGCGGAGATAATGACCCACAGGCAGCTGAGGACTGGCAGGAGGCTATCATCAGAGTTTTCAAATTGGTAGGGATAGAAGCTGATCTTATGGTGATCCTTGTTGTGAGTCTCTTGCACGCAGCAGCAGGTAGATGGTGGAGCTAGATGCTCCAGGTGGATGAGAAGGAATATTTACTCTGGAAGGACTTCGAGAGTCTCTTCCACTCGGAGTTTGTCCCAGCCACCCTTCATGCGGTGCAGATCCAGGAATTACTTCATCTGCGGCAGGGAAGCATGACAGTAGCTCAGTTCTCATAGAGGTTCACTGACCTCTCACGCTAGTCCACGGACATGGTACAAGACCCATTCTTCAGGGCCTAGACTTTTGAACAGGGACTGAAGAATTAGATCAGGTATTCGACGATTCCCCTCAGCATCCCGATGCAGGTGGGGGTGCTGGAACGCGCCCTTCTAGTGGAGAGCTTTCTCGCTGAGCAGTCTCCAGCAGGAAGAACCACCGTAGGACGACACATAGCAGAGTCTTCTATCGCCGGCAGTAGATAGTTGACGCAGAGGTCCATGTAGACCAAGCCATTAGGTGGGCGACCTCAGGATTATGGTTCAGATGTGTGGGGAACACGAAACAGAGCCTGTCATACGAGGGGCAGGCAAGGCTATGCATGTGGCGGGTAGGGTCACATAGATCGAGACTGCCCAACCAGCCATGCAGAAGAGAAAAAGACAGTATAGGGACCTCTTAGGCGGAGGCAAATATTCGACCGTGGTGTCAATCGGGAGCAGGTGGACGAGGCAGAGGAGCTGGCCGAGCAGTGGGTGGTGGACGACGTTTCGAGGCTCTACCACCACCACCACCAAGAGATCCACCCTGACCACAGGGAGATGGCGGATAAAGGCGAGATCAGCTCCAGGTAGTCGAGGCCTATGATCATGGTGCACCAGAGTTGATTTGAGGTACTATCTCTGTCTACTCCACCCTTTCTGATGTACTTATAGACACATGAGTGAGTAATTATTTTATTTCTGCTTCCCTTGTTCAGAGTTTGGATATTCCAACAAAGCCATTGGCTCAATCCTTATAGGTAGAGACTCCTACAAGAGCAGACTCGATGATTATGCACTAGTGCCGGCAGTGTGAGCATTCTCTAGGAGGTGAGATATTCTATTGGGATCTTCTTATAGCAGTGTCAAGGCCTTACGACGTCATCTTGCGTATAGAATGGCTATCTATAGTCCATGCTCAGATTGACTATATTAGGCGCAAAGTGCAGTGTGTCCACATGGATGTGAGTAGGTTCACCTTCACCGGAGAGAAGGGAGCTTTTGCAGTGTTGGATGGACATACACAGAGGAGAGGGTAGCAGATCACACATTATTTGGCTAGCCTCATCCTTGGAGCAGTTGATGTGTAGAGTCCATGTTTTCCTTTTGTGGTGGATCAGTATGAAGAAGTTTTTCCTGACGACGTTCAAGTACTACCTCCTCACAGAAATGTAGACTTCTACATTGACCTATACCCCGGGACAACACAGATATCTACTACAGCATATCAGATGGCTCCTGCCGAGCTTCGTGTGTTGCAGGTACAACTGGAAATCATATAGGGAAAGGGATTCATCTGAACCAGTGTATCACCCTGGGATTCTATGATTTTGTTCGTCAAGAAGGCGGATGGGAGCTTGTGACTTTATGACGACTACCGTTGCAGAAATCAGGTGACCGTAAAGAACAAGTACCCACTTCCAAGGATTGATGACCTCTTTGATCAGCTCAAGGGATCACGATGGTTCTCGCTGATAGAACTCAGGTCAGGCTATCACCAGCTCAGAGTTCAAGAGAAGGATGTGCCGAAGACATTCTTCAGGTGTCGGTATGGACACTACGAGTTTTTTGTTATTCCCTTCGGCGTAACCAACGCTCCAGCAGTGTTCATGAGTCTCATGAATAGGATCTTCCAGGCTAACCTCGATTGATTTGTCGTAGTTTTCATCGACGACATACTGATTTACTCTGCTACTAAGGAGGAGAACGCCTACCATATTCGGGTTGTACTGGACACACTCTGAGAGTACCAGCTTTATGGTAAGATCTCAAAGTTCCATTTCTGGATTTGAGAGGTTCACATTTTGGGACACGTTATCTTGGAGGTGGGAGTAGTAGTGGATCTAGAGAAGATCAAGGAAGTACTTTCTTGGGAGCCACCTAGGAGCGTAATGGAGGTGCGGAGTTTCATAGGTCTGGATGGGTACTATCGGAGATTTGTGCCAGACATCTCCAGAGATGCAGCACCTCTTTTAGCCTTGATGAAGAAGGGGAAACCCTTCGTGTGGTTAGAGATATGCAAGTAGAGTTTTTAGGAGCAGAGGCAGTTATTGACCAATGCACCCATCTTGAGGCTACCGAAGGAGGGTGTTGGGCACATATTTTACTGTGACGCATTAGGGATCAGACTCGGGTGTGTCCTGATGCAGGAGCGAGAGGTTATCACATATGGTTCATGACAGTTGAGACCACACGAGCAGAACTATTCTACCCATGCCCTGGAGTTAGCAGTAGTGGTCTTTTCATTGAAGATGTGGCAGCACTACCTGATTGGGTGAGCGCTTTGCAGTCTACTTTGACCACCAGAGTCTAAGGTACATCTTCTCGCAGAAGGACATGAACCTGAGACAGTGGCGATGGCTCGAGTTCCTCCAGGACTTTGACTTTGAGATATACTATACTCCTAGGAAGGGGAACGTTGTAGCTGATGTTGTCAGTAGGAGATCGGGCATTCAGCTACTATGAGAGGCGATGGAGCAACTAGCTGCGTTGAAGATATCCTTTGTGGATAGAGATGGAGCAGGCTTTTTATAGTCAGTCACTGTCACTCCTCCACTACTTCTGCGAGTCAGAGAGGCATAGCGTGGGGACATTGACTGTGAGACGCATCGTGCTCATATATCCACAGGGCAGGTGCCTGATGGATTTTCAGAAGGAGGGGAGCACGTCATCCACTTCAGGGGATGTACTATGGTACCAGTTTCAATGCAGGGGGAAGTGATGAGGGAGATTCACACATCCCCTCTAGAGGTACATCCAAGAGTGGTGAAGATGTACCAGGACCTCAAACGACAGCACCGGTGGCTGGGTATGAAGAAGGATATATCAGAGTTCATTCCATGATGCCTCACCTGTCAGCAAGTGAAGGCATTGCACCAGGTACCAGCAGGCTTGGTACCGACCTTAGAGGTCCCAGAGTGGAAGTGGGATAGGATATCCATGGATTTTGTGATGGGGATTACACATTCATCCAGAGGACATGACTCTATTTGGCTGATCGTAAACCGGCTCACCAAGTCGGCCCACTTCCTACCGATCAGAGAGCAAGGCTCGGTAGAAATCCTGGGATGCCTCTACATTCGGTAGATCGTACGACTTTATGGTGTTACATCGTCTATCATTTCTGATCAAGATGCTCAATTCACTTCCCAGTTATGGAAGAGGTTATAGGAGGCTTTTGGGACATAGCTACGTCTGAGAACTGCCTTCCTTCCTCAGACGGACGACCAGGCTGAGAGGACTATTCAGACTCTCGAGGAAATGATCTGTACACGTGCCGTTGACTTTGGATGTAGCTGGGAGGATCACCTACCCTTGGTGGAATTTGTTTAAAACAAAAACTATCACTCCAACATCGGGATGGCACCTTACGAGGCACTGTACGACCGACCTTACAGATCACCTCTTTGCTGGACTGACCCTGGGGAGTCAGCACTTGTAGGACCAGAGATGGTTAAGGATATGATAGAGAAGGTGCAGATCATCCATTAATGGATGAAGACTGCACAAAGAAGACATATGTATTATGCTGATAGGAGACGGAGACCACTGGAGTTTGAGGATGGAGACCACGTCTTCCTACGGGTCTCACCTCGACGAGGTCTATGGGGATTTGGGTGGGCGACAAGTTATCTCTGTGTTTCATCGGACCATTCCAGGTCCTCAGCATAGTAGGCAAGGTGGCATACCTACTAGACCATCCACATTAGTTACATCGGGTGCATGACGTCTTCCACGTATCTCAGCTGAGGAGATACGTGCATGACTCGTCCCACATCATCGAACATAGGGAGTTGGACATTGATGATGAGGTGACATTATCAGAGGTCCTAGTGGAGATTGAGGATTGATATGAGCGGGTCTTATATGGGAATTTGATTCCTCTGGTGCACATTTTCTGGCAGCACAGGAACCTCCACGAGAGCACTTGGAACAGGAGGCTCAAATGCGTGTATAGTACCCCCATTTGTTTCCCTAGTGTGTGTTGTAGCTTTACGGGGACGTAAAGCCCTGAGGTGGGAGTAATGTAAAGACCTGGAAATTTCAAGGAATGTTTTTTCTTAAATACTTAGGAATTTTACGAGTCTGTGGTTTCTTTACGGCACTTGATTCTGAGGCCCGGTGTTCCTAGAATCAATTTCTGATGTTTTGTTCAGGTTTGTTCAGTAAAAGTACATGTGGGTTTTTCTTTATTTTAAACTGGTGCTTGGAATCGAAATCTAAGGGCACCGATGAACTCACAGTGCCGGTATTTGCATAAGGGGACCTTTACCGCAGTTGCGTTTTATGCAGGTTGAGAATTAATTTTTGGGGATTTAGAATAAAATAAATAAAATTTGTAGTAAACAATTTTATTTATGGATGTTAGTTATTTCCTCCTAAGGGGAGTTAGAGGTGGGTACCACACCCACATACCTCCCATGAGAGGATATTTGTGAGGTGGGGCCCACACGATCCCTAACATATCACCTTCCCTCAACTCCCCATTAACACCCCTTTAATAAATTTGACAACTCCGCCTTAATGAATGTGATCTCTTAACCTACCTCTCTCCCTTAAATATTTACCAACTCTTTTAATTAATGAATTGAACTCTAATTAATTAATTAAAGGGTTTGAATTTTGAATTACATGTGTGAATAAAATAGTATCCTTAGCCATTATTTTAGTTTGGCACTCGTTGTGTTGGGAGGATTTTGAGGAGAGCTCAAGAGAAGAATAGTTTTCTTCTTCCGATGAATAAAACCACTCTTCAACAATGAAGAATGTGAGGGACACGCTCACCTTCCTCCACTACATCAACCGGTGTAAGGAAAGAGGCGACCCCACAAGAATGCTACCTCCCTCTTCCTCCAACGTTGACGGAATGACACTGTCTTCCATGATGCCCGACCACCGCGATGTTCGTCTTATGTGGCTCATTGATGAGTGAACCGTAATCAAGGTAGGGGTTGCGTATAATTTATAAGTGAATAAGTTATCTCGTTTGTGTTGAATACTTTGTAATAACTTCGACCAATTGATACCACCTAACGCGGAGGGCGTGGGCTGAAGGAACACGGCCTGACGACCCTCCGATGTTTTTTGTGATTTTTATTCGCGATAGAGGTGCGTTGGAGGAGGCAGCTATGAACGAAGGTGGCGGTCGTGCGCCGGCCGCATGCAGAAGAACCGCGGCCCGTAACCATGGGCCGCTCGGCCGAAGAAGAACCGGTCGGCAGTATCCGACCTGGCTGGTGGAACCGCGACACCGCGCAGCAGGGAACCACAGCTCGCATATGGTGGGCCGCTCTGGCGGAAGAACCAGACGGCTCGACGGAAGACTGGGCGAAAGGATCCGCGGTGCTCATAGGTGCCACGACGGAGATATCGCGGCCCGCAACCGTGGCCCGCTCGCACCGAGAAGACCGGCCAGCTTCGGCCTACCGGACAGGAGGGCGTCTCTACTCGGTGCCACTAGTTCAGCAGACCGGGGGGCCGCACCCCCCCCCCCCCCCCCCCGTAGCGCTCGGCAACCCAGGCCGATCCGCTTAGCATGTCGGGCCCGGCCACAGCCATCCGCACCGTGCCCCGCCGGGTCGGGTCGCGCCTTGCCGGGCCAGACCGTGCCCCCTAGGGTCGGGCCATGCCCCCTCGGGCTTGATCGTGCACTTCACTAGGCCGGTCCAACCCTCTGATGATTCAGACCCTCCGAATCGGGTCAGGCCAAACCGTTAGCCCACTGGGCTTAATGGGTCGGGCCCGTTTTCACTAAAACCTGAATAACTTAAAGATCGTGCGTCTGATCAACATGCCATTTGCGCTATTGGTAACCTCGTAACGAAGTGGTCCTTTTTCAATAATCTACGTGAGTTTTGAACTACTTTGGAAAGCGTCCAGGTTTTGGAACGAGCATATTTTCAACCGGGCCCCTGGAACGGAAAATCCTATATCTCTCAGACTATGTGACTGATTGACGCGACGTCTGTTGCATTGGGTTCCATTTGGAGAGACAGATCTTTGGGATACATCAACAGTGGACATGGTGATAGTTGATGTATTGAACCCTTGGCTCGAGGAGTGGACCCTCCCAGAATCGAGCGTGCTGTGTGTCGGAATCCAAGAGCTGGTTGCGACTGTGACGACTACCATACTGGGATCCTTCGTGGGTTCGACGATAATGACTATTGTAATTGGATCCTTCGTTGGTGCGGTAGCGATGACTAGTGTAGTTGGATGCTCTGTGTGCTCGGCAGTGATGACTACTATACTTGGATCCTTTGTGGGTTCGGCAACGATGATTACCGTACTTGGATCCTCCGTGGGTTCGGCCGCAACGACTTCTGTACGAGGATCCTACATGGGTTCGGTAGAGGAGATGATTCAGTGGCTACATCTAATCATCTCCACCCCACTTCGTCAGTTGTATACCTATTTGAGCTGAGTCTTGACTTCCAATAATTACCATCGTTGTGATTGACTTCTTTCTTATGTGGACTAGGTTGTTCTTGGGCTCGAGAGTTAGAGTCGAACTGGAATTGATGTCTTATGTATATGTATGGGAATATACCTAAGTAGAGTTTGTTGATACTTCGTGATTGTATCTTTTCTCTGTAGTTTATCGATCATGGATTCCGGGAGACCTTCAGGGGTCTCGGGGACCCTACTGAGTATTTTTATACTCACCCTTGCACGGGCTATTCCTTTACTATGTTGTGTTGGATGCAGACGTCAGACAGCACTGATCGTGGTAGAGACTTGTGGAGCTGGACGGTACCCGGAGGTGGACCACTCGGCGGGGCGTACATGGAATGGACGAACGGACCCTATATGCTGTGGAGACCAACTTTACCCACCCTTAAGTTGGGATTCCTGGAGGACAACTCAGTGGTTGGTGTTTTACATTACTGTTATTGTACTAGTCTTTCGGTTGTACTATAATCACTGATGGGCTTGTATTTCAGACCCCTTTCTCTTCATCACTTACTTTTGTATACAGCTTTACCTGTGCTTACTTCAGTTGCATACTCTTTTGTGTTTGTTTACTTTTATAATGGAAATGCCTTCCCATTATAGGTATTTACGCCTTTTGAGCTAGTCTCCATCCCTGGCCTATGTAAGGAGGGCTTGGGGTAGTCATGGCACGAGCCCCAAGGACGGGTCGTGACACTGGGTGGATTTTTTTTAACAACATGAGAAACATAAAATCAAATCCGATATCTATATAAATCATATTTATAATGAATATCTCAATCCAAAACAATAGGTTGATAAGAAAAACACAAACAATCATAACTAATTTTTTTTTTCAAAACCCCCTTTTAATTTTAAATTGAAAAACCAACTTCTTTCAAGGCCACATTCCTAATACTGAAACCCACATTATAAACCAAAATCATTTCCCATTCCAAAATTACATTAGAGAAACTAGGACAAGCCTTTAATTTCAAATACACACCCAAGTAATCCCTTGAACCATTCATCATGTGTTCATCCACTTCCATTCATACACGCCAACATGAACTTTCCAAACATACCCTCATCTATGAAAATGTTAATGAGGATTACATAATGACACACCATATCCACTTCTATACTAATTCCAATCAACCTCTAGATGTGTTGACCTAATGCATTAAAATTTAAAACTGATTTTATGAATTTAAATCTATTTTAAACAAAATAATCTTCATTTCAAAAACATTTTCATTTTCAAAAACACAGTTACACAAACCAGAACCAAAGTGAACTAAAACTTGCACCAAACTGTTAGAATGTGGAATTTGTAGTTATTCATAAACTGGTGATATGGTTATGATTAAATCCAAATGTAAGAATAAATAACTAAGAGGGGGTTAAAATATGTACTTATACTCCACCTGGGGAACTACTCCATGTGAAATCACGATGTAACACCAGTTTTCCACTATTCTCATTCTGTCAATCCAAAATGAAGACAAAAGACTCAATACCCAGAAAAACCCTAGTAATTCAGGTTACGTCATGAGCGATGGTGATCTGGAACCAACCCAAAACCTACGTCTAGAGTCTTGACGGTCCTAATATCCATATACCAGACACCCAAAATAACAAGAACCTATATCTAATAACATTTTTTTCTGAACCAATATGGGTAAACCCAGAATAAGCCACCTGATTCGACCCGCTACAAGGCCACAAGGGCGTTCATGATACCCACATGCTAAAAACTAGTGCTGGGAATCAATATAATACCATTGGACTTTATTTGGACCATAAAAACATAAAAAATTAAAAATAGAAATTAACAACAAAAATTAAGAGCTCAAAAAGAAAATAAATAAACTACTACACATAACTTAATGTGACCTCACAGGTAACCACCAAACACATAAAAAAACTCACACCGAGAGTGATGTAAAACTGGGAGAACCAATAACTGAAAAGATAAAGTAGGCATGAGCACTGAAATGGCTAGAAAGAATGACAAAGATAAACCATAGAATTAATGTAGTTTTTCTTTGCTAAAAACATTCCATTAACATGTGTTTGAAATACATTTAGAATAAAATAGTTCTTCAGATTTTATTAAAGAAGCACTACTTTCCCCATTTTAAAATTCAACCAACACCTCATTTCATTTTCAAAATGACATACCATTTTATAACCAGAACCCAAAACAGATAACACATGGGTAGTTCTAAAAAACAATCAGGGTAAATAGAAAACTAAGTACATAAGGATACAAAAAAGTAGATATAGAATGTAAAAATGGGATTCCCTAAACACCCATAGAAGACCCTCAGATGTACTTGGTTCATAACTAACGTTCGGTGGATGGTGAATCCCCTTTGTATATAACTAACTGGCCGCACTCAGCTGGCCAATCTAGTAGGACATCCCACCTGTACTATTTGAAATCCAAGGGGTAGTAAACAATCTAATCGGGGTGGATCAGAAAGAATCACTTGATCCTATAAAAGATTCCCTGGAACCCATGGTAAATATACATAAGCTGTGTATGTACGAGTCCCTCCCACGCATGACTCACCTTACCTACTATCACTACAATTTCCTACCCCACAAAAATTCACCTATTAAAATAACACATAAAGGGATATCCTTATTATTTTGGTTACCTATATATATAAATCAAATCAAAAAATGTGTCATCCAGGCCTTCATGACATATTTCTTCTAAAACACACTTCAAAAAATTCAAATATGGAAACCAAGACTTTATAATATTAAACTAAAATTTGTTTATCATGTTGTAATTTTCCCACTAGAACTACAATTCTTCTTATTCCAATACATAATAAAATAGCACCAAAATTTTTCCAAAACAACTTAACATAGCTTCCATGTTTGCAATTCCAAAATGGCCCTTCAATTTTCTAAATATGAAAACTTTTAGAAAATCCATTCCGAACCTTGTGAAAATGTACAGTATTATAAAACATGACGAACAGGTCCTTCAGCTACGAATTTACCAAAATACACCACCAGTTTCAAACATGCATACCTTTTTATGATTACATTCAAAACTAATTTTGGAAATCTAACAAAAACTATTTAGAAACCAAAATCCATTTAAAGAAACAAGGTACAATTTTGAAACCAAATAATCATTAAAGAAACCATAGTAAAAGGAAAACACTATATTAAATTACCATCATCATTTGAATGTCAATCTATTTGTGCACTCCATGCACCGAAAAATTTTCTAACATCCAATGTCACTTCCCAAGAGTCCAAAAAATAATCAAAACACAATTTCAATGAAACAACACATATTTTTCAACCGAAAAAATAAGCCATAGAAATTCACAATTCACAAATAAAATTCTCAATCTACAATCAAAACATTTTAAATAAATATTCTTAAGCACCAAAAATGCCCAAAAAATTGTTTTCACCTATAAAAACTCTATCGACAATTTATGAAACTCATTTCACATAAATCCACAAAGGAATAAACAAATAACTACTTCAAAACCAAATTTAAATAAATTATCAAAACATGGAAACAACATAATAAACTAATTACATGTTTCATGGGGGTATGAAACTTACATAATATTTAATTCAATGAAAATATATTTCACATTAATCCAAATTCATAAATCAAATTTAAGTTAACAAAACATTTCAAACGCCAAATATCACTGTGATTCTTGATTTCATATTATGTAAAAACTAGGTATTTTAATGAAACACATTAAGAGCATTAATTAGTAGTAAAATTGATGATTCACATCAAAAAATATTTTAAACAAGTTCTAAAAATTCAAAAACACAATAATAAACTAATTTTGTGTATTATAAAGTTGCGTATTGTGTTTAAAAATTCATTTAAGCATTCAAGCATCAAGGGTTTTCATCAAAACGAAAAATCATGGATTCTTATACCTCAATCATGTGATAACAAAAAGAAACTGATATAGGGAGGGAGACTTAATCCCCATAGATGACTCTCACACCTTAGGTTTAGAGGAAAATGACACACATCACCCCTGTATTTAGGGTTTGAAAAAATGGTGAAAACCCCAAAACTGAAAGAAAAATCAATGAAGGGGGGAGTCGCCGCCAAAGGATGAGGGAGGCACTAGTAGGGTCATGTGACAGAGAGGGGGCATCTATTGGTGGGTTCATGTGCCGTATAGGGGTCCTATGATGAGAGAGGGTTGCCAGAGAGGGTGCTGGCGTAAGAGGGATGTGCCCCGTAGGGTTGTCCGCTAGCGATGGAAGGTGGAAAGAGAGGTTTCTAGCTAGAGGAGGTTTATAGGTGGAGGGGGATCCAATGAGAAAAGTGTGCAGGGGTGCATGGGAGAGGTATGGGGTAATGGGATACATGGGAGATGAGCATGAGAGATGTGTGTTTAAAAAATTAGGGTTTTCAAAACCCAACCCTAATAATAATAATATAAACATATTAATAACAAAAATTAAATAATAATAATATTTTAATAATAATAATAATATAATAATAATAATAATATAATAATAATAGTAATTTTTTTATAACAATATTATTATTATCCACACAGTAATATTATTATTATGGTTAAACCAACTAATTTTTTATGTTCAATTTTATCTTTTTTTACTTTATTTTATTTTATATTATTTATTTCAATACATGGATACCAGATGGTCACCCCACACGAATCAAGAAACTAGTGTGCAAACCACATGGTTACTTTTATCCATTCTAGAAGTAGCCGCATAGGTACCTCAGATGACCTCACTATCTCAGCTAACCGTGTGGTGCTAAAGCACCAACCTAAAACCCACTAAAAATTTCAAAAATCTAAAAATTAATGAGGGAACTGAACCCCAACATCAACCCAAAAATATGACATTAAAAAATAATTGATAATAAATAAATCCCATGGTTGAGGTGTGACATTAATTTTTTTCAATATTCTCATATATATCATCCATGTGGTGTGGTGATGAAAGGAGAGTCACATCATTTCATTAAATTTGTAGTCCACATGTACATGAACGCCATTATCATCATTTAGTTTAAGAAAGAAAAAAGATATATTTTATTTTCATAATGATAAATAATTAATAAAAATTAAAATTATTTCATTTATACAACAAATATTTTTTAACATTACACTTATCCCCTTCCATGTAAAGTGTTTGTGAAAAAAAATCATAATGCTTCATGAGGTGGTAACCCACCATACATACGAGGGATGTTATTGTATCTCTATGGAATGGAATGTAAAAAAATTTATATATGATACAATGACTACATATGTATAATAATGTTATAAATATCATACATGTTCTTTTTATCTGTCATCATACGCAACCATAATATGTTATAATGGTTAAGAAAATGATATTGGTTCTCAAGGCATTTGTCTGTCGTACATAAGAAAGATGATTTTGTAAAATATTAGATGGATGTGAATGTGATATAGGTTATTAACATAACATATAATGATCTCATTATATTCAATGTATTTATAATGTTATTTAATCCTGGTTTAAAAATTATTTATGGTGGTGGAAGAAGAAATAAAAAATTCTCATTGAAAAATATTACCTCTTTTAGATATTTCATCCTTATGTTTGCACCAAAACCATCATAGTTTTCAATAATATCCAATATAATTATAATATTATGAAAGGAGGGATGTTGTGAAGTTATTTCTCTAAGTATTTATAAATCAAAAGGTTGTGAAGGTGTGAATATTAGAGGAGTGGATGTGGCCTTTTATATGTGAGGTGAGTGACACACTTATAATTTTTTAAATTTATCAATTAAACCGATTTTTATATGTTGAAAAAAGGATAAAATGGCACATTACATAAACTAGATGAGATATGGACAAAATGTGTCAATACCATTTGTGTTGAAAATATTGGACTATCATTTTTTTCATTATCTTTACATTTTAACCCGATGGTAAATCAATGTTTACTTTAAATGTGATAATTAATTTTTAATGTTTTCGAAATTAATTTTTGAAAAGAAATATGTTGACCTTGTTATAAATTAAAAATTATTCTAATTAAAAATATTTAATCTATTTTCCAATCTAATATCATGGATGGGAAAATTTTTAATTAAACATTAATCCTGAATACACAATGAGAATCTAAATTCTAAAAGAGAAATTATGGAAATGTTTACGAAGTATTTACATAAAAATTAAATGGAAAAATTACTCCAATGAAATAAATTTGAATAAATTATATATTATATAAATAATTTTCCATTTAACCCAATTTAAAAAATAATATATCTTTATAAAAAATTTAAATTAGAATGTAGTGTTCAGATAAAAATCAGTATTTTACACTAATCCATAAAAAATAAAATAATATAGAAATATCCCCAAAAATACAATAATATCATTTTGATAAGTTGATATTAAAAATAATGTTTATTTTTCAAATAAAATTTGTAAACGTGGTTAAAAATAATATTAAATCATTTGTGTAAAGAGAGACTGAAAATTGATTTAGAAGAAAATTTTATACTAAAACTTTTATTTTTATTTTAAATGATAATTAATTAATTTATAATATATAGATATCAATAATATTCATAATTTAGTTAATAATAATAATTTCCACCAATTAATTGTTTATATTATAATGGTGTACTATATTATGGTTCATTTAGACTCAGGGTTGTGTATTTTTCATGCTATAAAAGAGTGTAAATTTAAAGAAATATATTTTTTGTGTTGTTTACGCTCACTGTTTCATGTCACATAAGGTATCAAATAATTTTTTTTATTTTATTATTTTAAGTTTTTACATTCACCCCACTATTATTAATATCATCCTCCCAATTTAGACATGATACTCATAATATAGGGTTTCATTTGGAAATACAATATCTAAAAACCCACAGTTTAAATATGGTTTATAAAATAACCCATGAATAAGAGGGAAAGGGAATTAAAAGAGGTCATATGGAATAAATCATAACTAAGATTCTTAGTAGGTAAACATTAGTGGAATGTGGTGATGTGGGCATGGAAAAAATGTGTAAAGAAATATATAGAATGAATGTGGTCATTAATCACAATGAAATTAATGATTAATCAAAAGTAATGGTCAAAAAAATATCTATGACGATTTAATGACCATATAATTTATTGTATATGAAAAAATAGTATTTTTTTCAAGATCCATTTCCTAATGTATATGAATTTTTATTGTCTTATAATATATGTAAATATACATAATTAATAGATTTATATTTGATAATGGAAAAATCATTCATCAGTTATTCTATGATCACATTGAAAATTATCCACTTAAAACAAGAAATGATTATCCAAAAATTAATTTCATTTATTCATAATAAACCACTTTTAGCAGATTGAATTATTCGTAAAAGATTAACAATTCTTTCAGTCTATCTCTAACTATTTTTTCAAACCAATATTGTTATCACAAGTAATAAAATATAATTGATTAATCTCTAAACCTCAGTAGTATCACTAGTGGATCATAATTAATATGCACTTTTAAATTTTTTATCTAAAAATAATGACACATTTACTAGGAAATTTTGTAGTCTAGTGTTAGGTGATAAACCCTTGTCATCCTTTAGTCCTGGGTTCACCACTCATGGCCTTGTCAGATGTGACATTTTGTCACACTGTATGCAAGTTTCCATTGTGATAAACCATATTAATATAATTCCTATCACATTATAAGAAAAAATTATAGACATAATTGAAATAAAATTGATCCTCAAATAACATTTTTATTATAGTTTTCAATACAGCCTTATTTTTGAAAAAAAACTAATAGCCTTTTTGGAAAATTAGTACAATGTTTTTAGGGATCATATTAACCATAAAGGATATCCATACATCCAAAACTATTATTTTCTAAAATGTAAAGGCATTGTTACTAGAATAAATATTCTATGAAAAAAAATTTATTTCCATAAATATATCCCAAAATATCATTATACATGGTGGAATCCCATCACCTAAAATTAAAGAAGAGGTGATTTATACTTTAAAACTTTTCTCAAAATTAAACTTATTAACCCATAATGGAATTCAAATATTTTAAGTTAATTAAAAAATATATTCTTATAAAATGTAATATAATCCTTGAATATTTCACGATTCTTATAGAAAACTACCATTGGTATAAATAGTTCTATAATGTAATTTTGGACACCCAATAAATACTTCAACAACTTTTTTTCCCATAGGTCATTCCTGTGTCTAGGATTTTAGATTTATATGAATTCATTAATTTTTAAAATTCATAGGTTCCCAATAATTATTAAAATAAACTATAATTGTAAAATTAGGATGTGATTTAATTACATATATCAGACGCTTAAATTTTCCCTTGAAATTTTTTATTTATAGTCTAATTTTCAACACATAATACATTTTCAAATTCATTTTAGATGAATTATTTTCAATATAATTTGACTAAGTCTTAAGATATGACATTAATTGTAATTATATTTTTAAACCCACCATAATGTTATGTAAATAATGATTTAATTATACTATGAATATCCCCATGAGTTTTAAAATAGGATTGTAGTAAATCCTATTTCCAAGAACCAGGTGACAATCAGGTTAAGCCCAATGTTCCCTTTTCATAGTTATTAATCCTTGGTACATTTATTCCAGAACTATGTCCACATTTAGTATCTATAAAGGGATGTATTTTTAAGTAAAAAACAAAATCATTACCTTATAAAAAATATATTATGTTTTTCTATATTCAACCTAAAATTCTATCATACAGTTATGTTCCATAATTAATACTTTCCTAAATCTAGTTTCCACGGTTTTTACTAAACATCCAATCATAGAAACTATAGATAACATTTCCATAGTATTCATAATTTGATGAATGGTTTAATAAATTATAATAAGATAAAATTAATTACATTCCAATAGACCAAATAGTTTACTACTATTGGTAAACTAGATGCATGCATTAATCCCATATTAAATTTTTATAAAAAATAACAACATATTTTTTTGATAAGCATAATTATTACCTCTAGAATATTGTTGCATAAATTTCCTAGTACACTACATAGAATTCTCGGAAAGGAAACTAAATAAGGGAGAGATAAAATTCTTAATATTGGCTACTTAAAGTAGAAGCTGTCATGAATCAGTGAACATAATCAACATCGAAATGTAAATAACTGATCACATGTTCCATTTACATAATTTTACTTAAATATAACATATGGAATGTGGAATTACTGAAAACACAATAAATTTATTTAATAACATTAATATCATAAAATCATATTGCATAATCAATATGGAAATACAAATAACTGAAAATTGATTCCATTTAATCAACAATCTGAGAATGAAATTCATCTAGAGATAATATATCTAGGAAAATATCATAGATAATAAAATATAAAATTTGAATGAAGGAAATTATTTATTAATGGAAATAATTTATCAAACACATGATTTCTCTAACATTATGATTTATACTTACGAAAATGTTAAACTGATGGGTATAAACCCATTTATCTAAGTATATACAACTGATTCATCCCATTAGATTAATGATGCATGTTAGGGCTATCGATAATAAATCCCCACCCATATCTTGCATATCTAAAGCAATCCACATATATCCAAAAGTATATTTAATTCATGAACAATGTTCCCTATGGTAAAATATCATTATTGAGTAATGATAATGAATTTATCAATATTTCACAATATAAATATGACTCTCAATATTTCCGTACATATATAAATCAATTTTAAGATAAAAAAATATTACTTTTAATTTTTAGTAAATTACAAAAATAAATTGTTGTGAAAAAGACCTGAATATTTCTTTTATAACATTTTTAAACTATTATAAATAGGAATATATTAATTAATTGAATCATTTTTAAAAGGTGATGAAAATTGAAACCATTTCTAGAAAACATGGTTTTAAAAGAAAATAGAGTTTTAGCCAATGATTGAAATGAAATAAAATTTTCTTAAAAATATTTTATAAATTAAAATAATTAAAATTGGGAAGAAAATGGTATTATAACTAGAAATTATCATGAATAACTATAGTAGATGAAATTGTAATTGGTTTATTTTGAGGTCTTAAAATAATTTCCTTTAATTGAAATTCATGAATAAAAATTCTCAAATTAAAAGATATTGTGGAATAAACCCTTGTAATGATTATATTGTTTAAAAGAGAATAAATAAATAAAATAATTAATATATTATGATTATAAACTGTAATTACATATAAAAATTTATAAATTAAAAAATAAATCATGTTTCATTACACACAAAATCATTGCATGGTATAATTACTGATGTATAATTTTAATGCAATGAATGAAAATTGAGTTATGAAATATATTACCTAAGTCATAAATTTGGTTAAATGTGAGTCAAGTTCATGTATACTAGTTTGAAATTTTTTATTAACTTATTGTAGAATCATATTAATATTTATAATATCATATATGATCCTTTGATAACATCTTATCACCTTTTCATTAATAATCATTCCTTATTTTCATTGTTCCATGTATTAATTGCCTTGTTTTATTATTTGTGCTTTGTAATGAATGTTTATATTACTATGCATATTATATAGTTTCATTACATCCGTAATAATAAAAAAGATATAATTATCATATTTTATTATCAATTATTCTTTTTTGAATAAATTATTTTTTTTTAATGAAGAATGTTATGATCATAGAGATGGTTGGTCGTACCAACTCACAGGTAACGTTTCCATTTTTCAATGAAATTTATGGAAAGTAGGTAAGTAATATTATTTTTATCTAGAATAATAATAATATCATAAATAAAAAATTACTTATTTTAAATATAATCATATATACCATCCATGTAGTGTGGTAATGAAAATGGAGTCACATAGTTTCATATAGGTGGTAGTCTACATGTACCTGAATGACATAATCATCTTTTTGTATAGGAATAGAGTTCATATATTAAAATTTAAGAAATATAAATATGTAAAATATATAATAATTATTTCACTTATATCATATATATTATTTAAAGTTATATTTTTTAACTTCCATTTAATTGTTTAGTGAAAAATGAACCACATCGCTTCAGGAGGTGGATGTCTGACATATAACCAAGTGACATTATCATATCCCTTATAGAAATGAATGTAAAATTATAGATATTATATAATTACTCCATAGGTACATTTATGTTATAAATAAAATATATATACTTTATATCCATCAGCATACCCTACCCATAGAGGTAGTAATGTAAAAAAACAAATGGAAACAGTTCGTCAGGAAATATTCCCACATACACACAAATGTTGATTTTCTAACCGATTTGATGGAGGTAAAGTTGGATTTAGGTCATGAAATTTACATAAAAACATATCAGTATTTATAAGATAATTTGGATGTTATATCCTCATGTTTTAAAAATAAGTGAAGGAGTTGGAGGATGAAATAAAATAATAACTCTCCATGATGAACATTAACTCATCTTCAGGTAACATCATTATGGTTAAACTGAAGCCTTCCTAGGATGGATTTTTTTACAAAAAAGAGGATGCTATGATGATATGAGTTTTTTTATTAGTTATTTTGATAGGTATTGTGTAAACTAAATGGATTTTAATGTGTGAAGAAGAGACTTGATGGGGGCCTTTAAAATGTGAGGTGAGCGACACATTTACATGATTTGAAACGATTAATTTATACTCAAATTTTATTCATTAAAAAAAGCTCCAAAAAGGTCCATTAATAAAAAAAGAAGATATAATATCTAAATATGCCTATCTAATGTGTTTTGGACAATTTAGAAGGTCATATTTACTATTATCCTCTTAGTTTATTCCCCCAGTAAATCATTTGTTTCCTCAATCATGGTTATTTGGTTTAATGGTTTAACTAATTATTTTCACCAAAATTTAAGGTTAAATTATTTAAAATTAAATATTATTCTTATTCCAAATATTTAATCCATTTCCCAAAAAAAACACATAATTTTATAATTTTAATTCAAAATTAATCCAAAAGACATGATGAGAAAGTATGTTTATAAATAGAAACATTTCTAGAGTTTACAAAGTCTTTATATCCAAGATCAATATGAAAATGATTAAAATGAAATAAATTTGATTAATCGATATATATTGGATTTAATTTTACTTTCAAACAAATTTTAAATAAAATTTATAAATATAAATACCATAAATTAAATAGCTATTTTCAATTACAATTCAGTATTTTCACTATTAATTGAATAATGAAATTTTTTGGACAAAGTCAAAAAATTAATCATAAGTTAATTTTGATATGATTAATTCAAAAATTAATATTATATTTTCAAATAAATTTTCTATAATTGGTAAAAATTAATTTCAAATTCTCTTTAAAAAAATGTGACTAAACCGTTTTTTAGAAAAACACAGTTTTTTAGAAAACATTTTTTTCTTTTAAATAATAATAATTTCATATCTAATAATTATATATCAATAATTTTCATAATTTATTAAGTAGAATTAATATGTACCAATTTAACATCTATGATATAATGCTATACTATATTATAGTTCATTTCTATTTTGTGTTAGATATTTCAAAATCCATCTAAGAGGATAAATTTAAATAAATATATTTAATGGGATTTTTTAGCATGGTGCTATGTATAATATATGATATCGAATAAAATGTTAATATTTTACAATATTGTTGTGTTGATTTTGTGGTAAATGAGATAATTCAAAGATAAATCATCTTCTCTATCATGTGAATACTTGGATACTCCAGATCCTGAACATGTAATGTGGTCATTATTTGGACATCGTTGTCTCCACATTCCTCAAGTATATGGATATAGATATCCTAGAAACTAAAATTCCTATTAATCCCACATCATGAAGCAAAATTTACACTTCAATATCAGAACATAAATATTAGGTCATCAAAGCAGGATAATGTTAATAATATGTCTTCTAGAACAATGCTCTATGTTTGGGGAGTAGATTACGATGTCTCCAATGAATACCACGAAAAATGAGTCTAGGTATTAGTGTATTATCTTGTTCATTATATCCATGTAAACTCCCTATGAATTTCATCAATCAAAAAAACATCACTAAGTACACGTATAGTCTCTAACTACTCCAAAATACCTTCTTCAAGATGTCCTTATTTTTTACCTATAACTGGATATTTCTTGATTGAAGATGAATATTAGATAACCATCAATAACCACATATATATTTGAAATTATCATTGATCCTAGGAAAATAATATGTGTTCTTCAGAATTTCTTAGTTCATATTCCATTAATAAATATAATTCTAAATACTACTATACTTCTTTGAGAACACAACTGGATCATTCCATAGTGAGTTACACATCCTGATAAAACCTTCTCATTCCAATTCATCTTGCTACACCTTAAGCTACATCATATCAAATGGTGTAAAATGATAAGGGTGTATAGAAATTTTTTGTTCTCCCAACATGTGCTATATACCAAATTGAACTCCTACATATGGTGTAATTCCATTGAATTAATCCAAAAATACATCCAATGATAAATCCACAACTAGAGAAAAATATGAGTGGACATAAATATATCCTATTAAGTGAGACATGCCCACCATATTCGTCATGAAAATTATGAAATGAATCAATTCTTGATCGTTTCTATATACTACCAATATCCACTATCATGTCGTCACGAACCCCACTCACTTCGTTGAAGTAAACTTACCTCATCAATGATAGAGAAAATTGTGGGAGTGGAAGATAGTTCTCTAGTCCAATATAAGAATAATATAGAATCTCATTATCTATAGAATCATGAAGTCCCATAGATTACCATACTATTAAATGACTATAAGAAACATCAAAAGTCAGTGAGGAATTCCATATTTCATGGTCAATGGTGCATGAAGGGAAAGTAAATGAGAAGCTAACTTCACCCATATGTCTAGTCCATATGATAATTGTATAGATATGAAATATTGAGAAACACTAGTATCAAAAATGAAATATGATAATGTATAATTAATAAAATTAATACCTAAAATAGTTAATGTTACCCTTCCACCATCTTCCAGATTCTGGTCTACTATATAGACAGAACTTTCCTTAGCATCAAAACCTCATACCTATGATTCATTGCAAATATCATTCGATATCATAGTCTACTATTCAAGACCCCAAATGGTTCCCTAGGTCATAGATGGAATATTTACTCCTTATATGAGGAACCTAGGCCTTGAAGTGTTGGAGAAATATTTTAGAATATGCACTATATTTCATAACTATAAACACGTGATCTGATCTTTTGTGTGTGACATATAATAGTTTTCAATATTTTCGTATCAAAATCACTGTGGATATTCTCTTGAGAGGGGTGGAGAAGTCATAATCTACCCAACATGCATACCACTAAATTATTATATACTCCAAGATTTATTCTTTATATTACAGGAGGTTTCACTTATTATAGAAGTGGGAGTTCTAACCCTCTATGTAATGAAGCATGAAAGAAAACCATTCGATTGAACATCATCTAGAACCTCGCCTTCCATTAGGGAAATACAAAGAATATGCATTTTTGTATTCATATCAATGTTATGTACCTAAAATCATATCTCTTATAATTACCCAATATAATGCATCCTTAGATGCATCTCCTCATACAAAACTATGTGAGGATATAAGTGAAGAATCTATATAATGTGAATGATGTAGACATCATCATCTCTTGATGAATTACCAAAAACACTTATGTTGAGTAAAACATTTTCATCCTTAGAAATAACTTATCATTATATAGGTCCTTGAATGTATCTCACATGATACCCTCATATATTTTCCCATATAGCCTGATTTAACAGATCAAATGATTGAATCTTGATGAATAAATGATGCAAGATTCATCTTCTATCCATCCTGGGTCTCTACTAAGTTGAAGATCCTCTCAATAATCTCAATATAGTCCTCATAAACTCGAGGCTCTACTTCCCTTGAATGATAAAATTTTCTAGTACTAAATATCTTAAGCATAATCACCCATTTTTCATGTTACTCCCCACCTTGGATGGGACTAAGATTGAATACTCCTAGATGAAGTGGTCCTTTTTTGTAATCTATATGATTATGAGTGGGAGTGTACTCTATAGAACCCTCATTCATAGATTTCTATCCCACATTTCATTTATAAGAGGAATCTTAAGTAACATGAATGTAATAATTACAATGTAATCCTTTACATTGTAACCAATCAGAGGGATCACATAAGGATTACAAAGGATTCAACCAATAATCAAAGGTATAACCCATTTGAAACTAAAAAAAGTATCAACCTTGAATGTTAGTCATAGTCGTTATATATATATATATAATAAAACATTAAATCATAATAATGTCCAACTAATTGATGTTATAAAAATTATATTACACCACCATAGAGTATCACACATTAATGAAAAAAAATCCTAACCATATTACACAGTTAACAAAATTAAATTATTGTACTATTAAGAAGAAACAAATAGGTATATATATGGAATGTGATCCTATGTATCTCTTCATGATTCCTGAATTCATCACAAACCTAATGAAACTATGAAAAAAATTTGTAATTGTAACTCAATGTTAAGTTAAATGTGTACTTTCCAATAATATGGAAACTCCAACACTTGAGCCCGAATTAGATACCTCATTTCTAAAATGTACTAGGTAAGTCCAAAATTAATGAATAAACTAATCATCTAATTCCATTTTTAACACCCTGACCCGAATACCTATATTCGAAATAGAGTGCCACATGACCTCAGTCACACCTCTGCATGCACAATAGGCTTCCAAAAAGTAGCGAGGATCTAATTACCTGTATAAAGATACTATAATATTGGTATTGTGTTTTGAAACAAATAATTATAAAATGTAATATAATGATATATAATAATTAAATTAAACACGAAAACACTAAATATATGCAATATTGGTTATACAAAACATAAATAAATTGTCTCCAAATGGGGAAATTCAAACATTAGAAAATGTGTGGAAAGTAGAAAAACAATGGAAATATTATAGGTTTTATGTTGGTACTACTCCTAAATCCATGCTACATGTCCAACCCTCCTACCATGGTCCCTGTTACCTTTTTTTAAACCTTATACATGAAATTTTTACATGAAAAAAATATATATACATTATGTGAGTAATAAAATCCATTAAGACAACGCAAATGATTCATTAAAAATATGTGAAAATGAATAATTCTTTCATGTTGTTTTAATATTAATTGTTTAACAATAATAACATACACAAAATTATTTACTATGTTATTTTTCACTAAAAAATGTTCTTCAATACCCAAATCATACCTTCTTTTGTAGCTTATTGAAATGTTTACCGAAATTATACAAAAATGGTCTAAAACATTCCAAAAGTCCAAAATCATGTTACTTGAAATCCTCAAAAAATTGAGTTGACACAAAAATTAGAATCCAAATGTCATAAAGTTTACATGGTACATGAATCCACAAGATATTAAGTGTTGGAATCTTCCTTAGAATCCCTAAGGCATCGATTTCCATGTAGTCCGAAAACATGTCATTCTCTAACATCATCAATATCATGTATCATGAACACTCCACCTCTAATGGTAAACCATACCACGATGTTCACATACCATGTGTACCAAGAACATAACTTTTAAAATTAGGATTATAAAAAATAATGAAATTCCTAAAGAACATATTATGTAGTAATTAGAAATATAGTAATATCATATAGGGGAATCTAAATCCACATCAAACATGGTAAAAGATACTCTATAAACACTTACGAAACATGGATCACATATGGATACTATGTCAGTGAATGCACCCATAAGAAATTACTATCAATAAAACAATCCATGAGATTATAATAATTAATCCTCGAAAACATGTGTATATGAGAGCCTCAAATGGTACGGAACATCCAAACTCATGTTTTTCAACATTGATGTAATGTTTTTTCAAGGGTGTTATCTCCCACACTCTGTTCACTAACTAAAAATTCCAAAAAATCACTATAAACAGAAGTATTCGTGTCTGTTTGGAAGGGAAAAGAATGGTTCTCCCAAAATTGTGATAATGGATCGAGAATTATAATATGTCAATGAAAGGAACCATAACTCTAATAGGTAAATACAGAGTTATTTTGTACAGGAAGAAAACACTGTTACATATAGTATACCTCCATGACATAGAGGTTCCCTAGAAAATACCACAATGAAATTGAATAAAGATCTTTTATGTGGAGAGGTGTTTACATAGGATCCATGTTTAATAAAATAACCATTACAACATATATATGAAATGGATAAGACCAAAATTACACTAGATGTGATGATGAAACATTCATTTCACTAGATGTCTACCTCTATGGTGTATAAGTGGCCCTTATAACATAGAACCGTGTAGAGTCCTAATCCACTGTGGTGTCGAAAAATCATTATATGATGGTTTCATCACTAAATTCTTTTATAAATCCTAGAATGATTCTAAGGGAAGAGGAAAAAAATAGTTATTTGAAATGGTATGATCCACAAGTAAAACCCTCTCTAAAAACATCAGGATTTTCAAAACTAATATTCAAATTTAATTCGACTATGGTCCACATAATTTCATAAATATTAAAGCCCAAATTTTGGAAAAATATTTTTGAAATAGAGGGTGAAAAAGGATTGTTGTAAGATTTAAACTCACCCTTACCCTCATATCCTACCTATTTGGACCCAGCCTTCCCTCCCAATCATGACCCCTCTTCTCCGTCCTATGTGGCCCAGGCCTCCCCTCCCTCTCCCTCCCCCTCCACTCCTACATGAGTGTTCCCAGCCCTCCCCACCCTCACTCCCCCCCTAGATCCCCTTACATGGCCATTATCCCATTCATTCTCCCCCCTCGCTGCTTCCCCTGGCCTCATGTATGCCCCCTCTCCATAAAGGGACCGAGTGCATACAGAAGTAAATATTCCCTTTATTCAATTATTCAGGGTCCTCTTAGCATCGATCTCATTGTCTCTCCTTCTTCACTTCCGATTTCCATTAGCTTTAATGTGCTTTTGGATTCTCCAACTAGACCTTCCACTCCTTTCTCTACCAAGAAAAGGGTTTGATTTAATTCATTACCCTCTGGGGATGATCTCTTCTCTCCCTCATCTCCTTCCCCATCTTATAATGTTGTTTTTATGAGATTCCAATCCAAGAGTAATTCAGTTACTCACCATTCAAGGATCAAGGGGATTTTTTTGTCTGGAGATAGTTCCAGAAGACCCCCTTATCAACTTTCACTCTAATGATCTAGAATTCTTAGGGCCTAGGATCCTGGGTTAAAAATGACTTATTCTTGAATGAGGTTTCTAGTAATAAAGATTCTATTGTTACCATTTTGGAACCCAAATAGTTTTCCTCCAATATTGGGGAGTTTATCAAGGGAATTTTCATGCATCATTTTTTCATAGAGCTCTGGTTAAACCACATATTTTGTTTTTCTATAACCCCTCAAGGAAGGTGGAGTTGCAAAATGCACCAGACCAGCACATATTGGTAAATGTGGATGTAGGTGAGGAGGATTTCTTATTCTCGTTCATGTATATCAAATTTATGTGAAGGCATCAGGACAACCATTGAAGTGACCTTAAATATTTTAATCACATAGATTTTTTTGGTTCGTGGATGGGGAGATTAACTCTATTATAGACATTTCGGAGAAGGTAGGGGTCTTTTTCTACTGCCAGGATTCTATTTCTTTTTAATACATTATGGCCTAAGAGGGCCCCAGGGAACTAGGTTTCTCAAGGTGAAAAATACATATGGTTTAATAATCAAATATGTTGCATCCATTGAACATGGTGCTAATTAGATAGGTTTTTGGGAAACCATCATTCCCTTTCATCTTTTCCCAACACAAAGGCCTCTCATATGCACTGTGCATTGTTAAACCACTCCCCCCTCCTAAATCATCTGAACTCTGGACAAGATCAGGGTAGCTATTTTTTCTTCTCCAGAAGTCAGTTGTAGAACCTTGATTTTCTAGTAATGGTTCGTGGATCCTGGGATAAAACAACTTAGGGTAGGTACTGGTGGGACTTACATTACAAGATAAGGCATTTGAGGCATGACTTATCAAACTATTCCACTTCTCTTCCATCCATCTATCATAATTTGAATTTGAATAAAATGGTGATAGATAATATAGAGCAGAGTCTAGAGGCCACCTGGGATGATGATGAATTTTCATCTCTCAGTTCAATGAAGAAAAAATCAATGAGATTCTTTTAGAGTAGGAGATATGTATTCATGATAAATCTAGTGCCACATGGCTCAAAGAGGGTGATCGGAACACCGACTACTTCAATGATTTCTAAAAGGAAAAAAGACGGTGCAATGCCCTGAATATCTCCCGGAATGACGGATCATTCACCAAGTATTAGGAGGTTATTAGTGGTATGGTGGATTTCCATTTTATGTAACATTAATTTAGTCTTCACCATTGCATTCAGAACAGCTACCCTACTCACCAAACTAATCTATTAAACATCATCCCGTACATGGTCTTCCCCTATGCAAACACCCTTTTGGAAGGCATCTTAGAGTAGGAGGATATTTGGGATGTTGTTAATTCTATCAATCAAGAGAGCTCCACTGGCCCAGATGGTTTCTTGGGTTCCTTCTTTGTGAGTTCCTAGGATGTCATCAGCGAGGACCTAGTTGAGGAAATCTAGGATATCTTCTATGTGGTAACTTCCCTCATATTTCTTGCATTACCAAAATGGTTCTCATTTACAAGGTCCAAAATCCTTACTCTATATCTTAATATCACCCCATCAACATGTGTAACATCTCTTACAATGTATTTTCTACCACCATCAATTAATGGATTTCGTAGTTCATTAACTCCGGGATTTATTAAGAACAACATGCTTACATCCAGGGTAGGTCTATTCATGGAGTTATGTAGATTGTGAATAAGATGGTTAAAGGTACTAATATGAAGGACGTATGCTCTAATATTTCTATTAAGATGGACATGGAGAAGGCCAACAACTACCTTGAATGGAATTTCATCCTCTAGGTTCTATATAAGATATGATTTTCTAAATGGGTTATCAACATACTCTTCTAGGGTATTATATCACCATGGATCAATATTATTTTCATGGGTAGACAATGCGGATTCTTGAAACTAGTCAGGGGTCTTTGGAAAGACATCCCTTTATCTTTGTGAATTTTCATAATTTCTCATGATTTAATATGTAGATATTTTTATTCTATTATTCATCTTGGCCTTATCAAGCCTTTTCATTGAGGAACCCATCTCTCTGGGGGGTCTCACTTGTTTTTCATGGATGACATGATCATTTTCTTGAATGGATGTAGGGAATCCATTAGAGTTTTTAAAAAATAATAGAGTAATAATATAAGTGGAGCTGGAAAGTTACCTTCAAGGACAAGTGTGACATGATCCATCCAACTGCCTGATATGAAATAAGGAGTTGTATTGAATCTATCTTTGGTATTCTCATGAAATACTTCCTTATGGAATATTTTTGTGCTCCTCTATCCCTGTGAATAAATTTCATCAGGTACTTTGATGGCATGATCAGAAAAATAACTAGTCAAATTAAAAAGAGGAAAAATTGATTTGTATCATTCAATGGAAGAATAACCTTGGTCAACTATGTACTAGAATCAAACCAGATGAACATTTTCTCAGTTTGAAAAGCACCTAAGATTGTTTTTCATGACATTGATAATCTCATAAATGCCTTCACCTAGGTCGCTCAAGGAAAGGGGTGGTTCCATTGGGCTTCTTAAAAGAACCACGCGAGACCAGTGGAGTCTGGACCAGATGGTTTCCTTGGTTCCTTCTTTGTGAGCCCCTAGGATATCATATGGGAGTACTAAGTCAAGGAAATCTAGGATATCTTCTGTGTGGCCACTTCCCTTGTATTTATTGCATTACCAGTATAGTTCTCATTTCCACGGTCCAAAATCCTTCTTCTATATCTCAGTATCACCCTATCAGCATGTGTAACGTCTCTAACAGGGTCACGGCTACCACCATTAATAAAAGGATTTCATAGTTCATTAACTCATGGTTCTATGAATAACAACATGCTTACATCCAGGGTAGGTATATTCAAGGAGTTATGGTGATTGTGCATGGGATAGTTTAAGGTTTTAATATGAATGTGGTATGCTCTAATATTTCTTTTCAGTTGGACATGGAGAAGGCTTACAACCATCTTGAATGGAATTTCATCCTCCGAGTTATGCAGAATATGGGATTTTATGAATGGGTTTTCGAATTGCTCTTCCAGATTTTTAGATCGCCCTAGTTCAATATTCTTTTCATGGGTAGAGAATGCGGCTTCTTGAAACTTGTTAGGGGTCTAAGGCTAGACATCCCTTTATCTCCTAGAATTTTCATAGTGTCTCAAGATTCACCTAGTATATATTTTTTCTCAAATATGCATCTAGGACTTATCAATCCTTTTCATTGCGGAGCCCATATCTCCAGTGTGTCTCAATTTTTTTTCTTGGATGAAATGACCATTTTCTTGAATGGTTGTAGGGTCTCTATTAGAGGTTTTAACAAAATCATGGAGGAATAATCTATGTAGATTTGGAAAGTTATCTGAAAAGACAAGATCAACATGTTCCTTCCAACTTACTACTTAAAATAAGGAGTTTTATAGAATCTATCTTGGGTATTCACATGAAGGCCTTCCCTATAGAATATTTTGGTTCACCTCTAGACCCAGAATGAATTTTTATCAGGTATATTGATGTCGTGATCAACAATATAACTACTTGAATAAAAAATAGAAAAATTTATTTGTATTCTCCGCTGGAAGAATAACATTGGTAAACCATGGACTAGCGTCAAACCTGATGAACATCCTCTCAATTAGATTTTCCCCTAAGATAGTTTTTCATGAAATTGATAATCTTATAAATGTCTTCACCTAGGATGCCCAAGGGAAGGGGAGGTTCCATTGGGTTTCTTGGAAGAACCGCACAAGACCAGTGGATTTTAGAGGTTTCAGTGTGATGAATATAGGAGAGTCAATGTATTTCCATCAAGGATGGGAACATATATAAGGTCAAAATTTATGTTGAAAATTCCATACTAACAATAATGGGATTTTACTAAATTAAATAATATGGAACTCCTCCCCTCTCTGGAAGAATTAGAAAATCCATGTTATAGTTATTTAACACCACTCAAACTAGATTATCAGGCTTGGTGATATAAAATTCTGTTCTTGCTATTAGTTTTCAGAGGTCTTGGGGTTCCCTGGTTTTCCCCGCATGTCATTTCCTTTTGAATGGAAATCAATTTTCCTTCATTAATTAATATATTACTTAATCCCCATAAAACACTGATTGATGATAATATTTATTTTGAGGACACATCAGATGCTTGCTTTTTCATGGGCTCTTCCAGTGGATATTTTTCAACAAAAGCCTACAGGAAGGTGGTGGGCAGTAATCACGATTTTGATTGATGGGGTGGTAATCTGTGGTGCATGAATTTCCCTCCCAAACTCAATTTTATGGTATAGTGATTTCGGAACAATGCTCTGCCTACCAACTCCCTGATCAAATAGAAAGGAATCCCACTTTTTTTCTAGAAGCATGTACTTTAGTTCACATTAGGAGGAGTTCCAAAACTATTTCTTCCTCCATAGTGACAATGATTTTTGGATTTGGAGCTTACTAAGTGAATTCTTTGGATATGAGGCTACGATGATGTTCCCTGACGACTTTATCCTCTAATGGGTTATCTGATCTATGAATAACAGACATGAGGAGAGGGAGTGATCTTTCCTCATCATTGTGGGATACTAGATCATATTAGAGAAAAGGAACCAATATTAATATGAGTCCCCACCATTTAATTTAGCTTCTTTTTTCAAACCTGGTCCCTTGATTTATAGCTTGTATGGATTTTCGACCAGTGGGAGAAAGCTCCTTCTCTCAGGGGATTTGTGGCAAGAAGGCATCTGTTTCTCCTCCCTGACCCCTTCCTATTAGTAATTGGGATAGGAGGAACCCCACCCTATAGATTTAAATAGAATTCCAACAAATCATATTCACAAGGCCTTATATGGGGGGATTCATTATATGTGACATCAGGGGCTCCGTTTTACCTGCCTTTAGATCCTTCTTTGGGTCTGGAAACTCTCTGAAGGCTGAGGTGGAGGCTATGCACAATGGTCTTTATTTGTGCCATTCTAATGATATCTCCTTGACATAAGTAGAGGTAGAATCTAAAATTATCTAGGATTATCTAACAACCATATATTCTACTCTTTGGGACATTATTTACATGATTTGAAAATTAAAATCCCTCCATAAATTTATCTCTAAGATCCTCCACATGTGGTGTGATGAGAACCACTTGGCTGACTGTCTATCTTCTAATTCCTCTCATGAGGTCTCCTTCAATACTTTTAATATAATAGGATCTCTATCCCCATAGGATATAATGTTTTCTTATGTAATACCCTGGGTCTCCACATATATAGCCCCCCCGTGATGCCTTAGTTCTTTTTTTCTTCCAATTTTTAAATAAATCACAAACATATGGTGAAATAAAATAAGGAGAGCAATTTTGATAGATATGATAGAAAAACAAATCAGTTCACATGATCTATGTTTTGATATGATGTTTAATGCATTAGAGCTTCACATATATTCTCATGTGATGTTTGTTTGAGTTTCCGAAAACCTGTCTTTTAATGGTGATCCAAGAACCTAATATATTATTATAGGAAGAAGAAGTACATAAGATGAGTCAATCATTTTCTATTATTCAATGATCTTGTTAATACTATATGATATGGTACTCATAAAAAAAGGGAGTTATACATGTATCATTGGGGGAAAAAGAGCATGTAATACATAGTGGTATTACTTGAGTGATTCACAAGAAGGTTTTTTGGTTTCATATTTGTATTAACTGAACTAATAGTTTATTTCACAAGTTTTATTTGAGTTCTTTTAAAATAGGTATTATTAAAACTCATACTGGATTTTTTTAGTGTTGTTCAATGGAACATTGAAGATTTTAATTTATTTTAAAGGAATTAATGATCAACACAGGTTATATTCATTTTGTGATTATAATCTTCAAATGAGTTGAATGATCTATTCAATATGAAATATGTCATGATAATGTGAATAATAATTAGCTAACCTGTGAAGTGTTGTATTTTTTGAAGAAGTAGTGAATGTGTAATTGAACTAATCACTACATTTTAATCTGACAGGGAAGAAATAAAATTGAGGCAATTCATGTATCCATTCAAATATATGATCATACAAATTTTACTACATAATAAATTGAATAAACCAAAATTCAGTGTATTTATTATTAGATTATTATACATTTTATAAATGAGAATACCATGAAATGAATTAAATATATGAATTTTGTTTGAAATAAATACATCTGAAAAATAAATTGAATAATCAGAGTGATGGGTTATGAGACTGATGTTAGAGAATAATTTTATCATAATGCTTTTTATTTTTTTGAGTTATTTAGTGATAAGTGAGACCGGTTATCCAATATAAGAATGAATTTCATGAGAAGTGATGCACTGAAGAAGTTTATTGTATCATGTTATATGAATTAGATTGAGAAAGGACCATCACTTTTTCCAATGTATATGAATTTATACATAAGAAAAAGCTTATCTGGATATACGGTGGTCTATGATCATTAATTTTTCTTTCTACAATGGATCAAGGAAACATAATTTGAAGGATACAACATGGGGGCTAATTGGTTGTTGGAAGATTTTGATTTAGGGGGCATAACCAATCCCAATGAAGAAGGTGTCAATGGAGAGGGGGTATAACCAACTATTGAAGGATGATTCTAACTGGGGGGGGTGGGTAAAACCAGTTTGTAAATAAGTGTTCTACCTTGTTACTATTGTAATCACCTTATATTTTAGTAATGAATTTGTGTTTGGGGGTCTAACCAACACGAAAAAATAGTATGTCATTGTACAAAAACCTTGTAAATTATTGAGTTTTGTTCACTCCTTGATAAAAATAATTTCAGGGAGAGGGTCAGTATTAAATATTAGGTATCAATACATTAATCTATTCTAGAGGTTGAATCAAAATAAAAATAATTTTTTTAAAATAGTGTACCACTAATCCCCCCCCCCCCTCTTTAGTGGTACATAACTAATCCTAGGACCACTACGATTGTTATTAGAGTATAAGGTACCCAATCTAGATCAAAAAACATTCTGATAAAATAGATAATTTCAATTCCATGAATAGTTGAGGAATTCCTACTTTTAAAGAAATGAACTATCATAGTTGGATAAATAAGATGAATCTTATCCATCTATCTCTTGGTATAGAAGTGAAGGATGTAGAAAAATTGGTATTCTTATACACTGACGAGGATATTTTTATGACTCAATATGATAAAATAATTATAGAATTTGATTAAAAGGAACAAAAAGAGGCCTTGATGGATTTATTTCAAAAATTATACACCAAAGAGATGTGTCTCTAAACATCAATGGATATCTTGGATAAACTGAGAAGTAGTTGCATATGTAATATTAAATTCAGAGAAGTCAGGCTAAAAAATATAGAGAAGAAAGATTGAAGATATTAATGTGTTTGATGATCAATCTAATGATGACTATTTTACAATGATAAATATAATTTTCATCTATATTAGTGGTTTTGGAGAGAATATGGTTGATTTTTTGGGATGAAGAAACTGAATAATATATCATTTAAATGATGGCCATTTTTCAAAAAATTAGAAAAGGGGTATATGGAATGAAAATATAAAAACTCCACAAAAAATACTAGAACTATCAATAAAGTGGTAATTTTGATGGTAAAAATCCAAATAACAAGGAAAATGAAACTAAAATAGATGAAAAAGATTAGTAGTATCAGAAAAGTATGTGGAAGAAATATAAGAAGAGAGATATTTTCAAAAAGAGAAATATGATGAGTAGAGAAATGTATAAATTTTCATAATCAAGTAGTGAGTTATAATGTGGAATATAGTCTAAGAATAATATATTTCTTGTGGAAAAATCTATGAAATATATAGACTCATTTGAAAGAGATAAATGTGATAAGAGAACTAATTTATAATGTATGTTAAAATAAATACTAAAAACTAATCTTATGAATATTGTGTAACTCGAGAAGGAAAATAAAATACAAAATAAAGAATGTGATAATATGTACATTGAGAATAAATAAAATTTCAATAAATTGGATATTTATCTTAATTAAATAATATAAAATAATATGAATATATTTTTGGTAGATGAAAATGTAAAAATTATTGAAAAGGAAATTCGTGAAAAGAATGAATCAACATTTTTATTAATAGATTAAACCTAACTAAATATAATTTTCTAAATTTGAAAATATTTTGAATGATCTTGGAAAAATAACTATTCATAATGGTTGAGAATTATCTAAGGCACAATCTATGTTCCTTTAATCTTAATGTTATTTGAAGAATATAAAAGGAGACTTCACGAAAGCTATTGATATTAAGGGTGAATCATTTAATGCTATTCAAAAGAAGGTTACACAAAAAATGTCACATTCAATATATGTGAAAAGAAAACAACTAAAATATTCAAATAAGAACTACTATCAGTTTGAAATATCAAGGTTCAGAAGATACTACTTGTATTGTAGATTGTCTTATCAAAATTCATATTCAAATTGGTATTATATGTCACTACCCAGAAGATGGAAGGAATCAAGAGGGTGAAATTATGATTAGATGAGATCAGGTTTTCCAAAAGAGAATATTATGATCAATACATCATATAAACTGTCAATGAAGAATTGACATGAAATTATGAATACATTTCATAGTATATGTGGTAGAGTAGGTAATTAAGCAATGAAATGCAGAATATTTTTATCATGTGAGATTTCTTATAGTGAGAATGGTAATATAAGTGAGATAGTAAATAAGGATATAGTCACCAGTGAAGTTTCTGAGAATATGACTCAATTTGAAAAATATTATAATCATGTGAAAGAAAAAATTAAAGGGGTGATAATTGAAGATTTTAAATATGATGAGGATTTATCAATAGAATATTACATGAAAATTATGATGTGCCAAAAAATTCATCATGGAATAACCCAAGATATTAATGAGAACACTTCAAAATCACTGTTTAAAATAAAGAAAGGAAAATAATCTATGAGAGTAAAGTATCATCGTGAGTTAAATTTATTTGAAATAAATGGGTCCCTCTATATTATTGTATATTAATGATATTTTACTATCCTTCAGCAAACTTATGGAGATATTTCAATCCCTTGAGGTGGATCATAAATTATTTTAAGTGGTCAAATATTAATAATATTTTGAACATTATGATCACTCTCAAAATCATAATCTGAATATTTTTTCAAAAAAATTAATAATTGGGTTGATAATCACCTAAAAAGTTGGAGTTATTTGTTTGTACACTTGAACTTTTTGATTTTTTTTATTGTGATGTGTACAGTAATTTCATAACAATATTTCTCAAATTTACCCTATAATGATGTTATTGAAAGAAGTATAACAATGGATTCACATTGTAGAATTTGAATATCTTTGAAGCATAGGTGAAATATTTATTATTTTTTATAATAAGAATTCCCATATAGGAATATAATTTATTAAGTGAGATCTCATTAAATATTTTATTGTGGTTCCATTCAGTAATAAAAATATAAGTAATTAAAAGGTTGGTTATAGAAAAAACATTATAATTCACATTAGTATTAATTTTCAGTAAGGCGATGAAATAAAAGTACACATATTGAAATAAATGATTTGAAAAAAAAATAAAAGGGGGGATTGAAGTGTGGAGTGAATTGAGTTTTTTTTTTCAATAATTGTTTGGGATAATATTTCATTTTTTGTTGAAGTTTTAAAATTTGATTGTTAAAGATCTGTTCTTAAGTTCAATGATATGTGAAATGGATGAGAAATATTTACAACAATGTTTTGCATTAGAAGAGTAACCATTGAAAAAATACTGAATGAATAATCTATTCTAATATGAGAATATATGAGTATCAGTGTTGGATTATTTGAATATTATTTTTTGGCCCTTTTTTAAAAACATGGTTATATCCTGACTATCCATCCTAGGTGGACTATGGCCACTACTATGGTGGGTAGTCAAATCACTAAGAAATCTAGTCTATGAGGCATGGCTGTGAATAGTTCATTCTAAAATAATTAATTGGAGGTAGTGGTGAGTTATCATGTGGGAGTGGAATAATGACAGATGGGAGAGACAAAAAGGGGTGGTGTGGTGTAAGTTAGATTTGGACCAATAACTAATTCTAGCCACTCCATTTTATGGGTTGTATTGTACGGAAACAAAGAACATGCTTCCATTTAGATGTGGGATTAACAATTATTCTTTATTATAGCTCCTCTATATAGATATATTTATATATAATCATCCATCCAATGAATTTTATCTATGTTGTCTGATCGAGGAAGTTTAATTTATTCTTTGTTGAGGCTTCAGAGAGATTCTACTCAATATGAGTCCTCTATGCAACATGTTTGGAAGATCAATATAATCCATTGAAGATTTATTTCATCATCCTGAAGATCCTAATATGATTATATCTTCATGAAACTATGTTTTAATTAGATCTATGTGGATAAACCATGAAGAAAATAAATTAGTTAAATGTTATATTCCTTGACGATGTTATCTCGTGAAGCAAATCCAGAGGTTTTGTGTGTATGAGTTTATGAAATGTGTGGATCTCTATGATTTCAAGAGAAATGATTCAATGGTATGTTTGAATACAAATACCTAATACCAATATCATTTTCTCATGGGTTTTATCTCACATCATAGATGGATAATTTGAGAGAGATGTGAGAAAAAATAGATTACATCATATGCTATGTATTTGAAAAGGAGGGTATACGGTTTCATGTTTGAAAAATATGATCACATGATGTTCTTTTGAGTTTTTCCGAACATATTTTGTGAAGGATACAGAAGAAATTCATATAATTTTACAATAATAATTACTACAAAAGATAATTAAATCATGTGTTGTCATGTGATGAGTTTGTTAATAATGCATGAGATGGTATTCCTGCATGAAGGGAGTTATTCATGTATCATTTGAGAATGGAATATCATAATACATAGTAGTATAATGTGAGGGATTCTCATTAAGGTATTTCTATTTCATATTTGTATTATGTGAAGTCATATTGAATATAATAGTTTTTTTAGTTCTTTTGAATGAGGTATTACATGAATCTAGAGAGGCTTCATGAGTGTTTTGTGAAGGATCATTGATGGTTTATTTTATGTAAATAAGAAATGAGTAGAACATGTGATATCATTTCATGATGATATTTTGTGGATGGGTCAAAAAATATATGAAATATGAATACATGTAGATAATGTGAATAACATCTGGAATATCTATGAGGTGTTATATTTTGTTATGAACTAGTGAATATGAACGTGAACTGATCACTATATTAAATTTGACAACAATGAATGAAAATTAAGTGAGTATATGTTTTCATGAATATATATGATCATACATATATCATTTCATCATTACATAAAGGAAAAACATGTAAGTGTATATATGATTACGCAATATATATTTCATTAATGAAAAGACCATGCAGTGTATTAAATTATTGAATGATTTTTGAAGAAACAAACATGAAAAATACATTTCATAATCAGAGTGAAGTGTTTTGAGACTGAATCTGTAGAATCATTTTATTAGAATATTTTAATATTCATGTAATTCAGTGATCAGTTAGTCCTGGACTTCAACAGATGAAATAATTTCCCTAGAATAATTACACTAAGGTGGATGATTATATCATATGAGCATAATTTGATTGAGATAGAACATAAGTAGTGAAAATTTACTTAACATTTTACACAATCCAATGTGATATAGTTAGACTATGGAAAAGGATCTTCAATTGTTCTTTCTACAATGGATCAAACCATCTAAATTTAAATGTTATGGGAGTGAGAATTTTTTTAGAATATTTTGATTGGGGGGTCTAGATAATAACAATGAAAATGGTGTATTGTGTGTGTGGGGTTGGGGGTCTAACCAAACATTGATCGTTTATTGGAATTTGGTGGTATAACCTGTTTTTAATCTCAGGTGGGGGGTCTAATTATTTACTGTTTTAATCACCTTCTCTTCTAGTGTAGAATTGGTGGGGGGTGTGTCTAACCAGTAATGTAGGGTGTAAGTATTTGTGCCAAACCTTATAAATTCATGTCTATTGTGTATTATTTTATATTAATTCTTCTACAGTGAGGTTAAGGATTCAAAATGGGGGATTAAGAATTTATTCAGTCACAAAGGTTGAATCAAATGAAAAAGAATATGTAAAAAGTGTGTACCATTGATTCAACCTCCTCATAGTGGTACATAAATAATCCTTAGACACTACAATGAAAACATAATCCATTAATTATGTCTAGGCCTTGGAGGGTGTTGACATTGATTTTCACTACCCAAACTTGAAAGAGGTAATTGTATTAAAAAATTCCCATTTTTCTTGTAGCTAAAACACTTAACAGAATTTTTGTGTTGATATAAACATTATGTAACTCAATAAAATTATTGGAGTTATTAAACTCTATTTAAAACTTATTATCCTTATTCCTCTCTTCTCTACACTTTAATCATCCCTCGATTCCCTTAAGGTAGTTTCTGTGATTCTTCTCCCACATTTTTCACACATTGGAAGTTCAATTTTATTTTATATGTAGGATATATATATTAATAATCAAAAATAGAACTCTGTTTAATAATTTTTACCCCAAACCTAGTTAGAACATTATGAGTAACTAATCTCCATATAAAACATAAGGGATAAATGTACATTCACTTAATATATGTCAATGTGTTAAATCTCAATATATTTTTTATACTAGTATTCAATTACAATACCATGATATTTTCATAAATAATATTTGAAATTAATTTAATATTTTTGATAATTTTCCATACCCAAATCATTATTTTTTCTTTTATTAAACCCAACAACTAATTTATTTTGAATTACATGCTATATTTGGTTTATATTTGAGTACATAGAATGTGGAGTTTAGGATAAACATGACTTACAATTAAGAAATTATTATTTAATATGAAAATTTTCACATTTCCATTAGAATTATGGGTATTGATAGGTTTAACTATATTTTGAAAATATATCATTTATGAATGTATATATAATGAATTCTTTGGTGACCAATTAACTAAATATAAAAATAAAAAATATTTTAAAAAATGATTTCTTTTTTAGAGCAACTATATTTGTTAAAACAAACACATATTACCTTAATAATTTAAATTGTAATTTTTTTTTATATTATTTTATTCCAATTAAAATATTATATATTCAATCAATTTTATCATATTAATATTATTCCGTTTCTAAATAAGAGATAAGAATAAAACAAATTTTAAGCTAAAAATGATATTTTACTATAATCAAGTTATTTATTTTATTTGTATTGTTTTTAAACCAATAATATAATTATTCAGAAAATTTATTTTGAAAGGTAGGTTATATATTTAATTACCAAGTTAAATATTATCAAAATTCTAATACTTAATCTTTTTTAAAAGATTACTTATTTTATGAATAATAAAAAATATTTAATTTTAATTCGAAACTAATTTTTAAATAAAATTATTAATAAAGAAAATTTATATGTTAAGTTTGGTTTAAAATAATATTAAATCAAATATATTATCTATCAATCCTATTTAGTTCATTGGAATCATTTTCTTAATGATTTTTTATATAAAAACCTTGTATAATTTTGATCTTTTTCTATTTGAAAACCAAAATTCTCATCGTGTTTGTGTGATTAATTATAAAATAATTTTTTCTACATATATGAAGTGAATTTTAGATAAATTATTCTATATTAGGTATTTGAAAAATTTATATTATCATATAGGTTAAAAATAAATTTTCTCCTAAATTGATAGGGAATTTAGTAAAAATTATCTATCATGGTTAAGGTAGAAATTATTTTGCGAGGGGTTAAACTAAAATGATATGGGATAAAATGACTTAAAAACATGAATAAAATTTATATTATGTAAATATTTATACTATATCATGTTTCTGTATCATTAATACTCTATTTTTAATACATTTGTAATGTGGAAAGTGTGGGTACAGCTTTTTCATTTCAAAACATTACAATTGTTCCACTCACCTCACTTTTAAAATGATACTCACTCTATTCCCTTCTTCACAACATCAAATCATTTTGGTTCACCAATTAACAACCAAAATACCATCTGAAACCCCATAATATCATACTATATGACTAATGTATGGCTCAAATACATCCTGGTAAATATTTTCTTTAAAACTAAGAAGGATACTAGAAAAAGAGGTAATGTTATTCAATTATAGTATTTATTTTATTTCATCATCCACGACCATCAATTATTATAATAACATGTGGAAACAATGTCATAATTATATTATATATACTTTTATTTTTTTAAGAAATTACCTAAAAATGTACCCAAATCCATAAAATGAGTTATGAAATTGTTGTTCAAGTGAGCGGCAGACTACCACCTCACGAACTCATATCATTCGTTTTTCCATTACGACATCTCACGGTTTAGTATAATGGTATATATAATGTAAAAAACGTTATAATTATAACGTAAATATACCTATTAAGTCATTATATCATATATAAATTTTTAATTTTCATTCATTAGTGGATATGATATCATCATTATTTGTAAACGACGGACTACTTCGTCACAAAGAGATGTGACTCATTTTTCACTAACATGTTCTGAGGAAGATAAAAAGTATAATGTTAATGAATATATGGGTTATAAATGGAATAATTATAAAATTAATGATATATGTTACATTTTGGTATTATAAAATGTCATTATATTTATACTTTTTTTACATACTAAAATATGATAATGTCATTCGTGTACGTGTGGACAATTACCATCACGAAGCGATGTGACTCCCATTTATTCATCACAATACATGGATGATATTTATATGTTTATTTTATGAAATAATATATTATATGTGATATTTTTATTATTCTATAATGATAAAATATTACTTACCTACTTTATTTAACAATATTTCAAAAAATGGAAATGCCATTCATGTATATGTACGTCCTACCATCTACATTATCATAACATACTACATATCAAGAATCCATAATATATTATTGTTCTTAAATGTATAATTTTTCTATAAATATGATAATTATATCATTATTATTATTCTGGATATTATGAACCGATGATCAATGTAATAATACTGAATATAACAAATCAAAACATATATGAAAAAATGAGGTTATTAACGAAACATGATTTTAACCGTGGATTTTTAAGAAATATGTAATAGGTGACACAAGTAAGTTAGGAATGATATAATTTATATAATAATTATTATAAAATAATTCTATAATAAACTTATATATATTATATAGGAGGATCTAACATGTTCGAAAGAAGTCAAGTCTTGAAGTAAGTGATTTTTAGTCCCACTTTCATTTCTTTGAGACATATCCAAGATCACCTTTTATTTAATTTAGATAGTGTATACACTTCCCATTTTACATGTTATATCTGTAATATCCACCTCTGATGATATTTAGTTTTCCATTTAATTTTATGTTTTATTGTGAATAAAGTCTCAAAATATTACTAAAATTGTAGGGGATTTCGAGTCTGTCTTTTATTTCTGTGGGATGTATGAAAATTAACTACTCATTTATTTTGTGTGGTGTATATAATAAAAATTTAAAATTTTATATAAATAATTTAATCATTTGAATTATATTTAATGTTTCATATTATTTTTTTCTTTATTGGCTATTATGATTCAAAATATTACTAATACAATAAGCCATTTGGGATTCACATTTTTCATCATTGAGACACAATATATATTCAATAGCTATTTATTTTATTTGGTGTATATATAATCCTGGAATTTATTTTATAATGATTCTCCTAGAATGTTATAGGTTTTTAGATCCATTTTTGGATTTTTAGTCAGGGGTAATATTATTTAAATGATTATTAAAGAGTAAATGGATTTACAATGAAATCTCATCATTTATGGAGATTTTTTATGATTAAACTTTATTTGTTTAATTCCTATGATGTTTTAATCATAAATTCCCTTGAAATTTTTTCTATTTTTTTATTGAGAATAAATTTGTAACAATTATTTTCCTCCATTTATGTGCCCATGAATTTAAAAGATTATTTTATGGTAAAAACAGTATTATCTCTCTATTCAGTCAAAATCCCATTTTCTTAAAAAACCACATTCTTATAAAATGATTTCAATTTTTTTTTTGAAATTTTAAAAAAGAAATTATTAAAAACATTTGGACACTTCGTTTTCTTTTTTATAGATTGCATTGAATAGAATAGTCCTTTCATTTCCAAAACAATGACCATCAGACATTTACTAAAAATGTGCAAGGAATATTTGTTTTAAATTTTACAGAATGAACGTAATTATCCCCAATCATAGTCATTATTTTCATTGAAGATTAAATTATAATAGTGAAATTATATTTTAAAAAAAATGTATCTTAAATTTTATTTATAATTTTTTTTGTTTTAGAAAATGATTTTCAATGATATGATACTTTATAAAAGAATCGATCCAAGTGATCTTTCAAAATCACTCTCTATAAATGATGACATCATTTGATGTAACTTATTATTTTGTTGGGATGTGAACCACGTATACCATTCTTATTGTTTCTATGAATGGTTTATGATGAAAATATATTTATGAGACATGTTTCTCTTCAGAAGGTTATACCATAAAAACAATATTATGAAACCCAGTTCATTTTCCATGGGTTATGCTACGATGAAATGATTATGAAACCTCTCTCTTCTCCATTGGTAATGATATTATTATATGTCTATAATCTCGTTTCATTTAATTTTTTAAAATTTGGTAAATTTTTTATGATTTTTTGTAACACAAATAAATGATTTTCATTACTTGTTGGGTGGGACCCATATCTCCATCCAATGATTAGGGTAATGATTAATGTTATATGATCACTAAGGGAACATGGGAGGATAGCTCAATTCTCAATAGAGGGTACATGTGAGGTTATCCCATGCCTAATGTATGTAATCATATGTTAGCCTATGACTTAAATGTTATTAATGACTTAAGGGATAGACTTTGTATAAGATTTTATATAGTTATTTATATTCAACAAATCTATGCCTCATACTAATTTTATTCTCTAAAGGATAATTTTATTTGATTCCATTATGATAAATGTGTAATTAAATGCTGATCTTTATTAGATGATTCAATATTATGATCATTGGTATGGAATATATGGATTTTAAATTTTACACACATGTTCTCATACCCTTATGTTAATGTCATGAATACATATCTTCTATGTTTACCCTTACTGAGAATATAAGGTCGCCCTTAATCATGTATTGTTTAAACATGTTTTGATGAAATATTTTATATATGGTATGTCTATGAAAGGTACTAAAGGTTAAGATATTTGTGGAATATGTTGAATAACATTCACCAAATAAAATGATTGTGTACCTAGTGTCCAATAATACATATCTATTCTGGTCCTTAGTCATGTTTTTATGTAATGGTTTGAATATTAATACAAGAACAATTAATATCAATTTATGAAAGTCCAGGATTTCTATTGTTGGCGTCATCGGATAGGTCTAGTTAACCTTTGGAAAGTAGGATGATAAATCATTAGTAATATCTGTAGACATATTTTTAAGGATATATATAGGGATATATATATATGGATAATTATAATAATATGTAAACGTATTCTAAAATATCATGGAATTTAGATAAAGGATATAGTAAGTGGTTTCCAGGAAATTTCATTCATGTTTGGATTCTACAAGTTGATGTAGCTCTGTAATAGAGGCACATATGGGTAAGTACTTAGAAAAGGTATCATTTAACAATACTGGATCATCACTTAGTGTGTGATAATGGTCTCACTGAATAATTGGTTCGAAAGTCTCATGTGATATGATTTGTAAATTCTAAAACACTATACAAACAATCATGGATGATTTAAATCGATGATGACTACAAATGACCTAGGATAAACCTGAGGTTTCATAGATCAAGTATATTATGTCATTATTTAGAAATACAATAAGTGGTTTTCATTATTACTTGGTTTCCGATTAGGATTAGTGTTTCTCAAACAATGCAATGAGATTTAGGAAATGGTGGGTTCCTAAATGAACTAGGTTAAAATTTAATGTGAATACCATTTTTTGATGAGATGTTGAATGGGATGATTAGTGGAGTAGAGGTTTTGTGGTTATTCCTAATCAGTTATAATGGAATTTCATTAAAAAAATTTTAACATAACCAACTATCAGGATCATCAAATAATTGAAGGATAGATTTCACGGAGAGTTTAAATAGTTGAGACCATTGGAGAATGAGTATTCTGTTTGTTATATTTAGAGAATGTGTGAAGATGTACTCTATGGAATTTCTCAAAGGAATGAGAAAATGTTTTATGTGTCGTTGAGAATGAAATGGAGTAAGAAATATCCTCGAGATGATGTAAAGTATATTTAATGGGATGTATGGTAATATTAGTATGTCAAAGTTATTATCAATGGATGGATTATTTAAAAGTTGAATGTATAATAATTATGAAAATTGTTTTCATAGGAGAAAATATCATAAATAGAATCATCATGTTTTTATGATTAATGGTTATATTATTGTCAACAAAGAGAAAATAAAGAAAAAATGAACAGAAGGTAGTGTTATGAAATAATATGATGAGGAATAATTAATAATATGTAATGGTAGTGGGATGATTAAATTGATTATGTATTGGAATTAAATAAATATGTAATATAAATAATGAAATATATATGGATTGTTAAATATATGGTTTTCATTATAGAGTTTCCAAAATATTTAGAATGGTAATACTAACATTGAAAATTGATATAACATAAAGGTTATTTTTTATGGGAAACACGTGACTAATGAAATATCACCATTAAATGTCCCGGATGTTGAAATAATGTTGTTTAGTTTTGATTAAGTAATGATTGGTATTGATACTCTAAATTTGATTTTACTTATTATCGTGGCACTATTTTCTGATTGGTTTAATAAGTGGTTTATTCAATCACTGTTGGATATTACTATATTTTTGGATTTGAGGAATATATCAAAAAATCTTTATTTTATGTAATTAATGAGGAATAATGTATGTATTCAATAAATTTTTATGGTAAATTATATTATTACCTTATTTCAAGAGATAACTTGAATAAGTTATTCACTTGTTTAGTATGTTTCAATCAAGATCCATGTAGTTTTATATGGGGTATTGATGATACGTTTATTTTTATAACTTTATTGGCCTTATTTATAGTGTTTTAGAATTTAATATTTTGGAAGGATCATAAGGTTAACCATTTATAGATTTATATATATATGAAATACAATGTGATTTTAAATATTAATTTATTATATCTCTATATAGAGATAAATCCATATAGGATAACCACTATAATCCTTTTTTAAACTATAGATAGAAGGAATGACGTATCATTATATTATGGACACTATTTAGTGCTCCAAATAAGAAAAAATATCCCTTAGAGTATGTTGTAAAGTATAAATTGATAAAAAAATACTACCAATTTATAAAATTGTCCTTATAAAATAAAATTATTACAAATATGTACATTTTAATTTGTTATCAGTGTTTATGGAAAAGGAATTCCCAATCATTATAAAAAAGATTTGGAAATAAAATGTTTTCTTACTATATTCGTTTTTTATGATATCAATTACATTTTCACACCTCTATTGTTTATGAAATTATGGTCTTAAACCTTCTATTTGAATCCCACATTCTTGTGATCACTATTATCTATCACACTCCATCCATATTTGGTTGTTAGTTTCCTCTTCTCTGTCCACATTTTGATATTCGGCATATGTTCTCCTATTTGGAAACCTAGTATGGGTAATTCTAGATGGATTTCACACATCCCGATCTATTTTTCCAAAGAATTTTTGATTACCATATTTACAATGTGTGTTTAAATGATGTAATTTGTAATGGTTAAAAATTTTATTATTGTGATGAATTTTTATAGAGATATTCATTTTAAATTGGTAAAATATATCAAATGGAGAATTTTTGATTTATTTCTAAATTAATTTCCATTATTAAAATATTTTTCTTTACATGAAACAACATGTTCAGTTTTAATTACATAAAAAACTAATTTTATCATGCATTTCATAAAATACATAGTATATGTTGTGTTACACATAATGCTGAGTTTAAATGAAATGTTACTTACAATTAAGAAATTAATAATTGTTAGGATAATTATCAGCCATGTTTTGGAATCACAGGTATGAATAGGATTAACTAATTTTTTAAAATATATGGATTACACTTGTATATTAAATGAATTATCTGATTATCATTTAATTAAAACTTTTAATAAAAAATATTTGAAGATAATCAAAATCATTTTTTAAAAAATATTTTTTATTAAAACATACATGTTATAACTAAATAAATTAAAAAAACTAATTTTGGGGAATATATTTATTTAAATTTATATATTATATATCCATTAATATTTCTAACATTATTATTATGAGTTTTCCAGAAAATATATAAGAATAAATCCAATTCTAAAATGAAAAATAGTATTTTTCTAAAAAATGGTTTTGTCGTATTTTTTCAAATATATATTAAAATAAAATTTTAATACATTTATAAAATTTATTTAAATGAATAATTTTCATTTTTTAAATTATATATTCAATATTATCATAGGTATAAAATTCTACATTTTTCTAAAATTATTATTTATTTGATAAATAGTGAAAAATAATGAATTTTAAATGAAAAAAACCATTTCATTTCACTTATTTGTAATGTTAAGTTATGTTTTGATTTATTTTAAATAAAAATAATAAATTATAAATAAACACACACATCTATATTAATCATATTTAGTAAATTGAAGCCATTTTCATATAGAAACCTTATAAATTCTTGACCTTTTTTGTTTGAAAACAGTCCTTCTTGTTGCGCCTGGCGAATTAATTTTAAATTTTAAATTTTAAATCAGTGAATTGAAATTTTAAAAATGGATTTAATTTTTTGAATTATAATAATTGATAATATCTAATAATTTCAATATAATTTTGAACCATGTTTAATTGTAAAAATAGAAAAACATTATTACTGTGGTTAAGATAAAAATGCTTTTTACCTGGGCATTAATCCAAAATGATAACGGTTTATATGACCAAAAAAATTACCAAAATATATTTTCAGGATATATTTAGACCCAATAATGTCCTATTATATATAATACTCAATTTTAAAGCCTTTATTCATGATTAAAATGTTGTTACACCTATATCTATTCAAATAATTACAAGTGTGCCACTCACCTCTCTTATAAAAGGTTACCCACTCTTCTCTCTTATTCACACCATTAAACCATTTTTTTAAAATGACATAAAAAACCATAAAAATATCTCCAATCGTCCAATATAAATTTTATGGTTTTTAAATACAAACAGGTAAGGATTTTAGTGTAATCCTAAAAAGGATACCTTAATAAGTGGAAACATTCTTCAACAAGCATTTTAATTTTATTATTCTCACACCTCTTTAAATTATTATTAAAAAATTATATGATAACATTATACACATAAATATTTTTATATTTTTAATTTAATATAATTACCTATAGCCATCTCCAATTCCATAAAATGGGTTTCAAATTCATCATTCGTGTGTATAGTGGACTACCGCCTTGCGAACCGAGGTCAATCATTTTTCAATTACCACAACTCACGTATTGGTATGATGATGTATATAAATTATGCATATGATATTTATAGAATAATTATTCTTATAGATTTATTAAATCTTATATATCATTTTTTTACTTTTTATTCTATAGGGGATAAGATAATGTTATTCATGTGTATGAGAGACTACCACCTCACAAAGTGATAAGATTCATTTTCCACTAACGCATTACATGGAATCAAATAAGGAAACAATTTGTGAATATATTTTATATAAATGATATAATTATGAAATTAATTTCATACTTATAAGTAATAAAATATAAAATATAATTTTCTTTTTATCTTTTTCCCTCACTAAAAGATGGTAACGTCTTTCATGTCTGTGAGGACTACAACCTTCATAATGTGATGTGACTCTCTCCTTTCATAACCCCACCACATGGATGATATAAACATGAACATTTAAAAAAATAAAATTTAATATATTATATTATTATCATTATCAGTGTATAAATATTAATTACCTCTTTTCTATATTGATCATTGAAAAAGGGAAATATTACTCATGAGTATGTGCGACCTACCATCTCCATGATCATAATGTACTAAATTTATTAAAAAATCCTTTATTATTATTCATAAAAGTAGAATTGATCTATAAATATGATAATTATATCATGATTATTATTATATAGAAGATGTAATCATGATCAAATTAAGATCACTTAATATATCAAATCAGAACATATATTAAAAAAGTTGACATTACCTGTAACATGATGTTAATAAAGAATTGATAATAAATGTGTAATAAATGGTCATAAATAAATACATGATATGATATTTATATGTATGGTTCTACAATATACATATAAAATGTTTAAAAATATTATACAAGAGGTTTTAATGTGTACGAAGTATGTCGAGACATAAGGTAAGAGATTTCAAGTCTCCCTCTTATTTTTTGGAGACATATACAAATTCACCATAAGATTATTTTATTTTGTTAATATAAATAAAATTGATAATTTATATCATGAAAAAAATATTTATAAATATATTAAATATTTAATTTTATTTAATTATTTATTTTGGATTTATATTCACAAGATTAGTAAGGATGTAAGGTATTTCTAGTCTGTCTTTTATTTCTTAGAGATATATACAAATTCACTACTCATTTATTTTGTGTGGAGTATATAAGTCCCATTTAAAATTTTAAATCATTAAAATAATCATTTTAATGATATGTATAGTTTCATATTATTTTATTTCAAATTTTTCCTAATGATTTAATATATTACTGATCCAATAAGGGGTTTTTATCTATCAATTTCCCTTAGTGAGTCACATGTCATATTCACCTCTTATTTATTTTTTGTGGTATATATACATCGCATGAATGTTTTTTATGATGATTCTCTCAAATATTATATAGATTAAATCAACATTTTATGATCTCCTTCATTGGTATTACATTTCAAATTATTACCAAATTTGTAATCAATTTATTTTTCTAACTTTAATGTTTATAAAGGTTGTTCGCGAATAAGAATCATATGATTAAATATTAAGAAATAGTTCACAATAATTATCAAAAAAATATTATTTTGTGGTAATGTCATTATAATATATGTTTTCCCTTTGTTTTTATATCTTTATTTATTCATGACTTCAAAAAAAATATTCTTATGAAAAAAATTCATTATTTATCTCTTGAATTGAGAAAACATTTTTCATCCAAAACTATGGATTATAATTTGTCTAGAAGTTTATTTTATAATATTATGATCATTTATAAAGATAATTTTCGAATTTTTTTACAATATTAATTGAAATTAATCTTCATGTTGTTTAAAAAAAATCAATATTGGTATATTACTGAAAATGTGAAAGGAACATATGATTAAATTTTTACATAATGAATAGAATTTTCTACAATCATGAAATTTATTTTCATTAAATCATACATTATATGTTTTCATGGTTATTCAAAATGAATATAATTTTTAAAATATTTTAGTAATTTTTGGTCTTTGAAAGTGATTTTGAAAAAAATGTTAATTTCCTCGATAAAATATTCAAGTGATCTTTCAAAATCAATATATATTTAAGATGAAATTCTCTATTATAACAAATAGTTTTTCAGGTATATAAACCAAGGATAAAATTCTTATTATTTATCTGAATTTTTACTGATAAAAAGTGGATTAGAAAACCCATTTCTCTACCATAGGTTATACAATGATAAAATTATTATGAAATTCATATATTTCACCATGGAATATGAAATGATGAAAAAATTAAATGCATAAGAAACTAGTATCATTTCCATAGTTTATGATATGATAAAATATATATAAACCCCATTTCATTTCATGGGTTATGATGTGATGAATGTTTTATGATCTTTTGGCATAGATACGAATGATTTTCATTGTATGAAGAGTGGGAATTATATATCCCTCTAATGCATTGGGTAATGATTATTGTTTTTAAATATAAAAGGGTACATGTGGTGATATATAATTCCTAGAAGTGGGTACACGAGAGGTAACCCAAACCCAAAAAAGGGTACATGGGAGGTTATCTAAAGTCTAAAACTAGTAAACGAGTGGTTAGTCAAAGCCTGATATGATATGATTGTCTTGGTGCGAAGGCCTGACATAAATTTTATATGATTGAGTATATTATAAAAATATATGTGTTATGAAAATGTAATTTTCTCATGAATCATGTTATTTGATTAACATATGATTGGTTTCTTATGAACTACCAATCAATATGTCATGACAATATATTATGATATTTGTTATGAATGGTGAGGTTTTAAATATTATGCTCATTTTCTTATACCCTTATGTTTACGTTTTTCATACATATTTCCCTTTTTTAACATTAATGAGCATCATAGATACCAATTTCATTATTTTCCTTTTCAAATGTTATAAAAAAATATATATACGGTATGTTTGTGATAAATACTAATTAGGATGATCATTATGGAATATATTTATGTTCATTCAACAAATTTGAATACTGTGTTCCCTTATATGAATGGAGGTCATCACAGTCCTAGAAATATCATTTATGAACATAATCTAGAATAATAATGAAGGGTCTAACCCAATGGAAGGAGGGTGAATGTTCTTTGGAATTAAATACACTCTAAAATAAATAAAATAATAAGAAAAATCATAAAATTAATGTGGGAGGAATTTATTTCGAGGGGTTTCTTAGATGTGTTAGTTGAGTTAGGAAACAAACGTAAGGAAAACCGTGATGCAAGAATAATTAATGAAGAAATAAATATAGAATAAATTTATTAGGGAAAAGTAAAACTACTTGGTTGATATGATTACTTAATTCAATTAAATCTAATTGAATTCAAAACCTTGTAAGTGGGTTCGATCACTCTTCTTATCCATAAGAGTAATCACGTATAAAAATGTATCAAATAGTTCACCACTATAAGAAGCATAAAAATACAATAAAATTTAATGTAATTGTGATTGAAAACAATCACTCTAATTATATCAAATATTTCTTAAATTAAAAAAAGTAGTTGAAATAAACCTCAAAAATGGTTTACAATGTTTTTATTTTGAAAAAAATGGTGACAAAAAAATTAGTGGTTCCATAATTGATCTCACGAATCATATCTAAAATCTGAAGAAGAAAAAACGAAGTGAAAATTTAAAATTAATACCTAGTAGAATAAAATCCATCAAATAAAAAATATTGTGCATAAATTTATATTCAAAATAGATCAAAAATAAATAAATATAGTTGAGATAAATGATGAATAATAGTGGGAAATAATTCTCCCCAAAATTTAAATTCTAATGTGCTGCTGAAACTCTTCTTCGAATATGAATTTTTTTCCAACTCATTGTCTTTGTCCTAATTGTCTTGGTATCTAGGAAGACGGATTGGAGTAATGGAATGATTGTCGAATGATATGCATCTTATGTTTTACCCCTTTTATTTTTTAAAGCCCTTTTCCTCTCTTATTGGTCACCATATCTTCCATCGTCTCCAGTTGGTCACTTCACATATAACCGAGCACATATCATTCTATTTTCTATATTAGTGAGTTGGATAAACCCCGTTAACTGAATATAAGACATTGGAAATGTGAACCTGGATAAGAACCTATCTTGGTTTTGAAGGTGTCTAAAAAATTTATTAATAAATTATTTGACGTTTGTAAAAATTTTAAATCTTATAAATAAATAATTATTTATGTAATTAATTATATTAAAGTTAATATTATAATTTTAAATTAAATTTATTAATTTATATTTCCTAAAATTTTTATTAATTATTACTAATAATTAAATTGTTTAATTATTTTTTTGTTAATATTTTTATATCTTAATTAATGATAATTATTTATATAAATATTAAATGTTATTACTTAATTAAATAAAATAGTAATTATTTATATTATTTAATATTATAAATATTTATTTATTTATATAGTTAAATCTTAATTCTTATAATTTTTAGATTAATATTAAAATGTTAAGGTTATTAGTTTATATTTTTTTGTTTATTTAAATTCTTTTAATTTAATTACTAAAATTATTTTTAATTATTAATTATGATATAATTTTACAATATTTATTAATTTTTGTTTTTTTATATTATACTTTTTTTAGTTTTTATATATCTTTTATTATTATTATTTTCTTTCTCATATTTCCATTATTTGTGTGAGAGTGGGGTTGCTTTGTCCTAAAGCTTGGCTGAGCCACAGTTGATTGCTCTTTCTCCCATCGGCGATGACTCATCCTCCATCAGCAATAATGGAAATACCACATAGAGCTGGTTCGTGTTCCTTAGAATCTCGGTGTTGGGAAAGGGTGGACATCGTCAACAGTGAGGTGAGTGTCTCTAGAGTGGATTTGGTGAGACTGACCACGGACAATAGATCCTCGGTGATCGGTGGCATGGTTGGTGTCCAAGTATTCAAGCATTTTTCCCTAACGATACTTGGAAGAAAATTTCACCAATCAGCTTTAGATCTATGTAATGGTGACATTCACAAGTGATAGGGATTCACTAATTACTATGGTGGTGTGAGATGGGTGGATGATATCTTGTGGGACTAGCGATGGGTTGAGCAGGGGTGAGTTGCTGAGCGATGTCTCGACTCAAGCTGTGAGAAGAGCGGGAGGACAGGTGACGGTGTCAAAAAATTCAATGGTGAGTCACATATCTACCTGGTGGTTTGTCGTGGATTTCTCGAATGTGTGTAATTAGGAGAGTGTTAGTGGTGTCTCGACTCCAGCATTGAGTCAAGATACACAATGTTCTCTCATTTTGGTAGTTTGTACCAAAAATTTTGCAAAGGAATCTTTTTTGGTATTGTCTTACTTTTTCATCAGATAGTGGGTATATTTTAATGGTGACACATAAAAAATAAATTAAATTTATAAGTTAACAAATAAAAGTAAAACATTTATGTTTTAAAAAATTATATATTTAAAAACATAAGATAATTAATTAAATAAATGAAAACATGAACTTAAATATGAATAAATAAAAATTAGAAAAATTAAAAAATTAATTATTTCAACAAAACAACATAAAACTAAAAAATTAACATAAATTATAAACTAAATAATGTTATTAACCAAAAAATTGATTCAGTACTAAAAAATTAAATTGAAATAAATAATTAGAATTGAAATAAAATATTAAATCAAATTAATATATTAAAATTTGTTAATTATAGATAACACTACTAAATTATAAAATCATTAAAGATTAAAAATTAAATTAAAGATTCATTTAATAAAATAAAATGATAAAATGATTAAATTATTAATGAGAACAAAAAAAAATTATTATTTTAACCATAAATATAAATTAAAAAGTAATTAGAGTATTAAATAAACAGAAATATAAGTAAACACAAATGATTATTTTAGAATATAAAAATACATGATTAATTATAAAAATTTAAAAATTGATAAATTACATTTTGTAATTATTAAATTAAAATTATTTATCCAAAATACTATAATTGAAAAATTAATTGATGATAAACATAAATCAAATATGTGGAAAATTAGGTTATTTTAAGGCCACATCAAATTCACCGAAACTTAATCATTGATTTCCCTTAATAAATACAATTCTTTTTTAAATTTTAAAATATAATTTTTTCTATTAAACAACTTAAAAAAAGAATGTTAAGCAGTTTAGAATCAAGAGCATTAAAAACTAGGAAATAGTATTTTCAAAATGAATGTTTAAAATATATTGTGTCTAAGTTCAAATACACACTCGCTGATCATGGTAGGATAGAATAATTTTTATATTAGATCACTTATTGAAATACATCAAATAATATTCACATTCTAAACCGAAGAATGAAAATAGGTTATATAAAAGTAGAAATAAGATCCCAACCAAAGGAACCTTCTAATATATACATTCTCCTAGGTTCGAAAAAAATTGTACATATATTTTTTCAAAACAATTAATTGATACTACTTAAATGATGTTCATGTATGTCAATTATTCCCTTTTTCATTAGGCATTCAGAATTATCCTCACCTTAACCAAAGCCTTTTTTACAATTAAGCACTTTATTTTTACTTTTTTGAATTTAACCAGCCACGTAGCTTGTACAGGGCACAATCCATATACACCTATTTGAAATGTATAGAGGGATTACTCACACATATTATTCCTAGTGTCTCATAGGTTCACTGTGGGTTCCCATTTTCCAATTTTACTCCTGTTTCAAAGTACATAAATGACTACCATATAAGTTGGATTAATAATGTTACAATTATTTAAATAAAAATGAAATGATCCACCTAGACTCATCTATTAACTTCTACATTATTACATTTATAATCATAACTTCTACATAAATTTATCTTAAGTCACTATTATTCTAATTTTCTAAACTGTTAACTAATAAAATCAACATGAAACATCACTTAGAAATCATTAATCTTATAAACTTTCATATTCAAAATATCCCTCAACAACTAGTATGTAATATTTATTATGAAATTATGAACTTATGTATAGAAAGAAGCCTAATAAGCTATATATTTGGAATTAATTTGTGTAAATAATGACCATTTCATTGAATGAAAATTTTAATGGGCTAAGGAATTTTATGGGATTGCATTAAAGCACAGATTAGATCAGAATAAGTAGACCCTTTCTCCCACACTAAAAACTCATCTTCATCCCAAATATTTAATTATAATGTGGACAAAAAAATTAATTGTAAAACTAAAAACATATTTTCATTTTAGGAGATTATTGTGAATTAGAATGGTCACAGTGATATTCAGAAAGTATGTGTTTTCGATTGTAAATTTTTACAATAGAAACTCGTGAATTTTCATTAATCAAGTGAAAATATATTTTCAATTATGTTCTAAATACTATCATCTTAAACATGAGAGTTTAGTGAAAAGGGTGTAGGTATGATTAGAAATTTGATTCAAAAATATTTTCAATAACATTGTGGTAGTGTATGCTAAAACCCAATGTGAAATCCACTCGAAAGTAGACAACCACCCTAGTTTATCCCCCCCCATGCTTAATTGTATAATATGAGAAAATTTAAAATCATTAGAGTACCAATTTGTAATAATCCAAAGAATGCATCAAAATTTCCAGCAACATTCCATTACGATGTAAATTAGAAGCAAGACGGAAAGTAATCACCACCACTTCCACATCAATGAGTCACTATTGTGGAAACTCATAAGTAGTAGTTGAACAATGGATTGATTTTTTTATTTTAAACATTAATAAATTATAAAAGAAAAATACATTTTAAATTTTTAAAAAATATAAGAACAACCATATAATGAAAGGGAACAAGGGGGTGTTACATCCTCCACAATGAAATTAAAATAGTGATTAAATTTTTATGAAATGAATAAATGTTTCCAGTAACATTTCAACATGAAATACAATTTCCAATATAAGATTAAAATAAAATCAGTAATGAAGTAGAGCATAAAATAAATTCATAAATTTAAACTCCCTTATTTAATGAAGCATTTAATTTTCCATGAGTATTTTGCACAAAACATCTTGTGATTTGAAAAAAATGGGAATTCAGCTCTTCTATTTTCACTAATAAAAGCCTTCTTATTGAAAACAATATAGTTGGACCATGTAAATAAATCCATCATAATCATAGAAGAACATGACATAGAAAAACAACAAATTCTTCCTAACAAAACAAGAAAGTAAAAACAAATAAATACCATGGGTTTACTCTCATGAAATATTGAATTTTATGTATTCAGTCACACATTATTGAGTTCCCAAAAAATCAAACAAGAAAAATTTTATTAAAATTCACACAAATGTTTTATTAGAAGAAGAAAAAACATGGGTTTCCTCCCATGCATCACTAGTTTTGTAATTTCCAACAGGGCAACCCTAGAAACTACCCAAAGTCACTAGGTTAATGTGGTTTCATTAGTATAAACCACCACATGTGTTTCCACATGAATTTTTAATAGTACAATGAAATTTATGGGTTCTTAGGAAACTAAGGGAAAATTTGACTCACATCGTACTTACAAAAAATCCCTATGAAGTAACCTTTAACGTTTAGTGATTTCTCAAAGGATTCATCATATTTAATAGTAAATTAATCACCCAAATCCACTTTATTAGTAGTTTCATGACATTTATGTTAATGTGGAATAGAAGAAAATCCATCGATATCTATAAAGAAACTATTAAGCTCACCGAAAAAATATCATCAAAATTACTCTTGGTAGAAGTGTTATCCAGATATATATTTGGTTCATATTTAAAAACAGTTTCATTTTCTTGAAGGGACAGTAGAAAAATGGTATCTCTTAAAGGTGTGAAATTATCATCATAGCTAAATCCCTCAAATCCAACCACAAAATAAAATAAAATTAAAGGGTGATTTTCGTTGAGTTCGGAAAGATAGGTTCATGAAGGCTAATAGCAGAATGCTAATTGGATTTAGAAACAATGGAACTCATGTGTAACTTCCCATCTAAACAACTCTCTCTATCTAGATGGTAATATAAACCCATCTCAGTTGAGGAATGATTTAAAAAATATAAAAAAATCTATTTGACCAATATATGATTCAAGTTTCACAATATTATAATTTTTTTTCCAAATTTCATTATTAGTAAATAAGAAATCAACATATAATAATTCTAAAGAAGTTAATGTGGATAAATCAAATAGATATTGTTCAACCTCTACATTAAGTTCATTTTCATAAATTTCATTCTAAAAATTATTGTTCGTTGATTGTTTTATAAAATTCAATTTAGGGGGATGAATTTTCACTTCAGCTTTAATAAATTCATATTCTATAATTTTCAAAATTTAAAAATTTTCCCTAGGTTGGTCAACACTATCCTTTATTTCATTAAAAAATAGAAAAAAAAATTATTGATAGAATAGGATTATGGGTTCTCCGCAATTAATCAATATTCAATATACAACTCCACATCCTCTCTATTTAATATATATTGAAAAATACTGAGTTTAATCATTCAATGTTTGGATGATAACATTTATCTATAGTTTCATAATTTCCCTAGTAAGTAATTTTAAGTAGGTTTTTCACTTCTATAATATCCGCAATCTCAATTTCAGTTTCATTATTAAATATTTCATAAATTCTAGGAGAATGGATTTTAAAATTAATGTTATATTTTTTAAGATTCTCCTCAACTCTATTAAGGATATTCTCAAAACCCTGAAAATAGTTAACTTTTCTAAAGTTAGGGATCATGAAAATAATATGACATTCTTCTTCAATGTATTTTATTTCATTCTTAAAAAACTTCATCTCAACCACCATTAAATTAATCAAAATCTCATAAACGTGTTTTCTTCATTCAGTTAGTTGGTTCTTTCATCACTTTTTTCTTCTTCAGATTTAATTAATTCTATATTAAAATTTTGTTTCTTTGTTTCTGAGACACTCTCTTTCAAAATTTCATTATCAAATCATCCATAATCATTTTATTCATCATTGAATCCAAATGGTTTATTATTTTTAATATTTTCCTCTGAATACCATGTTTAATTTTTTATTTTATCGTTATTTAATTAATGGATTCATCAAATTCATCATATTTTTAAAAAACTAATTGACATAATTTGTTATATTTTTGAATAGTTATTGGATTGAGGTTCAATATAATCAATGTTTTTTTATCCCCTTGAAAATTATATTGTGGAACATTATGGATATGCTTCCAATCAGTGTGCCCATAGTTTCCATAATTAACACAATAAATATCAATATGTTTACCCTTTTCCCCTTGAAATTCTATTATTGTTTTTTAAAAAAATAAAAAACCACAAAAAAATACTTCACAAAACTCAATAGAAAATATACCAAACAAAAATCACATGAGTGAAAATATTAAAATTACCATCACAGAGCACCAATTAAGAATTTAAAGATAATAGATAACAACATGTATAAATATATTGACTAAAAGAACAAGAATCCATTTTTTTGATTCCCTACTTGTTTATTCAATGTTTTAATGGATTTTTTAAATAATTTTCTAATAGTAAAACAATCAGAGAATGTATTCCCCAGAAAGGGAGTAAAATTTTGATAGGGTCATAGGTCTTCATGACCCTCAAAATATCATTTTTAATCCTAATATAACACCCCATGATTTTTTGAAATTGTTTTACAAATTAATTTAACCTTTTTGATATTTTTCATTTCACACAATACTAAAATTAGTTTATTTTATATTAAATAGTGGAATTTGGCTTGTTTTATATGAAACACCAAGTTAATCATGCACTACACACAAAATAAATTTCATCATTCTCTACATGAAATAATGAGGACAGCTTTTATTACATGCAATAATGACTTTCCTCAATGTCTAGAGTAACACGCAAGAATGAGTTTATCGAACAATAATATTATTATTTAATATAATAAGATATAACTTGGCCTCTAAATTATATGTTATTAATATTATTTATTAATTTATAAAAATATATGGTTTAAAAAAATATATGATGAATTCATATCATAACAATTAATTAGAAATGAAAACCAATTGAATATAAAATAAAATATTAATATGGTATCAAAGTAATTTTACCATAATAAAGTAAATTAATAAGGGAGTGATAATAAAGCAATATATATGTTATATATTCAATCAAATATAATTTATATCCATTCAATATATTTATTTGACATAAGATAAGAAAAAACACATTTTTATGTTTTAAAACCAATATTTTTATCAAGTCATTTTTACTACCTTTTAATGATAAACCCTTTTTAAATTCAATTTTGGAACATTTTAAATTTAATATTTAAAATTAAACTTTATATTTGAAATCAGAACATTATAATTAGGTTAGGATTTAATTTTTTTTTATTTTTTTTATGTTTACTTTTTTTAATAAATTGTGAAAAATACAGAATCTTAGTTCATAACTACTTTTCCATCTAATGTATTTATATGGAAAAAATATATTTTAAATTAATATAAAAGATTAAATTTATAATATTTTTATAAATTAATCCAATTTTTTTTTATTTGAAACAATTTTACATTTAAATTGGATATAATATCACAGAAATTGTTTGATGATATTTACTTTCTATAACAACAGTATCATCATGTTAGACGGATTAAATTTAAATTATTTTCATACAATTCTGTAATTAGAATATTGAAAAATGGATTAAATTTTTATAATCATCATAATTTATATTTTGTGATAATTTTTACTTAGTTTTTGACAAAAAAAATATCAGTTAAATTATTATAGTTAATTAGAATGATTGAGGATAAATTAAGCTTAATAAGGGGATAAACCATAAATTTATGACCCAAAATGACCTAGAGACATGTTAAACACTAAATTTATGAATATGGTTCGGAAATTTAACTTTTGTTTGTGGTATTGTGGTTTGGTATGACTTTTGTTTGGTAAACATGATGGTACATAAAACTTTTTTTTCCAAAATGCCAAATCTGTCATTTCCCTCCCATATAAATGGCCATCACTTATCCCTTTTCTTCACACATATAAAATACTTAGGTAGATCCAATATCTTCCAAAAAAATACCATAATCCCTCCATTCCTCAAAAAATCCTTCCCTTGGGCAGAAACTAACCAATTTAATCCTTTCAGCAGAAACAAAAAGGAGTTACCTGATTATGAGGCATAATCTTCTCTCATGCCCCTTTCAATTAGTTTCTTTATCCACACTGTACACTAACTTTATTCTAATAAATTACAAAAAAAATATACTAAAAATAATTTTTTTTATTTACACTAATATTTGACCTAATTTTAAACACTCATCCATCAATTGGGTAACGAACATATTGTTTATATGTACAGAAAACTACAGCCTCGCTAACAGATGATTGTTTATTTTTCATCTACTGCCTCTCATGGTGAACATTATGATGAGTTATTTATTTATATATGTAATATATTATATTTATTATGTTTCAAGATTATTTATTTCTACTAAAAAATATCTTTTTTACATTCTATTTAGTCTAAATACGATAATTTTGTTTCAGGAACTGTGGACTACAACCCCCTCAATGCGATGTAATTTGTACGCACACTACATAAAATGTATTAATGATGGGTTTATTTAAATTATATGACATATATGAATAATATTATAATTTTAATTTAATGTTATTATATACACACAGAGATACACGCAGACATATATATATATATATGTGTGTAATTTTATTTCTTTCAATAAGATAATAAAAATGGAAACAATACTCAGCTGTACATACGACATACCCACTCCATAAACTGTGTATCCCATTTAGTAATTCTATATTATAAAAATTATTATAATAAAAATATAATGTATGTACATGATTTTTATATAATTTTTTAAATTCAATAAACATTATATCATTATAAGGTTCGAAGATATAACAAATTAAGACACATGCGAAGAACAAAGCAAATATTATCTGAAGTGAAACCTTAACATAGGATGGTTAACAAAGAGGTAATATAAAGTCATAATCAGAACATATATGGTATTAGAAATAATAATACTTTTTGAAAAATATGTACAATAAATTTATATTCATTATAAATTTGGTTTGAATGAGTATGATGAGATCCAGGAACACAATATTGGGATTTCATATAACATTTCATTTCCATGAGATACATGCTTTATTCACAACCCATTACTTTTTTGTGTTGTGTATACTAACCATATTTGTATTCAATTATTCCCATAATTTAATTAATTGGTATTTAAATATCCATTATATGATCATTATTTCATGGGGTTTAGGTTTCAAATTTTTTGAAATTGGTAAAATAGTTTTGTATCAATTTTCCTTCATTAATATTCATGTTTTTTTATACACCCAAATTATTTTTGGTGGTGTATATACTTAAATTTTACATATTTTATCATGAATATACCTATTTTAATGATATTTAAATCGACATATAATTTCATTTTCTAACATGTATGGTTTTATACCATGTTACCAAGTGATAATAGCCTTTTGAAACAATCTCATCGATGTTTGAGATTGTTTATGTATATGATTCCTTTGATAAAATATTATGATTCATATCTCAAGAAAATTTCGGAATTTTATTCTCCTATGGTTATTTATAATATAATATTGTATTGGGACCATTTTTTTACTCTTCAGTAAATACTTTTGGTAAGAATGTGTTTTTTATGAAATCTCTACTTTTCCCTCTCTTCGGTCGGAAATCTGTATTCCTTTAAAATCATGTTTTCAAAAAAGGGTTTACAATAATATTTTACTATTATTAAATTATATTTAAAATATATTTTTCCCTTTTACTATTTTACCTATGTTTTCAATGGAATATTCTTGTAAATTTCAGAACAATTCTTTTTTTGAACCTTTTTACCACGAAAAAGGAATGCCTTTCAAACCTTGTATGACATGTACATATTTACCCACCATAATTTCTCCGAATCTTACATTAAATGGTTAAAATGTTAATTTTCAATATAATGTTTTTCAAAAATTATTTTCAAGTAAAATTTTTATTTAACTTTTTTAAAAAAATCAACGTATTTTTCAAGCAAAGTGTTTCTAAAAAGGTTTTTACGATTATTTTATAAATTTTTAAGGAAATTTTTTTCATTATATATTCAAGCTTATTTTATATGTTTTAAAGTAGAATTGTTATCATATAATTATCAAGATTTGTTTATAATTTTTGAAATTATTTTCAATGAAAATGGGTTTCAAAATATTTTCAAGATTATTTCATTAGTGATCAAGTAAAATGGAATAAAAAATATATTATACATTATTTATAAGTAATCAATTTATTTTCAATGAAAATGGTTTTCAAAATTCAATCAAGATTCATTCATTAGTTTTCATGTAAACAGTTTTTAAAAAAATTTCAAGCATTATTTATATGTTTTCTTTGTATTTTCAAAGAAACGGTTTTCAATACATTTTCAATATTATTTTATAAGTTTTCAGGTAAAATTCTTTTGAAAAGTGTTTATGTATTTAAATTTTTTTTCTTAATGAAATGATATTACCATCCGGATATGATTTCAAAATATCATTCCATGTTATTTTTCATGCAAGGTGACATCTATTTATGTTACTCATTCCCTTCTTGTAAATGATCCAAGTTTTCCATTCATATTCTTTCTAGAATGGTTTATAGTTGATGGAATGATGATTTTGAAACCCATTTATCTTTCTTAGTTTATATTATTTTGAAACCCTCTTCTTTTCATGGGTTATGTTTATGATAAAATGATTATGAAACATGCCATTTTCCACAGGTTATGATTGATTACATTTTTATGATACCTATTTCATTTCATTGTTTATAATATGATTTTTAATGCACTTGTGGATAATTTATGCATGATTTAAATATGATATGGGTGGGACCTATATCTCTCTATAATGCGTTGGATAGAGATTTATATCTCTTGAGATAGAATACAATGTTTTTGGGAGTAAACCTTGACTACTATTATAGCCATGGGAGTGATCCATGACTACCAAGATGATATGATTAGTGAACTAATTCTACTAAGAAGGGTGGGGAACTGATCCATGTCTACCAAGATGATAAGGGGAGTGAATTCGTGATACTAAGTTATCTATGGGAGTGAAGTATGACTACCAAAAGGTATGGGGAGTGAACCCATACTACAAACATGGTATTTCCAGAAATTCCATGGATACTATATAAAACATATTTTATACTTATGTGTTTTACACTATTCCATGTTTTATTCCATTGTTATTATTTTATGGATTTTGTTCTTTATTTCCAAATGATTCATATCTTATGAAATGCCAAGATTTATGCAATGATTCTTGTATATGATCTTTGATATGAAGGGTATGATATTTTTTTTCATGATCATGTTCTCACACAATTATTCACATTATTATTCTTATATATCTCCCTTGTTTTCCCTTACTGAGAATTTTAGATTTCCCCTTTTTATATTTTCTTCCCCGGGATATGAAGACCTGAATTATTTTTCATTTTTCTATGAAGGGTTCTTTTAAATAAATACCTAGTGGGAGATAATGAAGATCATTTATATACCATTTTTTATGTTTCAATGTTTATAATGGTACAAGAATAGTACCATATTTTACCATCTATTTGTTAAATGTTTAATGTATTACATAAAAGTTATGTATTCTGTATGTATGAAAAGTGAGGGTCTATATAGATGTTATAATCGAAAATGTTTAAGTACCCTTTTAAAACTATGATGAGAAAACTACATTGAGATCTAATGTTATATTGATAAGGATATGTCTAGATATGTCTCTAAGGATAACAATACAGATGAGTTAATGTTTAGGAAAACATCATAGAATTTTGGTGAAGGATAGAGGGTGTGGTTTCCATGTAATACATCGCTTTTTGGATACTATAATTAGTGTTGAATCTGGTATATATGTGACTTGGGGTAACAAATCTGACAAGATGTCATAGGTCTCATTCTAGGTAATCTAGTACACAATAATGGGCATTAAATTCAACCTAGTTTGACACTACCAGGGGATATGCATTGAGAATTCAAAAAATCTCAATGAATGATTTAAATAGAGGATGAATATGAAAAACGTAGGATAAACCTACGGTTTCATATTTTGTAGAATTATGAACCACGATTTAGCCACACTATAAATAATTTTCCATGATTATATGGTATCCCAATATGATATATGATTGTCATACTATGCCTTATGGTTTTTTAATGGAGAAAACTCTATGGAACACTATTCACATTTAATGTTTTAGATGTGGAAATTAAGGGGATTATGAGAATTGATTTACTAACATGAAATCAAATAATGATAATCAGTAAGGTGGTATGATTATTGGTTATACATTTGATGATAAAGAGACCTCAAATGACATGTTAATGGAATATTATTTTATTTGATTATTTTTTATATTAAACAAGAGAAGAATGATTTTAATGAGGTTAAGGACACATAATACATTATTTATAATTAATATTATAGGAATGTGGTATTAATGAATATGTTTATGAAGCCTATGTAATGGTTTAAGAATAATAATGGATGAATTAAGTATTTATTTTTTTATTTCAAATATTATTTTATTTGAGTCGTGAATTATGTGATTATTTTTAGTATAAGTATTAATTATGTTTTGAAAAGGACATGTCAAATGGTGATGAAGACATAAAAAATGATTTTATGGAAAGTTCATATTTTGATCAAGGGATGGTTGCCCTTAATTAATGTATGATATTGAGACAATGATGTTTGGATAAAGATATGGTGGATATGAATAAGTAAATTTTACCATATGGATAACCTTGGAATTGATTATTGAAAATGTGTTCAATGTTATCAAGGATGAAGTTTACCACTCCATGGATTTATAGAATGTATTCGTTAATAATTTTATTAAGTAATCATGCATGTTTTATTAAATGATTAAAGTAAATTAGGGTAATTTTCATGTTTCAATATAATATATGATAATGGTATTCACCTATTTGAAATTTGAAAAATAAGTGGTACATTTTTATATAAAGGGGATCTATAATAAGCCTATTTCAGGAAATTATTTCAAAATATTTTAATTTTTACCTTTTTTCAGGGTTATATGGTTAACAATTTATTGATGGTTTAAGTAAATCTTCAGTTGAAGTCAGTAAGATTACAGTTTTATCTCTCCTTATGTGGATTTATGATATTGGATAGCTTGTTACAAAATCGTTTCGTTATTGGTAACTGATGGAAAATGGGATGGAATATCATTGATCTCATGATATGTTAGTACTTCCAGAATGAATAGGTCAACATACTTTTTTATAGAAATAGATGAAGTGGATCAAAAAAAGGGAAACATTGACCTGAAATCATGAAAATATAAATTTTCATGAAAATAATTCCAAATTAGGAAAAAGGGTCTTGAAACCAATTTGGTTTTCATTCATGATGAATCAAATGGTCCCTTAGATAATCAGAGATTTATGGATTTTTTATTATTAATTTTATCATGATCAAAATATCTATCACTCTCCATCAGAAATGATAGTTATATATTTTTTCTAATACATGTAGTCACTTCCCACATATGTTCTCCTTTATGAAAACCTATTTATATTTTACTTTGGTTAACTTTAAAGGTGTCATCTTTCCATTTTTCAAGGTAAATTTTAGTATTCATTTTTATGATGTGGGTGACTATGAATGAAACTATCAAGTATTGAAACATTGATAACCTAGATGAATGTTAAGGTCTAACTTTATTTTATGGGGGTTGAATGTAACACACCAAGATTTTGTGAATTATTTTTTTTTCAAATTAATTCATCCTTTTTGATATTTATTATTTCACAAAACACTAAGAATAGTTTATTTTATGTTAACATATATGTATGGATTGTGTTATACACAACACCAATATAATCATACACAACACTCTAATTTTTGTTTATCTTTTTGTACACAGAACCTAAAGGCTAGCTTGTGTTACATGCAATAATGACTTTCCTCGATGGCTTGTGTAACACGCAAGACCGTGTCTACCAAACACTAATGATATTATATAATATAATAAGATATAAACTATACATTAAATTATGGGTTATAAATAGTAACTATTAATTTCTGAAAATATATGGTTTAAAAAAATATAATATAAATTTAAAGGATACCAATTAATTAGAAATAAAAACTGATGTAATATAATAAAAAATATTAATATGGATCCAGAGCAGTTTTACACTAATAATTTAAATTAATTGGTGTCTGATATTAATTTAATATATATTTTATATAATAAATAAAATATTTTTTATCCATTCTATAGATTTCATAGACATAATATAATAAAAATCACAATTTTATGCTTAAAAATCAATATTTTAATAAGGCATTTTTACTGCCCTTTAATAGAGGGACCATTTTAAATAAATTGTTTTGAAATTTTATAGAATTAATATGTGGAAATAATTATAATATTTTAATTTATGAAATAAACATTAGTTTATGAAAATTTATTGGTATTTTTCTATGATGTTTAATTTTTTAAGGAATAAAAAATATATGGAATTTTTGATCAAAACTTCTTTTCAATATAATTTATTTAGAAAATTATATTATATTTTAAAATGGCTTAAAATTTTAATTAGATAATAACTTTAAAAATAAATCAATTTTATGTAATTGTAAAAAATTTCACATTGAAATTATATATGACAATTTATCAAACTTTTGATCATTTTTAATGTCAAAACACAAAGTATCGTCCTGTCAGTGGGATTAAATTTAAATTATATTCACCCAATAATGGGATAAGAATTTAGAAAATTAGATTTGTTATCTACAATCAAAAAAATTAATAACGTAAAATAAGGTGAAATTATTATTTTTCCAAATAAATTAGTGAAATTGATTAGAATTTATTACAACGATTAGGGTTAAATTAAGCATAATAAGGGACTAAACCATAAATTGATGATCGAAAACAACCTAGAAAATTTAAAAAAACTCATTTTATGGGCATGGTTCGGCCATGAAATATCCATTATTTATTTTTTCATTATATTATTTTTTTATGAAAAACCATTGGTATACATAGCTTGTATTCAAAAATGCCAACTGTGTCCATTCACTTCACTATAAAAGGCCACCACCTCTACCTCTTCTTCACACCAATCACACAACATTGTTTCAACTAATAATTGACCAATATACTTTCCAACATCCCTACATTACTCCTATAAGCTTCCCCTTGAACAATAAAATTTTTATAAATTCTTTTGGCACAAATCAAAAGGAGTTACCCGATTAAGAGTTATGGTCTTCTATCGAGCTCCTTTATTTTATTTTCTTTATCCACCCTTCCACATTATTTATTAAATTTTTGTATAAAAAAGAGAGTAAATATAAAATAATTTTTTATATTTATTAGACCTACAATTACACGTACCTCTATCTAATAGGTAAAGAACATACTGTTTATGGGTACAGAAAACTGCTCCATCACTAAACGATGATTGCTCATTTGTCCTCTAACGCCTCTCATGGTGGAAATTATTACTGACATAGTGTTTATATATTTAATATATTATATTTATTATGATTATAATCATATTTATTTATTTTATTGTACATATATTTTATCTTTTTATTTGGAGTAAATATGATTATTTTATTTGAGGAAGTGTGAAATACTTCCCTTCAATGTGATGTGATTCGTTCACACACTACATTGAATGTATTAAACATTTTTTAGGGAAAATAAATAATATATATAATTATAATTATAATTTAAAAATATTATATACATATATACATATATTTTATTTATTTATTTATTTCAATATAAAAAAAAGTAAACAACGTTCATGCATACGTACAACTTACTGTTTCGATTAATGGTCTATCCAATTTCATAATTTAGTATTTATAGATTATTGTAATACACATATAATGGATATAAATTATATTTATATCATTTATTACTTTATTTATTCATGATATAAGTACAAGGGCCAATGATATAACAAATTAAGACTCATGAAAAAAATAAATAGAATATTATCTGACGTGAAACCTTAACATAGGGTGGTTAAAAACAGGTAATATAATATCAAAATCAAACCATATATGGTATTGTATATAGAAATATTGTTATTAAAAAGGTATATAATAAATTTATATTTATTAAACCGAATTTTTGATGAGTATGATGGGATCCACAACATAAGGTTAGAGAATTTCATCTCACTTTTTATTTCTGGGAGATACATGCTTTATTCACCACCCATTCATTTTCGGTGGTTTCTATACTAAACATGGATGTATTAAATGATTATTAAAATTAAATTTATAGGTATTTACCAACACATTATATGATTATTATTTAATGGGTTATTGGTTTCAAAATTCACCAAATCGTTAAAATAGTTCTGTCTCAATTTGTTTTGTTTGAGATCCTTGTTTTGTTGTGCACCAAAATTATTTTTTGAGGTTTATATATTTCAATTTCACATATTATATAATGAATATATTACTTATTATTATATTTTAAGAATCATTTAATTTAATTTTATTACAATGAGAGCTTAATCCCATGATACCAAGTGATACTAGCTTATTGAAACAATCTCATTACTTTTCGAGATTGTTTATTTTTATGATTCCTTTGATTAAATCTCATGACCTATCTCTCATGAAAATTTATGAATTTTATTCTCCTATGTTCATTAATTATATAATAATGTATTGGTACCATTTTTATACTCATTGGTTCATAAGATAGTTATGAAATTTTTTTTTTAATAAATCCCAACATTACCCTATCTTCAGTCAAAAATATGTGTTCCTTCAAAGCCATATTTTCTAAAAAGGGTTTACAAGAATATTAATCAATTATCATATAATATTTTAAAAAAATACATATTTACCTTTAGAATTTTTTTAAAAAGAATATTCTTATCACTTTCTGAAAAATGAATTTTTCTAACCTTTTGTAGTGAAAAATTAATGTTCTTCTTATCTCAAACCACAGGTAAGGATTTCCCTGCCATCATTTCAGCGAATTAGTTCTTTCATGTTAAAAGGGTTAATTTCTAATATAATTTTTTAAAAAATATTTTAAAATAAATGGTTTCCAAAACATATTCATATGTTCTGAAATAATTTTTCAACTAATGTGTTTTCCAAAAGGATTTTTAGGATTAGTTTTTGTGTTTCTATAGAAAATTGTTTTCAAAATGTTTTCAAGGAAAATTATTTTCTAAATATTTTCAAGCATGATTTGTAATATTTCATGGAAAATTACGTTCAAAACATTTTCATTCTTTATTTATATGTTTCAATGTATTTTCATATAAATTACTTTCAAAATTATTTCATACTTCTTACATTAGATTTCAAGTAAAAGGATTTTCAAAAAAATTCAAACATTCTTTATCAGTTTTAAATGTATTTTGATGGAAATTAGTTTCAATATTTTTCCAAGATTATTTAATTAGATTTCATTTAAAATGTTTTCAAATCGATTTCAAACATTTTTTATAAGTTTCCAATGTATTTTTAGAAAAATAGTTTTTAAAACTTATTTAATATTATTTTATATGTCTTCAAGGAAAATGGTTTTAAAAACGTTTTAGGTTTTTAAAAAAGAAATATTCATGAAGAAAGGATATTTTAATCCAGAATTTTATCATTGTATCCTTCCATTTTATTTTTCAATTAAGATGACATCTATTGTTTTTACTTATTTCCTACTAGGAAAAGATCCCATGATTCTATTAATATTATTTCATGGATGGTTTTTGTTTGATGGAATGATGATTATGATACCCAATTCTATTACATGGAATATATGATTTCGAAACTGGATTCTTTTCATGGATTATATTTATGATAAAATGATTATAAAACATGTATTTGTTTCAATATGTTATGATATTACTTTATGTTTATGATACTCATTTCATTTGATGGGTTATGATATGATTTCAATGATCTTGCGGCACATGTATGTGTGATTCTGTTATGATATGAGTGGAACCAATATCTCTCTTGAATGGATTTGTTAAAGAGTTGTATCTAATGAGATGGACTAAAATGGTCTAGAGAGTAAACCATGACTACTACGATGGAAAATGGAGTGAACCATGACTACTATGATGGTGTGAGTATTGAAATTATTTTATTAAGATGCCCATAGGAGTGAACCATGACCACCGAGATGGTTTGAGGTATGAACTCATGCAATTAAGATGGCCATGGGAGTAATGAACAACTACCAAGATAATATGGGGAGTGAACATATACTACTAAGATGGTTTTGGAAAGATTTACATGGATACTATGAAAGTCATATTATATGTTTATGTGTTTTCCAAAATTGCATGTTTTATTCCTATATTATTCTTTGATGGATTATGCTATATATTTCCTTATGATTCATGTCTTATGAACTGCTAAAATTTATTCCATGATTCTTGTTTATGATCTATGATATGAAAGGTATAGTCATCTATTTTAATGATCATATTCTCATACCATTAGGTTCATGATTATGTTTACATATCTCCCTTGTTTAACTTTATAGAGCATTTGAGCTCGTCATTTTTTATGTTTCATTCCCTAGATTGTGATGATATGTATTATTTTTTATGTGTCTAGGAATCGTTATAGTCAAGAATAACTTAGTGGGAGATAATGTAGATCATTTAGGTACTAGGGTTTATGTTTCTATGTTTCCAAAGGCTCTAGACTAGTACGGTCTTTGGGTGTCTGTTTTTATAACGGTTTATGTATTCCACCAAATTTCTATCATGTCTATGTATGAAAATGAGGGTCTCTATACCTTCACTAGAATAGCAGTGAAGGGGTGATACTAAGGGAAACAAGGTGACATTTTTATGAAATTATTTATCCTTTAAACTAAAATAATCATCAATAAGAATCACTAAATAAATGTATGAGGAACATATTTTTAGGGATGTTCTTGATGTTTTAATAGAGTTAGGAAACAAATTCAAGGATAACCAAGAAACATGAATAGAGAATAAAGAAATAGAAAAAAAAATTGATATAAGGAAATGTAACACTACTGGGATGGTATGATTTCTTCATTCACATAAATATTAGTGAATTTGGACCCTTGGAAATGGGTTGGACCACACTCTCTCACCAAGAGAGTAATCATGTAGAAAAATCAATTTTGGAGTTCACCACTCCAAGAAGCATGAAACTATAATAAAAATTTATATAAAAGTGATTAGAAACAATCCCTCTAATTTCATCTGATGTTTCATAAATGAAAATATATGAAAAATCATTGAATATAATCTCTCTAATCCATTCCAATGTTTTGATTTTGAAAGCGAATGGTGAAAAACCCATTTTAGAGATTCTAAAATTGATCTCATCAATCAATTTTGAAATTTTAAAATAAATGAAGTGAAAAATTAAATGAAATACCTAACAGAATATAAATCACCCACACACAAAAATGATTTTCCATGATTCATATTCGAACCATATATAAACATCAACAAATACATTCTAGAGAATGGATGAGTAATCGTGGGAAAGAAATATAGCCAAAATTTTGACTACAATGTGCTTTTTAAACTATACTTTGAATCCCATGTTTCATTCCTCCTCATCGTATCTCTCCTAATTCTCTAGGGTTCTTAGAAATATTATCCAAGGAATGGAATGAATGTCAAAATAGATTCACATATTTTGTATTCCTTTTAATATTTAAATAGCTCCCTTGCACTCTGTTACTCACCACATCTTCTACCGACATCAGTTAGTCTCCTCCCATATTACCAAAGCCGTAGAATTCTCTTTTATTATACATGTGACATTAGAATGAGCCCCTCTAACTAAATATATGCAGTTAGAAAAGTGATCCTTGTTGAAAACATAGCTTGTTTTTGAAACTAAAAGACACAAAATTGTTATTAATATATTATTTGATGTTATATTTTTTTTACTTTTGTAAATAAATAATTATTTATTTAAATAAATATATTAATGTAAATATTAAATTGAAAATATATATTTCTTAAATTATTATTTTTATTAACTTTATTTTATTAAAATATTTTAAAAATTATTATTGTTACTTTAATTATTATATTATTATTATTTTGTTCATATTTTAATATATTAATAAGAGATATTAGTTTTTCATTATATTAAATGTTAATTTTTCATAATGTTAATTAGTAATTATTTATTTTAATTTTTATTAATATTATTGATTTATTTATAATGTTTAATTACAATTATTATAACTCTAATATTTAAATTAAAATATTATGGTTATTAATTAATATTTATTTTTTATATTAAGTTATTTTAATTGAATTATAATTATATTTTTAATTATTAATTATTATATAATTTTATTATATTTAATATTTTTCTTTTATTATTATTTTTATATTTATTAAAATGTTTTTATTATTTTTTCTTTCTCCCCCTTCATATATCCCTAATTCGCACGAGAGGGGGTGGGGGTACCCTCATCCAGAATCTTCATCAAGGCACAGTCTGTGGATCCTTCTCCAATAAATGCCAGCATCTCCTCCATTAGTAAGAGCAGTGACTTCATGGAGAACCGAATCATGTTCCCCAGTGACTCGGGGTTCAAAAAGTGTTGGACAATATCAGTTTTGCGAGTGGTGTATGCAAGGTGGATATGGTGAGATTGAGCATCGACGATTGATCCTCGGTGGTCAATGGATTGGGTGGCATAAAGCTATTTGAGCCCTCCTCAGTGAGTCCTAAATGAAAATATCTTTTATCAGCATCATATATATGCAACAGTGACTAGGGGCAGCCCTATGGCAAGCCCCACTAGCCCCTTAGATAGAGAAACAGGCATACAAAGAGAAAAAAATATAGATCCAAGGGAAAAAATTTCACCATTTCACTATAGCTCTTAATGCAATTTAGGGAAAAATTTCACATGCAGTCTTGGGGAATAGAATTTACTGGGCCTCTCCAGACGGTGACATTCGTGACCATCGGTGATTCAGAAATTACTATGGATGTTTTAGATTGGGCAATGGTGTCTTACAAGACTGGCGGTGGGTCGAGTAGGGGTGACCTCATGGGTGTTGTCATGACTCTAGTAGTGTGATGTTCGTGCGGAGAGTTAATGGTGTGAAATACTACAACGATGAGTCACTGATATTCCTAACAGTGTCTGGGTGATTTTCCTGGTTGTGTGTAACTAGGAGAGGGCAAGTAGTGGCTCGATTCCAGTGGTAATTCACAAGATGCAATAGTGTCTCCCAGTGGTGTGATGTCTAAAAGATTTGGCAATGGACTGCCTGTTAGTGATGTTTTAATTTTGTTGCTGGCAGTGGGTAAATTATAAGGATCATGAATATCCAACAATGAAAAATTATCAGTTAATGATTAAAATTAACACATTTAAGAGTTAAAGAAATCATAGATGTAAAAATCTAAATTAATAAATTAATTAATTTAATTAAAATATTAAATTAATAAAAATTAGAATAATTGGCCAATGATATATTTTTACAACAAAAAACTAAAAAAATAAAAACCTAACTTAAATTATAAACTAACTAAAGTTATTAACCGACCCAAATAAATTATTCAATAAAAAAAATTAAGTAGAAGTAAAACCCTAAAATTATATTAACAGTTTAAATCACAATACATAATAAAATTGATTAATTAATGTTAAACTAACTAATAATACAACATTAATAGATTAAAAATTAAAATAATGATTTAATTAATCAAATAAAATGATTAATTGATTATATTATTAATAAAATAAATCCAAAATTAATATTTTAACTTGAATTAAAATATTAAATGTAATTAGTGAATTAAATAATGTGAAATATATGTAACACCATAATTATAAATTTAAAAGCTAAAAATAAAAGATTTTTTATAAAAAATGATTATTGGATAAATTAAACATTGAAATTATTAAATTGTATTTTTTTTCAAAAATAACATATATAATAAATTAAATGATTAAAAAAATTAATAAAATATGTAGACAATCATGTTATTCTAGGGCTACATAAAATTCCCCCACAGTTATCATTTAGGGTCCTCAAGAAATTCCATTCTTTTTAACTTTTGAAAAAGAAATATTTTTTTATTAAAAAAAAATTAATCATGTTAATTAGTTTAAAATAAAGAGGATCAAATACTTTGAACTTGGATTTTCAAAAGGAATTGCAAAAAATAAGTCATTTCTATGTTCAACTACTCACTAGGTGATCAAGGAAGAAAAGAATAATTTACTTCTCAGAATGCCATGCCTCTTATACGATGTCACTTGTTGACTTAATAAATTATATTTCATGTTCTAAAACTAAGAGGGAAAACATGTTACATAAATGTGGTAATAAGATGTTAAAAAATAGTTAGGTACACTAGTCTAGATACCCTGAGATAAGGGGTGAATCAGGGTATGAAAAATTTAACCAATTTCCCATTTTGATCTTGTTTTATTGTTAGATAAAACTATCTTCTCTCTCTCCATTTCTTTGCAGTGTATGAATGACCCTTAAAGAATTCACATCACACATCAATTTTACTGGGTTCACCCTCACTAGGTAATGTCCAAGGAGCATACATTGTGATGTGCCGATGTTCCAAATCCATTATATGTTCACTATTTTTTACATGTTCGATGTAAACTCACTATACTTCCTAGTTTACAACCATTTACAATTTGAGAACTCACTACTCTCTCAACTAAATTCTTCACCCTACTTCTTCAGAGGATCCACTCACAGTTTATATACATGTAGGTATCTTGATTATCATCAATGAATATATCCAAAATTATCGATAAGTACTCTGTTGAAGAACAAATTTCATCCACTGATGAATACATATTTTCCACTGATCATTGGGAAATAACATTTGAAAATACCTTCACAATTCACCCTACATCACGAAGCTTCCAATTTCATGAAGCTCAAACAAGACTTCACGATGTCCCTGCCTCTTCGCAATGCACACACTTTCGCAGAGCTCATTGCTTTGTAGGGAACACTGCTTCATAGAGATCAAGCCTTTGAAAAGCTCAAGACTTCGCATATATTAGGATGTCACAGAGCTCAAGCCGTCGCAAAGAGACTACCTTCTCAAAGCTCATCTGAGCCAATGTGGAACAAACCTATTTTGCGGAGCTATATTAGTTTTTCTAAAGCTCATGTATTTCTAAAAACACACTGTCTCTATGAACCTCCTTTGCGATTTGAGTGCAACAAATTTTTCATGGAAAACTCTCTTATTCTCTTAAGTGGGTTGAGGCATATTTATAGGTGATTCCACTAACTCGAGAACCTTACTTGTGAATTTAGAGCCACGTCATCTCAAAACGCAAAGCATTGAATTTTCGAATTAAATTCTCTCTATATAGAAAGGCACCATGACAATTTTCCGAACAGGGATCTCATCAAAATCGCAAAGCATTTCAACAATTAATTTTCACTGTTGTCGAAAAGATTTTCCTTAATGTTCTTCAGCACTATTGTTCATGAAGATCTTTGTAATCATGAATATACCATCAAAATTCTTAATGTCTTCCCAAAATCCCTATCATGAAGCCCATCTTCGTGAAACTCATTCCTTTTCCATATTTTGATGAGATCTTCATGAAAATCCACATTTCGCGATGCTCACCAAATCCCAAAATTTGGACCCCAAAAATTTGTCAAACATGGAAAACAGAACCACCATGTATCTATTCTTTTGTACCACCTCCAGATCTTCTCTTCCTCTATCATGGTTCTTTGGAAACATGGAATATAAAAAACATCTCGGGAACATGACCATTCACCTTGAAATCTTGCATTCTCAAAAAACAAAACCAACCCAAAAATGTTGCAATGTTACCTTGATGGATTTTTCCCATCAAAATGGAACCTTCTACTCAGACATTATCATAGGTTCAAATTAAAAAAAATATTTTGTTGAAATAAATTTATTGATTTAACATAAATGATCTTTATGTTTGTAATATTTTCCCGTATTCATTTTCTGTTAAAACTTCTCTTAAAAATAATGAACTCAGTTTTGATTGTTAGGAACTTTCTTATTGTTATTTTAAATTATACTTAACCATGTATGTTTCTCAAGACACTGTGCATATGAACTTATTTGAATACAGAGGGCTTACACACACACACTATGCCTAGTGTCTTAGAGGTTCACTATGGGTTCCCATTTTCCAATTTCACTCCAATTTCAAAGGGAATAAATGACTAACATATTACTTGTCACAATAAAGTTATTATTTTTAAAATTAAAATTAAATGATTCCCCTATATTGAAGTACATACATATAGTTTCCTAATGATATGATCATAAATTTAGTATAAATTCATCTTGTATCACTCTCATTATCAATTCCTAAGCTGTAAATTCATAGGTAAAATAATAAACATCACTGTACAATCAATCTTCCTAAAAAGTCTCTGATTCAAAATATCTCTCAACAACTAATAAGTAATATTCATTATGAAATACCAAATATATATATATATGAAATGAAGCCGGAAAACATCAGATTGTTAAATTTTATTAGATATTTTTGATAATTTCTAAAGAAGAAAATTTTTAAATATAACATGAATTTATTGGGATAACATTAATCACATATTAACTCAAAATTTGTATTACCATTCATAGAAACATAAAACTCATTCATGTACCCAATGTCGAATTATGTAGTGGATAAAAAAATAAATTCAAATCTCAAAATGGATTTTTATTTCAGAAGATTAATGAAAAGTACAATGGTCTTTATGAAAATAAAAAATTATGTGGTTTCCATATTTAAAATTTTACAATAGAAACTCATGCATTATAAATATTATAGTAAAAATATATATTTAATTGTGTTCAAAATAGTAGCATGTAAAACAAGACAGGGCAGGGAAAATTTTGTAACCAAGATTAGAAATTTTATTCAATTATATTATCAACAGAAGCGTGAAAGTTTATGCTAACACCCAAAAAAAGAAGAAAACCCCTCTAAATCAGACAACCAGCCAATTATTTCACCCCACACTTAATTTCACAAATTGATCAAATTTAAAAGCATGATAGTACATGTAATGACTTGGAATTTCCATGTAATTTTTTTTAATTAAATGGGATTTTACGAGTCCGTGAAAATAGACGGTACGTAATTCTGAGGCCTGGATTTCCTGGAATGAATTTCTGAACATTTGTTTGGGTACGTTCGGTAAACGTGTGAGAGGGTTTTTCAAACTTTTGAACCGGTGCTCGAAATTGAAATCTAAGGGCACTATTGAACTCGCAGTGCCAGTATTCCCTTAAGGAGACCTTCACCTCGACTGCAGTAAGTCAAGGGTGAAAGATAGATTTTTTGATTTTCATGGGAATATAAAAATAAAATTATTTTACATTTTATTCTTATTCTTGAAACTTCCCATTTTTGGTTTATTATGGGGGGGATCACCCGAGCATAAACCCCCAGTTTTGAATTTCTAAAGGAGAAGACCACCCAACCCCTCTTAATGGGGGAAACCCTCTCAACTTCTGTTTTAATGAGGAGGAGCCTCTTGAACTTCCACTACATTAATTTTTCTATCTTGTTTGTGTGTGACAACTTAATTTATTCTTAATTTAAATTATATTGGAACCAGTTTTACTTTTGGGTGGAAAAGGAGAGAGCTCTTGGAGGATTACATTCTTCGAATGATTAATGACAACGAAGAACTTATTCTCTGAATGAATAATGCCAACGAATAACTTCTTCTACGAATGAATAACGCCATAGAAGAACGTTCTTCAGATTCAAGCAAGAGGATCACACAAGAACCAACAATCGAGGAAAACACCAACGACACTGATGTCCAACTTTTCCAAAAAATTATTCTTCTTCCTCGTGACCTCGTCGACGTCATTAAGAGAACAAGGTAAGAGTTTATTTCTTTATTATTACCACTTTCCATGTTTTCCACATTTAATCTTTTGTGGGATTGGGAATAGATATTGATGAGGATTGTGGGGATTTATGTTCATAAATATATTCCATACTCGTTATTGATTCAGGATTTTGTGGAGATGCTTTCTAGCACTCTAATGTGGAGAGTGTGGTCCAAACAAACATGGCCCATCCTCTCTACAATTCTTGTGATGATATGTGGTATTCTTTGCGACAGAGGAAGACAGAAACCAGAGCGAGTTTTTGGCACCAATGAGGCATGATAACGGAGGTCAAAACCTTCTCCGTCTGTGATGAAGGTGATGGCACAGCCCCACGGCCTCCACGCCCAGCAACCCCGCCGCCCGTGGCCTCCATGCTCCTCTACGGCCGAGCCGCCGTCTTCGGCCGAACCCTCTGCGGTCGAGCCGCCCCGCGGCCCCTTGCGGCCTGCCGAACCACCCAACGCGAGTTGGGCTGGACCAAATGAGCCGAGGCACATTGCGGACCTTTCCAAACCTAGTGGGTCAGGTCGGGTTGACCCAGTTCGGGTCGGGCCGGGTCAGACCGAACCCGGACCCACTTCGACCCATTTTATACTCTTTTGGCCATAACATTGGCACCTGATGTCTGATTGATGAACTTCCAGTGACGATGGAAACCATGGAGCGAGACAGTCACTTTGGTATAACCCATTATATATTTGGTTAATATTGTGAAATGGTCGGGTTGGATTGATAATTAATCCAATCGGGCCCTCGAGACTAAAAGGATAATAACCTACAGATCGGGCATCCGATTGATGCATCGTCTGTTGCGTTGAGACCCTTATGAAGTGGAAATTCTTGAAGATACTTCTTCTTGGTACTTATTAGAAGATGGAGTATCGACTAGTGGATTGGGGAGTGGACTCTCCCGGAGATGAGAAAGCCTAGTGCGAGATTCTAGTAGCTGGCTGTGACAAGAAGACAGACCAGCGATCCTATGTGGGATAGCTCCGAGAGATCCTATGTGGGCCAGATACTAGAAATCAAGTGTGGGTCATCTCCTACGAATCCTATGTTGGCCAGCTCATAGGGATCTGGTGTGGGTCATCTCCTAGAAATCCTCTGTGGGTCAGCTCCTAGCAATCATGTGTGGGTCAGCTCCTAGGGATCATGTGTGGGTCAGATCCTAGAGATCATGTGTGGGTCAGGTCATAGCGAACATGTGTCAATCAGATCCTATCGATCGTGTGTGTGTGTCAGCTCCTAGAGATTCTGTGTGGGTTAGCAGCAGAACCGCTTTAACAAAGGAAGATGATTTAGTAGCTATAACTAATCATCTCCACTAACGTACTTATGTTATACCTAGTGTGAGCTGAGTTCGTACCTGTGTGGTACATTTCTTTATAGTAATTCCATGGTGGTATTATTTTGTGTGGCGTACATGTGTGGTACTTTCCTATGTGGTTTTCCTTCTTTTGTGAAATAGTTGAGCTTTGGGCTTTTGGGTTGGACCCAGTGTTTCCTCATGATTATGATGGGTATACTTAATAACGTAGGTATATGTATGGGAATATACCTATGTAGGGTTGACAGTTGAATTTTTTCTTTGAGGTTTATCCGTGGTGGATTTTTTGAGACCTTGAGGGTCACAGGGGTCCCTACAGAGTATCGTTATACTCACCCATGAACGGGCTATGCCCGCACTTCATTGTGTTTGCTGCAGACAACAGACAGCACTGACTGAGGAAGAGAGTATGAGGACTGGATGGTACCTTGAGGTGGACCATACGACATGTTGGTATGCATAGGAGAGGAGCAGATGTAGAGTGCTAAGGAGGTGATCTGAACCTCCCCTTCACATTGGATCCTCGGAGAATGATCATGTAGCTATCATTCTCTTTCTTTAGTTGTATTGTATTTTTCGTTGTACTTGTACCTTTACTATTGGGCTTGTATTCTGTCCCCATTTACTTTCAGCACACATTTGGTTATACAGTTTTCTTGTGATCGTATCTTGATGTGTGTTGGTTATGTGAGTTTATAGGTTATAAAGGCAATTCCTTCCCAATTTTAGGATGTATGCCTTTCGGTGCTAGTCGCCAGCCCCTGGCCAAAGGAAGGCGGGCTTGGGGTAGTCACGACACGGGCACCGGGGGACGGTTAGTGACAAATTCGTATCAGAAGAGTTGATTAAACTACATAACATAGGACTCTACGATTTTTTTAAGGGAAATAGTGTTATGTGTAGTGAGTGTGGTTATCAGTTTACTGAATCCATTGTTGCTGTGGCGGCTGACGTATCCATACACCGGAACCCAGACTTCTTGTTTCCAACTCAGTGTATAAAAACACTGATTTCTTATGTGTTTTAAAGAGTTTTAATTGTGAACTCTTTGAGTCACCTCACCAGGAATAACATCTTGACTGTGGCACACCAGTTTCTTTTCAGGATGCCTCCACGCAGACAGCCAGCTAGGGTTCTGAGAGTAGTACATACTAACAGACGACCGTGCGATGAGGCCTCAGTGCATGGCCCTCTTCAAATAGAGGCACCAGCAGAGGCACCAATGGTTCCATTACCCGTTGGGCCACCGATTCCACCAGCACCAACAGTATAAAGTGCATTCTACATGAGTGTGTTTCATGAGTTCCAGTGCCGGAGGCCACCCAGGTTTAGGGGAGAGATAGACCCACATGTAGAGGAGGATTGGATGAAGGTTTTAGTGAGAATCATTCGACTGGTATAGACACTAGAAGATCTCATGGGGATCCTTATCGTCATACTTTTATAGGAATCAACATGAAGATGGTGGAGCTTGATGCTCCAATTTCATGATGAGATGAGGCTTCTCTGGGAAGACTTCGAGATCCTGTTTCGAGGAGAGTTTCTTCCAGCGACACTTCGTGCAGTGTGCATACATGAGATACTTCATCTGCAATAGGGTAGAATGATTGTGGCTCAGTACTCAACGATGTTCACTGACCTCTCATGCTACACCATACATATGGTGTTGGACCCAATATTCAGGGCTCGTACCTTCGAGCTAGGACTCAGGAGGAAGACTACGGCTTCGATTGTCTCACTCAGAATCCCGATGTAGGAGGGGGTGTTAGAGAGATCCCTCTTAGTGGAGAGTTTCTTTGCTGAGCAGTCACCAACAGCGAGACCCACCACTAGTCATCACGTAGCGGAGTCTTATACAGCTGGCAGTAGATAGATGTCACAGAGGTCAAAGAGGACCATACCTATATGTGGATGAACACATGATTCAGGGTCGATTGTGTGGGGTACACGAGATAGATATAGTAATGCAAAAAGCGGACAATGTTACGCATGTGGCGGGCATGGTCACATGGCTCATGACTGTCCGACCTGTCATACGGATGATCATCAGATGTTTTAAGGACCGCCAAAGCAGAGCTAGAGGTTCGACCGAGGAGTTCCACAGGGAGCAGGTGGACGTGGAAGAGGAGTTGGTCGTGCAGCCGGAGGTGGGTGATGGTTCGAGATTTTACCGCCACCACCACCCGGTGGTCCACCCCGACCACAGGGGAAAGTGGAAAGGGGAGATCTCAGCTCCAGGAAACTGAGGCCTATGTTCACGGCACTCCTAAGATAATACGAGGTACGATCTGTGTCTACTCAACCTTAGCTACAGTACTTATGGACACAGGTTCCACCCATTCATTTTTTACCACTACCCTTGTTTAGATCTCGGAGATTACGACGGAGCCATTGGCTCAATCCTTATGGATAGAGACTCCTACGAGAGAAGATTAGATGATTACGCATTAGTGTCAACATTGTTAGATTACTCTATGAAGCGAGAGCTTCGGCTGGGATCTCTTAGTAGCAGCGTCGAGGTGTTACGACGTTATCATGGGGATGGACTGGTTGTCTACAATCCATGCTCAGATTGACTATATTAGGCACAATGTGCAGTGTGTCTGCACAGATGGGACTAGTTTTACCTTCACCAGTGATAAGGGAGCCTTTGTAGAACATGATATACTTACCCGGAGGTGGGTGTTGCTGATTACACATCAGTTATCTAGCATTACCCTCGGAGCGGTTGATGTGGAGAGTCCGAGTTATCCTATAGTGGTGGACCAGTACGCAGATGTTTTTCCTGATAATGTTCTAGGTATACCTCCTCGTATATAGGTGGACTTTTACATTGACTTGTATCCCAATATGACACCGATATCTACACCAGTGTATCAGATGGCTCCCATAGAGTTTCACAAACTGTTGGTACAGCTATAGAAAATGTAGGGGAATGGATTCATCCAGCATAGTGTTTCTCTCTGGGCAACCCCAATTTTGTTTTCCAAGATGGTGGATGGGAGCTTGAGGCTTTTTGTTGATTATCAGCACATGAACTAGGTGACTGGTAAGAACAAGAACCCATTCCCATGGATTGATGAATTCTTTAATTAGCTGAAGGGAGCACGGTGGTTCTCAAAGATTGACATCAGATCAGACTATCACCAGCTCAGAGTGCAAGATGAGGATGTTCAGATAAAAGATTTCATATGTCGGTATATCCATTATGAGTTCTTGGTTATGCCATTCGGCGTGACCAACAGTCCAGAAGTGTTCATGGAACTTAGGAATATGAGATTTTATCCATACCTTTATTGCATTGTAGTAGTCTTCATCGACGACATTCTGACCTACTCAGCTGTTGAGGAGGAGCATGCCTATCATTTACAGGTAGTACTACACACACTTCGAGAGCACCAGCTTTATGGTAAGCTCTTGAAGTGCCAGTTCTATATCTGAGAGTTTCACATTCTGGGACATGTCATATCAGAGGCTGGAGTTGCGATGGATCCAGTAAATATTGAGGCGGTACTTGTGTGGTAGCCACCCAGAAGTGTGAGAGAGGTACAAAGTTTCCTAGGTTCGGTTGGTTACTACCGGAGGTTTCTTCTAGATTTCTCCAGATTTGAAGCACCAATTTCAGCAATGACAATGATGGGGAAACCCTTCGTGTGGTCGGAGATATTCTAGTAGAGTTTTCAGAAGTTGAGACAGAGGCAGACTAGTGCCCCCATCTTGAGGCTTCCAGAGGAGGGCGTAGGTTACGTAGTCTACTACGACACATCAGGGACCAGACTCGGATGTGTCATGATGTAGAAGAAATTTGTGATCGCATTTTGTTCTCGACAGTTTCTATAAAATGAGTAGAACTATGCTACCAATGACCTGGAGTTATCATCAGTGGTCTTATCACTGAATACGTGGTGACACATTCTGAAGGGCGAACACTTTACAGTCAACTCGGATCACAAGAGTCTCAGTTATATCTTCTATCAGAATAACCAGAACATGAGGCAACAACGTTGGTTTGAGTTCTTCCATGACTATGACTTCGAGATAGTCTATACTGCTAGGAAGGGGAATTTTGTAGCAGATGCACTCAGTAGAAGATCTGGTATACAGCTGCTAGGAGAGGCGACAGAACAGCTGGCCACATTGTAGATATCCTTTATGGATCGGGATGGAGCATCTTTTCTCCAGTATCATATAGTCACTCCCCCACTTTTCAGTGTGTCAGGGAGGTGCAGCGTGGGGACACCGACTGCAAGACATGAGGTGCTCAGATATTTACCAGATAATCACCTGATTTATTTTCTGAAGGTGGGGAGCACATCATCCTTTTCAGAGGACGTACCATGGTACCTGTGTCACCTCAGGAGGATGTGTTCAGGGAGTTCCACACGTCCCCTCTAGTGTTACATCCAAGAGTGGAAAGTATGTACGAGGATCTCCAATGATATCACTGGTAGCCGAGAATGTAGAAAGTGGTAGTACAGTCTGTCTCTCGATGACTAACATTTCAGTAAGTGAAGGAAGAGCATCAGGTACCAGTAGGCTTGGTTCATCCTTTAGAGGTCCCAGAGTGGATGTGGGATGGGATATCAATGGACTTCATAACAGGACTTCCATGTACATCCAAGGGTCATGACTCGATTTGGGTGATCGTCGATAGGCTCACCAACTTGACCCACTTCCGACCAATCAGAGAGAAGGGTTCAGTAGAGAGCTTGGTACACCTCTATGTGCAAGAAATTGTTCAGCTACATGGAGTAAAATCTATTATTTTCTCTAATCGAAATGCACATTTTACTTCCTGGCTATGGAAGGGGTCGTAGGAGGCTTTTGGGAAGCATCATCATTTGAGCGCCGCCTTCCATCCTCAGACGGATGGCCATACTGAGGGGACCATTCAGACCCTCGAGGACATGCTACGTTCATGCATCCTTGACTTCGGTCGCATGTGGGAGAATCACTTTCCATTGGTGGAGTTTTCATACAACAACAGCTATCACTCCACCATTGGGATGGAAAATTTTGAGGCGTTGTATGGGTGACCTTGGAGATCACCTTTGTGCCGGACAGACCTAGGGGAGTCATCACTAGTGGGACCATTGATGGTACAAGCTACCACAGAAAAGGCGGAGATCATCCTGGAGTAGATGAAGACTGCACAAAGCAGTCAGAAGTCGTATTCCAATAGGAGACGGAGACCTCGTAAGTTTGAGGATGGTGACAACGTCTTTCTACGGGTCTCACCTCGACATGATTTGCAGATATTCGACTGAGGCGGAAAGTAATCTTCAATATTCATCGAACATTTTCAGGTCCTCAGCAAATTTGGTGAGGTGGAAAACCTCTTAGCCCGTCCACCTCAGTTTCACTGGGTGCATGACATCTTCCACGTATCCCAACTGAGGAGATACATGCATGAACCTTCACACATAATTGACCACAGAGAGTTGGACATTGACGATGGGGCGAATTTTACGAAGGTTCCAGAAGATATTGAGGATCGATAGGAGCGGGTCCTTTATGGATGTACAATACCTCTGGTGTGCGTTCACTGACATCACAAGAACCTCCATGAGAGCTCATGGGAGCATTAGGCTTATATGCTTTCCAAGTATCCTCACTTGTTCCCTTTGTTTGAGTTATGTATTATGGGGATGTAAAGCCCTAAGGTGGGGAGAATGTAAAGACCAGAAATTTCCATTTAATTTTTTTAATTAAATGGGAATTTTACGAGTCTGGGAGAATTGACAGAACATAATTTCATGGTTCTGAGAGACCGAAATAAATTTCTGATGTTTTTTTCTAGTACGTTCGATAAACGTGTGAGCGGGTTTTTCTAACTTTTGAATCGATGCATAGAATTGAAATTTGAGGGAACCGTTGAACTTGCAGCGCCGATATTCACTTAAGGTGACCTTCACCTCGACCGTAGTAGGTTGAGGGTGAAAGATGTATTTTTGTCTTTTATGAGAAAATAAAAATAATTTTATTTAAAATTTTATTTTTATTCTTGAAACCTCCCATGTGTTGGTTATGGTGGTGGGAACCACCTGATTATAAACCCAAAGTTTTGAATTTTTAGAGGTGGGCACCACCTAACCCCTCTTAATGAGGGAGAAACCTCTCAACTCCCACTTTCATGAGTAGGGGCCTCTTCAACTTCCTCTACATCAAATTTTCAAACTAGTTTGCGTGTGCCAACATAATTTCTTCTTAAGTTAAAATATATTGGAACCTTTTTCATTTGGTTTGGCAAAGGAGAGAGCTCTTGGTGGATTACATTCATCGAACGAAGAACACCAATGAAGAACTTCTTCTCCTAATGAAGAACACCAATGAAGAACTTCTTCTCCGAACAAATAACTCCATCGAAGAATGTTCTTCGGATTCAAGAAATAGGATGATGCATGAATCAAAAATCGAGGAAAAACCCAACGACACCAACATCCATCTTTTCCCAAAAATTTGTCTTTTTTCCTCGTGACCTCCTTGACGTCATCAAGAGAACAAGGTAGGGGTTTATTTCCTTATGATTATCACTTCCCATGTACTCCCCTTCTAATTATTTTTAAGGATTGGGAATAGAGATTTACAAGGGTGGTGGGGATTAATGTTTTTAAATATCTACCATACTCATTCTGGATTCATGATTACATTGAGACACTTGCTACTACTCTAATGCAGATAGTGCCTGCCAAAAAAACATGGAGTGTTCTCTCTACAATTCTTGTGATGATATGTGGTGTTCTTTGCGATGGAGGGAGATGACAACCAGATCGGGTTTTTGGCACCGATGAGGCACGAGAAAGACAGTCGGTACCATTTCCGGCTGTGTCAAAGGCGACGGCACAACACTGCCACCCACGGCCTTCGCCGCCCCGCAGCCTCCGCGCCCCGTGGCCCCGCCGCTGGCAGCCTCTGAGCCGCTCCATGGCCGAACCGCCCCGTGGTTGAGTTGCCGCCCTGTGGCCGAACCACCCTCCATAACAGAACTTGGGAAGGAGGTAGCACCACTGGGCTTTTCTCTGGACCAAACCCAAGCTGAACGTCATCGTGTGAAGCTAGAACGGGATCACCTTCGCGAGAAGTTCAAACTGATAGAAATTACTACCCGTGAGATGTTGGCCGAGCCTCCCTCGGATTCTCTCACCTTAGCACACCTTACACTTAGGTCCTATGCTGATTTGATAAGGGGCTATGTAAGGAGACTGTAACTGCCTTGTGTAATCCTTTGTTTTAAATAAAAATTGAGATTTCTTCTTATGATGAAGTTTATGAATTTTCTAATGTCCGGATAAATACAGTATGCATATTTTTAATGAATTTTAGAAAAAGTATATTTTAAAAATGATTATGTGAACACTAAATAATTAAAAATGTGTAATGATTTTCGAAAAATGGTCTTCTACAATTATGTTCAGTACAAAATTTAGAGTCTAATAAGATCAACTTAAATTTTGATGAATAGTAAATTATGAATAGTGATTTTATGCTTAGGATTAGTAATGTGACCATATGGATTGGTAATCTCACTTAATGAAATTATTAATATAATCTAGGCACCTTGATTAAGTAGTGTGATTCAATAAAATGGTTAAATAACGGTTTCATAAATTATTATTCAAGTATTAGTTTTTTTCATGTGAATAGTGTTTTTTAATTAAAAATTAAATTAAAAATATTTAGAAAATTGTTTTAATAAAATGAATTTCATTTTTGAACTCAGAGCATTGATATTATGTTAAGGTAAATTTTGGGGTTTTTCTGAAAAAAATGAATTATCGGTGAATAGTGTAATTATTTAAAAAATAGATTAAAAATATTTAGAAAATAATTTTTATAAAATGGAGTTCATTTTTGAAATCAGAGCCTTGATATTTGATTAAGGTGAAATTTTGGGATCTTTCTGAAAAAAGTTGAATTTTCAGTGAATAGTAAAAATACAGTTTTAGGGTTTCGTTATGTTTAATGACATCATAACTGTGTCATGATGATGTCATGAGATATTTTAAGGGTTGGCCGGATAAGGGTGATAAATTATTGTTTTGGGGCCCCATGTGGCCTAACTCCATGGTAAAGTCCAAGGGAGAGCACATGGTTTTGAGAAAAGCACTTTTGAGGTGTCCCTTGGCCATTAATGCCGTGTCCCCTCACTTTCCCTATAAATACCAAGCCATCCTCTCATCCATTTCGACTTCTCACTCTCATCCAACTAATTTCTGGTCTAATTACCTCCCAAGGAGTCCTCCCAAGGTGCCCCCAAGCCCTCAAGGCCCAAACCTTTGAGTTTTAAGAGTTACGTTTTAAGGTAAGGGATCCGACCTCTCTCTTTCTTTTCATGAAATCTCTTTTATGTCATTCCTTTTATTCTCCATGTTATTATGTTAAAGGATGTTCTTTTATACTCCTCTTACTTCCCTTTTCATGTTCATATAATGAGATATCCCCTTTTACTCTCATTATTTCGTTTTATGAAGTTTTAAGTGGCGCTGTTAGGCTGCCGAACTTTTTGTAACGGATTCTTTCTCCCTTCTCATTTTTCTAGATCTATTTTCATGTAAAATTTTTCATGTTCCTTTTTATTATGTTGGGGTATGATCTCTAAATTTATCATATTGATATTTTATGATCATATGATGAGAGAACCCTTTTTGATCTCTTCAATTCATCATTTTGAACTTTTAAGTGGCGCTGTTAGGCTGCCGAATTTTTAACGGATTCTTTCACCCTTCCAATTTTCAAGTTCTATTTTATTGTCAAGTATTTCAAGTTACTTTATGTTGGGTTATGATCTCTATATATATCATACTAATAATTTATGTTCATATTATGAGAGACCCTTTTTGATCTGATCAATTCATTTTTGTTGAAGTTTGAGTGACGCCGTTAGGCTGCCGAATTTTTAAGTGATTCTTTCACCCTTCTCATTTTTCAAGTTCGATTTTCATGTCAAATCATTCAAGTTCCTTTTTATTATGTTGGGTTATTATATCTATATCTATTATACTGATATCTTATTATCATATGATTAGAGACCCTATTTTATCTATTCAATTCATTTTTGTTGAAGTTTAAGTGCCGCCGTTAGGCTGCCGAATTTTCATAAGAGAAATCAAATTTTTGTCTTCCTTCCATGTCTTTCATTTCAAATGGAATGTCCTTGAAATTGCATCACCATGTCTATATATCCTTCTTATTCTTTCCCTCTAATTTTTTATGGGTCAATTATTATTGTTCGGTCCATGTTCCCTCTCTTTTCAATGTTTTCTAAAACCTTGTAACATAGCTGTTATGCTGCAGAATTTTCATCTCAAAATGCCTCTCTTTTCTCAAAATTATTTTATTTTATAAAGTGAATACTCAAAGCTCTTATTTCTACAGGGGTATTCACATATATATCAAAATGTTCTATTTTAAAATCTGGTATTTACATACATGATACCCGCTTTCCCTTTCCGTGGATTTAATGTAACGTAAAGATCCTGTCTTTAAAGTAGTTTTTAAAAAGTTATGATTATGAAATGGAACCCATTTATTTTATGCTATATGGGTTATTTATGAAATGTTTGATGATGATATATGTGGATCACATGATAATAAAGGCAAATTTAAGGGTGCGCCCTGATAGCGCTCCAATGCATTGGGTAAAGACATAATCTCTAGAGATGAACATTTTAATGACGCCTTGGTGAATAACCTTGGTAATTATTAACGACACCTTAGGGATGGACCTTGGTGAAATGAAACAATTGTCAATATTAAATGTTGCAGCCGCATCATCAAGTTATGAAAAATTTTATTTTTATTATGATGTATCTCATGATTTTTTTCTCATTCCTTAATGTTTTTTTCATGTCCTTATTGAAGTATCTCAAGCTCACATGTAAAATGTTTCTCTTGTTTCCCTTACTGGGCCTTCTACTCACCCTTTCTTTTGATGTATGTCCCCAGGTTATGAGATGAAGTAATGACCCTATGATGAACATAAGGAGAAGACTTTCAAGTGTTTAAGAAGAGTGTTTTTTTGTTCTTTTCATGTATTATGTTCCTTGTTTCCAAGACACTAAACCTTAAAGATCCTCAGTTCTGTGTAATGGAATGAAAGTTATGTTACAAAAAGACGGGATGCTATAGTTGGTATCAAAGGATGGTTTAGTTATTTGTGGAAATTAGGATATGAAAACTTTAGGAAGAATCCTATAGAAATGTTTATATAGAGGAAATATTCCATGTTTTTTGGTGAGTATTGAGTATTGGGTTTCAAGCAAATACATCCATGTCTGGATAAGAGCAGGTAGAGGTGGCTCTGGAACAGATGTACATAGGGGTAAAACCTGAAAACACCACTTTGAGCTAGACTCGAACGGGTACTGGTACATGACAACGGGACTTGATGCACTCTTGGTTGCGACACTCCCAGGGGATATGCTTTGGTAAATTCATAAGCTTAGTATAAACCATTGTTAAAGGAACAATGATAAAATAAAATAAAGGTTCACATAAGAATATATGATCATGGATAACCTTGATGGGAACCTAGGGGATCACAATTTAGGGTATACTTTTCTTCTACAAGTTATCCTTATATGCGTTACGTTCCTTTTCATGATTATTGGCTAAGTATTAAAGCCCCTAATTGTACTTTGTTTTCGTAGTTAATGGTGGTAAATGGAAGAACATGTCCCAACAACCAATGTGATAAGAAATGTGACGATTGCCATATTAATATGAATGAGGTGATTAGGGGATTAAAAGATGATTATTATTTTGGAAGACGTTCACTATTTTGAGGACCCTATATGATCAAGGTAAATAGATTACTGCGGTATTTTCATTGAGGAGTATGGTTGAATTATATTTTGAAGAATCCTTGAATATATGGTGGACTTATAGTAATTTAGGTTACTTATGGAAATGATTAACCTATCTTGGGTAAAATATGTTTAGGTTAGATACTTTTTTTATAAGATGTTAGGTGTTGTTGATGTTGTTTGGAGATGAACAGTGAAGTTTATTTTGGAAGACTATGTTATCAAATCCCTCTTGTATTTGCGTTTCAATCTTAGTTTGGTTTATTTTGAGGAATTTTAAGGACCGTTATTTATGGGATGGTCTAAGATGAACTTTGGGTAGTACCATGGAACTTTGAAGATTTAAAAATAATTTCCCTTCCTATGGGATTCTTTATTTTTTAAGAGTTGTTTTACCTTAACCATTATGTTTTTGGGATAATGTTTAAAGATAAAATAAAGAGATAGTTAATCTTTTGTGGATTATGTGATTCTATAGAAGATGATTCTTGTGCTTTTTATGAGACCAAGTGTTTTTGAATTCCCATCATTTAGAGAAAAGATTAGTGTTGGTAGGGACTTATTAATGGATGAAACTCTACTTGAAGGTAGGTATATTTTCTTATGTTTTTGTTCTATTTAGTAAATGAATTCCTCAAAATTATGAAAAGGAACGTAAAACAAAAATGTTGTTGGTTTACGTTTCCTACTAGGTAATCAAAGACTGTTTACACACATCATAAGTTTGGGATTTTCTTATGGTTAAATTTCTCCTAATCATGTTTTCTATCACTCTCCCTCAGAACATGACCCTTGGTTTTCTCCTCCATGTCCATGTTTTCCTACATGGAATCCTAGTGTGGGTTAACTCGGATGACCTTTGTACTTCCCTTTCTTCCTTTTAAAGTAATAGTTTTACTGACTCCTTTTCCGATGTGGGACTTTCAATGAAATTTCAAAACCCAATTTTAAAAATTACGAGGATGCAATTTCTTAAGGGGGGGAAGATTGTAATGACTCGAAATTTTAAATAAATCTTGTCTCCTAATTTTATGTGTTATTTTATTTTATTTTTATACTCAACAAAAATGTTTCATTTTATAACATGAGTATAAATAAAATGAGACTGTTGGGTTTTAACTGTTATTTGACCATTGGTCAATATGACCGCTGGAAACTAAACATTTTGACTATTGTCTCTAAATACAAGTAATCTTGGTTAATTAATATAGAAATAAGATTTTATGGCCTCACCCAGTAGTCCTGGACAGATCGAAGCCCATCTAACAGAACTTGGGAAGGAGGTAGTACCACTGGGCTTTGCTCTAGACCAAACCCAAGATGAACATCATCGTGTGAAGCTAGAACGGGATCACCTTCGCGAGAAGTTCAAACTGATATAAATTACTACTCGTGCGATGTTGGCTGAGCCTCCATCAGATTCTCTCACCTCAGCACACCTTACACTTAGGTCCTATGCTGGTGTGATAAGGGGCTATGTAAGGAGCCCATAACTACCTTGTGTAATCCTTTGTTTTAAATAAAAATTGGGATTTCTTCTTATGATGAAGTTTATGAATTTTCTAATGTCCGGATAAATACAGTATGCATATTTTTAATGAATTTTAGAAAAAGGATATTTTAAAAATGATTATTTGAACATTAAATAATTAAAAATTTGTAATTATTTTCGAAAAATGGTCTTCTACAATTATGTTCAGTACAAAATTTAGAGTCTAATAAGATCAACTTAATTTTTGATGAATAGTAAATTATGAATAGTGATTTTATGCTTAGGATTAGTAATGTGACCAAATGGATTAGCAATCTCACATAAAGAAAGTATTAATATAATCCAGGCACCTTGATTAAGTAGTGTAATTCAATAAAATGGTTAAATAATGGTTTCATAAATTATTATTAAAGTATTAGTTTTTTCAGGTGAATAGTGTTTTTTAATTAAAAATTAAATTAAAAATATTTAGAAAATTATTTTTATAAAATGGATTTCATTTTTGAACTCAGAGCATCGATATTATGTTAAGGTAAATTTTGGGGTTTTTTCTGAAAAAAATAAATTTTCGGTGAATAGTGTAATTATTTAAAAAAGTTGATTAAAAATATTTAGAAAATTATTTTTATAAAATGGAGATCATTTTTGAAATCAAAGAATTGATATTTGATTAAGGTGAAATTTTGGGATCTTTCTGAGAATGTTGAATTTTCAGTGAATAGTAAAAATACAGTTTTAGGGTTTCGGTATGTTTAATGACATCATAACTGTGTCATGATGATGTCATGAGATATTTTAAGGGTTGTAAGGCCAAGGGTGATGAATTATTGTTTTGGGGGCCCATGTGGCCTAACTCCATGGTAAATGCCAAGGGAGAGCACATGGTTTTGAGAAATGCACTTTTGAGGTGTCCCTTGGCCACTAATGCCTTGTCCCCTCACTTTCCCAATAAATACCAAGCCATCCTCTCATCCATTTCTACTTCTCACTCCCCCCACCTAATTTCTGGTCTCATTACCTCCTAAGGAGTCCTCCCAAGGTGCCCCCAAGCCCTCAAGGCCCAAACCTTTGAGTTTTAAGAGTTATGTTTTAAGGTAAGGGATCCGACCTCTCTCTTTCTTTTCATGAAATCTCTTTTATGTCATTCCTTTTATGCTCCATGTTCTTATGTTAAAGGATGTTCTTTTATACTACTATTACTGCCCTTTTCATGTTCATATAATGAGAGATCCCCTTTTACTCTCATTATTTCGTTTTATAAAGTTTTAAGTGGCGCCGTTAGGCTACCGAAATTTTTGTAATGGATTCTTTCTCCCTTCTCATTTTTCAAGATTTATTTTCATTTAATGTCATTAAAGTTCCTTTTTATTATGTTGGGGTATGATCTATAAATTTATCATACTGATATTTTATGATCATATGATGAGATAATCCATTTTTATCTCTTCAATTCAGAATTTTTAAGTTTTAAGTGGCGCAGTTAGGCTGCCGAATTTTTAAGGGATTCTTTCACCCTTCCCATTTTCAAGTTCTATTTTATTGTCAAGTATTTAAAGTTACTTTATGTTGTTTTAAGATCTCTATATCTATCATACTGATCATTTATGTTCATATTATGGAGACCGTTTTTGATCTCATCAATTAATTTTTGTTGAAGTTTGAGTGACGCCGTTAGGCTGCCGAATTTTTAAGTGATTCTTTCACCCTTCTCATTTTTCAAGTTCGATTTTCATGTCAAATCTTTCAAGTTCCTTTTTATTATATTTGGGTATGATCTCTATATCTATCATACTGATTTCATATGATCATATGATGAGAGACCCTATTTTATCTATTCAATTCATTTTTGTTGAAGTTTATGTGACGTCGTTAGGCTACCGAATTTTCATAAGAGAAATCAAATTTTTGTCTTCCTTCCATGTATTTAATTTCAAATGGTATGTCCTTGAAATTGCATCACCATGTCCATATATCCTTCTTATTCTTTCCCTCTACTGTTTTATGGGTCAATTATTATTTTTCGACCCATGTTCCCTCTATTTTCAATGTTTTCTAAAAGATTGTAACATAGCTGTTATGCTGCAGAATTTTCGTCTCAAAATGCCTCTCTTTTCTCAAAATTATTTTATGTTATAAAGTGAATAATCAAAGCTCTTATTTCTACAGGGGTATTCACATATATATCAAAATTTTCTATTTTAAATTCTGGTATTTACATACATGGTACCCGCTTTCCCTTTCCGTGGATTTAAAGTAACGTAAAGATTATGTCTTTAAAGTAGTTTTTAAAACGTTATGATTATGAAATGAAACCCATTTATTTTATGCTATATGGGTTATTTATGAAATGTTTGATTATGATATATGTGGCTAACATGATAATAAAAGAAAATTTAAGGGTGCACTTTGATAGCGCTCCAATGCATTGGGTAAAGACTTAATCTCTAGAGATGACCATTTTAACGACGCCTTGGTGAATAACCTTGGTAATTTTTGACGACACCATGGGGATGGACCTTGGTGAAACGAAACAATTGTTAATATTAAATGTTTCAGCCACATCTTCAAGTTATGAAAAATTTTATTTTTATTATGATGTATCTCATGATTTTTTTCTCATGCCTTAAAGTTCTTTTCATGTCCTTATTGAAGTATCTCAAGTTCACATGTAAAATGTTTCTCCTGTTTCCCTTACTGGGCCTTCTGCTCACCCTTTCTTTTGATGTATGTCCCCAAGTTATGAGATGCAGTAATGAACCTAGTATGAACTTAAGGAGAAGCCTTTCAAGTGTTTAAGAAGAGTGTTTTTTTTGTTCTTTTCATGTATTATGTTCCTTGTTTCCAAGACACTAAACCTTAAAGATCCTTAGTTCCGTGTAATGGAATGAAAGTTATGTTATAAAAAGACGAGATGCTATAGGAGGAGAGGAGTGATTTTTGAATTACTTATTCATTATATTATTATTTTTATCAAGACAAGAAATAGTATTGATTATTGTGAAAAATAATATACATAAGTTCATGTTATTTTGAACCATGTGTGACTAAATCATCCATACATCACCTATGACTCAATAAATAATTTATTTAACATTTATCGTAAATTATCATATTTTACTATTCACCAAATATGCAAGTAGTTTAGAAAAAACCGAAAAACTCACTATTAACATTACTAAATGTGTATAATTAAAAAATGAACTCCATTTTATCAAAATTAATTATCTATGTTTTTTAAATTTAATTTAAAAATGGAATTATTATTTACTATAAAAATACAGATTTTAATTTTAAATAGGATTTTATAACACTCTGAAAGATTAACAATGGTTTGATAAAATTATCCTAAAATCGTATAAAAATAGATTATTGATTTATTAATCCATTTTATGACGTAAAATTTACTTTAAAATAATTTTATTAACTATTAATATTTAATAAAATATTTTGGACTCAAATAAAGTCTAACACTTAATTAATATTTTTTTAAAATATTTAGGTACTTATAACATGATATTATTATATCATACTTTTACTTATGAGATTCCTAAATTTTATTTATATTCTCATGCGTGTGGTTACTATTCATTTTCCTAATTTAATATTCATAATGGTCATATTGAAATTCATAATTGTAGGTTTCTATTTCAATGGTATAGGTTCCTTAGCCTCTAGAAATACCTCTTATATAATTATTTCTTAATTTACAATTATTTGTTTTGTTATATAAGTGATTTTATGTAATATATACTATATTAAATTAAAATAAGAAGGTAAATATCATTGATATGATTCTGGGTCATTACCGAAGGGGGATAAATTAATTTAAAATTAATCCCACTAACAGAAAGAAACAACATGTTATTAAAGTGAAAATATTATAACATATGCATTGTTTTTATATCAATTTTCAAATTGAATTTGATTAAAATAATATAAATTGGATTTATTTTTGTATAATTTTTCTAAACGTACTAATTAAACAAATATAAAATATAATTTAATTATATAATTATATTAGACGAAAATGCAGTTTTCAATAAAAGTCTAGTGGTTTTCACTGTTTAATAAAAAAATAAACATATATGAAACATACAGAAATTTCACCCAAAATAAATTTTGATATTCATATTTCAAAAATTAATTTTATTTTATGAAATAAAAAATAATTTTTTTGAATATTAGTTTTAAAACACTAATCAATTAATATGTGGTGGAACTACCTTTCATAATAATAAAACATTTTATGCCTAAAACAATATTAGTTCTTAATTTAACCTAAATAAATGTATTGAATTAATTTTAAAACCATTGGTTGAATTTATAATAAATAAATTTAATTTATATTTCTCAATAATAATGATTAATTTATTTATTTTTTAATATAAAACACTTTTATTGCTAAAAACATTTTTTATAAAACTGGTCATTTATCTTCAGTTGGTTTTTATTTTCATTTTTTATAAATTTATTACCATGGATTTTAAATTTTAGACCTGTTTCAAACATAGTTTCAGAAATTATTTTATCATATATATATCTTTCATTCCAACGAAAATTTGAAAAATAAAACAAATTTTTAAAAAATAATATCATAGTTCAGTAAAACTCAGTCTTCTGTCTAATGAAATCTATTTAAGGAACTCAGAATTATGTGTAACTCTTGAAAAACATAGTGTTAAATGTAAAAATACTAATATAAGTGTTCTTTGTAGTGAAATATTGGCTTTTTGTTTCATGTAATCCATTCTAATATTTGAAATTTCATATAACAAAATATATATTCAATGTCGCATGAAATGGAAAATATAAAAAAGATTAAAAACAATGTGAAAAAATATATCTTATTTTTTTTCAGCGTGTCACATTTATTTCCACAAAAATATTCCTATAGTATAAGACTTAATATGATGTTCCTTTTCATTTATGTTGATTTACAACATGATTCTTTTTATCATCTATTATTTCTCACCCATTTTTATAAAATGTTTTGTTGCATGGATTCATTAAATATTTTATTTAATGGATATTTTTTACTTCATTACCTATTGATGAACGAAGTAGATTCATTGTTTAATCACTACTTCTTGTCGTATTTTTTTCATGGAGAATGTGAAATTAATTTTTGAAAAACTAAAGGCATATTTTATTCAAATGGGGTTGTATTTAAGAAAATTAAATTTTAAGTTATTTTGTTAAAATATAAAACTATTTCATTCTTGATGTGTGACATTTTATAGATGATTTATTGGTAACCTATTTGTATTTTGGCTCACAGTCTACTTTTTTCCATTATTATGTTTTAGATGATGTATTGTAGGAATCGGGTAATGGTAAAGGAATCATGTAAAATTTTGGCTTCCCATATTTTCATTACCTTATATTTGGCTTGGTTTGGGGGTGAATATGGGTCTCATGGACACTTGTTGGTTTTTTAATCCTTTCATATTTGGCCTATTATGGTGGGGATTGTTTGGTTTTAATTGTATCTCATTTCTTCTACACTCTACTCTGGTTAAATGGCGTGTTTTTTATAATCATTAATTTTTTTTTATTTTCCGTTCATAACCTCACCTCTATATCGGGCTAGATTTGCTAGATTTTTTAATTTACATTGGTCCTTATATTACATGGGATGCATAGGCTATCACTTTTTCACCTTACATATTTCTATAACCAAATCCCTTTTTTGATTCATCTGTGTATAAGAAAAAATTCATACCCAATTGTATGTAATTTGATAATAGGTTTAGTGAGTAACAATTTATTTATCTCGTTAATGATATTATTATATTCAATATTATATAAAAACTTCACCCCTTTTGAGATAGATTGGTTATTGGGCATTAAAATCATGAGAAGTTTCTAACTAATTGACAAAAGAACCGAGAAAATCTAAGGAAATTCATGTCTAGTTCACATAAGAGAGTTTGGGTCATATATCCATTAACTTTGTTTTGGATGGATCCATATATATCCCTTTTGGTGTTTAAACTCCCAAGTAATCTTACATTGTTCATAGAATACTCACAATTAATATCATTTTCATGAATCTTTTCTTTTTTCAATTTCTTGTGTATAGTATAAAAATTATCATCATGTTCTTCCTTCTTTTTAAATAACATAAGAATATTTTATATATTAATACCAAAAAAATTACTGATGAAATATAAATAGACTATATTAAAAAATTAAATGATTATATTTAGAGTATTATTATTCCCAAATAGAATCAATATAAACATGTAGTGACCATACATTTTACCCGAAGAAGTCTTGTGGATATCCTCATTCTTCACCCTTACTATATAATATTCTGGCCATTGATCCACATTATATATAAATTGAGATCCATGTCTTTGAGAAATGAAGTCATAAATCTAGGAAAAATGATAAATTAATTTCATTAAGATCTTATTTATCTCATGATAATCAATGTAGAGGAGTATTGACCCGTCTTTCTTCTGGATAAAGAGGACTACTGTATTCTAGGGTGATGCATATGGGTGTATAATCCCTTTTTCTAAGTTCTAATATAGTTTTTTATTTAGCTCATCAAGTTCACCATTTTCAATTATATATGGTGTATTGGATATTGTAAAATCATTGGGCATATGTTTGATCAATAACTCAACCTCTTGTCTAGTTGGAAGAAATGCTAAATTTTTTAGAAACACCATCGAAAATTTTCGTAAAGTGATCATTTCATCAAGGATGATTGACTCCTTTGTGTAAATCATTTGAGTTATATATTCTTTATTACATGTAAAAAATAACCATTATTGAGATGATTACATGAAATATAAATCATCCTCATCCTTCAACTTGTATAGAATTGGAGGATGATTACCAATACTGAGGGTGATTTCCTTCCCTGGTGAATATTTTTTGGCTCTATTTAGAATTGAATTATCATAAATGGAGTATAAAAATAATTTTTGGGAAATTCATTCTGGAATTATTTATTGGGAATTATTAATGTAATTGGGAAGTATTAATGTAATTGGGAATCATTAATTTCCTTATTTTATATTTTCATTAATGGATAACTTCCATGTATTGTGTTATTTTTTGAATACATGTTATAGATATACCTGATATGAATTAATGTGTAGAATAAGAAATAAATACTAAATATTTAATAATGAAATTAATATTTTTTATACCTATCACCAAATAGTTTTTTATTTCAACCTCAGTGGTTCTGAAAAAATAATATCTCCCTTTATCTTTGGGATTTGAGGTAGTTTTCATTGGTTATGTTTGACAATTATTATCTTCATGAATTTATTCTCATATTGTCATTATTTCATTTTAATGAAACATTTTGTAATATGTTTAGGTTTGATGGAACTATTTCTTTATTCCATCACATTGGTGGGTCTCCCTCTTCAGCAATCACTAGCTTGTTGACCTTCCATTCTAGTTTAAAACCATTTCCTTATCCCATTCATTAAATCTCAGATATACTTCATACATAAATTTTTAATTGTTGGATGTTGGAATTTATTTCCATAATGTTATATCTCCATCAATCTATAATAATTTATATCTATTATTAAAATTTCCTATCCGGACCCATGAGACCTTTCCGATTCACCCATATTCATTACGACAATGATGTCACATCAAAAAAAATTCCATATAGTTTTTAGAGTCTCAAATTATCAAATTCGTTAATATACTCAGCTATATTTCACTAAATTTGTATTTAGAAATGATTTTTTGGGTAATAAAAATGTTGGAGGAGAAGAGTAATAGTAATGTGATGATTTACTCATATGCCATGATGGATTTTTTGTCTTTTTTGAGGGAATGGAAATCCCTGTATATTTTAAGTAATAGAGTGTGTGGAAAAACCTCATCAAAAACATTTTCCAGAATTATTTCCAATCCATTGAACTGGACTCTTTCTTATGATTTATATTATTTATCAAATTAAACCATTGAGTAGCTTCACCATCCATATGATAAACAACTAGTGTGTACTTATATTGCTCATAACATTAAAGTATAATGAAAATTGTTCAATGAAGTAGATCTGTTTTTCCACAATTAATGGATTATAATAACCACTATAATTTAGTTCCCCCGGTCTAATAAATCAGATGATTGAAAAATTCTCTTTATATGAGAGATTTGGGTTTCCCCCATGATTCATATGTCTATTATAAACATTAATAAATTAAAAAAAGCATTTCCAATATGTTATTAACTCCTTATCCCATTGTGTTGGGAATCTATGTAGGGTTGTCAACACATTGCTCATTACACTTGTTGTTCACTCAGATACTCATATAACTATTCATCATCTAAAATAATGGGATAAATTAAGGATAACATTTTTAAAATAATAAAAAAATTGTATGAACATTAATAGAATAACATATAAATGAAAAATATTTCTTAAACATTGAATTCATAGGTTTCAATCTATGTTATTCATGATCTAGTTTTTAACATAAAATATTTTTGTAAATTATCTGCCATAAACAATGGTTTTGTAACAGTCTTATTAATTTAACAATTAATATCCTCGATCTATGACAAAATATGAGTGTCATAATTCCTCTTTATCATGAAATAAGTGATGAACAATTCCATATCAATATTCCCCTTCCAGAGTTATTACCCTAAATTAAAATTGTACCAGAGTTACATCCACATGTTATGCATAAACATAGATGTATTTTAATGAAAACCAGTCGCTCTATATATCACCAATATATACATATGTTTTTTTAAATTTGGTATTATCCTTATGAATTTAACTAGGGTATTATAATCCATATACTAAAAAATAACTAGACATTTCTCTAATAACCACTATGAGAACCCTTATTTTAATACACCTTTATTAATGATTCATTACAGAAAGATACACATAAAAAATAAAAACTAAAATGAGGAATATTATATTTGGATAATTAGGTAAAAATTATAATAACTTGAAACATACGTACAATAATAATATTTAAAATCTCCATGATAAGATCTTAATATCACATGATCTTTTAAAACTGTATGGGATGACCTCAGAACATTTAAAAGAATGGGGTGAGGTAGAAATACAAATAAATGAATAATCAAATAATTGAATAATGTAAATCAGTACATTTTAGTCAATTGGTATGTCATATAAATATAATAGGGCTGATGATAATAAAATCAATCATAGAAAAAGTTTTTTAGATGAGAATATAAAGACAACATGGGAATGTAGTAACAACAGAAAACATGACATCAGAATCATAAGATAAGGATAACCACTAAGAAATAATAACATAATGTTCATAGGATAACCTCCCATACATCATACATAGAATATCATGAGATTTCAACATTACCCAATGCATTGTAGGACTACATAATTATTGGCACCCCCATCACTATCTTATCATGTACATTCATATGTTTTCCACATATGACGTACTACATAAGGATGTCATTGATCACATTAATTCGAAAAATTAAGGTTTTAGGGAGACCTAAATGTAAGTCCAAAATCAATTAATAATAGTTAAAACTAGGTGAATACCCTTGACTGAAAATTTGGATGGGTATTTACTAAGTAAATGTTGGGATGGTAAAATCATAGTTGAATTTTGGTAACATAATGGTTGTGTATGAAGGATTATGGAAGTGGACAATGAGAGTGGAAAGAGGTATTTCAATATAGGAAAATAATAACTATAGAAAATTTATTTATTGAAAAATTATAATATGTAAAATTTGAAGTAAATGTGGTTTAGTACAAGGAATGTACATTAAATAAAAAGGAAGATGAGGGAATCCCTTACAATCAAAGGTATCTTCTAAAAGCATGGTATGATCTTATTTGGAAATTGGGTACCCATTGTATGGTCTCTAGAGATGTATTTTCAGGGTAAAATAATCCTATATAAGATTTTATGGAAGTGGAATGGGAGTTATGGTGTGTTTTTATTTCGAAAGAGTGGAGAATTATTTATTAATTTCTAAACATATTTTTTCGAAGAAATATTATAAATTAATACAAAAGAGATACAATAACTTGGTTCATTACCTTGGTATCTTCTAAATAAGAGTCTATTTTTTTCTTTTATATTTCTATAAACCTAAATCCATAAATTAACACCAATGGTGATATCAAATTCATTCATGAATATAAATAATTTATTTTAAATCCTTTAAATATAAAATAGTTTTTAGAGGATTCATGAAGGGTTTATAAAATTAATCAAATAAATTAAAAACACATTATTTTAAATGGTTAGGATTTTTTGGATGAGGATACTATAAATATAATTTTTTAAATCATTTTATGGATTGTATGATGTAACATTACATACAATATAAGTATACCATATATATTTTTTACCCAAAAATAAAACTGTGTTAAAAAATTATGAACAATTAACCATTTGATTATTTGAACATAATAATTTCAAAAATAATATTTATTTTATCAAAATAATTTCAAGTAGATATTTTTATAAAATTTTAAAGTGATATTTTTTTTACAATAACAATTTGAGGACCCTTATAAAATTTTTCTTTAATTTCTTAAAATCAGTCTATCATTATGACAACCCTGCTTTTATTACACTATTAAAACTGATTTATTACACTAAATATTCAGTTAAGAAAACATATAATATTGAGAGGTCTAGTGAATTCAGGGATTAGAAACATTACATAACATCTTAGAACATAAAACACACAACATCTTTATTGAAAAATTCTTTTACATGACCACTGCATTCCCTCATACTTTTCTTTGCAAGGCATAAACTTAAGACATGCATAAGAAAAGGGTGAGCTATAAAGTCTAGTAAGAGAATAAACATGGAATAACATGAGGAATATAATAAATGTTAGAAAATAGGCTTATCAATTGGGCACAAGTAAATCATGAACATAAGGGCGTGATAAAACATGATAATCATAACATGGAAATGTGGCAACCACACTTAACAAGGAATTAGCATGATCCAAGGATCATTGCACATGGAGCATGAGTAAATACTCATTTCACATAAAGAATTAGTAAAACCTTGTTGCACTTTAATTATCATGAGCCAACACCCATTTCACAAGATGTATAATGGTATTATACTTTACCCAATGCATTTGAGCGCTATCAGGGTACACCCTTCTTAAACATTTCATTTCAAGCATAAGTGTGCACATGGATCATACGACGTGGAATAAATCATCATCATTTATTCCATGATAATGGGACGTGGAATACATACATGAACCTTTATAATCAATATTTAAATATTCATAAATGTTAATAACCTTGATAGAAAAATGGGCATGGTATTCACTACACAATGACATTGACTTGGAATATCTTAGTGCAATTTAGATAGCATAACAGTGTGAAATAATAACTCTTAAAAAATGATTGATGAGAGAGAAAGTTGTGTCTCATCATATTTACATGAAATGGATAGTAATGGGGAAATATTGATACATGTACCAGTAAACGTAATGAAATTTATATGCATAATTAAAAATAATTACATGGATATTAAAGTGGAGAGGGAAATCCCTCATAGAATTTCAGCATGGTAACATGTTTACATGGGAGGAATTAATGAGAGAGAAAGGGGTCTCACATCATAAAAACATAAATTGGGAAGTATGGGGGAGGTGGGAAATCATACCCCAACATTTTTAATTGAAAAAAAGGGCATAAAAACTTAAAGAAAATTGGATAGAAATGAGAAAGGAATAAGTCCATTACGTGGAAGTGTGATACCAAAGTCTTGTGAGAGGCTTGAGAGAAGATTCGTAGAAGCTTGGGGAACCTTGGGAGGATTATAGAGAGAGGGGTGCAGGGGTTGGTAGAACTCCAAAGGCTTTTAGTGAAGAGTAGTAGGAGCTTGGGTGGGTTTATATAGGAAAGGAGAGAGAATTCATTATTATTTAGGTTTGGGACACCTCACATTAAACTAATCAATACCACAAACCAGCCCATGGTTTTTGCCCATAGTTTTTTACAAAGGGGTTTGGAAAACAATATTTTATTAGGCAAATGGCCGAACTTATTAAAATAATATATGTTTTCTTAAGTGAATGTGAGTCACACTCTCAAAAAATACAGTTTAAAAAGACAAAATATTTTATAAGTCTTGGAGGGTCCACAAAAGCTCTGTAAAATAAATAAAACAAATATAAAATCATATTATTTTAATGATAAAACATATATTGGCTGAACATAATGTTTCTAATATTTTATTACATCACTTTTGGGTCATTATGATGTCATAAAACACATTATATATTTAAATGGTATTTAATTTTTACCCAAAAATTTGATGCTGAAAAAATTATGAAAAATTCTCCACTAGATAATTTTGATGCCCATATTCAAAAAATAAGATTAATTTTATTAAAATAATGTTATAAATATGTGAATTTGTAATTTAAAAATAAAAATTGACAATTACAAAAAATCCATGGGTTTTGATAAAAACTGTTCTCAAACCGTAAAAAAAATTACAGTTGAATTCATAAAATTATATGATCATTTATAATTAATAAAAATTAATTTAATAATAATATTTTATTAAAATATTAATTAATTTAAAAATCCATTAATTCATAAAAATCGATTTCTTAGTTTAATATTAACTAAAAATACTATTTTTGGATTAAAAACTATTTACAATGTAACAAAAATAAAATGAATGCACGTTATTTATACAAAAATAATGTACATTTTCCAAGTGAAAGGGTCTTGTTACACATCCCCTTATTACACCCGCATAAGACCGATGGGTAAGGTGTGCGATGGTAACATGCTATTGGGGTGGCTCGGATAACATCGCTCGAGTGATAATCTTTATTCACTTTCACTTCTCCTTTAGTTGATTCCACTCAAGATTAACATGCTCAAGCTAAGATTTGGATTGTTCAATAGTGAAGCCCAATGATTCCACCTCTTTTCTATGCTCCGATAAATGGGCTTCTTTTGGGGAAATTCTACTAGATGAGGCCATCACTTGCTTTGTCTGAGTAAATTTGATTTGTTAAAGCCCTATATTTATACTATTCCTGTGATCATTGTTCAATGGAAATATTATCAATGGTCAAAATTCATAATGGTATTTTAAAATCCAGGAACATAAAACCATGGAAGTTCACATTTTATATAACCAAAATAATACATTGAATTAAATCAAGAGGAATTTCAATTAATGAAACTTTGGGTTGTTACAATCTTCCTCGTTAAGCAATTTTGCCTTCATAATTTCCTTTTCCCACACTAAAACAGATGTGGGTAACATTGCTTCAACACTTCATCTAATTCCCATGTCACTTTTTCAACCTTGTGGTTTCGCCATAAGACCTTGACGAGGGGCATTGTCTTATTTTGTAGATCTTTTTCATTACGATCTAAGATCTTCACTCGTTTCTCCTTGTAATGAAGATCATCCACTAGTTGTACTGCCTCTGAATAGAGTACATGTGCAGGGTCTGGTATGAACATCTTTAAGAGGGATACATGAAAGACATCATATACTTTGGCCATGGTAGGTGGAAGTCCTAGTCGAAGAGCCATATCCCCAACATGATCAATAATCTCAAAGGGGACAATGTACCTAGGAATTAACTTCCTTTTCCATCCAAACCTCTTGACCCTCTTCCATGAAGATATGCGTAGAAATACCATGTCTCTAACTTTAAACTCAAGGCCTCATCGACGGTTATCAAGATAACTCTTCTGTCGACTCTAGCTTGCCATGATATGCTGCTGAATGGTTTTCAACTTGTACACCATTTCTTCGACCATTTGTAGTCCTATAAGATTATGATCACCGACATCATCCCAACATGTTGGTGTTCTGAACCTCTTCCCATGCAGGTCTTTATAAAGTGCCATTCATATTCTCGAGGGGAAACTATTATTGTTGTAGAATTCAACCAGTGGAAGATGTTGGTCCCAACCTCCTTTATATTCCATTGAACATCTTAAAATATCTTCCAGTGTCTGAAATGTTTTCTCAGATTAGCCATCACTTTGAGGATGATAGTTCATACTGATGTTCAGTTCAGTATCGAGAGCATTTTTATGACTCTTCCAAAACTTATAGGGGAATCTTGGATCTCGATCGGATACAATAGAAAGTGTTATTCCATGTAGCCTTACCACTTTCCTAATATATATCTGGGCCCATTGATCCAATGAGAAAACTTATTGAATTGTAATAAAGTGTGCAGATATTGTAAGATGATCCACAACAACCCAGATTGCATTATTTCCTTTGGATGTCTTTAGAAGTCCAGTGACAATGTCCATGGTGATGTTCTTCCATTTTCATGCTTGTATGAGCAATGGTTGCATCATCCCCTTAGACTTCTTCCTCTCTTCCATCACTTGCTGAAACATAAGGCACCTTGATGTATACTCAGTGATCTCTTTCATCATATTATCCCACCAATAATTCTCATGGAGATCTTGATGGAACACATAGTCTTTTAACAAATCTCATAATTCCTTCTTCATTAACATTAAACTCATAGGATTTCCCTTCTCTAATATCTTCTGCTTTTTTCCTGAATTACCACATCATCCTTTTGAGAATCCTTTAACCTTTCCAAAAGAGATGGTTGAGCAATCCTTTTTGAAAGGATTGATGATGTTCCCCTCTTTTATGAATACCATGTCCATCATTATCAAGTCTAAGAAGATTGGATCCTTCTCAATTCTCATCAATGATATAATTGTTGGGTCCTTTATACTTTGAGCATCCACCCCCTACTTCACTTTCCTAGGGTGGTAATGGATTTAGTAATCATAGTCTTTGATCAGCTCTAACCATCATCATTGGTGCAAGTTCAACTCTTTCTGTGTGAATATATACGTGAGGCTTTTGTGGTCTATATATATTTCACACTTCTCCCAAAAGAGATAATCCTACCAAATTTTTAAAGCAGATATCACTACAGCCAACTCCAAATCATGTGTTGGAGAATTCTGCTCATGAACTTTCAATTTCCTTGAATCATAGGCAATGTCTTTTTCATTTTTCATCAACACACAGCCCATTCCCTTCTTCAAAGCGTCACAAAATACCATAAAAAGTTCTCTAAATGTGGGTAAAGAGAGGAAGAGCGCAGTGATAAGCATACTTTTTAACTCCTTGAAGCATTTTTCAGATTTATGACTCCATGAAAAGTTTACTCCCTTCCGAGTTAGCTTGGTAAGAGTGTAGGACAATTGTGAGAAATTTCTCACAAATCATCGATATTATCTGGCTAACCCCAAGAAGCTACAAATATTTATTACTGATGGTGGTCTCAGATATCCCTCAATTGCATCTGTTTTGGAGGGATCCATAGATATCCCATTGCATGTGATGATATGGCCCAAGAATGAGACCTCCTTAAACTAGAACTCACACTTGCTTTACTTTTCATAGATATTATCATTCTGCAGGGTCTCTAGTACTGTTCTTAGATGCTCCTCATGATCCTACTCGGTTTTGGAGTATATCATAATATCATCTATTAAAACTACCACAAATTTTTTGAGGTAATCCATAAAAACTATATTCATCATGTTAATGAATAATTTTGGAGCATTAGTGAGTACTAAATGCATTAACATAAATTCATAGTTCCTGTATCTTGTACGAAAAGTAGTCTTGGGGATATCTTTCTTCTTAACCCTTACAGGATAATATCCTGACAAAAAATCCACCTTGGAGAAGTATTGGGCTTCACAAAGCTGATCAAACAAGTCATAAATTCATGGGAGAGGATACTTGATCTTTATCTTTATTTTGTTATGCTCACAATAATCAATGAAAAGGTGCATTGACCCATCCTTCTTCTTAACGAAGAGGACTGGTGCACCCCATGGTGAAGCACTTGGGCGTATAAACCCATTATCAAAATTCTCTTGTATTTGTTTCATTATCTCCTCAAACTCCAAAAAACCATCCTATATAGAGTCCTGGATATTGGAAACACCCCAGGTATAAGATCAATTGATAATTCTGCATCCCTTCTAGGAGGAAGACCATATAATTCCTCAAGAAACACTTCAGCAAATTCCATCACAATAGGCATGTCATCAAGGATGGTTTCCTCCTTAAAATCAATCATCTGATCCAGATATGCATGCTCATAGGGTAGTAATATGCACTATTGATATGATAATGCTATAGAAGACTCATCTTTCTCCTTTCACTTGCATATAATCGGGGTTTGATTGTCCGCATGGAGAGTGATTTCCCTCTCACAACAATTTATGTTGGCTCTATATATGGAAAACCAATCCACGCTATGAAATGAATAATATTCTACCAGAGGGGTATGATGAGGTTCACCAGGAAATTCAATCCACAGATTATGACTGTGGAGGAGTTATATTCATGGGATGCAATGATTTCCCCATTTTCCGTATTCACTGAAATCTTTACTTCTAGGATTTGTGGTGGGTTTGGGATTGTTCTACTAAACTTTGGGGATATAAAATAATTTGTAGAACCTGAATCCAAAAGTAGGTTTGATATTATTAAATGAATAACTAGCGTACCTATCACCACTTTGTTGTCGAGGATCACTTTTCCAGTAGTGATGGAAAAATCTCTCCCTTCGTGCCATGGAGGTTGTTGGTTGCCTTCGAAATTCCTGTTCTTAGGGAACTGATTTGCAAGATGCCCTGGTTCTTTGCAGTTGTAGCAATGAACAACACATTGAGGTTTGAACGGAGCGTTCCTCTCCTCTATTACAACCACAGGTTTTTTTGGTCGGTAATTAACAGCTAGGTTCCCTTCTCTTCCACACCTAAAAAATTTCCTCATCCCCTTCATGAAATTTCCGAGGTGTTTCTTTCCGCACCATTGGTAAGTCGAATTAGTTAAGCTCCCTTCTCTAGAAATCCCCATGTTTTTAAAATATCAATTTTCAAAGTCATGTTTTCCATGTAGAAAACATTTAATATTTTTTAATATAGGCTCATAAATCTTGGTATGATATGATAATCTCTGTTATAATTTATAAAGGATATTGAAATGTTATAACTAATCCTACGATATTTATAAAAATAATTTTAATTGTTTTTTAGTTTTTAGAATCCATTGCGATGAAATTATATTTGAGTCTTAAACAAATATTTTTGTACTGTGTTTTCAAAGATGATGAAAAATTAAATAGAAATTAGTTTCATTACGTCAAAATAGGCCTTCAATAGTACTAGAAATTGCCTTTATTAAAACTCGCTGACTACTTCAATGAGATTAAAATCCCTTGGATTTGATCAATGCTAAAAAATAACTAATAAAGGACTAAATTTATCCGAACATTTATTTATCACTAATAAATGGGACATTTATTGGAACTTCTAAAAGTGATGATGAAGGGAACCAATATAAGTGCATATTGAAGTGTGTATAAAAGGCCCATTCACCAGTACTGATAGAGGTTTGTACTTTAGTTTTTTGTTAGAAGACATTGCAACACTAATTTTGCGTGATAAAATAACACACTACAACACCTGAAACACCATTGAAAAAAATAAGTACAATTAATGATTTTAAATAAATTAAATTTAAAAGAAAGTAAAAACCATATATTATATATATTTCAAAAATTGGTTTATACTATTGGATAAGTAAAAAATATGACATAAATTAAAAAACGCCAATGATCATTTTTCTTATGACACTCACCCTGACTCATGCTATTATTGAACAAGCCCCCTCTCCCCGATTCAATAATAATTGAACTTATATAAGAAAAAAATTATTATTATTGATATAATATAAATAAATAAATTATTATAAAATGTTAATATTAAATTAAGATTTCAGTCATTTTAGGAACAATATGTATTGGATTGAGTTGCAGTTGATTCTTACATGTCATGAAATTTATTATTAATCTTCAATAATTATATCTTTTGAAATTAACTATATAAGTATAAGATAAAAATAATAGGGAAATTAATTAATTAATATCAGATAAAATGATGAGGAAAAAATATAGGCTCATTTTCTTGGTTTTGGCTATACGATGCACATTTTAATCTAAAATGACACATATCTATTATAATTATGTACATGGAGTCATACTGGTAATACAGACCATCATATTGTGGTGAAGATGATTGCTACACATCCCAAATGATATATGTACCATTTTTTAAAGTATTAAAATAATCTGATTGTTTTTCCCCAGTTTTCAGAAAATAAGTTTTCCTTTTTTACTATAATATCATTTCAAACTCAAAACACACAAATTTAGTAATACTGGTGACATCGTGTATCAGTTTGATGTGAGAGAAATTACTACATGACACAAATAATTTTTGAATAATTTAATTAAATTATCAGGAAAATCCATATGTTTTTTCTCTTTTATCAGTGTGTGACACTTTTGGAACTAAAATGTCAATTTTAAAATTATGACATACACTTTGAGTCATACAGTGAACAAAATGTATCAGAGTGAATTAAAGATTATTACTACACATCCAAAATGACTCCTGGGCCCCTTTCCCTATTGTATAAAAACAATACGAATTATTTTTCTCAGTTTTGAGTATGTCAGCTGCCGTTTTTACTAAAATTAATGTCATCTCTAAATAAAAAGATGTGTGCTAAGTCATACCGGTCACACCATGTATCAAATTGCGGTGAAGTTGATTCCTACACACCAAAAATGAAAAATGTATAATTTTTTCAATGTATCAAAACAATATGAATGCATTTCATCAATATTGAGTATGTTAGATTTCAATTTCACTAATAGTAAAGTCAATTTTAAATAAAATAATGCACATGGATTCATAACGGTCACAGAATCCATTGGATTGTGGTAATGATAATTCAGACATGTCACAAATGATATATGGATTATTTTCCTAATGAATCAAAGTAATTTGAATGCATTTTCTATGGTTTTAATATGGATGTTGTAATTATTTTCTAAAATTGATGTCGTTTATAAATAAAAAGCCATATTTTGAGTCATACTAGTCACACTATATGTCTGATTGAGGTGCATCTGATTCTTGAACGTCCCAAATGATACAAATATCATTTTTCTAATGCATCAAAAAAATATGGATTCATTTTATTTTTTTCAATATGTCACTTTTCTTTTATAATAAAATGAAAATAGAAAATGAAAACACACATGTGGAGTCATACTAGTCACATTGTGTGTTAGTAAGATGTGAAATTAATTCCTCTAAGTTTAAAATAAGTTATCAATCATTTTTCTAAATTATCAGCATGATTTGAGCATGATTTCTCAGTTTTCAATGAGTGACCCTTTTTGAATTAAAATTGTAATTTGAAAATTATAATTAAGAAATTTAGTCATATCAGAAACACTATACATTAGATTAAGGTGAATCGAATTACTACATTTCACTAGAGACATATGGATAGTAATTTCATGTTTAAAAACAACCAAAATGTATTTTATTGGTTTTGATTAAGTAAATTCCCTTTTTTATTAAAATTAATGTCAATTTTAAATAAAAAGATGCCCTTAGAGTGATATAGGTAGCACTGTGTATCATAATGATGTGAGGATAATTCCTATACATCACAAATTGAATATAGATAATTTTACAAAGGTATAAAAACAATCTTAATGTGTTTTTTATGAATGAGTTTGCAAATTTAATTTTATGATAAAATTTCATTTTAAACTTGAAACAAGAACCTTGAGTCATACTGATCCCATATTCTATCGATTTGGTGTGAGACTTATTCCCACATAACAAAAATGACATATTAATCATATTACTATATTATCATTATACTCTGAGCATGTAATCTTAGTTTTTAGTGATTGGTAGTTTTTCAAATAAAATGTCATTTTTATACTCATAAAAAGCAATTTGAGTCATATCATGAACATCGTGTATTGGATTGAGGTAATAATGATTTTTAGACATAAAAAATGAAATATGGTTCATTTTCCAAAACAATAAGAACAATATGGATTTTTTTGATCTAATATGAATATTTCAGTCGTCTTTTTTACTAAAATAAAGGTCAATTATAAAAATAAATAAGAATTTGTAGTTATACCAGCCACACCGTGTCTTGAAGTATGGTGAAGAGGATTCCAAAATGTCTCAAAAAAAATCCCAACAACGAATGCTACAACACATACCATTGTATTTCTTTTTTGAACTAACAATTCTATACATTGATCATTGAAATATAGATTTGGCAGTTCGACAACAAAAAAAATAGAAAGCATGGAAACAATAGATGATATGAAAATGTTATCTCTTTTTTGGATTTTTTAGGAAGTTGAATGAAATATATGGAATAATAAAATAAATGAAAAAAATACTAAATAAATATTATATAAAAATAATAAAGAAATTATCTTACAAATAATGTTTAAAATGATGAAACATATAGTTGAATATGTAGTTTGAAATCACTTTTTCATGATGGTTGTATACATTTTTGACCCATTTCTTTATTGTAATTATCTCACTTGCAGGCCTAAGAGACCACTATCTCATCATAATGAGTATATTTTAACAAACCACCACAACATGAACAAGACCATCCACTATTATAAGAATATAATTATCTTGTGAGTAATACAGACATGAAATAAAATAAACATAAATACAAAAAAATAAATTAATTCTATAAAACAAATTTACTATGGAAACGTCAATATTACTTATATGACTATTGAGAGGTGGTGTCATTTATCTTCCTACAAATTAATTTGAGTTAACCTAAGGTAATTTGATTAATTCCAACACTATAGGGTTGGAAATTATTTGAGGGTGAAAAAGCCTATAGATGATTTGTTGCATAAAGTCCTGAATGATGAAATAAAATATACTAAAATAAATGAACTATGATAATACTAAATCATAGTAGATCTATGAAAAAACTAAATATTCATGAGATAAATATTTTATAGATATTATATTAAAAATAATAGTTTCAATTAGGACAAAAAATAATTAAAATGTGGAATAAATTCACCTTTTCATGATTGTTTTATGTGTTCTTAAACAACTAATATATTTTTATTATCTTAGTTATAGCACCAAATTCTAATCTCTCTCAAGAATGAGTAGATTTAAATAATCCAACCCACCTCAAACAAAATAATTCACCTATATAAGAAAATTATTTTTATGTTAGTAGTACTAAAAATAAATAAATTAAACAAAAATATAAAACAATAAAATATTTCAATAGACAATGATTTTTCTGTGAAAAAATATAGTGTAATTATGTGATTGAGTACAGGAAGAATAATTTCTCTTCCATTAAATTTAGTGGAGGTAACATTAAGGAAATTTATATATTACAATATTACAGGGGTGAAATGTTTTTGAGGGAGAATAATTTTGTAGATGTTTTGGTGTAGAAAGGTATGAAAAATAGAAAAAATATTCTAAAATAAATTAAAACTTCATTGAATACATAAAATTATATTGAAGTTATATTCTATAATTAATTAGTAAAATAGTGAATGTATATAATAACATTTCTTTTACATCTTCCTAAAGGCTTTCCTTTATTATAGTTTCTTCTTCTAGGGGAGTGGTAATATCATCCTAAGAAGAAGAAATTATATCCATGAGTAATAAAACAATTTATTTAGATTATGATAATGTTGTATATAAGATATAATGTTATGTAGAAAACATATTATATTAATAAAATACCTACTCATGAAAAAAATCTTTGATTTTTAATGGATTTAGGGATCCAAATCCTCATCAAGAATACAAATATCCTCTTTATATCCCCTATAACGTATAAGACATTGTTTATAGTGGGAGTAGCATGAAATTTTTTAAAATCCAAATTAAAGGTTTATCCATGATTGAATTTTGATCTCACTCAATAATTGTTTTAGTCTCTAGTATGATAATTTATCTATTGTTGTTTCCTAGATCTAAGATATAAAATAATTATTGTTCTCTGGATTCTATTATAAAAAAATTGTCTATTTCCACATCTAAAATTAAATTCACCTTCAAAAATCTAATTTCATCAACATTCACTTCAATCCTATTCTCAACACACTTGAAATAGAAAATAAGCACTTGAAATGTTGTATAATACAACTCATATATCTTTTTGATAATGCCATAATATTACATATTTTCATAAATTGGATTCCTACCCTATGAACTATATTTGTAAATCACTTCCACCACAAGTGTAACATCACTATTTTTCATACTTTAGCTATAATTATATATTTTATACATATATAACCATTGATTATAAAACCGGTGTAAGATATAGCATTTTCAATCGGTCCCCTGGCTTACCATCGATGTCATTCAACAATTGAATTGTCTTTTTCAGATAACTCCATTTAAATTTCATCTTGTATCCATCGTTTAAACTATTGATTATCTGTATTTAATATCATCCATTAAACCATGATGGATTTAAATCTGTAATAATTTTTTATGGGCTTCAACATATGGATCATAATCTTCACTATTATGTTAAATTTAATGGTTTACTTTCTCAATCTCTTTGATGGTAATTGTAATAAAATATCATTTTTATATAACTTCTCCTATATTTCATCCAATGTTATGAGACTTTAGGAAACTAATGATATCAAGATATGATAGGTAATCAGAAAAAAAAATTCAATATATTATTCAAAAATATATTATTCTCCAATACAAAATTTTGTCCAACTTTAATTATTGATATACCATTTCAGAATCTTCATACACACTTCAATGGGTTACATCAATCTACAATGGACATGAATATATAGTTGAACCTCTCAAACCATGTGAACCATCTGAAATACCATTATATAAAATGATGATGGTGTTATGAAGGTCTGTAATTCAAATAATATGAATGAAGAAACCTTAATCATGATTGAAAAATTCATCGGGTCTACAACATTACTATAAACGAATTTGAAAAAGAAGTGGTGTTTGGTTCATGTATGCCATATATTTTTTTGATAATTTTCAATTTACTGAAATATATATCTAATCCTTCATCAAAAAATTAAATGCATGTGATTTTTGTCCCTATAACTTCAAGTTAGGCATTGAAAAAAATTTCTAATATTTGATGAATATTCCTACGGAAAATTAACACTATTAAAGAAAACGAAAAATTACAATATATCCTATCTGGATAGAGTGTAAGATTCTAAAGGATGAAAAGTTTTCCCTTTACCCTTCACCGGTTCCAAAACTCCCCATATCCACATGGAAATCAAATCAGTACCAACCATGATTCCGTCTGCCATTATTCTAGAAACATTTATTTACTTTTCAATAACACAATTAAATAATTTTTTCTCCATGCATTTCATTAATAAATATATGACATATAAAAAATTCCAATACAGTAATTCTATGAAAATTTTTCTCCCCTTCCAAACTAATATAAGAAATACTTTCGAAAATGTTTTACTGGAAACAGTGTCAATATAATTTACATTATAAAATAGTTTATCATCCATTAGTGGATATAGTATTGTAACTTGTTCGATATTACCATCAAATGATGTCTTCTGGGATCATTATTTCTGTTTTCAAAGTAAAAAAATTTATAATTTCCTAAAAACATAGACTTCTAGGAATGTTTCAAATGAACTAAGTGTGTGAATTAATCACTAATGGGGTACCCCATCATTTGGTTAATGTTATATATTGATAAATTTCCATAAATGAGGATTTAATTAATCATCTCATACAAGATAACTGTCAATGTGAATGATTCATTTAAATCAATATCATATATTTTAACACTTGTATCCCACATGAATTTCAAATATTCGTTCAATGGAGAAAAATAATAATATGTATCACTTATGTGTTTCTTTTTTCAAGATAAAAATAGAGAAAAAAAAATATTTTTTCACATCATGAAAAAACATGGGAGAAAGTTATAATTTTCCAACATGATGGGCCATGTACTATAATTACTACTCTATAAACCAAACACATATACATCAAATGTGGACAACCCATGATTAATGTTTTCTGGCTCATTTATAATTTCAGGATACTCAAAATCAATTTTAGTCCATAGAGGAGAATCAAATGGTTGACACAGATTCCCCTCATTAATTTTATCCCCTTCATGCCGTGTAAATTTTATTTCTATTCCATAACATCCATATAGCCTTCTAAACATTATAACAATAGGTTATTACCATACATATTTCCAAAAACATGATTCATTATTCTTATATTGGTCCACATCACACATAAGGTACCTTATGAGTGATTCGTGGCCCTTTAAAAGCAATTTGATATCATTAGGACATGATATTATTTTTTTGAGATAATTTCAATTGAACATAGAATTTGTTTAGTGTAATATGTTCAAAATGGTAGTTCATTTTTCTCTCCATTCATATTTTTCAGGAGACTAATTTATTCTGTAAAGAATGTGTCACTCCATCCATTTTCTGCTTTCATATTAAATAACTTCAATACTACTACAAAGGTTTTTTATTTATTATATACATCATACTATAGCCTCTTACCACATCTATTTTAATTCCCAAACAACTGTGTACAATCATATTGGTCATATTCAATTAACATTGTCATTTATTCCATGTGATCTCTATTATCATTTACACTGGTCAACATACCAAATGATCCATAAACCACAACATCATCCGAATTTGTCTACATGTATAGTTATTTCCCATGTTTAGTCCATCATTGATATCTCTGATCTATTCTGTGAAAAATAAAAAATTCTTCCAATACACCTAGACTAATTTGTCTTCAATAACAGGAACACAAACATAGAAAACTGATTTGAGAAGGTCTGTATGCACGCTCTATTGAAAAATTGATGAACTAATTAACTACATCACCATTCTCTTTACTCATATGATAATAATGATTCCATTTTCAATTCATATCCATCCCATTGGGTTCATAAAATATTTATTTTTTAAAATAAATAAATAAATACACATAACATATACATTATTAAAGGTGAATGTTGTAGCTAATACTAATAATCAAAACCCATAATTTTATTATTTCATAGAATATCAGTATTCATTGATGAAATTGGGATTGAATTATGAATAGAATTAATCTACTATAGAATGTGTTATCCTATGAATTCATTAAAAGGTGAAAGTTATAGAAAACTGTTATTCTCATCAGCTTATCTCCTGAACATTTATACTAGAATTATCTTCCGGACACTCATTCTCCAAATATTGGGGACATGAACATATATTTATTGAAATAATTTTAGAATTAGTCATCTATGGGATGATTACTTCGTACAGTATTACAAAAAACATAAATCAGATCGAGGATGATTTCCAAGGAAATAATTGAAATTATAATTGTTTGGGAGATGAAGTAAATGAGGATGATCATTTTATACTATTTTATACTCTAAATAGAGAAATGCCTCATATTTGGGAGAATTAAATCATTTGAAGTAGTTATTAATTGAAGGCCTATTGAAGCTGGGATTTATGATACATAAACATTATTTTAGGTGATTCAAGGGGTCTCTATGAGAAAATGTTATGATATATTAATCCTTATGACCTCTAAGAATTCTATATTATATGGATAAATAGTACTTTTATTTACTTAAATGTTATAACTATTAGTAGTCCTGACACAATTAAAATGATCCATAATATCTTTCATAAATATCAGAAATAGATACAAATATAATATAATAAATTATGGACTAATAAAGAAACCAATATATGATAAACATGAAAATAAATCTCATTCTATCAACTAGAATATATAAAATTTTATTGATAAAATATTTTTATAAATAATGATTTGTTTCATATACATGGATGGAAATGTGAGATTCATTGGGATGGAACCAATACATTTATATATAAAATTATGAATAAATCAATATAATTTAGAATAATAATTCCAACCAATATAGAATTTGATAACCACCATTCAATTTTTCAGAATAGGATATGTATCAACATAAGGAATTATTACATTTAATATTAATTGAATATAAAATATTTGAAATTATCAAATAATTATAATTTCAATTTTATTCAAAATATTTATAGAATAGAAATAATAATTTTATAAAAATAATATACCTAATAATGATAACGTTTTTAGACTTCTCAAAATTTAATGTTGATAAATTGATTCAAGAATTCTGTCTATACAGGTTGAGAACAAGATTTATTTTTAAGAAGAATAATAGAATTATTTACAATAAAATATAATTTTCATGGATAATATGGCATCTATGTTGATTTTTAACAAATAGTATATAATTTTATTCATTATTAGATAAATAATAGTTATTATGTAAGATATAGAGAATACATGTTAAAGGAGAGATGATCCACTATTACAAATATAGATTCGAAGTGAAATGAATCATTAAAGGTAAAATTTGATGAATAATTTCAACCATTTATTGAATTCCATTAATATTGGGATAAATTAAGTAGTTATATGAAGTATTTTCGGGATTTTATAAAAAAATTGATGGAGTTTACAATGAATTTTACCCAATGAAAATAATTGTAATATTCAAGTAAATTTTTAAACACTATGTTACTATCTTGGAAAGATATAAAAAGTCACATTACACATAAGGATAGATATGTGAGCTTGCATAATAAATGGAAATCTCTTTCACTTTTGTAATATCACTTCTTCATCCACACATACATATTGAATCATTATCATGTCATGAAGATAAATAATCCCACTATAACATTGGGTGATACTTTCAACAAATGGATACATCCCAAATGATGTATTTCATCAATTATCTATAATGTATGTTCAACAAACCACTATGATTAATGTGGTAGTAGATTCACATTAGTAAAAGTTATATATTTATTTTTTATTTGTTTTTAGCTTTGATTCCATTTCAATAATGGTTGATATTGGGATGAAGGTTTCATATTGTTTTTACTGTGTCTATTAAGTGTAAATGGATTGTTATAAACCCCTCAAGGTCAACTAAAAAAATATCTCTAAATCATGTTACCAAACTACTAGAAATATATGCCAAAATACAAAACAACCACACACAAAATTATCAACTTACCATTTAATCAGATAATTAATAAATTCTATATTCACCACTATTGTCAAAATTATATTCATTTTTTCACTTTTCACATTTAATTAGTTTTTTTCTGTTATTTATATTCATTAATGTCTTAAAGTGTTTTATTTGAAAATAAATTTAAAATTAAATCACTAATTAACATATTGATACTAATTTCTTGTCCATTACCCATCATTAATTTTATTTATACAACCATGTTTCATGCAACCTAGAAACGAGGACTCAATCCTAAAAAACCCATCATAATATACCATCAACAACCACAATATCCCATTATAATAGAAACCACACCCATTCCATATCTAAGATTCTAAACCCATCCCCTTTATAAATCACACATCCATACCCCAACTATAATGATAATGAAAAATCATCAACTAAACCCCCACTATCATAGCCACATATTTCACAACCTATAAAATAATCATCACAAACTATAATTATAACCACCCAAAATCTATTATAAAATAACCCAAAAAATAGTGATTGAAAATATTAAACATAGTAGTAAACCACACTAAATAGTCTCCTATTAATCACATATAAGTATTAGTACAACACTATTTCCATAATCAATGGGTGGGGAGGAGAAAAAATATTAACATTCAATTTATTAATGATTTGAATCATTATTGATAATGTTGATATATCACCAAAGGAGGAATTATTTGAATCCTTATATTCATTTAAGCCTTGAATCATTCGAGCCCTTTATTCGAGCCCTATCATTGATCTAGTGTTTAATCAAGATTGGATTAAATGAGGAGGTGCACCGAAAGTAGATGGATTCTATAGAAATAAATGGATATCACGACTACTTCATAACTAATTTTGGGTTTTTAATAGATAAGGAAAATTTTATCATAAAATCCAAAAAAACACAAATAAAGACCCATTTTATCATCACAAAATTTAAACGTGTTGTCAAAATTCATCTTTATTAGTTAATTTTTATCACTAATAAAGATAGATATTTATTAGGGAAAATTATTTTAAATAAAATAATCATTTTTGAGCAGAATTTTTTTGGGAGAATATAACTCTTTATCATCGAAAGTTGATTTTGTGGGAGCTCTAAATTGATGTTTAATTTTTAACTTATTAAGTGCAACAGAGTGGCTGGCCAAGGTTGTCTCTCAAAGGAGGAGGTAAATTAAAACAACTTCTTAATGGTATTATAAAAAAAAGATAATAAAAATAATACATAAAAATGATCTAGATATTTTTATCATTTATAAAATATGTAGAAGTATACTGGAAGGAATTGTTTTTATTTTTTTCAAATAAAATTCGATTAAGAAGACAAAAAAAGAAGATGTGTTTTTAGAAAAAAAAATTGATGTCATAATTGATTGAATTCTACCTATTTATTTTATAATTAAATTTTTTATTTAAATAAATATCCACTAAATTATGATCCTCTAATTTTTTAATCCCTACCCCTACTATAATTAACATTACCATAAAGATAAAATTAATTAAACCCTAGGCTAGCTTCAGAACATACAGTCATGGCACCCTTATTTTATTGATAAACTAAGGATAACATGTGGTTAGTGGTCAATTAGGGTACATATAAAATCTAGAGATGAAAATTAATATATTTTAGTTATTATAATTTAACTCTATAAAATTAACCCATGTGGTCTTGTATTTCCAGTTCAGATCATGTTCTCACAATTCTAACAATAACAAACCTAGTGTGTTTTGTGTTAATTGTTAAATTGCTTGATTAGGTACATTTAAATTAAAATATCAATTAATAGATCATAATATTTTAATTATATTATCTCATTGATTGAAAATAAATAAATTAATAAATAAATTGGTAGATCAATTACAGAAAATAACTACTCCTCCATGTGCTATGTAGCCATCCTAGAAACATATTGCATTTGCAAAGGATTAGAAAGGGTATAATCCCATCTAGTTTCTTATCTTGATTTACAGCCCAAATAGGATGAGTATAAAAGAAAAAAATCGAACAAAATAAAATAAAATAGATGAATATATAATAAATATAAGAGGAACTGAAAGATTATTATGAAAACACAAACATTTTCATATGAGAAGTAGAGGAAGGCTTCGATGATGGGATCCTTTCTTCAAGAGACCCCCCTATGAATAAAAGAAGTTACAGAACCTCCAAGGTGATGATAGTAGTACTATATAACTTCAAAATGGATTCACTTAACTCATTTCATGGACTTGAAAATGGGGTGCCCAAGGTGCCAATTTATAACCCAAATGGGAAGTGGTTTGGGAACCTAGATTTCGAGATGCCAATTGTTTCCCGGTTTTGGGTTGGTAAATGGCCATATCCTAACTTTGAGAAAATATAAAAGTTATAGGAACTAATCATGACTATTTAAATTCAAAATTGGTAATCCAATAGATGATTTAATCATGAGATATGGCCGCAATTCCAAACCAAATTGTTTACTTCATGCAAATTCAGTTCCCTGGAAATATCCATTAGGATGGGCCCTCAAATGGCCGAATTGGGATTGGATTCTTGATATGAGTTATATCCCACTAAATTTTAGATCATCCCAAAACATTTTATAACATTGGGATGCACTAATATTTTTGAATTTTTAAAACAGCGTACAAATGTCCTTGGGCTTCCATGCAGTTTGGCCCAATTTCTTTCAGGATCTTCTCCGACCCTCAAAATCACCTACTCCTACAACCAAATCACCAAAACATTAAAAATTTACCTCTATAATAGTGTCAAAAATTTAATAATTTAATCAAATGGGATGTTAAATTTGAGATAATATACAATATTTTAAATACAAAACAATTTTAGAATAGTGATGTAAGGGGGAAACATAGTAGTGAATCGTGATGAAATCACACCCCACACTTACCCTTTATCACTCCAATGAAAAAACCTCATTTAATTTATTCTAAAACATTGTGACAAGATATTCATGTAAATATTTTTTAATCCACACTATAAATATAGGAAATGTTATAATCCCATCAAGGGACAATATCAAAAAAAATTAATGTCACTGTCTCATCAAATATATCAAAACAGAATCCTGCGAGATTAATGACAATAATCATATAAAAACAATTGATGGGTATATTATGAAATTAATTCGAAACATGTGTTGGTTACAACCATTTCAAGCTCATATCTCAACCTTTTTTTAAGTATATTCTAGTCTTATAAAATAAATCTTCTCACCTAGTTTAATTCACTGAACCTGTTCAACAATCATTTGCAATCAAATTTCACCACTCCCGTCATTTTTTATGTTTTTCTTGGAATAAATCTCACACTCATCTCTCAACCCGTGTTTGATCTCCCCATGACACTAGTTGCAATAGTTATAACATGATCAAAGGTCGAGAAAGAGTGGGTTTTGACCTTCCAAAGACACAACCAATATTTTTTATTTTTTTAGGGCATAAAATAGTCCAATAAATTGTACACTTTCATAGGTCAATTTTGTGCAATAATAAAATTGATCTAAAGAGAAATGGACTTATGGACCAACATTTGATATAAGATAAAAAAATTTACCTAACTTTTCTATACCATCAATTGAGTAAGAAATATTTCAAAATTCATTTTTGAGTGAATGGTTGTGTGGATATATCCATGAAATAATTTACCATGAACAAAAATCACTAATAATAGTGTAAAAATAAATAATGTTTTATAATAACACAAACAATCATATTATTTCCAACTTGCATTTATATAAAAATCAACCATTAAGGATGAAATATTTCTCATTATTATCTTTATACCCATGAATTTTAAAAACAATAATTTTACATATGTTCCACATTATAATGTTACATGATATCAAATTCTTATTTTCTTTTATAATTTAATAGAAAACATAATATAAAACACACAAAAAAGAAAAAATTAAATAATCCTAAAAAACTTCACTAAAATATTGTCCCCTCCCCCTCAATTAAAATATTAAATTATCCTCAAAGTGAACCATGAGATTATATGTGCACATGAAGTAAAATTTTTAAATTGTTAAAATAATATAAAAGTGAAAGGGATAGGAACATCATAATATTTTCAAGTGATGATGGGGTCATGCAGTGTGGCGAAATCAACTACATTAGTAGAAATTACCTCAATGTATTGCATCTAACATTTCCCCTTGACTGTAACGCTTATTCTAGTGTCCTGTTATGTGATATCCACTGCACGATAAGGAAAAAACATTAGATAAAATATAAGGACCTAACCATCTGGAACACAACTTACCCGACATCATCTTTAGTCCTGAACTATAGAGTAGGAATTTCTCTCCACCATGAAACTCCAATTGTTGGATCATTCTATCATGAATTTCATTTGATCTTTATCTATAGAGCCTTAATTTTACATATTATGACAATTTAATCTCATTAAGCTCATGAATTTACAGTGTCAATTGAATTACATCTTGGACCAAATCCATGTTGCATTTATTTATAGCCCAATATTCCTTATTCTTGAATTCTACTGAGAGATGAAATGATTTCCCAAAAATAATCCAAAATTGGGACATGATTATGGGTGTCTTTAATGCTTTCCTATAATCCCACAACACACCATACAATTTAATTCACATATCCTTCAAATTCTCCGGCAAGGTTTTCACTGAATTTTTTTTAACTGTCAATTCGAAACCTCAGGCTGAACATTTTTTTAGGGGTGGTATGGTGTTGATGTTTTTTGTGTAACTCCATATATATGTAGGAAGGAATCCATGTTCCAATTACAATTGTATGTCCCTTGGAAACTAATTATGGAATGTGTTACTACAAACCTACAAAAAATATTTGTCTTGACAAAGTCCAGTAAATCATGAGATTCATCAGTTCTGGTGGCCTTAGACTCCACCCATTTACTCAAATAATCAGTAATAGCCATAATATAGAAAACAAAATGAATTAGGAAATGGACCCATAAAATTGATGACACATAAATAAAAAATCTCCCAAAATAATATGGGTTTTGGGGTATCTTGTGTATCCTAGAAATGTTCCCTATGTTTTTCCATCATGATAAAGAATTACAAAACACATGAGAATCAATAAATAAGCTAGGAAAATATAATCCAAAGTCTAATAATTCATTAGTTGTTTTTGGGGTCCAATGTGTCTTCCATATGAATGTGTATGGAAGAAATGGATAATAGACTCAAAACCGGGATCAAGAACACACCTCTTAATAACCTAATCATGACACATTTACCATAGATAGGGATCATCCTAAACCTAAAATCATAACTCATTTTTTATTTTTTGACTTCATTTTTCTTTAAATTGGTATAAATTTTAGAGTCACCAGGGAATTTAACTAATTTATCATACTAAGGATTCGTACCTGATATGGAATAAAGATACTCATCAAGGAAAGTGTCCTGAAGTGGTTCCTAATCCAAGGTGTCATCCTCTAATGTGTGAGTAATCCTACTCATGTTTTACACCACCAAGTACCCTAACCCCTTGTTACCATTTATCTAAATATCAATTTCACGAAGAAGAAGCATCCATCATATGACTCTATGAATAGTTTCTAGAGTTTTAAAGAGGTACCTCAGAGCTACATGGTCAGAAGAAAACAACTATATTAATGAGTAATAAATATGAATAAAATTTATCTAAAGAAAAAATGATGGTTGGAAAATCCTTTTTTGTGGTTGTGTACATTGATTAAGATGAGTCCTATGTTCTTGAGTCATATGAAATAACATGTGAACGTCCTTCCACCCTATGAGATAAGCCATCTCTAACCACAAAGTTTGATGTGTCAAACATAATCTCAAATAGAATGTCCCACCATGGGAGATATATTATTGGTGGAGTTGTCAGACAGTATTTCAGATCATTAAAGGAAGTCCTGCAATAATCATCAAATATAAAATCAAAATCATTTTTATGTAATCATGACATAGGGAGAGGAATTTTACTAAAATCGTTGATGAAGCATCAATAAAATACTACATTCCATAGGAATGATCTAACATCATACACAAATGAGGGATAGGGTATGGTTGAAATAACAACTACCTTAGATCTATCATCCTCTATCACATGTTTTGACACAAAATGCCCTAAGACAATCTTATGTTTGACAATGAAATGACACTTTTCAATGTTCGAGACATGATTCATCTCAATATAGGTATTCAACACCTTTCCCAATCTAAATATAAATTCTTCAAAAGATGATCCATACATTGTAATGTAATCCATAAATACCTCCACATTGGTCTCAATGAAATAGGAAAAAATACCCAGCATGCATCTATAGAAGGTATCTGGGGTGTTGAATAGTAAAAATTGCATCCTTTTGTCGGAAAATGTGCTAAATATACAACTTAATGTTATCTTCTACTGATCTTCTAGGGATATAGGAACCTAAAATTATTCAAAAAATCCATCCAAGAAAATATAATGTGTCTTCCAAACTATTCTTCCAAGAATTTGATCAATTAAAGGAGGGAGAAATGGTCTATGTGAGTGGATTGATTTAGTTTCCTATAATTAATAAATACACACCAACTAATTTGAACCCTCATTGGTACTAATTCCTATAACACCCCAAGATTTCATAGTGTGTTATTTCTTCAAAATAATACAATAACTTGCACTACACGCAACACCAAGTTCAAGCACACCATGACTTACCAAACAAGCCGTTCAAAAGAGGTTATGAATAGTATTAACTAAATTTTAAACTTTATATAATCCTTATAATTTTGGAATCCATATTATGTGTTTCTTAGACATAATGTAAGAACAAATTCATTTTCAGTATTGCACTTTTACCAAATTTTAATAGTGAACCCATTTTAAGACCTCAAAAAATTTAAAATGAAACATCCCAAGCTTCCACGGTATGCTTTCCTTTGAATAATACAGTAGCGTGTGTTGTACGCAACTTCGAGTTCTAACACACACCACAACCAATCAAACTAGCCGTTATGAATAGTAATACCTACTTTTTTGAAATTATATATATTTTATATTTTAAAATGGACTTAATTTTTGGATTCGGAGTATTGAATTTAGGCTAAGGTGAAATTTTGGTACTTTTCAGATAACTTTAATATTTTGATGAATAGTGAAAATTACTAAATTTTAATTAAAAACAACTTTTTAAATCAAAATAATTAATGGTGATAAATTATGAATTTGAGTGGTTTTAAATTATAATTAGAATATATTTTTACCATTTTATCTAATGGTGTTCATTATAATTAATTTCACTTCGAAATTGGATCTAAACTATAGTCAATCTTTTGATATATATTGTTTCTTAAAAACACGCTATTTGTTGTGACAACGGGAATTAATTATAAAATTAATTAATGCAACTTATATATTTGGAATATTGTAAAAAAGATATCATTTTTGAATTTGTAATATCAATTATAGCTTAGGGTGAAATTTTGGCATTGTACTGAAAAACTTCAATTTTTTATGAATAGTGAAACTACTAAGTGGTAGTTAAAAAAACTGAATTTTTCATAAAACATAATTTTACCCCTTCTGTGAATGGAATTTCAAAAATCTGAGAGACACTGTTAATATCAAGAAGTAAAATGTGGTTCAATGAGATGAAAATAATTTTTGGTGAATAGTAACTTTTTTCTTTTATTTACCACGGTTAAAAGTAAATAGGGTAATTAAGGGTAAAAATGATATTAATATTACCCTAACACATGTCCTAATTCTATTGGACAAGTGTATCTCGACCAAAAACAACCTTAGGAGTAAAATATTATCATTTAGTTCCACTTGGATTAGATTAGGACATTTATTATTATTTAATTCAAAGAAGAGTTAAAAGAGTTAAAATCAATGTTTATTACTAAAACATTTTTAATATAGGGTTATATATAAGATAAACTCTATTTTAAATATTCATTAGAAAGATAAAAATATTTCCTACATAAGGATATTTTATTTAAAATTTCTATACTTTAAATAATGTAATTTACTTATGACACAATGATGATGCAGTAATTACCATAATAGTGAAAAATTAAAATAATTGATATTATAAATACACAAATAAATATAATTTGAGACTTTTTAGGAATTACACTAATTTTCTAGTTTATTATGACATGTTTGGATTGATTCAATTAACATTGTTCTAAGTAATCATTCTGTTAAGATTTTTACAAAAATCAATTATTGAATAGTGTATAAATTGACATAAAAGAGTTTTTGAAACAAATATTATATTATTAATTGATATTAAATTCCTAAAAATCTAATGATAGTCCAAGAGACTTATATCATGATAGTTTCATCATTAATGGACCACTTGGGGGTCTCTTGGATGTATAAGGTAAGTTTATTAAACATATAATATAAAAATACAAAGAGACATTGTAAAAGTGAAACTAATTAACTTGGAGTTAATACTTAAAGATAAGGTTAATATAATGAACCAAACCTGTATAAATTCTATTGGATGAGAGGTTTTCGACCTATCCCAACCTTAATATTTAAATAATAAACTTTGAATCCATTATAAACCGAATATGAATTTATTATAAATTAATATTTCTAGCTTTTCCAAAGGTTCCCCTCACCCCTCTTATAAAAGGGAACTCCTCCTTCTCATTTCTTCACACCTTCAAAGCCTTTTGGTTCGGCCATACTCTGACCAAATACTCTCCCAACTTCCCTCACTACACACTAGAGGCCTTAGTTTGATCATAAAGCCAACCTAAGGAGCCCTTTTGATCAAATCAAAAGGAAGAACCCGAAGAAAAGGTAATGTTTTCACCACCCCTTTCCAAGTTCCGTTCTTCATCCACTTATTCTTTCATTGTTATTACCATTCTAAAATAATAACTCCAGTTTCTTATATATACTGTGATGTTATTATAAATATGGTACAACCATATTCAGTATTCTATCCACCCTTTGAATAACATGTCACCATACATGCGTATGTACGGCTTACCGTATCCACGTTGTGGTGTAATTGTTATTCAATATATTATTATTTGGATGGGTATAATAATGATGTGTAACTCATGTAAATAATAAATATAACATGTTAATGATTCTGTATATATGATATACCATCCATTTATATATTATTTTAATATCAAAATAATGATATTGTCGCTCGTGCCTACGTACGGACTACCGTCTCCACAAACGCGATGAGATTCATTCTCTATCGTTTCCATTCAAGTATAATTATCATTTGATGATTTAAAAAAGATGTTTAAGGACTTGATATCATTCTGGATATTAATAAGATACATCCTATCGATAAAAAACATGGATTTTGTAACAAAACATATAAAAGAAAACGAGTAAGTTAACACCTGAAATGACGATAATTCTAAGATATTATTAACAAATAAATGTTAAAAGATCATATATGATATCATATTAATATATATGATTCATGTATAATTTAATAACAATTATTTCACCATTATATAGGAGTTTAACCTATCCCAACCAAGGAAAAGTACAAGGTAAGGGTTATTTCACAATCTCTTCATTATCCGAGGTTGTTTATACGTAATAATCTACTGGGATCTCTTTATCATCCACATCCATGTTTCTTAAAAATGTATTTCCAAACATTTTTACTATTTACAAGAATATGGGTTAAAGTCATTAATACCTTGTTTGACTTTTTATAAGAGGTTTATAAAGGAATATTTCCATCATTTTCCAAACAAGGTGCTTTTTAACCTTTTCGACAAAATTAAGGTAAGAATGTTCTTTTTAACTTATACGGCAGGTGCGGCTATTTTCCGCCATTATAAAATCGTCGAAGCTTCCCTTACAAGTTTATAAGAATATTTTCAAATAAAATGTTTTATTTTATAAATATATGAATCTTAAATTATTTCAAAATAGAAAGTGATATTTCTCTAAAAAGAGTTTTGATTTCATCTATGTCAACATCCTTTGATGGATTTTATGCTTATTTGAAGTTGATTTATTATGATACAATACTTCTCTATTGTATTGAAGTTTTTGTGATATGTTTGACTGTGGATGTTCTATTTTTATACCATTCATGGTTTATGGTGAAAGTATTGACATTTCGTATGCTAGTTTTAATACGAATGTTTATGTTATGTTTAAACCTTTTCATATGGGAATGCATTGGACTTAATATGTGACGGGTGGAGCCCGCTATAGCTCCTAGATGCATCGGTAGGTCTCATGAGACAAACTAGTGTCTTGGCACAAGGCCTTGGAAAAATATTATTTGTAGTCTTAGCACGAGGCCTTGGCTATGTGGTTATGATAGTCTGGCATTATGCATTCCATCATTATGAAAGTGGTTATTGATATTGCATGTGATTATTCGATTATTAGAATATCCATGTGAGTAAGTAAATGGAATTATTTAATTTTACTTTTTCCATACTATGTTGAAGTTCAAGTTTAAAAGGCTTTTGTTTTAGGTATACATTTCCTTAAATGTTTATGCTTATTTTTGAAAGTTTCCAATATATTGTTATCCTTACTGGACATTTGAGATCACCCCTTTTCTATGTTTTATTTTTCCCAGGATGTGAAGAAGTAAGTTATGAATGACCTGCAAGGATTGTATATGGGGATATGAGTGTGGAATATGGAGACTATGTTGTTATAGTAGTTTTTCACTTTGTGATGTAATGTAAAACATTATGAATATATCTAGTGTTTCCAAGGCTACTAAACCAATAGGTCTTCCAAGATTTGATTTTCCTGTGATCATGCCAATGTAATGTAATAATGCACCAACTCTGGATAACTAGGGTTGGGGCATTACGGTTGGTATCAGAGGAAGTTTATTACAAACCTTGGTAGCTAGATTTAGATAAACTCTGATTAGAGCACGTAGACCTAAGATGAACATTGAGGATTAGTATGTAAGAACTTCCTAGAATTTTGGTATTGTAGAGATTTTTTGAGTTTTCCAAGGAATACATCCCTGTCTGGATACGAGCAGGTAGAAGCGGCTCTGGCACAGATGTACCTTGGGGTTAAACCCGAAAACACCGCTTTGAGCTAGACTCGAACGGGAACTGGTGCACGACAACTCGCCTTGCTGCACTCTTGTTTACGAAACTCCCGGGGGATATTCTTAGGATAACTCTCATTTTATTTATAAATAATTATGAAGGGTTTATGTGGATTTACTTCCTCAAAGGGGAAATTTTTATGATTATGGATTATATCCATAAACTATTTAATCTATGTTATGTGCCTTACAAATTTGGGATTAGGTATTTTTATTCATAAAAAAATCTAGTGTATGCCATCGTATAGAAATGGTGCCTATTAGAAGGAATGAGAACTCCAGCAATGAACATGATCCAAAGAGAAAGAAGGATCATATTTTTCATGGTCTTAAGCCAGAATTTTTAAGAGAAATAGTCTCCCATGTATTATCATCCTATGAAGAAATAATATCATGTGTTGATAAGATAAGTAAAGATTTTACTGAGTCCTATGGATTTGAAGGGAAGCAAGAGAAGAAAAGGATGGAAGAGAGAATGATGGATAAAGGGAAGAGGGAAAATAAGAATTTTCCCATATGTGATAACTGTGGGAAGAAACACCCTGGAACATGTCTGAAAGAAATGGGAGTTGGTTATAAGTGTGGAGGAAAAGGGCACAAACTACGTGACTGCAAGGGTAAGAAATTGGTTTCAAATTTACAATGCTTCCTTTGCAAGGAGTTTGGACACTACGCAAACCTATGTCCCAGTCATCAGACTATGCCGCAAATGATGTTATTGGATAATAATCAAGTTATGATACTACCACAGATGACGAGAAATGATTAGAGTTCTTATGTTGATTATCTCATTTGATTATTGTATCAACAATGAACTTGTTATAATAATTATGGAGTATATAAGGATTGTACTGTAGTACTATTTCATTAAGGACTTGAGATTGTGTGGAACAAAGAAAAGTGACTCAATAGCAGGTTAAATTTTTGGAAAATATATGGTTGAGAGAAAGATAAACCATAATACGGTTCTGATACCGAAGTAGTGATTTTAGAATAATACATGATTGATTTGGATAAATTATATTGGATATTATTGAATACCTTAAAGATGATTAATGATTTGTATATTCCATTATTATTGGGGTTTAAAACATTTTTGGATTGATGAAGTATATCCAGCATTCTATATGGAATAAGGGAGAATGAATGTAATCAATAAGTATTATGGTAATTCAGGATGTTTCAGTGTTTTAAATGAATACATGATGAAGGTATTCATATGCTATTACGGGGTAAAAATGATCTACATTAAGTTTTCCTTCCTTATAAATATTGGACTGTGAGTTTGGACAGAAGTATTTTGGATAAATTCTAGTTTGAGATTAATTTTTGATTGCCATAAAAGGACAACCCAGAGGTCGGGCAGCAACCCATCGCGACCGGCAAGGCCGCGAGACTTGAACCCGCAACCGAAGGGCGACAATGGTATATCACCGACAACTGGCCCACAAGATGTCCTGGATTAAATAATGAAGATTTTTTAAAAGATCTGGTAGATGAATTATAAATTCGTTTATTTTGGAACCCTGTATGAATAGTATAAATAGAATTTTTTTATGAGTGAATGATGAGTTTGTGGTAGAAATTTATTAATGGATAAAACTCTAATTATAAAGTAAGTATATGCCCTTATGATCTTAGCCATTCTAATAAATAAATTCCTCAACATTAAGAAAAGGAACATAGAACAAAAATGTTGTCCTATATGGTACCTTAAATCATCACTAATTTATGGCTTTGGGATTGTTGGCCTTTTCATAGCCATGTTCTCTACCACTCTCCATCAGATAATTGATGGTTATATTTCTCCTCCATATCCATATTTTCCTACATGGAACCCTAGTATGTTTTATTTTCGGTAATCTTCATACTTTCCACTCTTTATTTTAAATAGAGGCCTCATTAATTCATTTTTCGATGTGGGATTTCAACTAAGATATTTTGAAACGTCAAAAATGTGTTATCCTAATACCTTATGTTTTTTTGAATCGATGGTATTTTAAATCATCGTAGATTGATGAATTTAAGGACCTCAATTTTAGACTTGTTTGTGATTGATGACCTCAATCACTACCTATAAATATTTACGTTTCTCCTCCAATTATATGTCTCTAATTGCCACCAATGTTCTTCTAATCAAGATCATAATTTGGTGGTGACCCTTTCATTTCTATTTTCCTCATATAAAGACTAAATTTTAGTAACCCAATTTCCGATGTGGGTTTTCCCACAATGATATTTTTTCTTTTCAACCTTTTATTTTCAAAGAACAATTTCAAATTGTGAGGATGCAATTTATCGAAGGAGGGGAGAATGTAACACCCCATGATTTCATAGTGTGTTATTTTTTCAAAATAATACAATAACTTTCACTACACGCAACACCGATTTCAAGCACACCATGACTTACCAAACAAGCCGTTCAAAAAAGGTTATGAATAGTATTAACTAAATTTTAAACTTTATATAATCCTTATAATTTTAGAATCCATATTATGAGTTTCTTAGACATAATTTAAGAACAAATTCAATTTCAATATTGCACTTTTACCAACTTTTAATAGTGAACCCTTTTTAAATACAATATTTTAAACTTTTTGACTAAATGGGGACATCAAAAAATTTAAAATGAAACATCCCAAGCTTCAACGGTACGCTTTCCTTTGAATAATACAGTAGCGTGTATTGTACGCAACTTTGAGTTCTAACACACACCACAACCAATCAAACTAGCCGTTATGAATAGTAATTCCTAATTTTTGAAATTATATATATTTTATATTTCAAAATGGACTTCATTTTTGGATTCATATTATTGAATTTAGCCTAAGGTGAAATTTTTGTACTTTTCTGATAACATTAATTTTTTGATGAATAGTGAAAATTATTAAATTTTAATTAAAAACAACTTTTTTAATCAAAATAATTAATGGTGATAAATTATGAATTTGAGTGGTTTTAAAGTATAATTATAATATATTTTTACCATTTTATCCAATGGTGTTCATTATAATTAATTTCTCTTCGAAATTGGACCTAAACAATTGTCAATCTTTTGATATATATTGTTTCTTAAAAACACGCTATTTGTTGTGACAATAGGAATTAATTATAAAATTAATTAATGCAACTTATATGTTTGGAATTTTGTAAAATAGATATCATTTTTGAATTTGGAATATCAATTATAGCTTAGGGTGAAATTTTTGCATTGTTCTGAAAAACTTCAATTTTTGATGAATAGTGAAACTATTAAGTGGTAGTTAAAAAAACTGAATTTTTCATAAAACATAATTTTACCGCTTCTGTGAATGGAATTTCGAATATCCAAGAGACACGGTTAATATCAAGAAGTAAAATTTGGTTCAATGAAATGAAAATAATTTTTGGTGAATAGTAACTTTTTACTTTTATTTACCACGGTTAAAAGTAAATAGGGTAATTAAGGGTAAAAATGATATTAATATTACCCTAACACATGTCCTAATTCTATTGGCCAAGTTTATCTCGACCAAAAACAACCTTAGGAATAAAATATTATCATTTAGGTCCACTTGGATTAGATTAGGACATTTATTATTATTTAATTCAAAGAAGAGTTAAAAGAGTTAAAATCAAAGTGTATTTCCTAAAACATTTTTAATATAGGGTTATACATAAGATAAATTCGATTGTAAATATTCATTAGAAAGATAAAAATATTTATTACATAAGTATATTTTATTAATAATTTTTATACTTTATATAATTTAATTTACTTATGACACAATGATGATGCCGTAATTACCATAGTAGTAAATAATTAAAATAATTGATATTATAAATACACAAATAAATATAATTTGAGACTTTTTAGGAATGAAAAAAAATTTCTAGGTTAATATGACATGTTAGGATTGATTCAATTAACATTGTTCGAAGTAATAATTCTGTTATGAATTTTACAAAAATCACTTATTGGATAGTGTCAAAATTGACATAAAAGAGTTTTTAAAACAAATATTATATTATTAATTGATATAAAATTCCTAAAAATCTAATGTTCGGCCAGGAGACTTATATCATGATAGCTTCATCATTAATGGACCACTTGGGGGTCTCTTGGATGTATATGGTAAGTTTATTAACAATATAATATAAAAATACAAAGAGACATTGTAAAAGTGAAACTAATTAACTTAGAGTTAATACTTAATGATAAGGTTAATATAATGACCTAAACCTCTCTAAATTCTATTGGATGAGTGTTTTTTGACATATCCCCACCTTAAAATTTAAATAATCAACTTTGGAGCCATTTTAAACCGAATATGAATTTATTATAAATTAATATTTCTAGCTTTTCCAAAGGTTCCCCTCACCCTTCTTATAAAAGGGAACTCCTCCTTATCATTTCTTCACTCCTTCAAAGCCTTTTTGTTCGGCCAAACTCTATCCCAATACTCTACCAACTTCCCTCAATACAACCTAGTGGCCTTAGTTTGATCAGAAAGCCAACCTAAGGTGCCCTTTTGATCCAATCAAAAGGAAGAACCCGAAGAAGAGTTAATGTTTTCAGCAACCCTTTTCAAGTTCCTTTCTTCTTCCACTTCTTCTTTCTTTGTTATTACCATTATAAAATAATAACTCCAGTATCTTATATATACTGTGATGTTATTATAAATATGGTACAACCATATTCAGTATTCTATCCACCCTTTGAATAACATGTCACCATACGTGCGTACGTACGACTTACCGTCTCCAAGTCGTGGTGTAATTGTTATTCAATATATTATTATTTGGATGGGTATAATAATGATGTGAAACTCATTTAAATAATAAATATAACATGTTATTGATTCTGTATATATGATATACCAACCATTTATATATTATTTTATTATCAAAAGAATGATATTGTCACTCGTGCATACGTACGGACTACCGTCTCCACGAACGCAATGAGATTCATTCTCCATCGTATCCATTCAAGTATAATTATCATTTGATGATTTAAAAATGATGTTTAAGGACTTGATATAATTCTGTATATGAATAAGATACAACTTATCCATAACAAACACTGCTTATGTAACAAAAAATATAAAAGAAAACGAGTAAGTTAACACCTGAAACGACGATTATTCTAAGATATTATTAACAAATCAATGTTAAAAGATCATATATGATATCATATTAATATATATGATTCTTGTATAATTTAATAACAATTATTTCACCATTATACAGGAGGTTAACCTACCCCAACCAAGGAAATGTACATGTTAAGGGTTATTTCACATTCTCTTCATTATCCGAGGTTGTTTATACGTAATAATCTACTGGGATCTCTTTATCATCCACATCCATGTTTCTTAAAAATGTATTTCAAATTTTTTTTACTATTTACAAGTATATGGGTTAAAGTCATTTATTCCTTGTTTGACTTTTTATAAGGGTTTTATAAAAGAATCTTTCCGTCATTTTCCAAACAAGGTTCTTTTTAACCTTTTCGACAAAATTAAGGTAAGAATGTTTTTTTAACTTAAACGGTGGGTGCGGCTATTTTCCGCCGTTATAAAAACGTCGAAGCTTCCCTTACAAGCTTATAATAATATTTTCAAAGAAAATGTTTTATTTTATAAATATATGACTCTTAAATTATTTCAAAATAGAATGAGATATTTCTCTAAAAAGAGTTTTGATTTCATCTATGTCAACATCCTTTGATGAATTTTACGCTTATTTGAAGTTGATTTATTATGATACAAAACTTCTATATTGTATTGATGGTTTTGTGATATTTTTGACTATGGATGTGCTATTTTTATACCATTCATGGTTTATGGTGGAAGTATTGACATTTGGTATGCTAGTTTTAATACGCATGTTTATGTTATGTTTAAACTTTTTCATATGGGAATGCATTGGACTTAATATGTGACGGGTGGAGCCCGCTATAGCTCCTCGATGCATCGGTAGGTCTCATGAGACAAAATAGTGTCTTGGCACACGGCCTTGGCAAAATCTTATTTGTAGTCTTGGCACGAGGCCTTGGCAATGTGGTTATGATAGTCTGGCATTATGCATTCCATCATTATGAAAGTGGTTATTGATATTGCATGTGATTATTCGATTAGTAGAATATCTATGTGAGTAAGTAAATGGAATTATTTCATTTTACTTTTGCCATACTATGTTGAAGTTCAAGTTTAAAAGGCTTTTGTTTTAGTTATACATTGCCTTAAATGTTTATACTTATTTTTGAAAGTTTCTAATATATTGTTATCCTTACTGGGCATTTGAGCTCATCCCTTTTCTATGTTTTATTTTTCCCAGGATGTGATGAAATAAGTTATGAATGACCTACAGGGATTGTATGTGGGGATATGAGTGTGGAATATGGAGACTATGTTGTTATAGTAGTTTTTCACTTTGTGATTTAATGTAAAACTTTATGAATATATCTAGTGTTTCCAAGGCTACTAAACAAATCAGTCTTTCGAGATTTGATCTTTCTTGTGATAATGCCAATGTATTGTAATAATGCACCGACTCTGGGTAACTAGGGTCGAGGAGTTACAATTGGTATCAGAGGAAGTTTAGTACAAACCTTGGAATCTAGATTTAGATAAACTCTGATTAGAGCACGTAGACCTAAGATGATCTTTGAGGATTAGTATAAATGAACTTCTAGAATTTTGGTATTGTAGAGATTTTGTGAGTTTTCCGAGCAATACATCTATGTCTGGATACGAGCAGGTAGAGGCGGCTCTGGAACAGATGTACCTAGGGGTAAAACCCACAAACACCGCTTTGAGCTAGACTCGAACAGGAACTGGTGCACGACAACAGGCCTTGCTGCACTCTTGGTTACAACACTCCAGGGGGATATTCTTAGGATAACTCTCATTTTCTTTACAAATCATTATGAAGGGTTTATGTGGATTTACTTCCTCAAAGGAGAAATTTTTATGATTATGGATTATATCCATAAACTATTTAATTTATGTTATGTGTCTTACATGTTTGGGATTAGGTATTGTTATTCATAAACTAATCTAGTGTATGCCATTGTTTAGAAATGGTGCCCAGTAGAAGGAATGATAACTCCAGCAATGCACATGATCCAAATATAAAGAAGGATCATATCTTTCATGGTCTTATGCCAGAATTTATAAGAGAAATAGTCTTCCATGTAAGATCATCATATGAAGAAATAATATCATGTGTTGATAAGATATGTAAATATTTTACAAAGTCATATGGATTTGAATGGAAGCAAGAGAAGAAAAGGATGGAAGAGAGAACGATGGATAAAGGGAAGTGGGAAAATAAGAATTTTCCCATATGTGATAACTGTGGGAAGAAACACCCTGGAACTTGTCTGAAAGAAATGGGAGTTTGTTATAAGTGTGGAGGAAAAAGGCACAAAGTACGTGACTGCAAGGGTACGAAAATGGTTTCAAATGTACAACGCTTCATTTTCAAGGAGTTTGGACACTACGCGAACATATGTCCCAGTCATGAGACTATTCCGCAAATGATGCTATTGGATAATAATCAAGTTATGATACTACCACAGATAAAGAGGAATGATTAGAGTTCTTATGTTGATTATGTCATTTGAGTGTTGTATCAACAATGTACTTGTTATAATAATTATGGAGTATATAAGGATTGTACTGCAGTAATATTTCATTAAGGACTTGAGATTGTACGAAACAAAGAAAAGTGACTCAATAGCAGGTTAAATTTTTGAAAAATATATGGTTGAGAGAAAGATAAACCATAATATGGTTCTGATACCGAGGTAGTGATTTTAGAATAATACAGGATTGATTTGGCTAAATTATATTGGATATTCTTGACTACCTTGAAGCTGATTAATGATTTGTATATTCCATCATTATTGGGGTTTAAAACATTTTTGGATTGATGAAGTATATCCAGCATTCTATATGGAATAAGGGAGCTTGAATGTAATCAATAAGTATTATTGTAATTCAGGATGTTTCAGTGTTTTAAAAGAATACATGATGAAGGTATTCATATGCTATTACGGGGTAAAAAGGATCTACATTAAGTTTACCTTCCTTATAAATATTTGACAGTGAGTTTGGACAGAAGTATTTTGGATAAATTCTAGTTTGAGATTAATTTTTGATTGCCATAAAAGGACTACCCAGAGGTCGGGCGGCAACCCGTCACGATCGGCAAGGCCGCGAGACCTGAACCCGCAACCGAAGGGCGACAAGGGTGTATCACCTACCACTGGCCCACGAGATATCCTGGATTAAATAATTTAGTTTTTTTTAAAAATCTGGTAGATTAATTATAAATTCTTTTATTTTGGAACCCTGTACGAATAGTATAAATAAATTTTTTTATGAGTGAAAGATGAGTTTGTGGTAGACATTTATTAATGGATAAAACTCCAATTATAAAGTAAGTATATCTCCTTGTGATCTTAGCCAATCTCATAAATAAATTCCTCAACATTAAGAAAAGGAACTTAGAAAAAAAATGTTGTCCTAGATGGTACCTTAAATCATCACTAATTTATGGATCTGGGATTGTTGGCCTTTTCATATCCATGTTCTCTACCACTCTCCATCAGATAATTGATGGTTATATTTCTCTTCCATATCCATATTTTCTTACATGTAACTCTAGTATGTGTTATTTTTGGTAATCTTCATACTTTCCACTCTTTATTTTAAATAGAGGCCTCATTAATTCATTTTTTGATGTGGGATTTTAACTAAGATATTTTGAAACATCAAAAAAGTGTTATCCTAATACCTAATGTTTTTTTGAATCGATGGTATTTTAAATCATCGTAGATTGATGAATTTAAGGACCTAAATTTTAAACTTGTTTGTGATTGATGACCTCAATCACTACCTATAAATATTTATGTTTTTCCTCCAATTATATGTATCTAATTGCCACCAATGTTCTCCTAATCGAGATCATAATTTGGTGGTGACCCTTTCATTTCTCTTTTCCTCAAATTAAGACTAAATTTTAGTAACCCAATTTCCGATGTGTGATTTCCCACAAAGATATTATTTATTTTCAACCTTTTATTTTCGAAGAACAATTTCAAATTGCGAGGACGCAATTTATTGAAGGAGGGGAGAATGTAACACCCCAAGATGTCATAGTGTGTTATTTCTTCAAAATAATACAATAACTTGCACTACACGCAACACCGAGTTCAAGCACACCATGACTTACCAAACAAGACGTTCAAAAGAGGTTATGAATAGTATTAACTAAATTTTAAACTTTATATAATCCTTATAATTTTAGAATCCATATTATGAGTTTCTTAGACATAATGTAAGAACAAATTCATTTTCAGTATTGCACTTTTACCAACATTTAATAGTGAACCCTTTTTAAATACAATATTTTGAACATTTTGACTAAATGGGGACATCAAAAAATTTAAATTGAAACATCCCAAGCTTCCACGGTACGCTTTCCTTTGAATAATACAGTAGAGTGTGTTGTACGCAACTTCGAGTTCTAACACACACCACAACCAATCAAACTAGCCGTTATGAATAGTAATACCTACTTTTTGAAATTATATATATATTATATTTCAAAATGGACTTCATTTTTGTATTCGGAGTATTGAATTTATGCTAAGGTGAAATTTTGGTACTTTTCAGATAACTTTAATATTTTGATGAATAGTGAAAATTACTAAATTTTAATTAAAAACAACTTTTTTAATCAAAATAATTAATGGTGATAAATTATGAATTAGAGTTTTTTTAAAGTATAATTAGAATATATTTTTACCATTTTATCAAATGGTGTCCATTATAATTAATTTCACTTCGAAATTCGACCTAAACAATTGTCAATCTTTTGATATATATTGTTTCTTAAAAACATGCTATTTGTTGTGAGAGCGGGAATTAATTATAAAATTAATTAATGAAACATATATGGTTGTAATTTTTTAAAATAGATATAATTATTGAATTTGGAATATCAATTATATCTTAGGGTGAAATTTTGGCATTGTTCTGAAAAACTTCATTTTTTGATGAATAGTGAAACTACTAAGTGGTAGTTAAAAAAACAGATTTTTTAATAAAACTTAATTTTACCACATCTGTGAATGGAATTTCGAAAATCCGAGAGACACGGTTAATATCAAGAAGTAAAATGTGGTTCAATGAGATGAAAATATTTTTTGGTGAATAGTAAATTTTTACTTTTATTTACCACAGTTAAAAGTAAATAGGGAAATTAAGGGTAAAAATGATATTAATATTACCCTAACACATGTTATAATTCTATTGGACAAATGTATCTAGACCAAAAACAACCTTAGGAATAAAATATTATCATTTAGGTCCACTTGGATTAGATTATGACATTTATTATTATTTAATTCAAAGAAGAGTTAAAGGAGTTAAAATCAATTTTTATTTACTAAACAATTTTTAATATAGGGTTATGCATAAGATAAATTCGGTTGTAAATATTCATTAGAAATCTAAAAAGATTTACTACATAAGGATATTTTATTTATAATTTTTAGACTTTAAATACTTTAATTTACTTATGACACAATGATGATAATGTAATTACAATAATAGTGAAAAATTAAAATAATTGATATTATAAATACACAAATAAATATAATTTGAAACTTTTTATGAATTACACTAATTTTATAGGTTAATATGAAATGTTTGGATTGATTCAATTAACTTTTTTAGAAGTAATAATTCTGTTATGATTTTTAAAAAAATCAATTATTGAATAGTGTCAAAATTGACATAAAAGAGTTTTTAAAACGAATATTATATTATTAATTGATATTAAATTCCTAAAAATATAAGGATCGGCCAAGAGATTTATATCATGATAGTTTAATCATTAATGGGCCACTTGGGGGTCTCTCGGATGTATATGGTATGTTAATTAACCATATAATATAAAAATACAAAGAGACATTTTAAAAGTGAAACTAATTAACTTAGAGTTAATACTTAAAGATAAGGTTAATATAATGACCCAAACCTGTCTAAATTCTATTGGTTGAGTGGTTTTTGACCTATCCCCGCCTTAAAATTTAAATAATCAACTTTGGATCCATTATAAACCGAATATGAATTTATTATAAATTAATATTTCTAGCTTTTCCAAAGGTTCCCCTCACCCCTCTTATAAAAGGGCACTCCTCCTTCTCATTTCTTCACACCTTCAAAGCCTTTTGGTTCGGCCAAAATCTGCCCAAATACTCTCCCAACATCCCTGACTACAACCTAGAGGCCTTAGTTTGATCAGAAAGCTAACCCCCTTTTGATCAAATCAAAAGGAAGAACCCGAAGAAGAGGTAATGTTTTCACCACCCCTTTTCAAGTTCCTTTCTTCTTCCACTTCTTCTTTCTTTGTTATTACCATTCTAAAATAATAACTCCAGTATCATATATATATTGTGATGTTATTATAAATATGGTACAACCATATTCAGTATTCTATCCACCCGTTGAATAACATGTCACCATACGTGCGTACGTACGGCTTACCGTCTCCACGTCGTGGTGTAATTGTTATTCAATATATTATTATTTGGATGGGTATAATAATGATGTGTAACTCATGTAAATAATAAATATAACATGTTAATGATTATTTATATATGATATAACATCCATTTATATGTTATTTTAATATCAAAAGAATGATATTGTCGCTCGTGCGTACGTACGAACTACCGTCTTCATGAACGCGATGAGATTCATTCTCCATCATATCCATTCAAGTATAATAATCATTTGATGATTAAAAATGATGTTTAAGGACTTGATATCATTCTTTCTATGAATAAGATACAACCTATCCATAACAAACACAGTTTATGTAACAAAATATATAAAAGAAAACGAGTAAGTTAACACCTGAAACGACGATAATTCTAAGATATTATTAACAAATCAATGTTAAAAGATCATACATGATATCATATTAATATATATGATTCTTGTATAATTTAATAACAATTATTTCACCATTATACAAGAGGATAACCTACCCCAACCAAGGAAAAGTACAATGTAAGGGTTATTTCACAATCTCTTCATTATCCGAGGTTGTTTATACATAATATTCTACTGGGATCCCTTTATCATCCACATCCATGTTTCTTAAAAATGTATTTCAAAACATTTTTACTATTTACAAGAATATGTGTTAAAGTCATTTATACCTTGTTTGACTTTTTATAAGAGGTTTATAAAGGAATCATTCCGTCATTTTCCAAACAAGGTGCTTTTTAACCTTTTCGAAAAAATTAAGGTTAGAATGTTTTTTTAACTTATACGGAAGGTGCGGCTATTTTCCGCCGTTATAAAATTGTCGAAGCTACCCTTATAATCTTATAATAATATTTTCAAAGAAAAAGTTTTATTTTATAAATATATGACTCTTTAATGATTTCAAAATAGAAAGAGATATTTCTCTAAAAAGAGTTTTGATTTCATCTATGGCAACATCCTTTGATGGATTTTACGCTTATTTGAAGTTGATTTATTTTGATACAAAACTTCTATATTGTATTGAAGGTTTTGTGATATGTTTGACTGTGGATGTGATATTTTTATACCATTCATGGTTTATGGTGAAATTATTTACATTTCATATGCTCGTTTTAATATGAATGATTATGTTATGTTTAAACCTTTTCATATGGGAATGCATTGGACTTAATATGTGACGGGTGGAGCCTGCTATAGCTCCTCGATGCATCGGTAGGTCTCGTGAGACAAACTAGTGTCTTGGAATAAGGCATTGGCAAAATCTTATTTGTAGTCTTGGCATGAGGCCTTGGCTATGTGGTTATGATAGTCTGTCATTATGCATTCCATCATTATGAAAGTGGTTATTGATATGGCATGTGATTATTCGATTAGTATAATATTCATGTGAGTAAGTAAATGACATTATTTAATTTTACTTTTGCCATACTATATTGAAGTTCAAGTTTAAAAGGCTTTTGTTTTAGTTATACATTGCCTTAAATGTTTATGCTTATTTTTGAAAGTTTCCAATATATTGTTATCATTACTGGGAATTTGAGCTCACCCCTTTTCTATGTTTTATTTTTCCCAGGATGTGAAAAAGTATGTTATGAATGACCTATAGGGATAGTGTGTGGGGATATGAGTGTGGAATATGGAGACAATGTTGTTATAGTATTTTTTCACTTTGTGATGTAATGTAAAACTTTATGAATATATCTAGTGTTTCCAAGGCTACTAAACCAATCGGTCTTTCGAGATTTGATCTTTCTTGTGATCATGCCAATGTAATGTAATAATGCACCGACTCTGGGTAACTAGGGTCAGGGCGTTACAATTGGTATTAGAGGAAGTTTAGTACAAACCTTGGAAGCTATATTTAGATAAACTCTGATTAGAGCATGTAGACCTAAGATGAACATTGAGGATTAGTATAGAAGAACTTCCTAGAATTTTGGTATTGCAGAGAGTTTGTGAGTTTTCCGAGAAATACATCCCTGTCTGGATACGAGCAGGTAGAGGAGGCTCTGGTACAGATGTACCTAGGGGTAAAACCCGAAAACACCACTTTGAGCTAGACTCGAACGGGAACTGGTGCACGACAACGGGCCTTACTGCAATCTTGGTTATGACATTCCCGAGGGATATGATTAGGATAACTCTAATTTTCTATACAAACCATTATGAAGGGTTTATGTGGATTTAATTCCTCAATGGAGAAATTTTTATGATTATGGATTATATCCGTAAACTATTTAATTTTTTTTATGTGTCTTACAAGTTTAGGATTAGGTATTGTTATTCATAAACTAATCTAGTTTATGCCATTGTTTAGAAATGGCGCCCAGTAAAAGGAATGAGAACTCCAACAATGCACATGATCCAAAGAGAATGAAGGATCATATCTTTCATGGTCTTAAGCCAGAATTTATAAGAGAAATAGTCTCCCATGTATTATCATCATATGAAGAAATATTATCATGTTTTGATAAGATAAGTAAAGATTTTACTGAGTCCTATGGCTTTGAAGGGAAGCAAGAGAAGAAAAGGATGGAAGAGGGAACAATGGATAAAGGGAAGAGGGAAAATATGAATTTTCCCATATGTGATAACTGTGGGAAGAAACATCCTGGAACTTGTCTGAAAGGAATGGGAGTTTGTTATAAGTGTGGAGGAAAAGGGCACAAAGTACGTGACTGCAAGGGTAAGAAATTGGTTTCAAATGTACAATTCTTCATTTGCAAGGAATTTGGACACTACGTGAACCTATGTCCCAGTCATCAGACTATGCCGCAAATGATGCTATTGGATAATAATCAAGTTATGATACTACCATAGATGAAGTGGAATGATTAGAGTTCTTATGTTGATTATGTAATTTGAGTGTTGTATCAACAATGTACATGTTATAATAATTATGGAGTATATAAGTGTTGTACTGCAGTACTATTTCATTAAGGACTTGAGATTGTGTGGAACAAAGAAATGTGACTCAATAGCAGGTGAAATTTTTGGAAAATATATGGTTGATAGAAAGATAAGGTATAATATGGTTCTGATACCGAGGTAGTGATTTTAGAATAATACATGATTGATTTGGATAAATTATATTGGATATTCTTGACTACCTTGAAGCTAATTAAGGATTTGTATATTCCATCATTATTGGGGTTTAAAACATTTTTGGATTGATGAAGTATATCCAGCATTCTATATGGAATAAAGGAGCATGAATGCAATCAATAAGTATTATGGTAATTCATGATGTTTTAGTCTTTTAAAAGAATACATGATGAAGGTATTCATATGCTATTATGGGGTAAAAATGATCTACATTAAGTTTACCTTCCATATAAATATTGGACTGTGAGTTTGGACAGAATTATTTTGGATAAATTCTAGTTTGAGATTAATTTTTGATTGCCATAAAAGGACAACCCAGAGGTCGGGCGGCAACCCGTCGCGACCAGCAAGGCCGCGAGACTTGAACCCGCAACCAAAGGGCAACAAGGGTGTATCACCTACCACTAGCCCACGAGATGTGCTGGATTAAATAATGTATTTTTTTAACAGATCTGGTAGATGAATTATAATTTCATTTATTTTGGAACCCTGTACGAATAGTATAAATTGAATTTTTTTATGAGTGAAAGATGAGTTTGTGGTAGAAATTTATTAATGGATAAAACACTAATTATAATGTAAGTACATATCCTTATGATCTTAGCCAATCTCATAAATAAATTCCTCAACATTAAGAAAAGTAACTTAGAACAAAAATGTTGTCCTAGATGGTACCTTAAATCATCACTAATTTTTGGCTTTGGGATTGTTGGCCTTTTCATAGCCATGTTCTCTACCACTCTCCATCAGTTAATTGATGGTTATATTTCTCTTCTATATCCATATTTTCTTACATGGAACCCTAGTATGTGTTATTTTCGGTAATCTTCATACATTCCACTATTTATTTTATTTAGAGGCCTCATTAATTCATTTTTTGATGTGGGATTTCAACTAAGATATTTTGAAACGTCAAAAATGTGTTATCCTAATACCTTATGTTTTGTTGAATCGATGGTATTTTAAATCATCGTAAACTGATGAATTTAAGGACCTCAATTTTAAACATGTTTATGATTTATGACCTCAATCACTACCTATAAATATTTACGTTTTTCCTTCAATTATATGTCTCTAATTGCAACCAATGTTCTCTTAATCGAGATCATAATTTGGTGGTGACCCTTTCATTTCTCTTTTCCTCATATTAAGACTAAATTTTAGTAACCCAATTTCCGATGTGGGTTTTCCCGCAAAGATATTTTTTATTTTCAACCTTTTATTTTCGAAGAACAATTTCAAATTGCGAGGACACAATTTATTGAAGGAGGGGAGAATGTAACACCCCAAGATTTCATAGTGTGTTATTTCTTCAAAATAATACAATAACATGCACTACACGCAAAACTGAGTTCAAGCACACCGTGACTTACCAAACGAGCTTTTCAAAAGAGGTTATGAATATTATTAACTAAATTTTAAACTTTATATAATCCTTATAATTCTAGATTCCATATTATGAGTTTCTTAGACATAATGTAGGAACAAATTCATTTTCAGTATTGCACTTTTACCAACTTTTAATATTGAACCCTTTTTAAATACAATATTTTAAACTTTTTGACTAAATGGGGACATCAAAAAATTTAAAATGAAACATCCCAAGCTTCCACAGTACTCTTTCCTTTGAATAATACAGTAGCGTGTGTTGTACGCAACTTCGAGTTCTAACAAACACCACAACCAATCAAACTAGCCATTATGAATAGTAATACCTAATTTTTGAAATTATATATATTTCATATTTCAAAATGGACTTAATTTTTGGATTCTGAGTATTGAATTTAGCCTAAGTTGAAATTTTGGTACTTTTCGGATAACTTTAATATTTTGATGAATAGTGAAAATTACTAAAGTTTAATTAAAAACAACTTTTTTAATCAAAATAATTAACTGTGATAAATTATGAATTTGAGTGGTTATAGAGTATAATTATAATATATTTTTACCATTTTATCCAATGGTGTTCATTATAATTAATTTCACTTCGAAATTGGACCTAAACAATTGTCAGTTTTTTGTTATATATTTTTTCTTAAAAACATGCTATTTGTTGTGACAGCGGGAATTAATTATAAAATTAATTAATTAAACTTATATGTTTGGAATTTTGTAAAATAGATATCATTTTTGAATTTTGAATATCAATTATATATTAGGGTGAAATTTTGGCATTGTTCTGAAAAACATCAATTTTTGATGAATAGTGAAACTACTAAGTGGTAGTTAAAAAAACTGAATTTTTCATCAAACATAATTTTACCGCTTCTGTGAATGAAATTTCGAAAATCCGAGAGACACGGTTAATATCAATAAGTAAAATGTGGTTCAATGAGATGAATTTTTTTTTTGGTGAATAGTAACTTTTTACTTTTATTTACCACGGTTAAAAGTAAATAGGGTAATTAAGGGTAAAAATGATATTAATATTACCCTAACACATGTCCTAATTCTATTGGACAAGTGTATCTAGACCAAAAAGAACCTTATTAATAAAATATTATCATTTAGGTCCACTTGGATTAGATTAGGACATTTATTATTATTTAATTCAAAGAAGAGTTAAAAGAGTTAAAATCAATGTTTATTTACTAAAACATTTATAATATAGGGTTATAGATAAGATACATTCGATTGTAAATATTAATTAGAAATCTAAAACGATTTCCTACAGAATGATATTTTATTTATAATTTTTAGACTTTAAATAATTTAATTTAATAATGACACAATGATGATGTAGTAATAACCATAATAGTGAAAAATTAAAATAATTGATTTTATAAATACACAAATAAATATAATTTGAGACTTTTTAGGAATTAAACTAATTTTATAGGTTAATATGACATGTTATAATTGATTAAATTAACTTTTTTAGAAATAATCATTCTGTTATGATTTTTTAAAAAATAAATTACTGAATAGTGTCAAAATTGACATAAAAGTGTTTTTAAAACAAATATTATATTATTAATTGATATTAAATTCCTAAAAATCTAAGGCTCGTCAAAGAGACTTATATCATGATATTTTCATCATTTATGGACCACTTGAGGGTCTCATGTATGTATATGGTATGTTTATTAACCATATAATATAAAAATACAAAGAGACATTGTAAAAGTGAAACTAATTTACTTAGAGTTAATACTTAATGATAAGGTTAATATAATAACCCAAACCTCTCTAAATTCTATTGGTTGTGTGGTTTTCGACCAATACCCACCTTAACATTTAAATAATAAACTTTGGAGCCATTATAAACCAAATAAGAATTTATTATAAATTAATATTTCTAGCTTTTCCAAAGGTGCCCCTCACCCCTCTTATAAAAGGGCACTCCTCCTTCTCATTTCTTCACACCCTCAAAGCCTTTTGGTTCGGCCAAACTCTGCCCAAATACTCTCCCAACTTCCCTCACTACATCCTAGAGGCCTTAGTTTGATCAGAAAGCCAACCTATGGAGACCTTTTAATTAAATAAAAAGAAAGAACCCGAAGAAGAGGTAATGTTTTCACCACCCCTTTTCAAGTTCATTTCTTCTTCCACTTCTTATTTCTTTGTTATTACCATTCTAAAATAATAACTCCAGTATCTTATATATACTGTGATGTTATTATAAATATGGTACAACCATATTAAGTATTCTATCCACCCTTTTAATAACATGTCACCATACGTGCGTACGTACGGCTTACCGTCTCCACGCCGTGGTGTAATTGTTATTCAATATATTATTATTTGGATGGGTATAATAATGATGTGTAACTCAAGTAAATAATAAATATAACATGTTAATTATTCAGTATATATGATATACCATCCATTTATATATTATTTTAATATCAACAGAATGATATTGTCGCTCGTGCGTATGTACGGACTACCGTCTCCACGAACGCGATGAGATTCATTCTCCATCGTATCCATTCATGTATAATTATCATTTGATGATTTAAAAATGATGTTTAAGGACTTGATATAATTCTGGATATTAATAATATACAACCTATCCATAACAAACACGGCTTATGTATAAAACATATAAAATAAAACGAGTAAGTTAACACCTGAAACAACGATAATTCTAAGATATTATTAACAAATCAATGTTAAAAGATCATATATGATATCATATTAATATATATGATTCTTGTATAATTTAATAACAATTATTTCATCATTATACAGGATTTTAACCCACCCCAACCAAGGAAAAGTACAAGGTAAGGGTTATTTCACAATCTCTTCATTATCCAAGGTTGTTTATACGTAATAATCTACTGGGATCTCTTTATCATCCACATCCATGTTTCTTAAAAATTTATTTCAAAACATTTTTACTATTTACAAGAATATGGGTTAATTTCATTTATACCATGTTTGACTTTTTATAATAGGTTTATAAAGGAATCTTTCCGTCATTTTCCAAACTAGGTGTTTTTTAACCTTTTCGACAAAATTAAGGTAAGAATGTTTTTTTAACTTATACGGCGGGTGCAGCTATTTTCCGCCCTTATAAAATCATCGAAGCTTCCCCTACAAGTTTATAAGAATATTTTCAAAGAAAATTTTTTATTTTATAAATATATGACTCTTAAATGATTTCAAAATAGAAATAGATATTTCTCTAAAAAGGCTTTTGATTTCATCTATGTCAACATCCATTGATGGATTTTACGCTTATTTGAAGTTGATTTATTATGATAAAAAACTTCTATATTGTATTGAAGGTTTTGTGATATGTTTGACTACGGATGTGCTATTTTTATACCATTCATGGTTTATGGTGAAAGTATTGACATTTCATATATTAGTTTTAATACGAATGTTTATGTTATGTTTAATCCTTTTCATATGGGAATGCATTGGACTTAATATGTGACGGGTGGAGCCCGCTATAGCTCCTTGATGCATCGGTAGGTCTTATGAGACAAACTAGTGTCTTGGCACAAGGCCTTGGAAAAATCTTATTTGTAGTCTTGGAACGAGGCCTTGGCTATGTGGTTATGATAGTCTGGCATTATGCATTCCATCATTATGAAAGTGGTTATTGATACTGTATGTGATTATTCGATTAGTAGAAAATCCATGTGAGTATGTAAGTGGCATTATTTCATTTTACTTTTTCCATACTATGTTGAAGTTCAAGTTTAAAAGGCTTTTGTTTTAGTTATACATTGCCTTAAATGTTTATGCTTATTTTTGAAATTTTCCAATATATTGTTATCCTTACTGGGCATTTGAGCTCACCCCTTTTCTATGTTTTATTTTTCCCAGGATGTGAAGAAGTAAGTTATGAATGACTTGCAGGGATAGTATGTGGGGATATGAGTGTGGAATATAGAGACTATGTTGTTATAGTATTTTTTCACTTTGTGATGTAATGTAAAACTTTATGAATATATCTAGTGTTTCCAAGGTTACTAAACCAATCGGTCTTTCGAGATTTGATCTTTATTGTGATCATGCCAATGTTATTTAATAATGCACCGACTCTGGGTAACTAGGGTTGGGGAGTTACAATTCCTCTTTCTCATTTATAACAACAGTAACACCACATTTCTAGGGACAACCTGAATAGGACTTACCCACTATGAATATGAAATGTGATAAATTATACCTGGCCTGTGCAATTTTGGAACTTCATTTTAAAAACATCTTGTAGAGTTCAATTCAGGCACCTTTGCTACTGCGTAACTGATTTAGCCTCATCATATAAAATAATCCTATGCTTTTAAATGGAGGGGATACAAAATAATATTTTAGCCAAGGTTCAGCCAATTTCCCTGATGATGTCCCTCAAAAGATTCAAATGTTTTTCTTCATGTTCAAAATAGAGATTTCTAGCATTTATAATAGGTAAATTCTCACCACTAAAAAAGCATGAGTATTTTAGATTTTGGGGAAATTGAATGAATTTAAATTTAGGGGGATGTATGGATAGAGAAATTGAAGGAAGTGAAATAGGTGCACAATGAACATCAGTTTTAGAATATACATCATCAAAATCAGAGAATAAAGTATCAAATCCCTCAGAATACTCAATAACTACTTCATAATCAGAGTTCAAAAGATCAAAATAGAAATATTAATCCATTAAAAATTCAATTCTAAGAGAGGTTTGTGCATTATGAACTAGTATTTAAGTGCACTTATACATCAAGCTAGGACCAATGCTCATAATCATTCTATGAATAAAAAAATTGAATTCCCTAGGGTTTTTACTTGTTTGTTCTAATTGGGAGATAACAAAAATTGAATAGTCCTATAAGGAATACTACATGGAGACCATAATGTTAAATATCAAAACATTTTCTCCAAATGCCATGGAAAGTGAACCCTCATGAACATTTATGATATTTTTGGAAGTTTTGAGTAAAGGGAGTACCTAATATAATTGGATCATGAGAAATTACATGATTATCCTCAATGTTAAGCCCCTAAAAATTTGCAAGAAAGATCATGAATCTTACACAAACAAGTACATCAGCAAGGACTTCGAGGAGATATGATGTAGCTCTATTTGGTAACTGTAATACAACTCTCATCGGCTTCAACTCCAGAACCTGTAATTAAGAGAATAAAGATTGAGGCATCAAATTTATGGAAGCACCTAAATCACACAGATGATTAGAAATGTATAACTTCCCTATGGTTCATGGTTTGGTAAATGTCATGGGATCCTTGCACTTTATTGGAATTACTAATGTTGGTGTAATGAGTGCAGACACATTCCTTCCAAGATAGATCCTCTCATTTCCCTTTATCCCTCTTCAATTGGCACAAAGTAATTTTAAGAATTTGGAATACCATGGGTTTTGTATAATTGTTTCAAGTAGAGTGATGTTCATCTCAACACATTTAAATATATGTCAAACCTCTTTTTACATCACCTCATCAGCCATGTTCTTGGTTTGCACAACTGTATTGCGAAATTAAAGGGGTGTAGGAGGATCAAAATCAATATTTCTCTTAATTTTGACATTCTCCAAGGGCTTCTCATTAGTGATTATTTAATGGGGAATCTCTAGAGTTGTGGTGAATCATGGTGTAATGTTAGCTACAGAAGCATCGATTGATTTCATCCCACTACTCAATGTGATGGCACTAACATTACCCAAGGGATTAAGAGTAGGTTGGGAAGGAAGATTTTTGGAGTTCTTACATACTAGTTCATGGAAGGCGGTAGCAATCTAGATCATTAGAGTCTTTAACTCCCTTATCTATGAAGCACAACACATAAACTCATTATATTTTTTAAGAACAATTATTTTCAAATGATCATCAAAATTAGAATCTACCTTCGGTTGAGAAGTCCCTTGTTGTTGACTTGTTTATTCTTCAGCTTCAAAACTTTTTTGGGGATATTGGAAACCTAGCTGGTAAGGATTAAGCTACTAAAAATTATCTTGAAAAGAGATATTTTTTTATTGTATAGAGCCATAACACATTTGTGATTGATCATTCCACCATTGGTTATATGTTGTAGAAATGTAATCATACAAATTTCGGGGATGTGACTATTTTTGCTGCTGATATGGTCTCCCAGGTAATACTATTGCACACTCCTCTGTCTCTTTTAATTGGGGTAAATAATCAGTTGGGTGGTCTATTTCAGTGAAAATTCCAGAAGGCCTTACAGGAGAGGTATGGATTGTATTTTTTTACAATTAAATGTATCTCACTATAGTGGAAAATTATCCTAACATGTTATCAATTAAATGAATTTCAAGAGAATATGGACTTACCTGATGTACTCCTCTCACATGGCATACCTCGGTCACCATATTTTTGGGTGTTTTGTACCATCATGTCAATCGATGGACATGTATCTATTGGGGTTTTGTTGAAAAATACCTCTCCAGCTGCGGCATCCACGATTCTCTTCTCAATAGGTTTGAGTTCTTCATTGATGTATTGGATAATGATTTTTTTCACGAATTTCGTGAAGTGGATAGAGTGCACACAACTTCTTAAATCGCTCCTAGTACTCATACATTCACTCCCATTGTGCATTCCAGATCCCTGAGATATCCTTACCAATTAATTTAGACCTTTATGCTAGGGAAGATATCTACAAGAATAGAAATTTTAAAATTTTCTAACATGTTACATATTCATGTAGTAAATAATACATCCAATCCTTTGTAGAACCATCAAGTGAAAATAGGAATTCTCTTTGTTATAATTGATCATAACATAAATTTCATGGTTTAAGGATTAAAAAACAACATTAAATTATTTTAAATGTTATTTTGGATCCTCACCAGATAATCCATTATATTTTTGAAGTATTTGAATTAACCCATATTTCAATTCAATGTCTGATTTGAGATTTGGGTATGCAATACAATTTGTATGATAGTTAATATCTAGTATAACCAATTATCGAATCGTTATATTATTTTAATTACAACTGTTTTCATCCATTGGTTCTTATTTTATGTTTGAATGAGAATTGAATCAAATATCTATGTTACAAAAATGGAGGAATTCTCCAACTAGATGAATGTTGAAACTTCTCATAGAATAATAATGTTGGATTCGAGCCCAAATTTCATGCTAAATCTCAGGTCTATGGTCAAAGGGATCATATAAATTAGTTCATGTTATAAATCAAATAAAAATTAAATGATTAAAAGTGAACCATCATGAAAAGATAAGAATTTTGGGTTTATGGACCAATAAAAAGAAAGGACAATAGAAAAAAATTAAAACATTAGAAAGGGGAATGAAGGATGAAATATGAGAAAAAAATATGAAAATAAAAAATAAAATAAATACCTCTAATTAATTGAAAAATTTACTTTCCTCCCTAGACACCATTCCAATTTCAGAGGAACTATCATGGGTGCTATCAAATGATGTTTTATTTTTTACATCTTAGGTGCAGTAGAGTGGGTGACTGAGGTAATATCTTAAAGGAGGAATAAAATTTATACAAATTCCTAAAGTTATTCTAAAAAAATTTAATAAAATAAAAACACTACATAAAAAAAATTGGGTTCTTTTACCATTTATAAATGAAAAATAAGTATGCTGGGATAATATTTCATTTTTTCAAAATAAAATTTTATTAATAAGACACAAGGAGAAGATTTTTTTTAGAAAATATTTTAGAATGTATCATATATATAACTATAAATCTTTATTTACTTATCAATAATTATAATTTTAATTAATAACAAATTAATTATGATCGTGAGATTTTCCCTCAAATTTTCTTAAAAATAATAATAATTATGATCCACTAATTTTTTAATCCCCAAAACCTATTATAATAAACATTTACACAAAGTGGAAATTAATAAAACCTTATGCCACCTTCAGAACATACAATCGAATCACCCTTCGTTGATTGATGTTATAAGGATAGAATATGGTCATTGATAAATTAGGTTATATATACACTCTGAAATTTATAATAATTGAGATTTGAGATTATATTTGAACACTAAAAATTTATCTCATGCAGTCTTGAATTACTAGTTAAGATCATGCCCTCACAATTAACAAAAAACTCAGCCTCACCTATTTTCTATTAATTATTAAATTTTATTCTTAGTTATATTTGAATTAAAAACTCAATTAATATATCATAATATGTGAATTAAATTACACCATTGATTCAAAAATAAATGAATTAATATGTTATGAGGTAGATAGATTCAAAATATAACTACGCTTCCATGGGAGGTGTAGTTATCATTGAGATATATTGCATGTTCAAAGGTTAATAAAAGGTATCTTGCTATATTTTTTCTACTATTGATTTCCTGCCCAATGAGGATGGGTATAGAAGAATAAAATTGAACAAAGTATATGAAAATAGAAGAAGATAGAAAAAATAGAATAATAAATCAATTTTTTTTATGAAAACACAATCATTACCACATAAGATCAAGAGGATGACGTTGATGAAGGGATCATTACTTCAAGAGCTCCCCTTCTGAGTATAGGGAGTTACATAATCTCCATGGGGATGATAGGAATACTCTATAACTCAAAAATTGTATCACATCACAATTTATTCAGAACTTGCGAATTGGGTGCCCTAGGTTCCAATTTATATCCAAAATGGGATGTGGTTTTGGGAACCCAAATTTCAAGAAACAACTTGTGTCTCTGTTTTTGGTTGGAAAATGGAATTATCTCGACTTGGAAAAAAGTTAAAAGTTGTAGGACACCATATTTAATATCTCTATGTTTAATTTTTCATCTATTGGAGGATTAAACCAAGAGATATGTCTGAAATATAGATCCAAATCTTTGTCTTCATGCAGATTCAGTTTCTTGGACAGATCTGTTTGGATGGTACCTTATATGGGGGAATTGGGCATTGGTTTCCTGAGATGAGTTGTAGACAACAATATTTTAGATCAAACCATAAGATATCATCCCATTTGTGTGCACATATTTTTTGGAATTTTCAAAATAGTGGACCGATGTAATTGGGTTTCCATGCAGTTTCACACATTTTCCTTTTGGATCATCTCCAACAATCCAAATCACCTCATCCTACAACAAAATCTCCCGAAAAAGAATAATTTCTCTTTTTAACAGTGACCAGAATTTACTAATTCAATCAAATATGGTGTTCAATTTGAGATAATATCTATAATTTTAGATACAAAACAAGATTTGGAATGTGATGTAAGGGTGAAATAACGCAGTGAATCGTGATGTGATCAATCAACACTAAAACATTAGTGATAATAACATATTTTGAAATTATAAATAGATTTTTTTGTAAATATATTTATATATTTATATATATTTAAAATATATAGTAAATATATACGTTATTTAAAAATATTTTTTATAATTCAATAATAATTTATATATATGATAATGTATTTATAGTTATATATATATTTTAAAAAATAATATATATATATATATATTTATATATTTAATTCATTATATTTAAAAAAATAAAAATTAAATATATATATATATATTAAATATATGTTAATATAAATATTATACATATATATATATATATTAATTATTTAAATAAATTTATTCTAGTTTTATATTTATTTAAATTTATGTAATTAATTATTTATAATTATATAAATACTTTTTTAAAAAATATTATTTATTTATTTATAGTAATAAATTTAACAATGTATAAATATAATAATTATAAATTTATAAATATATATATTTATAAATTAGTTATTTAAGAAAAAATTACACTATATTAATGAATATTTCATATTATATGTTTTCATGTTAAAAATTAGTGAAATTGAATAATTAAAAATGAGTACAATTTAACAATATTGAAAGAAGGGAAAAGTTTTATTAATTAAATATAAATTATTAATAAATTTGTATATATTGAAATAATGAAGAATACATATTGAAAATATTAAAACCATAATAAATAAATATATATAAAAATAATATAAATTCATTAAAATTCCCAAAAAATAAATAATAAAAAATATTAAATATTAAAAATGAATTTGTACCTTGTTGTAATAAAATAAAAAATGAATAATTAAAATTTGATGATTAAATGCAAGATATATTAAATGTATCAAGTTATTATTAAATTGTAAAATTAATAACAAATTTGAATAAATTACATAAATTTTAGGTGAATGTGTTTTTATAAATGGTTTCATTACGTAAATATTGCACCACGTGCGTTGTATATAAAAATGAATTAATTACATATTTGCGTATGTGAAATCAATATAACACATATTTGATATATTATAATTTGAAAAGTAAAACCTCATTTAATTATTTCCATCACCCAATGGAATTAATAATTCTTTTTAATTCATATTTTTTTCAATTATAAACAATTCTTCACCAAATATATGACTTATTTAATGTAAATCAAAAACAACTTGTATTATATAAATCATCTTTATAAGCACTCATATATATATATATATATGTTAATATATAATATTTATTAATATTATCAATAATTATTTAATTGTTAAATTTTAAAATATTTTTTAAATTTACTTATTATTAACATTTAATTATTTCTTCTTCATACTAAATCTATCAATATATTTAATATATACTATTTATTAATAATTATTATTTATATGTACTGTATTCAATTTATTCATTTTTACCAATTATTTTCTAATTATTAAAAAAATTATTATTTTTTTAGTAAAATCATTCCATTTATTTGTTTATTTATTTAATTAATTTTATTTGGCCCCATGATTAGTGCTAAAGATGTAGTATTGAAAAATTGTACCCATTATCAGTACTACAAATAAAGTGCTGATAAATTGAACCATTTATTGGCACTAAAGAGAAGCGATCCTAGAGGTAACCCTTTATCAGCACTAAAAACGACGACTATGGTTACATTTAATCAGTGCTAGAAAAAATTCTATATAAAAGATACAATTTATCTGGGGTTGTTTCATCACTGATCAATGGGAAGTTTATATATACATTTCTCTAGTGCGGATATGGTCAGTACTATTAATTTTTTATATTGTCGTACTGTTTAATGGGTGAACATAAATTGTTTCAATGGTTTTAATATTTTTTACAATAAATATGGATTCCTTTAAAATCGATGTTACTACACTAAATATATTTTTAAACATTTTGCTTTGGATATAACATAAGTTAGTGAAAATCCCATGAGTACCACTTGTATGCTGGATCATGATATAGCTTTAATATTACTGGATCCAACCAACTATATATGTATGATTGGATGCTTATTGTCATTAACTTCTAGTTTTCTTGATATTATTATTAGTGTGTTTATGTGTGCATTTTTTCAAATAAAACCCAAAAAATTCTCATTTAATTTCTATAAAAATGATTTTAAAATACCTCATCTATACAACTAATTTAGGGTTTTTCTATCATGTAGGAAATTTATTTGACTTTTTGAGATATTCAGTTGATGATTTTGTTTGTTGTACATTAGACATAAAAAAGCACCTCTTGAATAAGTAATATTTTTGGAATTTTTCTTATATATTTGTGTGGTAAAAATAAAATTTTATTTCTCTTTCTTCTATTAAAGTTAAATATATATCAGAATTTAGTTTTACTGCTCACATTTTGTGGATGAAACACAAATTAAATGACTTTGGGAATCAATTCCAAAATATCCATTTTAAATTGTGACAAAAAGTGCAATAATAATTTCTAGGAATCTTGTGTCTCACTCTAGAACCTACAATATTGATGTAAGACATTATGTTTTTAAGATATAATTTCCAAAATTTGGATATAAGTATTCAATTAATATGTACTGAATAATTGATTTCTGATATTTTCCAAATATCATTGAATTCTATGAGATTAAACTACATCAAACCATTGGTGAGTCACTATTGGACAATCATAATTTGCGAGTCTCCATTGGAAAAGTCACCATTCTCTATTTCAAGTGATTATTCTTTTTTAAAATATCTATATTTGGATTTTATTGGAGTTATTAACCTATTTTTTATTATATTTTTTATTTCAAATCCCAAAATGATTAATCGGTACATATGTTTGAAAATGAGTCAATATCATTCGTGTTCCTTTGCCTGAATTGTTTCCTATTCCTTCTCTACCATCCTTAATTTTTCAAGTGTCCTTACATATCCATCATTCCCCTAAAATGGTATGAGTTAATTTACCTTCTATGACTTCTCATAGTGAATTAAATCCAAATAAAAAATTGAATGGAGAAGTGATTCGACCTCTTATCGAACAGATGAACCCATAAGTAGTGAACCATATAGTGGATTTTAAAATGGAAGTAAATGAAAAGAAGATTCATTCCAATAAATTTTAAGTCTTAAAGGTGATACAAGATCAAGGACGGGTAGAACGATTTTCAACAAATAATTGACCCTTATTTCTTCTGGTGGATTGCTAGTAGTTTATGTATTCGTTGTTTAGCATTTTGAAGAATAATGATCTGATTAAAAGAATTATTAATAGAAATGATTTCATCTAATATTCAAAGGAATGTTCTAAGTGTTCAAAATTACCTCATTGTGGATTTTAACGGATTATCAGGGTGTGATACCTAGTGGAAGTAAATCATTCAATTGTGAGGATGATTTTTTATATTTAATTGGTGATAGGACACCAAGGATACTGACTTCAACTATTTTGTCTAGGGAATTTAATGTTCTGTTAAATCTTATCTACAAAAATTTATATACAACGAAATAGGACTCTAATACCCTAAGATATCATGATTTTCTATTTCTATTCCTTAAGAAATATGGGGACAAGATCAATCCATGTGTATTCCTTATGGTACAAGTGATGGAAATGTGTAAGTAATAATTTTGATATAATTATTTGATTAATCCTAGGATGACTTCATCAATGATGGAATTTTTTTTTGAGATTAATGAAGAATAAAAATATGAGGTTATATACTGTGGTTTCTTTATGGCTCAGGTAATTTTTAGAAGAATAATCATAAGCTGAAACCCTTGGTTAAGAAAATGTGGTAAATATAATGAGATGATCTATGAAGATTTTAATCCTATATATTATCTTACAAGACTCAATGACCTAGTGGATTCATACTTGGAGAAAGATGAAGAAGTTGATTATTCAGATGAGGAATAGAGTTCTAAAAACTTTTAGGAAAAGGTGGATACCTCAGTGGGAAAGGGAAGTGACCAGGATATCCCAAAGTGTCCAATTATGTCTTTCATTTCGTATAGTTTCCCAGGCTCTCTACCTACTTTAATAAGTCTTTTAAATGAATGTGATATTAATAATAATGAGATAGAGGTTTTAGGAGATAATAATATTATAATATCTTATTATATGTATTCTAATGATATTTTAGAAGCATCTAATGTGGAAAATGGATTTGAAGGTAATTAAAATTGAGAAATTTGAGATGGTGAATATCAGGATGGGGACAATTATGGTGATGGTCCTGATCCTGAGGTTGATGTTGTTAGGGAACAATCACATCTCATAGCCCCTATTGATTCTTCTATATAACCGGTGGAGATACCAAGCTCACAAAGTCATACACTTACGAGAATATTAGTTCCTCAGTTACCAGTTGATGATGATGATTCTACCAGTGGAGAAACTTGAGTACATTCTGAGGGGGAGCAGTCCCCTAGTTCTATCAGAGTGGCAAATTTTCATCCCAAATGTGATAAATTCCAAGGATATATCTATTTGTATTTGGACTAGCCCAAGTTAAAATTTTTTAATTATGTTTTTAAAATCTTGTAGATTTCCAAAACGAGGGTGAGGTTTCCTCTAAAGGGGATCCTTCCCAATTAATAAAGATACTTCGTTTAGCCTATGTTGACTCTGATGACTATGGGGTATGTCCACTAAAGTATGGTGGACCTAATATCTAGTTTAGAGATATAGAAGATCATATGGGTTCACTGTGTGAGATTCATGATTTGGGTTCAGATCCACATACTTCTTATGAACCACATGCTATTAAAAAAATATCGGCAGAGGATGTTGTGCCTACACTTGTGGTTTCTCAAGTGTACTGATTTTGTTTTTAAGATGGATTTGGAATACTACTAGTTCTGTCTCCTTGATGATTCTGGAAGAGTTATGAGATCTCAGGCATGTCCAGTCACTCAGTTGTGGAAGGCTAATACAAGACACCTGTTTGATATTTTTTTATGATATAATCAACCAAAGTTGAGTCCTGAAATTCTGGAAGTGGAACAGGATAACTCAAGTTTTTTAAGTTACATGGAGTCTTTGAGATCAATTATAGTGGAAATGAAAGCCTCTTATTCATGCATCCAGGCTGTTATAATGGAGAGGTTGGAGAGTTTACCTTTAGTGGATTCTATATAATCTACTTAATCTCCATTTGGTTCCTTTTAAATATAGGTGATTCAATCTATAGTTCAAGAGGAGCTTCATGATACTTTTGGAGGTGTTAATGCTACTCAATAGAAAAATATGAGAAATATTAAACAATATAGTAATCACATATAAAAAATTATTTGGGAATGTTTATCTAAATCTCTAAGTGATCAAGAAACCATCCCAAAGGACATTAAATAATACATTTTTGGGTGAATACTAAAAATGAACTAAATTACCATGTTATATTTTTGGATAAAAATCATAGGGTACCACATGTAACTAATGAATTCAAGGAGAAAGTCGATCAATTGATGATGATGAATCACCGAGTCATGTTATTTGTGGATGGAATGAAATACATTTTTAGTGCTTGGTAGAGTGGTTGGAATTTTATTATGGATTTTCTAAATAATATAATTGCATTTTTAATGTTTCTAGAACTGTTTTTCCCCAAAGGCCATTCTTGTGTCACTATTTACATCTTATCCTTCTTCACCACATTTACCTACCCAGTACTGGCCATTTAGAATGTCTCTCACTGAAGTTGGCATGCATCTCTAGCCTATGATTAATTGAGAGCTTACTTCCACTACCTCCACACAATAAGCCTCCATGTCTGTCTCTCAGACCTTTCTAAGAGAAATTACCATGATGACCCTACTACCCATTATAGGATTGATCCTAATCGACACTAGACTTTGGTATGGATTTTTTTATTCCCATTATATATTCTTTTTAGGTTGTAATATCACGACTCGTTGGGCATAATGACATTTACAGCTTATTCACATTGATTAGTTCTTTTTTATATTATAGTTTTATCTAATACATTGTGTTCTTATATTTTATTTATTATTTATTATAATTTCTTTTTGATAATTCCAAACTGGGAGAAAAAGGATGGATCGAATTTAATCTACATTTACATGAATGGATTATTATTTTTAGACTTCCATTGATACCATACTTAGAATATTTGGAATTATTTTTTCTATATATCCTTTTAAGTTATCCTCTAGTACAATATTTTTTGAATATTATTTACACTACCTTTGACAACATAAATTAACCCTATATTTGATACGATATTTTTTTGGATATTATCACTTATTTAATGTTTCTTCCTATCTCGTATTTATCCTATTAATTAAGTTGTTATTCCTGGATAACTATGATTATTTTAAATATTGTTTATAAAAATTCCATGATTTGAAATTGTAAAATAGGGGGAGATTGTGGGAAACATCTTATTTAAATTCTGACAAATCATGTTTATTATTGAATTAAATAATTTTTTGTTGCATAATAGTATATCATTTCCTATGAAAATTCGATGAAAATTGGATAAGTGTTAAAATGAATCACTTTTAGTTTAGATGATGCCCCACCAAAATTTAGTCACCGTCAGATGAATCATAGACTATTGAGTCACCAATATATGAGTCAACACTAGATGAGACAATACTAGACTCGAGCTACCACCAGACCTAAGATACCACCTGGATGGGCTACCACCAGACTAAGTTATAGTAAGGACGGTCTACTGATATAATGAGCTTCCTCCAGGATTTCATTCTGCCAGAATTATCTTATCCTCAAGATGTATTTCCATCATTTTTTCTTTCCACCAAGATGTCATTCCACTAGAGAAGCCTTTTCATGAGGAATTTATTGCTGCCAAAATATCCATTTTCATTGTACTTACTATTTTAAATTAAATTCTTCAATGTCTATAATAATTAAATTACCTAAAAGACCTATTTTATGATTATATTATTTATTATTTCATGAATCCATTAATGGAAATGTCATATCTTAGTATGAGTATGCAAAATACATTGATGATTATTCATCAAATGGAATGTTCATTATGAAATGTTTTATATACTCATAGGAGTACCTCATTCATGAGGGATATATATGATGTGTGATCAAACTTATAAATTATGAATACTAAATCAATTTTAACTCGAGATATTATATTCTACACTCATACAAATTTTCATTACTAAAAGAGAGGAGCTCGTTGAAGATCAAGATCCTTTCATACAGACAGAAAAGAGTACAATTTAAACACTCAATTTTACTAATACATTAAAAGAAATACATATGACTCCTCAACAAGACACATCTACGAATACATGATAATCTGAATCGCTTCATACTGAGCATCAATACACATTATATATCTTATTACTTTCTCATTATATTTTTTTCATTCGAATAATGTGTGGTTTTCCCTATTTACCAACACACCAAGAATCCTCTAATAAAACTAGATAACGCAATATATTCTATGCTATTTCATTTTACCATTTTACCCATATGTAGGGGAAGAGGTCCTTGTGTAGACTGTGACTGTTTTTATTCTCACAGTTATTATGTATGAGGATATTTTGAGGCCTATGTAACTTATAAGGTGTTGTTTGTATCTCCAATCCAGGCTTTTTATTATATTATAGTTATATAATCTTCTTGGAAGTAGGTAATTTACATGTGTAGGGGATTAGGTCTCAGTATGAGACAAAACACCTTTTCGTATTCCATGTTTTGATTTTTTTTTCTTATTTCATTTCAAATCGTTAAATTATATTTGATTTAAATTATAAACATACTTGTTACATTAGTAGTTTGTATTAAATAGTTTTTATATAATAATTTATTTATGTAAATTTATTTTAAAATTTAAATTTATATTAATACTATTTTAATTGATAAATAATCATGCTTTGAGGAATAATTTAATGGATTAGAATTATATTATACTATTGATCTGATTATCTGGGATATATTTTTAAATGGGGGAATTTATTTAAAATTATTTTTAACAAGATAATTATTTATAAGTAAATTTTATCCCCCAACCACTTGAGTTACTCACTCTAACCAATAATTTCATTTATGGGGAATAATTTAATTTACAAATAATCAAAATAAACAAATCCAAAAATGGGTTTTTGAAAAATTCATTTTTCAAGAATAAGTTGATCTTATAATAACTATATGACATGTCATAATCATTATATGGATTTACATTCATAAATATTAGTTTAAAATTTATATGATTTTTTAAATCATTCCTCACATAATACTTTTTGAATAAATTAAAATGGAAAGGCATTATGCCTTTTTTTTAAAAAACTCAAAAAACAACCATTTTTAACCCCCAAATGATCTTATCTATATATATATATGTCAAATTTTTGGATAATAAATTATAAATTATATATATTAGATAAACATATTATAAATAAAATTATTAATATTAATATTATGCAACTTTTATTGTTCATAAAATCATATTTCTAATGGGAATTTTCAAAAAGTAATTCTGGGATTATTTTTAGCTCTTAAGATAAAAATCAATATGAGTCCCATAATATTATAATTTATATTCCTTGAAATAATAAAATTTGATATATATTATAAATTAATTTAAATAGAATTTTCACTTACTATAAATAATGCTCAGGTGTCAAATTATTTCCAATTAAAAAATTCCCACCTTGAATTGTCAATGGATATTACCTTCTACAAAAAAATGAGGGTGATTATTCTTTATAACATCATTTGGTTCCCAAACTACTACCTGTATATTATGATATCTCTAATGTACATTTACTATTTAGCTGGTATGATTCCTCAACAATTTATCTATGGTGCCTTGAATAAGGATAGTCTCTTCAAGTAAGATAGATCTTGTTCCAATTAAAATTCTTTATAAGTGAGCACTTTTGTTGGGTCTAGAACTTACTTCCATAGAATTGATATTTAGAAAAAATCATGATCTATTGGGATAATTACTGTAATTACCATGTAATAAAACATAAATCTAACTATTTCTCATAATTTATAAGGTTTTAAATATCTAGTTCTCAGTTCCCCTTTTCATACAAAATTTTTATAGAACCACTATCTAGAGATACTTTCTTGAAAATGCAATCTCCCTCTAAAAATTCTACACCATTCGTATATTTAATTTAACAAAACTTTTTCCAAAATATATCTTCTTTAATATCAGTATAATTATTCTTTACCATTATAGTTCTCTCATCTACATATTTTGAACATAAATTTTTCCATTCATTAATATCATCCCAAGATGTGTGAGAGTGACATATCTTGCCATATAATTCATTATATGAAAAATTAAGAATAATAAAATGAAAACAATTATTATAGGAAAACTATAACAATTGTAAATAGTGATCCCACATAATTTGAATTTCATGTGAACGCATTCACAAAATTTCTCCAAATGTTTAAATAGCACATTCAAGATTTCCATTAGTTTGAGGATTATAGGCGATGATCAATTGAATATTAGTATCAGGATACTTCAGAAAACATTTACATTATTTATATTTAAATGATAAAACACAATTATAAACAAATAAAATAGGTGAAAATGATGTTTTACGAATTTATTAAATAAGAGTTGTGAAAGGAACACGACAAGTAAATCATACCTTATACCAATGAAATGTGCAAAATTTTTTAGTTTAAAAACATTAATCCATAACGTGTCATTATTTGTTGGATAATTTGGTAATCTAGTGACAAGGTCTGTAGTAATTTCATCCCATTTATATAAAGGAATTATTTGATGTCCGATGAATCCTATAAGATGCTATATCACACCCTTAACCTACCAAAAATCTATAAATCTTGATAACGAATTATCAAAATATGACATTATTTTATCCAAAATTGTTTTTGCATCAAATCCCAATACTTCTTATTAATACCAAGGAGTGTATATAAATTTCAACTTTGAGCATCATCCATAAATTCATTTTCTATATGAGGAATATAAATATTAGAACTTTTCTTTTGAAATTTCATAAATCCATCTTTAAAAAATAAGTTGCCCAGCTTTCCATCAATCATTTCATGAATTTTATTTATAAAATTTTCATCATTATGTAGGGATGTTTTTATCTATTATAATATAGATGGATCTATAAATATTTGAAAACAAGGAAATTTTTTTATTCCATAATAACTCCCATATAAATAGTTTCTAGATCCATGAAGGTGGGGTCCCAGTCAATCATCATTTGGTTTAGAACTAGATGATATTTCCTTCAAAATGAATCCAGTATATTATTTACCTTCCCTAGAACATTTTTTGTTGAGAAATAATAACTCATGAGTATCTGAAACGACAAACATTTATTTATATTAAAATTATTCTATGAAAATATTTATTTTAGGATCATATTTTCTATGTATATCACAACTATTTCACAATAGATATAATGTCTTCAAATCATTAAAGAAAGGGTTATATTTATAAACTCAATTTCATGGGTTGAATAATTTTGTTTCTGAGACTTCGACTACCTTAATGCATATGAAATAACATTATTATTCTATATAAAGACACAACCATATCAATTCTTCAATGAATCAATATATATCACAAATATGTCATTTCCAACTGGTTGAGAAAAAATCATATAATTGACCAATATCCTCTTCAATTCCTCTTAATTTTTTTTTCTGTGTATGGATTTTCATTGGGAGAGCCAGTTGGGTTTTTATACAAATGTTTGATAGTAACCTACCAAACTAAGGATCCAATAAATCTTGGTTATGATTGTTGGTATGAGAAATTAATTCAATGGAAATTTATTTATATTATCATCTATGACTCCTTCTATGTCGATAATATTCTCAAAAATATAATCTTTATGAAGCCAATATTGACTCATTCTAAATAACCCATGTTAATATATTCCTATATGGGTCCCAATAAACATTCAAAAGTGATTCTCATGGAACTAGTAGCATTTATAATACACCATGTTATCATCAATGAATACCACAACCCAATTTTCAATATATTTCAGGAAAAAAATATTCATTAGATATATCAAATCATAATTTTCATTAATCAATCCAAATGTAATTTCTATAATCTCTTAATTTTAAAACCTTGTTAGAAATTATTTCATAACAATATCATTTTTCGTTACTAATATTTTATGATACATGAAAATAAATAAAATTTAAATAAAATATTGAACTCCATTAAAATGATAAAATAGTGTATCAACCCGAGGAATAAGATACTTGGTATTTATAATAACTGCAAAGTTTTCCCTCTAATCAATGAATAACCATGTGGGTCAATATTTCTTCTTATATAAATGAGTAGGGGCTGCCTATAGTGAATCAAGATAGAATATTAATCACATATCACTTTATACTCTAGTTTTTTTCAACTCCTTTAATTAAATAGAGTTTATGATATAGGGAGTTTTTATATAGTTCTTGTATCAAGGAATAAATCAATAGATAACATATAATTATGATCTGGTGGATGTTTATTTAATTCCTTGTTAATAAATTAATTTATTCATATAAAATAGGTACATAAAAAATTAATTATTAAATATTCCATAAATAGTTTTTTCTTATCTTCATAAAAAAATCTCATTCGTAATATCTACTAGGGGTAGATCTAGACATGGATTTGATGATGATGTCTGCTCTCCAAATAAAATTATTTCAATATCTTAATAAAAATAATTAAATTTCCTTTTCTTCACAATAAATTAATTCTCATATTTTGAAATTATTTCCACACCAAAGATTATTTTAAATTAAAAAATGGGTGTAATATTAATGATTATATATAAGTTACATATATGTGTCATATTGGGAACTTCCTAACACATACATGTTGCAGTGATATTTCTAATATGATTCTTGACAAAAAAACTCTGTTCTGATGGTTCTAGGGAATTATAATTTTTTTTAGAAAATATGGAATAATTATAAGTGTGAAACGATCCAAAATCAAACAAATATCTAGATAAAATTAGGTGTATAATTAACATACCTTCCACCAAATATTTTAGAACTTCAACCTCAACTTCGGTGATTGTATAATATTTTGCTTCTCCAATTGGCCTATTATGTGGTATATTCCATTAATAAAATTTAAATTCATCTGATTAATTGTTCAATTATTTATAATTATAAAAAATTATATTAGTGCTCTTTATCCTTACATTAATTTTGATGAGGACCCATATCTCCACACTTGTAATAGACTCCAATGCAGTTCAATAATTTCATTGATACTTCTATCTATAATTTTTAAATGATGAAAATTACTTCATATTCATCTTATTGGACACATTATCTTTTTATTAGTGTTTAAAAAACCACTTCTTATCTTTATTTCAATTTTATATATTATATCTACAATATTCCTTCTTCCATTTTGATATAATATAAAACTATTTCGTCACATGATGATAATTTTGAGAAAATAATTCCCATCAAATACTTTGCTAAATATGATCAAATAAATTATCATTCATGCATTCGGTATTTTGTTTGTAATATATTGAATAACTATATGGTATTTTAGTAGTAGTATTATACTCCACAGTACATTACATTTTCATTTTCTTTACATTAAGGAACATTCCCATCATAGTAATTCATTTCTCAGTTGGGATATCTTTAAAGTATAATATTTCATTATAAAATCATTATCAATGTATTCTATTTATTCATCTTCAATAGTATTATGAATCAATGTTCACTATTGATCAACATATCCCTAGTAAAAATACCCTCATAGAAAAACCTTTTCCCTTTCATCACATACTAAAGGCCATAAATATGTTCTCAAAAGTCCGAATACTTTTCTTATATAAGATTTGATTTTTATTTACAATAGATAATGGAAGATTGTATCACACGAAGTCATCTAATATAGGTTTCTCATGTCATATATCATCATGCTTCTCTATATGTTTAATATTGTAAGTCATAACCAGCATTATCATCTCTTATATATCAATGATATACTCTGATAAAATTCAATTTGAATTGACGTCATCAATTGGTAAATTTACACGTTGGACATGAGTATTGATACTATTTTTTCATCAATGATTTATATCTAAAAATTGAATAAATTGGTTTAGATCATGATATATAATTATAATTATACTATAACAGATAACATAAAATAAAATATTATGAATTTTTAATCATGAAACCATAAACATATATTCTTCTGGAATATCACTAAATAATCAACATATTTTAAAATCCTCTATAATGGTTTATACAGAAAAACATGAACTATCATAATCACATTTCCTAAGAGTTTACAATATGGTTCAAAATAAGGACACATTTACTATTCAATAGAATTATTGCAGATATATAGATGACCAAATATTTTTAATGTTATTACCCATAGATGAATTGACGCCCAAATTTCATCCATTTGTAGTATCCAAACAAGGATATATTTTTCATAAAACCACATAATACCAATCTTACAAATATATTAGGATTATATTCTATATATAAACATATCTTCCAACTAATGGATAGGTTTATATTCATCAATCATGTATTTCATAAATTCGGAACCCAATGCATCTATTAAACAAGCTATGATACCAACCATAATAACACAAACTCAAATAAGCTAGGGTTGGTGTTAAATTTATTAAATTAGATTTGATAAAAGAGTTTCAATCCCAAAGGACCAATTATTTTTCAATCTCAGTGTACTAGATACATACATGATATCCACTTTAAATTGATAATAAAGTATAAAATATATTAATAGAAAACATTAGGCATCATTGAACTCAATCAATGAAATCATTATCTGATCATAGGGGATGAATTCCAGATAAAGATGATCTGAAATAATAAATAAGTTTTACGTAGAGTAGAGTATATAAAATGTACTTAAAGAATAATCACTAGGAAAAATAAAATAATTTAAAGTGATTACCATTTCATAAGTAACTTAGAACTGAATGCATCCTTGGATAATATCAATAAAAAATATCATGGATAATAATACAAAAAATATCAATGAAACAAATTCATAAAATTTAATTTTATAATATTATCAATCAAGACATCAATACAATCATGGTAATTCTCTAAGATAATTTAATTTAAGGGACGGTATACAAAAAAATACAATTTAATTTTCCCAATTGATTTTTTTATGATACTTGTTAATGTTTTGAGTGGATATCTATAACTGATCCAACTAGTCATAAAATATCCAATGATTTCATTATATATTAAATGATTAATTAAATTCATAAAAATTATGGCTATCCAATATATATCCGTATTGGGTAAAGAATATGGATTTATAAATATTTTCCCTAATCAATAAAATAAATTTCATATTATAAAAAAGCATGTAAAAATAGTTTATGGTTTATGCATTAATCATATCTATGATAAAAATAATATGGATTCTTATGAGAAATGGATTTTTCAATTATCACATGAAAGTGAATGTCTTATATTAAAGTAAATTACCATAGTATTAATATGAGATAAAAATTGAATATAGATTTATTGGAAATATATCTTGTAAATTGAAATCTTGTACATTATAAAAATAATGACAAAGGAAGTGAAATATTAACACAATATTACAATTAAGGATTTTATTTTAAAAAAATGTAAAATATGTAAATTAAGATATATCTTAAAAGTGGTTATGGTGGTGATAATGTTATCTAATTTATTATATGATATAAATCATACATTTTAAATTTTCGTGAAGATTGTCAAAAAGGGACCTGTCATAAAACAATATAAATATTCCTTTTATACCATTTTAAAATTTGAGGATGACAAGAATTTTTCCTTAACAAATAATTTGTGTAATAATATGAAATTTTGTAATATATTTTTTAATAACATAGACATGGAATTAAAATTTATTGGAATAAAAGAAAACGAAAATATCTTATTTCCATTAAACATATATTCTCATGATTTAGGTTTCAATGCGACAAAAACAAGAAAAAATATATAGAAAAACAATAATCATTTTGATGATATGGAAAAGATGTATTTTATGAAGGATTAAGTATAAGATTCCTTTAATTAATATGATGGAAATACCAAAAAATGATATTGAAAAATAAAATATTACCCCATTAGTGACATTTAAATTTTAACACCTTTTAATGATAAAAATGAGTTGAAACATTATTCATCATGAATAAATATGTATTAATGTTAAAAATATAAAATTTGTAGTATATACACCAAATAAAGTTACGTTGGAGAATAATATAAAATATGCCTCAATGTAATGGATACTGTGATGAAATTACATTACCTATTGTTTCCCTTTATTTAAACACAGTTTTACATCCTATATAATCATGTTTGACATGTTATTAATTTATTACAGAACTATATTACTATTTATAATTTCAAATATAATCCTTTTAGGACCTCATATTACTTTTTTTAATAATATGTCATTATTACCATAGTTTCAAGTGCTAACTTCTTTGTTTTCTCATGCATGTTTTTTCATGGATGTTATGGTTCCTTTTCATAGGTTATAGTTCAATCATATTCTGAGTGATATTGAATTAAAAAATAACAAATTTCATTATTAGTTATATATTGATATTTATTCATAAAATAATAACATGTAAAATGAATCACACCACTTCATGGATATGGAAGGTCGAACGTACACCGAGATGATGTTAACATTTCTATAATGATTCAAAAGTTAAGGAATTATAAAATATTTTAAATTTCAATAATCAAAATAATGTCATAAATAAGATATATATCAATTATATTAATCATTAATTTAACACCCCATTTTTTTGTGAAATATTTATATACAAATAATGTTTATACTTTCATATTTGTTTCTTCACACAACATCATCTTTATCTTGAATTACACATAATAATGAGTTGATCTTTCTTTTCCTGAAATTATGAGTTTTATTAAAGCATGCCATATTATTGAAATATTAATATATGATATTTATCACTTATCCATTGGAATGGATGATATGAATAATATTAACCAAATTATAAAAATATATGGTTTACACATGTATATAAATTTAATTTATTAGTGACCAATTAATCAAAATATAAAATAAAAACTCTTATAAAGGTAAATTAAATATTGTCTCAAAAACATTTTTTATAAAATAAAATATATTTTACATCAAAAATTGAAAAAAAAAACAATTTTGGTAATATATTTTAATGAAATGCATATATTATATATTTAATAAAATATTCAAAATTCATCTTATTTATTTTCTCAAAATGATATAAGAAAGACCCCATTTTATCTCTTAATAATTGTGTTCTTATAACAATAATATTATCACCATATTTTTGAACATATTTTTTTTAATAAAATTAAACTTTTATAAAATTTATTTGAAAAAAATTTCCTTCTCAAAATTACCGCGTTAAATTTATCATAGTTTCAATTTGTAGAAACTTACAGAAAATTTTAATTTTTGGAGGGTTAGTGAAAAATAATTAATTTTATAGGAAAACACATTTTTGTTCAAATTATTTATACTATAAAATTATAAATATAATTTAAATAAAATTAATTCAATTACATATTTATTAATAATTAATTTCTTTGTAAAATTTTTATTTTGAGGTTTGATATAAAAACCGTGTAATCTTTTGAACATTTCCCCTTAGAAATCTCACTTGGTCATCGCCTCTTTTCGATTAATTTGAAAATAAAAATTTCCAATTCTGTGAATTAAATTTAGAAAAATAGATTCCATATTTGGAACCATAAAAATAGATATTATATAATATGGTCAACAAATATTTTGACCAAAATGAATAGGGGAAATAGTAGAAATTAATTAATGCGGTTAGGGTAAAAATTGGTTTACTCGGGTAAAACTAAAAAATAAGTTTTAAAAGGACCTAATTTTATCAAAATATATATATTAATGATATATTTTTACATTAAAATTAATAATAATTTATAATGTTGTATTTTTTAGCCTTTCGGAATATGAAAATATGTGTAGACCTTTTTATTTTGAAAAAATACAAGTGTGCCACACACCCCACATGTAAATGGCCACCCCACTCCTATTTTATTTAAAGTTTCAAACCTATTTTGATATGCATTCCAATACAGATGTGACATCCCCAAATACATTATATCTTCTTATATGACTTATTTTGGGTTGAAATATTACCTAGAAAGTATTTTGGTGCAATCCTATGGATGTTACCTGAAAAAGAGGTGTCGTCCTTCAATAAGCATTTTTGTTTTATTTCTTCCTCCACCACATGAAATTTGGATAAAAATGTCGATATAATGACCTTATTACCTTCCTTATAATAATAGATTTATATGATACGTTCATTACCTACAACCATACCTACTCCCATAGAATAGGTTAAGAAATAATCATTTTTGTTAATAGAGGACTACAACATCGCAAACCAATGCCATTCGTTTTCCCTTATCACATTTCAAGTCTCGATATAATGATGTATTAAATATTGATATATAATATTTATGATATTATTTTTCTTATTGAAACATAATATGACATTTTACTTTTAAAAATTTCAATTTCGTGGGAATATAATAATATCATTCATGTGTATAATGGAATACCGTCTCGTGAAGCGATGTGATTAATTTACTCTTTATGTGGATGTTAATATATATGGTTTTAATTAAAAGTTCAAAAAAATGATTATGGAATGTTATGAAATTAATTATATTTCGTTATTTCTTTCCTTTTGGAAAATGGATACAATATTCATGTATATGTACAACCTACCGTTTCCATGAATGTTGTATTTAATTTTCTCTCTCTAACTTTACTGGATCACTCTAGATACCTATATATTGTATATATATAAGATACATATATAATGGTTAAAAAAATATAATTTATCATTGATAAATTTATGATTAATGAAAATATAAAATCAAAAACATATATGAAAAACCTAGCGATTATTACAATATACGTGACATTATTATAAAATTTTACATAATTTGTTAAAAAAATAACAGAATTAAATGAGATTTAATTTGATATAAATTGTTATGTTTTTGTAATAGATATATAATAAAAATATATATATTGAAAATTATTTTCATATCCGTACGAAGGAATTTGAGACATAAGGTGGTATTTGTTTGTCTCAATTCTCAATTTTTAGACATATGTTATGTTAAAAAAATTCTTCCATTACGATGCATATATACAACCGCTTTCACATGTAATATAATCAAATTAATTTTCCTAATGATATTTTAATATTTATTTAATGACTATACTTCATGGTTTATATGTGTCAATGTTTCTATAGTCATACAGATTTTATGTTACAATATGATTGTTTATCAGGATTGTTTATGATTGTGTTCCAATGATAAAATATAAAGATCTGTATCTAAAAAAATGCATTACTTTTCTTCTACTCTGGTTATTCTAGATACTAATAGTACTATATTTAAACTCTACATTAATTAAAATAATTGAGATAAAGTTTCTATTGAAATATGACTTTATTTCCTCCATCGATTTAATATATAAATATTCTTTTTGAAAAATGTTTCTATTAATGTATTAAAAATGTTATAATAAGATCCTAGGAATTTTAAAGAACATTGTAGCCATTTTGGACTTTTAAAATTTTGTAAATGTAAATTAATTCTGTTTTAAAAATAATGCATATTTCTATTTTAATGATAATATGAATGGAATATTATTTTTAACATGTATGTTAAGAACATATTTTTCTACCATAGTGACCATTTTTTTTGCTTGAAGCACAAATTATAAGATTTCATGTCTATTTTCAATGAAAATAATTTTCCAAAACAATTTATGTTATAAAAAAAATTTTAATGGAGGAAATGAATTTTCCCCAACATATGTTTCAAATGAATTTTAAAGCATCCTTTATATGTTTTTGAGGTTCTTTTTAAATGAAAATAATTTTTAAATAAATTATATTTTAAATTTTTTTTGAAATCAGATGTGATATTTTACTCGATAAATTATTTAATTGAAATTTAAACCGTTCTATATTAGCATTCAACATTATTTTCAATTTAATGGATATTAAAAAGGTTTTACATTTTTAAACAATTATCTTCAATATTGAAAATATAGTTTTCAAAATAATTGTTTTAAATGATTTCTAATGATTTTTTATATGTTTTAAATTTTATTTCTAATTAAAAATAGTTTCAAAAATAATTATTAATTTCTCTTTTTTAAAATAGATTTAAAAATGAATTTTATTTTACTCAAGACGTGTTCCAAGTGATCATTAAAATAATTCTCCAACTATGATGATGACCTTTGATATATTTTATTGTTTTAATGGGATATTGAACCAATATAGCATTTTTATTCTTCCTTTTTAAGGGATTTGAAGCTATTTTGTTTATGTAATAATTTTCCCTTTCCTAGGGTATAACGTGACATAATTATAATGAAATAAAATTCTTTATTGACGTCTTCTGAATTAATTAAAATATTATGAAAATAATTTCTTTACCATAAATTATGATATGATTAAGTGTTTATGAATCTAATTTTTTATCATGAGTTATGATTTGATAAATGGTTTAGGACTTATGTAAGACATATATATGATTTTCGTTATGTGATGGGTGGGACATATATCTCCCTAATTTTCATTGCATAAAGATTTGTATAGCAGGATATGAAAATGTTTAGAATGGGTAGATAACATAGATTGGTAAGGGAAATTATCCATTATAATGGTGTTAATAGTTAACCTTGAAAACATTTATCATTTGAGGAGTGAACCTATCCGACTATGAAAACCTTAGTAGTGAGCCTTGAATAATATGTAAATGATCTTTTTTTCTTATGTGTATTCTATAATTTCTTTTCTTATAACTTTATTATAAACTCGTGGATAATGTTTCTTTGTTGCCAATATTAATTCCATCACTCAAGATTTTGATTTTTCTATATTAAGGGTCTGGTATTCATATGTTACCCACATTTTCTCATACACTTATGTTCATGTTAGTTTTACATATCTCCATTGTTTAACTTTACTATGAATATAATCTCACCCATTTTTATATTTCTTTAACAAGTTTATAAAGAATTTTTTAATGTAGGTTATGTTTTTGAATATTTACAAAGGATATGATCTTTATGGGAGATATTTAATATATTTTTGAAAATTAGAAGATTGTGTACCTCATATCCATAGGCACTAAACATTAATTATCCATTATAATTTTTTTAAAGTATTTAATATTAGTCTAAAAAAATTTAATATTCATATATAAAAGTATTCAGTCACTATTATTATTACAATCCATATGAGTTGGTGATGGAGAAAAAATTATATTTGTTCGTGAGGCAGTAGATTACCATACACAAAAGCGGCGGTATCGATTCCCATTTTATGAAGAATAAGGTTGAAAAATATTATTAAACCAACGTAATAACATATTATTATTTTTGAGATACCTGTGTTATTATATTATATTTTTTAATACATAATTTTAGGTGTATAAAAAAAATTAAAATGAAATAGCATTGTGAATGTAATTACATTTGTATAGAAAAACCACCTTTGGATATATTATTAAGAACCATAGGGTTGGTATTTTTTGAATAATAGAAGCTTGATAATGTGTATATGTATTTTTGTAGATATTTCATTATGGATTGTTCGATATATATAGATTGAGATGTGTGACTATGTGAGTGGGTGAGGTTCCCTTTTATAATTGAGGTGAGTAGAAAATTTGTAATTTTTTAATGTTTTACAATAATTTCATGTATATTTGTTTGATATATGACACCTAAATGGAATATATACAATGTGTGTAAGGGTAATAATGGTTTTAAACCATCAAATGGGATTTTATCATGATTATTTCTCAATTTAACCATTATATTTATAGATTAACCACCTTTGAACTCATTTGACCTAAAATATACTAATTAATATTCAATGGTTATAATATTAATTAGATCAAAAACATATGTTGACATTATTAAAAAATATTTATTATGTATATTACTTATATTTAATTCATTTTATCAAATTTAATTTATAGAAGTCTAGAATTTATTTTAATAATAAACCTGCAAAACAAGTCGAAAAATTGTTTTTCCAGAAATGCATTTTTCAAGAATAAAATGATCTTAAGATAACTATATTACATGAAATAATAATTATATGGATTTAAAATCTTATATTTTGGTATAAAATATATTAATTTTTTAAAATTTAGTAATCATATCATATTATTTTAAATAATTAATATAGAAATACATTATGCCTTATTTCAAAAACCCAATTTTCTAGGTATTATATGATTTTACCTCCAAATGATCCATTTTTTATATATAAAATTGGTAGTAAATTATATATAAATACTAATATTATAAAAAAATTACAAAGTAAATGTATGATTATTTTAATATTACATTTTTATTATTTATAAATGATTTTTTATTTTGGAGAATTTCAAAAACCAATTCTAGAATTATTTTGACCTATTAAGTTCAATGATGATATTAATTATTTAAAATTAGAATATTTTTTAAAATGAAATATTAAAATTTTCATTGTATTAATTTATTTTTAATATATAATGTTCAATTATTATACATTAATCTTGGGTGTTACAATCTGATAAAACATTCACTTGTAAAAAAATACCTAATATTTTGTCATTTTTAATTTATGATATTAACATAAAACTATTTCTATTGAGGAAGGTATAGATTAAACCTATGACAGCAAATGTAACCATATTTTTAATTGAAATATTATATTTTTTTCATGAATAACCTCCTTGATTTTGTTTGGAAACAACTCAATGATAAAAATCATGAGTCTCATAATGTAGTATGGCATTCATCTCACTTCAACCAGCATCACTAGGAACTAAAAATGATTAGTGTCATATTTGGAAACCATACTTGAATCACCGCCCATATTGGCCTAGTTTTGGTAAAAAACTAAACATAAGTATGATAATTTACACTAAATATATATCTTTTATATTCTTATCCTGAGGAAAACTATATTTACATAGAAAAACACATTACCTTATGAAGTCTAACAACATTGATATGTAAAATCAACACCCTCAGCTACATAATCATCATTGGTCCATCTAATAGATCAAAAATATATATGTAATCTCATATAAAACATTTTAATGCATAAGTTAATCTCTCGATTATGGAATCCATAAAACATTACATGAGGAAATGACCAGGATAAGATCTACCGTTATAGGATATATCCTCATACACTACTATAATACAAAATACTAAGCAAGAATACTAAATAAAAAATGGATATTGATTCTAAATGGTTATTAATAACCATCATCATTAAAAAAATTTGAAAATAAGGGGAAATATTAATTTTTGTTATAATGTAAGGGTGATCTAGTAATTTGATTATAGATCATAATTTTGGATCCTAAAACATCATTAAAAGGATTTATTTGGATTTTTTCTTGGGACATGGGGTTATCGTGAGTTTTCGAGTAAGGGATATGTAAAGTAGAATGTAAATGTACATGAATATGTAAATATTAGTTTAGGGTTTATCTCATATTGAGCATGTTTTTCTGACCATATTGATGTGTTGGGGGTGTTAGGGAGTTTTTGATCAAGAGACACACCCAATATAAGGAAAAACATGATAGAACGGGAGTTAAAAAATATTTTATGAATGTATATTGAAAGTTATTATTAGTATATAATATTATTTTTTCAGTTAATTAACTTATGTTATATTATTTTTACAAAAGAGAAGTCTAATTTTTTGGGAAGAAATATATATTTGGTATTGGTTATTATAGTTTATAGGAAAACATTATTAGTTTTTTTAGTAATGTGGAAACCCTTATATATGAACAACATATTTTGCAAGGGTCAATATATTATGTTTTAGTATTTCTAGATAAGGTAAAAACATTTTGTTTAAATTATATATTTTGTGTGGGTAAATAAACTATGTATTGGTTTTTTCCTTGGGTAAAATTATTAGGTATTTAAAATATATAACATATAAAAAAAATATTTGGGATTCATTTAGGTAATAACCTTATATACTACGTAGAACTGGTAAATAAGGAAAACCTGTTACATATTGGTTTTTCTAGAAAAGTGTGAAACAGTAAGATTTATAAATATCATACATATACAAAATTGTGTTCTTTTATAAACCATTCATATTAAATTAGATTGGGAACATATATTAAATATTGTAATAATATCCTCCATATTAAATTTTTATGTAATAGAATTACCTTACATAAAAGGGAAATAAATTATGTAACATGACACATATAGTTAATTCCTTAGGATACACAAAGGTCCTAAAAATCATATATAAGACTAAATTTGGAATGCATAAGAGATATCCATTTTACCTAAAATGAAATATTATTCATATTTTAAAAAATTCATATTTTAATATTGATAAGTTTTTTATATATCACAATACATAAAATTTGGAAACATAGATATGTAAGTGTTTCATACACTATGAGAAATATAGTTTGTTGTTATGTTTGGGACCAACATTCTATATCCATTTATAATTCCATGAAGTGTTTAGAGAGGGAACCACATCTTAAAGACAAGCTCATTCTATGAGTTGTTTTTTCTAGTTCTATTTAACTAATTGGTCAGCTAAAAAAGTTAAATATAAGAATAATTATTTTAATTTAATCAATAAATATATTAAATATACCACAATTCTATTCTCTTTTATGTTTTCCATCACTCTTATGATATCATCATAGATTGTAATTTTTTACCTTTTCATTCATTACAGATAATAGATGTAGCTAAGCCAAGGTACCCTTGGGTGTTTATTTGCGAATCATATCTCAGTTTCTTAATTTTCATCCCATTGTTCCCTAAATGTTATAATTTTCAAAATTATTGAATATAATATAATTAAAACTCTATCAAGAATATTTTGATAGAATTCAGAGTTGTTGTAAATCTGAACAAGATGGGAATCAATTCTGAGTGTCTTAGTTTTTTGGCATTTTTTATTATTGGTCTATCACTATGTTTTTTATAGTATGTATTAATGAATTTTGTTATGCCACCGAATTAATAATTTTTTTTTCAATATATTCTAATAGTCAACGAGGGATACATTGCAAGATAAAATGTGTGTTGTAACACCCCAAGATTTCATAGTGTGTTATTTATTCAAAATAATACAATAACTTGCACTACACGCAACACCGAGTTCAAGCACACCATGACTTACCAAACAAGCCGTTCAAAAGAGGTTATGAATAGTATTAACTAAATTTTAAACTTTATATAATCCTTATAATTTTAGAATCCATATTATGAGTTTCTTAGACATAATGTAAGAACAAATTCATTTTCAGTATTGCACTTTTACCAACTTTTAATAGTGAACCCTTTTTAAATACAATATTTAAAACTTTTTGACTAAATGGGGACATAAAAAAATTTAAAATGAAACATCCCAAGCTTCCACAGTATGCTTTCCTTTTAACAATATAGTAGCGTGTGTTGTACGCAACTTCGAGTTCTAACACACACCACAACCAATCAAACTAGCCGTTATGAATAGTAATACCTACTTTTTGAAATTATATATATTTTATATTTCAAAATATACTTCATTTTTGGATTCGGAGTATTGAATTTATCCTAAGGTGAAATTTTGGTACTTTTCGAATAACTTTAATATTTTGATGAATAGTGATAATTACTAAATTTTAATTAAAAACAAAATTTTTAATCATAATAATTAATGGTGATAAATTATGTATTTGAGTGGTTTTAAAGTATAATTAGAATATATTTTTACCATTTTATCCAATGGTGTTCATTATAATTAAATTCGCTTCGAAATTGGACCTAAACAATTGTCAATCTTTTGATATATATTGTTTCTTAAAAACACAGTATTTGTTGTGACAGCGGGAATTAATTATAAAATTAATTAATGCAACTTATATGTTTGGAATTTTGTAAAATAGATATCATTTTTTAATTTGGAATATAAATTATAGCTTAGTGTGAAATTTTGGCATTGTTTTGAAAAACATTAATTTTTATGAATAGTGAAACTACTATGTGGTAGTTAAAAAAACTGAATTTTTCATAAAACATAATTTTACCGCTTCTGTGAATGGATTTCGAAAATCTGAGAGACGTAGTTAATATCGAGAAGTAAAATGTGGTTCAATGAGATGAAAATATTTTTTGGTGAATAGTAACTTTTTACTTTTATTTACCACGGTTAAAATTAAATAGGGTAATTAAGGGTAAAAATGATATTAATATTACCCTAACACATGTCCTAATTCTGTTGGACAAGTTTATCTCGACCAAAAACTACCTTAGGAATAAAATATTATCATTTAGGTCCACTTGGATTAGATTAGGACATTTATTATTATTTAATTCAAAGATGAGTTAAAAGAGTTAATATCAATGTTTATTTACTAAAACAATTTTAATATAGGGTTATACATAAGGTAAATTCGATTGTAAATATTCATTAGAAATCTAAAAAGATTTCCTACATAAATATATCTTATTTATAATTTTTAGACTTTAAATATTTTAATTTACTTATGACACAGTGATGATGCAGTAATTATCATAATAGTGAAAAATTAAAATAATTGATATTATAAATACACAAATAAATATAATTTGAGACTTTATATGAATTAAAATAATTTTATAGGTTACTATGACATGTTAGTATTGATTCAATTAACTTTTTTCGAAGTAATCATTCTGTTATGATTTTAAAAAAATCAATTATTGAATAGTGTCAAAATTGACATAAAAGAGTTTTTAAAACAAATATTATATTATTAATTTTATTAAATTTCTAAAAATCTAAGTTTCGGCCAAAGAGACTTATATCATTATATATTCATCATTGAAGGACCACTTTTGGGGTCTCTTGGATGTATATGGTATGTTTATTAACCATATAATATAAAAATACAAAGATACATTGTAAAAGTGAAACTAACTAACTTAGAGTTAATACTTAAAGATAAGGTTAATATAATGACCCAAACCTGTCTAAATTTTATTGGTTGAGTGGTTTTCAACCTATCCCCACCTTAAAATTTAAATAATCAACTTTGGAGCCATTATAAACCGAATATGAATTTATTATAAATTAATATTTCTAGCTTTTCCAAAGGTGCCCTCACCCCTCTTATAAAAGGCCACTCCTCCTTTCATTTCTTCACACCGTCAAAGCCTTTTGGTTCGGCCAAAATCTTCCCCAATACTCTCCCAACATCCCTAAATACAACCTAGAGGCCTTATTTTGATCAGAAAGCCAACTTAAGGAGCCCTTTTGATCAAATCAAAAGGAAGAACCCGAAGAAGAGGTAATGTTTTCACCACCCCATTTCAAGTTCCTTTCTTCTTCCACTTCTTCTATCTTTGTTATTACCATTATAAAATAATAACTCCAGTATCTTATATATACTGTGATTTTATTATAAATATGGTACAACCATATTCAGTATTCTATCCACCCTTTGAATAACATGTCACCATACGTGCGTACGTACGACTTACCGTCTCCAGGTCGTGGTGTAATTGTCATTCAATATATTATTATTTGGATGGGTATAATAATGATGTGTAACTCATGTAAATAATAGATATAACATGTTAATTATTCTTTATATATGATATACCATCCATTTAAATATTATTTTAATATCAAAAGAATGATATTGTCGCTTGTGCGTATGTACGGACTACCGTCTCCACGAACGCGATGAGATTCATTCTCCATCGTATCCATTATAGTATAATTATCATTTGATGATTTAAAAATGATGTTTAAGGACTTTATATCATTTTGGATATGAATAAGATACAACCTATCCATAACAAACATGGCTTATGTAACAAAACATATAAAAGAAAACGAGTAAGTTAACACATGTAACGACGATAATTCTAAGATATTATTAACAAATCAATGTTAAAAGATCATATATGATATAATATTAATAAATATAATTCTTGTATAATTTAATAACAATTATTTCAACATTATACAAGAGTTTAACCTACCCCAACCAAGAAAAAGTAAAAGTTAAGGGTTATTTCACTATCTTTTAATTATCCGAGGTTGTTTATATGTAATAATCTAGTGGGATCTCTTTATCATCCACATCCATGTTTCTTAAAAATGTATTTCAAAACATTTTTAATATTTACAATAATATGGTTTAAAGTCATTTATACCTTGTTTGACTTTTTATAAGAGGTTTATAAATGAATCTTTCCATCGTTTTCCAAACAAAGTGCTTTTTAACCTTTTCGACAAAATTAAGGTAAGAATGTTTTTTTACTTATACGGCGGGTGCGGCTATTTTCCGCCGTTATAATATCGTCGAAGATTCCCTTACAATCTTATAAGAATATTTTCAAAGAAAATGTTTTATTTTATAAATATATGACTCTTAAATGATTTCAAAATACAAAGAGATATTTCTCTAAAAAGAGTTTGGATTTCATCTATGTAAACATCCTTTGATGGATTTTACGCTTATTTGAAGTTTATTTATTATGATACAAAACATCTATATTGTATTGAAGGTTTTGTGATATGCTTGACTGTGGATGTGCTATTTTTATACCATTCATGGTTTATGGTGATAGTTTTGACATTTCGTATGCTAGTTTTATTATGAATGTTTATGTTATGTTTAAACCTTTTCATATGGAAATGCATTGGACTTAATATGTGACGGGTGGAGCCCGCTATAGCTCCTCGATGCATCAGTAGGTCTCATGAGACAAACTAGTATCTTGGCACAATGCCTTGGGAAAATCTTATTTGTAGTCTTGGCATGAGGCCTTGGCTATGTGGTTATGATAGTCTGGCATTATGCATTCCATCATTATGAAACTGGTCATTGACATTTCATGTGATTATTCGATTAGTAGAATATCCATGTGAGTAAGTAAATGGCATTATTTCATTTTACTTTGGCCATACTATGTTGAAGTTCAAGTTTAAAAGGCTTTTGTTTTAGTTATACATTTCCGTAAATGTTTATGCTTATTTTTGAAAGTTTCTAATATATTGTTATCCTTACTGGGCATTTGAGCTCACCCCTTTTCTATGTTTTATTTTTCCCATGATGTGAAAAAGTATGATATGAATGACCTGCTGGGATAGTATGTGGGGATATGAGTGTGGAATATGGAGACTATGTTGTTATAGTAGTTTTTCACTTTGTGATGTAATGTAAAACTTTATGAATATATCTAGTGTTTCTAAGGCTACTAAACCAATCGGTCTTTCGAGATTTGATATTTTTTGTGATCATGCCAATTTAATGTAATAATGCACCAACTCTGGGTAACTAGGGTCGGGGTGTTACAGTTGGTATCATAGGAAGTTTAGTACAAACCGTGGAAGCTAGATTTAGATAAACTCTGATTAGAGAACGTAGAACTAAGATGAACTTTGAGGATTAGTATAGAAGAACTTCCTAGAATTTTGGTATTGTAGAGATTTTGTGAGTTTTCCGAGTAATACATCCCTGTCTGGATACCAGCAGGTAGAGGCAGCTCTGGCACAGATGTTCCTTGGGGTAAAACCCGAAAACACCGCTTTGAGCTAGACTCGAACGGGAACTGGTGCATGACAATGGGCCTTGCTGCACTCGTGGTTACGACACTCACAGGGGATATGCTTAGGATAACTCTCATTTTCTTTAAAAATCATTATGAAGGGTTTATGTGGATTTACTTTCTCAAAGGATAAATTTTTACGATTATGGATTATATCCATAAACTATTTAATTTATGTTATGTGTCTTACAAGTTTGGGATTAGGTATTGTTATTCATAAACTAATCTAGTGTATGCCATTGTTTAGAAATGGTGCCCAGTAGAAGGAATGAGAACTCCTGCAATGCACATGATCCAAAGAGAAAGAAAGATCAAATCTTTCATGGTCTTAAGCCAGAATTTATAAGAGAAATAGTATCCCATGTATTATCATCATATGAAGAAATAATATCATGTGTTGATAAGATAAGTAAAGATTTTACTGAGTCCTATGGCTTTGAAGGGAAGCAAAAGGAGAAAAGGATGGAAGAGAGAACGATGGATAAAGGGAAGAGGGAAAATAAGAATTTTCCCATATGTGATAATTGTGGGAAGAAACACCTTGGAACTTGTCTGAAAGGAATAGGAGTTTGTTATAAGTGTGGAGGAAAAGGGCACAAAGTACGTGACTGCAAGGGAAAAAAAATCGTTTCAAATGTACAATGCTTCATTTGCAAGGAGTTTGGACACTACGCGAACCTATGTCCCAGTCATCAAACTATGCCGCAAATGATGCTATTGGATAATAATAAAGTTATGATACTACCACAGATGAAGAGGAATGATTAGAGTTCTTTTGTTTATTTTGTAATTTGAGTGTTGTATCAACAATGTACTTGTTATAATAATTATGGAGTATATAAGGATTGTACTGCAGTACTATTTCATTAAGGACTTGATATTGTGTGGAACAAATAAAAGTGACTCAATAGCAGGTTAAATTTTTGGAAAATATATGGTTGATAGAAAGATAAACCATAATATGGTTCTGATGCCGAGGTAGTGATTTTAGAATAATACATGATTGATTTGGATAAATTATATTGGATATTCTTGAATATCTTGAAGCTGATTAATGATTTGTATATTCCATCATTATTGTGGTTTAAAACATTTTATGATTGATGAAGTATATCCAGCATTCTATATGGAATAAGGGGGCATGAATGTAATCAATAAGTATTATGGTAAATCAGGATGTTTCAGTGTTTTAAAAGAATACATCATGAAGGTATTCATATTCTATTACGGGGTAAAAAGGATCCACATTAAGTTTACCTTCCTTATAAATATTGGACTGTGAGTTTGGACAGAAGTATTTTGGAAAAATTCTAGTTTGAGATTAATTTTTGATTGCCATAAAAGGACAACCCAGAGGTAGGGCGGCAACCCGTCGCGACCGGAAAGGCCGCGAGACATGAACCCACAACCGAAGGGAGACAAGGGTGTATCACCTACCACTGGCCCACGAGATGTCCTGGATTAAATAATGTAGTTTTTTTTAAAAGATCTGGTAGATGAATTATAAATTCATTTATTTTGGAGCCCTGTACGAATATTATATATAGAATTTTTTTTACGAGTGAAAGATGAGTTTGTGGTAGAAATTTATTAATGGATAAAACTCTAATTATAAAGTAAGTATATCAACTTATGATCTTAGCCATTCTCATAAATAAATTCCTCAACATTAAGAAAAGGAACAAAGAACAAATTTTTTTTCCTAGATGGTACCTTAAATCATCACTAATTTATGGCTTTTGGATTGTTGGCCTTTTCATAGCCATGTTCTCTACCACTCTCCATCAGAAAATTGATGGTTATACTTCTCTTCCATATCCATATTTTCCTACATGGAACCCTAGTATGTGTTATTTTCAGTAATATTCATACTTTCCACTCTTTATTTTAAATAGAGGCCTCATTAATTCATTTTTCGATGTGGGATTTCAACTAAGATATTTTGAAACGTCAAAAATGTGTTATCCTAATACCTTATGTTTTGTTGAATCGGTGGTATTTTAAATCATCATAGATTGATGAATTTAAGGACCTCAATTTTAAACTTGTTTGTGATTGATGACCTCAATCACTACCTATAAATATTTACGTTTTCCTCCAATTATATGTCTCTAATTTCCACCAATGTTCTCCTAATCGAGATCATAATTTGGTGGTGACCCTTTCATTTCTCTTTTCCTCATATTAAGACTAAATTTTGGTAACCCAATTTCCAATTTGGGTTTTCCCACAAAGATATTTTTTATTTTCAACCTTTTATTTTTGAAGAACAATTTCAAATTGCGAGGACGCAATTTATTGACGGAGGGGAGAATGTAACACCTCAAGATTTCATAGTGTGTTATTTCATCAAAATAATAAAATAACATGCACTACATGCAACACCGAGTTCAAGCACACCATGACTTACCAAACAAGTCATTAAAAAGAGGTTATAAATAGTATTAACTAAATTGTAAACTTTATATAATCCTTATAATTTTAGTATCCATATTATGAGTTTCTTAGACATAATGTAAGAACAAATTCATTTTCAGTATTGCACTTTTACAAACTTGTAATAGTGAACCCTTTTTAAATACAATATTTTAAACTTTTTGACTAAATGGGGACATCAAAAAATTTAAAATGAAACATCCCATGCTTCCATGGTACGCTTTCCTTTGAATAATACAGTAGCGTGTGTTTTACGCAACTTCGAGTTCTAACACACATCACAACCAATCAAACTAGCCATTATGAATAGTAATACCTACTTTTTGAAATTATATATATTTTATATTTCAAAATGGACTTCATTTTTTTATTCGGAGTATTGAATTTATGCTAAGGTGAAATTTTGGTACTTTTCGGATAACTTTAATATTTTGATGAATAGTGAAAAGTACTAAATTTTAATTAAAAACAACTTTTTTAATCAAAATAATTAATGGTGATAAATTATTAATTTGAGTGGTTTAAAAGTATAATTAGAATATATTTTTACCATTTTATCCAATGGTGTTCATTATAATTAATTTGACTTCGAAATTGGACCAAAATAATTGGCAATCTTTTGATATATATTGTTTCTTAAAAACACGCTATTTGTTGTGACAACGGGAATTAATTATAAAATTAATTAATGCAACTTATATGTTTGTAATTCTGTAAAATAGATATCATTTTTGAATTTGTAATATCAATTATAGCTTAGGGTTAGATTTTGGCATTTTTTTGAAAAACATCAATTTTTGATGAATAGTGAAACTACTAAGTGCTAGTTAAAAAAACTGAATTTTTCATAAAACATAATTTTACCGCTTCTGTGAATGGAATTTCGAAAATCCGAGAGACACGGTTAATATCAAGAAGTAAAATGTGGTTCAATGAGATGAAAATAATTTTTGGTGAATATTAACTTTTTACTTTTATTTACCACGGTTAAAAGTAAATACGGTAATTAAGGGTAAAAATGATATTAATATTACACGAACACATGTCCTAATTCTATTTGAAAAGTGTATCTAGACCAAAAACAACCTTAGTAATAAAATATTATCATTTAGGTCCACTTGGATTAGATTAGGACATTTATTATTATTTAATTCAAAGAAGAGTTAAAAGAGTTAAAATAAAAGTTTATTTACTAAAAAATTTAATATAGGGTTATAGATAAGATAAATTCGATTTTAAATATTAATTAGAAAGCTAAAAAGATTTTATACATAACTATATTTTATTTATAATTTTTAGAGTTTAAATAATTTAATTTACTTATGACACAATGATGATGCAATAATTACCATAATAGTGAAAAATTAAAATAATTGATATTATAAATACACAAATAAATATAATATGAGACTTTTTAGGAAGTAAACTAATTTTATAGGTTAATATGACATGTTAGTATTGATTAAATTAACTTTGTTCGAAGTATTCATTCTGTTATGATTTTTTTAAAAATCAATTATTGAATAGTGTCAAAATTGACATAAAAGTGTTTTTAAAACAAATGTTATATTATTAATTGATATTAAATTCCTAAAAATATTATGATCGTCCAAGACACTTATATCATGATATATTCATCATTAATGGACCACTTGGGGGTCTTTTAGATGTATATGGTATGTTTATTAACCATATAATATAAAAGTACAAAGAGACATTGTAAAAGTGAAACTAATTAACTTAGAGTTAATATTTCAAGATAAGGCTAATATAATGGCCCAAACCTGTCTAAATTCTATTGGTTGAGTGGTTTTAGACCTATCCCCACCTTAACATTTAAATAATCAACTTTGGAGCCATTATAAACCGAATATGTATTTATTATAAATTAATATTTCTATCTTTTCCAAAGGTTCCCCTCACCCCTCTTATGAAAGGGCACTCCCCCTTCTCATTTCTTCACACCTTCAAATCCTTTTGGTTCGACCAAACTCTGCCCTAATACTCTCCCAACTTCCCTCACTACAACCTAGATGCCGCGGTTTGATCAGAAAGCCAATCTAAGGATCCCTTTTGATCAAATCAAAAGGAAGAACCCGAAGAAGAGGTAATGTTTTCACCACCCCTTTCCAAGTTCCTTTCTTCATTCACTTCTTCTTTCATTGTTATTACCATTCTAAAATAATAACTCCAGTATCTTATATATAATGTGATGTTATTATAAATATGGTACAACCATATTCAATATTCTATCCACCCTTTGAATAACATGTCACCATACGTGCGTACGTACGGCTTACCGTCTCCACGTCGTGGTGTAATTGTTATTCAATATATTATTATTTGGATGGGTATAATAATGATGTGTAACTCATGTAAATAATAAATATAACATGTTAATGATTCTGTATATATGATATACCATCCATTTATATATTATTTTAATATCAAAAGAATGATATTGTCGCCCGTGCGTACGTACGGACTACCGTCTCCACGAACGCGATGAGATTCATTCTCCATCGTATCCATTCAATTATAATTATCATTTGATGACTTAAAAATGATGTTTAAGGACTTGATATCATTCTTGATATGAATAAGATAAAACCTATCCATAACAAACACGTCTTATGTAACAAAACGTATAAAATAAAACGAGTAAGTTAACACCTGAAATGACGATAATTCTATAATATTATTAACAAATAAATGTAAAAAGATCATATATGATATCATATTAATATATAAGATTCTTGTATAATATAATAACAATTATTTCACCATTATACAGGAGTTTAAGCTACCCCAACCAAGTAAAAGTACAATGTAAGGGTTATTTCACAATCTCTTCTGTATCCGAGGTTGTTTATACGTAATAATCTACTGGGATCTCTTTATCATCCACATACATGTTTCTTAGAAATGTATTTCAAGACATTATTACTATTTATAATAATATGGGTTAAAGCCATTTATACCTTGTTTGACTTTTTATTATAGGTTTATAAAGAAATCTTTCCGTTGTTTTCCAAACAAGGTGCTTTTTAACCTTTTCGACAGAATTAAGGTAAGAATGTTTTTTAACTTATACGGCGGGTGCGGCTATTTTCCGCCGTTATAAAATCATCGAAGCTTCCCTTACAATCTTATAATAATATTTTCAAAGAAAATGTTTTATTTTATAAATATATGACTCTTAAATGATTTCAAAATAGAAAGAGATATTTCACTAAAAAGAGTTTTTATTTCATCTATGTCAACATCCTTTGATGGATTTTACGTTTATTTGAAGTTGATTTATTATGATACTAAACTTCTATATTGTATTGAAGGTTTTGTGATATGTTTGACTATGGATGTGATATTTTTATACCGTTCATGGTTTATGGTGAAAGTATTGACATTTCGTATGCTAGTTTTAAAACGAATGTTTATGTTATGTTTAAACCTTTTCATATGGGAATGCATTGGACTTAATATGTGACGAGTGGAGCCCGCTATAGCTCCACGATGCATCGGTAGGTATCACGAGACAAACTAGTGTCTTGGAACAAGGCCTTGGAAAAAACTTATTTGTAGTCTTGGCACGAGGCCTTGGCTTTGTGGTTATGATAGTCTGTCATTATGCATTCCATCATTATGAAAGTGGTTATTGATATTGCATGTGATTATTCGATTAGTAGAATATCCATGTGAGTAAGTAAATGGAATTATTTCATTTTAATTTTTCCATACTATGTTTATGTTCAAGTTTAAAAGGCTTTTGTTTCAGTTATACATTGCCTTAAATGTTTATGCTTATTTTTGAAAGTTTCCAATATATTGTTATCCTTACTGGGCATTTGATCTCACCCCTTTTCTATGTTTTATTTTTCCCAGGATGTGAAGAAGTAAGTTATGAATGACCTGTAGGGATAGTATGTGGGGATATGAGTGTGGAATATGGAGATTATGTTGTTATAGTAGTTTTTCACTTTGTGATGTAATGTAAAACTTTATGAACATATATAGTGTTTCCAAGGCTACTAAACCAATCGGTCTTTCGAGATTTGATCTTTCTTGTGATCATGCCAATGTAATGTAATAATGCACCGACTCTGGGTAACTAGGGTCGGGGTGTTACATGTGTTCTTGGAACCATGGATGGACAAATGTTTCTTGAACTCTTTGTGGTTTGATAGGTGGCATGTAATATATTGTTAAGTAAAATTGGTATTCCTTCTTATGGATTCATATTAAAAAAAATTCAAAAGGAAATGTATTTTTAAATTAAATTAAATTAAATGGAATTTCATGGTGTGTGGGATAATATATGGTGATGCGTTTGAAAATTATTTTAAAAAACAAGTGTGTATTTTCCCAAATATCATTTTTATTAGGATTTAGGTCAATGTAAAATCCTGAGTAAATATTCCATTTGATATGTTTAGTAAATGGTTTATAAATAATGAATTATTATATTGTTTTATAGAGGACTGTTCGGAAAGATTGATTTAATATTTTTTTGGTTTGGATGACCTCATTTGGGAAACTATATGTTTTATAAATAATTTATTCTTACTCTGAATCATGCATATGGATTACTAGAATATTATTTGTGTTTAATGATTATGAAATATCATATTGGATTCCCATATACTTTTATCATTACTATTATATATTATATAGACTCACGTTCCTACAAGGTTGTGAGATGCCCCAAAATATCCAAGTTTCTATATACTATTTTGAGGTTGTTTTGAAATAATAAAATAACCCCCATTAGGGTGTAGATATGGTGTGATGGATTTAATTCAATTAAACTATTACTTGTCCCATTTTTATAAGGTTGTGACATCATCAAGGATTGATTAATCATAGATAAATGTATTTGGGCTTAGTTAAGGTATAGGAGACCATGTGTCCTAAAATATTGTTTCGGATGATACATCCATCAATTATGATAGTCTTGGATGCATAAACATTATTAATTTGAGTATACTTTATAGATTGGTATTGGAGAAGGAATGGAATATTCTTGTGGTTATTTTAATATTTTTTTCGTTAATATAATGATAGAATGTTTTGAATTATCCACTGATTATTATTCAACATGAAATGTAAAATAATGAGACTGGTTGATGTAATCATGTCCATAGTGAGAGGGGGAAATGACTTGTGAGGTGGTTTATATGGATTTTATTTATTCGGAATGGTGCATAAACATAGTAGGAGTGGGATGGAATTAGATATATCCACGAGAGCTATGTTGTTCTTATGTGGGTTGGCTTGTGTGAGAGGCTACAAATTAAGTTTCCTTACTCAACTCTCTTATCATATATTGACATATTTATAAGAGATATAGTAATGTGACCTACTGTATGTTTCTATGGAATGTATTTTTCAAGAGATTGGCTATTGAGATTCCCTCTTTAGATCGCATTTCCTACATATACCAAAAGATTTTTGATGTAGCCATGGGCTTACCACTTTTTCTATAGTTCATCATATATGAGATGATTAATACTGAGATTCACCCATCATATCTCTTTATATATGTTTACATGTTTATATGAAATTTATCCCCGAGACATACCTATTTTCGGTGTTTTCATACTTATGCGGGATGTTATTTATGGAAATTGTTTCCTAAGACCCATTTATTTATATTAACAGAAGAAAGTTTGGTTTATTTATGGGGAATATACCAAACTTCTATGTTTTAATTTGTTTTAGAGGTTGGATACTCATATTCCATACTCAGATCTCATTTTTAACACTTACTAAGGGGTATGAGGTGATTCCATAGGACAATACCCTGAGGGAATCAAACTGGATGTAAGAGAGCCTGGATATCGTAATACCATACATGTATCTCATTTTATTGGTGATGATATTACAATACTCATAATACTATTAATTAATACTCTTTTAGATTATGTTTTATTGTTATTTTACTATGATCTTTTTATTACTAGAATAGACAAATGAAGATGGGCTCATGTGTCATGGTGGCCTGGCCAGAACATGATGACATAATGTGTTTGATTTCATCTAAATATATGGTTTTTTATGATTGGGTTTTCCATACAAAAATTAAATTCAATCCTAGTATATATCTTTAGTACATCCACATGATCATAATACCATTTAGTGTGTTTTGAAATTTTGTGTAAGATTACTTGGTTATAGGAATCACCACCTACTAGTATACTACAAACTGGTTTGCATGAATTTTGGGTTAGCCTTCATGAGTGATTTCATAAATAGATATATTGTATAGTAGTATAGAAGGTTTGAATTTAGTAACTGGTTGAGTTCTTGTATTGTTTTGGCAATGTTATGTGATTTCGGTTAGAGTCCATTATTAATTAATTAATATTCATTTTTATCCATTTTACTCTTTTTTGGAATGATTTATTTATATGATCATGTGTGTTATAGGTGTATCTTTATATATTGTTTTGTTAAGTTATGATTTATAATATGGATTGTTCAGTACAATATTATACTAGAATGTGGGGCCCCTATTTTCCAAAAGCTTTTGTTAATAAGTTTTGGTTTTTTACCATAATTATGTTTCATTGAACTTTTTAGTGGACTCATGATTGACTATAGGGATATAATTATTTTCATACTTCCCCCTCACCATGATAGTTTTAGTTCCACACTACAATTCAGTAGCCTCAAGCATATTGGGAGGCACCCTTAAATTATTTTATTGGCCCTACATGAGTTTTATTATGGATATCTAGTTCATCGAATTAAAAAATGTATCATAATATGGATTTTTAAAGGATAGTGTAGGCAAAGGTGAAAGACTCTATCATGGGATCTCCAAAATGATGTTCAATTTGGGGTTATTTAGGTTTATAAGGGAGGATGAGCAAGGTCATCATCTCCAAGAGGTTGTAATTAAAATGACATAATAAAGGTGGATTAAAAATAAACTAAAATAATATAAACACAATACTTAAAAAGTATGGGGGTTTACCATTTATAAATCTAGATTATGTATACTTTAAGAAAGTTGTATTTTTTTTCTTTTTTTGTTTTTGAAATGAAATTTGATTATCAAAGCACGAAAGGAATAATTTTTTTTAAAAAAACATTGTTTTGAAAACAAAATCTATATAAATATGCATCTTAAATAATTTATTAATAAGTTTCATTTAAATTAAAATCCAAAAAATTATGATCCCTTAATTTGTTAAACCCTGAACCCTATGATAATTATTCTTACCACAAATATTAGTTGAATTTAAACCCAAGGATTGCTTTAGAACCAGAAATCACAGCACCCTGCTATTATTGAAATTATATGGTTAGCTTATGATCAGATGTAAGTTAAGGAAATTTTATCTCTAGAAATTAAGATTAATTGAGTTTATGGATTATATTGTAACAATATAAATTTTCCCATGTTGTTTTCTATTACCGATTTAGTTTGCGCTCTCCCAATTCCCACAATACCCAACCTCAGCAGTTTTGTGTTAATTGTTCAATTCATTGATTAGTTTATTTTAAATTAAAAACTATTTTAATATATTTTATTATGTGAATTACAGTAACTTATTGATTCAAAATAAATTAATGAATAAGAATAGAGGTCAATCGATTACAAAAAACAATTACTCTTCCATGGGCGGTGTAGTCATCGTAGAAATGGTTTGTATGTGCATTGTTTGGAAAGGTTGTAACCCAATATCATTTCAAATCATCATTCCTTCCCAAATTGGATGTGTAATGAAGAATATAGTTGAACAAAAAGGAAGAAAATATAAGAAATGTATGAGGAACTAAGATGTTTATTATTCTAATGAAAAAAATTGCAACATGAAGAAGAAGAAGAAGGCATCGATGATGAGATCCTTACAACGAGAGAAAAACCTATTAAAATGGTAGGATAATTTGAGAGAAACTGATTCTACCCTACCTTTAATAAACTAATGCCCATCCCAAGCACTAAAAATGTCAAAAAAAATATTTATACTGTGGAGGGAAGGAAAAGTTATAAGTGGTTTCATGTGTGAAGGGGGAGATTCTTCCAAATATTTTAACCCCACTTTCACCACCTTCAAACCCACCAAAACTCTTTAATTTAATGTCTTTACTGTATGGTGACTTCTGAAAATTGGGTTTTCTAGCTTCTATCAGTATAGTATCCAAATCCAAGTAGTGATGAAGAATATATGGCCCAAAAATTACAGTGATGTCTAATCTGGCAGGTTCGTCCCATCTTTGACCTCAAGATCCATTTTGTCTAATAAAATGCATGATTTAGATCCAATATCATGATCAAAATATGTATCCAATTATGTCTAGAACATAGTTACAAAATTTAATGTTCAAATATTGTATATAAAAATATTTATGTCCACTATACTACAGTAAATTACAACTGTTAAAACTAGAATTTTCATCAAATTTCCAAATGAATGATCTAATCCCAAATATTTTATAAATAACCATATTTAACACATTTTTAGGAAATTTTTATATTTATAATAAATAAAATATTTAATAAAAAATAACTTTATCAACTCCCCCACACTTACCCTTTGTACTCTTTGGAAAATTATTATATTCTAATCAAGACTCATTTCAAAATCAAAGGTGAGAAAACCTCCATGATTCTTCTGAAATGAAATTCATCATGTCTCATTCAGGAAATCAATTTTAGTATCATTTTTAAGCTCTCACATTCTAATTTTTTAAAATTCATTTGTTATCCCATGCATCATGTCATAACCTATCACACATAGAAATTTCCCCTCATCACTCAAGGAGCATGTCAAAGTGGTGTTATGAACTTTTAGAAGAGTTCAAGTGATATTACCATTTGCATTCCATGTTTGTATGTCCTCTACCTGTAGAAAGTAATGTTATAATCAATATAACATCCAATAAGATGTTATGATGTTCGAGGGTTGGTAGGATTTATTGTATAAAAATATGAAGAGGAAGATGAGTTTTTAATCTCTTGAGTATAAAACATTTAAATATTCAGAAAGTGGTCACAGTGAATGTAAATAATCAACCCCCCAAAAATGTGTATCAATTAAAATTCACAATTACCATTTTCCCTTTGTGGGGGTAAAATATGATTTATGAATAATAATGAATAAGTTTCCTCTTTTCTCCATTTTTTTGTTAGGATTTTTTCCAATGTACTGAACTATTTTTTGATAATTTTCATTGGAGATAATTAGGGATTCATGTGTAAAAATAATATACAATATGTATTGGGATCCCACTCCCCAAGAAAAATGTAGGCACCCTTTCTATCAACCCATAATAATGATTCATTCCCAATAATTTCTATGGAAAGACCCTCTCCCTCACACTTTCTGAAATTAAAACAAAAATGTACACAAGTTATGGATAGGTAAAAATAAATTAGATTATAATATAGATACCTGACATGAATTTCATAGCCTCTTAGGCTTATGAAGGGTAAAATTTCAAGGTGGAAAAAAATAGACATTCATTTTACAAAGTCATTTTTGATGAATGATGGACTCTAACATCGATGTAGAACATTTGAATCTTATGGATTCAAACAGAATCAAAGAAAGTTATGGTTTCTCTATATGACCTTAAACTCTCTCGAAAGTGTTTAAAAGGATAGATATGTAGTAAAGGTACTAGAATGTCTCTCGGGTAAGTGAGTAAAAGATTTTTCATTTATAAAGAGGCATGGGTTTCAAAGATCAATTAAACACATAATAATTATTTTGAAATTCAAATTCTTGAAAAAGATTCCATATCAATATTCATGTGAAATTTTTTTTCAAACAAAACATATTTTTCCCGAAAATCGACTGCAGATTGAAAAATTATTTGGATATTATTTTATGAAAAATATTTATCCAAAAACCCAAAACATAGAAAAATATATAAAAAACAAAAACGTTTTATTTATTTTGTTTTATTTTTTTTATAAATTTAACATATAACCAAAAAGAAAACACACATAAAACACGCAAATGAAAATCCTAAAAATATACCCAAAATTATATCCCCCACACATTAAAAATTGAATTTTATTCATTGTGAACCCATGAGATGAATGTGAACATGAAGTGTATAATTTAATATAGGAAAAATAATATAAAAGTTAAAGGGCTAGTAATAACAAGATATTATCAAGCGATGATGGGGTCATGTAGTGTGACGAAATCCACTACATTATTAAAGAGTCCCTCAATGTATTACTACAAACATTTCAAATTGACATTAATGAACCCTCCATTGTCTTCTTGTGTGATCTCCACAACACCATATGAAAAAAATTTAGACACAACATAAGGACCTAACCTTCTAGAATGTAACATACCAGGAATTATCGTCAATCATGAACTATTGAAGAGGAAATTTTCTCCAACAAGAAATTATTTTTTCTAGATCATTTTATTATGGTATCATATTGATCATTCCTTGTAGAGACTTGAGTTATAATATTATGAAAATCTAATCTCCTCATTCTATTTAATTTTCATCTTCCTTTGAATTCCATCTTGATACTAATCCATGTTGTATTTCTTTATAGCCCAATTAGCTCGATGTTCGACCTCTACAGGTAGATGGAACGATTTTCCAAAGACAATCCTAAATTGGGATATACTAATGGGAGACTTGTATGATGAAAATTTTTTGGGTGGTATGGTGTAGATGTGTTGCGTGTTACCCCATACTTCTGAAAAAGTGAATCCATATTATGAGTGCATATGTGTGTCCTCGAATCACTGATGATATACATTAGAACTCTAAACATGCAGAAAATTTGAGTCTTGATAAAGTCCACTACAACCTGAGAATCATCAGTCATGGTGGACATGGCCTCCAACCATTTTCTCATATAATAAATAACAAAAATATTTACAAGAGACCATATGAAATTGGGAAAGTACCCTAGAAATAAATTCCCCCAAAAAAAACACACAAAATAATATGGGTGTTGGGGCATCTCGTGTCTCCTAGAAATATTTCCAGTGCGCTGACAATGAGTGCATGACTTAAAAATATATAATCATCATAGAATAATCTAGTTCAGTATAATATAGAGTCTAAATCATTACTAGATATATTTTTTGATCCAAAGTTCCCTTCACATGAAAATGTATAGAGGAAATTCATATCAGAGTCAAACACAGTCTCAGGAACATACCTCCTAATAACATGATCGATCCACATACGACAGAGGTATGGGTCATCCAAAACATATATCCCATACTCCCTCATTAAGTATTGGACATGATGTTTCTTTAAAAAAAATTATTTTCATAGGCCTGAATGTTGTTAACTAAATTTGAAAACCAAGGATGCATACATTAGATGGCATAAAGATTCCAATCAGGGAAAGTGTCCCAATCTGGTACATGCTTCTAGGTGTCATCCTCTAGTGTTTGAGTAAGCCTACTCTTGTGGTACACCACTATGTTTTCATACCCATACCCATACATTATCTAAATATTTAATTCATGAAGAAGGAGAATCCAACATATAAGTTTGGGCTTTGCATCTGGCTTCTTCAAGAGGTACCTCAAAGCTACATGGTCACAAACAACACCTACTTTAGAGCCCAATAAATATGAATTGAATTTATCTAAAGAAAATATGAAATCATGAAACTCATTTTCTATGGTTGTGTTGTTTTATTAGAATTACTCTAATTTCCTTGATGTAAAGGCAGTCACAAGTGAGATTCCCTCAACCCCCTGAGATAAGACAACTCCAATCATGAAGTTGGAGGAGTCACAGATTAGTTCAAAAGGAAGATCCCACTGTGGGGGATGCATGATCAGTGGAGTGGTATTATGATTCTTTTACTCATCAAAGTAAGTCCTATAAGAATAATCACCCACAATATTGGAATCCTTTTGATGTAATTGTGAAATTGGAAGATAAATCTTACTAAAATCATTAATGAAATGTCTATAAACTTCTGCATGCCCTAATAATTATCTAACATCACACACACATGAAAGATATGGTGGGGATGAAATAATATTTTTTTTATATTTATCATCCATTATCCCATGTTTTGACAGTACATTCCCTAAAACAATTCCATGCTCTTCCATGAAATGACACTTTTAAAATATTGTGACTATATCTTTTTCAATACAATGATACATCACCTTTCCCATCTAAAATATACAATCATCAAATAAAAGACCCAAAAACTGAAAAATCTTCCAAAAATACCTCCATGCAGGTCTCAATAAAATCAGAATAATAGTCATCAGGTATATCTGGAAGGAACCTAGGGTGTTACAATGTCCAAATGCCATCCTCTGGGAGGAAAATGTGCCCAATGGACAAGTAAATGTTGTCTTCCCCTAATCCTATGAAGCTATAAGAACCTAAGAATATGTAGAAAATCCATCCATGAAACAATATTGTATCTTCCTAGCTAGTATCAAAAATTGGATCGATAAATTGGAGGGGGAAATGGTCCTTGCGAGTGGATTGATTTAGTTTCCTATAATCAATACACACAAGCAGTCTATTTTTTATCCCTCAATGGAATTAACTCATCTTTCTCATTTATAAAAATAGTAAAACCACTTTTCATAGTTACAACCTAAATTGGCCTTACCAACATGAAATATGAAATAGGATAGATTATACCTACCTTGAGAAAAGTATCAACATCTATTTTAACAAACATTAAAAGTGTTAGATTCAGTCTTCTTTGTTACTAAATAACTGTTTTAACCCATACTTAAAAATAATACTTTGCATGAAAATGAAGGGGATAATACGTGATATGTTTTCCAAGGTCCACACGAATTACATAACTTTCTCCCTCAAAAGATTCAAAAGTTTTTATTCATGTAAAAATGGAATACTATTAGAAAATAATAACAGGTAATATCTTACCACATAGAAAGTATGATTATTTTAGATTTTATGGAAATGGATTGTGCTCCAATGAATAGGGGTGATGTATAGATGGATACATTGGAAAAACCGAAATATGTGCACAAGTAACATAATTATCTGAATAATCATCATCAAAATCAGAGAATAATCCATCAAAACCATTAGAATACTCAACCTCCATGTTATAATCATAGTGAACGTGATCAAAATCAGAATAAGAATCCATTTAAAAATCAGTATAAGAGATTTTTTTCATTGAAAATAGTAGTGGAAGTGGTCTGAGACATTAAACTATAACCAATACTCATAATATTTCTAAGAATAGGACAATAAAATTCCATGGGGTGATTATTTGGTGGGATGAAATGGGAGAAAAAAATGATGAATGGTCCTCTGAGGGATACGTCATAGAGTCCACTACATTAAATATCACAACTTCATCTCCAAAATCCATGGAAAGTGTACCCTCATTAACATTTATGATTGTTTTCTAGATTTAAGGAAGGGTCTACCTAATATAATGGGAGCACGTGAACATACCTGATCCTCCTCTATATTAAGCATTTAGAAATATGCTATAAATATCATGTCTCTTACCCAGAAAAGTACATCCTCAAGAATTCCTACTTGATATATTGTAGCTCTATTCACAATCTTCACCACTACTCTCATCGGTATCAACTCACCAACCTGAACAGAAGTAAATATAGAGTGAGGTACAACATTTATGGAATTACTTACATCACAAAGTGAATTAGAAAAATGTTACTCTTTTATAGATCATGGGATGTTGAATGTCTGAAGATCCTTGCACTTTTTTTCATTGCTTGATTTTGAGTAATATGTGAGGACACATTTCATCCATGACCAATCCTCCCATTTCCTAGGATCTCTCCTTGATTATTAAAATGTTCTTTTAAGAATTTTACATACCTTTGATTTTCTCTATGGCCTCGATAATGGGGATGCTTATCTCTAGTTAATTGAATGTGTCCAAAACCTCCCTTTTCATCACATCTTCAGCCATATTCTTAGTTTGAACAACCCAATTCAGATTGGGAAGGGGATTAGTAAGAACATCATAAATATTTTTATTATCGTTGAATTTCTTCTTGGGATGCACATTAGTTGGTTTTGAATGTGGATTTTCCATATTTTTTTTGAATCCCAATGGAATTTTAGGTGTATAAGTATCAGTTTCTTTCTTCCCACATCTCAATGTGATGGCACTTAAATTTACCTTAGGATTTTTAGTAGGCTGGGAAGGATGATTTATGGAGTTCTTACTTACATCTTTAGGGAGGGAAGTGGAAATCAGGCTCATTTATGTATTCATCTCCCTCAACTCTGAACCATGATATTCTACTCATAATATTGATTATGGATCATTTGTTTTTAAATATTATAAGTATTTGAATATACCTTTGATTGAGAAGTACCTTGTTGTTGGATTTTTTATTCTTTAGATTCAAATATCTTTTGGGGTTGTTGGAAAATCTATTGGTATAGCAGAGGCTACTAGAAATTTTTATTGAAAAGGGGAACTTTGCAATTTCCCAGATCCCTACCTCATGTATTATTTATCCTTCCACCATTGGTTGTATTTTGGTTATAAAAAATCATAATTATTTTGGGGATGTGGTTTTTTTCTACTGATATGGTCTCCTAGAAAATACCATCGAACAATCATTTGTCTCTTGTAGTTGGGGGAATAATCAGTTGGGTGGTTTGTTTTAGTGAATATTCCACAAGTCCTTGTAAAAGTGGGTTGTGATGTCTTTTGAGCCAGTGTAATCTGCCTCACTATAGTGGTCAATTCTTCCAACATAGTATCAATAAAATTATTTTCAAGTGAATATGGACTAACCTGATATACTCTTCTAACATGTGGTGTACATCAAACGCCAAATTGTTGGGAGTTTTGTTTTATCTTGTCGATCAACTCAGTTGCAAATACTGGTGTTTTGTTTACCAATTCCCCTCTATCTGCATCATACAACATGATCCTCTCCATAGGTGTGAGTCCTTCATAGAATTATTGTATAAGATGTTTCTCACTGATTCTATGATGCATACAGCTTGCACAATGCTTCTTGAATCGCTCCAAGTACTCATACATTTACTCCCATAATGCATCATTGATCTCAAAGAACTATTTTGGAATGGATGTGGAACTTGATACTGGATAATATATATGAAAAAAGGCATTTCATATCATTCCAACAAGTTAAATCTTCCAGTGGTCAATAATAAATAAAATCTTTTGCAACTCCATCATGTAAGAATGGGAAAACTCTTAGTTTGATTTTATCTTCAGATACTTTTCTTGATTTTAGGGATGACCAATCTACATTATATTCTTTAAGGTGTTTTTTGGTTCCTCACTAGATAATCCATGAATCTTTTTAAGAAGTGGAATTAACCCAGATTTCAATTCAATGTCAGATTCATGGTTTAGGTATGCAATACAATTTGGTTGATAATTAATGTCTGGTGCAATAAATTCTGAAATGGTTCTAATAAGTTCATTTTAATTGTTTTTAATCATTGGTTAATTCATTAATATTGATTTATATGTGTTTCCAATTTCCAGGATCCTAAAATGGATAAATTCTCCAACTGCTTGAATGTTAAAACTTTTCAGAGACTGAGAATGTCTGATCTGATCCCTAAGGTTGTGTTCAATCTCAGGGTCAAGATATAAGATATCATTGGGATTATTTTTTTCATAAATAAAATAAAAATGTAAATTAGAATAGTGGACCATAATAATATAAAAATCAGAAGTTTGAGTTGATCGTCCAAAAAGAAGAAGATGAAAAAAATTGTAAAAGAAGAAAAATCATGATTGGGTAAAGAAGGAAGATAGAAGAGAAGAAAAGAATAAAATGAAAAATAAAATGAATACCTCTAATTGGTTGAAATGATTACTTGACTCCCCAAAAATGACACCAATTTCAATGGTGCTATCATGGGCTCTCCCAAATAATGTTCAGTTTGAGGTTATTTTGGTGAAGAAGGGTGGTTGACCTATGTCATCTCTCAAAGAGAGTGATTAAAATGACATAATAGAGGTACATTAAAAATAAAGTAAAATAATATAAACACACTACTTAAAAATGATGGGTTTTTTACAATTTATAAATATAGATGAAGTATTCTAGAAGAAAATTTTCTTTTTTTCCTTTTTTTAAAATGAAATTTGATTTACAAAGTACAATGTGAATGCATTTTTTTAGAAAACAATTTTTAGAAAAATTATTTGATCTAAGTCTACCTCAAAAATAATTTCTTAACCACTATAATTTAAATTAAAATCCACTAAATTATGATCCCATGATTTGTTAAACCCTGATCCCTATGATAATTAACTTTAGCTCAATGATTATGTTAATTAAATCCCTAGGCTAGATTCGAAACATGAAATCACAGCACCCTGGTTTCATTTATGTTCTAAGGATAGATTATGGTCAGTGGAATGTTATTGAACATTTACTATATAGATATTATGATTAATTTATTTTATGAATTATATTTTAAAACTAAATATTGATCCCATGTGGTTTTATATTACTGATTAAGGTTGCACTCTAAAAAATTACACAATTCACGACCTTGTGAGTTTTGTGATCATTATTCAATTGATTTATTGGTTCCATATAAATAAAAAAAATCAATTAATATATCATATTATTTGAGTTACAACATCACATTTATTGAATGTAGATTAATGTGGAAGGATAGAGGTCGGTCGATCACTAAAAAACACTACTCTTCCAAGGATGGGGTAGTCATCGTAGAAATGTTTTAGAATGAGTATAACCAACAATCATTTCAACTCTTCATTACAACCCAAATATTATGTGTAAAAAATAAGATAATTGAACAAGATATAAATAAAATTACAAATTAACTAAGATGTTTATTATGCAAATGAAAACATTACAATAAGAAAAATAAGAAAAAGGCTTCGATGAGGGAATCTTTGCTTCAAAAGCTACCCATATTACAATGGTTGGATAATTTTAGTTAAAACAATTATTTTCCACCTTCAATGTCATAATTCACGTCCCAACCCATTCAAATGAGAAAAATACATATTTATATAGTGGAGGGGAGGCTAGGTTATAAGTGGTTACAAGTGTGAATGGGGATATTCTCCCAAATGTTTTAATCCCACTTTCACCACATTCTTGACCACAAAACACATGAATTAGATACCATATATATGGATTATTTGTGATAAATTTGGGTTTTTTATATCCTCTCAAAATATTGGCCCAATCCAAAAATGCATGTAAAAGATATGTCCCATTCACTAAAGTGATGTCCAATCTTGCGGGTCCAACCCATATTTGACTCCACATTCCATTTAGTCCAACCAAATAAATGATTTAGCTCTAATTGCCTAAAAAAATGTTGCATCCTATTAAGTTAGGTACATAGTTACAAAATTTAAAGATAAAATATTAAATAATAAAATATTTAACTCTGCAATACTACGGGGCACTATAAAGGGTAAAATTGTAATTTTCTTTAACTTTGAAAATGAATGATCTAATCCAAAATATTTTATAAATATACATATTTAAAAAAATGTGAGTAAATTATATCATTTATTATCTATAAAATATTCAATAAATTTTCATTTTATCATAGGGGGTGTGTGATTTTTAGGAAATGATAGGTATATTGGTATCTTTCTTAGATATCATGGAATCAATTAAATATCCTATTGTTAATGGATATATAGTTTTTGGAATGTGAACACTGAGATATGTAATATATTTTATTAAGAATACCATTATGGAATAAATTATACCAAAGAAAAATATTTGGGCTTAGTTGGGTGATATTGAAATTTTTCATGCATTATAATAAGTTAATGCTTAATACATGATACAATTGTCTATATGTGGTGTTATTTGATATGATTAATCATTAAGGTCCACTATTAATTTACGTATCATATATTATATTTTATTCCTTAATTGTTCAATTTATATGTAGAGACGATAGTATTATATATATATGACTTTATAATTATTGGTTAATTATAATTAGTTGAATATCATAGAGAAGTGATTGTTTGTATGTTTGGTGTTTGAGAAAAATATATTTTATGAATAAAAATTATGTGGTTTCTTTATAAATGGATGATATTGATTTTTGTTCGAGTTATACACAATTTATTTCTAATTTATTACATGGTTGATGAATGAACAAAATATTTTTGATACTAGGTTTGAATATTAAATTTTAAAATATAGTTATTTTGATGGATGAAAATGACCAATATGGACGAAAATTTGGTGTCCTTTTTTATGAATAAAACCTATGTATTCCATTGGGTGATTCAATATGTAGGTAGATTTAAATGGTTATAAATTGTTTTGAGCGGGTTTAAATAAGCATCTTTTACATAAAAAAATTGGATTATCTTGTATTAATTTTTGGTCATGTGTGGTTTGATTTATTAATTGTGGTCATGGTTAGTGTGTCTTGTTTTTTAGGAACAATCATGTGATATTGGAATGTGTGGAATGATAGTATTTTTTTTGTTTATTGAGATAAAATATTGGCTGTATAATCATGGTTTTCATTGTTTTCATTTTTCAATTGATGGTGACCCGAGTGTTTAAGATGTGTTGGTGGTAGTTATATTGTTGATGATTAGAAAGGATACCATACGGACATAACAATAGATATATTTTTACACTAGATGTTAATTAACAAATGTAGGACATAACAATTTGGGGGATTAGATATCTTGATGATTATTTTCAGTATGTGAGTCTTATGTTGGGTAAATTATAGTTTCCACATGTTATTAGTATTCATTCATTATGGAGGGTTATTCCTCATTTCTAGATATGGATTTGTTATTGGAGATCGATTGATGATATGAAATTGTATGTGATATGATACCCTACTTTGAGTTATAAGGTGGTGGTGAGCTTTGATGTATGACAAACCTTAGCTGATAATATATTTTCATGGACTAAGTATGTCTTTTGATGGATGTATTTTGGAAAAATCCTGGAATTTTGTAATGGTGATATGTGATATTATTATGAAATTATATATGTAATAAAAGATTATTTAGGGATATAATATTGTTAAATGATTCTAGAGATATGACTGAGATCATGGATTAAATTGTAGATGTATTTTTGTTGAGGTAGCAGGGCCATTGGAAAATTCTATGAATTAGTGATTAGAGTTTCATAAAAACATGAAAAAATTCAATGATATAACATGTTGAGTTAATGGTGAAATGACGAGTGATATGGTTCGAGGTTTATAGTTAAAACACCACAGTTTCAACTCAATTCCATAATGTATTATATTATGATGTTTTCAATTACCCATATCATTACGAGTTCTTGAAAATCAATGAGAATTTGAATTTTTTTGTGCTAATGTTGGAAATATTCAAAGAAATAGGTTTCAAATTAAAATTTATAAACAAAAAAAATTTAATATTTTTTTTGATGTCTTAAGAGTCTTGATTTATGTCTCATGTGGTCAGTTGACGGTCAATGAAGTCTTACATTCGGCCATTATATTCATTTTTCTATGTATTTATTTTCCTTGGTGAAGCATTGGGTAGATTCATGTAGGTTCAATAAGTTTTTATAGGAAATTAATGTGGTTCGATTTTGGATGAATGTAAAAGGGAACTGTGTGGTTCTCTACTAAAACCAATGCCTCTTGTTTAGAGAATCATATTGGGTAGTGAATGGTTACAAAATGATTATAGATAAATGTGGGATAGTCTACCAAAAAATTAGTTTTCCTTAGAATTTCATTGAATAACATGTTCGTAATATGGTTTAAAATCCATCTGATCAAATTTTTTAGGTTCTAAGAAGAGAAAGAATGAATTGCATGATTTGGTCACGGTTTAGAAAACTGTGAGACCAAACAATCCACAAGATTTTGATTAATCCTAACATTGTATTTTAAAGTTTAATTATCCACAAAACCCCTCATTTTATATTATAATAATAGGGATCATGAACCAAGGTGATATAGTGGTGATTATTTGTGGTTCTCATCCCTTCATACTCCAAATTTTAAGGATCTAGATTGTTCGATCTCATGTACTCAAGGAAAGAAGTTCTTTCTCCCTCTATTATTCATACATGTCATATATCACCTATTTTTATCATGAGATAACAAATATATTCAAGATTATTTTTCTATATATATGGATTTAATCATGTCATAATATATATTTCATTGATAATTGAATGATCAATGTGGAGACTATTGAGAATCAATTCATATCCCTTGAAAAGATCTATATCCATAGTTTCTGATAGATCTTTTTGATATATTTAAATGTATTAAATCTCTTAGAATGATATATTTTGAGAATAGAAATTCACAAAGATCCGTATTTATTAATTGGGGGTTTTTATTGTGAATTCTGGTGTGAGTACATAATTCAGGTATCATTCCTCAATGGATCCGGGAGTTTTGCATCAACATGATAATGGTCGGTAATTATTTCCATCTTGAGCCTTTATTTGGTGTTTTATAAAATGATTTGATTAATTTCATATTCATAGTGTGGATAACCTTGCGTGATATGATATTTCTCATGTGTGGGTATCCTGTGAAACATTAATCCAGATGGATTGTGGGTTCATTTTATATGCCAATTTTAATAACAATAACTCATTGTAGTCCAATATTTCATATTCCCTGGTTGTACCTTTCTATATTGTGTATTACAAGTGTAATATTTCATAACATATATAATACCTATTGTGATATATTTTCCTTTCTATTTTATCGTTTGAATGTGTATTCTTCAATAGTTATTGGAATTTCTAATGTGTTATGTTATACAAGGAGAACTAACATTCATAGTCATCCCTTTAAAAGGGGAGATTAATAGACCAAATTAATTAGTCATAACTCTGTGAGGAATCGTTAGTACTTGAGAATTCCATGACATTATATGATGGGGAAAATGAATATTCCAATGGACGTGGGACCATATATCAGTATGGTATTATAATGGAAAATTTCCTTAAATATGTGTAGAGTTCCATTTATTTGGGAATACCAAACCTGCATTCCATTGGTGGCATATATATAGACATGATTCATGGGTATGACCAACCCTTAATTGAATTAATAGATCTATTCGTTGAATTTATACCATTTATTGTACATAATTGTGGGTGAAGACGTATAGCTTCATCTCTTTTACATGGGAACTGCATTGTATATTCTTCCAACAAGGAAATTGATTAGGTATGGTTGGGGTTCATGGTATCTTGTATAGTAAATGATCAATAATTTTATGATTTATTTTATGCTTAAATATTTATTTAACATTACAAAAAATAATACACCTCTATATATATGTACAAATGTTAATGATTAATTTACGGGGTCCTATTGGGTTTATACTCACACCCTACACAAGAATCTTGGATCTATTACAGAATACATAATCATGGATCAATATAAAGTAAAAGGCACATTCATTAGATGATGATGATACTAGAGTTAATGGTGGATGTTGTACCAGCATAATCATTGAGTAAGTGTAAAATATACTTTTCATTGTTTTTATTGTTCTACATTTTTTCATGTTGAACTCAGACATTAGGATATTGATGACTATTAATATATAACAAGATAATAAATATATTATAGTATTTATTTATTACAAGTCCTATATTTTTTTACATGGATTAAATTTATATTTTTTTTTGTGTATGGAAATGAATACAAAATATATAGTCTACCCACAACACTATAGAGACAATCACCACAAATATTCAACCTCTTGTGTACAAGAATTCACACATGAGGTCATGTTCTACATTTTCTTAGACATAGTGCATTGGGTTGGGATGTTACTCAATGGTTATGAGATTAGTTTCCTGCTACTTATTATTGGATATTCCTTGTTATTATTGAAATATGATAGATTTTATGAAACTCAGGCACGGGAGTTTATCTGTTCTTAGACACCATATGTGTTGTAGAACTCTATCTTACCCAGATTGGAATTATTTTATCTTTATAGGATTGTGGTGTGTTCATGAATCATTATTATTCATGTAGGATCAAATTCCATGTATATACATGTTATTTCTTCATAGTAGTTCCATTATCATGTGAATTGAATTGTCCTACATGTTCAGGGATATATATTTTCTCGACTATTGAGATATATTTGTACCATCATTGATTACATAAACTTATACATGGTATTATGATATATATCATTGTATTTTCTTTGTAACTTGAAAGTGTATATGACTTTTACTAATTTTTGGGTATAGAATGGTGGTTAATACATTATGTTTCAGTGACTTAAATGTTGATCCTTACTATAAAAACCCCATAAGTGTTCTCCATAACTATATAAGATTTGTTAATATTATTGTTTTCATAGGAATCCAAAATATTCATTTTTATTTTCAGAAAAATGACTCTGTAGTGAGACATGGTGGGGACACCGGGTGAGGAAATATAGGATGCCTCTATTATGGAAAAACACCAGTTCAAGCATATGTTATCTAGTAGTATTCACATGACCATGATCTAGAACATTCAATGGTTGTTTAGGAAGTACAAATGCCTCATCCCGGGATCTTCCTGGATATACCTACTCAGGCACAATCGACAATGATTGAATTTGTTCAAGATATCCATATCTATCATCCACCGACCTTCCAAGCCACAACATATCTTTATAAGTACAATGAATATATTGAAATTATAAAGTTTCATAACAATATGGTAGAAACTCTTAAGGAAATGAGGGTGAATGTAACTTCTTTTTGGAATTGGGGAGTCACTAGGTGATAGTGGGGTGTCCTCTAAGTGGTAATCATGTGTGAAGGACTTACATGTGAGGAATTCTAGGATCTATTTTTGAAGAGTTCATTACCAAAACATTGATGTTTTACTAAGAACAGTATTTTATGGCGCTTATGTAACGAATGATAATTTTTTATTCTTAATTAGCTCATTTCATTGTGTTTCTACACTTTACACCTATTTTGAAGGAGAATGTTGTAAAAATAGATATGATTTTCAACATTGAACTTCATCTGGAGCTCAAAAATCTTTTTAGTGGTTTACAAGAATGAAATTATTGAGGTTATTCAATAGGTCTAGAATTATCACAAGGGGATAATGGATAAAATCACATAATTATATTTATTTATTATAGTACACTAAAAAATAGATATCCTAGTGCTATAACAAGTGATAGTTCTAACAGTATGAAAGGGAAGAGTGACATGGTATAGTAGTTTTATAGAAAAGAGTAGTAGAGTAGAGCTCATCACACTCTTTATGTTATAGAATTTTTTATTTGGGGATATGTTTATATATAGAGGAGACATTTTATTGCACCATATCTGAATTTGTTTAAGTAATTTTACATATGTGGAAATTGGGTTCATCTATAGTTCTTTCATCTAATGTGAATCATCCATATCTTGATACCATATGTCAGGGTGTAGAAAGGGGTCCATGGTAGAAGAACCAGAAAACCTCCTCATTAGCTTGAATAATGTAATAATTTCTACATGGACATAAATGAAATCCCTAAGGAAAAAAGGATAGAAATAAATTCCAAGGGCTTAAATACAATATGATGTTTATTTTTCTCTTCGAAAAATAAAACAACCCAAAAAACATGCCATAAGTTGTGACTACTACATGATTCATGATAAGAATGTAAAACAACACATTTAATATCATTTATATAGAAAATAAAGCATATTAGAGCATAATAGTGTAAGAATATAACCATAAAAGTAAAAAAGAAGAATGTAAATCCCACAAAACCCAAAAACATTGATGTCAAGGCTCCATAACACCAAACATGATATATGTACCAACTCCACAATACATGACATGTATCAAGAATCACCACTAAAGAAGTTTGATACTCTTCCTTTGTATGTGTCCTGATTAATGATATTTTCAGAAGCACCAAAATTTCCAAAAAAGAGGTGAGTAATGAAACTCATTATTTTTTCCCTGAATGAATCTCTACCCATTCCACTTGGATAAGAAATTTTATCCAATTTATAATATAAATTTTATACAAAACATTTAAAAGATAATCTATATCAGAATATAAAACAAGTTCCATAGTAAAATAGATTTCTCAAAATAACAATAACATCCATGGAATGATACAAAAAGTCATTTAAACATTCTAAAATTTTATGTTGGCATAACCAATTAAATTTCACATAACCATCCAAACACACTTAACAACACATTCTTGGTGTTAAAATATTTTGTGGAACATCACTTCCATAACCCATCCTTTTGATTGTGGTACTTAACATCCATTATCTATCCTATTCCACCCATTAATATCCATTTAGGCCAAAAATCTTGTCTAACGAAATGGTGACTAAGAATTTAAATAAAAAAACTATTTTATTGAACAATCCTTTTTCTATGTCTCAAAACTAAGAAACCATTTCAAAATCATCATTTTAAAATCATGCTACAAATTTCACTTTTTTGGAAAAAACAAAATTTGTACTATTACATAAATTTTCACCCAAGAAGGTTTCCCTCAATAATTACAAAACAAATAGACATTAAAGTTTAAGAAAATAAATATTTTGAAATGAATATTTCAATTTAAAATAAAAGGAGTCCATATTTAATACACCTACACTAGGAATTATAGAGGAAATTTTGAACAAAAAGAGAATTTAACCTCCTGGATTTAATCAGGTAGATATTGTTTAAAATTTTAATGTATAATTCATTAAAGAAACCTAGGGAGTACACCTGTGCAACCCTATTTGGGTCCCCGGTAGTATTTTTAATTAATTAAATGACTGCATGGGATTTCTGAAAAATTTTATATTGTTCTTCTTTCTGACGTTCAAGATTAAAAATTTTAATTTATGATTAAAAAGAAATGCAAAGATATTTAATGAAAATTTAAATGAAAGAAAGACGGGATAAAAATAAATTTATAAATAAAATAGAAAGGGGGTTAAAGAAAAAGGAAAAATAATTAAAGTAAGTGATTAATAATTTTTTATTATTTTTATCTACATTTCTTTTTTCATGATTTTTATTCTATTTTATTTTTTATTTTATTTTCCCTTTTTCTTCTCATTTAATTTTCAACTAATTTTTGTTTTATTTTTATTTCTTCTCTTTATTTCTTTTTATCCTCTCTTTTTCTCCTCTCATCCCTCACGTTCCACCTCCCCATACCCCTATGTTTTGCACCACCATTCTCCCATTCTAAAGATTTTCACACCTCCAATCATTGTCTTTTTTATTTTTTATAAGGTGAACATTAAAACATAAGTTAAGGATAATCATAATCATTTAGAATCGTAGTTTTTTGTTGAGTATCCTTCACATAATTCTCCGTGGATGGATTTTACCATATTTTTGGGTTTTTCTAAAATCAACTGTTTTTTTCATTTTAGGTAAAATAAAACCCAAATCCTGTTCTTAGAATCATCTACAACCATAATATAGGGGGATAATAACTTTCCCTTCATTTTGATGCAATTTTAAAAAATGCACGATTGTGTCATTCATCGGTGCCAACCGACATAGTGAAATTTCACACAATATTTTTAATTTAATTATTTCAAATAATATTTTCGGCCTTATTTTTCATAAACTAAATTGGTTATTTTTTTTAATGGTTATAAAATCCCTTGGGTGTTCTGTCATGGTCAATAAACATTCTTTTAGCCCTAGAAAATTATTTTATTTAACTCCATGTGTTGCGCAACTCATTTTTATTATGCTTAAACTAAATAATTATTTTATAATAATTATGAACCTTGAATTGTTGGATTTTTTTTAGTCATTTGTGATGAATTATTTATTTATTAAATTGGGAATTTTTATTCTGGTGATGATCTAGTATCTTGCATTGTTACGTTTTTACACTGCAATATTAAATTATTACCTTGTGTTGCACTGGTGTATCTGCTTAGATTTCAAGCTGTAATTACATATGAATTCTATTTCATTTCTGATGATGTGAAATTTATATTAAATTAGGGTGAGGAGAGGAGGTGGGTCTGGTATTTAGTTCCACACATGGACCCTCTATTTCTTGACTGGTTACCACTATGTGTTAGGTGGTGATGTCTTAGGATTTTCTAGACAGAGACTTCCCCATGCTTTCTAAATACTTATGAGTGATACTGATTCCAAAAGGGCCCATTAAGGATGGATTTGTTGGAAATGTAGCTACACCATCGCCAAATGATTCTCATCCCCTTTTTTTGAGATCAGGATCGACTCAGGGTAAAGCCATGCCTCGAGCGATACTTGGTCTATCAGAAGATTGCCTTGGGTGGGCTTGGTGGTATTGGATAATTTGAAGGATGTACCGTAGTGATACCTTCATGATGGGCCCAGACTAAAACTCTAAACTTGAACATTAATAATGATACATTTAAGGGTTATTTTAATGTTTCCTTGAGTCTCTTGAGAATTTTGGTAGTCTTCTGGTATGTTGTAGCACACCTGATTGACACGTGATCTAGACCTGAAGCAAAATCACAAGCTTTGGGGTGTGCCTCTTCCTTGTTTTTCTTTGATTTTCTAGGATTATATATATAAATATATATATATATTCATATGTGCATCATGCACATTACAGGTACTTATTTTAGACTCCCAATATAGGCCGAAGTAGGTGATTAGGGACCGGTGTCGTTGGAAACTCAGACCGAGTTATTTTATTATGTTGTTCTTAACTGTTTTTTTGAATTTATTATATAATGCCATAGTACCTTTATTTTCTATAGGAAATGGAAAGGTTTAGAAAATGTGGGTTCTTTCCTACTGGGATTATATATCACACCCTACTCGGGCATCATTGACACACATGTAGATTATATTCTTGTAGGTATTGAAAAAGGGAAGCGTGCTTCTTCCGATGTATGATTCATTCTTGCTTCTTAGGAAGGATTCTGAGGAGGAGGACCAAACCTTTCAAGTGATGTAGTAATTTCTCTTTTTGTATTTTTAATTATGTTTATAGTATTTTATTTTTCAGTTTTTGTGCTTTGAGTTTAGACATACATGATATCATGGATTTTTTTGTGAGCTTCCACACATGATTCTTATTCAGCTGGATTATTTATACTGCTTCTACTACAATTTATTAATTTATAAGAATATGATATTTATTATTAATTTATGTTTACATATGAGTTTATAATACCTATTAACTATTAAAGAATAGTCTCCCCCAAAATCACCAAAATGTCCCTCGCTACTAGTAGGCAGCTTCTGGCATTCGGGGGGACGCGCTGGTGGTTATGTGGACAACCCGGCTCAAGGGACCCTTCAGGTGGCTCTTTGGACATGGATGCTACAAATTTGTATGAGAGGGATTTTTATTTTTGACTTACACTTTGGGTTAGATAGGAGACTAGGATATAGGGATTTGGAATATACCTTGTGCTTGGACGTAGCTAACCCATGCACAGGGGAAACCCAAATTATTGGCCTGGGATTGCAGTTATTGATTAATCGAGTTATTGTTGATATGATTTCAACATTGGGTGACTCAATTGATTCAAAATGTTATTAGTCTTTTTATTGTTGAGATAATGGATTTTTACCATTTCATCCCAATGATTTGGGGGCAATACATTACATACATCATATTAGGCACCAAATAATAAAAATGAAATGAATATTTCAATGAATTATCTACACTCAGTGTGCATTTGCCTATTTTTATTGGAGTTATAAAGGTGTGTGTTGGGATATTGTAGACAAATGTTTCCCCAACGTCTTCATTTCATGACTCAGGATAGTGGACATGAGAACATCCCAAAGATGTTGGGTCCCAAAACACTAGTGGTACCTCTTATAGTTCCTCCGGTGGTACTACCTCCTACCAAAATTATGAGAGGTGCTGACACTCATTTTAGAGATACTCTCCTTGATTTATGCCATCAGTTCTGAATATTCCTAGACCTACCCCATCTATGGAAGACCACACACGAGAAATTTTATAGGATCACCCTTCCACCTTCTTGGGGAGTGGTGGAACTCTTTCTACAGAGTCATGGATAACATCTATATGGTCTATCTTCGACCACCTCAATACACTTCCAAATAAAAGGGTCAAACTCATGGTTTACATGCTTAGTGACTCTACCATGTTCTAGTGGGACATTCTTTCTCAGGCTAAGTAGACCAGTGAAATGTTTTGGGCTGATATCCATGAAGCCTTCTACGATCCTTTTTTTCTGTAGACACTGAGAGATAATCATGCATGTGAATGGCTACAATTTCAACAAGGAATTATGACTGTGTTACAGTATTCTACTGGTTTTACAGTGCTTCAGCGTTTTCCCCCATCACTAACTAGAGACACCCAAACTATTGCATGTCATTTTTTTGATAGACATAAGTATACTATCCTCTCTTAGGTGAACGTATTTAATTTGACAACTATCGTAGAGGCCGTAAATCATGCTCTAATTTAAGAGAGAAATTTCAGGGTACCTAAACTTGTGAGACATGTTGTTTCAGTTTCGAGATGGGTTGATGGATCTTCTTGCAATAGGAAACCCCATTTTGAATGTAATGGTGGGGAAAATACTAGCCAAACAACACATTTTGATAGCTCTATCACATATAATCAGTTTCGCAGAGATGGTAACAAGAAGCCACAGTGCAGTAGAGACCCAAAGAAGTGCCAAGATTGTGGTAGGTTGGGTCACCATCAATGTTTCTATCATTCTTTTTCGCCAGCATCCGGTGGCAGGGGATCCACACATGCACCTCCATCAGATATGGGATCTATGACTCCACAGTAGGCGGGGTGTTCTTCTTCCCACCAGCTGATCTGGCCGAGGTAATGGTGGAGGTCATGGTTGAGGAAATTAAGTTCATGATTATCAATGTCAATAGAGTGGACATGCTTACGAAAATCTGGAAGCATCTTAGGTCCGTGGTTCAGGTCTCATGTATGTAGTGAAATCATATCCAAAGGAGCATAGTACATTACCATCTATGATTAGAGATACTATTCTAGTAGTCTCTACATTTGTTTCTACTCTTTTTGATACCAGCACATCAGAAACCTTTTTATATACAGTTTTAGTTGAAATTACTGGTTTTCCTATAGAGTACCCTTGTGAAATCTGGTCTCATGACACTCTATTTGGAGTCAGAACAGAAGATATACTATAGTTTCAAGAGTTATACCTTGATATAGGTGGGTACCATTTTTTTGGAACTTATATATCCTCGATATGTCTGCCATCGAAGTCATCCTCGGTCTGAAATGAATTTCTCTTTATCAGGATCAAGTGGATTTATATCGTCACAATGTGTCCTTCACATCCCCTAAGGGTGACACATATCTACACAAAAGAGAATGGGATACTCCGGAAGATTGATATAGACTTAAATATGGAGGGTTTGACAGAGTGATAGCTTAGTTAGGAAGTCTCATCATTATCAAGTAGGGAACACAGGTACTTGAATTCCCTCTATTTTTTGATTTTTTAAGGGATGTGTTCCTCGACAATTTATCCAACTTACCTATTATTAGGGAGTTGTTGTTCACTATCGATCTCTTGCTAAGTTGGTAACCAGTGTTTTTTCCGCTTTATATGATGGCACCAATATACCTATAGGAACTCAAAAAGAAACTTCAAGTCCTCAAGTCTAAGGGTTTCATCAGAATAAGCACATCGCCATGGGATTCACCTGTTCTTTTCTCCATGAAGGAAGACAGTACCCTTAGGTTATCCATCGATTATTATCGAATCAACCAGCTAATGGTAAGGAGTCAATATCCATTTCCACATATATATAATCTCATCATCTAGTTCTTAGGAGAAACTATTTTCTCCAAGATTGAACTAAGTTCGGGATATCAGCAGATTCATCTATGATCATCTAACATACCATGTATAGAATTTTGAAGTAAGTATGACTTGTAAATGTATTTGTTTATGCTATTAGGCTTCATGAATGTGCTGATATACTTATTGAATCTGATGAACTGGGTTTTCACCCATATCATTATTCCTTTATTGTAGTCTTTGTAGACGACATCTTAGTGTATTCACATTCCAGACATGACCGTGCAACCCATCTGGAGATCGTCCTTAGTACACTGAGAGAGCAACAAATATACAATATGCTAAGAAAATTCAACATCTAGAATACTAAATTTAACTTCATAGGGTATATTATATCTAAATTAAAAGTATCAATTGACCCAGAAAAGGTAAGAATTGTAGTTTCTTGGGAATATCCCAATAATGTCTTCCACATCTACAGTTTCTTGGGGATGGTTGGATATAAAAGGCATTTAAGCTTGGATTTCTTCTACTTAGCATAACCTATTCTGTCCATAACTGATAATTTTTTACAGTTCATCTGGATAGAAGCTTGTGAAATGTATTTTTAGGAGTTTAAAGGAAGACTAAACTCATCTCTGATCCTGATTCTTCCCGATCCAGGTAAAATCTATATTGTTTACTGTGATGCTTTAGGAATCGTACTGCTTGTAGTTTTCATGCAGGGTGATCGAGTCATGGATTATGAATCCCTCCAACTTTGACCTAATGAACCAAACTATCCTACAAATGAATTTTATTTAGTGGTTGTGGTTCATGGTCTACGCTATTAGAGAAACAACTTTTTGGATGAAAGATTTATTATTTACATGGATTGAAAATGCTTAAAGTATATCTCCACTGAACGAGACTTGAACTTAAGGTAGCACAGATGGGATGAATACATGAAATATTTCAAACGTGATCTTTCTTATACCCCTAGTAACAGTAATTCTGTGGTATATTCTATGATCCACAAGTCATAGACAAATGCCATTTAGGTATCCAATAGTGAGTGACAAATGATGGATTTGTTTTCTGAGAATCATCTAGTGTTTTTGGAACAACGTGGACAACATGTTCAAGAATCTCTTAAGGTGACATCCTCTATTCTTGAGAAAGTCCTCTTGTGACATTTTATTAGCCCTGAGGGGCTCATTTCGATGGAATGTTTTACAGTAGAGAATTCACCTTTTGGTTTGGTTATCAATGGAATTGAAACTCTCCTTTACTGTGGCTGTGTATGGGTACCTTTGGGCATGTGGGAATAACTGTTGAAAGAATCTCACGCCTCCATTTGGGAACATCATCTTGTATTAACCAAGATATAAAAATACTTGTGTTGAAAGTACTGATGTCCTAGTATGAAAAAGTAGATAGTGGGTTTCATCACGTGGTGCTCCACCTATCAATAGGTGAATACAATGTACCAGCGACGCACTAGACTCCTATAGACTGTATCTATTCTTGAATTGAAATGGAATAACATCACTATGGATTTCATTATAGGATTGGAAATATCTCTTCAAAGTAGTGAGGGAGTATGAGTGATTTTTGATTGGTTGACGAAGGTTGTGAACTTCTTACCTTTCTGAGATACCTACACAATTGATGAGTTGGGAAGGGTGTATATCTGTGAGATTGTGTGAATTTAGGGAGTACCTCATTCTATTTCCTTAGACAAAGATTCCCATTTTACTTCACTATTTTAGCAAAGGTTTACTAAAATGGATTGGGTTCATAGGTAATTCTGAGTACTTCATATCACCTTTAGATCGATTGGTAGTCCGATAGAACTATACAAGTCTAAAACAATATTTTACGGGCATGTATCACTGATTTTGGGGGGTTTTTGGAAGAAAAATATAACTCTTGTGGAGTTTAACTATAATAAAATCTTCTATTAAACAATTCAAATAGCTCCGTATGAGGCCCTCTATAGTAGACCGTGTCATTCACCTTTATGCTGGATCTAAGTAGGTGAGGCAGCTTTGTTGGTTCCTCATCTTATTCAGGAGACTTATGAACAAGTTCAGCTGATTCAGAAGTGTATGACTACATCTTAGTCCAAACATAAGTCTTATATTAATCATTGCTGCAGACCACTTGTGTTCAATGTGGGACATCGAGTCTTCGTGGGTGTTTCTACGAGGTTGGGTAACATGAAGATCAGTAAAGAGGTAAGGTTATCACCGAGATATGTATCCCCCTTCAAGATAGTAGAGGGATTCTGTTTGGTAGCCTATCGGTTTCTGTCACCTCATAGTTACTATTCCACACCTAACATTTTCCATGTATCTCATCACCGAAAATATCATCCAAAACCACCTCATTATTTTGACTCTGATGACATTAATATTGTGGGAAATGCATCCATTGAGGAGAATATGATTTGTATAATCGACTGTAGCACGAAGGTCCTCCAAGGTAGCCCAGTTTCTCTTGTTCAGGTGTTACAAAAATACGGACACTTTCATGATGAGAACTGAGAGTGAGAGACGGATGTACATGCGCAGTGGCCGACACTTTTATCTGACGTTTTTCTACTATCCTTAGAAGGAAAACTCGGGGATGAGTTATCTTAAATATGGGAGGTTGAAACTTCCTGACTTTAATATGGTACTGTCCATTTAAAATTTTGTTTTCTAATTATTTAAAGAGACACAGGGTTTGTGCATCCGCACCCCACTATGGGTCCTAGGGAGCCTTTTAAATTAATTAAATGATTATAGGGGATTTATGAAAAATGTTATACTATGCCTCAAAGTTGTTTTGATGATTAAAATAATTAATTAAGGATCGAAAATAAATATTATGAGATTTCAATAAAATAAAAAAAAATCATGAATTTATAGAAAGAAATTTAGAATGAAATTAAAATGGGGGGGGTTATAGAAAAAGTAAAAATAAATAAAGTGGGAGATTACTACTTTTTGTTATTTTTATCTTTTTTAATTATTCCATATTTTTTATTTTATTTTATTTTCATTTTGTTTCCCCTTTTTGTTTTCATTTATTTCTCTCTTATTTTTTCTTTTCTTTTTGTTTCTTTTCTTTCTTACTTTTTTCCCTCTCTTCCTCTCGTCCTCTCTCTCATGTCACGCCTCCCCCTCTCCCTAGGTAGCACACCACCTTACTCCCCCTTCAAAATAACTCTACTCTTCCACTATTCATCCATTTTCATTTCCATCAAGTGATCTATAAACCTTAAGTTAAGGTTAATCATATGCATTGGGAATCACCGAGCTTCGTTGAGTATCATTCATGTAGTTCGCCATAGAAGGCTCTTACCCTATTTTTGGATTTTTATATAATCAATTGTTTCCTTCTGTTTTAGGTCACATAAAATCCTACCATGTAATATAGAATCATATGAGTCCATAATGTAGGGATTATACTCACTTAAAATCTATTTCATTTCGATTTATAAAAGCACACGGTTGTGACGTTCGTCAGTGCCTACCGACTTTGTGCAATTTCACCTAATCTATTCAATTTAATTGATTCTATTAATTGTTATAGCCTTGTGTATAATAAATTAATTTGTTTTAATTATTATTGCATGTTTGGACACCCCCTTGGGTGTTCCAACTTGGTTAGTATAAATTCTGTTAGCCTGATCATTTAATTTATTTAACAGCATGTGTTGTGCACCCCATTTTTCCTGTGGTCAAATTAAATTATTATTTTAGAATAATTATAAACCGTGAGTTTTCTGATATTTGGTAGTCATATTAGCTGTATTATTTATATATTGAAATTTTAATTTATCTACTTCTATTGATATAGTATTTTTCCTCGTTATGTTTTTACACATCAATATTAAATTAAAATCTTGTGTTGCATGGGTGTATCTGCTTAGATTTCAAGATACAATTACATATGCATGTTATGTCATATCTGATGTTGTGAAATATTAATTAAATTTATGGAGGATAGAGAATGTGGGTCTTATATTAATTTCCAAAATTGGACGCTCTCTTCCAGACTGGTTACCACTATGCGTCGGGGGCGGTGTCTTAGGATTTTCCAGACCAAGACATCCCGAGGGTTTCTAAATACTTATAAGTGATACCAGTTCCAAAAGGACCATCGATGATGTATCCATTGACAATGTGGCTATTACATCCCTAGATGATGCTCAACCCATTTTTCTGAGGTCAGGACAAAATCAAGGTAAATCCATTCCTTAAGAGATACTTGGTGTTTTAGATGATTTCCTTGGATTGGCTTGGTGGTACAGGATAATTTGAAAGATGTACCGTAGTAATTCCTTCGGGATACTCCCAGACTCCAACTCTCAACTTGAACATTAATAATTGTGCACTTATGGTTTATGCTAATGTCTCCTTATGTCTCTAGTTATTTTTGATAGTTTTCTAGTATATTGAAGAACACCTGGTTGACACATGATCTAGACCCCAATTTACAGCACAAGCTTGGAGTTTTTCTCTTCATTGGTTTACCTTTTTTTAAGCATAATATATATATATATATATATATTTATTTATATGTTAAAAATTCTCATTTTAGGTACTTCTTTCAGACTCCCAGATTAGACTGAAGCAGGTTATTGGGTTCAGGTGCAATTGGGATTGAAGGCCGAGTTCTTTTTATTTTTATGCGCTTAACTGATTTTCTGTATTTATTTACTGCACAAAATGGAATGTTCTAGACACCATGGGTACTAGGCTACTATGATTTAATCTCACACCCTACTAAGTCTTTGTTGACACTTGAGTAGATTATATTCTTACATGTATTGAAAAAGGAAAGTATGTTGCTTCGGATGCATGATTGTTTCTATTTTCTTTGGATGGTGACTGGGGAAGAGTACCGAGCATTTATCACAATACAGTTGTTTCACATTGTGTCTTTTATTTTTAGTTGATTGTATTCTTGGGTTACTATTTTCTGTGTATTCAGTTTAGACATACATCATAGCATGACAATTTTTTGTGAGCTTCTACACAAGATTCTTATCAGTTTGATAATCCATATTTCTTTAGCTGCTGTTTATTCATTTATAGGCTTCTTCTATTTATTATTTATTTTTATTTACTTCCACTGTGATAGTAATTATTACCTATAAGAGAATATTCTCTCCCGAAGCCATGAAAAAGTCTTTTGCTACTAGTCGGAAGCCTCTGGTGTCTGTGGAGAATTTTTTAAGGTTATGTATCTGACCTGGCTCAGGTCACCCTTCAAGTGGCTCCCGGGATGGGGATTCTATGGAAAAAACCAACAAAACCTGGTTGAATAAAAAAAAGCACCTTATATCTCTTTTAATAACATCAACACAACCATATATCATCATTATCATCCAAAACCATAGTTCTATCGAATGACAGTGTAGATATAAGAATCTTGTAGAGGGAAGTAAATTATATCTAAGAAAAACAATGAAAACCTACAATAGAGGCTTACCAAGAGAATAAAGCATAAGATCACTGATAAAAGCCTCTGGATAGCTTCTAGTTTGATGGGGGAAACCCTCCAATAATTTTTGGAGGAAGAAACTAGGAGTTAGGGTCAAAATGGACGTAGAATTATTATCCTAGATTTAAAAAGAAGTGAGATCCTCTTTTTTGATATGTCACTTTTAAACCATGCACGATTATCCTCATAGTTAGGCATGCCATGCGATAACCATGTTCCATAATAAACCTCAAGGAGAACCTCACACTATTAATCATCATGATTAGAAAAACTATCTATCAACCATGTAAAATACCCCATTCTCGCATTCCATGGTTTCTCCTAGGTTTCCGTAAGGATTGGACAAATATTGTGCCTAGCCGCGCACCTACCCAAAAATCCCTAGTTACACCTTACATGATTTCTTCTAAGAGTTTCATAGTTTTCACTAACTGTTCTCAACACATTAACCATTATAAAAGTCCAAAAAACATTTCAAAACTCTTAAAAACCCAACCTGACATAACTGAAACTCTTTACGTACTTAAAATTCATAACTAAATGGTTACTTACTAAAAACTAGGGATGATAAATTATCCCCCACATTGGTCATTCTATCCTATTATAGTATAAATCCAATATTTCTATAAAATAGATATTGAAATTTCTTTATCGCATCATTATCTTGTTTTTATGTCCCTTTCTAAATTAAAACATACTTCCACAAAACCTGTACTATACTTATTCTTTTCCCATGTAATAATTTTTATTACCTATTCACAATACAAACTAGCACATGCACTACCTAAGAATTCAGATCTAGATCAACATGATCCCATGATGTCAAATGCTTAAGATCATGATTATAATTTTTCAACTGAGATACATGAAGCTGATTATGTACAATCCCAAACTATAACAGCAATGAAAATTGATATTCCACCTCACCAAACCATTAAATTATCTCAAAAGGGTCTTTGTATTGAGGAGATAACTATTATTATATGACTACACAACAAATTGTACGTGAAATTCCCTTCACTCCCCAAAATCCATTATAGAAGCCTGATGAATTTCATATAATGTTTGTGTCTTCTGTTTATATTTTCTATCCAAATAAGGATGATACACTATACTCATAGTAAATTGAGTCCCAAGGGATTGTTGTAAGGACTAACATAAATGAGATGTAATCCTCTAGTCAATGAACAATAATACTGAAACTGGTGTGCCATGCCTCTTTACGAATTCATAGATATATATTTTTGACAATTCCTCCACTATATGGGATTCATGAAAGTGGTGTAATGAGAATAATTTATTAGAAACTCCGTTATCTCCCAGATGGAATCATTTTTAAGAACCATTCATTAAATACGTCTGAAAAAATACAAGGCTATATTCTCCAATTTCCAAATAAGGATTGTTAAGGACAACAACATACCTACTTGTCACTGATGCTATGCATGAACTTGAAGACAAGTAAAGAATACAGAGACCAACTCAGCCACTATCAATTTCATACTGACCCAAAAAAATAATGATTTCAATTCCTTATACATATTTGGTATTCTAGGATAAATATCCCATATCTAATAATGGTACATATAATGTAGTTTTTCCTAATAAGAAAAAGGTACAACCATTAGATCATGAAAGGATAAATCTAAACTCTCATCCAGCATCCATACCTCAATGGTCTCCCCAACATAGAGTTTTGACATCATAGAAACACATTCTGAATCAGATGTCTGTGGATATTTAACCATCACAACCAAATCAGGAACAAAAAAACTAGAATGAAAAATGTAACATCAACTTAGTAATCACATTTCATGTTCATATCTATTATTACTGAAATCATAATCCATTGATATAAAGCCTATTTTTTTCTACTAAGAATATGTCATTCAACACAATCCATTTTAAACAGAATTTCCTTTACCTAGTGTATACATCAATTAAAAGTTAAAAATTTGGAGGTACTTCATCCATATTTTTTCTTAGATTCAATTTCCATTCTGTGAAAATATATTTCAATCTTTTTTGATCTGTAAACACTGTTATTTTCAAACAATAGAGGTAATGATTACATGTCTTCAAGGAATGTACATTGGTAGAATAACTCAAATCACATTCTGGGTAGTTATTCCCATGAAACCATAACTTACATGATCCATAATCAACAACATGATATCCAAGCATGAGGACATAACCAAACCCAGATCCTAAATATAACACCCCAAACATTTTAGGGTATGTTTCTCTTAAATAAATTCAATTCATTAGATACCCTATATTACATGAAGCAATGAGTCTCTGTGAAACATCAATTGGTTATTTATACGGTATATTCATTTACTTCCCATTAATGTAAAATTTTCCACCTATGTTTTTTGAATTTCTATAAACGAACATACATGATTGTGACCAGGGTGATATTTGGAGTCTGATAGAATCAAATTAATTTTTTATTAATAGTAGACTACCTATATAAATAGTAACTTAACCTTATTAATAATATCATACCTTATGAATAGTAATATTAATTTTATGAATGGTAACCATACACATGAAAGTGTAAATAATATTGAGGCACCTTTAAAATGAAGATACATATTTGAACTGTTTATATTTTTTGATTAAGTAATAATTTTAATTAAAAATTAAATTTATCATATATAGAAAATTATTTTTCAAAAAATTAATTCCATTTTTGGATTCTAAACATATAAAAATGGATAAGGTGAATTTTTTTGGATTTTTTTTGGAAATACATGATTTTTTGGTGAACAGTAAAATACATTAATTTACCGTATAAATAAATTATAATTTAAATTAACTATTCCTAGCATCATAAATAATGTAAGAACACAAATCTATAAATCACATGAAATTATTACTATTCTTGGTCATGGAATACTCACTATTTTTTGTCTTGGGAAGAAATAATAAATTAATGGTTATAATATTCAGAAAACCCTAATCCGCTCCACTATATAATACACCACACCCCCTCTTCCTCCCACACCAAACAAGCTTTGACCATTTCCTAAACTCTAAAATTACACATCCCAATCCCTCCATCCATCTACAAGACCTTCTGGTCCCACCAAATGGATAAAAATAAAGGCCTTAAAGGGATTCTCAAGGAGGAGTACTCAAGTGGTGAACCTCTCTTCCTTTTTCTGTCAACTTATTTTATAGGTTCCATTCTTTTTATGAACTATCCTCACCTCCCCATATCCATATGAAATTATAATTATAGTACCATACATTTAATTTAATTTTAATACGCTAATTAAAAATTTCATCATCATCTCTCTGGTCCCCCTCTTCTTACAATAGAAATTAAAATATGGTTTGAGATGTGTTAATTTATCGCATTCAAGGATGATATGTTTTCAATTTTTATTACAATATTCTAGACTAGTAATGAATCATTTTTAATGGTTTAATTTGATCATAATATATGTATTTTACCTTATTCAATGATTCTGAATCCTTACACATTAATAATATAAAATAATAATACAAAACAAGTTCGTTATGTTCAAAACCTCCAAGTTAATCCAATCAAGTATCATTAACTTTTAACTAACGATCCTTCATTGAGGTATATTATCCAAGATCATTATAAGATTATTTATATCTATAGAATGTCTCTATTAATATATATTAACAATTCTATATGTCTAAACACATTTCAAATGAACTTCAATTCATATATCCAAGGAAATCAATCGTGAAAACCAAAGATGAATGTGCCTCTGAAACAATAAAATTGAACCTATTAAACCCATTAAAAATAAAATTAATGAACCTAATATGGTTTTAAAAAATAAATTAAATGTATATTAGTTTCCATATTTATTAAATAATTTGGATAAATTTCGTTTTTCAGGATGTTCAAATCAAACAAAGAACACATTCGGGCAAAAGGTAAGGGGTTTCTTATCTCACTTTTATTTATGTGCTATTTCCATTGTTTGACACTTATTTATTGTATGTTGTGTATTTTTACTACGATTTTATATATAATATCATGATTCTCTTTATATTTATTATAATCAGTGACTCGCATGATGATTATTAAATCGATTGATTAAAATATTTTAATGGAATTTTTTTTCTTCCTTTTTATTGTGATTTACTTGGTATTGTGCACCTAAACATTCTTATGTGGTGTACCAACAACCCTTTGAGATTTTTTTCATTTTAACAAGTAAATCTATTATATATCCATATTATAGTTTCATGGATATTCTTATTTTCTTAAGTTGTATACCCTTTTACAAACGATGTTTATTTGGAATTTTGTTTTAACTATGGAAATATTGATGAATTTGTATCCTCTACTCTATACAGATATTGAGAAGGCATATTTGACATGTGTTAAATCTATATATAAGGAATTATTTGTACTTTTAGTGATGGTTGGGACCATCTATATCTCCTCAATTTCATGACATGTATCATGAGACAAATTATTTGGCGATAAACCCTTATATTGTGTTTAGAAAAATCGGATAGGTTTCTACACACATACATAAACTATTTTTGATGGTATAATGGTATCATTTTTCAGATATATTATTTCCAATTAATATTCATATCACCTTATTCATTTTCATCTATTACAATAAATGAGGGCTTAACTGTGAACAAAATCTATTGATTTAGTTTCATCATCTGTTTATTAAATGCGTGTGTTTTTAATTTATTTACCAGGGCATATTTACTATGCCAATTTATTCATGATTCAATTATTTTTGATTCATTCTTCCATTACATGTAACCCTTACTGAGAATTTTACATCACCCCTTTCATTTTTGTACCTTCAATATGTTATGATGAGGATTCCATTTATTATGTTCTCATGGATGAATTTCTTTTAAGATGTTGTTATGTATTGTATTTTTGTAACTACTCATAATGTAATTTCTGTTACAATTATGTATCTAGTTTATTCAAGGCTAATATATTGATCGTTACGTTGGAATTTCATTGCGCATAATCATGCCAACATAATAAATTAATACATCAACTCTTGGATTCTGGAGTCGGAGTATTACAGTTGCAATTAGAGAATGATTAGTAAAAAACTTGGAAACTAGATTTAGAAAACATAGATTATGGAAAATACCCCTAAGATAGTCTTTGAGGATAAACATATGATAAAATACTGGTAATTTGTTAAGGTGTATATTATGTGGATATTTCTAGAAAATACATCCTTGTTTGTATATTACATGTGGACATAGTTCTTGCGTAGATGTACCTATTAGGGAAAACTTTGGCAATGAGTTTTGGGATTGACCAGGGGTATCCAAGTACATGAAAACAAGACTTATTGAACACCTAGTTTGAAACCCTTAGGGTATATGCTTTGGATTATCTACATTATCATATCATACCAATAAGAATGATTTAAAAGTAAATAGAAACAATTTTTAAGATTATGAGATTAGTTTTGCATAAATTTTAAGATTATATTAAGGGTTTTCTAGTCATAAATAATGAATGATGGCCTAATTTAGTGTATTCTAATTTTTAATGATAACACCTAATGGAAGAAGGGGAATACATACCTATGGGAATAGTAGGGATTGCACCACTATGAAATTCAACATAGTCGATGTTGGAGTAGATCATATGATGACCATTTTAGGAAAACATACTCAGACTAGGACGGAAAACCATGATACACCTGTACTGGATCATTTCATATAACATAAGCCCCCATATTTTAGTTGGGCTACTAATCTGTTGGCAGTTGAGTAGTGGATTAGGTCCCATGAAAAAATAGTTATGGTATTAAGATACAATAAAAATAAAAAGGTAGTACTGGAAGTATATTTCCTCAAGGGTGATGTAGATCAATAGTGTTCCTTGGTCCAGAATACTACAAAAGAAGAAGAAATAGAAGGTATGGAATGGTGAACTTATAAGTAAATATTTTTGGAAGAATATGTACATTGTGAACAATGAAGTGAGATGAATAGAAAATTCAGTAGCCCAATGAAAATTAAATAAAGGTGTGTTACGGAGTATGAGGCTATCTTCACAGGATTATCCAGGTATGCTATATATTACGTTCGTGATCTGGAAGAAAAGATTGACGATTTCTTTGAAGGTCTTATGGAATGTATTCTAAGGGAACTAGATTCTCAATCATTTTCATCATATGATAAAATTTTAATATATTCCATCAAAACAGAGAAGGAAATTTCAAGATCAAATTTATTCAAGGTAAATCAAGATTTGGAGAGGCATTATAATAACCATGGAAAAGCAGAAGAACCATTAAAGAAGAAGGAAATGAAGCAATTTCCATTGTGTGAGAACTTTGGAAAGAATAATCATGGTAAATTATTGAATGGCATTGGAGTTTTGAATAATTGTGTAGAAAATGGTCATCGATCTAATGAATGCAAGGGAAAGAGACAAGTAAATGATTTTTAATGCTACAATTGTAGAGATATGGGACGCTATGAAAATGAGTTTCCTAAGCACCAAGGAAACATTCCTTAGAAATGTCTATGAAAGAAAGGGAAATCATATGCGATTACAACTATGGAGGTTGAATTTTCTGATGATGTGGTCGAAAGTACTCTAGTTGTTTCCTCAAATTTAGAAAATCATTTTTTTAATTGTCGATCATCTCATTCATTTATATATTTTCAGTTTTCCAAGAAGTTTATATATGTCCAATTTTATTTAATAAAGATGTTATCCGTAAAAACTTTTAGGGGATGCATCATTGCAACTATGATGTGTCGACCAGTCCCCATCTTGACATGTAAACATGATTTAGTTTCTATCCTTATCATCATACCAATGATTGACTTTGATAAAAAATATCTTATGAATTGGCTATCAAATTATTATTAGAAGATATGTTTCAAGAAGAAATAAGTTAAATTTTTTGAGAAAGTTTTAGAATCCCTTATCATTAGAGCAGAAACCTCTTCATCTAATTCATATATAGATCCACCCAGAGTATCTCTAATGAATGAAATTCTTGGAGAGGAAGTGAACACAATATCTATGGGTGATGGAAGAACTATTCAAATTAAAGATGCACATATTGTTTAAGAATACATTGATGTATTTCAAAAGGATTTTCTTAGACATCCTCTAGTATGGGATGTTGAGTTCTCTATTGATTTAATTCCTGGTGAAAGACACATATAAAATTCTCACTATAGAATATCCATTTTTGAATTATTGGAGCTAAAGATACAACTAGAGGAATTGAGTGAAAAAGGATTTATTAAACCTAGTGTTTCCCCATGGGGATCCTATGTCTTCCTTGTCAAGAAGAAAGATGGATCAATGAGGCTATGCATTGATTACAGAGGAAATCAATGCTAATATAATAAAGAAAAAGTATCCCCTTCCATGAATTGATGATTTATTTGATCAAATACATACATAACAATATTATTTAATGTTTTTACTTTGAACTGGATATCATCACCTATGTGTGAGGGAGGAATATATTCCAAACACATCATTTCGAACTTGTTTTGGGCATTACAAGTTTACAGTAATACCATTTGTACTATGTAATCCACCCACTTTTTTCAGGGACATAATGAATAGAGTTTTCAAAGAATATCATGATGAATTTGTTGTGGTATTTATCAATGATATCTTATTATAATCCAAAAGTTACTAAGACCAATGCAGATTATTCTAAAAAGACATATATGAAATGAATTATAAGGGATGTTGGGAAAGTGTGAACTGTTTCTTCAATCAGTTTCTTTTCTTCAACATATTTTCTTTAAGGAAGTAATATTAGTTGACCTACGAAGACAAAGGTATTCTAGTATTGGCCCATGATAACAATCATAACAGATGTACATTGTTTTATTGGCATAATAGGTTACTATCAGCATTACATTTAGAATTTCACCAAACTGGCTAACCAGCTAACCATGCTCACACGTAAAGGGGTTAATCTTGTATGGACTGCAGATTGTACAAAATTCTTAGAATGATTGAATAGATGATTGGTCAATGATCCAATTTTGACTCTTCTATCTAGAAATGATAGATTTATGATATATAATGATTCATCAAAGAATGTATTGGGTTGTGTCCTTATGAAAAATGATAAAGTTATTGATTATTCATCAAGAATGTTATATACATAAGTGAAAAATTTCCCAACTCATGATCATGAGTTAGCAGCCGTAATTTTTTCTCTGAAAATATGGAGACATTATCTCTATGGTGAAATATGGGAGATATGTATGGATCAAAAGTGTTTTAAATATATTATTACCTAGAAATAAATAAACATGAGGAAAGGAGATGGCTTTAATTTCTCAAATATTATTTATGTTCAATAATCTAAAACCCATGAAAGGAAAACTATAACATCCAACTTTTTTAATACATAAATTTTAATTACATTTTACAAAAAGAGGATCTTTAATGTCTAGTGTCTTTTAAATCCATAATAAAACCATGAAAACACAAAAACCCATATAAATCCCCTTGAAAAAATTCTTGAAAAGTTCATCCTATGTACAATTACTGCATCTCAGAACCTTGAGACATACAATCAAATCAAAGGGTGAGCAGAAGGCCGGGTAAAGAAAGCTACGGAATTAGTTTACTTTTGGTATCAAGGTATCATGTAACTTGTCATATCTAAAGATTAATTCTTTACCCAATTAATTAGAGTGATATCAAGGTGAACCCTTAATATTTATTTACTTTAATGTGATCCACATATATCATAATCAAAAATTTCATGAATAACCCATAGATAATAATGGAAATGGCTTCATTTCCAAATCATGATGTTTTAAAAGTTCTTAAAAATAAGATCGTTATGTCATTTATAACCCATGGAAAGGGAGAGAGGGTTACATGTATGCCAAATCCATATTCCAATATATCATTTTCTATAACTATGGACACCCATATAAACTAAATAGGTATGGTTATTCACAAAAATAAGAGAATTTATTGAGATAAATAGAGAGAAATTTTGAGATGAAATTTCTACAGCATATCGACTATATAACATTGTTTTAGAAAATAATAAAAGAAAAGGGAAAAGTGTCTCCCATCCATAAATGGGTCATTCTCTAGTAGAGGGACAGAATAAAAAGAAATAAGATCATGGTGTGAATATTTGAAAGACACACCACATGAAAAAGGAAACTTGAAATGAAAGATAAAGCACGATTTCTTTTACAAAACTTTGGCAGCCTAACGACGTCTTTTAAAAATTCAGAAAATTAATTGATGAGAGCGGAAAGGGTCTCTCGTCATTTAGAAATGAAATGTAATGTAGTAAATATATATAAGAACAATACCCCACATAATAAAATGGAACTATAAGACATAACATAAAGGAATTCCTGACTTAATAGAGGAGGGTGAAAGTTTCCCTTACCGAGTTGGTAAATTTTGAAACGTACACCCCATGAAAGAAGGATCATATAATGAATATGTAAATACCCATATGATAAATTATATTACACAAAGAGTAGAATCATGGAATGTACATACACCATACAAAAAGAAATTGTGGCAAATATACCATGAATCTCACAGGAATAAGAAGTGAGAAGAAAATCGCTTTCCATGTTGTATTCCAACGAATCGTATGACCAAAAATTACTAACCACCAAAAGAATAAAATAATACCATGAATATAAATATAATCCTGATAATATATATCCAAATTCAGTAAAAAATACACCACATTCTATAATTATGTGGTGAACAATAGAAATATCACGGAATTAAAAGTGAGATAAGAATCCCATACCACATTTTAATCAATCGAGTCGTATGACAAAATGTTAATAACCACCAAATGATTCACAAAATAACATGAATATAAAAAGAATCATGATAATATATATAAAATTTCAGTACACAATACCACACATTAAATAAATTAGTGGAAAATAATGGAAATCCCACAGAATTAAACGTGAGATATGAAACCCCTTACCTCATTGTGTGACTTGACTCGCTCGTATGTTAATTGTTTTTCATGAATAATAAACAAAAGTTACATTGTTATTTATTAAGAATATTTTTAATGTATATTATTACTTTTATATTACTTATTACCTTGCAATAACAATTATATAATTATTTGAGCTCATATCATACATTTGGTCATTGTTCAGAACTTGATTAAAAATGAACTTGTTATAATTATAAATTGTCCATGTGGTCAGAATTCCATTATCACTAGAATGATATTTATCATTTAGATTTCATATATATCATATATATCTATTATATATATATATATGTATTTATAATATTACGTAACATTTGGAGATAATAAATGAAATGCATCGTTCATGGAGACAGTAAATCGTACGTACGAATGAATGCTACCTTCATTTCTATTTATTATTTTTTCAGAAATGAAAACATAGTGATTCATAGGTATATTATAATTTAATTATAATATTTATTTCATATATGTTATTTAATTTCATAAATTATATCCTCTATACGTTGCACATATGGCATGAACGAGTCAAATCACTATGAGGTGGCAGTAGTCCGCAATTCCTCTAATTAAATTATCACGTTTAACCATTATGCGAACCATAAAGATATGTTGTAAAAAGGAAAATACATAATCATAAAGAAAACATAAATATAATATATATAATATATATATATAGTTGCATAATAATCACCACCATGGGAGGCGGTAGGAGATAATTGAACATTCATCGTTTCGTGAGGCAGTAGTTCGTCATCCACTAAAACTATGTGTTCTTTACTCATTAGATGCAGGTGTGTGTAATTGTAGCTCAAATACATCTCATAAAAAAACCTTGAATATTTATGATACTGGTTTTGTTATAAAATAATAGAATAAACATAGTTCAGGGGCTTGTAGAAGTAAAATAAAACAAAAGAACTTAAGAGAAGACGTTACCTTTAAATCTGGTAACTCCCTTTGGTTTGAACCAAAATGGTTTCTTGATGTGCTTTATGCCTAAGGTAAGGCTTCTAGGATGAGTAGAGGGATCTTGGAAGCATATTGGAGCAGATTTTGGATGATTCAATGGATTGAGATGTTTGAGAAATGGGTAGGATGTGAGGGACTTTATAAGGGGGAGGAGGGGCTCATTGGAATGTTGGAAAATATTATTTTATTATACAATTATTTTCGGTTTCTAAAGGATGGAAAATCATTAAAGAAGAATATAAGGTGTCCCATGTTCTAAATAAAATAATATAATATGAATTGGACAAGTTTTGGATATTTTTTTAATTTATATCTTCTTATTTATTTTATTCATCCATTAATGACGTAAACACTGCATCACCATTGTGTCATAAATAATTTTACATATTTAATATCTAAAAATTGTAATAAAAAATACTGTGATGTAGTAAATATTTTTATCTTTCCATTTAATATTTATAGTCGAAAATATAACATATATAACATCATGTAAAAATTGTTTTAGTAAAATAATACATGTTTATGATATTTTTTATTTTTACATTAAATAAAAAGTTATTACTGTCATTATCTTACCCAAATGGCTCGATGGGCCCCCAAAATTGACCCATGGATTAAATTTGTCGGAAATTACATATCAGATAAGTTTAGTAAAAGTTTCAAGATAATTTGTTATTATTATAACATTACTCTTACCTTAAATTTCCCGAATTACCTTTAATCGTGGTAAATAAAAGTAAAAAGTTACTATTAACTAAAAATTATTTTCCCACCATTGAACCAAATTTTACATAATAATGAAAATAATGTATGTTGGATTTTTGAAATTCAATTTACAGAAGCTGTCAAATTTTATTTAAATGAAAAAGTCAGTTCTTAACTACTACTTAGTGGTTTCACTATTCATAAAAAATTTAAGGTTTTTAGAAAAATTCTAAAAATTCACTCTAAGATAAATTTGATATTAAAAATTCAAATATGATGTATATTTTACCAAATAAAAACACAGAAGTTTCATTAATTAATTTTATAATTAATTTTTGTCGTGAAAAAAAAATCATGTTTTTAAGAAATAATAACCATCAAAAGATTAATACTTCTTAATGTCCAATTTAAAAGTGAAATTACATCCAATGAACAACATTGGGTTAAATGGTAAAAATATAATATATTTACTCTATAAACCAATTAACTAGATAATCTAAACAAATAAATAATTTATATTAATTGGTAGTTTTTAATTAAAATACTCCATTTTTTCACTATTCATTAAAAATGAACATTATCAGAAAAATATCAAAATTTCATCCAAAGTAAAATTTGAGGTCTCAATTATAATGATGAAAATTATTTTGTAAAAAATAATATGTAAAAGTGACAAAAAATATATTTAAAAAGAGTTCTCTATCAAAAGGTGGTAAATCACCCTTTTAAATTAAATTATGGTTAAAATTAGATTCATTTACATTTCAAGCCTCGGAATTTTTTTAGATGAATGTAAAAACAATTAACAAACAAATATTGTCATATTTTAGTTTGTTCTATTAATTTTTTCCAATACAATTACTAGGTGTAAACTACCATTTAAAATAATAATATTATATTATTAGTGTGCAACGTAAGATTTCAAAGAAACCAGTTTTTGCATGTCAGGTACGCCATTGAATATTGAATCCAATTTAAAATAGAATTAATATTTTATTAAAAAATAATAATAAATATGAAAATTTCATATTCATTATTTTCCTACGATGATTCTTAAATAATGTGTCAGATGCATTAAGCAAGAAAGGTATTGGACTACTGACCCAAATACGGATTGAGAGAGATCCTATATTAATGGATATACTAAATATGGATTTGGTAATTGTTAAGGATGAAGAAACACCCTTCCTATGTCAAATTATTGTTAAACCATATTTACTAGATAATTTAAAAACCACTCAATCTAATAATTCGAACATACATAAGAAAATTAATGTTGTTAACGATGAAGGACTGGCAGAATACGTGTATGTGGAATGGGTTCTGAAATTTGGGAAGTGGTTATGCATTACATTAGTAAATTAAGCAAAAAATGTAACTGTTAGATGATTATCAGATCTCATATTTTTCTATACACTATGGTTACACTAATATGTGCATAGAACAAAATGAATGTTTTTTGTGGGATAACATGAGGCAAGAAATTATAACCTATGAGTATATTTGTATAGTTTGTCAACAGGTGAAGGTAGAGGGATAACATCCTAGAGCGGTGATGCAACATCTACATATTAATATGTGGAATTGAGCGCCTGGAAAGACTTTATATTATTGATGTTGTAATACTTCATGTTGCACCTATATCGATTATGTTCGATCAAGATCCTTGGTCTACAACAAAATTATGTGAAAGTGTCTAGAAGGATTTGGATATTGAGCTTCATATGATTACTTCTTATCACCCCCAAACCGATGGACTATTGGAAAGGACTATTAAAACACAAGAATACATGTTGAGATCATGTTATCTTATCATTAAAGGTATGTGGTATCAATACATTCTTTTTTTGGAATTTTCCTAAAATAATAGTTTCCATTATAGAATTAAAATGGCACCCTATGAAGAATTATTTGGTAAGAAGGGTTAAACTCCAACTTGTTGGGATGAAGTTGGCGAGACAAAAAAATTGGCCCAAAATATAGTGAATAGACAACTACAAAGGTAATGAAAATTCAAGCCCATATTAAAGGAGCCCAATGTTAGAAAAGGATTTATATTGACAACCGGTGAAAGGATTTATAATTTCAAGTATGAGATCATGTATTTCTAAAATTATCTCCATGGAAGGGTGTCTTAAGGTTCGGTAAGAAAGGGAAACTGAGCACTAGATACATCGGACCATCTGTAATTATGGAAAGGTTTGGAGCTATATCTTACCATTTATCAGTGCCACCAAGTCTCTCCAATGATCATAATATGTTCCACGTGTCATTGTTAAATAAATACATGTCATACCCAACACATGTACTCACCTGTGATGAAATATAACTGGAACCTGATTTTTCAGACTATGAACAACCTATCGAGATTCTTGACATAAGGGGGAAGGTATTGAGAAATTAAAAAACATGTATAGTAAAGGTTATTTAGAGAAACCATAAAATGGTGGATGAAATGTGGGAACCTGAGGATGTTTTGAAGAAGAACCGCCCACATATTTTTTAAGGTCTTTAAACATGAAATTTTTCAAGAGGGAAATTTATGAAGGTGGGAATAATATAACCCTCACAAAATAGTAAGGTATAATTCTATTAAATTCATTCAATTCATTAGAGAGCCTTTACATCATGTAGAACTAAGTCTCTCTGAAACAAAAATTTGTTAATTATAGGATATAGTCATAACATAACCATTAAACATAAAATTTCCACTTATTGGTTTTGAATTTCGAAAAACGGACATACACCATTGCGATCAGGGTGATATTTGGGGTCTGATAGAATCAACACAATTTTTGGTAAATAGTAACCTAACCTTATGAATAATAAATTCCCCCTATTATAAGTTACATAACATTATTAGATGTAATATGTATCTTATTAATGGTAATCATACCAATGAAAGTGTAAATAAAATTTTTTCACCTTAAAAATGAAGGTTAATATTTTAATTGTTTTTGTATTTTTCAATTAAATAACTATTTTAATTAAAAATTAAATTTATTATATTTAGAAAATTATTTTTTAAAAATGGAATTCATTTGGGATTCTTCACATCAAAAAATGGTTAGGGTGAATATTGGGGATTTTTATAAAATACATGAAATTTTGGTGAATAGTAGAATGAAGTAATTTACTTATATGGACATTTTTATTTTTATTAACTATTCCTACCATCATGGGTGATGTAAGAACACAAGTCTATAAATCACATGAACTTATTACTATTATAGGTCATGTAATACTCATTATTTCTTGTCTTTTGAAGAAATACTAAATTAAAGAATATAATATTTACGAAAACCCTCCAAATGTCCACTATATAAACCACCCCTCACCACCTCCTCCTCCCACACCACTCAAGATTCCAGCCTTGATTATGCTCTAAAAATTACACATCCCAAGGACTCCCTCACGTCCTAGACTTATTGGTCTCACCTAAAGTCAAAATACAAAGGCCTTAATGAGATTCTCAAGGAGGATTACTCAAGACATGAACCTATCTTCCTTTTTCATTAAACTTATTTTACAATTTATTATTTTATTGTTGTCTCCACACCTATTCACATCCAAAATATTTGAAAAATCCAGTACCTTAAATGGAATATAATTTTGTTATTCTAATGTAATATTACAACATCATCTCTCTTTTCCCCCTCCTCTTACACTTAAAAAGAAAATGTCATTCCAGATGTGTTAATTTATCACATTCAAGGATGATGTGTTTTATTTTTAAATTACTATATTCAATACTGATCATGAATCCTTTTTAATGGTTGAAACATATCATAATATATTTATTTTACCATACGCATTGTTGTTTAATACTTACAAAATCATAATATAAAATAATAATACAGAACAAGTTCATTATGTACAAAACTGCCATGTTAATCCAAGCCTGTATCATTAAATTTTTACTAATAAGTCATCCTCATAGTATATAATAAAAAATCATTATAAGATCGTTTATAAATATGAAATTTCTCTAATAATATATATTAAAATTTCAGGATGTTTAACCACTTTTTAAGTGAACTTCCATTAATAAATACAAGTAAACTAATCATGAAAACCAAGGAAGAAAATGCCTCCAAAACAATAAAATTGATCCTCTTAAAACCATCAAAAACGAAATTAATGAAGCTCATAATGTAACATCCCAGGTAAATAAAGAATAAATAATTTTCATATTTATTAATATTTATGAATTAAATATTAATTTTATTTTAAAGGGGTTTCTATGTTCGATAGCGTACCCCATACGCAACGATGAGTTTCTTTGAAACTTACGTAGCACACTAGTAATAAAATAATATTATTTTAAATGTTAGTTAACAAGTAGCTGTTTTACTGGCGGGAATGGATAGAAATAACTAAAATATGATTAGATATGTTTTTAAATGTTTATACATTTACCCAATAAAAGATAAAGGCTTAAAATATGGAAAGAGTTCAATTTTAGGGCATATATACTCCAATTTTCACTAAAGGTTCACTTATCACCTTTTAATGGTGAACCGTCATTAAATATAGTTTTGATCACTCTTATACTTTATTTTGGACCAAATATAACTCTTCTTTAGAATCGGGACATCAAAATTTACTCTGTGTAAATTTTTGGTACCTTTCTGATAAAGTTCATTTTTTTATGAATAGTGTAAAATGTTGCATTTTAATTCAAAACCTCTTTTTAATCTAAATTATTTATATGATTAGATTATTATTTTAATTGGTTTTAAAGTGAAATTAGAAAATATTTTTACCAGTTAATCCAATGGTGGTCATTGGAATCAATTTCACTTTGAAATTGCACTTAAACTGGTGTCAATCTTTTGATACTTATTGTTTCACAAAAACACGCTATTTGTCATGACAGCGGGAATTAATTATTAAATTAATTAATTTGACTTATATATTTTGAATTTTGTAAAATGGACTTCATTTTTGAATTCGGAATATCAAATATAGCTTAGGGTGAATTTTTGATAATTTTATGAAAAACTTCAATTTTTGATGAATAGTGAAACCACTAAGTGGTAATCAAGCAAACTGATTTTTCAGTTAAATGAAAGTTTACCACTAATCTGTATTGAATTTTGAAAATCCGACATACATGGTTGTCATTAAGAAGTAAAATGTGGTTCAATGAGATTAAAATAATTTTTTGCTGAATATAACTTTTTTTCATTAATCGCGATTAGAGGTAATTAGTGTAGTTTAAGGTAAAAATGGTATTATAAGAATGTGAAAACACAATGACACTTGTCCTACACCTATTGGGTGAGTCATGGCCGACCAAGACAAGCCATGGGCCAACTTGGGGACCCCATGGAGCCACTTTAGTTGGAAAATGACATTAATATATTTTTATTTAATGTTAAAGTGAAAATGACACTAACATAAATCGTTTTACTAAAATAATTTTTGAATGGGGTTATACAAGTCCAAATTTTGATTATAAATAGTCATTGGAAAGATAAAAGGATTTCCTACATCATAGTAGTTTTTTTATAATTTTTATACATTATATAAATTAAATTATTTATGACATAATAATGATGAAGCGATGACATCATTATTTGACGATTTAAATAAAATGGAAAGATAATGAAAAATCTAAAACCTACACATGTCCAAAACCAATTGGATGAGTGGATTTCGAACCCTTATCACCTTATACACGAATTATAACAATTTGGGACCTTTTAAAACAGAAACACATTTTCAAATAATGTAATATTTCTTTACTTTCCAAAAGTCTCCCTCCTATCCTCTTATAAAAGGCCCCCACCTCTACCCCATTTCACACACTTCTCAAGCCTTTGGATCGGCCAAACCCTACCCAATTCCTCTCTACACATACCTCTCCTCATCCTAGAGGATTACCTTTGGGAAGAATCCTTTCAAAGGAAGCCTTTAGGCTCAAATCCAAAGGGAGTTACACTTTTAAAGGTAATTCATTCTCTCTTGTTCAATTGTTTTATTTTGATTCTCCAACCCTCTAAACTCTTTTTATTTACTTCTTTTGTAACAACAACAGTATCTTCAATATACTAGGATGTTGTTATAATATTTATTTGAGCTACACTCTCACAAAAATACATCAAATGGTTAAAGAACATACGGTTTCCGTGGATGGAGAAATTCTGCCTCCCGAAACGATGATTGTTCAATACTCTTTTAACACCTTCAAGGGTGGCCATTATGATGTAAATATTTTTATATATGATATATAATATGTTTATGTTTTCTTTAAGCTTCTGTATTTTTCATTTTTGGCATATTTTTATGGTTTCCATTATGGGTAAACACGATATCTTCATTTAAGGAAGTGCGGACTACCGCCCCCTCAAAGTGATGTGATTCGTTAATGCCATATGTGGGACGTGTAAAGGATGGATTTAAAGTTATTATATATTATGTTATACTGGAATTATAATATACCTCTATATCATTATTATTTCTTTCCATTAAAGTATGAGATAGAAATGAAAGTAGCGTTCATGCGTACGTACGGCTTACCGTCTCCATGAACGGTGCATTTCATTTCTTATCCCCAAATGTAATGTACTATTAAAATTACATGTATATAATGTATATATATAATTAATGATATATATAAATGATGAATATAATTATTTAATTAAAATATACATACCTCTCATTTAGTTTTAATTCCACTAATATGACAAAGAAATGGAAATAGCATTCATGCGTACGTACGGCTTACCGTCTCCATGAACGGTGCACTTCATTTCTTACCTCTAAAATATTATGTAATATTATAAATACATGTATATGCTGGCTATATATGATATATATGATATCCAAATCAGGAATTTTATTCTGGATATTAAGAACTTTTGACCACACGAACAACATGTAATTGTAAGAAGTCAACTTTTTACTTAAGAACCAAATATTGACAAAACAAAAATTATTAACTTAATGGTTACATAATGTTTATAACATGGAAATAAGTAATATAAAAAGAATAATGAACTTTAAAAAGGTTCTTAATCAAGTATAAATTAACTCAAGTTTATTATTCAGGACGTTAAAGAACGATCGAGTCAAGTCGGACCCAAGGTAAAGGACTTCGTCTCAATCTCCTTTCATTGAGGCATATTTCGTTTTATACACAACTTTCTTTTATATGGTGTATAAACTCCTTTGACTTTTAATTTTATACAAAATGAATCTTTTTCTACGAAGCGTTTTACTAAACGACAAAAAAGGAATGTTTTTTTAATGTACGCGGTGACAACGAATTTTTCCGCCACCGCGAGTATTATTTGGTCTTTGGCTTTCTCAACAAGCCATACTGTTTTTAGAATAAAATAAATACCATATAATCTTTTATGTATTTTGGTATTGAAAATGGTTTTGAAAAAGGATTCTATTATGTCAATATATTTATGATATATTGTGATTGAATTGTGGAAATGTTATCATTCCTTTATATTGGTTTTATGTTTTATGATTTTATATTGGTACTTGGACATTTTAACGGGTTAGAATAAAATAAATACCATATACTCTTTTATGTATTTTGGTATTGAAAATGGTTTTGAAAAAGGATTCTATTATGTCAATATATTTATGATATATTGTGATTGAATTGTGGAAATTTTATCATTCCTTTATATTGGTTTTATGTTTTATGATTTTATATTGGTAATTGGACATTTTAACGGGTGGTTACATTATAATCCATATGACGGGTGGTGCTGTGAATACCAGGATGGGTGGTTACGTTATAACCTCCAATGCATTGGGTATGGAAGTCGGTCGTATGGCTATTCCATTAAGTATGTATGGAAATTGGCCGTATGGATATTCCATTAAGTGATATGTGTGGAAGTCGACCGTATGGTTACTCCACTTAAGTATGTTTATGTCACAAGTTACCTTTATATATGTTATGTGTTCTTTTTATGGATTTTATGGTAATCCTTTGGTTACAAAAGGTAAGTAATGATACTTTATTCAGTAAAGAGTTTTTACTACTTCATGAAGGTGAAGGTATTACTTTGATAGAGTATACATGGTTTACTTGATGTTTGAAAAACTAACAATTTTCATTCTTTTTGTATCCCTTACTGAGCTTTTTATGCTCACCCCAAGTTTTTCGAAATGTTTTTCACAGGTCTTAAAGTGGAATAAGGTCAAGGATGGGATCAAGGGAATTTCATGCTATCTAAAACATGGAATCTAGACATCTTTCTTTTTAAGAGTTTTTATTTTATGGAGACTTAGTAGAAGTTTCTACTTTGTAATCTATTAAGATGTAATAGTTATGTTCTAATTCTCTAAAACTCTAAACCTGAAAAGATCCTCAATGTGAATTATTCATTTAATTCAATATTAAGTAAGGTTTAAGGCTGGGGCCTTATAGTTGGTATCAAAGGTCGGTTTAGACAACTTTAGGAGTTAGAAAAGTGTTAAATTATAATATGATTGAAATGATATAGCATTTATGGATTACCATGTTGCTTCGCCTAAGATATTTCTGTGTTCAGAATGGTTTTCCGCAGAGGAAACAAAGCAGCTATGTTGGGACGACATCAGGAGGAAGATTACCTTCCAAATCAGAAACCTGAGATGGTCGGAATCGGAACTGAACAGTTTGTTGCAGTGATGGCACAGTTGACTCAGGCTATAAATGGTGGTGGTATCCATGCACGAGATCAGCAAGATCAACCGCAGAGGAACATGTCAGTGGTGGAACATTTCATGAGGCAACATCCCCCATCATTCAGAGGATCATCTGACCCTGTGCAAGCTGAAGGGTGGATTAAAGCACTGGAGAAGATTTTTTATGTCATGGGGTGTTCAGAACATCAAAAGGTTAGTCTTGTTGTTTACCGTTTTGAAGGTGAAGCTGATCAGTGGTGGTCAATGGTGAAAAATATAAGGGATAGTGATGAGATTGAGTATCTTCACTGGGACGAATTCAAAGGTATGTTTCTTGAGAAATATTTTCCTAAGGTGGTTCGTCTTAGGATGGAAAAGCAGTTCCTAGAATTGAGGCAGGAGGATGATTCAGTGGCTACATATGAAGAAAAGTTCACTCTATTGGCAAGGTATGCTCCAAAATTCATACGAGATCTTGATAGTAAAATAAACCGTTTTTACTCAGGGTTAAAGACAAAGTATCGAAGGGCTTTAGCTTCTCGTGAGTTAAAAAGTTATGAAAAACTTGTTCGATGTGCGGAGAAGGTGGAAATGGAGTTTGCCGATGATCAGGTGTTCTATGAAAAACAACAGAATAAGAGATCTAGTTGGCAGGAAAAGGGGAAGAATTCATCAAAGAAGCAAGGAGGTAAGAAAACCAAATATCCATCCTGTGAGAAGTGTGGTAAAATGCATCCTGGAGAATGTTTATCCAATTCTGGTAAGTGCTTTCGGTGTGGTAAGTCTGGTCATATTGCTCGTAACTGTAAGGAAGATGATCAAGAAGGAAATGAAAAGCCAACGGTAAGATGTTTTAAGTGTAATGAAATGGGTCATTATGCAAACGAGTGTCCAATGAAGAACTCAACTGGGGAAAAGCAGTTAGACTACAAGAAGAAAGGGGTGGTAAAATCCTTTGCAACAACTTCAGCAGATGTTGGGCCATCGAATGAAGTGGTATCAGCTCCAGGGAACTCAGTATTTTTCGAAGATTGACTTGAGGTCGGGGTACCATCAGTTGAAAGTAAAAGAAGAAGACGTTCCGAAGACTGCGTTCCGTACTAGATATGTCCTTTATGAATTTGTAGTTATGCCTTTTGGGTTAACCAATACACCTGCTGTATTCATGGACCTTATGAATAAAATTTTCCATGAGTTCCTCGATAAGTTTGTGTTTGTGTTTTGAGGTTTGTGAAGAGGTTATGTGTGCCTTGTGATTCACAGTTGAAGAGAGAGTGGTTATGTGAAGCTCATAGTTCTCCGTTTTCAGTTCATCCGGGCAGTAGTAAGATGTATAGAGATCTGCGGGAGTATTATTGGTGGGATGGAATGAAAAGAGACATTGCTGATTTTACTGTGAAGTGTTTGACATGTCAACAGGTTAAAGCAGAGCGGCAGGGATGCTTCAGCCTTTACCAGTGCCAGAGTGGAAATGGGAAAACATATCCATGAAATTTGTTGTGGGATTACCGAGGACATCTTGAGGTAATAATGCAATCTCGGTTATTGTTGATCGCTTGACCAAATCTGCTCATTTCCTTTCTATACGAGATACTTTCTCTCTTGATCAACTTTCTCGTTTGTATCTTAAAGAGATAGTCAGGTTACATGGAGTTCCTCTCTCCATTGTATCAGATCATGATCCCAGGTTTACTTCTAACTTTTGGAAAGGCCTTCAGAAGTCGTTGGGTACTGAATTAAATTTTAGTACAGCTTTTCATCCTCAATCAGATGGGCAGTCAGAACGAACAATTCAGACATTGGAGGATATGCTACGAGCTTGTTCGATGGATTATTAGGGATGTTGGGACCAACATCTTTCTTTGGTTGAATTTTCTTATAATAACAGCTTACATTCCAGTATACAGATGGCACTATTTGATGTATTATATGGGAAGCGGTGTCGAACTCCAGCATTTTGGAATGAAGTGGGTGAAAGGAAACTGATGGGACCAGAATTGGTAGATGAGATGGCAGAAAAAGTTCAGTTGATTCAGAAAACATATGAGAACAGCTCAGAGCAGGCAGAAGAGTTATGCGGATAACCGGAGGAAGGATCTATCTTTTGAGGTAGGTGATCATGTTTTTATCAAGGTTTCTCATTGGAAAAGTGTGATGAGACTTGGTAAGAAAGTAAAGTTGAGTCCAAGGTTCGTTGGACCATACGAAATTCTGGAAAGAGTTGGATCAGTTACATACCGAGTGGCTTTACCTCCGAGTTTATCTCAGGTACACAATGTTTTTCACGTTTCGATGTTGAGAAAGTATATACCAGATCCATCTCATGTTTTGAGTCCATAGGTAGTTTAGCTGGAAGAGAACCTATCTTATGAGGAACAACCGGTCTAGATTCTTGACCACATGGAGCAATTGTTACGGAATAAGGTGATTCATCAGGTAATGGTTTTGTGGAAAAACCATGTGATTAAAGAGGCAATGTGGGAATCTGAAAATGCTATGAGGGATAAATATCCCTACTTATTTTGATAAGTGAATAAAATTACGAGGACGCAATTCCCAAAAGGGGGGAAGGATGTAACATCCCAGGTAAATAAAGAATAAAGAATTTTCATATTTATTAATATTTACGAATTAAATATTAATTTTATTTTATAGGGGTTGCTATGTTCGATAGCGTACCCGATACGCAACGATGAGTTTCTTTGAAACTTACGTAGCACACTAGTAATAAAATAATATTATTTTAAATGTTAGTTAACAAGTAGCCGTTGTACTAGCAGGAATGGATAGAAATAACTAAAATATGATTAGATATGTTTTTAAATGTTTATACATTTACTCAATAAAAGATAAAGGCTTAAATTATGGAAAGAGATCAATTTTAGGGCATATATACTCTAATTTTCACTAAAGGTTCACTTATCACCTTTTAATGGTGAACCGTCATTAAATATAGTTTTTATCACTCTTATACTTTATTTTGGACTAAATATAACTCTTCTTTAGAATCGGGACATCAAAATTTACTCTGTGTAAATTTTTGGTCCCTTTCTGATAAAGTTCATTTTTTTATGAATAGTGTAAAATGTTGTATTTTAATTCAAAACCACTTTTTAATCTAAATTATTTATATGATTAGATTATTATTTTAATTGGTTGTAATGTGAAATTAGAAAATATTTTTACCAGTTAATCCAATGGTGGTCATTGGAATCAATTTCACTTTGAAATTGGACTTAAACTGGTGTCAATCTTTTGATACTTATTGTTTCACAAAAACACGATATTTGTCATGACAGCGGGAATTAATTATTAAATCAATTAATTTGACTTATTTGTTTTGAATTTTGTAAAATGGACTTCATTTTTGAATTCGGAATATCAAATATAGATTAGGATGAATTTTTGATAATTTTATGAAAAACTTCAATTTTTGATGAATAGTGAAACCACTAAGTGGTAATCAAGCAAACTGATTTTTCAGTTAAATGAAAGTTTACCACTAATCTGTATTGAATTTTGAAAATCCGACATACATGGTTGTCATTAAGAAGTAAAATGTGGTTCAATGAGATTAAAATAATTTTTTGATGAATAGTAACTTTTTTTCATTAATCGCGATTAGAGGTAATTAGTGTAGTTTAAGGTGAAATGGTATTATAAGAATGTGAAAACACCATGACACTTTCCCTACACCTATTGGGTGAGTCATGGCCGACCAATAAAAGCCATGGGCAAACTTGGGGACCCCATGGAGACACTTTAGTTTGAAAATGACATTAATATATTTTTATTTAATGTTAAAGTGAAAATGACACAAACATAAATTGTTTTAGTAAAATAATTTTTGAGTGGGGTTATACAAGTACAAATTTTTATTATAAATAGTCATTGGAAATATAAAAAGATTTCCTACATCATAATATTTTTTTTATAATTTTTAGACATTATATAAATTAAATTATTTATGACATAATAATGATGCAGCGATGACATCATTATTTGATGATTTAAATAAAATGGAAAGATAATGAAAAATCTAAAACCTACACATATCCAAAACCAATTGGATGAGTGGATTTCGAACCCTTATCACCTTATCCACGAATTATAACAATGTGGGACCTTTTAAAACCGAAACACATTTTCAAATAATGTAATATTTCTTTACTTTCCAAAAGTGCCCCTCCTCTCCTCTTATAAAAGGCCCCCACCTCTACCCCATTTCACACACTTCTCAAGCCTTTGGCTAGGCCAAACCCTGCCCAATTACTCTCTACACATACCTCTCCTCATCCTAGAGGATTCCCTTTGGGCAGAATCCTTTCAAAGGAAGCCTTTAGGCTCAAATCCAAAGGGAGTTACACTTTTAAAGGTAATTCGTTCTCTCTTGTTCATTTGTTTTATTTTGCTTCTCCAACCCTCTAAACTCTTTTTATTTACTTCTTTTGTAACAACACCAGTATCTTCAATATACTAGGATGTTGTTATAATATTTATTTGAGCTACACTCTCACACAACTACATCAAATGGTTAATGAACATACGGTTTCCGTGGATGGCGAAATTCTGCCTCCCGAAACGATGATTGTTCAATACTCATTTAACACCATCAAGGGTGGCCATTATGATGTCAATATTTTTATATATGATATATAATATGTTTATGTTTTCTTTATGCTTATGTATTTATCATTTTTGGCATACCTTTATGGTTTCCATTATGGGTAAACACGATATCTTCATTTAAGGAAGTGTGGACTACCGCCCCCTCAAAGTGATGTGATTCGTTAATGCCATATGTGGGACGTGTAAAGGATGGATTTAAAGTTATTATATATGATGTTATAATGGAATTATAATATACCTCTATATCATTATTATTTCTTTCCATTAAAGTATGAGATAGAAATGAAAGTAGCGTTCATGCGTACGTACGGCTTACCGTCTCCATGAACGGTGCATTTCATTTCTTATCCCCAAATGTAATGTACTATTAAAATTACATGTATATAATGTATATATATAATTAATGATATATCTAAATGATGAATATAATTCTGGAATTAAAATATACATACCTCTAATTTAGTTTCAATTCCACTAATATGACAAAGAAATGGAAGTAGCGTTCATGCGTACGTACGGCTTACAGTCTCCATGAACGGTGCATTTCACTTCTTACCTCTAAATGATTATGTAATATTATAAATACATGTATATGATGGATATATATGATATATATGATATCCAAATCAGGAATTTTATTCTGGATATAAAGAACTTTTGACCACACGAACAACATGTAATTGTAAGAAGTCAACTTTTTTACTTAAGAACCAAATATTGACAAAACAAACATTATTAACTTAATGGTTACATAATGTTTATAACATGGAAATAAGTAATATAAAAAGAATAATGAACTTTAAAAAGGTTCTCAATCAAGTATAAATTAACTCAACTTTATTATTCAGGACGTTAAAGAACGATCGAGTCAAGTCGGACCCAAGGTAAGGGACTTCGTCTCAATCTCCTTTCATTGAGGCATATTTCGTTTTATACACAACTTTATTTTATACGGTGTATAAACTCCTTTGACTTTTAATTTTATACAAAACGAATCTTTTTCTACGAAGTGTTTTACTAAACGACAAAAAGGAATGTTTTTTTTAATGTACGCGGTGACAACGACTTTTTCCGCCGCCGTGAGTATTATTTGGTCTTTGGCTTTCTCAACAAGCCATAATGTTTTTAGAATAAAATAAATACCATATACTCTTTTATGTATTTTGGTATTGAAAATGGTTTTGAAAAAAGATTCTATTATGTCAATATAATTGTGGAAATGTTATCATTCCTTTATATTGGTTTTATGTTTTATGATTTTATATTTGTACTTGGACATTTTAACGGGTTAGAATAAAATAAATACCATATACTCTTTTATGTATTTTGGTATTGAAAATGGTTTTGAAAAAGGATTCTATTATGTCAATATATTTATGATATATTGTGATTGAATTGTGGAAATGTTATCATTCCTTTATATTGGTTTTATGTTTTATGATTTTATATTGGTACTTGAACATTTTAACGGGTGGTTACGTTATAAACCATATGACGGGTGGTGCCGTGAATACCAGGAATGGTGGTTACGTTATAACCTCCAATGCATTGGGTATGGAAGTCGCCCGTATGGCTATTCCATTATGTATATATGGAAATTGTCCATATGGCTATTCCATTAAGTGATATGTGTGGAAGTCGACCGTATGGTTACTCCACTTAAGTATGTTTATGTCCCAAGTTACCTTTATATATGTTATGTGTTCTTTTTATGGATTTTATGGTAATCCTTTGGTTACAAAAGGTAAGTAATGATACTTTATTCAGTAAAGAGTTTTTACTACTTCATCAAGGTGAAGGTATTACATTCATAGAGTATACATGGTTTACTTGATGTTTTAAAAACTAACAGTTTTCATTCTTTTTGTATCCCTTACTGAGCTTTTTATGCTCACCCCAAGTTTTTCGAAATGTTTTTCACAGGTCTTAAAGTGGAATAAGGTCAAGGATGGGATCAAGGGAATTTCATGCTATCTAAAACATGGAATCTAGACATCTTTCTTTTTAAGAGTTTTTATTTTATGGAGACTTAGTAGAAGTGTCTACTTTGTAATATATTAAGATGTAATAGTTATGTTCTAATTCTCTAAAACTCTAAACCTGAAAAGATCCTCAATGTGAATTATTCATTTAATTCAATATTAAGTAAGGTTTAAGGCTGGGGCCTTATACATAAGGTTATAATAAATAAATTAAATATATATGAGTTTCTATAATTATTAATTAATGAAGAGAAATTTTATTATTCAGGTCTTTAAGATCAAACAAAGAACACATTCAGCTATTAGGTAAGGGGTTTCTCGTATCAAATTAATTTCCATGATATTTCAATTTTTATACACATATTTGTTGAATGTGATGTATTTTTACATCCATTTGATATATAATATCATTATTTATTTTTCATATTCATGGTTTTTAGCGAATCACATGATGATTAGTAACTTGATTTATTACAATATTTTAAAGGACTTTGTTTAGGTTTCCATTTAATTGTAATTTACTTGGTATTGTGAACCTAATAATTATTATGCGGTGTACTTAATTCCCATTGGAGATAATTTTATCATTTTAACTTGTTAATATATTAAATATCTATATTCTAGTTTCATATATATGATTATTTTCTTATGATGTATACTCTTTTACATGTGGGGTTTATTTTGAATCTTGGTTTAACTATATAAATATTAACGATTCAATATCCTCTACTCTATAATGATAGTGAGTAAGAATATTTTACATGTGTTAAATTTATTTATATGTTACACTTTGTACTTTTAGTGATGGGTGGGGCCAATTATATCCCCTAAATGCATCAAAATTTATCATGAGAGAAATTAAATGGTGAAAAACCCTTCCCGTTTGTTTCAAAAAATCAAACGGGTTTCTACCCACAGACATAAACTGTTTCGACATTATAGTGGTATCATGTTCAAGATATATGAATTCAAATTAATAATAAAATATCTTTATTCATTTTTTGTTATTACTATCGAATGGTTTTTCACTATGAAAAAATCTATGGATTCCGTTTGATTCTCAATTTATTAATGGCATGTGTTTTTAATTTATTCACCATGCCATATTTAATATGGAAATTTTTTTATGATTCAGTTATTTTTGAATAATGATTCTTCCATTCTTAACCCTTACTAATCATTTGTTCTGGCCTCTTTCATTTGATTACCTTCAAAATTTTATAAGGAGGATTCCATTTATTGTGTTCTTGTTGTTGTAGTTTTTTAGTTGTTATTATGTGTTGTATTTTTGTTACCTATCCCAATGTAATAAGAGTTAAAAATATGTATCTAGTTTCCTCATGAAAACTAAAATGATTGTTCCTTCCGTATTTAATTCCTTGTAATCACCCCCAATGTAATAAATTAATGCACTGGATCTTGGATTCTAGGGTCTGGGCACTACACTGAAGCATCACAATACACCATGTAACGCTATATGGATTCTAAAAAAATCATGATTGCAAATGATGTACGGATAACATTATAACCATGAAAAAACTATTGAAATTCACTATTCCATTTGAAAGAAACCATATTCTTTGTAAAAAAAATTATTAGTGAAGGTATTCCAGGTAAATCATAAACAAGTCATTGGTAATAACCATCCAATCCAAAAAAAGTTTCATATCTAGAATACAATTTTTAGTGGATTCCAAGAGATAATAGCCTATAACTTTTTTATATCAATAGAAAAATATTTTTCAAGGATTAAATGTACAAGGAAACATTCCTCCTTTATCAAAAAGATATCACTTTGATAATTTATAATATAAACATGAACTCAAAAGATTACCAATATAGTTTCCAAGTGTTTCTCATGATCATACCTTGTCCTTGTATAAACTAGTATTTTATCCAAAATAACCACAGAAAATGAATGCAGATACCTTTAAAAAAACTGATTCATCATTTTCGTATTTACTTCGGGTGCATTCTCTAGACCAGCATGAATTACCACACACTCATAATGGCCCAGTCCACGAAAAAATTATTTCTTTAGAATATCCTCTTTTTGAACCCCCAATTGGTGATATCATAATTGCAAGTCATTTTTAGGGAACCACTAGGATCTATTAAATTTATTGAAAATATCATTAATGAGTGGAATTGGATAATAATTTTTTATCTTAATGTGGTTATGCTAATGATAATCCATACACAACCAAATATTTTCATCTTCCTTTTTGAAAAAAAAACTTTAGTTCATACCACAAAGACATGCTAGTCCAAATGAACCCAATTATTTTCATCTCATCCATCTATACATTTAAATACATTAATTCTATTGGTTACATCCATTAAGTTATAAAGACCTGGAAATTTTACGAAATTTTTTTTCTTAAATACTTTGGAGTTTTAAGAGTCTGTGGCTTCTAACGACACTTGATTCTGAGGCCCGGTGTGCCCGAAATCATTTTCAGATGTTTATCTTGGGTACGTTCAGTAAACAAATGAGTGAGTTTTTCTATCTTTGTGAACCGGTGCTCGAAATTGAAATTCGATGGCACCAATGAACTTGCAACGCTGCTATTTACAGAAGAGGAATTTTACCATAGATGCATTTTCACAGAAGAAAGAGATCAATTTTGGGGATTAAATAAGAAGTAAATAAAATTGTGTACAATTTTATTTTATTATCCTTGGAAGTTAAATTATCCCATGGGAAGTTGTTTGTGGGGCCCACAAGCACCCAAATTCGCGTGTGTGGTTATGTGGGAGGTGGGTGCCACACGAGCCCCGCCCTTTTCACATTCCATAACCCCTAAACCACCTTTTAACTCCCATGTTAATAACATTGAAACTCCCCAATAATTTTATATCCATTAAATGTGTAACTCTTCCTCTCCCCTCTCTCCCTCATTAAAACATGCCAACCAATCACCTAATTAATTAGACAACTCATGGTGTAATTAATTAAGTAAATTAGGATTTGAATTTTTTAATTTGGAATGCATGGAAAAATAAAATAAAATAAGGAGAAGCCTTATTTTATTGTGGTTAGAATTGTTGTGTGAGGAGGAATTGGGAGAATGCTAGTGTTTTGATGAACTTATTCCTCAACGAAGAACACTAACTCTCTGAGGAAGAACATTGACTCGGTGAACCTGATTTCTCCATCCTATTTTTTCATCCATGACAAGGGAGGATACACCGATGCAGGAACTCTCCAACGATGACACGCCTTACAATCTTCTCTCCGTGACAAAAAGGGGAGACACCGCTTCCTCCTCGGATGCTCTCCGTCGACGTCTACGGAACCTCACCCCGCAAATCCGTATTCTGTGACGCCCTTCATTAAACATCTTTTGTTGAGGTAGGGGTTAAGTTCATTTTTAATGGATTCAAATTGTGCTTTGGTTTGTTGTTGAGCATCTCGTTACCTTGGCCGATCGCTATCATTTTACGCGGTGGGTGTGGGTCGAACGAACACGGCCCGACAACCCTCTGTTGTTCTCATTTATTAATTTAGAATTGTCAATTGACAGCGGAGGAAGCACGACACCGTCACGCCATGCCGGGAACGTGGCAAATGGAACCAGCACTGTCGTGCTGGGTTTGCGGAAAGAACTGCAGCCAGCTATACGGGCCGCTTCAGCGGAGGAACCGTCCGGCCCGTCAGCCAGCGGGGCGGAGCTGGACCGTGGTGCCGGGAGGGTGCCACGCTAGAGAACGGCGGCCTGCCCATGCGGGCCACATGCGCAGAAGACCGGCCAGTCTAGAAGGCCGGTTCGGGGAAGGGCGGCGCCACCTGGCACCGCCGGTGCAGAAGACCGGGGGGGCTGAGCCCCCCCCCCCCCCCCCATGGAGCCCACGTGGCTTCGGCCGAGTCGCCCGGCCAGCGGGCCGGGCCGAGCCGAGCTTGGCCGAGCCCTGCTGGGCCGCGCCGGGCTGATACCCCCCGGGCCGCGCCAGGACGAGCCCAGATAGCTCGCGCCGGGCTGGGCCATGCCTCTTTGGGCCGAGTTTTATAATTCTTTCAGACCGGTCCGACACCCCTGCTGGGTCAGACCTGTCAAACTGGGACAACCCGATCTGTCGACCCACTATGCTAAATGGGCCAGGCCCATTATACACTTAAACTTGAATAGCTTAAGGACCGTGCATCCGATCGACGTGCCATCTATAGAACTGGGACGTTTTCGACAAGATGGTCCTTTTGTGATACTCTAAGTGAGTTTCAGATGATTTTGGATATCGGTCGGGTTAGAATCGAGCGTATTTCTAACCGGGCACTTGGGACGGACTAGCCAATATCTCTCAGACCAGGCGTCTGATAGACGCGCTGTATATCGTGTTGAGTACCTATTAATGAGATGGAACATTGGGATACATCAACTCTGGACTTAGTCATAGTTGATTTATTGACCCCCTTGGTTCGTGGAGTGGACCCTCCCGGAATCTAGCGTGTTGTGTGCGGGAACCCTAGAGCTGGTTGCCACTGCGACGACGTTAACAACTGTACTTGGATCCTACGGGGGTTCGGCAAAGAGGACGACTATACTTGGATCCTCCGTGGGTTCGCAAGCGATGAAGATTGTACTGGGATCCTACGTGGTTTCGACAGTGATGGTTACTATACTAGGATCCTACGTGGGTTCGGCAGCGACGAATTCTGTACTTAGATCCTACATGGGTTCGACAAGAGAGATGATCTAGAGGATACATCTATCATCTCCACCCCTCTTAGTGTGTATTATAATTGTGTGAGCTGAGTCATGAATTTCAAACATTATCATTGATGTGATTGACTTGCTTTCCTGTGTGGACTGGGTTGTGCTTTCCTGTGTGGACTGGGTTGAGCTTGGGCTTGCAAGTTGGATTCGAACTGGAATTGATGACTTAACTATATGTATGTGAATATTCCTAAGTAGAGTTGGTTGATACTTTGTGTTTGTATCTTTCCATTTTGGTTTATCCTTTGTGGATTCAAGGAGACCTCGGGGGTCTCGGGGTCCCTACTGAGTATCGTATACTCACCCCAACACGGGCTATGCCCGCACTACGTTGTGTTGGTTGCAGATGACAAAAAACACTAGTTGTTGTTGAGGCTTGTGTAGAGGGACGGTATCCGGAGGTGGACTATCAGGCGGGACGTACACGGAGTGGATGACCAGACCTAAGGAGCTGATGAGACCATTTGTACCCACCCTTCAGGTGGGATATCCGGAGGACGACTCAGTGGATGCTGGTTTACTTTTCTGCAGCTGTTCTTTCTTTACTGTTGTACTGTACTTTCAGTTGGGTTTGTATTCTGGCCCATTTAATTTCTATCACTTACTTTTGTACTCAGGTTTCTTAGTGATTACTTCATCTTGCTTACTCTTTTGTGTTTTTTTAGTTATATAATGGCAATTCCTTCCCTTTTATCGAGATTTACACCTTTCGTTCTAGTCGCTAGCCCCTGGCCTAGGGGAGGCAGGCATGGGGTAGTCACGACACAGGCCCCAAGGACAGGTTGTGACAAATTGGTATCAGAGGAGTTGGTTCTACCATAGAACTTAGTACTCTGATAATCTCTTCCTATGAACCAATAGTGTTAAGGGTATTGGGTGTGGTTATCAGTACAGGGAGTCCAATGTTGGTGCGGTGGCCAGCGTATCCATACACCAGGACCCTGACTTCTGATTTCCGACTCAGTGCATGAAAACATTGATTTCATGTGTGTTTCAAAAGTTTTCTTAGTAATTACATTGTGTCAGCTCACCAGGAATACTATATTAACCTTGGAGCACCTGTTTCTTTTCAGGATGGCCCCTTGACGGTGACCTTCTAGGGTTCCCAGTTACGTGCGAGATGGATGCCCACCGAGCGACGAGGCCTTGGTGCAGGGCCCCATTACAGTGGAGGAACCAGCAGTACCTCTACCCACTGGACCAGCGATACCTCCAGCCCCAGCAGCGGAGAGTGCACACCGCCTGAGTGCACTGCATGAGTTTCAGTGATAGTGGCCACCCAGATTTCGTGGAGAGACAGACCCTCCGGAAGCCAAGGATTGGATGGAGGCTGTTGTCCGAGTCTTCATATTGGTAGGGACACCAACAGATCTTATGGTGATCCTTTCCCCGAGCCTCCTACACGCAACAACAGGTAGATGGTGGAGCTTGATGCTCTAGGTGCATGAAGAGGCATCACTTCTTTGGACGAACTTCAAGAGCCTCTTCCGCTCGGAGATCATTCCAGCCACCCTCTGTGTGGTGCGCATCCAGGAGTTACTACAGTTGTGGCAGGGCAGCATGAAATTAGCCCAGTACTCGGTGAGATTTACCGACCTCTCGCGCTATTCCACAGACATGGTTTAAGACCCATTCATCCAGGCCCAGACCTTCGAGCAGGGACTGAGGCATGAGATCAGGGCTTCGATGATCTGCCTCTGCATTCTGATGCAGGCAGGAGTACTGTAGTGAGCCCTTCTTATGAAGAGCTTCCATGCTGAGCCTATTCCTGTAGCGAGGCCTACCATAGGGCTACACGTGGCATATTCTTCTGCAGCCGATAGTAGACACATGTCATAGAGGTCCAAGCGGACCAGGCCATCAGGTGGGTGACCTCAGGATACTGGTTTCGAGGTGCGGGGAACACACATTAGAGCCAGTCATACAGGTGGCAGGTAGGGCTATGCATGTGGCGGGCAGGGCCACAAGGATCGTGACTGCCCAACCCACCATGAAAAGGAGAAACAGATGATTGATGGACCACCTAGGTAGAGGCCGAGGTTCAACCATGGCGTTCCAAAGGGAGAAGGCAGAGGAGGCAGAGGAGATGGCCAAGCAGCGGGTGGTGGGAGAGACTTTGAGGCTCTACCACCACCACTAGGAGGTCCACCCCGACCACAGGGAGCTGGCGAACAGAGGCAATCTCAACTTTAGGTAGTGGAGGCTTAAGACCACGGTGCACCTGAGATGATTCTAGGTACTATCTATGTCTACACCACCCTTTCTGTAGTTCTTATAGACACATGAGCATGTCATTATTTCATTTTCTCTACCCTTGTGCGGAGCTCGGAGATTCAAACAGAGTCGTTGGCTCGATCCTTACGGCTAGAGACTCATACGGAAGCAGAATCAATGATTACACACAGGTGTTGGCAATGTGACCTCACTCTAGGCGGTGAGAGCTTCAACTAGGATCTTCTTGTAGTGGCATCGATGCCTTACACCGTCATCTTGGGTATGGACTGGTTATCTACATTCCATGCCCAGATTGACTGTATTAGGCGCAAAGTGTGGTGTGTCCGCACAAATGGGAGCAGGTTCACCTTCACTGGCGAGAAGGGAGCCTTTGTAGCGTAGGATGGACTTATACAGAGGAGAGGGTAGCCTATTACACATCAGTTGGCTAGTCTTATCCTCGGAGTGGTTGATGTGCGGAGTCCATGTTTTCCTGTTGTGGTGGATTTGTATGCGGATGTTTTTCCTGATGATGTTCCAGGACTACCTCCTCACAGAGAGGTAGAGTTCTACATTGACATGTACCCCGAGAAAACCCCAATATCTATTACAGCATATGGGATGGCTCCCATTGAGCTACAGGTATAGCTGGAGGACTTACCGAGCAAAGGATTCATCTGACCCACTATTTCACCATGGGCTTCTCGGATTTTATTTGCCAAGATGGTGGATAGGATCATACAACTATGTGTCTACTACCGTCGCCTGAATCAGGTGACCATAAAGAAAAAGTATCCACTCTAGAGGATTGACGAATTCTTTTATTAGCTCAAGGGAGCACGATGGTTCTCGAAGATATACCATAGGCCGGGCGATCATCAACTCAGAGTTCGAGATGAGGATGTGAAGAAGATGACATTCAGGTGTCGTTATGGACACTAAGAGCTCTTGGTTATGCCTTTTGACGTAACCAATTCTCCAGCAGTGTTCATGAGTCTCATGAATAGGTTCTTCCAGCCATACCTCGATCGATTTGTTATAGTCTTCATTGACGACATATTGATTTACTCAACTATTGAGGAGGAGCATGCCAACCACTTGCGGGTTGTACTGGACACACTCCGAGAGCACCAGCTTTATGGTTAGCTATCAAAGTGTCAGTTCTGGATTCGAGAGGTCCACTTCTTGGGGCACATCATCTCTGTGGCGGGAGTTGCGGTGGATCCTGCGTAGATCGAGGCAGTACTTTCATGGGAGCGACCCAAGAGTGTGATGGAGGTGCGAAATTTCCTAAGTTTGGCTGGGTACTATCAGAGATTTGTGTCAGACATCTCTAGAGTTGTAGCACCACATTCATCTTTGAAGAAAAGGGGGAAAACCTTCATGTGGTCAGATAGATGTCAGCAGAGCTTCTAGGAGCTGAGACAATGATTGACCAGTGCACCCATCTTAAGGCTACTAGAAGAGGGCATAGGGTACGTAGTTTACTGAGATGCATCAGGGACAAGACTCAGGTGTGTCCTGATGCTGGAGCGGGTAGTCATCGCTTATGGTTCATGACAGTTGAGGTAGAACGAGAAGAACTACACTACCCATGACCATGAGTTAGCAGCAGTGGTCTTCGCCTTGAAGATGTTGCAGCACTATCTGATGGGCGAGTGCTTTTCATTCTACTCAGACCACCAGAGTCTCAAGTACATATTCTCACAGAAGGAAATGAACCCGAGACGGTGGCGATGGCTAGAGTTCCTCCAGGACTATGACTTTGAGATAGTCCATACTCCTGGTAAGGGGAACGTAGTAGCTGATGTTCCCAGCAGGAGATCAGGAATTCAGCTACATGGAGAGGAGACATAGAAACTATCCACGTTGCAGATATCATTCATGGATAGAGATGGAGAAGAATTTCTACAGTCACTCACATTCACTCCTCCACTACTTCAGCAGGTCAGAGAGGCATAACATGGGGATGTTGGCTATGAGACACGATGTGCATAGATATCCACAGGACATGCACCTGATGGATTTTATGTAGGAGGAGAGCACTTCATCCTCTTCAGGGGACGTACCATGGTACCTATTGCATTACATGAGGAATTGACGAGGGAGTTTCGCACTTCCCCTTTAGCGGTACATCTGGTAGTGGTGAAGATGTACCACGATCTCAGACGACAGCACTGGTGGCCGGGTATGAACAAGGTTGTGGCCAAGTTCATTTCATGATGCCTCACCTGCCAGCAGGTGAAGGTAGAGAACTAGGTATCGGTAGGCTTGGTGCAACCCTTAGAGGACCCAGAGTGGAATTAGGATGGGATATCTATGTATTTCTTGACGGCGATACCATATACTTCCAGAGGACACGACTCCATCTGGGTGATTTTCGACCGACTCAGCAAGTCGGCCCACTTCCTACCTATCAGAGAGCAGGGTTCAGTGGAGATCCTGGGACATATCTACGTTAAGGAGATCGTATGGCTTCAAGGTGTTCCATCATCTATCATCTCAGATCGAGACACTCTCTTTACTTCCCGAATTTGGAAGGGGTTTCAGGAGGCGTTTGAGACGCAGCTACGCCATAACACCACCTTTCACCCTCAGACGAATGGCCAGATAGAAAGGACCATTCAGACTCTCGAGTACATCCTCTGTGCATGTGTCCTCGACTTTTTTCACAGTTGGTAGGATCACCTACCCTTCGTGGAGTTTGCGTACAACAATAGCTACCACTCCACCATCAAGATCGTACCATACGAGGCATTCTATGACCGACCATGCAGATCACCTCTATGTTGGACTGACCCTGGGGAGTCAGCACTTGTAGAACCAGATATGGTTTAGGCTACGATAGAAAAGGTGCAGATCATCCAGGAGTGGATGAGAACTGCATAGATTAGACAAAAGTCCTATGATGATAAGAGGCAGAGACCACTGGAGTTTGAGGATGGTGACCACATTTTTACGGGTCTCACCTCGACGTGGATAATGGAGATTTGGCTGGGGCGGCAAGTTATCTCCGCACTTCATCGGACCATTCTAGGTTCTCAGAAGGGTAGTCGAGGTGGATTATCACCTGTCTCTTCCACCTCAGTTGCACCGATTTCATGACGTCGTCCACGTGTCCAAGCTGAGGATATACGTGCATGACCCCATGCATATCATTGATCATGGGGAGCTGGACATCGATGATGGGGTGACTTTTGCGGAGGTCCTGGTGGAGATCAAGGATCGACAGGAGCGGGTCCTACGTGGACAGTCGATTCCTCTAGTGCGTATTCGTTGGCAGCACGAAAACCTCCAGGAGATCGCATGGGAGAGGGAGGCTCAGATGCGTGCATAATACCCTCATTTGTTTCCCTAGATTATTATGTAGCTTTACGGGGATATAAAGACATGAGGTGGGAGTAATGTATGGACCCGAAATTTCAAGGAAAACATTTTCTTAAATACTTTGGAATTTTAGGATTCTGTGGCTTCTGACGACACTTGATTCTGAGGCCCGGTGTGTCCGGAATCAATTTCTAAAGTTTAGATCGGGTACGTTCAGTAAACGAATGAGCGGGTTTTTCTATCTTTTGAAATGGTGCTCGGAATTGAAATCTGAGGGCACCAATGAACTCACAGCGCCAGTATTTTCTTAAGAGTAATTTTACCATTGATACATTTGAACGGGGGAAAGAGTTAAATTTTGGGGTTTAAATTAGAAGTAAATAAAAATGTGTACAATTTTATTTTATTTTCCTTGGATGTTAAATTCTCCCATGGCATGTTGTTGGTGGGTCGCACAACCACCCAACTTCCCATGTGTGGTTATGTGGGAGGTGTGGCCCACACGAGCCCCACCGTTTTGAAATTCAATAACCCCTTAACCCACTTTGTACTACCATGTTAATTACATGGAAACTCCCCATTAATTTTACATTCTTTAAATGTGTAACTCTTCTTCTACCCTCTCTCCCACATTAAAACATTCCAACCTATCACCTAATTAATTAGACAACTCATGGGTTAATTAATTTAGTGAATTAGGATTTTAATTTTGTAATTTTGAATGCATGGAAAAATAAAATTAAATAAGGTTAAGAATTATTTTATTTTGGTTAGAATTGTTGTGAGAGTAGGAATTGGGAGAACGATAGTGTTTTGAAGAACTTCTTCCACAACAAAGAACACCAACTCTTTGACGAAGAACATCGACTCGGCGACCCTGGTTTCTCCGTCCTCTTCTTCCTCCATGAAAAGGGAGGAGACACTGACTCGAGAACTCTCCAATGATGCCACGCCTTACAATCTTCTCTCAGTGACAAAAAGGGGAGACACCACTTCCTCCTCGGACGCTCTCTGTCGACGTCTCCGGAACCTCACCCCATGACACCGTCTTCGGCGATGCCCGACATTCAACATCTTTTGTTGAGGTAGAGGTTAAGTTCATTTTTAAGGGATTAAAATTGTTCTTTGGTTTGTCATTGAGCATATCATTACCTTGGCTGATTTCTATGGTTTTACACGGAGGGTGCAGGCCGAACGAACATGGCCCGACAACCCTCAGTTGTTCTCGTTTATTAATTTAGATTGGAAATTGATGGCGGAGGAAGCACGATGCCATCACGCCGTGCCGGGAATGTGGCGAAGGGAACCAGTGTCGTCACGCCGGTTGTGTGGAATGAACCGTGGCCCACTAAATGGGCCACTTCGGTGGAGGAACCGGCCAGTCCGTCGGCCGGCCGGGCAGAGCTGGACCGCGGCGCTGGTAGGGTGCTGCACTGGAGAATGATGGACCGCCCATGCGGGCCGCGTGCGCAGAAGACCGTCTGGTCTAGCCGGCCGGTTCAGGGAAGGGTGGCGCCGCCGGTGCAGAATACCGTGGGGGCCGAGCCCCCCTTGGAGCCCGCTAGCTTTGGCCGAGCCTGGCCGCGCCCCGCTGGGCCGGGCCACGCCGCTTCGGGCCGGGTCGTGCCACTTCCGGCCGGGCCGCGCCACTTCAGGCCGAGTTTTCTAATTCTTTCAGAATGTTCTGACACCCCTGCTTGGTCAGGCCCGTCAAACTAGGTCAACCTGACTCGTCGGCCCACTAGGCAAAACGGGTCTGGCCCGTTATACACGTAAACGTGAATAACGTAAGGACCGCGCGTCCGATCGACACGTCGTCTGTAGAACTAGGACTCTTTCGATGAGACGGTCCTTTTTCAATACTCTATGTGAGTTTCAGATGATTTTGGATATAATCAAGGTTAAAAACGAGTGTATTTCTAACTAGGCCCCAAGGACGGAAAAGCAAATATATCTCTCAGACCGGGCGTCCGATTGACGCGCCGTCTGTCGCGTTAAGTTCCTATTGACGAGACCGAAATTTTGGATACATAAACCTTGGGCTTCATGGAAGATGATGTATCAACCCCCTTGGTTCGTGGAGCAGACCCTCCCGGAATCGAGCGTGCTGTGTACCGGAACCCTAAAGCTTGCTGCAACTGTGATGATGATGATGACTATACCTGGATCCTACGTGGGTTCGGCAGCGAGGACGAATTTACTTTGATCCTCCGTGGGTTCGGTAGTGATGACGACTGTACTTGGATCCTATGTGGGTTTGGCAGTGATGGTTACTGTACTTGGATCCTACGTGGGTTCGGCAGCGATGACTTCTTTACATTGATCCTACTTGGGTTCGACAGGGGAGATGATTCAGAGGCTACATCTATCATATCCACCCCTCTTAGTGTCTAGTATACATGTGTGAGTTGAGTCTTGACTTTCAGTCATTATCATCAATGTGATTGACTTTCTTTCCTGTGTAGACTGGGTTGTGCTTTCCTGTGTGGACTGGGCTGAGTTTGGGCTCGCGAGTTGGAGCCGAACTGGAATTGATGACTTAGGTATATGTATGGGCATATACCTAAGTAGAGTTGGTTGATACTTTGCGTTTGTATCTTTCTTCGGTGGTTTATCCTTTGTGGATTCTGGGAGACCTTCGGGGGTCTCGGGGTCCCTAGTGAGTATCATATACTCACCCCTGGACGGGCTATTCCCACACTACGTTGTGTTGGTTGCAGATGATGGACAACACTGATTGTGGTTGAGGCTTGTGGAGAGGGACGGTATCCGGAGGTGGACTATCAGGTGGGACGTACACGGAGTGGACGGCCGGACCCAAGGAGCCGAGGAGACCATTTATACCCACCCTTTAGGTGGGATATCCAGAGGACGACTCAGTGGTTGCTGGTTTACTTTACTGCAATTGTTCTTTCTTTACTGTTGTATTATACTTTCAGTTGGGTTTGTATTCTGGACCATTTACTTTCCAGCACTTAATTTTGTACTCAGTTTACTTAGTGTTTACTTCAGCTTGCATACTTTTTTGTGTTTGTTTACATATATAAAGGAAATTCCTTCCCTTTTATCGGTATTTACGCCTTTAGTGCTAGTCGCCAGCCCCTGGCCTATGGGAGGCGGGCTTGGGTTAGTCACGACATGAGCCCTGTGGACAGGTCGTGACATACGATGTAATGGATATAGAACTAATCCCTGGAAAGAGATCAATCATAACTTCTCTTCTCTTGTGGGAGGAAACCCTAGAAATTATGGGTAACAGAATCCAGAATCTGATTAACAACTACTATAAAACTTCTATTCCCATTATCATTCATCATTTCCAGATTAAATGGTCCCCAATAATACATGATCATTCCAAATGTTGTTTCCAACATACTTATGACACCCTCTTCTACATTTTGTCCCATTTCAATAGATTCTTGACACCACTATCATTCATAAAAGTAATTCATTATGTATAAGAGTCGATGTGAGGATTTAATGTTTTCAACCAGCCGTACCTTGGATTATGTCATATAATTCCATCAAAAGCACTAAGAAATCCTATATCAATATAACTTTATCAAATGTTATAGAATGTTCTCTACACATAAAGGATCCACATTCTCTTTGAAAAAGATGAGTTTGTTATTTCAACGTAGATGGATGTATCTCAACATTTGAACTCATAAATAAAAACCATGATAAGTAATAAAGGAATGGGATTCACCCATATCATTAATATATTATATATGTATATAATTCAAAATAATAGTACCCCTCACAGATGATGGTCTGGACTGATCACCCATACTAAATTATTTTGTTCTATATAAAATCTCACTCACTACACTTTGTTCCTTATTGAACTATTTATATTTCCATTTTTTATGAGTCATGGTATTCCCAGAATCATAATTTATAGATGTATTCTAACAAAAAGAGGAAATCTACTACTCTCATCTCATCGAAGCATAAGATGGAAGCAACATATGACAAGTATACCTAACAAATGACCTTGGAGAACGGTGATAATATAGGTGACAATTACCATCTTTTTTAAATTGTATCATTCTCTAGGTGCTGTCATTAAATATTATTTCATGTAGATAAAAGAGTCACAATGGAAAATTCCTAGATGTATCTTTGGTTTTCGAAGAAGATTTACCAGTCAAGTCATCAAATTTCATGCCATATCATTACCATAGAAATAGGTTTCCCGCTTCTTCTTTCCCTTAGGATTACAGTTCTTACCATTTCTTATAGGTATAATCATTATTCCTCCTCCCATTTATCATGGTATGTCCCTTTCTGACATTTTCTCTCTATTAAATATCTACATCTAATCTATTATACAGAGCACCCAGATATTTTAGTGAATCTCTTATCTGAACCCTGGTTAAGTGATGCGTTCCTTCAGGGATACACTAGAAAATATATAGGGTGAATAGTGGACTAAATTCAAAAAAATTCCTTACAATCTGTCATTTAGTGGCACTCATTATTTAAGATGATTACATCCATAATTCTAGAAATTCGAAACATGTGATGATATAATTATTTGATGAAATATTCTTCAAAATCCACCCATATATTGACTTGGTATAATTTATCCTGAACTTCTAAATCCCCGCATTAACATGCAATATCTTCCAGCATATTTTTTTCCAATTTGAAATTATACCCAATGGGTTTTTAGTGGAAATCAAAGATTCGATTAACCTTTTTTATCCATGCCACTCCATTCTTGGGTTCTAAATCACATCAAGATATGTGTGGATTGTATTTCTGGAACACCATGGATTGGTCCACTAGACTTTGTTAATCACCTTGATTCCCTCTATCCAAATCTTTAAAATCATTGACAATATTTTGAACTCGCTATTGATTTACATGTGGCTTAGGTGTAACCTCATTCTTAGTATCCTCTTCTAGTTGGTTTCTACGATTTTTATTGGATTACATTTTTTATAAGGACAAAAAACGCCATATATCTCACTCTCTGGCCAATAATGTCTACATAATTTCTAATTCCACTATATCATATATCATAAGATTTTCATCGAAAATTCAACATTTTCTACATTCAACCGTTATTGAAATGAATAATTCAACATTATTTTGAAAAAAACCATTTCCAAAATACCCAAACCATACCATTTTCTAAATCTATATTTGAATGAATATTTGGAACTTTTTGAAAGTCAATACTATTGCCCCAAATCACATATCATTTTTCAAAATTAATTATGCACTCTTAGAGGGATGTCATTTAGAAATTGAATTTCATGCTCACCTCTTTGGCTAAACCCATGACAATGAAATTCCAATTCCTATAAGTGCCCCAAAACACTTATGTACCAAAATGAATGGTAACTTGAACATAAGAATAAAGATGGTTAGTTACATCTTTTTATCCTAATCATTTCACATTTTAACAAAATAACACATTTATACCATCCCAACTCCATGAATAAACATAATTATTTCCAACTTTAACACATAAAAACTTTTACCATTTGTCTGAAAATATTTTAGGACCGACCAAGATTAATACGACATGAAATTTAAGAAATGAACAAGTCAATACCACCTGTAAAAATGATTGATGGACCGACCGTGAGTAATATCATTTTTAACATCCCATCCCACATCATTCTCTTGAGTCATGTATGAATTTAAAATTGGCCTTAAGTGATATCCACAAGCCATTAAAGGATGGAAATAAATTCCAAGGGATTCAATACAGTTAGGGGATGCTTATCCCTTTGAAAAGTAAAACAACCCAACCAAAAATTCTACAACAGAAGACTAATACATGATGAATGATAACAAAGTAAAATAATCATGTATTTTCATTGATATCAAAACAAAACTACTTCAGAGTATAGTAGTGGAAAACTACAATAATTAAAAGTGCATAGTTGAAGACAAAACCAACAAAACCCAAAGACTCAAAAGATGTACCTCCAAAACTCAAAACATGGTCCACGTTCTTACTCCACAATACAACCTAATTATCAAAAAACACCACCAAATGTGTTTGATACATTTCTTTTTCTTGTTTCCTAATAAATGAAATATTAAAAATCACCCAATGTTCCAAATAAGGGGTGATAAATGAACTCTCTAGGTTTTCCCAAAATAAATTTCCTAACCCATCCACTAAGATATAACATGTTATCAAATTTATATAAAATAGTTTATATAGACAAATTTTAAAAAATATTATTTTTTAATATAAATTAAGATCAATTATAAAATATTTTCCTCAAAACAACCCCATGATACATGGAAATCAACAAAAAGCATTTCAAAAATCCCAAATTTCATGTTAGTACAACCCATTCTATTTCACGCAACCACCCACACACAATTAACCACACAAAATTGGTGTTAACATTTTAATTCAAACATCACGTCCTTTACACATACCTCTTCTTGCGGTACTTCATGACCATTATCCATCCAATTCCACGCACACATATCCATTTTATCCTATAGTTATTCTAAACCAAAAGGTTCAAAACCATTTAAATAAACCAAACTTTTTATTTGAAAATTGTTTTTCCATATAAAAAATACAAATAACAATTTAATATCATATTTTGAAAATCATGAAACAAATTTCAATTTTTACCAAAACAACCATTTTCCCCGATTCAATTAACTATCACACATGAAGGTTTCCATCAATAATTTACAAAAAAATCACAATTTTTTTAAAAAAATCATTTTTAAACTAATCCTTCATTTTCTAATAATAGAAGTAGATAGTGATGCCAACTGCCTCGGGAATTATGGATAAAATGAATAACGATCTGAATACCAACAAAATCTTGTTGAATCTAAAAAAATGTACCATATATATCACTCCCTAACAAAAACACGACCATATAACATCATTATTGGAATTAAAAACCATTTATCCTTCAAGAAAAAACTACATCTAAGAATCATTGAGTGGAAATAATTTTATATCTGAGATAAACTAAAAAAATAATGATAAAAAAGAATTTCCATTGAAATTGGGATTTAATACCCCTTGAAAATATTCTATTTCAATTATTGTTCAATGGGGAAATCCTCTAATTCCATTAGGAGGATGAAATCTCGAGTTAGGTATGAAATGAAGTAAAACAAGAGGCCTTATTACAAAAACCATTGATTTCCAGTTTTTTCGGATCTCACTTTTAAACTGTGCATGATTAGTCAAATGTTTAGTTAAACCATGTAAAAACCTTTCTCAAGCCTCTACCTCCAAGAGTACCTCACACGTTTGGCCCACATGGTTAGAAAAATCTTGTGCCAACCATTCATAATTCCACTATACAACTCTTCCTAGTTTCTTATGGGTGGTTGCATGGCTTTGACAAACAATGAACTTAGTTGTGAACCTACCCAGAAGCCAATTTTTTACCTTGCACAGTTCCTTTTTTGAGTTTCCCTATTTTCCCTAAGCATTCTTAAACATTGGACCTCAAAAAATGTCCCAAAAAAATTCCAATATTTTTCCAAACCCTCCAAAAAATCACACAAACACATTACATGCATAAAAATATTAAATAAAAGGTTATATTCATGAAATTGGGGGTTTCTAGCATATTCTTCATAGACTCTGGACAATCAAGAAATGCATATGAATATTTGTGTCATACAAGTTAGATGGATTTATATTATTTTTGAGTTTACAGACATTGGTGACGAGGTACTTCCTATAGATATTGTTATAGTATTGAATACATATGCTCTATCTACTTATTTGGTTGATATATGAGTATCCAATTGTTTTATATATTATCAATTTATTATTTTCTATTATTTAATAGTTAAGATAACTTCTGAGTTATAAGCTCTTGAAACACATCAAGTAATGATATCACAATATATCCAATGATGATCTAAGTGTCCCATAGATGTTTTTGGTTACTAACATCAATTGAAAATCATGATCATGAACATAAATAGTTTCAATGTGATATTTGGAATGGAATATTTAACAAGCTATAACGCTCAAATCATCTCTTAATAGATTATTGTATTTTACCCCAAACATATAGGGGAGATGTTTGTTTTTTCTGATCGGTGGGATGTCAGATCATGGAGGATGGGATGAGACATTATCCAAATTACTACCATGATAGTTTATGAAGTCAAATGGAATCTCACAACATAATCAGTTATATTTACCTCTATATTTTCTCTATTGGAGGATCATTATTACACTGTTTTCCCATAGTATTTATTTTTAAATCCTCTAGAAAATGTAATTGTTTTGGAGATCTATATTATTCCCAGGTTGTAATGAATATCGATTTCTTCTTATTGTATATATTAATATTATTGGCGATACCTAAAGGTGTTGCTAGATGGTTTAGAGGCAATGTGATTTATCAGAATTGGAATATCTATATTGGCTGATATAATTTTGTTTTATAAGATGTATAATGGTATTCAATGACTCTCTGTGAACTATAGTAATAAAATTTACGTAATAATAATTAACAGGTACCCTTTAACAATTATTTATGATATGTTTGAATAGTTATAAGGAACCTCTTAATTTTCCATCAATATTCTTCTTTCAGGCTATTAACATCTATGGTTATGAGTGGTGGGTACTCCCATAATGGGGTTTAGGAATATATATTGAATGTAAGAGTATCATTTCATTATTTTAGTGTTGATGGATTCAACATTGTTTTTCATGGCTCTCATGAAATAGATTTTTCATCCATATCTTGACACTTTTTATTATTTATATATATATTATATTGTGATATATTTTATTATATTATATATACAAGCTAGAAACCATGATATTGTGTTGAGTAAATGTCAATAACATTGAATTTATTAAAAATTATAAATGTTTCATTTCTTGATATAGGAGGTGTGGTTCTTTGGGATTGTAATTTCTATAAATTTAATTTTAATTAACCAATATATGGTAAAGAATGTGAAGTATTCATTACTTCAAATAAGTGTTTTTATGTCTATGAATTTTTGTGGTATTATGGACACCATCAATGGTTCATCGAATACTTTTACCATTTCATAGGGATGATGATAGAGCTAACCAAAAGGGGGAATGTTTTTTTGGTCTAATATATGTGATGATATCCTCTTAGATCATAAGATAATATTGATGATATCTATAGTTTTTGTTCTTCTAGATCATTCATTTGGTTACATAGTGTATTTTTACAACTCATGTGCTGGGTTTTGATTTTTATTTATATAGAGGGATTATGTATTCACTTATGGGACACATCTATTTTCCCCTCAGGAGTTAAACTATTTGATTCATGACTTGGAGTTATAAGTTTTATTTTATGATATTATTTTAAATAGAAAATATCTTTTTAGTCAAAGTATTATCATCTACAAAGAACACAATATATTGTGACATATATTCTTTCTACATTATCTTGTTTTATGTAAGTGGAATGTGCGTGGAACTAAAAAATAGATTTTGATGTGGCCTAGCCTCTTTTGGAAGTTAATGTCACTAAAAATTATCTTAGTAATAAATCAGTAGAGAAACATGATATTGTAAGGTTTCCTTAAATTAAGTAATGACATAGAATGAGTTTGGTAGTTATGTGTCTAGTGGATGAATTTTACGTTTATGGAAGTAAGAAATGTGTACCCGTAGATGTCATGTTATCATTAGATGGATGGGTATAAGGGATCTAGAAGCTGTATCATGAGTGTGATGTGATGTAGAAATGCATGATAATGAATGATTATGTAATTGGATAATCTGTTATTGATTATCACATGGATTATATTCTAGGTAGGGTTGTATTGGAAGATTTTATAGGAGTGGAGATGATGTGATAATATCATTCTTCAAAATGGGAAATGCATATGGGGTAAATGAATATGTACCACGAGTAGGATTTGGAATGTACTGCCACAGTATCAAGGTATGACCAATGTATCCTATCTGGTACATTCCAAATCCTACTCACGCGCCTCAATATAAGAACATTTAGCTATACCATGATTTATTTTTCATAGGTCTCCCCAATGGGATCATAAACTGGAGTGAAATATTGATGTGAGGAAAGATTGTTCCACTAGTAGTAGTCCTATGGTAGTATGGATATTTCCAAGTACTAAATAGAGTGATAAAATATGGTTCATTAGATAAATAGACCATTTTATTTGATTATAATCTCTATAGACACTTCTCAAGGTTGGTAAATTCTTAAATGAGAATACATTAATTTCAAGAAGTATTCCAAGTATGTGATGCCTACCTTTCATTCCTTATTTAGGTGTTCATGTTATTACTTCTCAGGGTGACCTCTTTATTATATTATAGTATGTTTTATATGTTTTTAGAGACCTAAAATGGGGATCATTTTTGGTTCATGGTCAATGGAAACCATGTGCTCCTCCATATGAAACAATGTGAATTGTATAAGGAATAATATTTATTGCTGCATAGTTAGTACAATGTTAGATGTAAATAAGTGAAATTCCATGAGGAAAAATAATGTATCTATATAAATAAGAGGATAATATTTGGTTCACTATTTACTAATCAATTTTTCCAAAATACGTGTGTTCCCATGTGTTTTAGAAAGGATCTCACAGTTAGCCAATGGTTTAAACACAATGTGACCAAATAATGAAATGGGTTTTTATTGATCCCAAAAATTTATTTCAACCCTAAAAAATATATGGAAAACCCCATTAATTTTTCTATACTTTTGGGACTCAAACATATTGAATCAAGTGGTAATTAGTTGCCTTCCCTCTACCATTATACTTATAATTTGAATGATCTAGACCATTAGTTTATATAGATTCAAGGTAAGAGTTTTTTACATCTATTATTATTCAATTGAATCCAAGAAAACCTCCTTAACTATTGAGATTAATCTATAACCCAATATATTTCATCTAGATACATGTATTAAATTTGAATCTAAATGATAATTTCTAGATCATTTAAGGAATAGAGTTCGATGTAATGAGAATTTTTCTTCTCTTTTTAACGGCTCAAAACAAACCATTAATGAAGAATCTATTTTTGTATGTTAATTTGGAATCCATATATTTACATGACCTCTTATTATAATCCCAACTCTACAGACCCTATATTGAATAATTGGATTTTTATAATGAATGATTTTATGGGTACATGAATCATATATCATTCAACAAAATATTTTTTATTATGACATCAATGCAGTAATGGTAGGATGTCCATACTATCTTGGGCCTCTGTATGGACTTTATTACCATGAATGTATTTTATTATGTTTCTAGTTTGGAAACCATAAAATATTATGATATATTGACATGTTTGGGTATCCCCTGACATAGTTTTTTGAATAGATTGTGTGTTCATTACTATTTAACAGCTCATATGTGGTTATTTCATAGACACAAATATTTGGGATACCATGCTTGTTTCTATCAATATTGTGTATTAATTTTGTAATATTTAATATCCATTGGAATAATTTTTATGATATATTATTTCTTGATATTTTATTCCATAAGTGTGAATTTTTTCCTTCACTAATGAATACTATATTAAATATTATTGTTAAAAAATGGTCATATAAGTCTTAGTAGTCCCATTAGAGGGGTAGTGCAGATGACCTCCATCAACAGATGTGACACAAAAAAGGATGGTTAGTTATTGAGTTTATCATGTATTTTCTCCATGGTGGAATTAAATTCACCTTTGGAAGAGGTTCTATATTCTACTATGATATATCGATGTGTAATTTCCTTGCATATGTGTAGAGTTCCATTGATTCAAGTATGCCAATCATCTCTACCACCAGAGGAGTGTATGTAACCATGAGTCATGGATATGAACATCCATAAAAGGTGGGTGTGAATATATTCCATAAAGCTAGAATTTGTTTTTTCCTTAATGGTGTACAAAAACACATTTCATTATCCATGTTATATAAGAAAAATATTTAAAATTATTCAATAAATGAACTGAAGCATATACAGTCTGGGTTTTTTGAATCATGGGTAGTTGATTAATGATCTGTACATTAATGATTTTATTCTCATATTCCCATTTATATTTCAATCAGTATATACAACTCTACATACTTGTGAAAATATGTAATTGTCGGATTGGTGGGATCCCGTTGGGCTTATGCTCAAATCCTGCACTAACATCTCTATATCATGAAAAATTAATGATAAAAAAATACAGAAAAAATAAAGAAAACAAGGTAATTTTTTTGATAGAATGGTGTTTGGGATGTATATGGTATCAATATTGACACCAAACATTTTCCACAAGACCTTTTATTTTACTTTTCCATTGGTACTATTAATTTTTTTGAATACCCGCACTAGCGATCTAGAAGTTATTATCTTATAACATATCAATACATCTATTATATAAATTCATTTATATTACACGTTAATGGGTTGTTTAGTTTTATTATATTTATGTTTTTGTCTTTTAATGTACAATTATGATTAATGAGTGTATAGTCTCCCTTGACACCCTCTAGACCACCACTTCCAGTCTCTAACCTTTTTCATGTGAGGAGGCATGCAAGATATCATGTGGCACTTCATCTTATGTAGAATGATTTAGTTATGGTTTTATAAATTATGTAATACCATTTGAAATGTGTGGCATAAATTGATAAATATCACTAACCATTTCAATAATATGAGCCTTAATTATTGGAATCCTAGCTAATTATAACTCCAAATTATTTTTTTCTTATCAAAGAGCATGGATATGATTGGTGACCTCTTGGGTAGTTTTCCTAGTCTATGTGTGAGTGGGGACAATTAACACTGAAAGAATAGGTGTTTTATGGTAGGTAAAATCATTAGATTTATAAGTTTCATTGATGGGTAATAGACCTTAGTGTTTTATGATCAAATCCAATGTATTACCTGAGACTAATTTTTTTAGTTTACCAAGTTCATGGCTTAGGTTTTCTGGTAGTAAAAAATGTTATTATAGTTGATTCCCCACCATTATATGTATTGTATATTCTCATAATTTTTTGTTCATGTTCCTTAATATTAGTGTTTCATTTTGAAGTAAAATAAAGTGTAGTACCGGAGGCATAATGAGACATAAAAGGATTAATTTTAATACTAATGTCACAGAGGTGTAACTTTTTTTTGGGAGTCTTTCTAATAAGAAATCCACATTTAACAATGATTTTTTAGGAGTAGTGTTTGGATGGCTGAACTCCAACGATGTTCTTCTATGGTGTCTGGTTGATGAAATTTCACAATAAAGGATAATGTATTGGACTATGGGTATTGTAATTAGCTTGATAGGTAGACATTATAGGTAATTGAAAGTGATTTTTTATGAAGTAATCCAAGCCATTATAGGATACCCATGGGGTATGTTGACTAGGTTCATGGCCCGAGGGTGTTGGCCATGGAAAATGTAATAACCTGGGTAATTTGGAATGAATGTTTGGGTCAAATAATAGGATGAATATTTGTATTTTGACAATATAAATATGTCACAGGTGTTTGTGATGTATAATTGAGATTCACATTGTTGATAAGGGGAACCATGACATGATGGGTGTGTAGACAGATGTTTCATGATTCATTTGATGGGTTTTCTATGAATAGATTTTTTTTTGTATTGAAAATATTACATATTAGTAATCTTAAAAAGGAATAATGTTACATATGAGGAATAAATATACCATATGTCAGTCCTTTCATGTGAAGAAAAACATTAGAGATGAATTATTAATTATTTATGAGAAAATATATTTTTTGGGTTTTTTAAAATGGTAAAAAACATTCTTATGAAATATGTATTATATATAGGTAAATTGTTTACATATTTGTTTTTATAACTATAGGAAATACCTTAGGTATAAAATTTATACTATGTGTGGGGAAATGAACTACCTATTAGTTATTGACTAATGGATTAATGTTATGTATGTAAAATAACCTTATATATATATTTTTATATTATTTATTGGTTACTATCTAGTGGAAAAACATTATGTATGTAGTTAGAGTACTAACCATGGATAATATGATACATATTATATATTATATATTTGTATAAAACATTACATATGAGATATATCTTTAATTTTGGTAATTTGGATAAATCACAAATGGTACACATTATAGTGTATTTGGAAAATATATTACATATTATAAGTAAACCATACAATTCAGATTTTTTTTCTAAGGGAATTATCATATGTATGAATGAAATATATTATATATTTTCATATGAGGTTATTTATCCTTATGATACATAAGGTTTTTCACCAAAATACATATGTTTAGACCATGAATATATATGTGATCTCTTATTACTTTAGATGTGAGAAAACCCCATATTTCACAATTCATATCGTATTGTTTATATAGTTATAAATAATTATGATCCACAGAATTAAGAAACATTGGTATTCCAGGGTTCTAAATTAAAAAAAATAGAGTAAGATGGTCTTGATAGGAAAGTAACATCATGATACCAATTTGTTTTTTGAGATATGTTTAGTGGTGGGGGTATAATAATAATGTAGGTTTACAACATGATGTTCCGCATTGTGATTTATTTATATTACTGAGAAATTAATTAAGATAAATATAATATAATTTTTTGTTCATGCACTCTAGATATATAATGAATTCAACCATGTTCTATAATCTCAATCATTTTCTTCCCACTTTTGAGATCTTAATCATTTGATATTTGTTCATTATAACGTTCATTTTACAGAGTATTTGAATATAAGAATATCTTTTTTGGTGTATTTCAATAGTTTCTATATGAATTTTATTGTTTTCTATTTTTATAATAAAAATATAGAATACTTATTGATTATTTTATTTCATTCTATCAGATATGAATCAACACGATTTTGTCTGTAAGTGTAGTTTTGTTAACACAATATGTTGTATATAGCCTTAATATTACCCTTTCTCTTTCTCATCATGTGATTTTATGATTTTGAGCTATATGTATGATTATTTATTGATTTTTTTTTGTGTTTTTAATAATATCATCCAATATGTTCAGTTGGTCTAACATCAGTTTAATAGTTAGCAATAACTTTATAACTTATTAAAAAGATTATTGGTGGATCCTTAGTTAGCCCGGTTTTTATGGCCACCATTATTTTTTGTTTGGTGGTGTTATTTTATTTTTCATTATTTTTGGGGTTTCAATGTTTTCTTTATTCAATAAGAGTTGTTTTATGTAATTTAAAATCTTAAATAAATTTATAAATATAGAACCTCAAGGTTAATGATATTATTTCTGTTATTTTTTAATGGTTATTTAAAACAAGTGGGGTGGTTTTCCAAGGATATCATTCATTTTTATTCATGATAAGATACTTAAATGAGTAATAATAGATCAAGTTACAATTCCAAAATGTATTATAGTGATTATTTATACACTCATTCTAAGGGGAATAAATAATGGATTTGTTTGAAATAGATTTTTTTTCTAGTCGATCTTATATGGGAAACCTCCTATTTTTATAGAATTTAAGCTTGTTGTGCTTATTGATTATGATCACAAAGTGTGTTATTATTTTTTTATGATGAATAATTTTTTTAATAGAATCCCTAATATTTTTCAAGATAATACATATTGTAGTTTGGAGTGATGTATATATGGGTATGTGAGTTGGATTGATAATGTTCTTCTTCTAGTATTGACCGTGATGGCTGGTGTGAAAATTTATAATGGACCACCCTAAGAGGGTATTAAAGGTGATATGTCTTGGGATAGATGATATTATTTCTTGTTTCATGTTTGTATGCCCGGTAATTCATCATGGTTAATATGTTATTTCGGAGAGATATTTAGTCTTAGTTAAACCATAGGAAACCAAATAGACTGAGATGTAGGTTTGGGTGACTAATTCATCACTTATTAAGGATTCATTGCCCTAGTCATGATTAATGTGAGAATCCATGAGAGTTTTTTATCTAGTATTTCAAGGGCTAACCCAATGGTGCTTTAATTATTGGGATGTGTTTTTTATCTAGTGTAGTAGTTTTTACACTAAATAATATAATGTTATTTTTACATATTATGTTCTTTAGTTAGATAAATTGTTTTGTCCAATTCATTACTTATACGATGGTGATTTGTTATGATATATGTGATGATGTATTTGAGTCTACATGAGGCCTCAGATTCAGCCAGATTGTAGAGAAATGAGATATAATCGTTGGACTTACCTCATGTGATTGTCGATCTAATATTTCCCCAACTTTCGTTCTCATGTATAATGATAAAAATATAGTGATTATACATATACAAGGAAACCATTTGATTCAACCAATGGATTTGATAAATTAATATGAAACTATTTTACATGAATGTTCAATTCATCTAATAATTAATCTCACCCCACGACCAAAATTATAATATCATTTTATAAAGTGTCGTTTTTAAAATAACTATGTTCACATTTCTCTGTGACAACACCACACTAGTACCCATTTATGATATCTATTATATTAAATTCACATTTAAAAATTGAAAGAATGTAATACATTATATTGGGGTGAATGAAAAAACACGTAATTGGAAAACTCATCAATGACTCATAAATTGATCGATCACAAGTTTATAAGTAAATATAAACATGGTATAAATATCCAAATAAAAAACGATATGTACTGATAGGGGTTTCCTATGTAAGATAAAATGGTCAAACATATTCCATGATATAAGATTGTGAAATATGATATAATACACAAGATACCTGGATTATAACATAATAATATAAGAATGAAATGTCTTAAAACCATATGGATAAAAATAATAACACTAGGAGAAAAACTATTAGAAAATATATCAACATTCATTATTCTAAACAAATATTCAAAACAGAATTTCCATATAATAAATATTCGTAAAAACATATCATTAATCATGTCTACGCCATAAAATTGTGGATAAAATATATTTTAAATCATGTGTATACAAAAAAATTAGGAATAAATCTATCTAATTTCATATTAATGAAACAAAATTTTGAATAGTTCTCTATATAGTAATGTATTCAAAAAAATATGTGAACAAAGTTATCCATAATCATATCCACACAACAATGCCCTTATCTCATGGGACATATCATTTTAGTCAATTAATGGGGCAATATAACACCCCACCCATTAAAATTCATATATAATAAATCATTTATTCATCCTATAATTAAAACCTATGTAATGAAAATGGTTTTTATATTATATCCAGATGGTATCACATAACAGGATAAGGGAAGTAAATTGGTTGAAATAGAAAATTCAATCAACCAAGAGGTGTTTTTCAAGAAAATAATTTAAAAGGATAATCATAAAATATAAATCTTTTATAATTAGGTCTTTCATAGGTAATTACCGAATTGATGTGAAATGGAAACTTTTCTTTAGAACAATTTTATAATATTGTCAATTAGGGAATATATTTTGAGGCACATTTAAAATTATCAATTTATAGATGTCAAAATGACTAAATTTTAATAAATTTTTGTAAATAATATTTCATTGATGGATCCATGAAAATATATAAATTGAATCTAGAATAAATTTTGAGTGTATGATAAAATAAATATTCTAGAAATAAAATTCATTTTAAAAATATTGAATATAAATAACCTTATTGAAATCCACTTCCTAAAAATTGTGATAATATTTCCTTTTGAAATGAGTGAAAGAGAAATTTTATGATTACCTGGAATAATACATGCTTGGATTTAGAAATAATAACGGATAAAATTGGTGGGAATATAAAACATTTATAAGGACCAAAAAGAGCACAATCAGAGACGATGTGAATTATTATTAATATCGTCAAACATTATGAAGAAATAAATCAATTTAAATAAGATGTATTTGATGTCATAGTGTAATTTCCATGAAAATAAGGATGATGGGAAACAAAATATAATCACAAAAATGGAAAAAATTCCATTTTAAAATATAATCAATGGGGAGTAATTGTTAATGTAGAAAAGATATCAAGATAATAATGAGGAATCCATAAACCTATAAGCTACATTCAGTGACAAACAATAATCATTTAATATATTATTTCAAACCAATTGATGTGATTGTTTTAAAAACCATTAACTAATATATAAATAACCAATATATAGTAATTTACATATGCTTTAACTTTTAGTTTTAAGTTCATTTAGAATAAATAAAAAAACATTGTGTAAAAAATCCCATATCATTCCATTCAAATGGGTAATTTGTTCCATTCTACATAGACATTATTATTCCATATAATGATTTATAAATCTCCTAAAATAATTCCTTATAGATGATACCATTGTAGACATATCATAAATATTATCATTCATCATAATCCAGGGAAATAGAAACCTAATAAAGGGAGAGATCATATTCTCAGTAAGGGTAAAAATAGAGGATATAGATCGATGTTCCAACGTAAGTTGAATATAGGAATAACAGTATGAGAGAATAATCTATTTTCATGAAAAATAAAAATGATAATTATTAGACACCAAAACCAGGATCGTAAAATTTTAGTCACTGAATTAATCACTAACATAATACAAGAATCATTTGAGGCAACAATACTAATCCATGAAGAATCAATATTATTCAATATTAATATTAAAAATAATATAAATAATAAGGAAACCATGTTTGTATTTTTCAATAAAATACTTTCATCATAGAATCTGTAATGACCTAAATACATTTTAAGTTTTATTTTTTCATAAAAAAATGTTGTTTATGTGTTATATAATATTATACATGTAAAAAATCGAGAGAAACTAACAAAATTTTAACTCATTTAAAATGATCATTACATTATTCGATTACGAACCCAATTAAAATTCAAAACAATACAACATGACAAAGTATATAAAATAAAATATATAAAATTGGAAAGTTTGTATCACCCCAATCTACTAGAATCGGCACCTTGACTACAAATTCTACATTTTTTAAACAAAATATTAGTAAACAAATAAAAATATTATGAAATAAAAATATAAACATAAGGGAAATTGTAGTTAATTTTGAGAGAATTAATGAAGTGGTATTTATAGAGTATAAAGGTAAATTTTATCATTGGAATTCAAATGTTATACTAATATTTTTCAATATAATAATTGTTCAATATTAACATTACAAAAAATACCATTGTGTGATAATTTTACAATTATATTTTTTTATGTAGCTATTATAGAGGATAATTGATATATGTTGGACAATTGATATCATCAACTGGTACATTAATTCAATTTTAAGATCATTTGATACAAATTGGGAATGAGGTATAATTACTAGGTTTCTCCCTTGACCAATCCCTTGTTGAGGTTCCATATGTGAATCTTTAATAAATCACCTATGTTATAAGTTCAAGTTAGTTGAGAATAGCACTCGGTCGATGTTTGTTGAGGCACAACATGAAACTACAACCATAAAACACCCTACCCTTTGGTCGTATCTAGGTGTAAAAAGGGGTTATGTGTCCCAAGCATAGTTTCTTAAAGTGTGATTTACATTTTATAAATAAATTTTTATTCCGTCAATTCAATTGAAGAATATTTTTTCTGAATAAATTATTTATTTAATTGATTCGAATTTAAAAATTTGTTTTTTGGATCCACATAGAATATAATTGTATTTTTATTAAAATAATATAATTTGTATAATTAAATATGGTATTTTAAATAATATTTTTTTAATGTAATAGTATTTTGGAACACTTTTATTTAAATAGTATAGGATAAAAAATTATATTGTTCTATGAATTTTTTATTTAGATATTAGAATTTCATGATGAAATAACAAAATGATTATTTTAATATATATGGATTTACATATTTAAAAGATAAAATTTTCATATCAAGATAATTGTTATGATAAAATAAAAATAATTTTGATATCAACATTTCAAAATTATGATAGGTTGAATTTATGAGAATACTATAAAATAAATTATTTTTCATGTATAGTTGAAAATATTGTTTTAGGGTTTTAGTATATTTTTTATTATATATTTTGTTCATAATGATTTAGTAATTAATTTAACAAAATATATGAAAACAATTATGTTATTTTATTAATAATTATTATTTTAAAAGATTTTATTCAATTTTTAAAACTAAACGTAAAATTAAAAATTCTAAAAAAAATTTATAACATTTCATTAAGGAATATTTCTTTTTTCCATTACAAAACATATATTTAAAAATTATGCTCAATTATAGTGTATTAAAATAACATAAAATGTGATCAAAATTTCCAAAATGATTAGAAAAAACCATGGGCAAGATAATCATTTTTCATATTCCAAAACCTAGTTTTCTATGAACTATATTTGGAAATTATTAAAAAAATATTCCACTTATTATTTAAATACCACCCATTATTCATTTTTTTTATTCCCAATAAATCTTCCATGGATTTTTGGTGATTTCTCCTATCAAGGGTTCTCTATAAATGTGTCATCAATGCCTCAAGGATCCGTTGTTATTTTTTTGGAACAACTCTTCATGGTTAGATTATTATTAACTTCTATTTTCCATTTATGTTTTATTTTCATGTGGTGTGTCTTAAAATATACCAAATAATTTATTCTCTCTACTTAATATTATATAATTACTGTAAGAATAGTCTATTAGGAATGGTAGGCATTATTCATCTCTCATTTTACCATTTTCCAAAAACATTTTTTATACATTCCATGCAACCAAATTTACTTCTCAAATTTCATACTTTTACCAGAGAAATTATCTTTTAATTTTTATTTAAATACCAGAATTTTTTTCCAATAGGTATTCAACTAGATATAAAAATTATCTTTTTATTCATAGATTTAAATATTCTAAACCCTCATTTTCGTATGTGTGTTAAAAATATCTGAATGATCATGTCCTTGAGCTCTTTTTCATGAAATGGGGTTTTATTTGAAACCCATTATTTATTCACTACGAGTTATTAATGAAATTATATATTACAATCTTTCTAGATCACATAAAATTAATACATATGATGTTTTTTTTCATATAGTAATCCAATGAATTGGGTAATGAATTTTGTCTCTATAGATGACATGTTTTACAATACCTTGGTTAATAATGTTGGCAATTTCCATTTATGAAACCTTTGTCATAAACCATGGTGAGATTATTATGAATTTATAATTTAAATATTGTATCCACGTTTCTATGGTATGATTCACATTTTTATTATTTTTAATTTCCTTTCGTCCAGAATTTTTCGTTATGTCTCATGATCTTATTGATATGTCTCTAGATCACGTGTTATATGTCTATATTTTTTATTCCCTTATAGGTATTTATGCCCACTTTTTTTCAATGATGTGTGTCCACAGGACAAAAGATGTAGTAAAAGTAACCTATAGTGAACCCATTAATATTAATTCCATATATTTTTAGAAGAATGTTTTATGTTTTATTTTATTATATACCTTTTTCTAAGAAACTACACTTGAAAAGATCATCTGTTTGTACCATGTAATGATAATTTATTTAATAAAAAGGTTGGATTCCATAGTTTTTATCCAAGGAAAAATTAGTTATTTGGGGAAATTAAAATTTGGAAACCTTATAAAAAACCCTATGGGAAATTATAGCTATTGGAAAATATTTTAGTATTTTGGTAAATAATTATGTAAGTGTTTTTTGAGAAAACAAACTCGTGTATAAATATGAATAATTTGATGTAGATATCACAATATTTAACTAGTGGTAACACAGAGAAACAATGATTTGAGATAGACTCAAACCGGAACTCTTTATGACAATGGTCTTTGATGCACTCTTAGTTTGGATCTCTTAAGTGAAATTAATGGTTAATCATAAGGTTTTTATAAAAATTTATGAATGTTATATAAAAAATGAATTTTAGTTAGATGATATTGATAAAATATTTAAGAATGATGATTTAAGATGTAAAATCCATTTATAAATATAATATTTTTAAAAAAAATATGATTCTCATTGTGGTTTTCATCTATTATAAAATTAGTTAAAAATTAAAGGAACCAAGTAAATAATGAATGTAACAGATAATGCACTGATGTTGTTCTGATAAAATATGGAATAGAAAACATCATGAGGATGATTAATCGACTAAATAATGTTATAAAAAATAACATTAATAAATTATAGATAATGGATTCACCTTGAAGGGAACATCATTCTTCTAGGTCCTTCATTTGTTAATGAAAACCCTATATTAGGGAATCTACCAAACCATCGGTTTTGGACCAATGGATATGCTCTATAGAAAATATCATTTGTGTACTCCATAGTTCAGAGAAATAGAAAGTCACCCTGGTAGTATACCACTTAGAAGAAGATGCTAAATAGTTGTGTATATAGATTAAAATCATGAATCCATGGAGTTGGATCGATTCTATTGAGTAGGGAGAATTAAATAGAATATTTATAAATAAATATTTTCCATGTCCAATGTAAAAAACAATGTTGAAAAAATTACATGAACTGAAGAAAAAGGAAAATTAATAGTTGGGAAGCTATGTGATGAACATTACATGAGTTTCTCGATACGCCTATATATATTTATGAATCCTAATGGAATGCTACATAGATTATTCAGTGGAATAAAACCCCATCTATATAGGAATCTAAAAAACAGATTCTATACAAGAAATAATGAAATTTTGTGGAGAACTATGAATTTTTTATTGCACTTTGGAGAGATAAAGTGGTCAAATATAACACATTAAAATAAGAGAGAATTTTAATTAAACTTAGGGAGGAACGTTGATCATGGAATAGGAGGAAATAAATTGGAAATTCCCACATTCAACAAGTGTGGGACGGAGCATTTGGGGGACTCCTTACTTAGTAGTCGAAAGTTATACATCTATGAATGATATGGTAGTATGTCATGAAAGTATTATTTGTAGGTGATGACTAATCTTATTAACACTGACGATAACTAGACGATAGTGAATTCCCAGCCAAAAGTTCAATTATTCAGGTGTGGAATGATTTGGAAAATTTCCAATCAATGTCAAAATAAAAATATAATAGAGGTAAACCACCATAAGATTCATCATAATACAAGGGGTCAAGGGTAGAAATTCTCTACCGTGACATCCACTGTGGAGGATCTAAATGATGCGGTGGAATGTACACTCATCGATCTCTAAATTATAGAAAGTAATTGGTTTTATTAAATTTATACACATTCCTTTATTTCACTAAAGTGTAAAAATTAAATTGAAACAATCCCTATACTTCTTGAAATAGAGTTTTCAGTCAAGACTCCTAGTGGAATTATCTTAGAATCAATAGTGTATAGAAACTCTAGTATTAAATTTAGTGAGTACAATATCATCACAGTGTTAATTCCCATGATGGAATTCAACATTATACTAAGGATGGACTAACTGTCAATGTATAATGCTAAGATCAACTACAGAAGTGTGAAAATATTAGTAGTCATGAATGCACAACCTACAATCATTTTAAAAGCAACGATATCCCATATTTACTATTTCCCATAAGTACCCCCATTTCTTTCTTAATGGGAATTATAGGTGTATATGTAGAAGACAATTATTGTATAATGATATAGAATATCCCCATTATTCTGGAATATATTAATTTAATTTTTGAAGAGTTACCTGAACCTCCCCTATAAAGAGAGGTGGAGTTATCCATTTAAATCATACCTACATCCAAGATGATATTAAAGACCCTATATATAATTTAAAATATAGAGTTATAGGAATTAAATAAACAAATTTAAATCATTGAGAGAAAGAATTTGTTTGGACACGTCTTTCTACTTGGGGATCTACTGTTCTATTTATAATGAAAAATGTTGTACCAACATGGGTATTCATTAATTATTGAGAACCTAATGGGATCAAAGTGAAGAACATGTATTGTATCCCAAGGATTTATGATTTACTTAACTAGCTTCATGGGGGTCAATTCTTCTTAATGATTAAAATATGATCTATGTATCATGATGTGAAGGTAAATAAATAAGATATTCTAAATATTTTCTTCTAATCATGATATGGGAATTATGGGATTATTATTATTCCCTTATGCTTATCTAATTATCCTATAATATTTATGTATTTTATTAATAGAGACTTTAGGGAATACATTGTGTAATTCATGGTAGTTATTATCGTTTAAATTCCGATATACTCCAAATTTTATGAGGAGCATGAGGACACTATAAGGGTAATATTGAAAACTCAAAGGAAGGAGAATAAGTTTTTGGAAAATTCAGAAAATAAGATTTCTGGATAAAAAATATGCCCAATAAAGGAATATCATTTGACCATGTGATGAGAAATATTTTAGAGGACTGGCCTTATACTCAAAAAATAACCACGAATCATAGTATCTATAGTTTATATGGAAATTACAAGTGGTTTGTGTGAATCTTTTAATCTCTCCCTCCTAAACATATAATGATAACTTGAATAGGGGATAAGTTCATCTGGGAAAATTAGTGTGAAGAACATTTCTATGAACTGAATAAGATATTCGTTACTACACCTATGATAACACTACACTATTTCAAAAAAGGACGTGTTATTTATTGAGATTCATTTATGAATGGTATTGTGTGAATCCTCAAAAAAATTACATGGTGATTTATTATGCCTCTTGATAGTTAAATCCCAATGGGAAGAATCATCCCACACATGAACTGGAGATAGATACAGTTACAATTTCTCTGATAATATGGATTAACTATATTTTTTTGGAGAAATGTGATATGTTGAAAACCACAAAGGTTTGAGGTATATTTAAAAAAAAATAAATTGAACATCAGACTAAGGAAATGGTTGGAACATCTTAAAAACTGAATTTTCAAAACATTATAACCCAAATAAAATAAAACATTGTCACTAATTAAATAAGTAAGAATGACCTTTTTGTGATGTAAATTATGAGGATTCAAGGAGATCATTTGATCGAGGACCTAGAAAAACTTGGCATGGGAATCGTAAGGGAAGGGACATTATAGACGATATCCAAAATAATTTCTAACTAATAATTACTAGTGAATATCAAGAAATATAAAATAAAATATCCTTTATTTTAAAGTAATATGGTGGTGGTGAGGAATGATAAGTTTCATGAGTGAAATATTGATTAAGAAGTTGTACAGAAATTTTTCATAAGGCTATGTGTCTCATCTATTCCGAAGATAAAGAAGGAGTTAATGGATGAACACTGTAGATATATATTCCCTATAAATTTTTCATGCTCAAATTTTTTTTCGGAACATTGTGATCATTATTGGTTGGATAATATGAAAAGGTAGAGTGCTGACTAAACTACTTGTTTCTTGGTGTGTCATCATGTGAAGGTAGAGTGAAAACATACTAAAGGGGTTTTGTAACCACTAACCATACCAACATGTACGCGGGATACAATCATAATGAACTTTATCATGGGTCTCATAGGGACATCCCATTGAAATATTTAGATATAGGTTATACTAGATCATCTCACCAAGACTACCCATTTAATCACTATTTGGGAAGATTTACCTATTAACCAACTTGAAAATATATTTTTAAATAATGTGATGATGTTTCATGGGTTCCACTTTCTACCCATTAGGATCATGATTCAAGGTTCGTGTATAAATTATGGAGAATTCCCCAACATTTTCTGAATACTTAATTGAATTTTAGTATCCCCTATAACACTCAAACTGTTGGCAATTATGAAATAAATATTCAAATACTTTAGTAAATGATAACGACATTCTCTATAGAATATAATGGTTGTTAGGATCAACACCTTCCATTAGTTGAGTTCTCACCCAAAAATAGCTTACACTCATGTATTAAAATATCACTATATTATTTTCTATATAGAAAGTGATGTAGAACTCCTACTTGTTGGGATGATTTTTTTGAGAGAAAATTTCATGGGTCTGATATTGTGAAAGAGCTAATAGAAAAGCTTCATTCCATCCAACAACATATGAAGGCTTCATAGAGTCATCATAAGAGCTACACTAACAATATCAAAGGGACTTGGAGTATGATGTGGGGGAAAAATATTTCCATTATATATCACCGTTGAATTGACTCTTAATGTTCTTAATTAAAGGGAATCATAGAACTAGGTATATTATCCCACATGAAATCATCGATCACAGATGTGTAGTGTACTATCTGTTAGAACATCAATCGAATCAATCTCAATATCAGGATGTATTCTTCATATCTCTTTTGAGAAGGTAAATACTATATCGCTCACTTGTACTTAATCTGGAGGTGGTACTACTAGAACATGACCTCTCTTATGGGGAGAAGTCAATAGATATCTTGGACTATAAAGACAAGGTTATACACACCAATACCTCCCACCTAATTAATGTGTTGTAGTTTAACCTTAAATATGTAGAAGCAACGGGGGAACCAGAGGCGATAATGAGTCATATGTAACCTCACCTTATCCCAATCAAGATAATGAGTTAAAATTTCAAAGAATAAATATTGTAAGTGGGGAAGAATGTAACAAAGCATACATTTTTTAAATGATAATTATTTTCATAGAAAATGTTGGTCAAATATTATATAATATTATAAATGTAAAAAATAAAGAGAATTTTCCAAATGTCCTTCTCTATAACAATGATCATTGTATTAGTCAGGTACAAAATGAGTTTAATTTTCAACCACTATAACTGGACAATGAATATACAAATAGAATTTCTAAAATGGGAATGTATAAATCACACCAAAGTACTCGAATCATCACCCCCACTAAAATATTTATATAAATAAAACACAGTATTAATAAACCATAGAATATCTTATTAAATTAAAATATAAACTTATGATAAATTTTAGTGAATTTTGGGTGAATGAATGAAGTGGTATTTATTGGGTATAAAAGGAAATTATATTTTTTGGGATTCAACCATTATTTTATTTTTCGTCAATATGACCATTGGTTAATATAATCATTAGAAACTATACCCATGGTTGATGGTTTTACTATTTTAGTTAGTTTTTTATGTAGTAAGAAAAAATGATAATTGATATAGAAATTATAAATAATGGCCTAGACCTATTGAGTCCTCCTATTTCAATCCCATTTTTTAGAACATGGGAATGATCTCTCATGATTATGGTTCTCCCTTGAATATTCCAAATATGAGATTCAACTAGTGATGATTGAATGAAAACACTTAAGAAAGATGTTTTGGTTAGTAAATATTACCACTCAGTCGATGTTAGCCAAGTCACCTCACGAAACTACCACCATTGCACACCTTACACATGTGGGGTATGAATGTGTAATAAGGGGTTACATGTACAAATCTTATTTAATTTAATTAATTTAATTTTTATAAATACTTGTTTTTTTGTTAAATCATTTTAATAATATATTTTCTTAATACCATATTTGATTAATTAATTCATCTTTGAATATATTATTTTTAGAAACAAATAAAACAATTTTTTTTTATTTTTTTTAAAAATAAAAATAGTTTATATAATAAACCATTAAACGAGGAATTTTTTTATCCAATAGTATTTGAAAATGCATTTTCATAATTAATAATTGATAAAATAATTATATAATGGCCTAGAAATCATTTTATAAGTTTCAAAGTTATGATTATTCGATTAAATGACTATTTTTAAATAGATAAGGTGTTTTTTATTAATATCTAATATTTTAATTTATTTCATTCAAATTTTAAATCTATATGCTTGTTTACAAATTCAAAAAAAATTTAAATTTTAAAACATTACATTATCAAATCATTAGTTTTCCATGCCAAAATAAGTACATAAAAATGAATTTAGTTTATTATGGATTAAAACAACATACAATGTGACCGAAATTTAAAATTAAATGAAAAAACACATGGTTAATCTCTAGTTATTATTTATTCACAAACTAGTTTTCCAAGACCTATATTTGGAAGTTATAAACCAATTCCACCACTTATACTAAAAATATCTACCCATTTATCCATTTCAATTAACTCCTAATCCATCCTCCATGAGTTTTTGGCGATCTTTCATCCCAAGGAGTCACCTCATGGTTTCCTCAAGCCCTTAGGGGTCTATCCATGTGTTTTATGATGAAATATTTAATGTAATGGAAATTTACACTTGTCTTTTCCATTGAAGTTTCCTTATCTTGTTGTATGTATTATAATTTAGAAACTATGTTGTTTTGTCCACATTCTATTATTCCATTACTATAATATGATACTTTTATAAATTTTAGACCATTTACCCTCTCATTTTACCATTTTTTTAAAAACTGTGTTTTAAACTCATCTTGTAGCCGAATTCACTTCTCAAATTTCCCTAATTTACATGTGAAATTATAGTACCCTTTTAATTTTAATTCCCCATCATCATTTTTTAAATGATTATTAAACTAGATATAAAAATTATCATTTTAATTGGTTATTTATATATATATAATTCCCAAATCTTATTTTGGGTTTAAAGATGATTTAATGATCATATCTTTATGTTATTTTATGTGATAAGATTTTTGATAAGGACCATGTTTTTTATTCTCCACATGTTGTTAATGAAATTATTTGTTATGATATATGTGGCTCAAAATAAATTATGAATTATGAAGGGTGATGCTTCATATTTCTCTGATGCATTAAGTAAATAATGTAATATCTAGAGATGGCATGTTTTACGATACATTGGTGAATAACCTTAGTAATTATCATTTAAAACCACTTGATGATAGACCGTGGTGATATGACTGTGAATGTATCATATAAATGTTGGAGCCAAATTTATGTTATATTATTCATGTTCTTATTATTATGGTGTGCCTATTTTTCATGCCTTATCATTATGCCTCATTGTCTTTCTGATATGTGTCAAAATCGCACAATTTTTTTCTCTCTTATTTATTCCCCTATTGGGATTCATTCTCACCCCTTTACATTAATATGTGACCCCAATATTTTAGATGTAGTAAAATGAACCTAGATTTAACACATGAATACATATTTCATGTGGTTTTAAGAAGAATGTTATGTGTTTTTAGGTATTTTCCAACTTTTTCGGTATATACTAAACTTAATAATGTCCTTTGTTTGAACCATTTAATGAAATTTTATTTCATAAAAAGTTGGGATTACATATAATCACCGAAATTTGAATAATTAAAAAATTATCTTAGCAGTAACATTTCACTAAAAAAATTCATCTATAAGGTGTTACATATATGAAAAAAACTCTATCATATATTAGGTGTAGATTTTACTAAGTTTACCCTATCGCATTACAATATGATATGTAGAGCTATATCAGATCACCCGTCAACATGTGGGATATTGGGAAGACCTGTTATCATGATTTATATCGGGCTCACCCATTATCATGAGCTATATCTGGATCACCCATCATCATGACATTTGTCATCATCTTCCACAATCATCATCAATTTCCATGATCCATGTCACGGCCCGTCCTCAGGACCCGTTCCGTGAGTACTCCAAGCTCGCCTTCCATAGGCCAGGGGCTGGCGACTAGCACCAAAGGCATAAATTCCTAAGCTGTGAAGGCATTTCATTTATAAAAAGTAAACACGCACAATCAAAGTACTCAACTGGAAGCAAAACACTAAGAAAAACTATATACATAAGAAGTGATGGAATGTAAAAGGGGTCGGAAATACATGCCCAACAGTAAAGTTCAGGTTCAACTGAAAAACGTAAATATAGCTGAAATGTAAAGAGCATCTCATAGATCATCCTCTAGGGTTCCTACCCGAAGGGTAGGTACATATGGACACCTCAACACTCCACATCCGTCAGACTCCTATGTTTACCGAATCATCGTAAGGTCTGCCCCTGGGTACCACCTTGTCCTGGTGCTCTCGACCTCCATCAGCGATGTCCGTCATCTGCATCCAACATAACAAGGTGTAGGTATTTCCCAAACAGGGGTGAGCATAACGATACTCAGTAGGGACCCTGAGGCACTTAAGGTCTCACAATATCCATCAAGGAAAACCACAAGGTAAAGATTCAATGGACAACCCTTACTTAGGTATACGCCCATACATATACCTAAGTTATCTAGTAACCCATCTCAATCATGAGGTAAACACAAAAGTCACTGACTCATCTAAAACCAGGATTTTATTTTAGGGGGTAGTATGAGGTAACAAATTCAGTCACACTGTCAAAACTTTGGATGATGGTGTACTTATCCTCTAACAAGTACAGTGGGACTACCGCATCACACAGAGGTGTTTCCCACCTTCCTGGACTGCTGTGGTACTCCTCCTATCGAGTATCGTGGGTCTTTTGCGTCACACAGAGGCGCTCACCACTGTGGGTCTTCCACACTCCAACAGAGGCGCTCCCCCTCGAAGCCTGCTGAGGTACTCCTCCTGTCGAGTTACATGGGTCTTCCGCATCACACAGAGGTGCTCCCCATTGTGGTCCTACTACATCACATAGTGGTGCTTCCCACTAGGCTAGTCAAAACACTCTGAGTCGAAAGGAAATCAGTCATCAGGTCTCAGCAAGCTACCAGGTCTCTGTACTTAGCTTGCTCGTCTGTGGGAGGATCCTCTCCATGATCTACTGGTCGATACCCCAAATGTCACGAAGTCCCAAGAAGAAGTATCTCAAAGGTCTATCTCGTCATGGGGATCTCAACGCAATAGATGGCGCGTCAATCGGCTGCTCGGTCTGTAAGTTATTGGCATTTTCGTTCCAGGGGACCAGTTGGTTTTTAGGTTCAAACCAACCCAAACATACCCCAACTATATCCAAAATTCATGTGGGGTATTCCAAAATAACCGTCTCGCTCCATGATTTCCGTCGCCGCAGACGGTTTGTCGATCGGACACCCGTAGCCCACGATATGGTTGAAAAGGGTGTAAACAGGCCAAAGTGGGTCCGAGTCTGGTCCTACTCAGTCGGACTGACCCGAACCGACCTGAGTCTAGACTGGGATCCGACTACATCCGCGGGTCGGACTCGGTTTGAGAAGGCAGCCCGACATGAGTGGGTGGCCCAGCCTGAGTGGGCGGCCCCGCCCGAAGTGGCGGCCCGGCCAGAGGGTGGCCCCACCCGGATGGGCGGCCCTACCTGAGGGTGGCACGGCCCGACGATGGACCAGCCCGAATGAGCTACTCGGCCGGAGGGCGGCCCGACCCGACGGCGGCCCAACCCGAATGGGCGGCCCGACCTGAGGGTGTCTCGACGTCTCTCAGGGTCCACCTAAGTCATGGCCAGGGGGAAGCCGCGCGCCCCTGGCTCCCGAACGGCTCTGTCGTTCGGGTGGATCTCTAACCGGCACCAGGTGGTGCTGGTCCATCGCACGTGGGACCCAACGGGGTCCTTCTCCTCTCAGCTGGCCGAGCGTCCAGCCACTCCGCACCACTGGCACGACGATACGGCACCACACCCCTCCGCTGTGGCCCTCTGCTATCCTGCGGGCGGTGCTATGGCGTCGTACGCCTCCGCTGCGGCATGTCCTCGTCGCGGATCTCCTTCTACAAGGCACGGTGGGGCAGCGCCCTCTTGGCGAACCGATGGGCTTGCGCCCCCAGTTTCTTCATTGTCGGCCCATCGCCGGCCGTCGTTGATTTTATCACAGTCTGTTCCTCTGGCGGTAGGGTTGTGCCACCACCATCGCCAACAAATGAAAACAACAAAGGCGGAGGGTCAGGCCGTGTTCGTGCGGTCTGAGCCCTCCTTGTTATGGTGTTATCAATCGACAATTCACATTAAAAAATATTGTAATGCGAAGAATGGAAATGAATTCAACTCAAAACCCATACCTCACTGGTCGTTCGTTGATGGTGGAAGAGGAGGAATGGCGGATGTCGATTCATTGACATCAGAAATCATATGGGGTAGCAGACCGAGGAAGAAGCATCATCAGTGTTCTTTGCGGTCAGATCCTTCTCTATTGGCTCAATCAAAGATTGAAGAAAGAGTTCGTCGTTCTTCGGTGGATGATGAAGATGTATTATTCGCGTTCTTTGTTGAGAGGATGATGTTCCCCAAATTCTCTCTCAAAGCACTACCAAATTAATTTCCAACTATAAATAATAATAGACGATCTATTATTTTAATTGTTGGCAAGAATTCAAAAGAATTAAAATGGGTGCCAATTAATTTAATGAAAGAGTTAGATTAATTAATTTTGAGGGTTGGAACATTAAATTAATGGGGGAAGGTGGAGAGTTTCATCCCATATATATGGGGGGTTAAAGGGGGAATAAAGCCCATGTGGGCCCCACCAAGTATATCCTCCCAAGGGAGGTTATGTGCCGGTGGGCCCCACCACCATAGCTTCCCATGGGAGATTAGGGTGTGGTGGCCCACACCACTAGCCACCACTTGGAGGTTTTAACCACCTTAAAAATAAAAATAAGCTACACTTATTTTTATTTAACTTATTAAAAACCCAAAATCTAACTTCCATTATTATTATAATGGAACTGTGGTAAAGGTCTCATTAAGAAATCACTGACGCTGCGAGTTCAATGGAGCCCTCAGATTTAAATTACAAGCACCTATTCAAAAGTTTTAAAATCTCGCTTTTACGTTTACTGAACGTACCCAAACAACTTCATAAATTGATTCTAGGCACACTGGGCCTCGGAATCGAGCACCGTAAATTTTCACGGAATCGTAAAATTCCCATGTATTTAAGAAAGAACAAATTCCATGGAAATTCCAGGACTTTAAAATCCATAACGTGAATAAAGTAAATTGTTATTTTATATCATCATATAAATCATATAAATAATCATCAATCCCTTCATGACATGATTACCCCATATAAGAAAGAAACATATTCAAAACGATTTTATCATTACTAAATTTACATAGGGTAATGTAATTTTCTTTATATAATCACAGTAAAACATCATCATTATATAATAATTGGATAAAATAAATTTATGGTATCATGTTATTTAATCAAAATTTATGCATAAAAATCGTAGAAGGATATTTTTATATATAAAAATAAACATTCTTATATTATTTTATAAATTTTGTGAAAATAAGGAAAATATCCTCTTCATTCATTATCTATTAAAAATAAATTTTCTACAACACTTAGAAAAGTTGTGCCATTAAAAACAACCAAATAAAACATATAATCTAATAATAAATTAATATAATACTATTTTATATGGGAAAATAAATTCATGTGGTAAATGTTAAAATAATCATTACATTCACACATTCGGTAAAAGGTAAGGAATAACTAGTTGAAAAAAAATAAAAAATTACATTCTATACAATTTAATGGAAATTAAAATATAGTTGAAAATTATTTTTACCAAACATCATATCATATAAATGTATATTCTGGAAAACATTTTTTAAAACATTGACATGGATGAAAAAATTCTTATAATAAGGAATAAATAATGACATTTTTCTTAAAAGAATTTTCTAAATCATATTAAGTACCGAAGAGAATAAAATGGAAAAATTATTTATAAATTATAGAAATAACAATATAAGGTTAAAAATTGAGTTATTAAGAAAGATAAAATCCATATATTTTACCCCATATGAAATTAGACATAGAAAATAATGAAAAAATTGAGACACTAACATAAACCTCATACAACTTTAATTTTATCTTGGTGAAAACCTCATGAAAAATAGAACCATATATGGATGTGTAAATAAATATATTTTTCATTAAATGAAAAATAAAATACATTCACTAGCTGTGAAACTACAAAAAATAAATAAATGGTGAATATAGGCTATATCAACAAAAAATAAAAGCGATACTCAAAACCTTGCAAAATGTCATCAATTTTGTTAACCAAATTGAAACATACTATATAATAAGTATATATTTAATAAAAATACATTATATATCCATATATATATATATATCACTATATATAAGTCCTTTATAATTATCAACTATCCTTTTATTAATATTTCTTCATTAAAATTATTAGTCGGGTGAAAACTGGTCAATTTTACTGGTATGGTTCTGTTCGACGGTTATGATATTTACAACATGGTTATTGTTTAATTTTATATGGAATAATATATTTATAATAATAGTATTATTATGTCACTATATAGAGTTTTTAATCAACTATATAAAGTTGTCATAAAAAATGTATTACATCACTTTGTGGAGATGGTAATATAAACATATGAATCGGTAAAGTCTTCAATTATTGATGGATGGAATAATAGACCATTAAATAATAATTTACCTTAAAATAATTATAAATATATATATAATATCCTATATATTCATTAAATATCTCATTATTAACATCCCCAAAAATCATAAACAGGTACGTACTAATGCCACCACCATTTTCCAATGGATAGACAATAAATAATGTATAGATATTATTATAATTAATGATGAATAACTATCTCATAAATATCATATATGAATATAAAATCCATTCGAATAAAATGTCCTAAAATATGGTGATGGATCATGAAATAAATCACTTCAGTAAGAGTGTACTACCAACATAATCATAAGTGATGCTTTCATTTCCCATTATTATGGAAAAGATTTGAAAATTCATTCTTTAATGAACATTATTAAATATTATCATTTTTATTATACTAATATATTTTAATCTATATTTTTATAGATAATTTAGGGTGGTTGGATGATAAAATAAACATGGAGACACTCAGTTAAGAGTTATATATCTTTTTCAGAAAACCTCCCTTGACATACCTCTTAAGACAACATAGTCTGGTATTATAGTTTGTGAAGGGATTCTAGGATGTGGGGCACGATGTTATGAAGGTATTGGGGTAAGTTATGGATTGAAAAATTTTCTATAAATAAGTGAAAATATAAGGAGAATAAATGTCCTTTTGTAATATAGTTACAAGACACACTCTTCATAAATAAGAACATTATAATCTAATAAATATCAATATCATTTAATGTGGAACCAAATGGATATATTTACAATTATAGGATATTATAATAACAAACTCCATACAAATATCAATATTTGGATAGGATCAGGTGGAATTAGACATTATATTTTTATGTTATCCCCATCATTAACCATTTTTATCTTTAGATATCATAAGAACTTCTTCAATATTTTGAATTAGAGATATATTTATTACTTCTAAAGTAACCGAAAATTTTTCAAGGATTAAATTTTGAGACATTTCAAAATACACAAGTCCTTTTAAAATATGTTTTTCATTTTTAAATCATTTAATAAAACTTTATTTCATATAAAATATCATAAAATAGAATTTTTTGACTATTCATGAGAATTTACTATAATGACATTTAAATAAAAAATAATTTCTAATTTAAACTTTGTAAAAAACAATTAGACATTATAATAAAAACTATAATATTTTTAACTCCCAAATGTTTAAAAAAATATTACATTTTTTAATGTCATTTACTATGATTTCTATGTTGCTTTCACAAGCACTGTGTAACCATTTCCTATGAATATAAGGTAATTATACCGTAAAAATTTAAAATTAACATTACTTAATAGAAAAAATATATTTAATTTAAAAATAATTTTTTAACATCATTAATAAAATCATTTTATGCCACTATAAATCCATAAGGTAAATTATAATTAAGATAGTGATATTTTTTAAACATCATTTATATAAAATATTATAACCATTCTAATAAAATGATATACTAAAAAATTTCCACATTATAGAATATTGTATGGTTAGGGATGAAAAATCAACATTGAATGAAATAAGAACAAGTTTTAGGAATATTTTTATACATAAACTAAAAAATTTAACCACGTTATAACTATTTTAACCATACAGAAGTGATAATACATTTATTATGGGTACATATCATAATGGCTACAAATAAAAGAACTAATTTAATAAGTTACAAAAACATTATTATAAATGTTGAATAAAAATTATAATATTCAATTTGTAAATATTTTATTAGTCAATAATAATATCAGTTCACAAAATGAAATTCAAAATAGTTTTTATAAAATATGTTTTGAATAATAAAAATTAGTTTATAAAAAATTAAGTATAATTTTTATTTCTATCGATATAATTATACTGTGCTTACTCAAATGGATTTTATTTTACATTTAAATATTCAAAAGTGAATTGGAAATTTAAATTAAATTATTTTTTGGATTTATTTTTGAAACATCCTTATTTTTTGTATTTATAAAAAATAAATCATTTCAGAAAGAACCCCAATAATCTTATTACGACCATTATGACATGATTTTTTTCAAAAATGATTTAATTTTTTTTCAATTAAAATTTATACAAGTTGTATAAATTATTATAATATCCACACACACAAATATGAAAATTGATGAAAAAGTTTTTTTGAGGCATGAAATGACATTATTTTTAATGATTTTATAAAAATAATCGATAAATAAAAATTAAATCACTAAATTAGATATATAATATAGTTATTTCATAATAATTAACTTATCAATAATTATTTATTTTAATTTAATAAGGAAAAATTATTTTCTCTCATAAATAATATTTTTATCATAAATATATTTTTAGCTAAAAAATATTTTATTTTATTTTCCTACACACTAATAATAAATATATTATTGATCATTCATTTTACTGAAGAATAAATTTCATGATAAAATCTAGAAAATTGTTTTTCCTATTCACACAGACTAAACCATATGCTAATACTGAACGATTTTTTTTAAATTTTAATTTATATATCATTTTGTGGATATTTTAAACCCAGGTGAAAGAAATTAGATCCTTAAATCAGGTATGGATCATTATTTCAGTTTGTTGTTTTAGGATAAATGAGGAAATAAAAATATTATATGTACACGCTATGTACTCATGATTACACACTGTGTACTCGGATGCTGCATGTAGTTGTGTACTAGCCATGTAACAGCCGAGTACATGGCCTTGTAGGTGACCTGTAAGGCCACCTTAAGTTGTGCCTGGTTTAGGATAGTTCATGGTGTGTACATTTAATGAACACACCATGTACTTTTATTTTTTATTTTATTAATTAGAGCGGGTTACATTTAATCTCCATAACACCCTTCTTCCACCCATGTCTCATAGAGTAGAGTGAAAAATGGCCAAGACACTTTTATCTCCACTTGTTCCTCTATCTAAGATTCTATTGAGATGCCATTAGGTGCATTGGATTCCCAATAGTGAGTTCTCTCTTTCCCTAGAGCCTCTGCTCTTGATTTCTCATCTCCCTTGTGTTATCCATGGTTGAATGAATTTGACCATTTTTGGATCTATAATTTTCTATTCCCATTCAATGGATGACATTCTATATTGTTCATTGTATAACATTGAGGTAGGTTCTTTGTGCCTTTATTTTGTTGTCTTTAGTTAATATATACTAAATGTTTTGAATACCCCCTTTTAGGGTATTGTGTGATATATAATTTAACCATTTGTAGTTACTGCAATGGTTGGTTGATTGAGAAAGTGTTATTGATTATGCATAACGTTTATTACCTTGATTTTGGATTTGTTTCCCATGTTTTATTGGTTATTTCCATTGGGTTAAAGAATCATGTTAGTATACTTTGTTTTCCATCCCTACTGTTGTTAGCATAGAGTTGTTTTTTGTATGAGATTAATTTTTTTCACAATATAAAAGTTTGAACAAGGGGAATTGGTTGTGAGAGCTTCAAGAGGTAGGTTCTTCAAATAATGAACTATTGTTATTAATTGACATAGGTATTAGATGTGAGAGCTGCCAATGAGTCATTGACCAGAGGGGTTACACCATGAGAGCTAACGAGATGGTCTTTATTAAATGAATGTTGGACCATAGGTCATTGACTGTGAGAGATTCCAGAGGGTCCTTTAATTTACTATTTATATAATGACCAAGGGGGTATTGACTATGAGAGATACCTAGGTGGTCATTGTAAATGATTAGTGCTATGTGGGACAAAAGGGGTTAGACTATGTGAATATTAACAGAGTGTTATTATTTTATTAAACTGAGGATATGTGAAAACATAGGGGATTATACTATGAGAACTTTCCCATAGGGCAGCTTGTGAATGATTGTATGATTTTGGCGAGTTTGCCAAGACAAAGCACAAGTGTCGACTTGGAATCACTTGATTTTTTATAAAGCCTTTTGAGAAATTTTTTGTTATTATTATACTACGGGATATAGAACTTTGGCTCGATCCAGAGGTTACATTTTTCAACAGTTTGAATATTTTTTAATTGTAAATGAATATAATTGGAAACTGTATGATTGATTACTTTTGAGTAATTCCAAGTTTATTGTTTCATTTCTACATATTACATGTAAAATATTTTTGCTAATAGTTAGGAACATTTCATTTGGTGGTTTCCTATTGGGTTTTGTCTCACACAATGTTTGGGTCATGCTTTTGGACCCAAAAAAATTATGTGGTTGCAAGTATAGATAAGGGAAAACACCCTTCTTCATCAGTTACATGATTGTTCTGGGATCTGGATATCGTGGGACCGAGCTGAGGTTGTGATGATATTGGAGCTTACTGTTTTTTGTACTTGAGTCTCAGAATTTTATTTCTAGTGTTCTAAAATTTCTTGATTATTTCCTAGATACTTGGGACACACATCATTATTTTTGTAGATATTGTAGTTGTTTATACATTGATTCTTCCATTGTTTACATTGTTTTTCAGTATTTATGCTTTTAAAGTTGTTGGTTATTTGTTATTTGGAAACATATAATACTCTAATGAAATCATAGTTTCCCCAATGTCTTACCTTGGCCCTTGATTCTAGTCATTATCCCCTATAATTTGGGGAAATGGGCATGAGGTCATGTGACCAACCTGTTTCGGGGCTCCATTGGGAGGAACCTAAAATAGGGATGTCATATAATGGTATTAGATGTAGGTTATTTTCTTCATTGTCATACTATTTGAAGCCTATAGACTGGGATACAAAGGAATGGGTAGTTTCTAATAAGTTATGTTGATGAGTTGCTAACCCGTCTATATGGAAAATCCAATTTACTTTGGATATTTCAATTTTTCTAATTTGTCAATTGTTACGGTTGATTTGATTCAACAGTTGGGGAATTCACTTGTTTTATAAAGTTATCTTTATTATTATTGAGGTTTATTTCTGTTTCAAATCTATAATATGAGGGTATTCCATCTAATTCATTATATCGGCACTTGATAGATATAACATTCCATGCATTCCTGTCATGCAATTTTGTGTTCATTTCTGATTGCATGCTATTGTGAAATATTTTGTTCTAGATATTCATTTTGTTATGACAGATTCCTTGATAGAATACTGATGATTCTGATAGGGTATTTCTAATATGTAATGTTTCATTGGATGGATGCAAAAATTTGGTCTATGAGGTGTTATGAGACCTCTTGGATCAGAAATTGGTAGATTATGTATAGACTTTAGATGAATTTTGTAATGTTTTGATGTAAAATAGGATGCCAAACATTGATTCGTGGGAGTATGGTCTCTCAGAGGTAAGAATTTGTCATGCCATGGAAAAAAATTAATGTTTTAATGCTTCCAAAGAAGTTTCAGAGTCCTAATTTGTGAAAACCCATACATCATGGATTTTGATGTTATGAACACACACCATGTGTTATCCTGTTCTCAAAGAAACAAAATTTTTTAATTACACATTGTGTACTATATGTAAATGCTGAGTAATTCTTAACTAGGTGACTGACTGTGTGATTGGCGACACGGGGTTGGGAATCTTTTTGGTAGTACACAACATGTCTATATTGTACATGTAATGTGTTGCGACCCATGTATCCATCCATGTGAGAAATGAAACTGGTGGATGAAATATAGGATGTACATACCATGTCTATCTTGAACATGCCATGTAGGTTCAATCGTGAATTTGACCATCTGAATAACGACACGTGCAGTTGGAACATAACGAGTAAATGTCGTGTATTGAGTGAAATAGCCATGTAGTATTATCCAGGAGAGAACTATGTAGTTATAGCCATTTAAAAGTACTTGGGAAGGATGAAATATTAAACTACATGTTGTGTCTCAGGAGCAACATTCCATGTCTATGGGAGTTACACGAACAAGTTTGGTAGAGTTACATGCCATGTTTAAAGCGTAAGGGAACATGATGTGTAGGGGTTATACATGTTGTGTAACCCTATTTTGTAAAATAGTAATGTTTCTTCTCATGTTCCTTTCATGAAATTATCTGTTATTGTCCATGATGATCCTAAACTGAGGTGTGCGCTTGACCTTGAAAATTCATTCCTCCAATATTTCCTCCGACTGTATTCCAGATACAAGGCGATGACTAGACACCAGAAAGGGTAGAACAGAGACTAATAACAGATCCTCTAATTGTTCCCCTTCTGGCACAGGATATTATATTGGAAACTAGGCCTGATGCACAATTTCGTGAAGAATCTTTGAGGATGTTACCGACCTTCCAGGTAGCACTCCACCCTACCCCAACTATGGTAGAGTTAACATGGGTGTTTCAGAAGCAGAATCCTCCCACTTTTTTAGGTTATAGAGGGACACATGTTGCAAAATCATGGTTAGAGGCCATGATTTCTATCATTGATCATCTGAAGAGTCCCCTAGAGAGGAGGGTGAATCTTGCTAGGTACATTTTGTTTTGTGATTCTACCAAGAAATGATTGTATGTTATCTCACTGGAGGGATGTCAGAAGGATATGGTTGGGGAAGAGTTTCAGAGGAAATACTATGATTAAAACTATCTTGAGAAAATGAGAGCCGATTGAGCCCGAGATTTCATGTATTTGGAGCAGGATTCTCTGTCAGTGATGGACTACTCATCCCATTTTACATAGCTTTATTCCTTCACACCAGTTTTGGGAGGTGATGAGTTATATTTGGCAAGGTGATTTGAAAATGGTCTGAGGTATGACATTCGATCATAGGTGAATGTCTTTAGGATGAATTCAGTGATGGATATAGTGAACCATATGCCAATTATCAAGCATAATATGAGGGTGTTGGGAGCCGTGATCCATTGCGGTTCAACATCCATAACTAGTACTCTTTCAATAGATAGCAGGATTCGCCACATGGAACTTTCCCGAGATGTTTTATCAGGTAGTCTGGTGGTATGCGACCAGTGTGGGAAGAGTGGGAAAATGAGACATCAGTGCCTAAGTGACCCAGTTGAGTTTTGAACATGCATAATGGTTGGTCATATTCACTATTTTTGTGGGGTTCTCTCACCAAAATCTAGTAAAAGATGTTTTGTTATGAATAGATTCTCGGGAGGAGGACCACCAGTTTCTAATCAGTCAGAGAACTAGAGTTCGTAAAGCTGTTTAGGTCAAGGAGGTGGTCATGGACGTGGTCCCATAGATATATGTTTTCAGAGACTATGGGATGGATCAGCCAAGGGAAGTCCGACAGGGTCACAGGGCTATGGTACAAGTCCGACTTTTGCTGTGGAGAAGACCCAATAAGAGCAGGATCTCGAAACCTCTACTATTTGAGGTACAATTATAGTTACCTCAATTTTATCTTATTCACTTTTTGATACAGGGGATTCCCATTGTTTTATATTTTTGGTCGTTATGGAGATCCTTGGGTTTTATATCTTTACTTATGAGGATCTTATAACATTAGAGACTCCGTTGAGTATTTGGACGGATAATGTACATTAGTGAAAGGAGATCCCTCTTGATGTTGGTGGGTGTCACTTCTTACCAGACCTCTATATATTAGATATGAAACAATTAGATTTCATTCTCAGAATGGACTGGTTAGTCTTATTCCTGGCCTTTGTTGACTTCTATCACTACTTGGTGAGTTTCATGTCACCAGAGGGTGGGTCCTTTCAAAACAAGGGTGAATAGGATTTCTAGGTGAGTAGAGTTGGACTTGAGTATCATGGGTTGGGAGGAATTACATCCAAAATTTATAATTTATATATGGATTTCTAGGAGACATCACAGATGGACTTTTCTCTAGTGGTGGATTTTTTCAGAGATGTCTTTATATATGAATTTGCAGGTTTACCTACAAAGTGGTAGGTATATTTCTCTATTGATCTTGTGACAAGAGCTACATAGGTGACTATTCCTCCATACAGGATTGCTACACCAGTGTTATAGGATCTCAAGAAGTATTTTGAGGAGTTTCAAAAAGAGGCTTTCATCCGACCCATTATATATCATTGGGGTTCGCCTGTTCTTTTTTCAAATAAGAAGGAAATTACCCTAAATATTTTTGTGGATTATCGGAAGATGAACCAGCTGATATTCAATAACCTGTATCCCTTACCGAGGATTGATGATCTCTTTGATCATCTTTGAGGGTCCAGGGTGTTCTCAAAGGTTGAATTGGGAATTGTTTATCCTTAATTACAGGTTAGACCGTCAGATATACCACTTATATCCTTAAAAAGATGGTATGGTCTATACGAGTATGTGGTTATGTTGTTCAATATCAGAAACTGAATGATAGTTTTTATAGAACTAATGAACCGTGTGTTCCATCCTTACTTGGATTCAATTGTGGTAGTCTTTGGGGATGACATCTTGGTGTACTCTCACACTCGACATGACCATGAAACCCATCTTGAGATCATTTCAGTACACTGATAGAGCATCATTTATATGTCAAGAGCTCAAAAATCCACTTTTTGGTGGACCGGATTTACATCTTGGGTAATTTTATCTCAAACATAGGAGTATCAGTAGACCCAAAGAATGAGAGTGCAGTAGTTTACTAGGAGCAGTCGAATAACGACTTTGAGGAAACAAGTTTCCTAGGACAGGATTGTTACAACAAGCACATTATACAAGAATTTTCATGATTATAAGATCCACTAACAACACTGACTAAGAAAGGCGTGAATTACTTGTGGACACCTTCCTATGATTCAGTCTTTCAAAAGATTAATGGGATATTTACTTCAGCACCTATACTAATTTTGTCATAACCATGCATGAGTTAACCCATTTACTACGATGCATTAGGTATCTCGAAGGGATAAGTTATTATGAAAGTGCAATGAGTCCTTACGTATGAATCTTGACTATTGAGGCCACATGAGGGGAACTACCTAACGAATGATCTCAATTTAGCTATAGTTTTTTATGCATTACGCTGTTTGTGACATTGTATTTTGGGAAATCATTTTGTGGTATACATTGACCACAAAATTATCAAGTATATCTTTACTCAATGTGATCTAAAATTTAGACAATGAATGTTGGTTGAGTACCTTTATTATTTTGACATTGAGCATGCCTACATGCCTGGGAAAGACCACAAAATGGATGATGTGTTGAGCAGGAGGACTCAGATATAGGCAATTCAGGAGGCTGGTATTTAGTGGAATGTTATGGCTATATTTTCTAAGATGAATTTGGAGGTGCACGGAAGATAGGCTAAGAATTTTGTTTTATATATATCAGTTACCTCTACTATACCAGATCATGTGTTAATAAGGCAGTTATCATATTCCTGTGCACAAGTCCTACGAGAGAGTGTGTCAGGAGAGGACCCTACTCCTAGATGGACCATAGATGAGGATGAGGTATTCTGTTTTCATGGGTACGTATGAGTGTCAGTAGACCTTCATGATGATATTTTTTAAGATTTTTATTTCTCAATTTGGGCCGTTCATCCTGGTGTCAACAAGATGTATCAATATCTACACCATCGGTATTGGTGGATAGATATTAAGAGAGATTTTGATGGTTTTTTATGAGATGTTACACATGTCAGCAGGTGAAGGAGGATCATTAGCGACCATACAGTCCATTAAAAAAGTACCACATTCACGAGAAGAAGTGGAAATCTGCAGATATGGTTTTCGTGATGGGTTTACCAATGACACCTTGAGGTAATGATGTGGTTTGAGTTGTTTCTGACAGACTCGTGAAGGATTCACATTTTTTTACGATCAAGGAATGAAGAGCTAGGAAGAATGTAAATATGAGATATTGTACATTTTCATGGGTTGTTGAACAATATTGTTTCATACATGGATGTCCGTTTTACTTCTCGTGTTTGGAAGGGACTACTAAGGGCCTTGGATACATAGGTACTTCTGAGTATAGCTTACCATCGACAAACAGATGGCCAGTCTGGGTGTGTGATTATGGTATTGGAAAAAATGCTTCGATCATGCATCCTAGATTTTTGGGGTTCTTGGGAGAGACATATACCCGTAGTGGGGATTTTCTACTATAATAGATTTTCGGCGATGACTCAGTTGGAACCTTATAAGGATTTGTACGGTAGGTCTTTCTGATCACCACTAGGTTGGCTAGAGGCAAGAGAGGAAGTAATTCATAGACCTTATCTTGTCTAGTAGACCACTGAGTAGGTGGAGTTGATTCAGAGGAGAATAGTCACAAAAGAGTCTTTCCTTAAATTGTTTGGTAATTGATGGAGAAGATCTATGCAGTCCGAGGTTTGAGATCTATTTTTCTTATGTGTCACACTGAGGTTCGAACATGTCTCACATTTTTTAACATAAGGCGGTTGAGTTCGAGGAGGATGAATCCATTTATGAGAACCCTATACATATTGTGGTTCACATCATGAAGGTTCCCTATTTCCAGTATATTCCATTAGTATGGGTGCTTGGGCAGCACAGACGAGTACTGGACAAGACATGAGAGTGGGAGGCTGACGTACAATCACAGTTCCTAGAGTTGTTCAATGTTTTATCATCTCCTCCTTTGGAAGGGAATTTCTGGGACTAATTGCTTTAAAGGGGTAATTTTTTAAGAACCTATATCTTAATTTTAGGAAAGGATCATTATTTTGTGTTGTTTTTTTGGGAAAAATTAATAAATAGAAATTTTATAAGTACACACCATGTACTATTGAGTACACATTATGTAATCAGTTTCTGTGTTGTTGTGTACTAGTCATGTAATGGTCGAGTACATGGTCATGTAGGTGACCTGATAGAATGTATAAATCAGGGGTCGGTTGAGGCTAGTACATGGAGTGTACATTAAATGAACACACTAGGTAATTTTTTATTTAATTAATATGTGTGGGGCCGCATCTAATCTCCAGAATGCTCTTATTTTTCTTATGTCTTGTAAAAGATAGAAACAAAGGACCTAGAATATTATAGATCCTCTTGTGCCTCTGTCCGAGCTCTTATTGAAATTTTGATGGGTGCATTCGATTCCCAACGATGAGTTATCTCTTTCCCTGGAGCCTCTCTTCCTAATTTATTCTCTCCCTTGAGTTATCGGAAGGTGGAATATTTTAACCTTTTTGTATAGATATGAAAATCTAGGATGATTCAAGGTCTGGCGTTCTAGATTTTTCAAAGTACAACATCGAGGTTGGTGCATTGTGCCTTTCATTGGTTTTATTTGGTTTATATATTCTAAATGTGCAGAATACCCATGTTTAGGGTATTGCATGTTTTAAAATTTAACCCTGTTTAATGACTTATATGGTAGTTCGATTGAGGAAGGGTTGTTGATTATGCATAAGTGTTATTACCTATACTATTTATTAGTTTTCCATGTTTGATTGGTTATGGACATTGGTTATAGGAGGCATGTTAGGCTGTTTTGTCTCCCATGCCTTGTGTGGATAGAATAGAGTTTTTATTTATAGAAGATTCATGTGTTTCACATTATGAATGTATGATCAAGGGGAATTGACTACGAGAGCTTCTCGACATAGGTTCATTTAACTATGAATTATTGTTATGAATGACTAGAGGTGTTGACTATGAGAGATGTCATGGAGTCATCGACTGGAGGGGTTAGACCATGAGAGATGCCTAGATGGTCATTATTAAATGAATATTGGACAATAGGTCATTGAAAGTTAGAGCTTCCAGAGGGTCATTATATTATACAGATTCTATGCAGACTGAGGGGGTATTGACAATGAAGGCTACCTAGGTGGTCATGGAAAATGATTTGTTCTATGTGGGACCAAATGGGTTAGATTGTGTGTGCTTTCCAAGAGGGTAATTATTTTTTTAAATTGATGATATGGGAACCCAAAGCGTTTTAGACTATGAGAACATTCCCAGAGGGTTTAATGTGAATGATTTTATGATTATGAAGAGTCATCCAAGCTGATGAACAAGATTTGACTCAGTCTCACTTGATTGTTTATATGGAATTTTGATATTTCTGTTGTTATTATTCAAATATGGGATACACAGCGTACGCTACATTCCAAGGTTACATTATTCAATGGTAAGAATAATTTATAAATGTAAATGAATTTAATTGAAACCTATTGGGTTATTTAATTTTGAGCACATCCACGTTTATTGCTTTATTTCTGCGTATTACCTACTATATATTTTCACAAACAGTTATGCACAAATCTGTTGGTGGTTTCCTACTAGGATTCGTCTCACACCCTATTATGATAATTCTTTTGGAACCAAACATATTACATGGTTTCATGTATGGATAAGTCAAAGCTCCCTTCTTCATCAGGTATTATATTGTTGTTGGAGTTGGAGAGCCTGTGACAATGCTATGTCTTACGATTCTTTTGGATTTTACAATTTTTTGTATTTTGGTTTTAGTATGGTATTTCCACCATTGTCACTTGTTTGGATACTTAAATAGATACATGGGACACGCATCATTATTTAAATAGATGTTTCATTTGATTATTCTATCAGTATCAGCCTCTGGTATCTGGGAAAATGCGGTTGATGTCATGTGACCAACAAATTTGTGGGAACCTTTGTGTGGCACCTGGAACTGGGACGTTACACTAGGGATGCTTGTGTTGTAATTAATATATTAAATTGAAATATATTCTATATTCATGAGGTGTTAAATTCTTCCACCTTAATGGAATTTCGCCCCAAATTTTTATCTCATTTCTAATGATTTATGTGTTTAAAAAATTTAGGAATCAATTCCATAGAGTAAATGATTAATATAACAATGTGAGTGGAAATACAAATGAATCTTAATTGATAATATTTTATTTAGAAAATGTCATTAACTTATATATAAATACTAGGGAAATTATCATTACCTTAATATTTTATAACCCATGTTTGTATTGTAAAACAATTTATTGTAAATTGGATTAAATACCTAACTTGAATGATATTTTCCACATGGGCCTAAATAGATTTATAATATATATTCATGATTTAGAGGAATTATTTTAAAATTAATATCATTAATGTGACAGAATTTAAATATTTGATTAATTCCCACGATTTCTACAATTTTTTTTGTTTCGATTAGTTTCCCAACTCTATTTCATAATAAATAGACATGATTATTTTTTCATGCCTAAATAAATAAAATTTACTTTTAACGAATCAAAATGTTAATAAATAATTGATTAAATATTCCTCATATCAATATAAATTTTCCAAAAATATAATTGTTAGCAATGGGTAAGATAAAATATTATATAAAAATTTCTTCTTATAAATAAATAATTAAAAATTATTTAAAACCTAAATAACAAAACATGAAGTTCGTTATATTTCATTTCGTAAAAAACTAACATGAAAACACTCTCAAATATGTGTGAAAAAATATGAAACCCAAAAATCAATAAATAATGGCATATTATTTTGGTATGAACTTATAAATTTTCCCCAAATTACATTAGTCACTCATAAAATGAAACTATAAAAATGATTATATACCAAAATCATATTTTCTTCAAAATACACTGATCATTTCATAAAACAAACTAATGATCTATAATACCACAATAAAATCATATATGAATCCAAAAATATACTCGTTCTCTGTTCAATTTTTTTTGATATTATCCTTAATTTTCAATTCATATTAATCATATAATGTTCCAATATAGTGAACTTCGTAAAAAAATTAATCGCTCAAGGGATAAATCATATTCCATTCCCTTATAGTCCCAAAATATGATAAAACCTTTACTCCCAGTAACCGTAATAAACTCATCATCAAAGAACATATTAACCAGAAATATTTTTTGTCACATTTAACTTCTGTTCCTAATAACATTCCTCTGGAATAATGTAGAACTAAATCACTTGTTTCACCTAAGTGAAACAAATATTTCGATGACATACTAAATTATAATAATCACTTAATATAATATATTTATTCACTTCTAAATCAAAAATTGTAAAACCTAAAAAGGGTATAAATTATGGTAAACTTATGATCATACTTAAACATATAGACCCATAATGGTTTACATAGCACATAAATTATACTTATTTGAAGAAAGTATGACCTATAATGTCATCTAAACCCTACTATAAATAAATTTAGAAACCCCTCAACCCACTCACAGACATATATATTGTTATAAAGATAATCATTCCAAACTAGAATTAAGATCAATCTAAGTGAATAAATTTTAACTATCCATACAACAATAAAAAAAACTAACATTGATACAATTGTATACCCAATAAATTTTTTTAGTCTTCTAGAGGATTATGTAAAATAAATCATGTAACTAAACCAATATCATTACACCTACATGAGAGTGTTTTCCATTATAACAATAATTTCTTATTCAATAAGAAGACATAAACATCTCATATTATATTTTCTACACATGATAACATTCAAGATATATCTTACATAACATAATTATTCATAACATAGATAAATATAAAAATAATTATGGTTGAGATCAGGTACTCATTAAGGGTAAGATTTTTTGATACAATCTATGATAATACGTAACATTAAGATACGAATAATGGTTTGAGATAATAACTGAAGTGAATTATCATTACGTAAGAGATTTTATATGAACAAAACCCAATCATATAAAACAATAATCATGGCATAAAACATTTACAAGACACAAGGATCATATGAATCAACATTCTAGAGCCATGTGGAATTAATTTTGTCTAATAGAGCTATTAAAAATCATAGAAATCCTAGTGAATCCTAGTTTGTATTCATTGAAATCATACATTTATCATTTGATTCCATAATATAAAAAAATTATAATATTATCTTAGGTGTAGACTATCCCATGTAAACTATATCATCACTTATGAGTTATTTTTAATAAAAATCATAACTTTATAGGAGTAACATATATTAAATAATATTTGTCACATTACCCAAATCATGGTATTTATATATCAACCTCCCCAATAATAAATATATATATCATGCTCACCCATCATCATGAGCTATGTCATGCTCTCCCATCATCATGAATTATCGAAGGCTCACCCATCATCATGAGCTATATCAGTCTTACGTGTCATAATTAACTATTAGCATAAACCATAACATGAACGAAGTAAATAGATATTTTATTTTATCATAAAACATATATACTAATCCAATTTTACCTTTATAATGTGATTACCCCATAAAAATTAATGGGTTATATAATGATTTCATCATAACTTAATTATCAAGTATTAAAGTAACGAGTTTCATAAAATTTTCCATAATACATCATCATAATAAGACAATAAGGTAATGAACATGGATGGTATACTATTTCATTATCCCCAAAAAATAATAACAATATATAAATCTTATTGATCTATAATAAAATTAAAATTAAAATACCATTTGAACATTTTATTAAAAATAGGGAAAATATCATTTTTTTATATTTATAATAAAATTATTATAAAATTATTGACGAAAATAATTTTATTTTAATGGAACCATGGAAACTTTTATAGGATAAATTAACTAAAATAAATTTCTCGAAAGTGGGAAAATCCATTTGTATAGTAATTATTGAAACAAAGATGGCATTAAGATTTTTTGAAAATTCAAAAATAAATATATCAAGAAACAATGAAAAATTTACTATTAATATCATTAAAAAGAAATTAAATTAAATAAATATATGAAAATAATTAATTAATATATCATATAAATAAATATTCAAGAAACTAAATTACACATATATATAAGAAAACTTTTGTTGACCAAATAAGAAATAATTCTTTTTTCTTTAAAACATTTTCTTGATAATTTTATATAAAAAAGAGAAGAAAGTGGTAATGTTACATGAAATTTATTGAAATAACCATAGTAGAAATAAAATATTATGTATAAATAATAATATAAATATACAATTATTTAATAGAAATTCATCAATGAAAATACCAAAATAAATTGAGATTGTAAGACGAACCCCTTCCTGATTTGGTAACCTCTTAATAAAAACCTTCTAAAAGTGAGAACCATATATAAATTTAAAATCCTTCATGTTTGTTTATTAAAATAACAATGGAATACATTTAATGGTTATTATATAGATCACAAAAAATCAAAAAATTGTTATTGGAATATGTCTCACTTATATAAAATTTAGATGAGGAACCCATACATTGAGTGTTGTTTAGATTCATTCAAATTCAAACAACATATATAATACATATATTTTTACTATACATCCCCTATGATACCATATTAATTTTAGAATATTTATATATATTTATAAATATAATTCCCTTATAATTTTAAATCATCTTTTTATTAATAGCTCATTATTAAAATCACAATTATGGAGAAAATGGCATGTTTTCCAAGGATGATAACATTCAATAGTACCAATAAATTCACCATGGTCATGGAATAATTATATCTACTATAATAAGAAAGTTATATTCTTAACATTTATTCTTTTTATACACAATAATAATCATTTACATTATTTTTTTTGAAAAATAAATTACAACACTTCATCAATATGGTGATTTGTTCATATAAATGAGTAATGTTTACACTTTTTGTGTATGGATCGAAATATTGATAAATATTTATTAACCTTTAATGATAAGAAATTATGGCTTAAAAATAATATATATATTCATTAAATCTACTCATACTACGATCCAATAAAATTGTAAATGAAAATAAATCACATCACTTCATGGTGGTGGTAGTCCATATGCACACACGAATGACACTACAGTTTTACCACATACAGAATTGTTTGAAGGTAAATTAAATATTATAAACATATGAAAAAACATGTCCTAAATATCATATGTAATTTTTAAATCCATCATAACAAATAGAAATGAAATTCTGTTATAGAAAAAAAACTCAAATCTTCATGGAAACAATAGTACTTACAAACGCATGAGCGATACATTCATTTCCCATTTTTATGGAAAGGAGATGAAAAATTATTGTTTCAAAGACATAATAACATTTTATTGTATGGTAGATATTTATTATATTAAATTAATATTTTTATAAAATATTTATAGGATATATAATAAGAATAAAACTTGGAAACACTCAATTATGAGTTATACCACTACTTTGGAAAACCTCCATTATCACATACCTAAAGACATCAAATAATATCATTCTTCTATGTCAAGAGATTCTATAAAATTTCAATAGATGTTGTGATTGAATTTTAATAGGACATCTATAAACTAATGTGTTTAAATCTTGTGTGTAATTGAGTATAGGTTATGTTTATTTATAAGAGGGGACATGACATACAGGTGATTTCTAAGAACATTAAAATATTATAATTAAGAAAATCAAATAAAGTGGAACAAAATGGACAAAACATTGAAGAGAGTACTATTAACTATCAATGTCCTAAAATCTTATAAATTTTTTATAGATTTATGTTTCATTTTAAACAGTATCGTTTGGTTTAACCCCCTCCTTAACCAATTATATCATTATCTATAGTAACAACCACATATAAAATTAAGGGTTAAAAATTAATTATATAGGGAAAAGTAACTCTAAAACGGTCAATAAATGAAATTTTAGACCATTTCAAGTTCCACTTATTCAATTTAAGGGATTTTGTAATTTTTTAATCATTTTATAATATATTATTTAACATAAAATAATATTATTTACATTTTATACTATTCATAACATTTTTATTTAATGGAATAATGTTAAAAATTAATTTGGAATACAATCTATTTAGAAAAATATTACATGTTATTGACCAAAATTTTTTATTAACACCATAATGTAACAAAAAATATTATTTTAAATGTCATTAAATTTTGATACTTTGATTTTAATACTACTTTCATAAACATTGTGTGAGCATTACATAAGCATTTAATGTAATTATACCTTCACTAGAAACTATAATTAAGTTAAGAAAATATATTTAAGTTCAAAATAATTATTTTTATTCATTATTGTCTTATTTTTATCTCAATGAAAACATAAAATAAAAAATTAAAGAAAGAGAGTGCAATTATTGTAATTATCTAATACATAAAATAATATAATGGTTATCATAAATGGAAAGTCGTAATAAATTGTAAATTTACAAACTTTGGACAGTTATGGAGAAAAAATAATCATAACATAAAATATTAAAATATGTTGGTTATATTTTTTTCATTATCTTATTTTTTTATCCTTGTTTTACCTTTTTTCTCTTATAGTGGTAACAACATTTTCACTAGGGTAACTATTCGTAATTATGAATAATAAAATTAACCAATTTTAAAAAATGGATACTTAGGATTCAAAATATGTAATAAATTTATAATTAGTATTTTTATAACTATCATAAATACATTTAAATATAATTTCCCAAAATGTTTGTAAAATCTGTTTTTAGAGGAAAATCATTATTTTTAATGATAAAAATGATTTTATACCAAATCACGTATAATGGTAATGTGTATGGAATTAATAATATTATGTTCAATTAATGGTATCGTATGTAACTTTAAAATAAAAATAAAATCATAATGGGACCCTTAAATGAATTTTTTAAAATAATATAAATTAAAATTTAAAAAAACATTGTATTTTTACTATTCATTCCAAAATCAGTCTTTTTTGAAAATTATGAAAAATTAATCCTAGTACCATTATAAAATAATTATTTAAATAAATTTTATCCATTATTCAGATAAATTTTTTATATTTGGAAAAAATAATTATAATATCAATACAAAAATTTTAATAAAAACCATTTTTGATTGATGATTATTTTTGAAGTATATAATGAATTTATTCTCATTAATTAACTGATAAGAATAATCAAATTATTGTTGATTAATTCAATATATTATTTAATATACATATTTTGTCAAAAGAATTTATCAATATCGATTAAAATAAAAATCCATTGCACACATGAAATTTTTATATCTAAAAATATTTTACCTACAATAAAATTTTTCTTTATTTTCATCCTTCTGATAAAACTGATGTAATTGATCATTAATTTTATTAGAGAAAAAAAATTAAACATATAAATAATAATAATATTTTTGCAACTCATTCCCCAAAACCAAATACATTATCAATATATTTAAATGTAAACACTAATATTTCTATTTTATACTGTGGTTTGTTTATGTATGGTGTTTTGTGTAAAACATCGAATATATTAAATAGAAGGATATTATAAAATTAGGAGGTGTTAGTATGGAATACTATAAACTTTTTTCCACGATATCTATTAATATTATATCTTTATAATAGATAAACTAATTTCTATAACCAATATTAGTTTGATATTCATATAGATTACCATATACTCCATTCAATTATAATTGTTTATTAAATATGTGTTAATTAGTTATAGTATATTTTCATGTCTAACTTTAAGAAATTTTTATTCGTCCAATATGATTTAAATATAAAAGTTCAGTACCCATCTCTTAATATAAGTTTCACCATAATTATATAATCTGAGTTACAATAATGGATGCTATATATTAATTAATAAGGTTCTCATTAAATTTTTTCAGATTTATATTCATGATTCATGATGATAGATTTGCTAACGAGCTTGCTTCCATTATTTTTTTTATAAAAAAACGTTTCTTGATTGATTATTATATATATATATATATATTTAACCTATTCAAGATAGTGATCATTTCTTAATAATAAAAATAATTCATCAAATATAATATTAGAACCATTAATGTATGGGTTGAGGAAAAATGAATTACATTTTTCCATTGATATTGTAGTAAATACATATATAAGGATGTTGTTTTAGATTTCTATAAATTGGGAAGAGTATATAAATTTATTAATCATAATTTAAATAATAATAATTTTATGAATATAATATTTACTAATTAAATAGTCATTTTTGACCTTCCTAGTAATTTGGTAAAAAAATAAATCATGGCATTCATGGAAGTGGTATTCCACATGTATAGAAGGATGATATATTCATTTTTATAGGATATTAGGGGAAAATATATAATGATTATTCCATAAATATAATAATACATTATTATAAAAAATAATCAGATGTCATTATTTGGATATTATATAAAATAATTTTATTTTGATGAAGAGTTAATGAAATATATGTGAAAATCATTGATATATGGTTTCTTAACATTAATTGTAATAAATTCCATTAAAATATGACTAATCATTTGATGGTTTGAATTATAAAGAAACCAATACCTCCCTTAAATATATAATACATTCAGTGATGGATTTGGGTAATATATGGGTGAACTACGGAGTTTGGGGTGTGAGTGGTGAAGAGATCCCTTTTTAAGTGAGTGGTGTAACACCGCAGGTAAATAAAGAATATGAAATTTTTATATTTATCCATATTTGTGAATAAAATATTAATATTACTTTAAAGGGGACGCTATGCTCGATGGCATACCCAATACGCAACAACGAGTTTCTTGGGAATCTTACGTTGCACTCTAATAATAAAATAATATTATTTTAAATGGTAGTTAACGCCTAGCCGTTGTAATGGAGGGAATGAACAGAACTAACTAAAAAATGATTATATATGTTTGTCCAATATTTTTACTCTTTACAATAAATGTTAGAGGATTAAAAATGCAAAGGAATCCAATTTTAAGCGTAAACATTTTAATATTCATTAAAAGGTCGATTAACCGCCTTTTGATGGAGAACCTCTTTTAAATCCACTTTTTGACAATTTGATTTGTTATATTTGACAAAATAAAATACTTCTTTAGAATCGGGACATCAAAATATACTTTGTGTAAATTTTTGGTATCTTTCCGATAAAGTTCATTTTTTTAAAGAATAGTGAATGATGTTGTATTTTAATTCAAAACCTCTTTTTAATCTAATTTATTTATATGATTAGATTATCTTTTGAATTTCATTTAATGTAAAATTATAATATATTTTTACCATTCAATCCAATAGTGGCCTTTGGAATGAATTTAACTTTGAAATTGGACTTAAACTAGTGTCAATCTTTTTATACTTATTGTTTCATAAAAACACGCTATTTTCTCTGACAGCGGGAATTAATTATTAAATTTATTAATGTAACTTATATGTTATGAATTTTGTAATATAGACATCATTTTTGAATTCAGAATATCAAATATAGCTTAGGTTGATGTTTTGATACTTTTCTGAAAAACGTCAATTTTTGATGAATAGTGAAACAACTATGTGGTACTTAAAAAACTGATTTTTCATTTAAAAGATATTTTAACACCTATGTGTTTTGAATTTAAATAATCCTACATACATGGTTGTCATTAAGAAGTAAAATGTGGTTAAATGGGATTAGAATATTTTTTCTGGTGAATAGTAACTTTTAATTTTTTAATCGTGATTGGAGGTAATTAGTGTAGTTTAAGGTAAAAATAATGTTTTAATAATATGAGATGAGCTTGAAACATGTCCTACCCTTATTTTATGTGTCATGGCCGACCAAGAAAATCCATGGGTCAACTTGGGGACCCCATAGAGCCACATTGGATGGAAAATGACATTAATATCTTTTTATTTAATGTAAAAGTAAAAATGCCACAAACATGAGTTTTTATTACTATAACAATTTTTAAATGTGGTAATACAAGTCAGATGTTTGACTATAAATAGTAATTGGAAAGATAAAAATATTTCCTACATCATGGTTCCTTTTTTATAATTTTTAGATATTAAATAAATTAAATTATATATGACATCATGATGATGCAGCGATTAACTCATCATTTAACGATTTAAATAAAATGAAAAGATAATGTAAAATCTAAGCCCTACACTTGTCAAAAACCTATTGGATGTGTATATTTCGAACACTTATCACCATATACTCGAATTATATCAATGTGGGACCTTTTAAATCTGAAACTATTTTTAAAATAAAGTAACATTTCTTTACTTTCCAAGAGTGCCCCTCCTCATCTCTTATAAAAGGCCCCCACCTCTACCACCTTACACGCAACTCTCAAGCCTTTGGCTCGGCCAACCCCTACCCATTTCATCTCTCCACATCCCTATCTTCATTATTGAAGCCTCACTTTTGGAATAATCCTTTCCAACGATGCCTTTGAGCTTAAATCAAAGAGAGTTACCCGTTTTAAAGGTAGTGTTTTCTCTTGTGTTCTTATGTTTTATTTTGTTTCTCCAACCCTGTAAACTCTTTTTATTCTTCCCTTTTGTAACAACACCAGTATCTTCAATATACTAGGATGTTTTTATGTGAATTATTCGAGCTACACTTACACACACCTTCGTCTAATTGTAAAAGAACATACTGTTTCTGTGGTTGGCGATTTTCTGCCTCACGAAATGATGATTGTTCAATATTCTTTTAACACCATTAAAGGTGGACATTATGATGTCACTGTATTTTATATATGATATATATGGTATTTTTTTTTACTATATGCTTCTATATTTTATATTTAAAACATACCTTTATTCTTTTAATGTTGTGCAAATGTGATAATTTCATATGAGGAAGTGTGGACTACCGCCCCCTCAAGTGATGTGACTCGTACATGCAATACATGGAATGTATAAAGAATGAAATTAATCAACATATGTGACCTATATAACATATATATTATAATTTAATTATAATATATATATATATATATCATTTATTTTTAATTCCATTAATATGACAGAAAAAGAATGTTGTGTTCATGCGTACGTACGGCCTACCGTCTCCATGAACAGTGCTTTTCGTTTTTTATCTTCAAATGATATGGAATAGTATAAAATAAATATGTACTGGATATATATGATATTTTAATCATTAATAATATTCTGAAAATTATTTACTAATAACTACATGGGCAATCATTTTTCAAACAAGTTCATTTTTGACTAATGTACCAAACATCGGCAAAAACGTCTGATATGAACTAACATTTTTAAACAATTATTATAACATTATAATATGTGATAGGAACTGAATAATAATATTTAAAATATGTCCTTAGGAAATTATAAATTGACCAAAGTTTATTATTCAGGAATATAAAGAAACAAACAAGACAAGTTGGACTTGAGGTGAGGGATCCTACTCCTCTCTTTCTTTTTAAGTACACTCTTTTATGTCATTTCTTTTAAACTCATATTTCTTATGTTTGGGGATGTTATTTTATATTTCTAATACTATACTTTTTATTTTCATATTATGAGAGACCCTATTTGATCTCATAAATCCATTTTTGGAAATCTTAAGTGGTGTCGTTAGGCTACCGAGTTTCCGTAAGGGATTTTTCATCTCACTTTTATTCTCGTGACATTTATGCTACGTTTTCTACTATTTCCTTTGAGTGGTGTATGTACTTCCCATTATTATACATTTTCTGTACTATAATTTCATTTATGGGTATTTTCAAATTCATGGTAAGACCCTTCTTCCATGGGGTGTACGTTTCCAAAGTTACCCAACTCGGTAAGGGGACCTTTCACCCTCCTTTTTTTAAAAGACTTATTTTGTTATGTATTTTAATTCACATAATATTATGTTGGGATATGTTCTTCTATATCCTTATTGATTTAAATTTTATGTCCAAGTGATGAGATACCCTTTTTATCTCTCATCAACTCTTTTTCTGAATTTTCAAGTGACGCCGTTAGGCTGTCGAATTCTTTCAAGGGATCTTCTTAACCCAATTTTGATTCTTTGGGATAAACTTTTACTCCTTGAATATGTCATTATATGAATATGTGTGAATTTCCTCTGATTTTTTACACTTAATATCCACATATATTTGGTGTATTCGTTTGTCACACATAATTATGTAATTGATTTATCCTTAATCCAAGGATACCGTCTTTGTAAGGGACATCATCTCAATATCCTTTCACTGAGTCATATTTTGTTTTATACACAAATTTCTTTTATATGGATTATAAAACCCTTTGAATTTTTTTATTCAAAAGGAATCTTTTTATACGATGTATTTTACTAAATGTCAAAAGGGAATGTTTTTGTCGTACGTATGCGCAGACAACGACTTCTCCGCTGCCGTGAACATTATTTGAGTTTCAGCTTCCTCTACAAGCCATACTTTTTTTAAATAAAAAATAAATACCATGTTTTACTTTTATTTTATTGAAAATGGTTTTCATAATGTTTTTATATCAATATGTTGTATTGATATCTTGTGATCGAAAATTGGAAATGTTATGTTTCCTTTATGCATGGTTTATGTGATACGATTATGTTATGGATCTTGGGCATTATTATGAATACGGGAGGTTTCATGATAAACTAAAGGCGGGTGAGCCCGATATAGCTCTCCAATGCATTGGGTAACGCGAAGCTGTTAAACGTTAAGGTTTCTCCGAAGAGATTTAGGGAATATACTGTGATGGGTATTCCAAACGTAACCAAGAGGGTTACTCCCTACGTAAGAATGTTATGAATGCCTCAAGTTACCTTTATGTCATATGATTTCTATGATATGTTCATGATTTTATGAGGTATGTTAAAGTGTTTATGTTTTATGGGTAAAGTATGATTTCATTATTATGTATACATGTACTCATGTTTCCTTTCCATATTTTCATATCCCTTACTGAGCTTTTTATGCTCATCCCAAGATTTTGAAATGTTTTGCACAGGTCAAGGGAAGGGTACATGATATGATGATAGTGTCAAGGAAGTGTCAAGAAAGAATCCATGTTTTATTTTAAATATGATTCCGTTGATGGGAAAAATGAATACTATCTATTATGTAACCACTTTGTTTAAATGTGGAATGTAATGAAAGTTTTATGATCTAATTCTCTATAACTCTAAACCTGAAAAGATCCTCAATGTGTAATCTTTAAATAACTCAAGATTAAGTATGGTTTAAGGCTGGGGCCTTATAGTTGGTATCAAAGTTCGGTTTAGACAACTTTAGGGATTATGAGTTTTTGTTAGACACATGATTAGTCCCTATATCTATTATTTCAGTTAAATCCTTGTTTTATAACTTTTATCAGGTCAAGTAATGTCGGTTATGAATTGAAGGAGAAGGATCTCAAACGACATTCACATCTCTTCCTGATGACATGCTTGCAATAATTATTGCAAAGTCATGTTCGTATGATTCTAAAACTTTTTCTAGAATACAACTCACCTGCAAGCAGTTGTTTGAGATATCAAACACCTCCACTATACCTTGTTATCATCATGGATCAGGGGTTGTATTTAGACAAATACTATTTTCACAATATTCTCATATTTTCAAGAAAGTTAAATATTATCAAGGTATTTTAAAATATTTTACCTTATCACAAGAATATAAAGCATATTATGATTTTAAAAATGGTGTTGTGGAAGGAGACCCTTTAACATCCTATTTATATTTTCTTTTAAAATATAGCCTCTCAGCACATACTTATGGTATTTTAAAAGGACCAATAATAGAATGTTTCAACTCGACTATTTTATAGTAATCATGTTTTATCAGATGTTTTGGAATTATATGTCATACATGATTATTTTCCAAAACTGTTTTTCTGTGAACACCCATATGACCCATGTTGTACAGGGGGTATTTGAATGGAGGAAGAAAATGATTTTGAATGATCTCTAAATCATTGTTGTAATGCATGGGACTTCTACCTACGTGAGCAAGATGACGATGAAACTGAGTGGACGCCATGATCAAGGTATGATGTTATTCTTTTTGGGAATCATTTTATTTTATCTTATGGTGGTGAACTAAGACTTCAAGAAATAAGATGTTGAGATCGTAACGAATTTGGATGAAAATGAGAGGTATAATGAAACTATTGAGATTAAAACATGTTAGGGATATTTTTGGAGTTTTATAAAAAGGACAACATGTAGACCGTGTGACAACCCATCGCGTCAGACAAAGCTTCGGGAATTGAACCCACAGCCAAAGTGCAACTGGTATTTATCGCCTACCACTGGACTCCGTGAAGTCCTTGGTTATTTTGAATGATTCTTTTTTGTTAGATGATTATATGAATTAATAGTAAGTTGATTTTGGGTTATCTATGGAAATTATTAACCTATCATGGAGGATATGTGATTAGTTTAATTACTTTACAATATGAGACTTTAAGAGCAACTGATGTTATTTGGAGATAAGTTTTATTTTGTACTTTATAAGACTATGTGATTAAATCCTTCAAATATTTGGGTTTCAATCTTAGTTTGGTTTACATTGAATAATTTTATGGAAATATTGTTTATTGAATGGTCTTCGTTGAACTTTTGGTTTTGTTGGAAAAATTTTGGAGATTAAGAATAGATTTTATTTTTATAAAGGGTTATCCTTTTATGGATTATCTGATCTTGTACTAACCTTTTTGGTTTTGGTTTTGGTTGAAGACATTGGAAGTATATAGTTCTCTTTTTTGGATTAGGTGATTCTCTAGAAGTTGATTATATTACTCTTAATGTGAACAAGTCTTCCTAAATACTGGTCTTTTGGAGAAAATATAAGTTTGTGTAAGAAATATAATAAATGTTGGAAGTCAACATGATAAGTGATTATGTTTCCTTATGAATAAATTCCTCAATAAAAAGAAACTTAAAAAAAATGTTGTCTATTAACTTTTCCTATTGGGGAATCGAATACCATTTAACCCATCACTAGTTTGTGATTTTCTTGTGGTTAACTTTCTCCTAAACATGTTTTCTATCACTCTCAATCAGAACATGACCCCATGTTTTCTCCTCCATGTCCATGTTTTCCTACATGGAATCCTAGTATGGGTTAACTCGGGTGACCTCTGTACTTATCTTTCTTTACTTTAAAGTGATTGTTTTACCAACTCTTGTTCCGATGTGGGACTTTCAAGGATGTTTCCAAGCCCAATTTTAAAATTGCGAGGACAAAATTCCCAAAAGGGGGGAAGGATGTAACACCCAAGGTAAATAAAGAATACGACAATTTTATATTTATCCATATTTTTGAATAAAATATTAATATTACTTTAAAAGGAACGCTATGCTCGATGGTGTACCCAATACGCAACAACGAGTTTCTTGGGAATCTTACGTTGCACTCTAATAAAAAAATAATACTATTTTAAATTGTAGTTAACGCCTAGCTGTTGTAATGGCGGGAATGAACATAACTAACTAAAAATGATTATATATGTTTGTCAAATATATTTACTATTTACAATAAATGTTAGAGGATTAAAAATTTGAATGAATCCAATTTTAAGCGTAAACATTCAAATATTCTTTAAAAGGTCGATTAACGACCTTTTGATGGAGAACCTATTTTAAATACACTTTTTGACAATTTTATATGTTATATATGACAAAATAAATTTCTTATTTAGAATAGGGACATCAAAATATACTTTGTGTAAATTTTTGGTATCATTCCGATAAAGTTCATTTTTTAATGAATCGTGAAAGATGTTGTATTTTAATTCAAAACCTCTTTTTAATCTAATTTATTTATATGATTATATTATCTTTTCAATTGTTTTTAATGTAAAATTAGAATATATTTTTACCATTTAATACAATAGTGGTCGTTGAAATTAATTTCACTTTGAAATTGGACTTAAAGTAGTGTCAATCTTTTGAAACTTACTGTTTTATAAAAACACGCTATTTGCTCAGATAGCGGGAATTAATTATTAAATTAATTAATGTAACTTATATGTTTTTAATTTTGTATAATAGGAATCATTTATGAATTCGGAATATCAAATATATCTTAGGGTGAAGTTTTGGTATTTTTCTGAAAAACTTCAATTTTTGATAAATAGTGAAACCACTAAGTGGTACTTAAAAAATTGATTTTTCGTTTAAATGAAATTTTACAACCATTGTGTTTTTAATTTAAAAAATCCGACATACATGGTTTTCATTAAGAAGTAAAATGTGGTTCAATGGGATTAAAATATTTTTTTGGTGAATAGTAACTTTTAATTTTTTAATCGCGATTAGAGGTAATTAGTGTAGTTTAAGGTAAAAATAATGTTTTAATAATATGAGATGAGATTGACAATGTCCTACCCTTATTTGATGTGTCATGGCCGACCAATACAATCCATGTGTCAAGTAGGGGACCCCATGGAGCCACTTTGGAAAGAAAATGACAATAATATCTTTTTATTTAATGTATAAGTAAAAATGACACAAACATGAGTTTTTTTACTATAACAATTTTTAAATGGGGTAATACAAGTCAGATGTTTGACTATAAAGAGTCATTGGAAAGATAACAAGATTTCCGACATCATGGTGTTTTTTTATAATTTATAGACATTAAATAAATTAAATTATTTATGACATCATGATGATGCAGCGATTACCTCATTATTTAACGATTTAAATAAAATGAAAAGATAATGTAAAATCTAAGACCTACACTTGTAAAAACCTATTGGATGGGTATATTTTGAACCCTTATCACCTAATCCTCAAATTATATCAATGTGGGACCTTTTAAATCCGAAACTCACTTTAAAATAAAGTATCATTTCTTTACTTTCCAAGAGTGCCCCTCCTCTCCTCTTATAAAAGGCCCCCACCTCTACCACCTTACACAAACCTATCAAGCCTTTGTCTCGTCCAAAAACAGCCCCTCTAATCTCTCCAAATCCCTCTATTCATCATTAAAGCCTCACTTTGGGCAGAATCCTTTCCAAGGAAGCCTTTGAGATTAAATCAAAGAGAGTTACCCATTTTAAAGGTATTGTTTTTTCTTGTGTTCTTATGTATTATTTTGTTTCTCCAACCCCCTAAACTCTTTCTATTCTTGCCTTTTGTAACAAAACCGGTATCTTCAATATACTAGGATGTTGTTATGTGAAGTATTCAAGCTACACATACACACACCTTCTTCTAATGGTTAAAGAACATATTTTTTCTGTGGTTGGCGATTTTATGCCTCACGAAATGATGATTGTTCAATATTCTTTTAACACCTTTAAAGGTGGCCATTATGATGTCACTGTATTTTATATATGATATATATGGTATTTATGTTTACTATATACTTGTATATTTTATATTTAAAACATACCTTTATTGTAACACCCAGATATTTTATGAGAAATATTATTTTTAATTTCATTAATGTCTTTTGTTGTACCCTACACCAAAAGGAGCTTGCACAACACGCATCCTTGAATTGCCTTGCATTACACGCAATCGCGACCTTCCTTGATAGCGTGTGTAGTACACAACAACGAGTTTCACTAAACAAAAATATGCTATTAAAATATTATTAAAACTATCCGTTATGAATAGTAATAACCACCTTTTGAAATTTTGTAATTTTTTTTTGAAACGGAATTCATTTTTAGATTCGGAATACCGAAATTAGCTTAGGGTGAAATTTTGGTACTTTTCGGATAACTTTCATTTTCTGATGAATAGTGAAAATTACTAAATTTTAATTAAAAACAACCTTTTTAATAGAAATAATTAATAGTGATAAATTATTAACTTGAGTGGTTTTAAAGTAGATTTAGAATATATTTTTACAATTTAATACAATGTTGGTAATTGGATGTAATTTCACATTTAAACCAGACATAAACAAATGTCAATCTTTTGATAGTTATTATCTCTTAAGAACACACTTTGTTTTGACGACGGGAATTAATTTTTAAATTAATTAATGCAACGGATATATTTTGAATTTGGTAAAATAGACATCATTTTTGAGTTCATAATATCAAATATATCTTAGGCCTAATTTTTGGTATTTTTCTGGAAACTTTCATTTTTTGATGAATAGTGAAACCACTAAGTGGTAGTTAAAAAAAATTAATTTTTCATAAAACATAATTTTACCGCTTCTGTGAGTGGAATTTCAAAAATCTGAGAGACATGGTCGCTGTCAGTAAGTAAAATTTGGTTCAATGAGATGAAAATAATTTTTATTTATTACTAACTTTTTACTTTTTTTTACCACGGTTAAAAGTAAGTAGTGTAATTAAGGGTAAAAATGATATTATTATTACCCTAACACATGTCCTAATTCTATTTGATATGTGTAATTCGACCAAAAGCAACCTTTGAAATAAAATATGACCATTTAGGCCCACTTGGATTAGATTAGTACATTTATTATTAATTTATTTAAAGAAGGGTTAAAACAGTTAAAATCAATGTTTAATAAGTAAATCATTTTTAATATAGGGTTATACATAAGATAAATTAGACTATAAATATTCATTAGAAATAAAAAATGATTTTCTACATAATGGTATTTTATTTGTAAATTTTAGACATTAAATAATTTAATTTATTTATGACACAAAGATGATGCAGTAATTATCTTATTAATGAAATATTGACATAATTGTTGTTATAAATACCCAAATAAATGTAATTTGAGACTTTTTTTGAATTCAACTAATTTTATAGGTTAATATGACATGGTATTATTGATTTAATTAACTTTTTTATAACTAATCATTCTGTTATGAATTTCACAAAAATCAATTACAAAATAGTGTCAAAATTGACATAAAATAGTTTTTAAAACAAATATTATAGTATTAATTGTTATTTCATTCCTAAAAATCTAAGGTTCGGCCAAATGACTTATATAAGGTTATATAAATTAATAATAAACAACTTGGGATTCGTTTGGCTTCTTATTGTATGTTTATTGACCTTATAGTGTAAGAACACAAGAAGACATGGTAAAAGTAAAATTATTTAACTTAATGTGAAATATAAATGATATGGTTAAAATAGGAACCAAAAATTGTCTAAATTCTATTATATGAGAGTATTTCGACCCATCCCCACCTTATCTTCGAAATAACTCAATTTGGAGATATTTAAAACCGAAATTGTCTTTATAATAAAATAATATTTTTTCTTTTTCCAAAGGAGCCCCTCTCCTCCCTTATAAAAGGGCACCTCCTCCCTCTCTTTCTCACACCACATTGAGCCTTCAAGCTCGGCCATCCCCTACCAAATTCTCTTATCCACTTCCCTAGAAACATCCTAGAGGTTCTGGTCTTCTTCAAAGACCAATTTTAGTTCCCTAAAAGGAGATCTCAAAGAGGCGCTTCAAAGAAGAGGTAATGTCTGTTACCGATTATTTCAACATTATTTCTTCTTCCACTTCTTCTTCTTAGGTTATTTCATTATGAAGTAATAACATCCGTATCACCCATATACTGAAATGTTATTATAATTATAAAACAACCCTATTATTAAATTTATTTGATTATGTTGTGATGGAATTATTTTTATGAATTCCTTTATCTTATATGGATTGTTTTATGATGTCACGATGTTTAAGAATCCCATTTTTATTACATGGGTTATGCTATGATGTATGGTTTATGATTGTGTGGAACACATAAGAATGGTATCATTATGAGATGGGTGGGACCTATATCTCCTTCCAATTCATTGGGTAATGATTTTATATCTCATGAGATAGACATGGCTGGAACGGAAGGTTAAACTGGTTCAGTGAAACAGGACTGAAACGAGGAATGAACTCGGTTCAGAAATGGAATTTTTCCACTAAGATAGTCTTGGAAATGAGTCATGACTAATAAGAAATGATTCTTTATGATTATGTGTGTATGGAAAACAGTTTCATGTTTTATGTTATGATTATTGGGATTACATTTCACTACTATGATTTATCCCATGTTATGATATTATGATCTCTTTTGCAGGTTATGTTTTCCAAAATGTTATGTTCTTATGAATATGATGTGATTGATATTTCTTTTGATTACCCTTACTAAGAATTTGGGCTCACCCTTTTATGTATTCTTTTCCACAGGATATAAATAAAGGTTTTAGGTAAAAAAAGAAGATCTTTGTGGGAGATGATGAAGATCTTTCACCGTGATTAGAAGATTATATTCCAAGTTTCCAAAGACACTAAACTATTACGGTACTTGTGTTTATGTTTTTGTTATGTACTAAGTATTCTAAAAAATTAATGTAATCTCCATGTACGTTAAGCTTCGGGTCTCTATAGTTGGTATCAGAGGAAAGGTTTAGTCAACCTTTGGATACTAGGATGCGAAAACGTTAGTGAGATCCCTAGAGATATTTCTATGGTATGTCTACGGATGTCCCTAAGGATAAGTATATGTATAGTATATAGTCATAGAACTACGGTAACGATCATAGAATTTAACCTAAGATGCTACATATTTAAGGTACCCCCCCTTGATTATGTTATTTTCGTTGTATGATTTTTTCCCCTCACAGAATTATTTTTGTGTTTTAGTCAATGGAGGGAACCAGAAGGAATTCTGTTAACATTGAATCCAATGGACAAATTGGTGACTATGAGCAACGAGATTGCATAATGACTAGAGAGAAATAAATTGTGATTATGCCGAATCAGTCATCGTGATATAAGATTAACAAGTTGAAATTTAGTGGTATGCCTAATTTATCAAAAAAGAGGGAGATAGACTTTTATGCATGTTCGCATGTTAAGGAGCATAAAGAAAGGAAGATTTAGATTTCTAAAGAAGGGAAGAAGAAACTTGAGGATTACCTCAAATGGAGGGACAGATGTTATCTGTGTGGAGAAAAGGGTCATATAGTGACAGATTTTTATGGTGTTCAATGTCTTATTTGTAGAGAACATGGGAATTACCCAACTCAATTCCCTGACCTAAAAAGATACTTCTAAATCAAGGAAGGACTTATTCCAGGAAAATCATTGAAGAGGATGGATTGAAGTGTTTATATATTGGTATTCAAGAATAATGTTGTTGAGGTACTTTTATGGTGTATTAGAATATTTTTTTATTGTGGTTTTCAATAATTTTATGGTACCAGTAACCATGAAAAGTGATTCAAATATTTTGGAAAGTAGATGATATGACCATAATGAAGGGATAAGAATATAATGAGATGTTTTATTGTATTCATTAGCTCATGATTGTTATAAGGACTATGTTATATCATGGTTTGAGTATATAGAATTTTGAGGATTTTGGTATGTGGAAAGAGTTAACTTTTGAGAGCACTCATGTTTTCACTAAGATTCAATGGGTATTCATTTTTTCAAGAGAATACATGATTAAGGTACTCATATGACTTGAATGTGACCAACAAGATATATGAGGGATAAATGATGGCATTCACGTGATTTTTATGTGACATTTCAAGTAATCATTTTCTTTATACTATGAGCTAGGACCGAAGTATTTTAGATAGGCCTAAAGATTGGAATGGAATATGTTAGACATAAGATAGTATTGTTTAATGATAGAACTTTTTTTGATATTATTGATGGGATTTTATAGTAATGTAGTTTTATAAAAAGGACAACCTGCAGGATGAGCAACAGCCCATCGCGTCGGACAAGGCTATGGGAATCAAACCCACAACCGAAATGCGACTGGCCTTTATCGCCTAACATTGGCCTACAGGAAGTCCTTATTTAGTAGAAACTAGTTTTATTATATCAACCAGTATGATATAATAAGTATATGTCCATTTTAGGAACCATATATGATTAATCTCACTATAGATCGACTTATGTATGTGTAATAACTTTCTCTAACCTTTTGTTTGAGACAGATGGAATGACCCGTCATTCTATCACATGATCTGCTAACACTTCATGAATAAAAAAATCAACTTCATTTCTTTAAGAGATGAAGTAGAAATTGTTCAAGGCACGAACAATAGTGAGATTGTACCAAAATAAAGTAAGTATTTATTCTAATTCAAATTCTTCAACTTTAGGGAAATGTTCTTGAAAACCAAAAATGTTGTCCTAGTGCTCTTATATCCGATGAATCAGATGGTACCCTAGATCATCACAAATTTTTGGCTTTGTGATTGCTGGCTTTTCCATAGCCATGTTCTCTTTAACTCTCCATCAGAACATGATTGTTAGGTTTCTCTTCCATATCCATATTTTCACCTATGTGGAAACCCAGTGATTAGTTTATTTGGGTAACCGTTACGTTTCATTATTTTGTTTTTAAAGATCGGTTTTGGTATTCCTTTTTACGATGTGGGTTTCTATTAAAGAAACATTCGAGTAGTAAACCATTTATAACCCCGACGAATTTCGAGGGAGAAATTTATTTTAAGGGGGGTAAAATGTAACACCCCGATATTTTATGAGAAATATTATTTTTAATTTCATTAATGTATTTTGTTTTACACTACAACAAAAGGAGCTTGCACAACACACATCCATGACTTGCCTTGCATCACATTCAATCACAACCTTCCTCGATAGCATGTGCAGTATGCAATAACGAGTTTCACTAAACAACAATATGCTATTAAAATATTATTAAAACTAGCCTTTATGAATAGTAATAACCACTTTTTGAAATTTTTTAAATTTTATTTTTCGAAATGGACTTCATTTTTGGATTTGGAATATCGAAATTAGCTTGGGGTGAAATTTTGGTACTTTTCGGATAACTTTCATTTTCTGATGAATAGTGAAAATTAATAAATTTAAATTAAAAACAACCTTTTTAATCAAAATAATTAATAGTGATAAATTATTAACATGAGTGGTTTTAAAGTATATTTATAATATATTTTTACAATTAAATACAATGTTGGTCATTGGATGTAATTTAACATTTAAACCAGACATAAACAAGTGTCAATCATTTGATAGTTATTATCTCTTAAGAACACGCTATTTGTTTTGACGACGGGATTTAATTTTTAAATTAATTAATGCAACTGATATATTTTTAATTTGGTAAAATAGACATCATTTTGGAGATCATAATATCAAATATAGCTTAGGCATAATTTTTTGTATTTTTCTGGAAACTTTCATTTTTTGATGAATAGTGAAACCACTAAGTGGTACTTAAAAAAATGAATTTTTCATAAAACATAATTTTACCGCTTCTGTGAGTGGAATTTCAAAAATCCTAGAGACACGGTTGATGTCAGTATGTAAAATGTCGTTCAATGAGATGGAAATAATTTTTGTTGAATAGTAACTTTTTACTTTTTTTACCACGGTTAAAAGTAAATTGTGTAATTAAGGGTAAAAATGATATTATTATTACTCTAACACATGTCCTAATTCTATTGAAAAAGTGTAATTCGACCAAAAACAACCTTAGGAATAAAATATGACCATTTAGGCCCACTTGGATTAGATTAGGACATTTATTATTTATTTATTTAAAAAGGATTAAAATAATTAAAATCAAAGTTTAATAAGTAAATCATTTTTAATATAGGGTTATACATAAGATAAATTCGACTATAAATATTCATTATAAATATAAAAATATTTCCTACATAATGGTATTTTTTTAAAAAAATTAGACATTAAATAATTTAATTTATTTATGACACAATTATGATGCCGTAATTATCTTATTAATTTAATAATGACATAATTGATGTTATAAATACCCAAATAAATATAATTTGAGACTTTTTATGAATTAAACTTATTTTATAGGTTAATATGACATGTTATTATTGGTTTAATTATCTTTTTTAGAACTAATCATTCTGTTATGATTTTCACAAAAATCAATTACAAAATAGTGTCAAAATTGAAATAAAATAGTTTTTAAGACAAATATTATATTATTAATTGTTATTTTATTCATTAAAATCTAGGGTTCGGCCAAATGACTTAAATAAGATTATATATATTAATAATAAACAACTTTAGGCTCTTTTGGCTACTTATAGTAAGTTTATTAACCTTATAGTGTAAGAACACAAGAACACACAGTAAAAGTAGAATTATTTAACTTAATGTTAAATATAAATGATAAGGTTAAAATAGGAACCTAAACATGTCTAAATTATATTGGATGAGATTATTTCGACCCATACCCACCTTATCTTCGAAATAACTCAATTTTGAGATATTTAAAACCGAATTTGGCTTTATAATAAAATAATATTTTTAGTTTTTCCAAAGGAGCCCCACTCCTCCCTTATAAAAGGGAACCTCCTCCCTCTCTTCACCACACCACTTTGAGCCTTCATGATCGGCCAAACCCTGAAAGATTATCTTCTCCACTTCCCTAGAAGCATCCTAGAGGTTTAGGTCTTCTTCAAAGACAAATTTTAGTGCCCTAAAAGGATATCTCAAAGAGGAGCTACAAAGAAGAGGTAATGTCTGTTACCGATTCTTTCAACTTTATTTCTTCTTACACATCTTCTTCTTAGGTTGTTTAATTATGAAGTAATAAAATCAGTATCAATCATATACTGATATATTATTATAAGTATTAAACAACCATATTTCACCATTTATCCATCCAACGGAAAACGAAATCACCGCGTGTGCGTACGTACGGAATACCGTCTCCACGCCGTGGTGTAATCTATTTTCCACCACCACCTTACATGGATGGGTATAATGGTGTAAATAATGACTATATATGACTATTTTAAAGTGATATTGATTCTGAAATAGGATATATACAATCCAATACAATTCAACGATCATGAGAATGATATCATCGCTCATGCGTACGTAAGGACTACCGTATCCACGGTGCGATGAGATTCATTCTCCACGTTAACCATTCATTAATGATTATAAAGTATATATAATAAGTAATCATGAAATATATGACATAATAATACTAATGGATTTATGTATATATATTTATGTCATCTACTTAATTCCACTCAATTCAATAAGGAAACGAAAACAGCGTTCAAGCGTATGTACGTCCTACCATCTCCATGAACGGTGAATTTATTTTCATATACTAATATATTATATATCAGTATATTTTGAATATATATCATATATAAATCATGTTTTATATTCTGTAATTAAGTAATCATGATCTAACTAATCTTATGAATAATTACAAGTCAAAACACGGACGACAAATGAAACGATTTTACCCAAAATTCCCTTTAACATGGAATTTACAAAAAAACGGGTAATATAAAGTCATAAGTGAACCATATATGATATCATAACAATGATTATGATTCTGGAATAAGTCAATTACATTATTTAAATCATTATACAAGAGGTTCAGACTCTTATGAAGAAAATTGGACCTAAAGTAAGGGAAAATATCACAATCTCATTTTTATCCGAGATTGTTTATACTTTGGTATTTATTGGGGTGTATTTTATCATCCACATCCATGTTTCCTCAATATTTAATATTATTTACATCCACCTACAATTTTTTAAATCCTATTTTACCCTTCGGTGAGTTTTTAGTAAAAGATATGAAAGGAATCTTTTGACGTTTTTCGTACGAGGTACTTTTTGACTTTTCCAACATAAGTACGAGAAGAATGTTTGTTTAACTTATACTGCATGAATGTATTTTTAAAACATTATTTACAAGAAGCTTACTTTACAAGTTTTGAAGTCTATTTTTAATCAACTTCCTTTAGTTTAGAATTGTATGACATGTTAAGAAAGGAAAAGTGTTTTTGAAGTAGAAATAATATTTTCCTCAAGAATGGAGTTCAAGTATTTTATCAAAATTATTTTCCATATAAGATAATAAAGGGTTCTGTTTCTATCCCTATTATTAAATTGATTTTATTATATCGTGATCGAATTATTTTTATGAATTTCTTTATCTTATATGAATTGTTTTATAAATGTCACGATGTTTAAGAATCCCATTTTTATTACATGGGTTCTGTTATGATGTATGGTTTATGATTTTGTGGCACACATACGAATGTTATCATTATGAGATGGGTGGGACCAATATATCCCTCCAATGCATTGGGTAATGATTTTATATCTCATGAGATAGACATGGCTAGAACGGCAGGTTAAACAGGTTTAGTGAAACAAGACTGAAACGAGGAATGAACTCGGTTCAGAAATGGACTTTGTCCACTAAGATAGTCTTGGAAATGAGTTTTGACTAATAAGAAATGATTCTTTATGATTATGTTTGTATGACACAAAGTTTCATGTTTTATGTTATGATTATTGGGATTACATTTCACTACTAAGATTTATCCCATGTTATGATATTATGATCTCTTTTGCAGGTTAAGATTTCCAAAATGATATGTTCTTATGAATATGATGTGATTGATATTTCTTTTGTTTACCCTTACTGAGCATTTGAGCTCACACTTTTATGTTTTCTTTTCCCCAGGATATATCGAAAGGTTTTAGGTAAAAAAAGTAGATCTTTATGGGAGATGTTTAAGATCTTTCACCATGATTAGAATATTGTATTCTGAGTTTCCAAGGACACTAAACTATTACAGTCCTTGTGTGTGTGTTTTTGTTATGTACTATGTATTCTGAAAAAGTAATGTAATATCCATGTACATTAAGCTTCGGGTATCTACATTTTGTATCAGAGGAAAGGTTTAGTCAACCGTTGGAAACTAGGATGCGAAAACGTTAGTGAGATCCCTAGAGATATTTCTAAGGTATGTCTAGGGATGTCCCTAAGGATAAGTATATGTATAGGATATAGTCCTAGAAATACGGTAACGATCATAGAAATTAACCTAAGATGTTACATATTTAAGGTACTCCCCCTTGATTATGTTATTTTCCTTGTATGATTTTTTCCTCTCACAGAATTCTTTTTGTGTTTTAGTCAATGGAGGGAACCAGAAGGAATTCGGTTAACATTGAATCCAATGGACAAATTGGTGACTATGAGCAACGAGATTGCGTATTGCCTAGAGAGAAAGATATTGTGATTATGTCAAATCAGTCATCGCGATATATGATTAACAAGGTGAAATTTAGTGGTATGCCTAATTCATCAAAAAAGCGGAAGATAGACGTTTATGCATGTTCGCATGTTGTGGAGGATAAAGAAATGAAGATTGATATTTCTAAAGAAGGGAAGAAGAACATTGAGAAATACCTCAAATGGAGGGACATATGTTATCTGTGTGGAGAAAAGGGTCATAGAGTGACAGACTGTTATGGTGTTCAATGTCTTATTTGTAGAGAACATGGGCATTACCCAACTCAATGCCCTGACCTAAAAAGTTACTACTAAATCAAGTAAGGACTTATTCTAGGACAATCATTGAAGAGGATGGATTAATGTGTTTATATATTGGTATTCAAGAATAATGTTGTTTAGGTACTTTTATGGTGTATTCGAATATTTTTTATTGTGTTTTTCAATAATTTTATGGTACCGGTAACCATGAAAAGTGATTCAAATATTTTGGAAAGCATATGATATGAGCATAATGAAGGGATAATAAGATAATGAGATGTTCGATTGTATTCATGAGCTCAGGATTGTTATAAGGACTATGTTATATCATGGTTTGAGTATATAAAATATTGAGGATTTTGGTATGTTGAATGAGTTAACTTTTGATAGCACTCATGGTTTCACTAAGATTCAATGGGTATTCATTTTTTCAAGAGAATACATGATTAAGGTATTCACATGGCTGGAATGGGACCAACAAGATATATGAGGGATAAATGATGGCATTCACGTGATTTTTATATGACATTTCAAGTAATCATTTTCATTATACTATGAGCTTGGACGGAAGTATTTTAGATAAGCCTAAAGATTGGAATGGAATATGTTGGACATAAGTTAGTATTGTTTAAGGATAGAACGTTTTTCTATATTATTGATGGGATGTTATAGTAATGTAGTTTTAGAAAAAGGAAAACCTGCAGGACGAGCGACAACCCATCGCGTCGGACAAGGCTGTGGGAATCGAACCCACAACTGAAGTGCGACTGGCCTTTATCGCCTACCATTGGCCTACAGGAAGTCCTTGTTTAGTAGAAAATAGTTTTATTATATTAAGCACTATGATATAATAAATATAAGTCCATTTTAAAAACCATATATGATTAATCTCACTATAGATCGACTTATGTATATTTAATAACTTTTGCAAACCTTTTTTTTGAGACAGATGGAATGACCCGTCATTCTATCACATGATCTGCTAACACTTCACGAATAAAAAAATTCAACTTCATTTCTTTAAGAGATGAAGTGGAAATTGTTCAAGGCATGAAAATTAGTGATATTGTACCAAAATAAAGTAAGTATTTATTCTAATTCAAATTCTTCAACTTTAGGGAAATGATCTTGAAAACCAAAAATGTTGTCCTAGTGCTCTTATATCTGAGGAATCAGATGGTACCCAAGATCATCAGAAATTTATGGCTCCTTGATTACTGGCTTTTACATAGCCATGTTCTCTACCACTCTCCATCAGAACATGACAGTTAGGTTTCTATTCCATATCCATATTTTCACCTATGTGGAATCCCAATGATTAGTTTATTTGGGTAACCGTTACATTTCACACTTTTGTTTTTAAAGATTGGTTTTGGTATTCCTTTTTACGATCTGGGATTCTATTAAAGAAACTTTTTAGTAGTAAACCATTTATAACCTCGATGAATTTTGAGGGCGAAATTAATTTTAAGGGGGGTAGAATATAACACCCCGATATTTTATGAGAAATATTATTTTTAATTTCATTAATGTCTTTTGTTTTATGCTACAACAAAAGGAGCTTGCACAACACGCATCCTTGAATAGCCTTTCATTACACGCAATTGTGACATTCCTTGATAGCGTGTGTAGTACGCAATAACGAGTTTCACTAAACAACAATATGCTATTAAAATATTATTAAAACTAGCCGTTATGAATAGTAATAACCACTTTTTGAAATTGTGTAAATTTTATTTTTCGAAATGGACTTCATTTTTGGATTTGGAATATCGAAAATAGATTACGGTGAAATTTTGGTACTTTTCAGATAACTTTTATTTTCTGATGAATAGTGAAAATTCCTAAATTTTAATTAAAAACAACCTTTTTAATCGAAATAATTAATAGTTATAAATTATTAACTTGAGTGGTTTTAAAGTATATTTAGAATTTATTTTTACAATTTAATACAATGTTGGTCATTGGATGTAATTTCAAATTTAAACCAGACATAAACAAGTGTCAATCTTTTGATAGTTATTATCTCTTAAGAACACGCTATTTGTTTTGACGACGAGAATTTATTTTTAAATTAATTAATGCAAATGATATATTTTGAATTTGGTAAAATAGACATCATTTTTTAGTTCATAATATCAAATATAGCTTAGGCCTAATTTTTTGGATTTTTCTGGAAACTTTCATTTATTGATGAATAGTGAAACCACTAAGTGGTAGTTAAAAAAAATGAATTTTTCATAAAACATAATTTTACCGCCTCTGTGAGTGGAATTTGAAAAATCCGAGAGACACGGTTGATGTCAGTAAATAAAATGTGGCTCAATGAGATGAAAATAATTTTTGGTGAATAGTATCTTTTTACTTTTTTTTACCACGGTTAAAAGTAAATAGTGTAATTAATGGTAAAAATGATATTATTATTACACTAAAACATGTCTCAATTCTATTGGATTAGTGTAATGCGACCAAAAACAACCTTAGGAATAAAATATGACCATTTAGGCCCACTTGTATTAGATTAGGACATTTAATATTAATTTATTTAAAGAAGGGTTAAAATAGTTAAAATCAATGTTTAATAAGTAAATCATTTTTAATATAAGGGTATACATAAGATAAATTAGACTATAAATATTCATTATAAATCTAAATACATTTCATACATAATGGTATTTAATTTGTAATTTTTAGACATTAAATAATTTATTTTATTTATGACACAAAGATGATTCAATGATTATCTTATTAATGAAATATTGACATAATTGATGTTATAAATACCCAAATAAATGTAATTTGAGACTTTTTATGAATTAAACTAATTTTATAGGTTAATATGAGATGTTATGATTGATTTAATTAACTTATTTCGAACTAATCATTCTGTTATGATTTTAACAAAAAACAATTACAAAATAGTGTCAAAATTGACATAAAATAGTTTTTAAAACAAATATTATATTATTAATTGTTATTTTATTCCTAAAAATATATGGTTAGGAAAAATGACATAGATAAGGTTATATATATTAATAATAATCAACTTGGGGTTTGATTGACTTCTTATAGTATGTTTATTAACCTTATAGTTTAAGAACACAAGAAGACACGGTAAAAGTAAAATTATTTAACATAATGTTAAATATAAATGATAATGTCAAAATAGGAACCTAAACTTTTATAAATTCTATTTTATGAGAGTATTTCGACCCATCCCCACCTTAGATTCAAAATAACTGAATTTGGAGCTATTTAAAACCGAATTTGGCTTTATAATAAAATAATATTTTTAGTTTTTCCAAAGGAGCCCCTCTCCTCCCTTGTAAAAGGGCACCTCATCTCTCTCTTTCTCACACAACATTGAGCCTTCAAGCTCGGCCAAAACCGGCCAAATTCTCTTCTCCACTTCCATAAAAACATCCTAGAGGTTCTGGTCTTCTTCAAAGACCAATTTTAGTGCCCTAAAAGGAGATCTCAAAGAGGCACTTCAAAGAAGAGGTAATGTCCGTTACCGATTCTTTCAACTTTATTTCTTTTTCCACATATTCTTATTTGGTTGTTTCAATATGAAGTAATAACATCAGTATCAATCATATAATGATATATTATTATAAGTAAGAAACAACACTATTTCACCATCTATCCATCCTACGAAAAAAGAAATCACCGCGCGTGCATACGTACATAATACCGTCTACACGCCGTGGTGTAATCTATTTTCCACCACCACCTTACTTGGATGGGTATAATGGTTTAAATAATTAATATATATGAATATTTTAATGTGATATTTATTCTGAAATAGTATATATACACTACAATAAAATTCAACGATCATGAGAACGATATCATCGCTCGTGCGTACGTACGGACTACCGTCTCCACGACGCGATGAGATTCATTCTCCACGTTAAAAATTCATGAATGATTATAAAGTATATATAATAAGTAATCATGAAATATAAGACATAATAATACTACATAATTTATTATATATATATTTATGTCATCTACTTAATTCCACTCAATTCAAAAATGAAACAAAAACAGCGTTCATGTGTACGTACGGCCTACCGTCTCCATGAACGATGTATTTATTTCCATTTACTAATATATTATATATATATGTATATTATGAATATATATTATATATAAATCATGTTATATATTATGTAATTAAGTAATCATGATCTAAGTAGTCTTATGAATAATTACAAGTCAAAACACGGACGACAAATGAAACGATTTTACCCAAAACGCTTTTTAACATGAAATTTACAAAAGAACGGGTAATATAAAGTCAGAAGTGAACCATATATGATATCATAACAATGAGTATGATTCTGTAATAAGTCAATGACATTATATAAATCATTATACAGGAGGTTCAGACACTTACAAAGCAAATCAGACCTAAGGTAAGGGAAAATATCACAATCTCATTTTTCTCCGAGATTGCTTATACTTTGGTATTTACTGTGGTGTATATTATCATCCACATACATGTTTCCTCAATATGTAATATTATTTCCATCCACCTAAAATTTTTTAAATCCTATTTTACCCTTCGGTGAGTTTTTAGTAAAAGATGTGAAAGAAATCTTTTGACGTTTTTTGTACGAGGTACTTTTTGACTTTTCAGACAAAAGTACGAGAAGAATGTTTTTTTTACTTATACGACATGAATGGATTTTTAAAACATTATTTCCCAGAAGTTTCCTTTACAATTTTTCAACTCTATTTTTAATCAACTTCCTTTAGTTTATAATTTTATGACATGTTAGGAAAGGAAAAGTTTTTTTGAAGTAGAAATGATATTTTCCTCAAGAATGGAGTTCAAGTGTTTTATCAAAATTATTTTCCATCTAAGATAATAAAATGTTCTGTTTCTATCCCTATTATTAAATTGATTTTATTATGTTGTGATGGAATTATTTTTATGAATTCCTTTATCTTATATGAATTTTTTTATGATGTCACGGTGTTTATGAATCCCATTTTTTTACATGGGTTATGCTATGATGTATGGTTTATGATTTTTTGGCACACATAAGAATGGTATCATTATGAGATGGGTGGGAAATATATATCCCTCCAATGAATTGGGTCAAGATTTTATATCTCATGATATAGACATGGCTGGAACGGCAGGTTAAACCGGTTCAGTGAAATAGGACTGAAACGAGGAATGAATTCGGTTCAGAAATGGACTTTGTCCACTAAGATAGTCTTGGAAATGAGTCTTGACTAATATGAAATTATTCTCTATGATTATGTGTGTATGAAACAATATTTCATGTTTTAAGTTATGATTATTGGGATTACATTTCACTACTATGATTATAGCATCCCGCCTTTTTATCACATAAACATTCATTACATTTTACAAAACCGAGGATCTTTAAGGTTTAGTGTCTTGGAAACCAGGAACATAAAACCTGAAAAGAACAAAAACACTCTTCTTAAACACCTGAAAGGCTTCACCTTAAGTTCATCCTAGGTTCATTACTACATCTCATAACCTGGGGACATACATCAAAAGAAAGGATGAGCAGAAGGCCCAGAAAGGGAAACAAGTGAAACATTTTACATATGAACTTGAGATACATCAATAAAGTCATAAAAAGAACTTTAAGGCATGAAAATGAAATCATGAGGCATATCATAATAAAAATAAAACTTTTTCATAACTTGAAGATGTGGCTACATCATTTAACATAGAAAATCATGAACATATCACCAAGGTCCATCCCCAAGGTGTCATTTGAAAATTACCATGGTTATTCACCAAGGTATCGTGAAAATTGTAATCTCTAGTGGTTACATCATTACCCAATGCATTGGAGCGCTATCAGGGCGCACCCTTAAATTTGCCTTTATTATCATGTGAGCCACATATATCATCATAAAAAATTTCATAAATAACCCATATAGCATAAAATAAATTGGTTTCATTTCATAATCATAACGTTTTTAAAAACTGTTTTAAAGACATGATCGTTACGTCACTTTAAAACCAACAGAAATGGAAGGTGGGTCTCATGTATGTAAATACCATAATTTAAAATAGAACATTTTGGTATATATGTGAATTCACCTTTATAAGAAAGAGCTTTGAGTATTCACTTAATAATATAATATAACTTTATAAAAAGAGAGAGACATTTTGAGACGGAAATTCTCAAGCATAACGGCTATGTTACGAGGTTTTAGAAGACATTAAAAAGAGAGGGAAAATGGGTAAAACATTAATAAATGACCCATAAAATAGTAGATGAACAGAATAAGAAGGATACATGATCATGGTAATGAAATTTCAAGGACATGCCATTTGAAATGAAAAACATGGAAGGAAGACAAAAATTAGATTTCTCTTATGAAAGTTCGACAGCCTAACGGCGTTACTTAAACATCAAACAAAATGATTTGAAAAGATCAAATAGGGTCTCTAATCATGTGAACATAAGAGTTCAGTATGATAGATATAGAGATAATTCCCCAACATAATTAAAAAGGAACTTGAAAGACTAGACATGAAAGTGAAACTTTGAAAAAAATGAGAAGGGTGAAAGAATCCCCTAAAAATTCGGTAGCCTAACAGCGCCACTTAAAACTTCAAAATAATGAATTGAAGAGATAAAATGGGGTCTCTTATCATATTAAAATAAGAGTCCAGTATGATAGATATAGATATCATACCCCAACATAACAAAAAGGAACTTGAAAGAATTGACATGAAAGTAGAACTTCAAAACGAGAAGGGTGAAGAACCACTTAAAAATTCGGCAGCCTAATGGCGCCACTTAAAACATCAAAATACTGAATTGAAGAGATCAAATGGGGTCTATCATCATATGAACATAAAATATCAGTATGATAAATTTAGAGATCATACCTCAACATAATAAAAAAGAACTTGAAATACTTAAATGAAAATAGATCATGAAAAATGAGAAGGGAGAAAAATCTGTTACAAAAATTTCGGCAGCCTAACGGCGCCACTTAAAACATCATAAAACGAAATAATGAGAGTAGAAAGGGGACTCTCATTATATGAACATGAATAGGGAAGTAAGAGGATTATAAAAGAACATCCTCTAACATAAGAACATGGAGCATAAAAGAAATGACATAAAAGAGATCACTTGAAAAGAAAGAGAAAGATCGGATCCCTTACCTTAAAATATAACTCTTAAACCTCAAAGGTTGGGACCTTGAGGGCTTGGGGGCACCTTGGGAGGGCTCCATGGGAGGTAATGAGACCATAAATTCGTTGGGAATTAGTGGGGAGTCGAATGGATGAGAGGAGGGCTTGGAATTTATAGGGAAAGTGAGGGGACAAGGCATTAATAGCCAAAGGATACCTCACATGTGCTTTTCTCAAACCCATGTGCTCTCCCTTGGCATTTATCATGGAGTTAGGCCACATGGGGCCCCCAAAACAATAATTCATCACCCTTGGCCGGCCAACCCTTAAAATAAATCATGAAAGCATCATGACACAGCTATGATGTCATTAAACATACCGAAACCCTAAAACTGCATTTTTACTATTCACTAAAAATTCAACTTTCTCAGAAAGATCCCAAAATTTCACCATAATCAAATATCAACGCTCCGATTACAAATATGAACTCCATTTTATAAAAATAATTTTCTAAATAATTTTAATTTAATTTTTAAATAAAAACACTATTCACCGAAAATTCGTTTTTTCAAAAAAACCCCCAAAAATTACCATAGCATAATATCGGTGCTCTGAGTTCAAAAATGAAATCTGTTTTATAAAAATAATTTTCTAAATAATTTTAATTAAATTTTTAATTAAAAACACTATTCACCCGAAAAAACTAATACTTGAATAATAATTTATGAAACCATTATTTAACCATTTTGTTGAATCACATTACTTAATCAAGGTGCCTAGATTATTTTAAAACTTTCTTTAAGTTAGATTACTAATCCATTTGGTCATATTAGTAATCCTAATCATAAAATCACTATTCATAATTTACTATTCATCAAAAATCAAGTTGATCTTATTAGACTCCAAATTTCGTACTGAACATAATTGTAGAAGACCATTTTTTGAAAATCATTAAACATTTTTAATTATTTAAGGTTTACACAACCATTTTTAAAATATCATTTTTCTACAATTCATCAAAAATATGCATACTATATTTATCCGGTCATTTCAAAATTCATAAACTTCATCATAAGAAGAAATCCCAATTTTTATTTAAAACAAGGATTACACAAGGCAGTTACGGTCTTGTTGCATAGCCCCTTATAATACCAGCATAGGACCTAAGAGTAAGGTGTGCTAGGGTGATAGAATCTTGGGGCGGCTCGGTCAACATTGCCCGAGTAGTAATTTCTATCAGTTTGAACTTCTCGCGAAGGCGATTCCGTTTTAGCTTCACATGATGAAGTTCGGCTTGGATTTGATCCAGAGCAAAGCCCAATGGTGCTACCTCCTTCCCAAGCTCTGTTAGATGGGATTCGATTGGTCCAAGACTACTAAGTGAGGCCATCAAATCTTCTTTCTATAATAATTAACCAATATTACTTGTATTTATAGACAATAATCAAAACATTTTGTTCACAGTGGTCATATTGACCAATGGTCATATAACAATCAAAACCCAATGGTCTCATTTTAATTATAATCATGTTTATCAAATAAAACATTTTTGTTGAGTATAAAAATAAAATAAAATAACACATGAAATTAGGAAACAAGATTTATTCAAAATTTCGGGCCGTTACAATCTTCCCCCCTTAAGAAATTGCATCCTCGCAATTTTTTTAAAATTGGGTTTTGAAATTTCATTGAAAGTCCCACATCGGAAAAAGAGTCAGTAACCTATTACTTTAAAAGAAATAAAAGGGAGTACAAAGGCCACCCGAGTTTACTCATACTAGGATTCTGTGTAGGAAACATGGACATGGAGGAGAAAACAAAGGGTCGCGTTCTGAGGGAGAGTGATAGAGAACATGATTAGGAGAAAGTTAACCATAAGAAAATCCCAAACTTATGATGTGTGTAAGAGGTCTTTGATTAACTTGTTGGAAACGTAAACCAACAACGTTTTTGTTTTATGTTCCTTTTAATAACTTTGAGGAATTCATTTACAACATAGAACAAAAACATACGGAAATATATCTACCTTCATGTAGAGTTTCATACTTTAATAAGTTTCTACCAAAAATAATCTTTTCCTTAAACGATGAGCATTCAAAACTACTTGGTCTCATCAAAACACAAGAATCATCTTCAAGAGAATCTCATAATCCACAAAAGATCAACTATCTATTTCTTCTATCTTTAAACATTATCCCAAAAACCGAAAGGGTAAGGTAAAACAACTCTTCAAAAATAAAGAATCCCATTGGAATGGAAACTACTTTTAAATCTTCAAAGTTCCATGGTACTACCCAAAGTTCATCATAGTCCATTCTATAAATAACGGTCCTTAAAAATCCTCAAAATAAACCAAACTAAGATTGAAACTCAAATACAACAAGGATTTGATAACATAGTCTTCCAAAATAAACTTCATTGTTCATCTCCAAACAACATCAACCACTCCTAACATCTTATAACAAAAGTATCTAATCTAAACATATTTAACCCAAGATAGGTTAATCATTCCCAAAAGTAACCTAAATTACTATAAATCCACCTTAAATTCATCGATTCTTCAAATATAAATCAACCATACTCCTCAATGAAAATATCGTTGTAATCTATTTACCTCGATCATATAGGGTCCCCAAAATAGTGAATGTATTCCAAAATAAAAATCATATTTTAATCCCCTAATCATCTCTGTCATATTAATATGGAAATTGTAGCATTTCCTATCACATTGGTTGTTGAGACATGTTCTTCCATTTCCCGAAATTAACTAAGAAAAGAAACTATAATTAGGGGCTTAAATACTTAGCCAATAATCATGAAAAGAAACTTAAAGCATATAAGGATAACATGTAGTTGAAAAGTATACCGTAACTTTTGATCCCCTAGGTTCCCATATAGGTTATCCATGATCATATATTTTTATGTGAATCATCATTTTATTTTATCTTTGTTCCTTTAACAATGGTTCATACTAAGCTTATGAATTTACCAAAGCATATCCCGCGGGAGTGTCGTAACCAAGAGTGCAGCAAAGCCCGTTGTCGTGTACCAGTTCCCGTTCGAGTCTAGCTCAAAGCGGTGTTTTCGGGTTTTACCCCTATGTACATCTGTTCCAGAGCCACCTCTACCTACTCGTATCCAGACAGGGATGTATTTTCTTGGCAACCCCTTACTCAATACTCACCAAAATACCAGTAATATTTCCTATATTTTAACTTTTCTATAGGATTCTTCCTAAAGTTTTCAAATCCTAATTTCCACAAATAACTAAACCATACTTTGATACCAACTATAGCATCCCACCTTTTTATCACATAAACATTCATTACATTTTACAAAACCGAGGATCTTTAAGGTTTAGTGTCTTGGAAACCAGGAACATAAAACATGAAAAGAACAAAAACACTCTTCTTAAACACTTGAAAGGCTTCTCCTTAAGTTCATCCTAGGTTCATTACTGCATCTCATAACCTGGGGACATACATCAAAAGAAAGGATGAGCAGAAGGCCCAGAAAGGGAAATAAGTGAAACATTATACATATGAACTTGAGATACATCAATAAAGTCATAAAAAGAACTTTAAGGCATGAAAATGAAATCATGAGGCATATCATAATAAAAATAAAACTTTTTCATAAATTGAAGATGTGGCTACATCATTTAACATAGACAATCATGAACATATCACCAAGGTCCATCCCCAAGGTGTCATTTGAAAATTACCAAGGTTATTCACCAAGGTATCGTGATAATTGTAATCTCTAGTGGTTACATCATTACCCAATGCATTGGAGCGCTATCAGGGCGCACCCTTAAATTTGCCTTTATTATCATGTGATCCACATATATAATCATCAAACATTTCATAAATAACCCATATAGCATAAAATAAACGGGTTTCATTTCATAATCATAACGTTTTTAAAAACTGTTTTAAAGACATGATCTTTACGTCACTTTAAAACCCACAGAAATGGAAGGTGGGTCTCATGTATGTAAATCCCATAATTTAAAATAGAACATTTTGGTATATATGTGAATACACATTTAGAAGAAAGAGCTTTGAGTATTCACTTAATAATATAAAAGAACTTTATAAAAAGAGAGAGACATTTTGAGACGAAAATTCTGCAGCATAACGGCTATGTTACGAGGTTTTAGAAGACATTAAAAAGAGAGGGAAAATGGGTCAAACATTCATAAATGACCCATAAAACAGTAGATGGACAGAATTAGAAGGATACATGATCATGGTAATGAAATTTCAAGGACATGCCATTTGAAATGAAAAACATGGAAGGAAGACAAAAATTAGATTTCTCGTATGAAAGTTCGACAGCCTAACGGCGTTACATAAACTTCAAACAAAATGATTTGTAAAGATCAAATAGGGTCTCTCATCATGTGAACATAAGAGTTCAGTATGATAGATATATAGATAATTCCCCAACATAATTAAAAAGGAACTTGTAAGACTAGTCATGAAAGGGAAACTTTGTAAAGAATGAGAAGGGTGAAAAAATCCCCTAAAAATTCGGCAGCCTAACGGTGCCACTTAAAACTTCAAAATACTGAATTGAAGAGATCAAATGGGGTCTCTTATCATATTAACATAAGAGTCCATTGTGATAGATATAGAGATCATAACCCAACATAACAAAAAGGAACTTGAAAGAATTGACATGAAAGTAGAACATCAAAACGAGAAGGGTGAAAAACCACTTAAAAATTCGGCAGCCTAACGGCGCCACTTAAAACTTCAAAATAGTGAATTGAAGAGATAAAATGGGGTCTCTCATAATATGAATATAAAATATCAGTATGATAAATTTATAGATCATACACAAACATAATAAAAAGGAACTTGAAATACTTAAATGAAAATAGATCTTGAAAAATGAGAAGGGAGAAAAATCTGTTACAAAAATTTCGGCAGCCTAACGGCGCCACTTAAAACATCATAAAACGAAATAATGAGAGTAGAAAGGGGACTCTCATTATATGAACATGAAAAGGTCAGTAAGAGGAGTATAAAAGAACATCCTCTAACATAAGAACATGGAGCATAAAAGAAATGACATAAAAGAGATCACTTGAAAAGGAAGAGAAAGATCGGATCCCTTACCTTAAAATGTAACTCTTAAACCTCAAAGGTTGGGACTTTGAGGGCTTGGGGGAACCTTGGGAGGGCTCCTTGGGAGGTAATGAGACCATAAATTCGTTGGGAATGAGTGGGGAGTCGAATGTACGAGATTAGGGCTTGGTATTTATAGGGAAAGTGAGGGGACAAGGAATTAATGGCCAAAGGACACCTCACATGTGCTTTTCTCAAACCCATGTGCTCTCCCTTGGCATTTATCATGGAGTTAGGCCACATGGGGCCCCCAAAACAATAATTCATCACCCTTGGCCGGCCAACCCATAAAATAACTCATGACATCATCATGACACAGCTATGATGTCATTAAACATACCGAAACCCTAAAACTGCATTTTTACTATTCACTGAAAATTCAACATTTTCAGAAAGATCCCAAAATTTCACCATAATCAAATATCAACGCTCTGATTACAAATATGAACTCCATTTTATAAAAATAGTTTTCTAAATTTTTTTAATTTAATTTTTAAATAAAAACATATTCACCGAAAATTCGTTTTTTCAGAAAAAACCCCAAAAATTACCATAGCATAATATCGGTGCTCTGAGTTCAAAAATGAAATCTGTTTTATAAAAATAATTTTCTAAATAATTTTAATTAAATTTTTATTTAAAAAACACTATTCATCCGAAAAAACTAATACTTGAATAATAATTTATGAAACCATTATTTAACCATTTTATTGAATCACATTACTTAATCAAGGTGCCTAGATTATTTTAAAACTTTCTTTAAGTTAGATTACTAATCCATTTGGTCATATTACTAATCCTAATCATAAAATCACTATTCAAAATTTACTATTCATCAAAAATCAAGTTGATCTTATTAGACTCCAAATTTCATACTGAACATAATTGTAGAAGACCATTTTTTGAAAATCATTACACATTTTTAATTATTTAAGGTTTACACAACAATTTTTAAAATATCCTTTTTCTAAAATTCATCAAAAATATGCATACTATATTTATCCGGTCATTTCAAAATTCATAAACTTCATCATAAGAAGAAATCCCAATTTTTATTTAAAACAAGGATTACACAAGGCAGTTACGGTCTTGTTGCATAGCCCCTTATAATACCAGCATAGGACCTAAGAGTAAGGTGTGCTAGGGTGATAGAATCTTGGGGCGGCTCGGTCAACATTGCCCGAGAAGTAATTTCTATCAGTTTGAACTTCTCGTGAAGGCGATTCCGTTCTAGCTTCACATGATGAAGTTCGGCTTGGATTTGATCCAGAGCAAAGCCCAATGGTGCTACCTCCTTCCCAATCTCTGTTAGATGGGCTTCGATCGGTCCAAGACTACTAGGTGAGGCCATCGAATCTTATTTCTATAATAATTAACCAATATTACTTATATTTAGAGACAATAATCAAAACATTTTGTTCACAATGGTCATATTGACCGATGGTCATATAACAATCAAAACCCAATGGTCTCATTTTAATTATAATCATGTTTATCAAATAAAACATTTTTGTTGAGTATAAAAATAAAATAAAATAACACATGAAATTAGGAAACAAGATTTATTCAAAATTTCGGGCCGTTACAATGATTTATCCCATATTATGATATTATGATCTCTTTTGCAGGTTATGATTTCCAAAATGTTATGTTCTTATGAATATGATGTGATTGATATTTCTTTTTTTTACCCTTACTGAGCATTTGAGCTCACCCTTTTATGTTTTCTTTTCCCCAGGATATAAAGAAAGATTTAGGTAATAAAAAAGATCTTTATGGGAGATGTTGAAGATCTTTCACCACGATTAGAAGATTATATTCTGAGTGTCCAAAGACACTAAACTATTATGGTACTTATGTGTGTGTTTTTGTTATGTTCTAAGTATTCCTCAAAAGTAATGTAATATCCATGTACATTAAGCTTAGGGTCTCTAAATTTATTCTTTTCATGTTGTGAAAATGCAATAATTTCATACGAGGAAGTGTTGACTACTGCCCCCTCAAGTGATGTGACTGGTACATGAAATACATGGAATTTATAATGAATGAAATTAATGAACTTATGTGACCTATATAACATATATATTATACATTAATTATAATATATATATATCATTTATTTTTAATTCCATTAATATGACAAAAAAATTGAAAGTAGCGTTCATGCGTACGTACGGCCTACCGTCTCCATGAACGGTGCTTTTCGTTTTTTATCTCCAAATAATATGAAATAGTATAAAATAAATATGTACTGTATATATATGATATTTTAATCATTAATACTATTCTGGAAATTATTTACTTATAACTACATGGGCAATCATTTTTCAAACAAGTTCATTTTTGACTCATGTACCAAACATCGACAAAAACGTCTGATATGAACTATCATTTTTAAACAATTATTATAACATTATAATATGTGATATGAACTGAATAATAATATTTGAAGGAGGACCTTAGGCAACTATAAATTGACCAAAGTTTATTTTTCAGTAATATAACGAAACGAACAAGACAAGTCAGACTTGAGGTAAGGGATCCTACTCCTCTCTTTCTTTTTAGGTACACACTCTTTTATGTCATTTCTTTTAAACTCATATTTATTATGTTTGGGGATGTTATTTAATATTCCTAATACTGTAATTTTTATGTTAATATTATGAGAGACCCTATTTGATCTCATAAATCCATTTTTGGATGTTTTAAGTGGCGCCATTAGGCTGCCGAGTTTCCGTAAGGGATTTTTCATCTCACTTTTATTCCCGTGACATTTATGCTACATTTACCACTATTTACGTTGAGTGGTGTATGTACTACCCATTCTTATACACTTTGTGTAGTATAATTTCATTTATGGGTATTTACATATTCATTGTATGACCCTTCTTCCATGGGGTGTATGTTTCGAATGTTACCCAACTTGGTAAGGGGACCTTTCACCCTCCATTTTTTAAAAGACATCTTTTGTTATGTCTTTTAATTAACATAATATTATGTTGGGATATTTTCTTCTATATCCTTATTGATTTAAATTTTATGTCCAAGTTATGATATACCCTTTTTATCTCTCATCAACTCTGTTTCTAAATTTTGAAGTGACGTTGTTAGGCTGTCGAATTTTTGCAAGGGATCTTCTTAACCCAATTTTGATTCTTTGGGATAAACTTGTACTCATTGAATATGTAGTTATATGAATATGTGTGAATGTCCTCTTATTTTTTTACACTTAATATCCACTTATATTTGGTTTATTCTTTTGTCATTGAAAATTATTTAATTGATTTATCCTTAATCCAAGGATACCGTCTTTGTAAGGGACATCGTCTCAATCTCCATTCATTGAGGAATATTTTGTTTTATACAAAAATAACTTTTATATGGTGTATAAAACCCTTTGAATTTTTGTTTATTCAAAAGGAATATTTTTTTACGAAGCATTTTACTAAATGACAAAAGGGAATGTTTTTGTCGTACGAATGCGACGACAACGACTTCTCTGCCGCCGTGACCATTATTTGAGTTTCGACTTCCTCTACAAGCCATATTTTTTTTAATTGAAAAATAAATACCATGTTTTACTTTTATTTTATTGAAAATGGTTTCCATAATGTTTTTATATAAATTTGTTGTATTGATATCTTGTGATTGAAAAGTGGAAATGTTATGTTTCCTATATGCATGTTTTATGTGATACGATTATGTTATGGTTCATGGGAATTATTATGAAGATAGGTGGCTCCATGATAAACTAAGGGCGGGTGAGCCCGATATAGCTCTCCAATGAATTGGGTAACGCTAAGGGGTTAAACGTTATTGTTTCTCCAAAGAGATTTAGGGAATATACTGTGATGGGTATTCCAAACGTAACCAAGAGGGTTACACCCTATGTAAGATTGCTATGAATGCCTCAAGTTACCTTTATGTCTTATGATTTCTATGATTTATTCATGATTTTTTGAGGTATGTTAAAGTGCTTATGTTTTATGGGTAAAGTATGATTTCATTCTTATTTATACATGTACTCATGTTTCCTTTCCATATTTTTATATCCCTTACTGAGCTTTTTATGCTCATCCTATGTTCTTGAAATGTTTTTCACAGGTCAAGGGAAGGGTATATGATATGATGATAGTGTAAAGGAAGTGTCAAGAAAGAATCTATGTTTTATTTTAAATATGTTTCCGTTTATGGGAAAAATGAATACTATATTTTATGTAACCACTTTGTTTAAATGTGGAATGTAATGCATATTTTATGATCTAATTCTCTAAAAATCTAAACCTGAAAAGATCCTCAATGTTTAATCTTGTAATAACTCAATATTAAGTAAGGTCTAAGGCTGGGGCCTTATAAGTGGTGTGTAATTTTTGTAATAATATGTGTACTAATAAAGGAATGTTAATCCATATGTGGAAATGTTTGGGGAGGGGACGAGTTAACATTTATAGATACCTCAACCTCTCATTAAAATACATTTTTTGATTTTTTTGGTCCTTTTTTTATTATATATAACATTGTTACAATTTTTTCATTTTCTGATGTACGTAAATTTTAACAATGTAATTTTTTATGCCTAAAAATAAAATAAAATATATTAAATTATTTGGAACTAAAAATATTAAATATAAAATACTTTTTATTTGATACAATTTTCCAATGTTTGAATAATTAGTTCTAAAATAATAAATGTCTAACTCATTAAAAATTGTTCTTGGAAAAAATATAACATAAATTTTAAAATGTGAAATATTTGATTGTAAATTAAAAAATATATATTTGAATTATTATTTTTCTTATAAATTATAAATTTGGTCTAGAAAATGGATTTATAAAATAATAATTCATTATTATATCCAGATAATATTATAAAAATCATGATATTTGTAAAAATGATATTTTATACTCTTCATCTTAAAATTGAACTTTTTGAGAAAATCCAAAATAGATAATGCTATGATAATATTGGTTTTCAGAATCAAAATACGAATTTAATTAATTGAAAATAAATTTATTAACATTATGAATTTATCATTCAAAAGGATTCAAAATTTATTATGATAAAAATTTATTTTCCAAATAGATATTTTCAAATATTAATTGTTCTTAATCATAATTGAAATCAATTTCCAATTAAATTTTTGATATTAAATTATTTATATAAACAAGATATCTAACCATACTTTCCCAAAAATATATATTTTCGTGAAATTAAAATCCATACAAGAATAAAAAAACATTTTATAAAGAAGTAGATTTTTTATTTTCAAATGGTCTTAATTAATGTTGACTAAATATATTAAATTTATATAGTGATTAGTTGTCAAATGATACATTTACTAATTTTTTTACATTTATTAGAAAAAGGTTTTAACTCTATTATTAAAAACCAATTCAACAACTAGTTTACCATGGTTATATTTATCTTGATAAAAAATTTCATTTGGGTACATTACTATGTGTGAAGTCACAATTTAATATAATAATTTTTTATGAGGAACATTAAGTACACTTGTTGGTCATTCAATTTTAACTCCATAATTTATTCCCCATGAAATTATAATAATTGAATAAAACAAATGAGATTTTTTTTCTATCATTGAATCATCATGTTACTATATTACTTCCATAAACATATGATTTTTCTATATAATATTGACTAGTTGGGTGGTCTGGTTTTTAAGTACATTATCTATTCAATCCATGATCTCCATTGGTTGTTCCTCATATTTGATATCATGATGTTGAATCATTTGATTAATGATTTTTAAATATAGATGGTTTTTTATGTAATTACATATTAGGGATACAAATAATATATCATGTTCTTAGGTGAGGTCTATTTAGAGTTTTATGGAATAAGATAAAACCTAAATTTGGTCAAGGGTCATGAAGGGACGGATATACCTAGTTCTTAGATTCCCATTCTTCTAAAATATCATAATCATAATTAAAGGAGATATATAATAAAACATCTTATGAAAAAAATAAACAAATATACCTAGTATATGATTATCATTATAACACCTATTTAGACTTTGAGATAATTTTATATACCACCAAATAAATTAACGATCCTTTATCATTTTCTGGATAAGGTATTGTCCTATTAATTTACTAACTCTGATATCATCCTAGCATGTTAGAGTTCTATATTTATCCCCAAAAAATCCACAAATTTTTATAATTATATTCTTGAATTTAATGTATTTTCATAATAAAAATCTACCTGCATAAGGTTTTGGTCCAATAAATCAAGGAAATAAATTGAATAGCATAGCAATATATCATCAAGAGTTTTAATGGTTCTTTTAAGATGGTTATCTGTGTGTGGGTGATAAATTGTCTTAATTCTATGATATGAACCTATTTATTTTTGATGTATTCTAAATAATCAAGAGTTAATCCTTAGAAATAAATAAAATAAAATATAGTGTAATAATCAATTTATCTTTGTGAATAACCTAATAACTATATATGGGAATTGGTTAACTATGTAATATTTTTTTATTAAAATAAAATACACTAACTTCAGAAGTAAATCAACTACTACCCAAATAGACTTACAAACATTATATGTATCAAAGATGCCTCCAACGAAATCCATGGTTGTGTTTTTACAATTCTATGTTTTTAGAAATAATTTTTTCATCATTCCCTTACTCTTATATTGTTAAAAAATTACATACCCACATAAAAATCATCGATAAATGTGTCATTAAATCTCCCATAATATGTTACCCTAAAATAAGGCTTCCTTTATATCTCTATTCATATTTGTTCTTCCTTGGATAATATAGATGTATGTTCAATATGAATCAACCAAAAAATCTACATTTATTCATAGTTTTCATGGGATATATATTGACGTACAAGATCATATACCACCGTCTTTATCAATGTTGAACTCAATAGTATTCACTACTATTTCAGGTTTCTCAATATCATCTATTTGGGACCCATTGAGCTTCTTATGGATTTATGGTTTGTTATTAATTTTGAAAATATTTGATTTCTCACCTACCCATGTGACTTTAGAATTCAAACATTTTAAATAAAGAATTATTGAGTCTTTTTCGACCCTCGTCATTGATAATGTAAAATGACCTTTCATTCTCAGATGATCTTCCACCTTGTTTTCCACCATCCATTTGAAATTTATTATTAAGTAAATATATTTTATCAATTACAATCAAATCCTTGGGAAATTTTCATATCTTTATGAATGAATATATATATAGCATGATATTATGGTTAGTATATATATTATACTTCTCACCATTTAGATAATTTTACCAAATATTTAAATCAATGCTCATAGTAACAAACTAAAACTCATGTGTTGAGTAATTATAACAATGATATTATCATTTTTGGGGGGAATATAAAATAATATTATCATATTAATTTTGGATACACCAGAAACCCTTTAATTAAATATCATTATATACTGCATACCCTTATCTACCCGTTGGAAAAGTAAGAAAATATATGGTGGCCAATCTCAACTAGGCTCTAGAAAATGTTCCCTAAAATCATTAATCAAGAGTAAATTTTCTTCCATCCATGTTAATTTGTATATTGTATTTGAAAATCAAGGGGAATTTCTAAAAAATCATTGATAGTATTCATATAATCTTAGAAAAATATGATTTCATTCATAGTGGTTTCTCTTCTCTATTTTTCAATCACTTTCTCATTCGATGTATTAACATATATTTTTTTAATTTAAATTTCATGACATAATAAGGATACTTTTAGAAATATAATTCAAACTTTTTTAACATGTATTATCATTTATCGTTTTGTAGGGTACATAAGAAAATCATCCAATACACTTCATGTTATACATTCTAATTTGAATATATTAAAATAAAATTAACAAATTCTACCACAAATATTTGAAGTAAATCTATAAATACAATATTAATCATAGAAATGATTATATTAGGGTAATTTGTATGTATGAATGTAATCAAAATTAATTAAATGTGTTTACATCCTTGGTAGAATTTTGACTTGGGAATGTCAACCCATCTTACTATTGTTTAATGATTTCCAAATAGATGGACAATCTTTTTGAAATATTGACATCCTTATAGATGGTCTATGATAAAATCTATATAGGTTAAAGGATAATTTTTGGTGATGATTATATTGATATCTTCAAGATAGTAAATGAATAGATTCATTATTCCATCATTCTTCTTAATAAAGAGAATGAGTTCACCCCCTGAAAAGTACTCAGGCATATTAAATCCATACACATATCTTCATGGGGATTCTTCTTTGCTTCCTCTAACACAATTACATAAGTTATATAAACATTATATAATATCTACATAGCACCATGAATTAGTCTACGTTAAAACTAAACCTCATAATTAGGTTGGGGTCCATAATATTATTTTGGGATTCCATTTACATTTTCTCGAATAATAGGCATAAATCTAAGGATCAGTTATTTCCTAACTATTTGATTTAAAAACACCTCATTATCATGTAAAAATACACATATAATGGATTTTTTTTCATATAATGTTCTTATTCATACATGCACAAATAGTTGTTTCCAAGATTATTTAGGATATCAAATTCCTCTACTTTGTCATGAAAATTTATATATTATATATAACAAGAAATCCAATCCAATCCTAAAATAAAATCAAATCAAACCATATAACGAATTAAAATATTTAAAGGAATAACATTTTAAAAATATTATAATGTAGTAGATGGTTATATAAAATATTAAATTATCACAACATTATTAGTTTTCTTAATTTATTCAGAGTATAATTTTTGGGTTGGTGATTTAACACCTTTATCATTTGATCTAGATAGAAGGTATTTATTATAAATAGACTCAAATAAACCATTAATAATACTAGAGTGGATGAAAATTATATATTTTACCTCTTCATTATCTTGTTTTACACAAATAGTAGTGGTTTAAAAGTCCCTACCTTGGGCTACGAGGTATCTGAGGACTATCATCCTCCTTATCCCTCAGGTTGGGGAATTAATTTTATTACCACCCAAAATCCATGTACATGAATCATTAAATACTATGTGGTGTATTTTTTTGTCTTTTTTCTGTTATATTTCATTGATCATAATTTTTATCGCCCTTTTGAATTAAAAAGTTTCATATAAAATTCATCTAAATATAAAAAAACTGTAATTATATTATAGAAATTATTTTGGTTCTTCATATTCCATTTTTTGGAAAGTATAAATTTTGAATTTATTTCCATGTAAAAATTATAATTCAAGTTTCCATGAAACTATATCATCATTTTCCACTCTCTAAATTAATGGGATTACTAATATTCATTTTCAACATTAATTTCATATCAATAAATCTTTTTATATCATGAAAAATATAATATAGCTATTTTTCATCAAGATTTTACTTTTGGCCACTATTAAACGAAACCATATTTCATTATGTATTAATAAAAAACAAAATCATACCTCATGATCCTAATGAATTTTTCATCATAGATAACAGTGGATTCATCCTTATTTTGTTTGACCCATTTAAAATCAACCTCCATTTCATGAGAAATGTAAAGGGAAAAAATTTAGTGATGAAAATTTTCAGGAACATCCTCCATTTATAGAGTATAAATCCTCTGTTTTTGTCATATTCATAATGAGTGTTATAAAATGGTAATACTCGCTATCCAAATGAAATATAGAGAATATATAATTGAAATTTCTTGAAAAATATATAATAAAGAATATCTTCTCTATATTATTGACTCATTTATTGGAAAATAGTCGTTTCAAGACCCACTATAAGAGGGTCAACATTTATAGATGGCTGAATTGATAGAATTCTGATCCATAATTTTTGAATTTAGGAGATCAATTTGGTTTAAAATAATTTTTATAATTTGTATAGTTGAGTGATAATTTCAACATACTTTTTACTATTATACCAATCCCATTTAGTTATTCATTTGGACAATCACCTCCTTTCCCATCACACCCAATGTTTTCTGTGTTTATAATTAACCAATCCATTAAAATAAACTAATGAATGTTATTTAATGGTATACAAAATTAGAAAATAATATAAAAATAAAGAATATTAAAAAAAAGAAATAAATCCTAAATTTCAAATGTACCCTGAGTAAAAAATTTTAACACTTCAATCTAAGTTATTCATTTATAATTTAATATGATTTAATCTAATAATGAAATAAAACTTTACTCAAATCATTCCAAATGGTAAAAAAATAGATTGTGAATCAATATAAAATATCTCTTAAATGTTTCAGACTAGGTGTTTAGTTTGGCGTATTTATCATGACCCTAGTGAAGATTAATTTTACACCCAACATTCCATTCCAGGGTTATTACACTTTTAGATGTCAATGCGAAATATTGTATATACCTGTTTAAATATTTATTGGGGTTTAATTCCTAGGAGATGAAAAAATCTCAACATTATAGTATTACATGATGTTATCATATACACAGACTTATCCCTATAATTTTTATGAATCATATCAAATCCAAATTATCAAAAATAACTAAATTAAACTCAAAATTAATAAATTATTCTATGACATACACAATGATTCCTAATATCTATAGACGTTGTTATATTTGAAAAAAAATTCATTACACATTGAATTTGATTTGAATTAATTGAACCCAAACATTACAGACATACATATTAAATTATATGACATGATATTCATTTTATCAAATAATTAACCAGATCCCAGAATCCAATGCATTAACTTATTTTGAGAATAACGATATGAGAAAATATTTGTAACATTTAAAAATATTCAAATCACACAAGGACCCCTTTTATGAATCTAGAAGATTATACATGTCATTATAACATGGAGGAATGGAAAACACATGTTTTGGGGGAGATCAAATTCCAAATAAAGGAAAAAATATTAAATTTTTAATATGGGTTATATCAATAAAATATTATAATATTATCCATGGGGGAAATATCTTATTGAAATAGATATATACTAGAACGATCTTACTATGTGATTAAAAATTCTCTAAAAACATCCATACAAGAAGATAGATGAATTTTCATTTAAAAAAGAGGAACCACAGATCATAAATAACGTATTATGAAGAAATTTCCCAAAATATAAATTATATGAAATCATACCATTTTCTACAGGACTAATAGAAAATGAATCCATGGAAAATATTGTGACCATATCTCTCTAAAATCATGACCACATAAGATTCACACGAAAAAATATATTTGAAATCATTACTACAAAATCATAATGTTAAAAAAAGATATAAAATTCATTTTACACACAACATCCATATGAACAATGTTATCGATAATCATTTAGCCATATCAAACATGTGAAAAAACAAATTCACAGTCATTTACACATAATCAAATTGTGAAAAATGTGGTCTACAATGATTTTCACAAAAATAATATCATTGTTTGATGATATATAAAATAATAACCAAATAATTGTCAAATGATATAGTAACATGCATATCAACATTGAAAAATATGATATCAATTATTGAATATATCATGAAATCCAATTTAATTAAAATTTTCTCTATATCATTTCAAAATGATATCACATAGTGTGATTTCAAAAGTTCACCATTTTATAAAAAAATATCATTCTAAAAGGATTATTTCATTAATATATATATATATATATATTCACAAAAATAAATTAATTGGTGTTAAATCCTTTGATGTCAAAGTGGAAACTAGAATCCAAACGTAGAACACTCTAAAGATAACATTTGTTTTGTTATAAAGATAAGAGAATAATATGCACTTTTGAACATTAATTTTTGGGGAGTTGAAATAAATCCCTATTAAAATAATATTTAAAAGTAATATTTCCATAATTGATCCTTTAAAATAAATAATTTTTTAAATAATATATTTAGAGTGGAAAATAAAATGTATGATCAGGAAATGAAAAACATTTTCAACATTTTAATAGAAAAATATCTTCACTAAAACCCATGTCATGAAAACGACGATAAATATTCCATTTGAAAAGATAATGTAAATTTTAAGACCACTATAAATAAGAAATATTAATATTTCTAAATAATAATGTAATATTATGGTTTAAAGTGTAAATACCTGGAAATTCCATGTAATGTTTTTTAATTATATGGAATATTGCGAGTCCGCAAAAATTGATGGCGTGTGATTACGATGCCCAGTGTTCCAGGAATAAATTTCTGCACTTTTTTCAGGTAGGTTCAATAAACATGCAAGCGAGTTTTGATAACATTTGATTTAGTGCTTGAAATTGAAATCGGAGGACACCATTGAACTTGCAGCGCCGATATTCACTTAATGATCCATTCAACTCAACCGTAGTGGGTCGAGAGTGAAAGATGATTTCTGTGCTTTTTGTGAAAGAATTAAATAAATTAAAAATTTATAACATTTTTATTTAAGAAACCCCTCAACATGGGTTATAGTGGTGGGGACCACCTAAACCTAAACCTCCCATATGAATAATAAGAGTTGGGGACCACCTAAACTAACCCCCATTTTGAATTTAGATGTGGGGACCACCCGAACCCATTTACTGAGAGAACACCTCTCAACTCCTACAAATTTAATTATGGCAAGACAAATCCATTTAATTTGGCTAATTAAATGAGCATATTAGTGGTGCCAATGCAATACATTAATTGTGAGAACTTTTTAGTGCCAACTTAATTATATTTTGATAAACTAAATTTAATAAGTTGGAAACTTTTCATTTTGGGTGGAATTGGGAGAAAGGATTGGAAGGGGAGAGCTTTTGGAGGAATTATTCTTCTCCAATGAAGAACACATCTCCAACAAAGAATGATGACGTTCTACAAAAACTTCGACTCCTTCCATGGTACATCCTCCAACGTGGGACCGCTTCAACTTCAAAGAACTGACGTTCATTCTTCTCTTTGACATCAATGAGAAATCGAGGTACTGTGGATGTTAGAATTTTTTCCCTTACCCATTCTTGATATTCTTTGTGATTCATGAATTTTTTGAGCCGCATGCTACCATTCTAATGCGGATGGTGCGGGCCAAACAAACATGGCCCAACCCCTCCGACATTCATCATGAATGGAGTGTTCTTCACGATGGAAGAAGGCGAATTTGTGCCACATCGATGAATGAAGAGCAGTTGGCCGAACTAGCCACAAGCCAAGGCATGGCGCACGATCACATCATGCAGAGGGGATGGCCGACCATCCGGCCAGCTGTGGCAGACCGCCGCACCATGGCCGTCGCGCCGCACTGTGGCCGCTTCACCTGATCGTGGCCTCTGTACCGCCCCGCGCCACCCCACAGCCTCCGCGGTCCCCACGACCTCTATGGCACCTCGCGACCCTCATGACCATCGTGCCGCCCCTGGCCTCCACGACCATCACATCCTCTGTAGCCCCCTTGCGGTCTCTGCGGACCAGAGGCCTATGTGCGGCCTCTGTGGCCCCCCGCAGCCTCTGTGCCGCCCCGTGCGGACTCTATGGCCCCTCACGGCCTCCGCGCCACCACGTGCTCCCTCTGCGGCGCCTCGCGGCCTCCACGCTGCCTCGTGCCGCCTGGCGCCGAAACTGCACCGCTATGGCCGGGCCGCCAGTCTGAGCTCCCCAGCACAGGCCGGGCCACACCATGGGCCGGGCCGGACTAAGCGGGTCGGTCTGACTGGGTCGGACCGGTCCCGGACCAGTTTCGAACCTAGACGATCTTTTGGCAAAAATATTGGCACCGAGCATCCGTTTGAAGAACCGTCTATGACACTAGAAACCGTAGAGTGTGATGGTCCCTCTGGTATACCCACTGAAGATTTGGATAATGTTAGGGTACATTTGGGTTGGATCGAGAAAGAATCCAACCGGGCCCTTTGGAAAAAAAAGATAATAACTCACAGATCGGGCGTCTGATTGACGCACCGTCTGGTGCATTGAGACCCCAATGACATGGTGGACCTTCCGGATACTTATTCATGGGACTTCATGGTAATTGGTGTATCTAACATTGTCTTGAGGGGTGGATTCTACCGTAGACAAGCTAGCTTTGTGTCGGAACCCTGTAGTTGGCTGTGGCGATTTACTAGGATCCAATGTGTGTCTGACAACATACTAAAGATGTACTAGGTTCCAGTGTGGGTCTGACAACGTATTGGAGATGCACTAGGATCCTGTGTGGGTATGACGACATACTGGAGATGTACTAGTATCCTGTGTGGGTCTGAGGACGTACTAGAGATGTACTATTATCTTGTGTTGGTCTGACGACGTACTAGAGATGTACTAGTATCTTGTGTTGGTCTGACAACGTACTAGAGATGTACTAGGATCTTGTGTTAGTCTAACAAGGTAATAGAGATGTAATAAGATCATGTGTAGTTTTTATGACATACTGGATATGTACTAGGATCATGTGTAGGTATGAAGAAGTACTGGAGATATAGTAGGATCTTGCGTGGGTCTAACGATGTACTGAGGATGTACTTTGATCCTGTGTGGGTGTGACTATGTATTGGAGATGTAGTAGGATATTTTCTGGGTCTGAAGACGTACTGTGGATGTACTAGGTTCTTGTGTGGGTCTAACGACGTACTCGAGATGTATTAGGATCTTGTGTCGGTTTGACGACGTGCCATAGATGTACCAGGATCCTGTGTGGGTCTGACGATGTACTGGAGATGTACAAGGATCATATATGGGTCTGAGAAACTACTTGAGATGAAAAAGGATCCTTTGTGGTTCAGACAACGTACTAGAGATGTAGTAGGATCTGTGTGGGTCTGACGACATTCTGGAGATGTAATAGGATCCGGTGTTGGTCTGACAACGTACTAGAGATGTACTAGGATTCAGTGTGGGTCTGACAATGTACTGGTGCTATACTAGGATCACGTGTGGGTCGGATGACATACTAGAGATGTACTATGATGTTGTGTGGGTCTGACAACATACTAAAGATGTACTAGGATCCTGGGTGGGTCTGATGACGTACTGGAGATGAACTAGGATCATGCGTAGGTCTGACAACATACTGCAGATATACTCGGATCTTGTGTGGGTCTGATGATTTACTAGAGAGGTAATAGGATCATGTGTGGGTCGGACGACATACAAGAGATTTACTAGGATCCTGCGTGGGTCTGACGACATACTGGAGATGTAATAGGTTCTTGTGTGGGTCTCACGACGTACTGAAGATGTACTCGGATCTTGTGTGGTTCTGACGACGTAATAGAGTTGTACTAGGATCCTGTGTGGGTATGACGACGTACATGGGATGAACTAGGATCATGTGTGGGTATGACGACACACATGGGCTGTCTTAGGATCATGTGTGGGTTTTACGATGCACTGGAAATGTACTAGGATCTTGTGTGGGTCTGATGATGTACTTCGATCCACTATGCTTCTGATGATGATTTAGGATGCTTCGTGGGTCGTCCTCTTAATAGAGTAAGATGAATTAGATGATACATCTAATCATCTCTACTATTGTACCTAAAGATACTCCTGGTGTGAGCTGAGTTCGTACATGTGCGGTACTTTCCTTCATGGTAATACCTTGGTAGTATTCATCTATTTGGCGTACCTGTGTGGTACTTACCTTTGTCGTATTACTTCATTTATGGAAGAGTTGATATTTGTGCTTTTGTGTTGGACCATTTGTTTCCTCATAATTGAGATGGGTATACTTCATAACATAGGTATATGAATGTGAATATACCTAAGTAGGGTTTCCAGATGATTTAATGATTTATGGATTTTGTGAGACCTTGAGGGTCCATGTGTCCCTACTGAGAATAGTTATACTCAACCCTGCACCAGCACTGCCCACACCTTCTTATGTTTGGTGCAGATGACAGACAATTCTGATCGAGGCTGAGGGTACCAAGTATGGGTGGTGCCCATAGGTGGACCATACGGAATGTCAGTATGCAGAGGAGACGGCCGAACATGGAGTGCTGAGGAGGGGATCTATACCTAACCTTCAGGTAGGAACCTCAGAGGATGACCCATTATCTGTCTTTCTCTTTGTTCAGTTGTATTTTATTTTAGTTGTACTTGTACCTTTATTGTTGGTCTTGTATTCCAGACCCTCTTACATTAAGCACACTTTTTTCTATACAGTTTACTAGATTTTGTATCTTAATGTGTGCTTGGTTGAGTGTGTTTACAATATATAAAGGAAATGCCTTCACGTTTTTAGGGGATATGCCTTTTGGTGGCAGTCACCATCCTCTGGCATATGGAATGCGGGCTTGGTGTAGTCACCGAATGGGCCCCGAGGGACGGGTCGTGACAAATTGGTATCAGAGGAGTCGGGCCTACAGAATAACATTGGACTCCGGTCTTTTTAATGGAAATAGTGTTAAGTTAAGTGAGTGTGGTTATCAGTTTAGGGAATCTAGTGTTGGTGCAGTGGCTGACTTATCCATACATCAGAACCATGACTTCTAATATCAGAATCAGTTCATGAAAACACTGATTGCAAGTGTGTTTTAAATAGTTTTCATTGTGATCTATTTGTGTAAGATAACCAATTATAACTTCTTTACCGTGGAGTACAAGTTTCTTTTTAGGATTCCTCCACGTAGACATCCAGCTGGTGTTCTAGGTATATTATGAACCGGTAGCCCATCGAGCGATGAGGCCTCAGTACAAGGCCCACTTCCAGTAAAGGCACCAGCAGTACCATTACCTTTTGGGCCACCGATATCACCAGCTGCACTAGCATACGGTGCATGCTGACTAAGCATGTTTCACATGTTTTAGGAGTAGAGGCCTTTGAGGTTTCAATGGGAGACAGATTTCCACATAGCTGAGGGATGGCTGTAGGCGGTTGCTAGAGATTTCCACATAGTTTATAAACTAGTAGAGAAGATGGTTATCCTAGATACTAGTCATTTCTAGTGAGTGACCATGAGGATGGTCTTCTTGGTGATGAGGCGTTGGTACATGGACCATTGCCTAAGATGGTAACTTCGGGTGGGTTGTCAGGTATATCACTGCCCGTGGGTCAACATTTACAACATGCTGTATCGGTAGAGGACACATATAAGCTTAGTGCATTACGCGTGATTCAGCATCAGACACCCCTCTGGTTCTGAGGCGAGGCCAACACACAGGTAGCTGAGGACTGGCTTAAAGAGGTGGCTGATAGTTCTCTAGAGCTTCTATATCTTCAGTAGGATGACATGTTGGTAGCTGAGTATTCATCGAGGCATACCGATCCATCCTGGTACTCGACGAATACGATATGATTAGTGCTTCAGAGCTTAGACCCTTGAGTGAGGTGTCTTTAGGGACATTCGAGCTAGCACTATTCTTCAATGAATTCCTACATATGTTAGGGTGCTAGAGAGAACCTTTGTGGTTGAATATTCATTGGCTGAGAAGATTCATCTAGTGAATGTTAGTTGTGGGAATGTAGGAACCTAGAGCCAGTCTTAAAGACTTGGGTGTGTAAAAATGTTTTGAGAAGAAAAAGTGTTAGTGATAGTTGAATATGTAGGGTTGCAGATGCGGAAGCAGAGCTAGGGGAGCAGCATGAGGTGGTGTACATTTCAACATGATACAACCACCCCCATTGTGGTCCCTGCTAGGCTCAGGGAGCAGAAGGATAGGGGAAGAGAGTAGCTGCATGCGGTCAATGAGTGTGACCCAATGGATCTTTGAATGATTCAAGGTACGGTCTATGTCTACTACTAGCTGCCATATCAATAGACATAGGTACCAATCATTACTTCCTTCCAAAATTCTAATACAAGAACTATAGTTTCCGGTTAAATATTTGACATGACCATCATGTCTGGAGACACATTTGGGAGGAGACTCGATAATCAATCATATGCCGACAGTGTGATCGGACCCTGGAGGTGATAGTTTCGGTTGGAACCTATTGGTGGCAGCGTCGAGGCCTTACGATGTTAGTTTGGGTATGACTGGACATCCAAAATTCGTACTGATATTGACTATATTAGGAAAAAAGGTTTTGGTTTATTAATAAAGTTGGGATGAGGTTTTCCTCATTCGAGAAAAAATGAAACCCATGAAGCATATGATAAACTCTTGCATAGGAGGGTTCAGCTGATCACCCATGAGTCGGCCAGTCTCACCCTCGTGGCAAGAGAATTTTTGAGTTTTCTGTTCCCGATAGGAGTGGCTAGAGTTCCTCCAGGACTATGACTTTGAGATAGTCTATAATCCCAGGAAGGGGAATGTGGTAGCAGATGCACCCAACATGAGGAATGGCATGCAGCTGCTAAGTGAGGCTACAGAGCAGCTAGTCACATTGTGGATATCCTATGTGGATCGAGATGGAGAATCTTATCTTCAGTCCATGACAGTCACTCCCCCACTTCTTCAGTGATTCAGGGAGGTGCAATGTTGGGACACTGATTGTGAGGCTTGACATGTTCAGATATCCTCAAGGCAGCCACCTGATGGATTTTCTGAAGGTGGGTAGTCTGTCATCCTCTTCATAGGACGTACCATGGTACTAGTAGCTCTACAGGAGGAGGTATTGAGGGAGTCACATACGTCCCCTATAATGGTACATCCTAGAGTGGTGATGATGTATTAGGATCTCTGATGTCAGTACTGATGGCCCAGGATAATGGAAGTAGTGGCTGAGTTTGTATCATGAAGTCTCACTTGTCAGCAAGTGAAGACTACATAGAGTGGGAAGAACAGTTATGCCAAAACGATACAGAGACCTCTGAAGTTTGAGGATGGTGACCACTTATTTCTACGAGCCTAACCTCAATGAGTTTTGTGGTGTTTTGTTCACGGTGGAATGTTATCTTCGGGGTTCATCGAACCTTTGCAGGTCCTCAGAAGAGTTGGCGAGGTGGCTTACTACCTAGCACTTCCCCCTTAGTTGCACTAGGTGCACAACATCTTCCACGTATCCCAGTTGAGGAGATACCTGGACGACCCTACCCACCTCATCGACTAGGGTGAACTATAAGTCGACGATGGGGTGATTTTTACGAAGGTTACAGTAGAGATTGAGGATCGATAAGAGTGGGTCCTCCATGGTCGGTCGATACCTCTAGTGTGCATTCAATTGCAGCACGAGAACCTCCTCGAGAGCATGTGGGAGTGGGAGGTATATATTCATTCTCTGTATCCCCACTTGTTTTCCTAGTTTTCGAAATGTGGCTTTCAGAGATGCAAAGCCCTAAGGTGTGAAGAATGTAAAGACCTGGAAATCCCATGTAATTGTTTTTAATTATATGGAATATAGCAAGTTCATTAAAATTGACTGTTCATGATTCCAAGGCCCAGTGGGCCCGGAATGAATTTCTAAACATTTTTTTTCAGGTACGTTCAGTAAAAGTGTTGGTGATTTTTTGTATCTTTTGAAACGGTGCTCGAAATTGAAATTTGAGGACACCGTTGAAGTCGCAGGGCTAATATTCTCTTAAGGAGACCTTCACCTCGACTATAGTGGGTCAAGAGTGAAAGATAATTTTTTTTCTATTCATGAAAGACTTAAATAAAATAAATATTTCTAACATTTTTATTTTAGAAACCCATCAACATGGGTTATGGTGGTGGGGACCACTCAAGCCTGAACCTCTCATGTGAATGTTAAGATGTGGGGACCACCTAACATAACCCCCATTTTGAATTTAGAGGCGGGGACCACCTGAACCCCTTTAATGATATAAAACCTATCAACTCCTCCTACTTTAATTATTCCAATACAAATACATTTAATTTGGCCAATTAAATGTGAAAATTAATGGTGCCAACATAGTATATTAATTGTGATAACATTATTATGCCATGTTAATTTTATTTTGATAAACCTAAATTAATAAGTTGGTGACTTTTCATTTTGGGTGGAATTAGGAGAAAGGATTGGTAGGGGAGATCTTTTGCAGGAATTCTTCTTCCTCAACGATAAACACATCTCCAACGAAGAATGCCAATGTTTTCCAATGAATTTGACTCCTTCCTCAGGACATCCTCCAACGTGGGACATCGTCAACTATGACGAACCAACATCCATTCTTCCCTTTAACTTCAATGACAAATCTAGATAGGGTGGATGTTTGAATTTTTTCCCTTACCCAATCTGGATATACTTTGTGATTCAATATTTTTTTGATCCACTTGCTAACATTCTAATACAGAGGGTGCAGGCCAATAAAACATGGTCCGACCCCTCCGCCATTCTTCATGAATGTTGTATTCTTCACGATGGAAGAAAACGGATTTGTGTCACGCTGACGAACGAAGTGCAGCTAGCCTAACTGGCTACTGGGAAAGGCATAGTGTGCGATTGCATTGTGTGGAGAGGACGATTGTCCATATGACCAGCCAGGGTGTACAACCACACCAATACCTCCCCACTAGATCTTGGCCTCCGTGCCGCCCTGCGCCGCCTCGCCGGATCACGGCCTCCACGGCCCCCACGACCTCAACGGCCCCTCATGGATATCGCGGCTTCTACACCACCCCGCGCCGCCCTACGAACCCCATGTCCCTCACAACCTCTATGGCCCCTCATGGCCCTCGCGGCCTCTGTGCCGCCTCGCACCGCCCCCCGGCCGCGCCGCATCGCCCTGGCCGGGCAGCTAGGCCAGACCGCCCAGCACGGGCCGAGTTGGACCCAGTGGTTCAAGCCAGGTCGACCCAAACTGGGACATCCCAAGCTTAGTCAGGTCAGGTCGTTCCAACCGGGTCGGACCGATCTCAGACCATTTTCGACCCTATACACACATTTGGCCATAACTTTGGCACCTGGTGTTCATTTGACAAAATTTCTACGGTGCTAGAATCCTTGGAGTGACACTGTCTCTTTTTTATAACACATAGGATAATTGGATGATGTTGGGGTATGGTCGGGTTGGATCGAGAATGAATCCAACCGGTCATTCAGAACAAAATGGCTAATAACTCACAGACCGAGCGTCTGATGGATGCACCGTCTGTTGCGTTGAGACACCTATGATGTGCCGATCGTTTCAGATAATATTTCATGGTACTTCATGATAGTTGGAGTATCGACCTGTGGATTTAGGAGAGGAATATCCCAGAGATGATAATGCATAGTGGGGGAAACCTGTAGCTGGCTGTAGCGATGTAGTAAGATCTTGTGTGGGTTTGACGACATGCTGGAGATGTACTAGGATCCTGTGTGGGTCTGACGATGTAATGAAGATGTACTAAGATCCTGTGTCGGTCTGATGACGTACTAGAGATGTACTAGGATCCTGTGTGGGTCTGAAGACATACTGAAGAAGTACTAGGATCCTCTATGGGTCTGACAACGTACTGGAGATGTACTAGGATCCTGTGAGGGTCTGACGACGTACTAGAGATGTACAAGGATCCTCTATCATTCTGACGACGTACTTGAGATGTACTATGATCGTGTATGGGTCTAACGACGTACTAAATATGTAATAGGATCTTGTGTGGGTCTAACAATGTATTGGAGATGTACTAGGATTTTGTGTGGGTCTGAAAAGGTACTGGGGATGTACTAAGATCTTGTGTGGGTCTAATGATGAACTGGAGAGGTACTAGGATCTTGTGTGGGTCTGAAGATGCACTGGAGATGTACTAGGATCATGTGTGGGTCTAAGGACATACAAGAGATGTACTAGGATCCTATGTGGGTCTCAAGAAGTACTGAAGATGTACTAGGATCATGTGTGGTTCTGACGACGTACTAGAGATGTACTTGTATCCTATGTGGGTCTGACAACATACTGGAGTTGTACTAGAATTATGTGTGGGTCTGATGATGTACTGGAGATTTATAAAGATCCTACGTGGGTTTGATGACGTACTGAATAAGTACTAGGATCCTTTGTGGGTCTAACGATGTATTGGAGATGTGCTAGATATCATGTGTCAGTCTGACGACGTACTGGGGATGTACTAGGATCTTGTGTGGGTAGGACGACGTAATAGAGATATACATGGATCCTGTATTGGTCTGACGACATACTGGAGATGTAATAGGATCTTGTGTGGGACTGACGACTTACTGGGGATGTACTCGGGTCCTGTGTGGGTCTGACGATGTACTAGAGATGTAATGGAATCATGTGTGGGTGTTAGGACATACTGGAGATGTACTAGGATCATGTGTGGGTCTGACTACGCACTAGAGATGTACTAGGATCCTATGTGGGTCTGAAGACATACTAGAGATGTACTAGGATATTGTGTGGGTATGACGATGTACAAGAGATGTACTAGGATCTAGTGTGGGTATGATATAGTACTAAAGATGTACTAGGATCCTATGTGGTTTTGATGAAATTATAGAGATGTACTCGGATCCTGTGTGGGTCTGACGGTGTACCGGATATGTACTTGTATCGTGTGTGGGTCTGACGATTTAGTGGAGATGTACTAGGATCCTGTTTGGGTCTGACGACGTACTGGAGATTTACTAGGATCCTGTTTAGGTCTGACGACGTAATGGATATGTACTTGGATCCTGTGTGGGTCTGACGATGTACTAAGATTTACTAGGATCCTGTGTGGGTCTGATGATGTACTATGATCCTATGTGGGTTTGATGATGATTTAGGATCATTCATGGGTCTTCCTTTTAACATAGTATGTTGAATTAGTAGATACATCTAATTATCTCTACTAATGAACCGAAATATATACATCTTGGGAGCTAATTTTGTTCTAATGGGGTACTTTAATTCGGGGAAATACCTTTGTGGTATTCTTCTGTTTGGCGTATCGGTGTGGCACTTACCATTGTGGTATTCTTTCCTTTGTGGAACTGTTTAGATTTGGGATTTTGGGTTCGACCCTGTGTTTCCTCATGATTGAGATGGTTATACTTGATAACTTAGGTATATGTATGGGCATATACCTAAGTAGGGTTGTCAGATGATTTCAAGCTTTGTGGATTTTGTGAGACTTTGACTTTCGCGAGGTCCCTATAGAGTATCGTTATACTCACACCATCATGTGCTATGCCCGCACCTTGTTTTGTTTGGTGTAGACGACGTACAATGCTGATCGAGGCTGAGAGTACCAGGACTGGACGGTGCCTAGAAGTGGACCATACAGCGTGCTGATATGTAGAGGAGACGAGGGGGCGTGGAGTACTGTGGAGGTGATATGTACCTACCATTCAGGTTTGAACCTCAGAGGAAAACCCAGTTGCTATCTTTATTATTCTTCAGTTGTATTGTATTTCAGTTGTACTTGTACCTTTACTATTGGGCTTGTATTTAGACCCCTATAACTTTCAACACACATTTTTCTATATTGTTTACATGTGCTCTTATCTTTCTGTGTGCATGGTTGCGTGTTTTTACAGGATATAAAGGCAATGGCTTCCCAGTTTTAGGGGATACACATTTTGGTGCTAGTCGCCAGCCCCTGGCCTATGGAAGGCGGGCTTGGGGTAGTCATGGAACTGGCCCTGGGGGACAGGTCATGAGACAAACGGTGAATATAGATATATATGTGAAAGTTAACATTTGGATAGGATGGTAATTAGTCTTAACATAATCAAATTTTATAAATAATGTGATCAATCAACGATCGTGTGTATGATTTAAAATTTTAATAATATTATTAAATTATATAGATAGGAAGTATTATATATTCCTAGGATTTTGAAATCTAATCATTTAAAATCATAATCAAATAGGAATATTTTTTGTTGAAGAAAAGTAATTATGTCAAGAAAATCACATACATTTTACACAGAGATTCCATGAATGATAATTATACTTTTTTATTTCATAGATGAAATACATAATAAATTATTTATAAATCTTATTCATACATATAATGTGGTACAATATTCTATTACAATCATTTGTTTGGGATTTGTATTATTTCACAGAAGCATTAAAATATCAATGTTAGTACACATTATTTAATACCATGTTCATCAGTAATATATTATCAAATTTAATAGTATATATGATTCATAATTATTTATAATGTTCTAATTATATTCTATTAGAGTCATTTTCATGATTCAGGATGACCACATCAATGATGAGGTTGTTTCAGTAATGTTTAATGAATGGAATTTTATAAATTAATAATAAATTAAATACTAACATAAACATTAACTGATCATAATAATTTATTAAAAGTAACTTTTATTCATTAAAAACATTATTATACCCATCAAAGTATATTTTTGATGAAAACTAAAATACATTATTCAATGGAGCAGGAAGTCCACATATATACACATGTGATGTCTTTGTTTTCTATCGAACATAAAGAAGGTGGATATTTATTTAACCTAACAGAATCCTAAACATGTTATAAAAATAAAATTTATTTATTAAATCAATTTTTGTGACATATACATGTATGTAATTGAATAAAAATAACAAATTTTGTTCAGATATATAGTAGTCCACACATATTCATTGACAACATATTCATTTTCTAAGGGTACATGATTTTGGTACGTAATTATTTTCCAACAAATAAATCAAAATTGATGTATGAAGGTGAATGTAATTTCATTATTCTTAATTGTTTGAATATAAATTTATGTAGATGAGGAATAAATAATTAAATACAAATTAAAAGGGGTGATTCCATATTTTTTACCTTAATCATCCAAAGAACTCTAGAAGTCCTAACTCCAGATACCCTGAGCCATTGTCTACTTTATTATGTTGGAATATCATACAAGAGATATTTTCCTAATTGAATTATTTATTTTGTAGTATTGGATAATAAGAAATATACATGCTTCCCATATTTCATTTCATATACAAAATTCATATAATATGAATCATTCTCTCCTCCTTGATATTATTCATAGTTGATTTCATCATATCATGGGAAACGGAAAAAAATTAAGGGTGAGCTTATATTCCCAATATGGTTTATGTATATATTAATATATCATGATTAAATAATGAATTATCAACATGAAAAGGTAAATATATTAATACACATGTCTTTTAATAAATATCTTTTGAACTAAATGCATCAATTGATAATATCAACGTAGTAATTTCATTGATAATAATCATTAATTTTTCAATGAACGAAATAATTAAATTTATATGACATGATCGCATAATTCATGATATATTTGTATTCATTAACTATAACCAAGTCAATTTAATTGATTTTTTGGTATACCCAAAATACTATTTAATATGAATAGTCAATTAGTTTATCTCACAATACTTTTTGATGCATCAAAAAACTATATAATAACCCTATCATTGTAAGTCCAATACATTCAAGATGCAATTACTGATAAATTTAATTCAGAAAATATATTATTTATTGATAAATTTCCTTACTGGGTAATGAATATGAAATAACATTATTTCTATAGTCATTCAAATAGCATTATTACAAAACACTATATGTATAAATGTTATATTGTTTACGTAAAAAAAATTACATGAAAAAAAGAATATAGAAATTTAGAGGAAATTTATTATAAAATGAGAAATGATTAGAATAATGAAAATGTTTATAGATAAATTTATTAAACACAAAATTAATAAGATATATAACATGACTAGAAATTCACTAGAATAGTATATTTATTGGTAAAATCAATACTTTTAATGAATTAAAGAAAATAGAAATGAAAAATTTAAAATATGTTTCCATAAAATTGATTTGTTTCTAAAAATATTGAATAATTTTACAATAAGATAATGATCATAAAATGGTTATGGTGGTGGTAAATCCTATTTACACCATATACATTAAAAATAAAAAATTAATTTTTTATTTTTATAAAGAAGGTTAAAAATGAAAATTTTTAGAGATCATTAAAAATATTCCATTAAAAGAATGCAAAAAGTCATGGATGAAAAACAATTCCTTTATAAATAATTTTAGTTATGAAAATGGATTTCCTAAAAAAAATGAATAAAATATAGAGATGGAAAATAAATTATACAATTAAAAGAGAAATAATACAATATTTTCATTTAGGCATTTCATCACATAAATCAAGTTAAAAAGATAATAATTTATAGAAGTAATATAGAAAATATTTAAATATCCAGAGGATAATAACATATATATAGTATTTTTAAGATAGTTATAAGGTTTTTGAAAGGGCAATATTTGTAATCCTAGTAGAAAATGATATTGTAATATAAATTATTACCCCATCGGTAATGTTAAAATTGTAACCCCTTGAAATAATAACATGAATTGAATCCTTATTAATTATAAATAAATATATATTGTTATTAAAAACATAATATGGGTACTATTTACCCCAAATAAATGTAAATATATGTGTAATACTAAAAATATCACAATCGATTGGAAATTGAGATGAAATCCTTTACCTCATGATTATCTTGCCTTGTAAGATATTTTCACCTCATGTATAATTAATTTTAATTTAATATAATTACATAACAAAAACAAATAATTATCTATAATTTCATTTATGATCCATTTTACCATTTTATCATCATTTTTCTAATTTTTTTATTATTATCACTATTTCTCCTATTAACACCTTCACTATTCATGTATGTTTTGATTCGGTAGTTTCAATCCCCAAATATTGTTCATCGTTACATTATCTCCATAATTTTATTCATGATATAATTAAATATTTAATATATATATATATATATATACTAATCCATAAAATTTATATTTGTAAAAAACGAATTACACCATTCTTGGAGATGGTAGACCGTATGTACAGATGAATGTTGTTTCCACATTTCAATTGATTTAACTCGAGGAAGATAAATAATAATTCACCACATAAGAATATTATTATTTCAATTATTTATATATATATATATTAATTAAATAAATCCTTTTTACCATTTCTGTAATGCTGAAATGAAAAATAGATCACATCCCTTTAAGGAAGTGGTAGTCCACATGTACGCATGAGCGATATTAACATTTTAAATAGATTGGGTAGTAAGAATGTTTATTTGATAATATAATCACATAAAAATAATAATTTCATAAATATAATATATATTAATTATTTCAATAATTATAATCATCCATGTAATGTGGTGAAGAAAAACAAATTACACTGCCACACGGAGACCGTAAGCCCTATGTACACAAGAGTTATGCTTTCATATTCATTGGATGGAAAAGAGTTGGGATATGGTTATTCCATAACAATAATTACATTAATGAATTTTTATGATATTTTAGTTATTATTTTCTGATGGTTATTATATATATAGGGATTATAAGATGAAATAAAGCTGATAGAGTCGATGAAAATGATTACATCATCTTATATTGATTTCCACTAAATCCAATATTAATGACCACTGGAATAGAATTTAATGAATAGAGTACCCTATAACTAATATCAAGGTAATTTGATAATATATTTGGGTATGTTTCGAATAGATTGTTATCTGTAAGTGGTTTAAATAAAATAGTTATGATGTATATTATTAATGTGACGGGAGGGGTATTCATGAAATTTCATCAAGTATTAAATTAATATAAATTATTTATCATTTCCAAATGGATCCAAATCGATTTAATTTTAAGGGAATATGTATATTATTCATAATAATATCTTAAAATAATATTTTTATAGTTTTTTGTTATTTTTTTCCCGTTATTTGTGATTTTTACCCACATAAAACCTTTTGATAATTACTACAATTTTAAATTCCTATACTATTTAAGGGTAATGAATATTATCATTAATGGATAAGCCACCAATAAAGGGAAAATGATTATTTTTTCAGCTATATAAAATTCACTTGTCGGATGATAGTATCATTCTAAATTTTAAATAATTTATTAAAATATTATTTATTATATAATATCAATATTTTTTAACTATTAATTTTATTCTACTTTGAATAGTAAAAGAAATAGAAGAAATTATAATATAAACTTATAACACATGCCAAATCCATTATATATATCAAAAAATTCATGTGAAACTATAAATCAATAAAAAATATTACATTTATAATTCTTAAAATATTTTACATTATTTTTCAACCACTTGAAAATGCATTATGTCAACATTACATAAGAATTTATCGTGATTTTGTTATCACAAAAAATATAAAAAAATTTACCCTTAAAAAAATCATTAATATTTTAAATAATCATTTATTAAAATATATTTTTTTATATCTGTAATAAATTATTATTCTTTTTAAAGGGAAGTGAGTGAAATATTTGACTTTATCATTTACCTAAATATTATAAAGGTATAAATAATAGGAAAATGAAGAAAATTGTAATAATTTATAATTTTTTATTATTATGGACGAAATAAACTCATATAATTATATAAATTCATGTTATGTATATATTTTTTATTCCACCTCACATTATATTTATCCTTAATAAACTGATTTACCCATTACTGATGTGATAAACAATTCCACTGTTAAAAATTACAATGCCTAAAAAAGAGACCTGTTTACCAAAATTGAACCCCCCAATTAAAATTATGAAATCAATTTTATCAAATTCAATCTAAATAATTTGTATAAATTTATTTTACAATTATACAAAAAAGATTGATGAAAATTGATTTTTTTGAAAAAAAATGCATTTTTAGGTGTATATGTATTTTTCACAAAGATCAAGATTAATGTTGATATAAAAATAATATATTATAATATTTCTATAAAAAATAAAAAATTTATTTTCTAAAATAAATATTTTAATGTATGTGAAAATATAGTTTTCTTTCAAAATCAGTATTTCACTATTCCCCCTAAATAACAATTTTTAGTAAAATTTACAATAATTTACCCAAATAAAATATTAACATTACAATTTCAACAAATTTATCATTTTCCCTTAATAACATTTCAATTTCTTATCACAGATCATTTAAATGTTTTGATGTGTGTTAATAAAGCTATTAATGATATTTTATTTAAAGAGAAATATATTATAAAACATGGGATTTGAAATTCTCCCCCCTCAATGAATTTCCCCCGAAAAAATTTATTATTATACTAAAAATAACTAAGAATTATTCTACCTTATAAAATATTTGGGTTCCCATATAGCTTTCTAATATTTATGGTTCAAAAAAACAATTGACTAGTTAGGTGGTCCAGTATCGTAGAAGTGTATATCCACATTCTAGAATATTCACTAATTATTCCTCATTAGAAGGGTTTTTCTCTAGTAACACAATATCCATATTCAATAAATGGGAATGATTAGATATTTTATTTTTAATCAATTATACATGGAACAAATCATGAACATGATAGTTATTCAATTAAAGTATCAATTGATAATCTAACATCCAAATACAATCAAAAAAAATTCAGGTACTGATATGTATGGGCCCAGCATTCTATTATTTCAAAACTCAAAAAAAATCGTCCATTTAGATATTCATAAGAATACCATGTCACAAACATAAAACTCGTTATATAAGTTAATATTTTTTTCATGACTTTTTATTGAAAGCAATCATCCCTTATGTGTTATTGAATTCATATTACCTTCTCATCCTTTTTTCCAATAATATCTAGTCTCAATAGATTTCTTTATCCATCATCACCAGCAATTTTTTTATGAACATTATTGCATAGAGGGATTCATCTGGTTCTATATTAGTACTCAATTGATGGAAATTGTTTTATGAATAGACTAGAATATTATGTTATTGATCTAAACCACATTTAGAACTCATAGCATAATATCTCAACATTTAATTTATATATTGAATGGTCCTATAAAAATTTTAATCATTTAATATCCCTTTTTCTGATATCTGACCATAAATATTCTATATGTCCAATATACATCGTCATATATATAGGATTTATAGATAATTATAAACAATGAGCTTCGTAAAATAGTTATTTCTTTAACACTTGTATTTATGGGACACATAATAATTTCCTTAAACCTTATCACTCATGTATGGTCGTGGTTGAACTCATAAAAAATATTCACATTCTTCTGTAATTACACATCTTATTTATTAATCTTTAAAATCATCTCATGGATGGATGGATGAAAATTCATTAGATAAAATTAATATTTTTTCCCTTTTTTTGATTTCAATATAAAATATTAGTAAATTCATATATATTGGATCAATTTTAACCCTAATCATGGAAAACAATCACGTTCTTCCATAATAAGAGTATGAGTGTAAAGACCCGAACTATTATAAATGAAGTTTCACTTTGGAATTTTAATTAAAAATCATGTCATGTAATATAGTTATATAATACACATGCACTTCATTTATTATATATTTGGATTTAAAATACCATTAATAATATTACCATTGTTTATATAGACCTTAAATAATTATCACATTATTAATAAAAAATTTAGGTCTTTAACAAATCCAGTTGACATAGATAATGGAGGTGATAAACTCATGTAGTAGTATTTTACCCTATGAAACCCATTTATCGAAGTTTCTAACGTATATATCGTGACTAGGATTTTACCTTGAACAATCCTAAGCCGATATCAAACAAATTAAGCATGAGAGAAAATAGTTATGGGATAAGTTCAAAATCATCGAGATCAAATCCCAAACCAGGTTTTCTTAACGCCCCCATGAATGTCTCACCATTGAAAACCTTACTCTTAGATCATATTCTAGTGAAATAAATTGTTAAGTATCAAGACCATAATGATATGAATATGTATATTTTATATAATAATGAATTTGATTTTTTATCGTCACTTATAAGTGATTTTGATTTTGATTCAACCAAAAACAATTTGCATTTTCGGGTAATATTGACATTCTATTAAGGGATTTATTCTAAAGAATTAATCCATTTTTGAAATATATAGTATTTTTATAAAATTTTATTCTGAAATAATTTTTATTAATTTTATATGGGAATATAATTTTTTTGAAGTGAAATGTACGTTTTACAAGGGTTCAAAAACTGTTATTGTCAATAAGTCATCATTCATTAATAAATGTTGAATATTATTTTAAAAATGAAAATTAAAATATTTATAAAATAATTTAGATAAAATTAATATTATTTTGAGAATAATAAAGCTGAAATTATCAAATGGTGATGTTTTCATAATTATCTGAGAAATTCATATTTTTAGGTAAAAATTAAATACCTTATAAATGTATGGTGTGTTTTATGACATCATAATGAACGAAAAATGATGTAACAAATATTATAATGGGTATAATGGAACAAATATTTGTTTCCAATTAAAATAATTTGATATTAAGTTTAATTTATTAATTTTATTAATCCTTTAAAAATCATTCAAAACATTTAATATATTTCAATGTTCTAAATTAATTAATTTAACAGTGTGAATCACCTCCACATATGAATGGGAATTATATTAATATGTTCAATCTTTTTCCCAATAAAATAACTAAATCTTCTCCACTTCGGAAAAATCCATGTGCAAAAACTATGTGAAGGTTTTTAGTTTGAAATATTTTATTTTTTAGAGTCCAGAACCATAATTTTTAAGAAATCCATCTATTTTCTTATATAAACCCACACAAACTCCCACATATCATCACTAAAAATCCTTTGAGAACTAATTTAATATTTCCTCCTCTCTTTATAATCTATCCATGGTTCCCCCAATCTCTCAATAATCCATTTGATGATTTTGATGTTATATCTTAAGGTAATGGATCCTCTCTGTTATTCCATTTTATTTTATTATTCCTAATTATGGGGTATGTTTTCTCACATCCCCAATAATTCCCTTATTATGTATAAATTATAAAAGACACATTTAACTCTCATTAATCCCTTCAATGCACACCCGTTACCATGTCATGATTTCATAATCATCCTTTCGTCTCCCTTTTTCTTCAAGTTTATTTTTCATTGTATGCCTTATGTATCTACTTATAAATGTATGTATATGTAATTCCATGATTCAATTATTGTACTATTCATTTATAAATTATGATATACCTATTTCTATTTCATCAACTCATTTTAGGATCTTTTATGTTTCACTGTTATGCTGTTGAATTTTAACCAAAGTTTTCCATGCCAAACCAATTGTGTAGTGAATGTCATACCCATTTCCAATCAAGGGTGTTCACGTTTATTTACATATACCATTTTATTTCATACATAGAAGTTTTTATTCTACACTCTTTGTTCATGGAATAAGATATAATGTTGAATGAATTGAAGTTTTATGTTTAATGTGGACACTTAAGCGTGAGGATTAAATGAAAATAATGCATGCTCCAAAAATTATGCCACACACCAATACATTGAGTAATTTTTTGTATCAAGATATTTCAATTTGGGAAAGGGGTGTACCTGATTCATTTATGTGAATTTATTGCCCATGATGTCTTGGAGGGTTATCCTTTACCTATGACGCAGTGTTTTAAGTTTTTTTCGCATTTCCCATGTTATTATTATCATGCATTATTATTCATGTTCCTTTATGCCACATTGATATGCCTTTCCTAACACATATTAATAATTTCAATTCATTCCATGTTTATTACATTATTGATAATTATAGCTCATCGCATTCTTATGTATTTCACTATGGTTTCCAATGTTTTTTAAACTCAAGCATGTTAATGAAGTTTTCAATAAAGATGTTATAACTCATGTTTAAAGATGAAATGCAATGTACCTAATTCCCAAAATATAGTAGAATTATTGATCATTCATGTTATATTTAGTGTAATTATATGTAATTAAATCATGTCTTAATGTGTAATAAATATAAGGGTAGTCATCGATGGTGTCAGAGGAAAAGTTTAGTTTTTTTGGGTATAGGAATTGAAAACTCAATAAAAATATTAATACATAAGATTAATTATATGAATACATCCCTTTTTTTCTTGTGATTATAGAGTAAGTTCATTATCCATAATATACATCCCAATCTAGATAATATATGTGGATGAGGATTTAGAAAAGATGTATTGTGAAGTGAAAAATCCAACAATGTGTTTTGGGCCAGACATGGAGTAACCTAGAACAAGACAACGACCCTTACTATGATCCTATTTTTACACTCCCGATGGAAATTATTTGGTAATTCATAATCCCATTGTGGACTGTTATTAAGGGATTAAAGAATTTACATAGGATTATATGTTATGAAATGGATCATGGATAACATAGATAGAAGCATAAAAATTCATCTTTTAAGGAAAAAAATGTATTTTATAAGTTACCCCTTTAATGTTATTGTATTATCCTTTATGTGTTTAATAGTTTGAAAAAAATCATACATAATGTCTATTTTATTCTAGCTAATGGATTGAAATATGAGGAATCAAGTGAACAATCCATGTGAACAGAAATATGGGATGTTCCCCAATAATATTCACAACCTGATGGGAGAAGTAATCACATACTTCATGACGATACTCTCTCATCTGACTGAGGTTCCGAATAGAAACCAAGATCAGGAGGAGCATCCAAATTCCCCCAAAAGGGAATAAATTGTAATTGAGAGTTTTATTCAAAAAGGCCTCCATATCTCAATGGATCATCAGATCCATTAATTATCGACCAATGGAACAATTCCATTCAGTACATATTCCTCATACTTCAATGGTTTAAACAACAAAAATTTCTTTTAGAAATTTATCATATAGAGGGTGAAGCTGATTAATGTTGGACATTGATCAAATAAATAAATTCCGGGGACTTGATCGACCAAATGGTGTGGATTGATTTATGAAAAAAGATCAATAAATATGTTCCATACACCCTCCAACTTAAAATGTAATGCTATTAACTTGAACTCAAGTAGAAAGATGATGAATCTATCATAATGTAAGAAGAAAACATCACAAGGATTTCATGGTACACCTCCGGATTTATCATTACAGCAGAATGCAAGATTTACCGCTTCATCGGTGGGATAAAACCTATCATAAGAAAATCTCGTGTGATCTGTGACTTTGATTGCTATGAGGTAATTGTTCTATGTGCCCTCAAAGTCGATATAGAGATTAGTGAATCTCAGGGGTATCATAGGGATATGATGTGGGATGTGGTGGTCAATAATGGGGGTCTGATAGAGTGGTCTTATGGTCCCAATAAATTTCTGTATCGCACTTTCCAAAGTTGCTAAAATGAGCACCCCGGAAATTTCATGAAGGGGACAAGGAAATGATTTTGGTGCAGGAAGGAAGAGATCCTATACAGTGATTACCGATAAGAGAAACCGTAAATCGCGATTGAGGAATGTAATTGTATATCCAACCCTTAACGTATTGTTCATTACTACAAATACAAGGAACTAAGGATTTTTTAGTACCAATGCACTAAGAAAAGGGGTTTTTAAGACAACAAACAAAGATCAAGGAAGAAAGAGTGAGATTTTTTTCCATCACTATAGCTAAAGTGAATATTGACAATGATGTGGTGGCAGGAATGATGGTTATTCATTGAAGAACAGAGAATGTACTTTTGATTCAGGTTCTACGCAGTCCTTCATATAAAAGAAGCTTTGTAGAACAATCCAAACACCACCTCAAATCTTGGAAGTATAGTTGTCAGTGAAAATAGAAAATGTGGAAATTATTACATTCCAAGTATATAACAGCACCCCGGTCAAGGTTTATGGGATGAACTTCATAGTAATCATTGTAATACTCCCTTTAGTGTAATTTGATGAAATTACAAGAAATTATTGGATATATTTATATAGATACAACATAAATTTACATAAGATGGTAATCAATCTCTGTATTGTGAATCGTCCTCTGATTTTGTAAAAATACAAGGAGAATGATGAATAATAATTATCACCATTATATTAAGCATGGTTATAATTTCCATATGTAAAAATATATCAATATCAATTGATTGAGTATAAGGAAAGACTCACCCTTTAAGACATGGTAATTATGATCAAATATGCTGATGTGTTTCTCTAGGAATTGACCGGTCTTCGTCATAGACAAGAATTTAAATTTTAAATCGAGTTAATACCTGGTGAATTTTCACTATCAGAGAACCTATAGATAATTTCATTTGAATAACACGAGGGTAATAACAAACCACTATAGGAGAATCTGGATAACGGTTTCATACACCTAAGTGCATCACCATGGGGTAAACTAGTCCACTTCATCAAAAAGAAGGATGAGTCAATGCTCCTTTGATTCTACTATCTTCATCTCAACAATATCACAATAATGATCAAGTATCTCATTACTAGGATTAAATACTTGATATATCATATAAATTGAGCACAATAATTTTCAAGTATGATCTGTGGTCATTATATTACCTAAATATTGTATAGATGGGGGATACCCCCAAGAATTCCTTTCACAAAAGATATAGGAACTATTAATTCATATTAATGTATTTAGGACTCACTAATACTCCAGAAATATTCATGGACTTGATGAATATAGTCTCTAGAGATTACCTTGACAAATTTTTGATAGTCTTAATAGATGATAATATAATATACTCAAAAATTAAGGGGGGCCATGAGGAGTATTTGAGTATTGTTCTAAAAACCACTAAAAGAGGAAGCTTTATGAAAAGTACATCAAATGCGAGTTATAGTTGAAGGAACTCTTTTTATTGGGACATATCATCACATGAAATTGGATATCTATGTAAACTTCAAAAATAGAAGAAATTGAACGATGGATGATCCCAACATCTGTGACAGAAATCTATATTTTCCTTGGGTTAGATATGTATTATCATCGATTTGTAAAAAATTTCATTATGCGATGTTTCGAAAATGGACATGGGATGTGTGTTGATGAAAAATGACAAATTCATTCACTAGGGATCATGTTAGTTGAAATTTCTTGATTATAACGACCCAACACATGATCAAGAGTTGGATGCAGTGATCTTCTCCATGAAAATTTGGCGGTGTTATCTCATTGGGGAGAAGTGTGAAATATATAAATATCCCAAAAGACTCATGCATATATTCACATAGAAAGAGTTGAATATGCACCAATGAAGATTGTTAGAACTGTTCAAAGGATGTGACTACTCAATTAATTACCAGCTTGGGAAAGAGAAAAAATGGAAGATTCTATATGTAGAAAAGATCATGAAATTATATCATTGATGTAAATTGAGAAGGATATGACCTTCTTATGTTTGGAATGTATAAACATGGGAATCATAAATGAAGTAACATCTTCATTCCTTTAACAAATTATTTCTCAACCATATATTCTGGAGAGGATAATGGATGCAAAAAGAGTTGATGTGGGAATTTAGAAGAAAGTGGAATCTATTAGGACATGGTATACCTCAGAGTTCAATGTTAATGATGAACATGTTGTGAGATTTGGGGAAATACTATGTACACCGTCAAACACTGATATAAATAAGAGATTTTGGATGATGCACATAGCTCAAAATTCTCCATCTTTCTATGAAGCACAATGATTTATCGATATCTTAGAGGACTAAATTTTTGAGACAACATTAAAGAAGATATTACAGAATATATATCAAGATGTCTTGTATGTTAGAAAGTGAAAGAGGAAAGGAAAAAATAAAGGGGGATGATGCAACAATTTCCAATACCTACATGGAAATGGGAAAACATCACCATGGACATTGTCACTAATATTCCATAGACCTCTAGAGGGAGTAATTATATATGGGTTGTGGTGTATCATCTTAAAAATACTACACACTTCATATAAATACAAGTGGAATTCACACTGGATCTACTAACACGGATATACATCACGGAAGTAGTCAAGCTACAAGGAGTACCACTACCGATTATATCTGATTGATATCAAAGATTCACCTTTATGTTTTGTAAGAGTATATATGATTATTAAAATACTTAGTTGAACTTAAAAATGACTTATAAAACTCAAAATAATGGAAAATCATAGTAGACTATCCATCCACTTGAAGATATGTAGAGATCATTCTCAATTTACTTCAATGTAGGATGGGATCAACTTATTTCTTTGGTCGAGTTCTCTTGTAAAAAATGTTTCCACTAAAGCACACTAATGTCTCCCTATGATGACCACTATAGGAATAGGTGAAGGAGGCTTTCATTCTAGGATAATTTTAGGGAAATAACATTTATAGATCCAGAAATTGTTGAGGAAATGGTGGAAAAGGGTAAGACAATTAAACAACACATCAATGTTACACAGAGTTGACAACATATCTATGATGATAATCATCAATGATACCTAGAGTTTTATGTTGGAGACATGGTATTACACAACATCTATTTATAGAAAGATGGGATGAGATTTGGGTAAAAGTAAAATATTAGTCTAAGATACATCGACCCCTTTGAGATTCTTGATCGTATCAGATTGGTGACTTATCGAATTTAAATCCCACCTATCTGATCATTATTTAATTATTTATTCCATGTATCACTCATGAGGAAGTACATGCCTAACCCCTCACATTTACACACTCCATAGGTGGTACCATAGGAGAATGATAATTCCTATGGGGATAAACAGGTGAAGATCACTAATCATAAAGACAATGTTCTATGAAATAATACAATTCACCTTATCAAAGTGTTGTGGAGAAACAAAATGTTTGCAGAAGAAACATGGGGTCCATAGGAAGTGATGAGATAGAATTAAACCAATTTTTTTAAAGGCGGTGAAATGAAAATTTTGAGGGAAATTTTCTTTTAAGGGTGGGGGAGGATTGTAACATACTGAACTATTATAAATACAGTTTCCCTTTTTTATTGTAATTAAATGTCTTATTATGTAGTATGGTTATGGAAAACACATGGAATTACATGGTTATATAATTGTATTTAAATGACCATGAAAAATATTTCCATTATTAATATAGTCGTTACATTATCATCACATGATTAATATAAATATCGGGCATTAACAAAACAAATTGACATTAACAAAGGAGTTAATTGCCTCATTTGTAGGATTGTAGCCAATGAGTCCCATTTATCAGAGATTTCAATGGAGATAAAATCACTGAGATTTTCTATTGACCCAACCCAAGCTGAGATCCAATAACATAAACATCAGAAAAACTAGTCATAGGATAAGTTCTCGCTCATCGAGATAACAACCCAGACAATGTTTGTCAAATGCCCCCATGAAAGTCTCACCATCACACACCTTACTCTTAGAGCGTACATTGTTTTAATAAAGATATATGAATCAATACATTAATAATATAAATAATTATATTTTATAGAATATGGAATTTGTTTTCATTTTTTTATTGTTACTTATTAATGATTTTGATTTTTATTATTTAAAAAATAAATTTTATTTTCAGGTAATATTAAAATACAATTAAGGGTTTTAGTTTGAAGAATTTAAGGATTTATAAAATAAATATAATTTTAATGAACATTTATTATTAAATAAGGTTTATTAATTTTAAATGGTCATCTAATACTTATGATGTGAAATGTTCTTTTTATAAGGGTTTAAAATCTGTTATTTTCAAAAACCCATCATTTTTTTAATAAATGGAAAATCATATTTTAAAATTGAAAATTACCATATTTAAAAATAATTATTTAGATAAAATGAATATTATTTTTGGAATTAGAATGCCGAAATTTGCTAACATTGACTTTTTCATTATCTTATGAGACAGTCGAATTTTTAGGAAAAAAATTAATTCCGAATAAACATATAGTGTATTTTATGACATCTTAAAGAACCAATAATGATTTATTAAATATTATAATGTGTAAAATCATTAAAATATATGTTTTACCATCAAAATAATGTGATTTTATGTTTAATTGAGTATGTTTATTAAGACTTTATGAATCCTCCAAAACATATAAGATATTTTAGTGTTTTAAATTCATTTATTTAAAAGTGAGACTCACCTCTAAAAAATCAAGGGAATTATTTTCATATATTAGGCCCTTTTCCAACTAAAATAATGAAAATCTAAAAAATTTGAAAAAAACATTTGAGACTCGGTTTTTCCCCATAATACATTGAAATATTTCTAAATATTATTCCACATCTTGGTGCTGAGACAACATGCGGTTCTAAGGCTCAGCTTTCCCAAAATTAATTTTATAAAAATATTAAATATATTTTATATTATACATGTGTAAGTATTTAATTAATTTTAGATAACTCTTAAATGGTTGATCAGATTGTAAATATGAGAGAATAGTTAGGTCTGGGATGTGGTGTTTACCCTAGGCACGACATTATATGAGTGAACACAAAAATTTTGGCCCCTCGCTCGTCGGAGGAATGATTTATGAGAATTAATTAATTAACCAATTAATTAATTTTAATTCCTCCAAAATCCTAATTTTTGGTTATCAATTATTTTTTTGGGAAATCCTGTCATTATTGTGTTTTCCAACATATCATATCCACTCAACTTCTCTCCTATCATCTCCACCCCATTGAAAAATTAATAATGGTGAAAAATCAGCAATTCTAGGAGGATCAATGTACACCTGATTCTCCTCCTTCTATAACAAACACATTCTACGTAAACTGAGAGTGATTGAATATAGGTATGACGCGTTCATGGTGTTATTACACCCGGAATTAAATGTTGATCATATTGTTAATTGAATCATCAACCTACAACCCTTGTTTTCAAACTGTCCATGAACCTATGCACCAGATTCATATTTGTTATCATTGGTGCTATCCCTAATACCCTATTCTCAATCTTTGGCCAAGAACTCATTGCCTATGATGATTAAACACTCTATTGATGGTGACTTCCCCACTTTATTCATCAACATTTTCATCGTGGCATCCCCGTGGATCGTAGTTCGATGATTTTCGGGTGACATAAGATCGATTGGGTGACCAGAACGAGACAGTTTCATGCCCATTTCATTAAATGGAGATGGAATCCTGAGAAGGTCATAGATATAGAGATTACATGTCATGAACATGAATAATCTAGTGGTTTCACGTTGATCTAATAAATAACAGAGCGACAACGGTGCTCATAATATCCGACCAAACACTCGATTTTAGACGAATATGATTCATAGTGAACAATGAATTGTTTCCATGTTACTCAGCTAGATCTAGAAATTTCCGAGCGTTTCTAGGTTATCATGACCATGGACAAGGCCGATTCAGATTATAGGTGACAATTCATCAAAAATCTTGAATTCTGCCAAAATTCACGACTACACGACATGTTTAATGAAGAATACATGACATGTATCCTTCCCTAAAAAGTGTCTCTAATGTTTGTGAAAATTTAGGCAGAACATGACATTTACATTCCTTTAAACGCCGGGTATTACCATTTCTTGTGAGGAGACCCATGTTACGTAACACAAGGCCATGAGGTGAGCACATGTATATGGATTGGCCACATGACCAGTAGACAAAGTCTGGTCCCCAGAAGGGCAGGGAAAGTTGTGTATCCAAACTAAACCGTGTATTTCCCTACATGGGGTGAGTCCCAGGTGCTGAACAAACAAGACTAGACAATGAAGAGGGGCTACATGCCCTGTGGCCACCTCATACACCGTGCACTTTTTGAGCTCCACTAATTTATCTTCAAACATTAGTATCTCTTTCAGTTGAACTTATATTTCAGCCCACAATATTCATATACTATTTGTTTTTATGTGTATAACATGATGGATCCCATAGATGCATCTTTCATTATACGATGTGAATGTTCTGGGTCGAAATGGCCAGATATGAAAATTCAAGGACAACAATGGAATTACATTGCCGAGTAGCATGGTGTGTCCTTAATTTTCCCTGTAGCGTGGTGTCTCTTGAATTTTCCAAGCAGTGTGGTGTTTCTTGATGTTACCCAATAGCGTGGAATGTCTTTATTTTTCATAGTGGCATGGCATGAAATTACTTTTTTCCCCGTAGCGGGACATGTCTTGACTTGGCCCAATAGAATGGTGTGACTTGACTTTAACAATTGGAATGCGGTGGATTGACTTAACTAAGGACCCTTGAGAATGAGGGGAAATTTATCTACAATGACATGACCCATAACTATGTGGGAGAGTCAGTTCTTCCCAAAGTAGATAGTATCTATGTGTGGTGATTTGATCCCCTTTGACTTGGGCCTCCTAGGAAGATGCGAAGAGATGTGTGGCATCATAGATGGTTCATTCCTTTGAACTATTGGATACTCACATTCATGGGAAAAATTGTGAGAGGGATATCCCCTTACTCCCTCATTTAGGGTTCATTGACTGGGCATATATTTATATATATCCTATTAAATTACCCACTCCTTGGGTCTTTGTTACTCTCCCTCCAAGATAGGCGAAGATGAGCAAGGTATGCCACATGATTTCTGTATCTAGATTCTTGTGATTGAAATAGTATGTTATACTAATATAGATAGAGAATACATGATGAGGAGTTCATATCCTCACTTTCTTGAACTAATTTTGTTTTGATGAGTCTACATTCACACAGTTGATGGGTTGGGCTTCACACTTTCTGACTTATTTATCTGTACATTATTCATATACTTATTCTCATCAGTTGTATTTCTTACTGTTCCCCAAAAAATTTTAAATTCATTCTACTGGGAATGTATATAATCACCCCTATATAAGATTTTCCCAACACGTGTTGTGTCTTTTGCAGATGGCAGAAAAGTCAATCATGACTAAAGATGGGCATAGGGACATGGGATATGTACACCATGTATGGTGATTGTGCATTGATAAAAGAGCAAGGATCTCTCACCAGACACTCTATTATAGGTTTCTTTATGTTGGGACCCGTTTCTAGTTTAGTCGTGTATTGTTTCCCTTTTCTATGCAGTTTTCACTACCATACTTTGTACTATTTATAGGTTCATGCTTGCTTACTTTACATTATGGCAGTTGCAAATTTTTCCTACATTCCCTATGAAATTTTTCATTGAGTTGGTTTTTTATGTGATCAATATATAATGCAATGTCCTCCCAGAGATAGTTGTTACTTAAACATTGGTCACCCACCCCTGGATTGTGGAGGTGCAATAAGGGTAGTTATGGCTTGAACCTTAGCTTAGGTCGGGTCCTGACAAAGTGGTATTAAATGTAGGTTCATTCATTGGGTTGTTTTTGGGACGTTACCCTGTGAAAGAAATTATTGGAATTAGTGAAACAATGTAAAATAGTCATGAGACTGGTTCTCAGGATAGGGAGTCCAGTGTTGTTACGGTGACCGATGTAGCCATTTACTAGGACCCTGATTACCTACTTTTCGACATGGAACCCTTGGAATTTTTTTCAGGGAACAATTTTATATGAATTGTATTGTATTCAAGTATTTTACTCCACTTATTAAGTTATATTACCATTAATTTGTTGTTATATATATAAATATATATATGCTCATATGAACGCGACAACCGTTGACCATTTTTATGATGCCTCAGCGATAATAGCCAGCAAGGATTATCGCTCTCGTTCATGAAGATGAACTGATGAGTTATGAGGTCTCAGTTCATGGCCCATCATGTGACCCCTTCATTCAAGTGGATAGGTAGCAGTTCCTCCACTCATCTAGCATTAGTGTGTGCCAGCAGGATAGGCAAATGACATTAGCCGATTGAGCACACATCATGAACTTTGGAAATAGTAACCACTATGCTTCCATAGAGATCCCATCCTCTAGCTGTAGAGGACTAGCTGGAGTTGGTGGTCAGTGTGTTTGGACTCGTGTGGATCTTGATGGACCGTAGACTGGATTGGGAAGCTAGCCTTTTTCACGATGCAGCTGGGCACTGGTGGAGCTAAGTTACCCAGATGCGTGATGAGGCGACACTCAAATGGTAAGACTTCTAGAAGCTCTTTCCCGAGGAATACTACCCCTATTATTTGCACACTATCCATGTCAAAGCTATTTTGGAGTTTTATTAGGGAGATATGTTAGTGGAAGAGTACACATTTAGGTTTACTGATCTTACATGCCACATCCTTGATATTATCAAATATAGATACTTCCACACACTTAAGTTTGAGTAGGGACTCTATTGAGGGATCTGATCTGGCATAGTATCCATGTCCATCCCCACCTATTGTGGGGTGCTTGAGTGGGTAATTGTGATAGAAAACCTACTAGGATAGGGATTCAATATAGATGGATCATTCCAATGACATGATAGAGCTGATCCTTCTTCAACAATAATCATGCACCATAGATCTCAGGACGAGATACCCTTTCGTGAGTAGACTCAAGGTCATTTTTGTGTAGGTTCGGGTCAGAGCATAACATTGAGATACTGTGAAGAGGTCCAATGATATACATGTGATAGGCATGGTCACATGGCCTAAGACGTATAGACCATGATTATAGAGCATTCCAGGTAGGCAATAGACAGACCACCACGATAGAGGTAGTATCTTGATTAGAGGTCTCTCATGTGGGGATAGGGAGATCCCCATGGTTGAAGAACTATTAGAGGAGTGGTAGGAGATTTCAGTAGGGGGGTGACTGTATGAGGTTCTCCCACCACCACTACCAGACATCCCACATATAGCTCAGGGAGATTGAGGTTGGGGACGTAGACAACAGCATGCTACAAATGTCCATGATCCATTATCACACAAGATGATTCAAAATATAACTTGATTTTACTCTAATCTATCCTCAATAAAAGTAAGTAGAGGCTCTAGAGACACATTTATATCTCGACTCCTTGTGCGATAGCTGGAGCTCCGAGTAGAGACACTTGCACAATAGTTACAACTTATGGTTCTTAAAAGGAACATTTCCTCAATATCTTCCATATTCTGGTAGCGCAAGATATCTCTTTGAGGAGAGAGGGTTTTGTGGGACATAATGGCCATCATGATGGATTAGTATGATTCCATCTTGGGCATGGACTAGCATTCCCCGGTTTAAGTACAGAATTAATTCCACCAATGATTAGTCAGATGCATATGCATTGATGGGATGAGGTTCTCCTTTTTCGGTGAAAGAGACCTCATAGTATGGCATGTTGGTTCCATGAGAAAGATATTGAAGACTATCATTGATCATCTAGATAGTATGACCCATTGTTAAGTAGACTCTTCGAGTGTCTATATCCCATTATTTTTAAAGGATGATACGTATGTATTTCCCATAGAAGGTCATGGACTACCTATGAAGATATATTTGGATTTCTAGATCAACTTATAGTTGGGGACTTCCCAAATATCTTCTACAGCATATCAGATGGCACTTAATGATCTTTTTGAGCATACGTTGTAGTTATAGTAAAATCACGAGAAATGTTTCATCAGACCCAATGTGTCCCCCTGGGTGGCTCATGTTTCGTTTGTGAAGAAGAAAAACACGAGAATATGTATTTGCATGGATTATTGTTAGATGAACCAAGTCATGATAATGAATAGGAAACCCTTTCTGAGAATTGAGGACCTCTTCGATCTGTTGTGAGGAGTGATATGGTAATCAAAGATTGATTTCAGACCCAGTTACCACCAGCTACGGGTTCAAGATATTGATATCCTGAATTTGGAATTTTGATTTCATTCTAGAAACTATGAGTTTTTAGTGATTCCCATTGGTGTTATTAATGCTCCTTCAATTTTCATGAATTTGGTTAACCAAATCATCTGGCCATAATTCGATCAGTTTATCATAGTTTTTATAGAAGACATACTCATATACTCTACTGATGGGGAGGATGCTGGAGAGAATTTGATGAGAGTCCTTGATTTTTTTAGAGAGAACTAGATTAACATAAAGAGATCAAAATTATAGTTTTGAATACTATATGTTCACATTATTGGTAATGCCATTTCCAACTAGTGTTTTTCCAAGTATCCAGTGAAGTTTTAACCAATGATTTCTTCGGATCCACCCGAGAATGTATCGAAGGAGTGGGGTTTTCATGTTTTGCAGTGTACTGTAAAAGATTTATAAAAGAATAATGTAGGATTGTAGCCTCTTGGATCAATATGACACAAATTTATTCTCATTTACCTAGTTTGAGTAATGCCAGAAGGCCATCCAGAAGATGAGGAAGAGGTGTATGATCACTCTAGTTTTTCGGCTACCATAGGAGGGTGTTGACTTCGTGGTTTATTAAAATGGTTCTAGAGTTTGGATCAAGTAATTTACTGATGAAACCATGAGAAGTCATCAAATATGGGTTGAGGAAATTGAGGCCCCATGAAAAGAATTCTGTGTCTCATGATTTTGATCTAGCGGTAGTAGTATTCACATTTAAGATGTAGTGGAACTACATTCTCGGAGAGCATTTTTTGGTTTACTAAGAAAACTAGAGTCTCAATTACATCTTCACTAAGAGCGATCTAAACCCTGTACAATGATGTTGGTTTGATTTAATGTAGTACTATGACTTACAGATCATTTATACTTCAAGGAAGGGTATTATTATATTATATTCCCTTATTAGGAAGTCCCTGGCTCACCTTGTGTGGAATGATTCAGAGCACTTGGTTTCCCTAAAGCTGGCCCTGATGGTGTTGGAGGGTACTATTTTCTTTCAGTCGATGTTGTTGGATCATATTTTTAATAAGCATGTGAAGGAGTCTCAGATGGGAGATGGTGACTGTGAGGTTCTTCATGATCTGATATCCACATTCAATGCACCCTAATTATATTTTGATGTAGGGAATCACAATATCATATTCCCGAGTGAAAAATAGTTCCTATTGCGCTGCGGAAGGAGGTGATGTGGGAGATCCATAATTCTACCTTAGATGTACATACCATCATGTGTAAGATGTATAAGGATCTTTATCAGTTGTTTTGGGGGTTCTTTATGAGACGATGTGTAGTTTTGTTTGTATTTCAATACCTTACCTATCAGTAGGTGAAGGGATAATATCATGTTCCAGTAAGGTTGTTATAGCCTCTTGATATCCATGAGTTGAAATGGAACAATATATCCATTGACTTTGTATCTGGTATTTCACAAACAACAAAGACCCATGATTCCATCTAGGTGGTAGTCGACGAAATCTTGATGTTGTCAGACTTCCTTAATATTAAGGAGTAGATTTTGTTGGGGATTATGGGTTAACTGTACGTGTGAAAGATTTTCCCCCATCATGGGTTACCCTCAACAATTATCTCCAATCGTGACATGAAGTTTACATCATGATTGTGGAGGGGCCTATAGGAGGCATTCAAGACCCAATTGTGGAAGACTAAATCCTTCCACACTCAGACTTATTGGCAGACCGAGCACACTATGTAGGTGTTGGATGATATACTGAGAGTGTTCATGCTGGATTTCAGATGGAGCTCTGGGGATTATATTCAATTTGTGGAGTTTTTATACAACAATACATACCACTCCACTATCTGCATGGAACATTTTGAGGCCCTACACAGGAGGCCATCTAGGTCACCCATGTGTTGGATGGATATTGGAGAGTCCTCTGCAATGACCCAAGAGTTGGTTAAATTTATGATAGAGAAGGTGCAAGTCATATGTGAGTGGATGAAGACAGCGAATAATAGAAAAAATGCGTACACACACCGCCATCACTGGCCCATGGAATTTGATCTAGGAGACCACATCTTTTTGAGATTCTATGATGTGGGATGTGGAGGTTCGGTCGGGAAAGCAAGCTATCCCCAGGTTCTTCGGGCGATTCAAGATCGTTTGGAGGATTGATGTGGTTTCCTACCACCTCACTTTACCCCCACAGATGGAATGGGTGCACGACGTCTTCCACATGTCGCAACTGAAGAGATATGTGCATGACCCTAGGTATGTTATTGAATAGGGAGGTCTGGACATTGGGGATGAAGATATTTTTTTAGAGCACACGGTGGCGATCATGGACCGATAGGAGAAAAACCTCTAAAGATGATTCAACCCCACTAGTTTATGTTATTTGGAGGAAAAAAGACACAAATTAGAGTTATTTAAAATGAGAGAGCCAAATGAGGGATTAGTATACCAATTTGTTTGTTTTGTTTTTCTTTTAGAGGATGAAAATTTTGAAGGAAGGAATTGTGTAGAGAACCATTTTTTTCTAATAAGACCTTTATATTTTCTTAAATATTATTCCAGAGCCAGGAACTAAGATGGCGTGTTATTCGGAGCCCCAGGGTGGTTAGAAATAATTTTATAATGATATTAAATATATATTATACTATGAACTTGTAGTTATTGACCAAATGGACCAAAGGCCTTGATTTGTTTAATTTGGAGAATCCAAAAGTCATTGGTTTAGGTTGAACCCTTACAAATCCTAAAGTATTAGAGACAATTACATTACCCATAATTCATAGAGGGAATACACAGATAAGAAAACATGGAACTGCTCCTCCCCATCACATTTCTAGATATCAACACTCCACATTTCAAGGGATGGTTGCCTAACTATCCAATGTAGAATTTCACATAGATAGTATAGATGGAAAAAACCATACCCTATTTTTCTTTCAATCTGGTTGTATCTGTTAGGGTGAATGTACATGCACTGTATCCTCATCTAGAGCCTGGTCACTTGTATTCTTACTGGTATATTTGTGTATTCATGTGGTCCGAAGTCCATGGGGTGGTATGAAGGCCTTGAGGTACACCTAATGACTTGATAGACAACAGGTTTAAAGGCTTTGGGTGGCCCAAAATCCTTTCAGGACATAAGGAACAAACCGGTGGCCTAGAGGTCCGTATGGATGAATAGTTCCAACTACTGCAGTACCAGAAAATACCTGTTATAGTACTTTCAGCAGTGCCTACTATAGTACCTCCTACAGTGACTTCTATAGTGATTGCTACAATAATACTATAGTACAATAGATATTTCTTCACCAAAATTAGTTTTCTTGTCTCTTGAATGCAGTTGCTTAGTCCACACCAATCAATCAAAATCTCATGTCCATGCACGTGCAGTTAATTAAAGAAACCAATATAAATCTTAAATGGTTGATCAGATTAAAAATATGAGAACACGTTTGGGTCCTGAACACAGTATTTACCATACGAGGGATATAATTTGAGTCAGTGTGGGATAATTAGACCCCTATCTCATTGGAAGAGTGGTTTAAGTGAATTAATTAAATAATTTTTATTCCTCCCAAAACATAATTTGTGGTTATAAATAATTTTTTATAAATTCTCTCATTCTCGTGTTTCCAATGGAGCCCGTCCTCTCATATAATTTCCATTTCTCCCCTTTCATGAATGAAGAATGATGATGGATCATAGATTTTAGGTAGATTATTGTGTAACAGATCATCCTCCTACATCGATGAACATGTGAAACGTTAACGGCGTGAAATTCAAACCATGTAGTAATTTTTCTCGGTGTTATTACACTACGAATTGAATGTTGAGCATGTTTTTATTTGAATATTCAACTTTCTCCCCTTGTTTTCAAACGCTGCATGCGCCGACGTACGAGATTTATATTGTTTATCATCTATGCAAACCCTGATACCCCATTCTCAATTAATGGACTAGAACACATGGAATATAATGATTAAGACATTTTTATGGTGCCTTTCCTCTTTTCTTCGTCACATTTTTCACAGTGACATCCCCATGGTTCATTATACGACAATTTTCCAGAAACCTAATCTCGATCAGGTGCCCCGAACGAGGCAGTTTCATGACAATTTCTCCATATGGGGAAATATCACTATCAAGGCATAGATCTAGTGATGTCACGACATCCGGATGAACAATATGGTGGTTTCAAGATGATATAATGAAGAATGATGCCTCAACAACACTCAGAAGATTAGAACAGACCCTGGTTTTGGCTAAGCATGATTCGTGATGAATGGAAAATTGTTTCTATGTTATTCTACAATATCTAGTAATTTTGGAGCATTTACAAGAGATCATGACTGCATAGATGGACGATTCAAATCACTGGCAATGATTCATTGAAAATCTAGAATTCAATAAAAATTCCATACTACACTCCATTTTCATTGAAGAGCACACACATATAGACCTCCCATAGCATTGACAATAGTGTTTTGGAATATTTAGGTATGACACAATGTGTAATTTAATTACGACGCCATGTACTACCCTCTAATGTTAGGAGACCCATGTTATGGAACACACGACCATGTGCTGAGTACACAAACATGGCATGGCCACACAGTCAACAGACACAGCATGGTTCCCAGATGAGAAGAGCACACTGTGTATCCCACCTACAAGGTGTGTTCCCCTAAATGGTGTGAGAGCAGTGTACCGACTTGAAACCACTAATAAATGAAGAGGGGTAACACACCATGTGGAAACATCACCCTCCATATACATATTGAGCACAACTGAGTGATATTTAATCCTTTTTTACTTCCTTCATTTGAACTCAAATTTCAGCCTGTGATATTCCTATCTATAATTTTTTTTCACATACAACATGATGGTTCCCTTGGAGATGGCTTTTGAGATACGATGTGAACGCTTTATGTTGGAACACTTAGAGATGACACATGACGACAACAGTGGATTGACTTTTCCCAGTAGTGTTGTGTGGCTTGACATTTCCTAGTTGTGCAGAATGGCTTGAAATTTCCCAGTAGCTTGGTGTGTCTTGGATTTTCATGAAACCATTGCATGGATTGGAATTTACAAGTGGTGTGGTGTGGTTTTTCTTTTTCCAATTGAATGGTGTGGCTTGACTGGGCCTAGTATCATGGCGTGACTTGACTTTTCCTAGTGGGGTGGAGTGCATTGACTTACATAAGGAATATCAAGGAATAAGAGTGATTTCCCCACCTAGATGCGTCCTTGTGACATGAACCTAAACCATGTGGGTGAGTTAGTGATTCCAAATGATAATAGCATCGAGGTGTGTTGATTTGAGCCCCATTGACTTCTGCCTCCTAGGAAAATGCAATGAGATGCGGGGAATCACATATGGTTCTTTATTTGGAATTGAAGTCTACTCACTTTCTTTATCTAGAATGTGATATAAAGATCCCCTTACTTATTCATTTTGGATTCATTAAATAACACACACACACACAACCACACACACACACACACACATATATATATATATATCCTATTATAGTACCCACTCCTCGGGTCTTGGTTACTCTCCTTTTTGGAGAGGAGAAGTTTCATGAGGTACACCACGTGCTTTCTTTGTTTATCTTATCATGGATGGACAAGTATACTCTTCTCTATCGATAGAAAATAATTGATGAGGTGATCATCTCTGCACTGTCTCGATCACCTTATGTTGGGTTGAGTCTACTATCAAACTTTTTTTGGTTTGAGATACACTTTTTCCTTCATCTTTTACTATACATTGTTCTTATAGTGCTTATCTTCAGTTTTATCTATTATTAGACCCCTTCACATTTTAGGGTGTTCGTATGGGTATGTATATACTCACCCCTTCCTAGGATTTTCCTAACACAGGTCGTTTCTTTTGCAGATGGTGGGCAGGTCGATCGTGACTATAGAGGGGAGCTGGGATATGGGTTGCGTGGACCGCGTATGGGGGTCCTGCTTGGGATAAAAGAGATGAGATCTCTCAATGGACTCTCTTTACTAGTTATATTTAGGTTGGAGACAGTTTTTGGATTAGGTGTGTTTTTTTCACCTTTACATTTAATTTTTCACTTCGATACCATTTACTGTTTTGAGGTACATGGATGATTACATTACTTTACAGTAGTTTCATATTTTTTTCTACTTTCCCTCGGTGCTTTTGCATCATGTTGGTTGTGTGTCTATGTACAATTTTTAAGGAAAATCCATCTCTTAGTTAGTTATGCCTCTGGTATTGGTCGCCCAAATGCGTCCCAAGGTAGTGGGTAAGTTGTAGTTATAGCTCGTTCCCCAGATTGGGTCAGAACATGATAAAAACCATGTACGGTTTTGGGTTTAAAATATTTTATTTTGTAGATTCCACTAAATATTAATAAAATCCAACTCTTTTGCTTTATAAACCCACCCAACCTCCCACTTCACTTCACTAAATTTCTTTGAATCATGACATTACTCTATCATCTTCTCTTTATAATCCTTCCAAGGTTCCCTTAGGCTCTCAATAACCCCTTTTCAACATTTTGGTGTCATACTCTGAAGGTAAGGGATCCTCTCATTCCCAGTTTTATTCAAGATTCTCCTCTATATTATGACATTTTATTTAATTATTCAAAATTATGGGTCATGTTTTAACACCTCCCCTTATAATACCCTTAATATGTATACATGATGGGACACCCCTTTATCTCTCATTAATACCTTCCATGTATACTCCTTTCCATGATGAAATTTTGTATGATTCATTTCCTCTCCCTTTTTCATCAATATTATTTGTTATCGCATCCATTATTTTTCTAATTCTAAATGTTTGGAAATGTCATTTCAGGTCTCTATTAGTGATGAATTTATGTATAAATTATGACAGACCAATTTCCCTCTCATCAACTCTTTTAATGAACTTTTTAGTGACATCATTATGCTGCCGAATTTTGACCATGATTTTCTAGGACAAACCAATTGTGTAGTGAATTTTGTACCCATTTCCTATCAAAGGTGTTCACTTTTATGAAAATATACATTTTTATGGGGGACTTAAATTTATTTATTCCACACTCATTGATTGTGGAATATGTTATTATTATTGACAAATACCTGTTTTATTATCAATGTGGCACACTTAAGAGTGGGAATGAAAATAAAGTGATGGGAACACCCTAAATTATATAGCGCTCAATTGAATTGAGTAATGTTTAGTATCAGGATACATCATTTTGGGGCAAGGTTGTGCATGATTACATTATTCTAATTTCCACACTAATATGTTTTGGCAGTTTAACCATAATCTATGATAAATTGTTTTATATAGTTTCCACATTTTCCATGTTATGATTGTCATGTCATATCATGCCTTATTAATCATGTTCCTTTGCACCTCATTGATATGATTTGTCTAACAAGTATTAATATATTCATGTTATTCTATGTTTATTCCCTTACTAGGATTTACAAATCACCCCTTTCGTATGTATTTACCAATGTTATCAAATGTTGTTTTAAGATTAAGAATGTTAAATATGTGTTCAATAAATATTTAGTAATTTATGTTTCTTGTTGTAATGAAATGTACCTAATTCTAAAATACATTAAACTTATTGATCATTTGGGTTTTATTTAGTGTGATTTTATGTAATTAAATTATATATTAATGTGTAATAAATAGAAGGGTTTTTATAATTATACACCTTATTCACCTTCACATGGTGAAAATTCATTATGTAGTAATAATCTTTGATCAAATAAAAGAATTATCTCTACTTAATCTTCTATTTTTTATATATAAATAAATAATTCACGATTTTTTATTGGTATATATATCACACCATTTACCACATAGACAATTACTTTATATCTTCAATGAAAAAACATCACTTAGAACTCAAAATCACGAGTTAGGTAATTCTTATCATGAATTTTGAATCGAAAACATGCATATTATATCACCTTGTAATTCTATATGAGGACACAAACAATCCCAAAATTTAATTCATCACTATTTTTCTCAAGAAATTTTCCACTGAATGGTTTTATAAGTATAGGTGTTCTTACCATCCTTCTATTTATTTCTTTGACATTATCCTTACATTTAACTGTCCATAGAAACATACCCCCATTCGACTCAATCCGGTTTCTAAATTCGATTGTTGGGAGAAATTTGCCAAAAATTTTCTATCGTTCACAGTCAACCAAAGTAAACTATTGGTGTTGGTTACCATTGTTGGTCTATCCATTTCTCTATAGCATCATTCTCTGATGTATCTATTGATATATAATCACATGAGTTTATATAACCCCGTATAGAAATGTTATGTAGGGAATATTCACACTTGTTAAATTTAGTATAGTTTTCATAACTTTATCGATTTGGGTGAACATCATCATAGAGACATTAATTTCTTTCCCCCACATACCCACTTCCCATAGGCGAGGGGCCTCTTCCACTATGGTATGTAATGTAGTCTTCGTGATCAGAATGGGGTGATGGAATTTAAGTTCCTACCTACATCGAATCCTACTTGGAACCCATATCCTTGCTTTGTTCCCACTCATAGACATGAGTCATGTTCATGAAACTCATTTTCTATGCCATATATAGGTCTATTTTAGTTAATTACAAAGTTTCTATCTGAACAAGGCATCATTTTTTTTTTGGAGTAGGTGGGATCATCAGGCATGTGTATGCATATCCAGAAATTGGGTGTGTCGGGAACCTATAAATTATTACCCTTTTTAATCATGAGGAATCTCATATAATTATTCTTATGAATGAAACCTAAGGAATATCATCTCATCTATGAGGAATTTTATTCTTGAGAATATGTATTATGAGGACATTTACGAAGATCTACCAATTTTTATTATACGGTGTAATGGAATTTTATCATTTTACATCATTAACATGTTGTGGGGATATGTGGGTCACATTCTAAATAGCATGTGGGGAAAATTTGGTAGCATGTTTAACATATTATAGGTGTATTGGTTCGTAATCTTATCATCTTCTAGGGAATGGTATGTCATAGTTTTAACATCTTGTGGGGATGGGTGGGTCACTTGTTTAACATCTTGTGGGAACTTGTTGGTTACAGGTTGAATTCCTTTTACGGACAAGTGGATCACTTCTTTAATGTCTTGTGTGCCGATTTGGATCATAGATTTAGTATATTGTGTGGATATATGGGTCATAAGTTTAGTGTCTTATGGGAACATTCTTGTCACAGGTTTAATGTATTATCAGGAATGGTGGTCTCTGGTTTAATTCCTTGTGAGGATTGTTGGGTCACATGTTTAATGTCATCATGGGGTAGATGGATGGTTTAGTTTAACCCCATGGGGAAGATTATTACAGTTTATAGGTTTGGTTAATTGTGTACCCAGGGGTGAGATGTTCACACATGAAGGACTTAGTTGTGTCTGTCCCTATAGAAGTATGTAATCACATATGAAAGATTTGGAAGAGTGTTGGGGGTTCTAGATTGTACATCATAAAGTTACACTAGATGTGTTGGAATGTCAGGATCATACCCTTAGGATGTTCCCTACATACCATGTTAGATAATAGAGATAAAAAACCTTATAGTTTTTTTTGTAGTTTATGGTAACCTGAAATGGCCTTTCCATGTATTTTATTTTCATGTGGTAAGAGAACACGTTTCTTGGTAGGAAAATAGGACAATAGTTCTCGTTATTATGCATTAATACATGATTTACTACATAAAAGTACACATAATAAAACCAAGAAGATTGAGAAGTCTATTTTCATTAGGATTTAGGTATGTTACATAACAACTAAATATAAGAAAAACGTCACCTTTATTGAAATATTCCATGACTTGATCATATTCTTCCATCATACTTATCATATAATGGGATAGCATGGGGACATATTTAACAAACGTGTGAGCTATAAATCCCAATAAGAGAATAACCATGTAAAACATGAAAAAACATATACATGATTAAATATAGATATATAAATGGGGAATAAAAGGATTGAGATTCATTAACATGAACAATTAAGTATGATATTGAATGAAAATCATAAAGGCAACCTAGAAAATGTAGAAACAATTTAAAACAATGCATCATAATCAAATAGAAATGCTAACGACAAAGACATCATGGTGGAAAAAGTCCAGTTTTGAATTTTGTTGACTCCCAAATACTCTTAATGATATCTTATGATACTAAAACATTACCTAATTCATAGGATCACTAATAAATTAATCATTCACCCGTCACATTCATTTCATTCTCATGCTTATGTATACCACATGGAACATAAAAAATTGAATCATTTATCATCAAATTTTATTACAAAATCACGGGGTTTGAAATAAATACATGTATTTACCCAATAAATTATGTATATGTGCATAAAGGTGAACACCCATAATATCAAAAGAGTATGCGTATTCACTACACTTTTGTTTGTCATGGAAAATAATGGTGAAATTTGGGTTGTATAATGACATTACATAAAAATTAATAAAATTATTTGATGATTGAGAAAATGGTCTCTCATCATTTTGAAATAAAATTGACAGTAATTGGGACATCGAAATATTTATCCCATCATTATTAATTACTCAGATAATGAATAAGATAATAATGAAATTTGAATAATTATGTGAATAAAAACAACCATTACCTCGAGAGTGTGACACAAAATTCTTAGGTGGAGCTTCATAATATCTTAGGTGTAACGACCCAATGTATTATTAATGGAAATTACCTTCTTTTAAATATGTCATATGATGACATGAAATCACAACACTATAAAATACTACGTACTATGTGACCTTTAAACATTATTCTGTAACTTCTATGGTTGGAATTCTGAAAATCTAACATTCTCAGTAGTGATCAGTATGTTTTTTTGAGTCCGATAATACATACATAATTTTTTGTGAATAGTAACATAACTTTATGAATAGTAACCTTACCTAATGAATATTGATTTGACATTTATAAATATTAAATCACCCAAGTGAATATTAACCTCCCCCATTAATGTACAAAGAAAATTTAGGAATCTTATATATGATAATATGACCACAGTAAAAATATTTGCATTTCTTTATGTCATAAATAATTAATTACAATTTGTTAATTTATTTAAAATAAAATTTATTTTCTTAAAAGGTGTCCCTAAATTAACAATTTTGTGTCTTCTGGTTTTAAGATAATTTTATTATACATTATGTAATTTTTGAAAGCATTATAAAATCAGTCATAGTTTTAAATCTATATTATTGAATTAAATTTTAAATTTTAATTAATAATTAATATAATCATATTTATAAAATTATATTCAAAAAATAGATTTCATTTTTGTATTACAAACATCGAAAAATTTTCAGGGTGATGTTTTTGGGTTTTTCTAAAATACTAGAAATTTTGATGAATAGTATAATACATAATTTACCTTATATATTCATCATCTGTTAAATAAACTATTTATTGAGTCCTTGATGATGTAAGCTGCATGAGTTCGAAATAACTTGCACATATTACTATTTTTGGTCACATGAATCATCACTATTTCTTTTCTTATTAAATAATAAATAAACTAATGATTAAAATATTATGAAAACCCTCCTCTACACTATAAAAACAAACCACACTTCCCTCTTCTCTTCACTCCTCTCAAGCCTTGTTTCTTCACCATGTTAGGCCCCAAATCTCTACACAATATAATCTCCCACATACAACATCCATTGGTCTTCTCCAAAGGCCAAATCCTCTACCCTTAAGAGTCCCTCAATGAAAATTAAATCAAGAGGTAAATTCCTCTTTTCTTTTCTTTAATTTTCTTTTCATGTTCCATAGTTCTCATTTACATCCTAACCTCCCCTCATCTAAATGGTGTGAAAAATCTAGTACCATATGTTAACTGGAATTTTTTTATGATTATTATATATTTCATTATCAACACCCATCTTCACATCTTTTATATGAAAGAAATTAAATCATCGACATAGATTTCTTATTTTAACACATTCAAGGACGACAGGTTAGAAATTTCTATTAACATCTTAAATTATGGTCATGAAAGTATTTTTATGGTTACACCTGACTATTAAATATTTATTTTATCTTTTTTATATTCTTTAATATTTTTTCACACAGGATGTAATGTAATAATGCAAAACAATTTAATTATGAGTAGAATCACCAAATTAATCCATTTGTTTATCATTTATGTAATATATAATGATCCGCATTCACTCCAAATAACCAATTGAATTTTTTAAATATGTAATATTTCTTATGATAACTAATGTCATATAACTTAAATTTCAGACTACCATTCTCTTCATAAATTTTTATCCGAACGTGAATATTTTTATACCGATCATTAAAACCGAAGAAGAAAATGCTTCCAAACAATGAAATTAAACCTCTTAACTCATCAAAAATGACATGAATGAACTTAATAAAGATATAATAAACCAATAAAATGTAAAAAATGTTCATTGATTATTAATTAATGAACCTAATTATATTAATCAGGTCATTAATATCCAATGAATAACACTATCGGTCTTAAGGTAAGGGATCCTCTCTTTCCCACATTTATTCAAGAATATCCACTATGTTATGCCCTTTTATGTATAATTCTTAATTTTGGGGTATGATTTTTCACAATCCTCGTACTTCCCCATTTATGTAAAAAAGATGAGAAATCCCTTTTCTCTATTATTATACCATCCTAAGTACACCTGATACCATGTCGATATTCTGTAAGAGATTCTACCCAAACCCCCTATATTCTTTCTGGTTGATCTATTATTCATTCTTCCCAAATAAAGTTATCTATTCTGGTAATTTACATCTTATATTTTTTTTATTCTCTATAAACAAGAATCATGACCCATTGATCATTCAATTTTGGATATATAAATGTGATTAAACGATTCCCTCCCCAATACTTTTCAAATAAGAAAACCCATGTTAAGGGAAGTTGTAAAATTCTTACTGAATTTCATGTTCACTGTATAATCTGTTTTAAGACACCGTTGGTTTTATATAATTTGTATTTTTATTATGGAAACCTTTTTTAGTTCTAGTTTTATATAAATGATTATGAAATTTTATATTTTATATTCTCTTTAGTATTTTCCTTAAAACCACACTAAAATGGTTTAATGATAAATTTTATTAAAAACTCTTCTTAATTTTTGTCACATTAGTTTGACATAACATACCATGATATATGCCTATGTTACCTTATCAATTTTTATATATGTTTTAATTACTTTCTTTCCTGGAAACATGTATGATACACTCATTCATAATGCTTTATGACATGGTTATGATACCCATTTCTTTCTGTGGGTACCCTTATGTTAGTGTACGATTTATTATGTATGATCCATTAGGTGGAAATCATATTGATGAACATATGATTATGTGTGCACCTAGACAGAACTCAAATTAATTGGTTAATTTTTAGTCTCATGAGATGATCTGGGCAGAAGTCTTGGCAGTGAGCCTTGAATCATGCTTCCATGTGCAATGGTCATGGTGATTAACATTTACTTTTGATCCACTATATGCTATGACCCTTGACCCTTTCTAATGGCATGATTTCATTTTCTACCAAATTACTATGAATTCATTTTTACATGATCCAATATTTATGAGTTATTATTCAATGTGTTCCAAGACTTTTATTTTCATTATTTCATGCCTTATAACTGATGTGTTAATGTTTTATTTCTATGTATTTTTCCTAACAAGGCTTTGAACTCATTCCTTGGTTCATGAGATCCCTAGGGTACCCTTTGTAGATATAAGGGCTAAAAGGATTTAGGATCTCTTTATAAAGATTAAATAAATACGTTTTTTAGCCACAATTTTCAATTTCATGTACACAGTCTTCAAAGACACTAGACTTCATGATACTTGACTTGTTTTCTGATGTATAAATAATATTACAATATTGTAATGTTATGTGTAAAAGGATAGTGCCACTATAGTTTGTATCAGAGGATGGTCTAGTTATTTTTTCAAATTAGGAATTGATAACTTTAGTAATAACTTTAAGGTTGAGACTAAGTATAAGAAAACAACACTATATTTTGGTAAGTAAATAGTAATTAGTTTATCAAGAAAATAAATCCTTGTCTAAATACAAATAGGTAGAGACGAATGTATCATAGATGTATCTTGGGTAGAACCCAAAAATACCACATTGAGATAGACTCGAACACCAACTAGTGGATGATAGAAGGCCTTGCTGCAAACATGGTTTGACACTCCTGAGGGATATGTTTTGGTAAATTCGTGATCTTGGTACAAACCATTGTTAAGGGAATGAAAAATACCCTAAGAATATAAGATAAGAAATAGATCAAGGACAACCTAGATTGAAACAAAGGGAATCACAAGTTAGGATATACTTATCCTTTACATGTTTATCATATTATGTTCAATGTTTCATTTATTATGCTCAATATATAAGTACTCATGTTTTCTAAGTATACATTCGTTTTTCAAATCAATGAAGGAAAAAATAAGACAACGTGCCAATAATCAATCTGATAGGGAATGTGATTATTTCCCAAATGATATTCCATATATGGTGGGAACAGGTGCTGAAAACTTCATAACAGTACTTACCCAGTTGTATGAATTTATTAATAAAAACATGAATCATGTAGTACACCCACCTCCTCTATGGAAAGAGAATGTTTCCATTGAATCAATCATGCAGAAAAGGCCTCCCATGTTCAGTGGATCTTCTGATCCCCTCCTTGTGGGACAAGGAATTAACTCCATCCAAAAGATATTTTCTGTCATCTAGTTCTAATAAAAAGAGAAATTCGTACTAGTGGTCAATAATTTTTAGGGGAAATCTGGTCAGTGGTGGAAAATGATAAAGAATATGAAGACCTAAGAGGAAATTTATATTATAGATTTGGAGGAATTAAAGATAATGTTTTTTCAATAAAACTTTTCCCCAAAACCTCTATTTTAGATGGAAATAGAGTTCCCCAAACTCAAGTAGAAGTAAGATGAGTCAATTGGGGTGGTTGAAGAAAACATTACAAGGATTTCATGGTATGCCTATGGAATTTTCATAAACACTGAAATCATAGTGGATAGCTTCTTTAAAGGACTAAAATCAAGTTAACAGAAAGAATTGGGGATTCAAGACTGAAATGGATATAGTGATATTTTATGTTGTTCCCTTAAGGTTTAAATGGAGATCAAAGACTCTTAGTGGTGTCGTGGGACTAGAGAAAAAAAGAGGAAAAATGAATCTAATATGCGAGGTTATGAAAATAAATTCGATGATTGAATGAAGCTAGATCATTACACATGTAAAAAGTGTTGGTAGAAGAATCCTAGGAACGGTCTAAAGGGAACCAAGAATTGGTTCAAAAGTTGAATGTTGGAATAAATGGCTAAAAAATACTTATGAGAAATGAAAAATACCACAACTATGGAAGAAGAAGAATGTTAAGACCCACAATTATCTTGTAGTGCAGTGTTACAACTTCAATGAATATTGTAATTGTGCGAACAATTTCCCGAAGTTTATGGTTGTTAGAGGAAATCAACAATAACCTCCATGGAAACACAAAAGGTCTAACGTTATCACTACTACTAATGTAGAGCCGGAGAATGATGTGGTGATAGGTACAATAGTTATTCATTGAATAATATAAAACAGAGTGTTTGATTCTGGTTCTACAAATTATTTTATATCTTGAAATTTTAGTAGAACTATTCGAACACCACCTAAAAATTGGGAAGATATGATATCTGCAGGAACTTTGAATAGAGTAATTATTGTGTCCATGGTTTATAACTCTACCCTGGTTAACGTTTGTTGACTGAACCTACGAGAAAATATTGTCATAATTCCTTTAGTGGAGTTCGATGATATCTGGGGCATTTATTGGCTATATTTATAGAAATCCAACTTCAACTGCCGGGAAAGGGAGATCACTCATCACAACCTGAATCTTCCTCCAATTCATTACAAGTGTAAGGTAGAAAATAAATATCAATTTGAATAATATTATCATGTGTGGATATTAAATCCTTATGAGAAATCGTTTTTAGCTCAAATGATTGAGACAAAAGAGAGAATCATGATTGAATACATGCATGTCATGAAAAAGAACACTGATGTATTCCCTGATGAGCTTTCTAGTCTTCTGCATGATCAACTGGTTGAGTTTTAAATTGAAATTTTACCTATATCTATGCCTATATCAAAGAGATCTTATATAACTTACACTAGAGAGTTGGAGGAGTTGGTGAAGTAGATATTGGAGAATCTGGAGAAGGGTTTCATGCACTAGAGTGTTTTGCCATGGGTTGTTCTAGTCCTCTTCCTCAATAAGAAGGATGGATCAATGTGCCTCTACATTGATTATCATGAGATCAATAAAATCATGATAAAGAAAAAGTATCCACTACCACAGATAGATGACTTGTTCGATCAGCTCTATGAGACCGGTTATTTCTCTAAGGTGGACCTTCGGTCGGGATATCCCCAATTAAAGGGGAGGAAGGTAGATATTTCCAAGACTGCCTTTTGAACGTGGTATGCACATTATGAGTTCATAGTGATTCCTATCAAAATCAATTATGATCTAAAATTTTTTATGTATATAGTGAATAGTGAAATTAGAGATTAAGTCGAAAAATTTGTGGTAGACATTATCAATGATATTTTAATATACTCCATATGCAAGGAGGAACATGAGGAGAATTTGAATACTGTGATAAAGATTATTTAATGGGAAAGGTTGTATGAAGAGTACAATAAATGTTAGCTTTGGTTGGAGGAATTATCATTATTGTGGAATGTTATCACTAACAAAGGGACATCTGTGGACCATTCCATGAAAAAGGCGATTGAAGAGAGTCTCATGCCAACATTTGTAATAGAGATCCATAGTTTTCTAGGTCTGGATGGGTATTATTGTCGATATTTGAATTTTTTTACGATTTTCATACCCAATTACCACGATGACACAAAACGGAGTAATGTATGTCTGGACTCAGGTATGTGAATACTATTTGAAGGAGATGAAAAATAGGATAATAAATTCCCCAGTACACACACTCTCAATGAGTGGATAACTCTTTGTGGTGTACAATGATTCTTCAAAGAAGAAATTAGGTTGTGTGCTAATGAAAAATTATAAAGCAGTAGCGTACGCCTCAAGATAGCTGAAAATACATGAGTAAAACTGTCCTATGCATGATCTAGAGTTGGTGGTTGTGATCATTGCATTAAAAATATGGAGACATTATCTCTATGTGGAGAAGTGTGAGATATATACTAATAGAAAGAGTCTCAAATATATATTCAAAAAAATAGATCTTAATATGCGCCAATGAAGATGGATATATCTCATCAATGGCTACGACATCTCAATACACTACCATCTAGGTAAGGAAAATAAGGTGGTAGATGCTCTCAGTTGAAAGGATCATGCATCTTTATCAATGGTGAGAATTTAAAATGATCGAATATTCTTATATTTTAAAAGAATATACATGGGAATAAGTATGGGATGAACAACGTAAATCCTTTCTTAAATGATTGCTTAACCATACCTCATGGAGAAAACAAAGGATGCTCCAAAAAAAGTTGTGTAAATTCAAAAAAAGTTGGAAGCCATTAAAATTGGTAAGTACTCTGAGTTCATGATTGATGAGGAAGGAATTGTAAGTTTTATGTTATAATTATGTGTACCATATGATCATGAGATAAAGAAGGAGCAATTTAATGACACACATAGCTCAAAATTCAATATTTACCCATAGAGAATAATGTTGTAACGAGATATCTGGGACAACTTTTGGTGGAACAATTTGAAGATGGAGATTATTGAGTATACATCAAAGTGCCTAGTATGTTAACAAGTGAATCCTAAAATATATAAGCCTAAGTGAGTGATGCATCCACTACCCACACCAACATGGAAGTGGGAGAACATCACCATGGACATTTTCATCGGACATCCAAGGACATCAAGAGGATGAAATGTTGTACGAGTCATTGTGGAATGTCTTACAAAGGCTACTCAAATAATTGAGATTGAAGAGAACTTCACATTGGATTAACTTGTAGGGATATATATCAATGAAGTAGTAAGGATGCATGGAGTCCGACAATCTTTTGATTCGAGTAAAGATCTGATATTCAGTTCGATGTTCCGAAAAAGTATCCAATATGCTCTAGGAATTGAACTAAACATCAGTATGGGCTATCATCCTCAAATTGATGGCCTGTAAGAGCAAAATATTCAGACACTAGAATATGTGTTGAGACCATGTTATATGGACTTCAAAAGAGGATGGTACCAACATATTCCACTAGTTGAATTCTCATATAATAATAGTTTCTACTCGATCATCCAAATGGCATGATACAAAGCCCATTTTGAAAAAAGGTGCAATACACTGGAATGTTGGAATGAAGTTAGTGATAATAATGTGTTAGGACCTGAAATGGCCAATGAAATGGTTGATAAGTTCAAAAATATTCAAAATAACATCAAGGACGCCCAAAGTCAACAAAAGATTTATTCATACAATCGTCGATGAGACCTTGAGTTCAATGTTGGAGACATAGTATTTTTACACATATCTTCATGGAATAATTTCATAAGGTTGGGGAAGAATGTAAAGCTAATTCCTAGGTACAAAGACTGATTTTAGATTCTTGATTATGTTGGAACTATGGCCTATCAACAAGACGATCCACCTATAATGTACACTGTACATGATGTCTTTCTTTTATCCCTTTTGCGGATGTACATACAAGACCCTTCAAATGTAGTCTTTTTAGAAGTGGTATGGTTGGAGAATGATATTTCTTATGGGGAGTATCCATTGAAGATCTTGGATAATAGAGATAAAGTTCTCTGTGACAACATTACTCTCATGGTTAAAGTATTATGGCGGAATGATAAGTATGATGAGGCAACATGAGAACTAGAAGAGGCAATTAAGAAAATGTACCCACACCTATTTATTTCATATAATGGAAAGAATAATTTCAATGGCTAAATTTCATAAGGGGGAATAATTTATCCACACAATGTTTTATCAATGGAAATTCAATTATTATAATTATGTAATATAATGACATGAAATCACCACACCATAAATTACTAAGAAATATGTGACCTTTAAACCTAATGTTTTTTACTTATACGATATGAATTTTGAAAATCTTACACACACGGTTGTGATCGGTATGATGCTATGATTCAGATAAGACAAATATTATTTTTTGTGAATAATAACCCAACCTTAGGAATATTAACAAACTATTTTGAATAGTAATATGACCCTTATGAATATTAAATCATAAAAAATAATAGTAACCTCACCCATGAATGTATAAAATAATGTGGGAATCTTATAGGTGATAATATGTCCATCGTAAGAGTATTAGTATTTCTATAAGTCATAAATAATTAACTAAAATTACTTAATTAATTTAAATTAAAATGTATTTTCATAAAATTTGATCGTAAATTAATTTTTTTTACGTCTTCTAGATATAAGATATGTTTATAATACTTTATGTAATTTTCTAAAGCATTATAAAATCATTCATAGTTTTAAAATCTATATTTTTCATATAAATTATGATTATTAATTAAAAATTAAATTAACTCTATTTAAAAAAATAATTTGGAAAAAATTATTTTATTTTTTTATTCTACTTGTTGAAAAATGTTTTGGGTGATTTTTTGAGATGTTTCTAAAATACAATAATTTTTTATGATTAGTAAAATATATAATTTACTATTTATATATACATTATATGTTCAATACACTATTTATGTGTTCATGGATGATATAAGAACCCTGGTTTCGAGAACACGTACAAATATTACTATTTTTGGTAATAATACTTATCACTATTGTTTTTATTATGAAAAAATAATGAACAAATGATTAAATTATTAATAAATCCATCCTCCCCTCCAGTATAAAAACCTCCCACACTCCCCTCTTTTATTAAATACTCTAAGGCCTTGTGGATTTGTTAATTTTTACCCAAATCATTCCCCAGGATCCTCTCCCACATCCAAAAACCCTTTGTCTCCTCAAATAACCAAATCTTCTTCCCTTAGGAGGCTCTCAAGGAAGATTAAATCAAGAGGTAAATTCCTCTTTTTTATTCTTTCATTTTATTTTTATGTTCCATCATTATATTTTCTTTCCTAACCTCTTCTCATACAAAGAGTAATAAAAATTCTATTATCATATATGTAATTTAATTTTCTTACTCTGATGGTATAATTCATTATCATATCTCCTTTCCCGTTTTTAAATGAATGAAACAAAATCCCCATCCTAGATGTGTTAATTTATCAAATTCAAGGATGAAAAGTTATCATTTTCTGTTAACATCTTAAATTAAAGTCGTGAAATAATTTTTCTGGTTGAACTATGATATTAAATAAGTATTTTATCATATTTAGTATTCTGTATTCATTTTTCACACATGAATTAAAATAATAATAGAAAACAAAATAATTTTTTTGAAAATCACTATATTAATCTAAATGTGTATAATTAATGTTTTAAAAAATGATTAAACTTCACAAATAATAACCAAATCAATTTTATAACCATGTAATACTATTTTTGTTCACTAATTTTGTATAACTTCAATTCTAGGCAACCATCCATGTCATACTGGTTTATCTGAATATGAATATAACTGAAATGACCATTAAATCAAAGGAAGAGAACACTCCCAAAAAATGAAAGTGAACCTCTTAACTCATACAAAAGGACATGAATGAACATAATATGGTTATAATATATCAACAACATGTAATAAAGGTTCTAGAGTTATTCATTAATACATGTAATTTTATTTTTCAGGTCATTAAGATCAAGCGAAGAACATCATCTTTCTTAAGTTATGGGATCCTCTTTATCTCAAATTTATTCAAGAATATAATCTACGTTATATCTTTTATGTGTTATTCCTAATGTTGGGGTATGATTTCTCACCTTCCCCATACATCCCATAGAATGTATAAAATATTATAAACCCCTATTCCCTCTCATTAATCCCTCCTATGTACACCATATTCCATGCTGATATTCTGTAATGGATTCTAACCAAACCTCATATATTCCTTTGGGGTTGTCTAACTTTCATTCTACCTAAAATTATTTATCTATTCTATTTATGTGAATATTATAAATTCTATTTATACTCTCAATAATAATGTATCAATATACATTATTCATTATTTTTTGATGATATACATGTTTTTAAATAATTCCATCTTTAATACATTCCGATAAGAAAACTCATTTTAAGGGAACTCATTGAATTCTAACCAAATTTTTGGTGCACTCCATCATATGTTTTAAGAAATATTGTTTCGAAAAAATAAAATTTTTTATTATGAAATAAATGCTTTTTTCAATTCTAGTTCTATATAAAATATTATTCCACTTTCTATTTTATATTCTCTTTAGTATTTTCCTTAAAACCTCACTAGTGTGTTTTAATGCTATAATATCATAAATACTCTTATTACTCGTGGTCACTTTGATTTGACATCACATATCATGATATATTCCTATTTTACCTTATTATTTTCCATATATGTTTTAATTATTTTCTTTCATAGACACTTGTATGATACACCCATTCATTATGCTTTATGACATGGTTATGATAACAATTTTTTCTATGGGTACCATTATGTTTATGTAGGATTGGTTATGTTTGATTATTTATGTAGAAATAATATTCATGAACACATTAACATGAGTGGCCCTAAATATCCCTACAATTAATTTGGTAATGTTTATTATCGTGAGCAGTGGGAAACAATCTTGGCGGTTAGACTTGACTCATGCTACCGTGTGAAAACGACTCTGTGGTAAACCTTGACTTGGGATCTTCTATGTGCAACCAGCTTTGACTCATTATAAAGTAATGATTTATGTTTCTAACACATTACTTTGAATTAATGTTTATATTATCCCATGATTCTGAGTTATTAGTCTATGTCTTCCGTTTATTTTATTTTCATTATTCCATGCATTCAAACCCATGTGTTAATATTTTATTCTAATGTTTTTTCCCTTACTTGGCTTTTATCTCATCCCGTCGTTAATGTGATCCCCATAATACCATTTTCATATGTAAGGGCTCAAATGATGTTAGGATCTATATATGTAGATAAAATAAATATGTGTTTTTAGTCCCATGTTTTCAATTTTATGTACCTAGTATTCAAAAACAATAGACTTCACAATCCTTGGCTTTTTTTGAAGTGTAATTATGCTTAAAATCATGTAATGTTATGTGTAAAAGGTTAGGGTCACCATATTACGGGAACCCTTAGAGGACTATAGAGATGATAGGGTATAGTAAAGACATGATACATGTATTTTCAATGAAGGGAAATGCGAGCTTGGGTGGTTTTATAGATTAAATGAGTGTGGAATTATTTATTAATTAACATACATAGTTTTTGAGATATATGTAATAAAATTACCAAAACCACAATCCTTCCCATGGGGTTTCCCATGTATTATAGGAAAAATGGAGTTTTTAGTCATTTTATAAAGATAATGGTCTAAATTGATATAATAAAACACTTTCTAATGTGGATGTCATCCGTACTCTTAATGAAATGACTTTAAAACCATAAAATAAACTAATGGTTTTGTAGGATTCTTGAAGGCATAATAAAATTATTCAAATAAGAATAAAATCACATTATTTTAATATTAAAACATATATTTGGTCTTGGATATCCTTTATTGTATTTATTAAATCCATTTTCAATCATTATATTTTCATAATACACCGTATATTTATACAAAATTTAATTTTTAACCTGAAAACTTGAATGTCTCATAGAATAATTAAAAATTCCCCATTGGATAATATTTAAATTCTTATTCAAAAAATAAAATTCATTTTATCAATATAATTTTCTAAATATATTTATTTTCATTTTTGAAAAAATTATACATTTATTAAAAATTCTTGGTTTTTTATGATAACCGTTTTCGAACCCTTATAGAAATCAAATTTGAATTCATAAAAATTATATAATCATTATAATTTTTAATAATATTTCAATAATAATATTTTTTTATAATTTTTTTATTTCAAAAATACATTAAATCGCCAAAAAATCTCTAAATTGAAATTTAATGCTAATTAAAAAACAATTTCTGTTTTATTATATAAAAATCAATATTGGTTATAATGTAACATTAAGATGTAAATATAAAAATTATTCTAGTAAAAATACAATATGATTTTTTTATTCTAATTGTCTTGATTTATATCCCTTTAATACAATATAAAACACCTTAAATGTAAGGTGCAAGACGATGATAATTTCATATGTGGTTCAACATACATGGTTTGAGCCATGATATCAATAAACATGACCTTTTCACCTAAACATTTACACTTCTTCTTTAGTTTTTGGATCTCATCTTGGAATTAGTCAACATAAAATACCTATGATGATATCTGCCTTATAATATCCAATAACTGGAATTCCTAGTGTATGATCATACTTGTTGAAGTCATTCTAGTATTTATCTATGTCAATCTGATTTTCCAAAACACTATCTTTACAATAATCCTAAGATCATGGTTCAAAGGTGATATTATAAATGGAAAATATGCCTTAATTTCTATTAAATATAAAAGGATATAATAAAACTAAATAAGTGCATCTGTTTTCTATAACCATAATACATAGTAATATATTTAAATAAACCATAATTATAATTTTTTTATAATAGTTCATGTCTTTACAATCATCCCCACATTCGAAAATTTTCCCCCAAAATATTCATTTCACACAATAAAATATATGAGGTTAATTATATTTCATCACTTCCTCCACTTCCCATATCTCTTATTCGGACATGTGGTCTCTCCATAAAATTTTGTCTCTGTGCATTGTCTTATTCGGTAGAACATTGTCTTCAAAATATATAATCTTCACTAAATCATCATTTTATGAATGATCATTTTCCGATGGTACCACCTCAACATTGAGTGAATGTGAGTGGTCTGGTACGTACTATATCAAGAGGGATATATTTAATACATCATGTTCTTGATATATGTTTTGTAGTAGTTCTAGTCGATTTTTCGTTACTCTAATGTGATCAAAGATCTCAAGGGGAATGATGTAGGTTGGAATAAGCTTTCCTTTCATAAAAAATCTCTTGAATTTATTCCACCGATATATGTAGAGGAATACCATGTCTCTATCTTCAAACTATAGGTCTCATTAATGATTTTAATCATAGATCTTTTTTTGGATCTGATAATCTTTGATGTGTTATTGAATGGTCTTGACATTTTCCATCATTTACTTAACAATTTCATGACCTAGAAAATTCTATTCACCAACATCATCCCTATATATAGGTGATCTGTACCTTTTCCCATAAAGGTATTAATTAGGATCCATTTAGATACTTGATTGGAAGCCATTATTTTAAGATAACTTGGCCATAGAAACATGTATAACCCATCTTCCTCTGATGTCAATTGAGAATTCTCTCACAATGTACTTTAGTGTCTGGATAGTCCACTCAGATTGTCCATTTTATTAAGGCTGATAATTGGAGATGAAGTTCAAAATATTAGTTAGTGCATTTTGAGACAGTTTCAGAACATTGAGGTATATATTTGATCTCAATAAGATAGAGTTGAAAATGGTGTTTCATGAATCCTCTCCACCTCTATATTATATATCATTATGATTTTATTAAGTGAGAAGTCCTATCAAATCACAATAAAGTTTAATTTTTTTTAAAATGATGAACTACAACCCATAAAGAATTATTTTCTCTAGATATATTTACAAGACCACTAATAATGCCCATGGTGATGTTATCCCATTCCCATGTTGTCACGGGTAATGGGTGGAACATCATATATGATTTTTACCTTTTCATCCTTCAATTGTTAACATAAACAACGTCATGATGTGTATTCTTTGATCTTCTTATTCATATATTCCCACCAACAGTGATATCATAGATATCTATATATCATTTTTTGTTAATGAATGGATGTATATGGTTGAGATGTGATCTTCATCCAATAACTCCTTTAACATAGGATTTGATGGTACACATAGTAATAACCAAAATCTCACAAATATAGATTCATTAACATTATACAGTATGGATTTTTAATTTATTATAGCTTCCACTCCCTTATAAATTCCCACACAATTACTTTTAGAATCATCCATATTCTCAAGAAGTTATAGCTAACCAATAATTTGTGAAAGTATTGATAGTGTTCCGTACTTTATCACTCACATGTCCATCCTTTTTAAGTATAAGAAGCTCATATCCTTCTCAAATCACATCAATGATAAGATTTCTTGATTATTTATACTTAGAAAATCTTCCACTTTATTCCCTTTTATATTATTTTTCTTTATTGATAAATCATAGCCCTTGATGATCTCTAACCATCATCATTGTCGCATATTCATCTATTTCTATTTGAATATATATTTGAAGGTTTTGTGGTCCTTATATATTTCACACATATCCCTAAAAGATATAATGCTTCCATATTTTTAAATTGAATATCACCACTACTGACTCTTGATAATGTGTTGTGTAGTTATGTTCATGAAAATTAAATTTTCAAGAGACATGGTCGAGTACTTTTAAATTTTAAATTAACACACATTATAATCCCCTATTTTAATCATTGTTAAATACTATGAATGTTTTTCTACTTATGGGTATTTTGAGTACCGGTGTAGTGAAAAACTCTTTTTAGAGATCCTAATGCTCTTATCACATTCATCATTCCATTAATACTTGACCCCATTTCGTGTTAGCGTTGTTAGATTGTTTGATAAATGTGATATATTTCTCAACAATTGAAAATAGTACACAACTAATACTAAGAGACTATGGATATATATAACAAATGTTAGCCATCACCATCCTTCATTTGTTCTTTATTTAAATGCTCTGCATATATCCCATTTACTATTATAATATTCCCCATGAATGTGACTTCCTTAAACCAAAACTCAATTTTTTATATTAAATAAATCTTTTCCATTAGTAAGGTCATTTGAATAGTTAATAGATGATCCACATACTTATGATTTATTTTGTATTATATTATATTATCATATTTAAATTCTACCAAAAAAATTATCAAGGTAACCTCTAAAGACTCTATTCGTCAATTCCATTAATGTTGTTGGAGAATTATTGATTCTGAATGGCACTAATTTGAACATATTGTTCCAATAAAATGCATGATAAGTAGTCTTGAGGGATATCAATAATGACCTGATCCATTTACATTTAAAAGTATAGTATTTTAAGCAAAATTATACATCATAAAACAATCCATGGATTGTGTATTATTTTGTCTCTCAAGACGAGGTAGATAAAATTAAAAACATGGGACTAAAAAAACACATAATTATTTAAAATTTATATAGATATCATAACTATTATTGAGCCCTTACATCTGAAAAGGGTACCTTGGGGATCACATGAATGAAGAGATGAGCTAAAATCCCAATAAGAGAAAAACAAAAGAAACAAAACTTTAACAAAAGCGTTGGAAGGCATGGTATAATGAAAACAAAACGCATGGAACACATGGAATCATAAATAATAAAAAAGGGACATATAAATATGAATTCATAGTTATGTTTAAGCATTATAAATCATTACATTAGCATTATTCAAGGATCATTTCTGATATCAGAGCACATGTCAAGGTTAACCACCAAGATCGTTGCATGTGGTTGCATGAGTCAAGGTTAACCACCATAACCATTGCACTTATCGTCTCATGATGCCAAACATTACCCAATTAAGTGGAGCACTTTTTGGAAGCATCCGGATTAATATTTTCATGAATTTTCTTTCCACATACAGAATCATACACATTCACTCATAAATAAACATAAGGGAACCCACCAAAATAAATTAGTATAAAAAACAAGTCACAAAGCAAAATGAATGGGCTTATCATACAAGTGTCCGTGAAAGAAATCAATTGAAACATATATAGAAATTAATATGGTAAAATGGTAATATATAATTGTATTTTATTTCCAATAGAATATACAATAATTAAGAATAGTATTTATGAAACATGAGCATTAAATCATTTTAGTGCGGTTTTAAGAAAAATACTAAAGAGCATATAAAATAGAAAATGGAATAAAATATTATATAAAAACAGAAGATAAACAATATGGATTCAATTATAAAAACACTTATGTTTTAAAAACAAGGTGTAACACCCCAGCCTTCCACAATATGTTTCTCTTTGAATAATGCAATAGCTTGCATTGTATGATACTTCGAGTTCCAGAACATCGCGGCCAATCAAACTATCCACTATGAATAGTAATACCCACTTTTTGAAATTTTCTAATTTTTATTTTTCAGAATGGAATTTATTTTTGGATTTTCAATATCAAAATTATCTTAGGGTAAATTTTTTGTATTTTTCTGAAAACCTTCAATTTTTGATAAATAGTGAAAACAATATGTTATTGTTTAAATACTAATTTTTATTTATATAGTTATATATTTTATTTAAATTTAATTTATGAAAAAATAGATACATAATACCAATATATTTTCGATTAAATTCATTGGATTCATTTTATAATAAAATTAGATGTATAAAATTTTATTGAACATTTTAACGTCTTTTACCAACCTTCTAGGCACATTTGAAAATTAGCATAAAATGTAATTTTACTGCTTTTGTGGAATGAATTTCAAAAATCCAAGAGAAATGGTTTGCATCAGTAATTAAATTTTGGTTCAATAGGAAGAAAATAATTTTATGTCAATAGTTACTTTTGAGTTTTATTTACCAAATTAAAAGTAAATTGGGTAATTAAAGGTAGAAATGATATTATAATTACCCTAACACATGTACTGATTTTATTTCATAAATGTTTTTCATCCAAAATAAACCTTATGAATAAAATAATATCCTATTTGATCCACTTGAATTAGAATAGGTCATTTATAATTATTATTTTTTCTAAAGAAGAGTCAAAAGTATTAAATTCCAATTTAATTACTATTACATTTTTAATATAGGTTTATAAATAATATAAATTTGACTATAAATATTAATTATCAATATATATAATTAATTACTATATAATGTTATTTTATTTATAATTTTTATACATTAAATAATTTATGTTATTTATGAAACAATGATGATGTAGTAATTACCTTATTAATGAATGATTAAAATAATTGATATTATAAATATCCAAATAAATGTAAATTGAGATTTGGATGCATTACACTAATTTTATAGGATAATATGACTTTTTAGTATTGATTTAATTTATTTTTTCCAATGTAATCATGTTTTTTTGACTTTCACAATAAAAATACTAAATAATGTCAAAATTGACACAAATGAGTTTTTAAAACAAATACTATATTATTAATTGATATAATATTCCAAAAAATATAAAGATTGAAAAAAGGACATAGATAATGTTATATATGTCAATAATTAACCACTTGGGGTTCTATTGGTTTTTTATAGTTTGTTTATTTTCCATTTAGTATAATAATACAAGAATACAAGGTAAATGTTAAACTATTTAACTAAGAGTTAAATATAAATGATAAGATTATTATGGTGGCATAAACAAATATAAAACCTATTTTTTGAGAGGTTTTATACCCAGGACCACCTTATCCTAGAAATTAATTATTTTTGAGACATTATAATCCGAATATGATTGAATAATAAATTAATATTTTATTGATTTTTTAATCTGACCCTCACTTATCTTATAAAAGGGTACTTCCCATTCTTTCAAAATCATACCTCCAAATCCATTTGGATTGGACTAACCAAATCAAATATCCTCCCAACTATCCTCAATAAAACCTATAGGACTTAACTTTATCATAATCTCACATAAGGATCCCCTTTTATCAAATAAAAAAAGTACCTAAAGAAGAGATGATAATTTCATCACCTCTATCAATGTTATCTTCTTATTCCACTTCCTCTTTCCTTGTTGTTAACATACCAAAATAATTAATACAGTACCATACACATACAATGATATTATTATTAATATTTTACAACCATATTAATTATTCTATCCATCCTTTGAATGTCAAAGTTACAAAACGTTCAAACGTGCATCTTACCGTCTCCAAGTCATGGTGTAGTTTAATATTCAAAACATAATTATTTGGATGGGTATAATAAAGAGTATAATTGATGTAAATAATAAATATAATATGTTATTTGTTTTTTATATTATATAACATCTAATTACATATTATTTCACCAACAATAGAATGATATTGTCACTCGTGCGTATGTACAAATTACTGTCTCCACGAATGTGATGAGATTCATTTTCCATTGTAACCATTCAGAAATAAATTTAACTATATGATTAAAAAATAATTTTTATGAAATTAATATTATTATGGATATGAATCAAATACATCATATCCATAACAAATATGACTTACGTAAAAAAGCATATAAAGGAAAACGAATCAGTTAACACCCAAAATGATGATACTGCTGAAATATCATTAAAAAGGAAATAATAAAAGATCATATATGATATCTTATTTATGTATGTTGTTCTTGTATAATTTAATAACAATTAATTCAAAATTATACAAGATCTTATCCTACCATTCACTACGGAAAAGTAAATTTTAACGACCAATTATACAATCTCTTCATTATCCGAGGTTGTTTATACGTAATTATCTACTGGGAGCTCTTCATCATCCACATCCGTGTTTCATAAAAATGTATTTTAAAACATTTTTAGTATTTTATATACTATGTATGAAGTCATTTATGTACTTGTTTTACATTTTATAATTTTTTTTTGAAAGGAATATTTTCATCTTTTTTCCAAATATGGTACTTTATGACCATTTCAACAAATTAAGGTAAGAATTTTTTTAACTTATACGGTGGGTGCATCTATTTTCTAGCATTATAAAACTTTAGAAACATCACTTAAAAGCTTATAAAAATATTTTCAAAATATACTTTTGTTTTTATAATATTGTGGCTTTTAAATGATTTCAAAATAGAATGATATATTTCTCTCAAATAGATTTGATTTCACCCATGTCAACATCTTTTAATGGATTTTACACTTGTTTGAAGTTCATTTATTATGATACAATCTTCAATATTGTGTTGAAGGTTTTGTGATATGTCTGATAGTGAATGTGTTATTTTTATACTATTGATATTTTATGGTTAAAGTATTAATATTTCATATGCTTGTTTTAATACGAATGTTTATGTTATATTTCAACCTTTTCATATGATGAATACATTGGACTTCGTAAGTGATGGGTGGATCCCACTATAGCTCTTCGATGCATAGATAGGTTTCAGGAGACAAACTAGTGTCTTGGCATAAGGCCTTGAAAAAATAAATATTTATAGTATTGGCACAAGACCTTGACTATGTGGTTATGATGTCCAAAATTATGCATTCCATCATAATGAAATTAGATATTGATATTACATGTGATTATTCAACTAGTTTAATATCCATTAAAATACGAAAATGGAATTACTTGATTTGTCTTATCCATATTATACGAAAGTTTATGTTTAAAAGGATTCTGTTTTAGTTTTATACAATGCTATAAATGCTTATGATTGTTTATAATAGTTTCTACTATATTGTTATCCTTACCGAGCATCTGAGCTCAACCCTTTCTTGTGTTATTTTATTCTGATGATGTGAAGATGTATATTATGATTAACCTATAAGAACATGCCAAGGGATTGAGTGTGTTCAAATGGGACACAATTTTATTGTTTTTTTCAATTCATAATGAATGTAAAGCTTATGTATATATCTAGTACTTCCAAGGAAACTAAACTAATTGGTCTCCTGATACGTGATCTCTTATGATCAAGCTAATTTTTTGTAATACTGCACCAAATACAAGTAACTAGGGTTGGGGTATTACAGTTGGTATCAGAGGATGTTTAGTACAATCATTAGAAACTAGATTTGGAAAAACTATAATTAGAGAACATTACCCTAAGATAGACTTAGAGAATTAGTATATAATAACTTCCTAGAATTTTGGTAATGTATTGATTTCATGAATTTTGCACGATATATATCCCTTTCTGGATATTAGTAGGTAGAGGATGCTCTAAAATAGATGTACCAAGGAGTGAAAACTCCGATAAGGAGTTTTTGGCTTGACCTGAGGTATCCTGGTATACGACAATGGGCCTTGCTGCACTCTTGGTTACAACACTCCTGAACAACATTCTTACGATAATTTACATTGTCTTTACAAACCATTATGAAGAAATTATGAGTAAATACTTTCTCAAAGAATTAATTTTACTATAGATTATAGGAATTTACTTTTCAATTTAGGTTAGGTATTTTACTAGTTTTAAATTATGTTTGGTGATTCAAAAACTAATGTTGTCTATTCCATTATTTAGAATTGGTTCCTTATATAAGGAATGGAAAATATATCAACACATGAAATCCATGTATAAAGTTTCCCCATAATCAAAATAATTATAATAGATCTTGTGATGAAACCAATGCCAAAAAACTTATAACTATACTAGGACAACTCACTGAGGTTATGAATAATAACATTACCTATATGGAGCACCCTGATCCACAACACAGAGGATCAATGTTAGACCGCTTGATGAGGCCAGATCCAGAAACATTCAAGGGGACTACAAATCCATTTGTAGCTAAGCAATAGTTAAGTTACATTGAGAAAAAATTTCATTCATTGGCGTGTAGTGAAAGGTAAAAAGTAGTTATTGCATTGTATTGCCTAACGGGAGATGTATATCAGTTGTGGTCGTTAATTGAAAACACAAATGTTGATGAAGAAGCATCAAATATGAAATGAATTAAGTTTAAAGGGATTTTCTTGGAAGAATAATTTCTGTGTTTCCATGGAGAAAATATGGATGGAAAATTTATGGTTCTAACAAAAATTGAGGATAAGAATTTCACAAAGTATGAGGCCAAATTTAAAAGGTTAGAATGGAATGAAACATATTATAAATGTAACCCAACGAGTAATATTGATCAATTCATTTATGGGTTAGAAAACTTTTCTCCGTCGAGCATTACTTTCACAATCCTTCTCATCATATGAAGATATTGTCTCATGTGCTATCAAGATAGAAAAGGAATTCTCTAAGTACTACAACTTTAAAGAAAAACAAGAGTAGAAGAGACATGTTGAACACTCTAGAAGTGGAAATAAGGGGAAGAAGGGAAAAGTTAAATTTCCATCATGTATTAAATGTTGGATGAAACACCCTGGTACTTTCCTGAAGGTAATGGGAGTCTGTGACATTTGTGGTGAAAAGCGAAACCAATCTCATGATTGTATGGGAAAGAAAGAGGCTATCAATTTTGACATGGTGGCATATAATTCAATGGCCTCCTCAAATTTTATCTAATGAATTATTTTATTCTGGATCATTGCATTGTTTCATATCATTCTAGTTTTCTAAGAAGATAAGACATTTCCAATTTGATTCAATAAGGGAGTTCTATGTAAAATCTTCGAAGGGAAGTATCATTGCAATAATGTATTGTGAATCAGTTCCCATTATGGCATATAAATGTGCTTTATCTGCAGATCTCATCATCAAACAAATGATTGAATGATATATTATCCTTTATATGGACTGGATTTCAGACCATGATGTGGAAATTTATTGTAAGAAGAAGGAGGTTACAATTTTTAATAATGATAATTAATACCGTATCATTAGAGCGGAAACATCACCATCTGGTTCTTATATAGATCATCCCCCAATAGATCTACTAAAATCAATTATTGGGGAGTAAGAGAATGAAAAAAATATTGGTGAGGAAAGTAATTTTCAAATAGTTTATGTTCCTATTTTTCATGAATATGTTGATGTGTTTTTAGGGTATTTACCTGGACATTATCCAGAAAGAGAAATTGAGTTTTCCAATGATTTAATTCCTGGTTCAGGGCACATATCAAAGACTCCTTATATAATGGACACTATGGAATTAGTGGAACTAAATAAACACCTAGAGGAATTGAGTAATAAAGGATTTATTCTCCCAAGAGTTTCTCCATGGGTAGCCCGTATTTTTTTTGTTAATAAGAAAGATGGATCTATGAGGTTTTTTATTGACTACTGGGAGATAAATAATGTAAAAATAAAGAACATGTATCCCCAACCTTGCATTGATGATTTTTTCAATACACTTCTTGGAGATCAATATTTTCAATGATTGATATTAAATCAGGATATCATTAGTTGTGTGTGAAGAAGGAAGACATTCCAAAGATAGTATTTCGTACCAAGAATGAGATTTATGAGTTTATAGTAATGCCTTTTGGACTAACTAATTCACCCTCTATATTCATGGATCTAATTAATAGAGTTTTCATGAAATATATTGATGAATTTGTAGTGGTATTTATTTATGATATCATGGTATACTCCAAAATCAACAAAGATCAGTAAAATCACTTGCGAACTCTTCAAAAGACACATAGAAGAAATGAATTATATGGGAAGTTTAGAAAGTGTGAATTATGGCTTTAGAAGATTTCTTTTATTGGATATATTGTATCTAAATATGGAGTCTTTGTTGATACTACTATGAAAAGAGCAGTATAATAATGTCCAGCACCGATGAGTTTAACCGAGGTACACAGTCTTATAAGTTTAGATGGTTATTATCGGTGTTTCGTCCTGAATTTTGCTCGATTTGATAACCCATTAACCAAGCTCAAAATTAAAGGGGTTAAAATTTTTTAGACCAATGAGTGTGAATAATGTCTTGATGAACTAAATAGAAGTGTAGAAAATTCTCTTATATTGAATCTACCATCGTGGAATGGTTTGTTTGTTATTTATAGTGATGATTCAAAGAAAGGACATGGGTGTGTCTTTATGGAAAATGATAGAGTTATTTCCTATGTATCCTGAAAGCTAAAAATTCATGAACCAATCTATCCCACTCATGATCTTGAGTTAGAAACTGTAATCTTTTCATTCAAGATATGGGAACACTATCTCTATGGTGAAAAATATATGATATATACACATCAAAAGAATTTGATGTGTATTTTCTTGTAAGAATAACTCAACATGTGGAAAATATGATAGCTTCAACTACTCAAGGATTATGATTGCAGTATAAACTACCACCACGAGAAGGAAAATAAGGTGGAACATGCTTTGAGAAGAAAGTATTATGGAGTTTTGAACAAGATGAGAGTTGAAAGGGATCATATGTTCATGGATCTAGTATTGATAGATATGGTCATAATCATTGAATTTGAAACATCAAAACTTTTTCAAATTGTTTCCAAGCCATATTTACTATAATAGATAAATATTTCTCAGAAATATGATGGGCTGTTTCAAACGAAAATTAAAGCTGTGAATTATGGGTGATTGATTGACATCGTATTTGAAGATGGAATTTTGAAATTTGGGAAGAGAATTTTTGTTTCTGATACACCTAATCTAAAAAGGGAATTGTTGGATGACGCTTATAGCTCCAATTTCTCTATACACCGTGGTAGAACGAAAATGTATAGGTATGTTAAGGAACATTTTTTGTGGGACAACATGTAGAGGGAGATTGATGATTATATGTCAAGATGTATGGCTTGTCAACTAGTGAAGGATGGAAGACAACATCCTAGAAGATTCATCCAACCTCTTCCAATACCTGAGTGGAATTTGGATGATATTATGATGGGATTTTTCATGGGGCTACCTAAGACCCCTAGAAAGAATGATGCAATATAGGTCATTGTAGAACGTCTTACCAAATCATCACATTTTCTTGATATAAGAGAATATTTACCACTTGAACGTTTAAAAAGAATATATATTAATGATGTTTTAATACTTCATGGAGTACCCCTATCAATTTTTTCTGATCGTGGTCCCCTTTTACATCATGATTATGGAAAATTCTTTCAATGGACCTGGACACTAAAATTCACTTGATCACTGCCTACCACCCTCATACTAATGGACAAACAAAACAGACTATTCAAACCTTATAAGACATGTTGAGATCTTTCTCACTTGACTTTCAAGGTATGTGGGATCAATATTTACCTTGGGTTGAATTTTTATATAATAATAGATTCCATTCAAATATTTATATGGAACCATATGAAGCGTTATATGGAAAGAGATGTCGCACACCAACTAGTGGTGATGATTTCGGTGAAAGAAAACTCATAGGCCTAGAACACGTTGAGGAAACCACGGAAAAGTTGATGATTGTCCAAACCCACATCAAATCAGCTCAAAGTAGGATAAAAAGCTATGCCGATAACAGAAGGAAGGATTTGAAATTTCACGTAAGAGATCATTTTTTCTTGAAGGTATCCCCCTGGAAGGGTGTTATATGATTCATTGAGAAGGGTAAATTAAGTCCCAGGTACATTGGACCTTTCAAAATTGTATAATTAATTGGAGTTGTAGCTTACCATTTGGAAATGCCTCCAAGTCTCTCTAAAGTTCATGATGTCTTCTACATATCACTTTTGAGAAAATAAATTCATGTCCCAATGCATGTACTCACATATGATGAAATATAAATGGAACCTGATCTATCTTATTGTGGAGAGTCTCTCAAGATTCTTGATACCAAAGAACAAGTGTTGAGGAACTGGACGACTCCTCTTGTAAATGTTCTATGTAGAAACCATAATATGGAAGAGGCAATGTAGGAACCCGAGGAACTTATGATGAAAAAACACCCAAATCTTTTTATGCAGTAATATTCTATAAATTTTGAGTTTGAAGTTATTTTAGGTATGGAAGAATTTAACACCCAAATCTTCCACGGCATGTTTCTATTTGAATAATTCAATAGCTTGCACTATACACACCTTCGAGTTCTAGCACACCACGACCAATCGAACTAGCCATTATGAATAGTAATAACCACTTTTTAAAATATTATAAATTTTATTTTTCAAATTGTACTTCATTATTGGATTCAGAATATCAAAATTAGCTTAAGGTGATTTTGTGGTATTTTTTTGAAAACATTCCAATTATGATGAATAGTGAAGAACAATGAATTATTGTTTAAAATCTAATATTTATTTAAATAATAATTTATTTTATTTAAATTTATATTATGTCAAAATTGATACATAATACCTATATATGTTCAATGTAATTAATTGGAGTCATTTTAAAAAAATATTAGTTGTATAAAATTTTATTGAACATTTTAACGTCTTTTACCCACCTCCTAGGAACATTTGAAAATTTGCATAAATTATAATTTTACCATTTCTGTTAATTGAATTTAAAAAATCCGAGAGACTCGGTTGACAATAGTATGTAAAATGTGGTTTAATAGGATGAAAATATTTTTTGTTGAATAGTAACATTTGAATTTTATTTACCACAGTTAATGTAAATAAGGTAGTTAATGGTTAAAATATTATTATAATTACACTAACACATGTCATAATTCTATTATATTTGTCTTTTAAATCAAATTAAACCTTAGGGAAAAAAATATGATCCACTTTGATCCACTTCGATTAAATTAGGACATTTATTATTATTTTATTTAATGAAGAGAAGAATGTGTACAATTCAAATATATTAACTATATCATTTTTAATATAGAGTTATACATAAGATAAATTCAACTATAAATATTCATTTGTAATATAAAAATATTTCCTTCATAATCTTTTTTTTTTATAATTTTTATACATTATATAATTAAATTTATTTATGACACAATGATGATGTAGTAATTTTCTTATTAATGAATGATTAAAATAATTGATATTATAAATATCCAAATAAATTTAAATTGATAATTTTTATACATTCAAATAATCATATAGGTTAATCTAACATGTTAGGATTGATGAATTTTTTTAATGTAATAATGGTTTTTGAATTCCCCAAAAACCAAAATACTAAATTGTTTGAAAATTTGAATAAATGAGTTTTTAAACAAATACGATGTTATTAATTGATATAATATTCTTAAAAATTTATGATTCGACCAAAACACATATATGAGGATATATATGCCAATAATTAACCACTTTGTGTTATCATGGCTTTTTAATTTATGTTTATTAACAATTTATTATAATAATATAAGAGTACATGGTAAAAGTTAAACAATTTAACTAAGAGTTAAATATAAAATATAACATTAATATTGTTACCTAAACCAGTCTAAAACCTATTGGTTGAGATTTTTCGACCCATCCCCACCTTATCCTCGAAATAAATTTGGTTGGATCTATTATAAACTGAATATGATTGTATAATAAATTGATATTTCAATGCTTTTCCTAAAGTGATCCTCACCTCTCTTTTATTAGGGTACTTCATCATGCCTCATCATCACACCTCAGAAGCCATTTGTATCCACAAACCCCTCCTCAAATATCCTCCCAACTACCCTCAGTTCATCATATATGAATTACTTGGATTTGAATCAAACTTAAGGATCCCTTTTGATTAAATCGAAAGGAAGCACCTAAAGAAGAGGTAATAATTCAATCACCTCTTTCAATGTTATTTTAATCTTCCACTATCTATTTCAATGTTTCTCCCATTCCAAAATAATAACTCCAGCAAGTTCTACATACTTTTATCTTATTATAAATATGGTATAACCATATTCATTATTCTATCCATCTTATGAATGAAAAAGTCACCATATGTGAGTATGTGAGGCTTACTGTCTCCACGTCGTGGAATAGTTTGTTATTCAACACTATATTATTTGGATGTATATAATAAAGAGTACAATTGTTGTAAATAATAAATAATACATGTTAATGATTCTTCATATATGATATACCATCCAATTACATACTATTTCACTAACAATGGAATAATATTTTCGCTCGTGCGTATGTATGGATCACAGTCTCCATGAACGCGATGAGATTCATTTCCCATCATAACCATTCAAGAATAAATTTCATTTTATGATTTAAAAATAATGTTTATAAACTTAAAATCATTCTGGATACGAATAAAAAACATCATATCCAGAACAAACCAAACTTACATAACATAATGTAAAAAGTAAAACGAATCAATTAACACATGAAACGATGATACAACTGAAATATCATTAACAAAGAAACATTAGAAGATCATATATGATATCATATTTCTATATGTGGTCATTTTATAATCAAATAACAATTATTTCACCATTATACACAAGGTTAAACTACCCATAACTAAGTAAAATTACACGGTAATGGTTAATTCTAAAATCTCTTCATTATCTACGGTTGTTTATACATAAGTATAAACTAGGACCTCTTTATCATCAACATTTGTGTTTCTTAAAAATGAATTTCAAAACATTTTTACTATTTCATATACTATGGTTAAAGTCATTTATATGCTTGTATGAATTTTTATAAAATATTTGGAAAGTAATCTTTATATCGTTTTCGAAACAAGGTACTTTATGACATTTTCAAAAAAATTAAGGTAAGAATTGTTTTTAACTTATATGGTGGGTGCGGAAATTTTCTGATGTTATAACACCTTCAATTATTACCTTACAAGCTTATAAGAATATTTTCAAAATTGATGTTTTCTATTATAATTCTGTTAATTTTAAATGATTTTAAAATATAAGGATATATTTCCCTCAAATAGTTTTGATTTCATCTATACCGACGTCCTTTGATGGATTTTACACTAGTTCGAAGATGATTTATTATGATACAATCTTCCATATTGTATTGATGGTTTTGTGATATGTTGACTATGAATGTGTTATTTTTATAATATTCATGGTATATGGTTAAAGGAATAACATTTCGTATACTAGTTTTAATATGAATGTTTATGTTATGTTACAACCTTTTCATATGAGGACTGCATTGGACTTAGCAAGTGACTGGTGGATCCCGACATAGCTCCTCGATGCATCGGTAGGTCTAGTTAGAGAAACTAGTGTCTTGGCCCATGGCCTTGAAAATATATATTTTTTACTCTTGGCACGAGGCCTTGACTATGTGGTTATGATGCCCAGCATTATGCATTCTATCATTATGAAATCATCTATTGATAATACATGTTGTTATTTGACAATTAGAATATCCATGTAAATAGGTAAATGAAATTATTTGATTTATCATTTCCATATTATGTTGATTTTTATGTTTAAAAGGCTTTTGTTTTAGTCTTATATATTTACTTAAATGTTTATGCTTATTTATGATCATTTCTGCTATATTGTTATCTTTACTGAGCATATGAGATCACACATTTCTTATGTTTTATTTTTAATAGGTTGTGAAGAATTATATTATGATTAACTTATAGAAATAGCCTAAGGGATATGCATGTGTTCAAAGGGGAGACAATTTTGTTGTGATTTTTCATTTCATAATGTAATGTAAAACTAATATATATATCTAGTACTTCTAAGGCTACTATACTAATAATTCCTTCAATAATTGATATCATTTGATCATAATAATGTTATGTAATAATTCACTAACTCTAGGGAACTAGGGTCGCAACATTACAATGGTGACTTAAAATATATGATATAGTTCATTTGATGTTTGGTAAGAATTAGAAAATTTCCCCTAAAAGGGTGTTCTTTTCGGAAAGTATTTGGGAGGGAATCATTTGAAAAACATTATATCCCCAAAATAGAATGATGAATGGATCATGATAAAGTATTTTTGAGAGTATACACAGAATTTATTAGATGTACGTAATTTTAATAGGTAACTTCATTTAGGTTGAAAGAAAGATAGATCATCCTGAAGGAAAAATGAGGTTTGTGTATAATCCCTTATGGAATATCGGCATGGTATCAGATGTACATAAGAGTGCCTAATGGGAGAGAAATTAATTTTCTATTAATTTATAAATCATGATGGAAGTATGGGGAAGGTGATAAATCAACCCACAACCTTTTTAATTACTAATAAAAGGACATAATATAGACGAGGTTCATGAATAAATGTGAGAAATAGAGGATCCCTTACCTTAAGCCTGATGGTGTTCTTTGTTTGATCTTAATTACCTGAATAATCATATTAGGTAAATTAATTAATAATGATACAACCTCAAATACCTGTTTTTAATTTATTATATCCTTATTTAGTTCATTCATGTCCCTTTTTTGGTGTTAAGATGTTCAATTTTATTGTTTAGGAGTGTTTTCTTTCATGATTTTAATGATTGGTTCACTTACATTAATGTTTAGATAAACATTTATGATGAGAATGGATGAAAAAAAATTGATGTAATATTACAATCGTCAACATCTAGAATATTACATGGTTATAAAATTCATTTGGTTATTTGGAGTGATGGTGAATCATTATATAAAACATTAATGATAACTACTCGGATTAATTTGTTGATTTTTCTCATAATTAACTTATTTTGAATTATTATTTTACATCATGACTGAAAAAGTATTCAAGAACATATTATCAGGTAAAATAAATATTTTTTATTCTGGTTAAAACATAAATATCATTTAATGACCATAATTTAATAATGAAATAGAAATTGATAACTCATCGTCCTTGAATGGGATAAATTAACACATCTCAGAGAGTTTTTCCATTTCATTCATATAAAAGAAGTGTAAGGGGAGAATATAATAAATTATACCATTAGAATAAAAAAATCCCAATACATGTCTGGTATGAATTTTTCATACCATTTTTATTAGAAGAGGTTTGGAAAGTGAAGAGAACAAAAGAACATGAATAGAAAATGAATGAAAAGAAAAGATGAATTTACCTCTTGATCTATTCTTAATTTAGAGCCTCTTAAAGGGAGATGATATTCTCTTTTGAGGATACAAAGGGATGATGTATGTGGGGGAGGATATTAGGGAGATATCGAGGTAGAATTTAGTGACTGAACAAGGCATGAGATGAGTGAAGACAAGTGGGGAGTGTGGGTGATTTTTATACTAGAGGGGTGGAGGGTTTTCTTAATATTTTAATCATTATATTATTATTATTCCATAATCCATGTAATAGTTTGTATTACATGAAAAATATTGTAATAAATTCATCTGAATTCTAAAAAATTTTCATGATTAATTTAAAAATAACATTCTATATATGATTTATTTAATTTTTAATTTTAATCATATTTTAATAGAAAAATAATTATGTTAAAACTATAACTAATTTTATAATTCTATCAAAAATTACAGAAGGTCTTATACAATATCATTAAATCCAAAAGTCATATAATTGGTAATTTATAAATAGATTTTAGGGAAAAAAATTATTTTAAGTTAATCAATTAATTGTAATTAATAATTAATTATTACATACCGAGATATAAATACTTTTACTTTGGTCATATTATCACATATATGATTCCAAAATTTTATTTATACATTCATGGATGAGGTTACTATTATTTTGGACTATTTATTATTTATACGGGTCATATTACTATTCATAAGGGTATGCCACTATTCATATGGGTAGGTTACTATTCACCAAAAATATGTTTGTCTTACTGGACACCAAACAACTTACTAATTACAACCATGTATGAAAGATATTTAAAATTTAAATCATAGAAGTGAAAAAAATATTTTTAATTGTCACAAAGTATATAGTAGATTATTGTGCTGTGATTTGATTTAATTATATATCATAATTATAAGAAGGTAATTTCCATTGATAAAACATTAGGTTGTTACAATATTCCCCCCTTATGAAATTTCACCCTCAAAATTTCTTTTTACAATCTATGTCATAAACATGTGAATGTACTTTACCTTCGTTTCCTCCTCCATTTCCCATGTTTCCTGTTCATACTTATGGTTCCACCATAGTACATTGACCAGGTGAGGAGTCCTATTACATATAACTTTATCTCTATGATCAAAGATCAGCACTGGCTGCTCCTCATAATAAAGATCATTCTCAAAATGTACCACCTATGAATAGAGTACATGTTAAGGGTTGGGAATGTAATTACTAAAGAGGGATACATGAAATCCATCATGTACATTGGATATGGTAGGTGGAAGTTCTATTCAATAGGCCACATCTCGAACGCTATCAATTATCCTGAAGGGGGCGATGTACTAGAGACCTTTCTATCCTTTCTTCCTAAACCACAAGAACTTATTCCATTGAGATATACATATAAATACCATGTCTCCAACTTTGAACTCATGGTATCCTCAATGATTGTTTGTATAACTCTTTTGTTGACTTTGGGATACCTTGATGTGCTGCAGAACGATTTTCACCTTCTCAAACATTTCTTCGACTGTTTCTTGTCGACGAAGCTGACGCTCATAGACTTCATCGCTACATGCCAGTGTTTTACACCTTTTCCCACAAAGGTCTTCCTATCATTACATTTTTATGCTTAAGTGAAAATTGTTGTTATAGGCGATTTCAACCAATGGAAGATGTTGTCCCCATCCTATTTTTAATTCCATAAACCATGCTACCATCATATATTCTAGTGTTATAATAGTATGCTCATATTTTCAATCAATTTTAGGAAGATAGGTTGTACTAAAGTGTAGTTTAGTGATAAAATCATATAGGAGACTTTTTTAGAACATCTAGGTGAATCTTAGATCTCAACCAGATAAAATAGATAGTGGTTCTCCATGAATCCTTTCTACTTCATTGATATATATCCATGCTAGTTCATCTAATTAGAAGTTATCTCGAATCAGGATAAAGTGAGATGTCTTTATAAGATGATCCACAACAACCCATATAACATTGTTTCCTCAAGATGTCCTTGGATGTCTAGTGATAGTCTCTATGGTGATGTTCTTCCACTTCAATGTTGGTATGAAGTATAGTTGGATCATCCACTTATACTTTTGTCATTCAGCATTAACTAGCTGTCATATTAGGAGCATTGATGTATATTCAGTAATCTCCTTCTTCGTATTGTCGCAGAAAAACATCTCTCGGAGATCACAATACATCTTTGTGATCCCTTGGTGAATAGAGAAGGTTGAGCTAAGTTCAGCATTGAAAATCCCATTTTTTATCTATGGATCTGATGGTACACCTAATCGTGACCCAAATCTTATAATTCCTTCCTCATCAACAATCAACATAGGGGATTTTACATTTTTAATATCTTCCACCCTCTTCTGAATTTCCACATCTTTTCATTAAGAATCATTTATTTTCTCCATGATGGATGGTTGAGAAATAATTTTACAGAGGATTTATGGTGTCCCCCCTTTAATGATTCCCATGTACATCCTCTTAAAATCTAAAAATATCGGATCATTTTCAATTGAAATCATTGAGAATCGTGCAGGATCCTTTCTACTCAGTGCATCGGCCTCCTTAATTGCCTTACCAGGATAATAGTGGATTGAGTAGTCATAATCTATGATGATCTCTATCCATCTTCATTGGTGCAGATTAATATATTTTTGTGTGAATATATATTTGCGTCTCTTGTGATCCGTTTATATCTCACTCTTCTATCCATAGATTTAATTATTCTCTATTTTTTACGCAAAGATCACATTCGCCAACTCCAGATCAGGCATAGGATAGTATTTCTCATTTATTTTAATCTTCCTTGAGGCGTAGACTATCACTTTATCATATTTCATCAGCACATAGCCTAATCACTTCGTTGAAGCATTACTATACACCACAACATGTTCTTCACTTTTTTGGAGTGTGAGTACTCGCATAGTGATTAGTCTTTTTTTCAACTCCTTAAAACAGTCTTCACATTACCAATTCAAGACAAACTTTACTCCCTTTTATTTTAGCATGGTCTTCAGGTGTGTCAATCGTGATAATATCTTCACAAATCATCGATAATACCCACCTAGACCCAGAAATATGTGGATATCCTTTATAGATGTTGGCATGTCCCACTCTTCAATCACCTTTGTCTGGGAAGGGTCTACAAACATCTCTTTGTTGGTGATAACATGACCCATGAATGATAGTTCCTCCATAAAGAACTCACATTTACTTAACTTTTCACACAAATTCAAACATTGAAATGTCTTTAAAATAGTATTCAAGTACTCTTCATGTTCCACTTGGATCATGGTGTATATCATAATATCATCAATAAAGACTTCCAAATTTTTGTCAAGGTAATCTCTATAGACTATATTCATTAAAAACATGAAAATTTCGGGATTATTAGTGAGTCTGAAGGGAATCACTATGAACTCATAGTGTCCATACCTCATTCAAAATTAATCATTGATAATATATTCCTTCCTCAAATTTAATTAGTGATATCCTGACCAAAGGTCCACCTTAGAGAAAAACATGGCCCATGATGCTTATTGAATAAGTCATCAATAAATGTAAGGGGATACTTGTTCACTATCTTGATTTTATTTATCTCACTATAATCAATTCCGAGGAGCATTGATCCGTCCTTCATCTTGACGAAGAGGACTGGTCCACCCTAGGGTGAAGCACTTTGGCATATAAAACCCTTTTGTAGATTCTCATGTAACAACTTCTTCTGCTCCTCAATATCTACGATTTTCTATTATATAAGGTGTATTTGATATTGGCATAGATCTAGGAATATGTTCAATAGAGAACTCAACCTCTCATTCAGGACGAAGAATATGAAGTATGATGATATTTTCATATATGTTCGGTCCACAGACTTTAACTGGGGAGGAGTTATAAACCATGGACACAATAATTCCCCCATACTCTGTTCTCACAGATAGCATAGCCCCCAAATTTTGAGGTGGCTTCTGAATAGTTCTACTAAAAATGAATGATATAAAAGAATGTGTAAAACCAGAATCAAATAGTATGTTCGATATTATTGAATGAATTACTTTTGGACCTATCACCACATCATTTTCCAACAACACCTCTATAGTAGTGATAACGTAAGGCCTTCCTTGTTTCCTTGGAGATTTCTGTTTATTTCCTCTTAAAACCCTCAGCTTAGGTAAATTGTTTGCATAATTCCTATGCTTTTTTTTGTAGTAACACTGCACTATAGGGGTGACAAAAAGGCTATGATGATGGCTGTCGACCAGAAGCTTTCCCCAATGGCTCGAACTCCTGCATAACAAACCCAAATCATCCAATATTTATAGTGATTATCCCCTCTTTATTCCCTCCTGTCTGCTATGGAGATGTCCGACATCATTTGGGAGATTCATTCCAATTAAGTGGAATATCCAAAAAGGTAATAATCTATTCAACCAGTGATTACAAGGGAAAAGGTCATATCTTTCCTCAAAGCCCTTATAGGCACTGATTCATCCAAATCCCTTTCTATGAAGTCGACTAGAATTATGAAAATGGATGATGACGGTTCTTGTGTGGAAGCAGATCCAGTTGTCATTCAACAACGTTCATAGCATTGTAAGTACTCAATTATGGGCTGTGTTTCATACCTCAAAGGTGACACTCTTTGGTCTTATGCTGACCTTAAAGTTAGATTATATGCTTGCTGGGATTTTGCTAAATGGAAACTCGTTCCACATGGAAAGGGTTATTTCCATATACTATTCTTTTGCACAAACTGATCTTGATTATGTTTGGAAGATAGGAAACATTATTTTGAAGTCAGACCTCTTAAGAATATCTGAATTGGAATATTCTTTTAACCCCAACTCTCATAGGAATGAACCAACACAGGTTTGGGTTAGATTATTTGACATCAATTGGTTTTTATGGAACCCTTAGATCTTCAACGGTATCTCTGTTTGTATAGGCACTCCCCTTATGATAGATCATTGAACATTGAATGGGGACTTAGGTCTCTATTCTAGGGTGATAATTGAAGTTATCCTTGAATCACAGCCCCCAAAATCTATCATCATTACTGCCCAAGATTATAAAATAGTGGGGATGCGTGAATATTAAAGACTTCCTTCTTTTTGTGAACTCTGTAAACTGGTTGGACATTCTATTCACCGGTGTAAGAGAGTGCACAATTAACCTCCACAAACTAACAATTCTGGTTGGAATGAGGTCAGGAAAAATAAAAGAGATAAAGATGATCCTGCTAACAAACCTGAAACATCCAAGAAGAGGGGAGAAAAATGGGTAGTTAAAGCCAATTCATTTGGCATACTTTATTCTGATAAAGGAAAGTCATGGGAAGATTTAGATGAAGACCTTGAACTTGAATTGTTGACTCAAAACTTTAAGAGGGATATTGAGAAGGATGTTATTAACATCCACTCTGATCCCTTAGACGGCATGGAAAATGTCTGCCCACCCCTAGATGGTCCTACTTTGGACTTATCTTTACTCAATTATTCTATCTCAAACAATTCTATCAAAGATGTCCCGAGCAGTTACACTCATATTGACACTCATAGTGCCTCTAATTTAGAGGACAATGAAAACTCTGTCACACACAAATACTCATCTAAAAACATTCTCATGAACCCTTTAAACCCCTCTAATAACTATGAAACTCGTTCCTCACTAGAAAATTCTAAGAAAAACAAGCCGAATGAACCCAACTACATGGCTTCTCTCCTTTCCTCACCAATTTGTAAGGACATGAAGTAGGATTCTGCTGTGTCATACACTGCACAACCAGATCCCAAGCCATTTGAAATCCCAAGACCTGTTGTTCCCATTCCTATTTCGGTATAGGTCTAGGATTCTCAGCCTACTTCCCACATGGAATCTGCTTGAAAGCAGACCACATCTACTCCTCCTCTTCATTCTGTTTATGATGTAGTGCACTCCACACAACCAAAACCCAAGTTTTATGAAACTGCATAACCTTTTGTTCCCAATTCTGCTTCAATACAGCCCCATGGACTTAAATCTACTGCTCTCAAGGCCCCTGATAGTAAGTATCACTCTCCTAGTCTACCTATACAAACTGTTTCTAACATGCAAGGAAGAGATACAACTACTTATACTTTTCCCATGCACATAGCATTGTAGGTTAATAATGATAATGATGTGAAAGATCACTCATCTGAAATTTACACCAGGTCTAAGACCTCGACTTCTAGAAAAAATGGGGACATCCACACTATGAAATGGTCTAAATGAATATTATATTTTGAAATTATCAAGGAATTTCCAATCGTGACACCGTCAACATCCTTAAATGATTCACCAATACTCACACTCCAACCATTATTGCTATTGCTGAACCTAAAATTTACTATGCCTCACACTCACATCTAGTCCCTCCTGGATACTATTTCCTGGGGTCTTGTAACAATGGAGCCCCTAATGAATATTTATGTCTCTTTTCTTATTATTCATTGAAAAATGTTAACATATATAGTTGTTCGAGTCAAGCCATTACTTATGACTTCATCTTTGATAACATACACATTGTCTCTACTTTTTTATGCCTATAACAGGTATCAAGATAAGAGAGATCTTTGGAATGATCTCTCTCGTATTAATGATTATATCTGCCATCCTTGGTTTATTAGTGGTGACTTCAATTCCATCCTTGGTTCTATTGATAAAATTGGTCCTCCTCCTGCTCCTATCTCCACTAGTGGATTTACTTCCTGTATTTAAATGAACAATCTCACAGAGGTTGACCTCTTAGGTGCTAAATTTACTTGGTATAGGAAGAACTATAATAGAAATGTAGCCAGTAATTTAGATAGTGCCTTTACTAATTCTCATGCCCTTGATTGTTGGGACAATATCACTAGCATTACCCTTGCAAAGATTTCCTTTGACCATCATCCCATCCTTCGTTCCTTCTCCTATAAAAAAAGAAATTTGGGGGCTCCTTTTAGATATAACACTACTTGGTCTACTGACCCTGAATGTATAATCATCATCAATAACACTTGGAATAAGATTCATGGTCAGTTTGACCGATTTTTTTCCTGATGAAGTTAAAACTATTAAAACAATTCTTAAAAGTTGGTGCAAATGAAAGGTTTCTGAAATCGACAATAATATCATCCTTCTTGAAAATGAACTTAACCGACATTAGAATGTAAACTCTTCTTCAAACTTTTCTCAGGACTCTCAACAGTAAATCACCATTCCTTCTATAATAATCTCCTTACTCAACCTCAAGGATAATCTTAAAAAAAATCCTCAAATCCAAATGGCATAATGATGGGGATAGGAATAAAAAATTCTATAAGGCTCTCCATAGGGTTAGAAATGGCTATAGACCCCTAGCCTTTCGTAGAAATGGAGACAAAATTCTTGACAATGATGATGGAATTGCAAATCACTTAGTATATTCTTTTGAAAATATTTTCAATGGTGATAATATTGATAAAGACCTTAAACCTGACATAATTCATGGTCTTGTTTCTGAGGAAGATAACTCTCTTATAAATAGCATCCCTTTTGATCATGAAATCATACACACTGTCTTCAGCCTTAATCCTGACAGTTCCCCCAGCCCGGATGGTTTTAATAATGTTGTCTATAAAAAACAATGGGATATTCTTCAGGGAGATTTCTATCATCTGGTTAAAACCTTCCTCTCCAAAGGTATTATTCAACATGGTCTTAACTCCCAATTCCTTGTTTTGAGCCCCAAAATGGAGTATTCTGATGTGATTCAAAACATCAAACCTATATCCCTTATCAATTATTTATTCAAAATCATCAAGAAATTAATTTCCAATAGAATGACTTGCATTTGTTTCAATATAGTTTCTTGGAACCAATTAGGTTTCATAAAAGGAAGATCTATCCAAGACTGCATCTGTCTCGCCTCTGAATCCACTAATATTTTAAACAAAAAGAGTATAGGTGGGGGTGTTGCTATCAAACATGATATTGTGAAGGCCTTTGATACCAGCGATTGGATATTTATGTATAATTTTCTTTCACAATTCGGCTTCAATGATATTTTTGTTTATATAATCAAATCTTTATTCAGCTCTGATTACATCTACATCCTCATTAATGGCTCTCCTAGAGGTTATTTAAACTCTACTAAAGGAGTGAGACAAGGTGACCCTCTCTCTTCAATTCTTTTCTCCATTGCGGAAGACTACCTGAGTAGGTTGATCGCCCATGAGATTGCTAAAATAACCATAAAACGTATCTCTAACAACATAAATTTACAAGTTCCTTCGCATTTTCATTATTCTAATGACATTATTCTCTTTACCGAGGGAGAAAAAAGAAACATTATCAAGATTAATGATATACTTCTACACTATTAGGAATTCCATGGACAACGCATCAACTAGAATAAATCTTCTATCATTTTCAGTAAATACTTTCCTCGGGGGAAGAAACATTCCATCTATAATATCTTGGCCGTCAAAGAAGGATATATCCCCTTTACCTACCTCGGTGTGCCTATATTTTAGGGTTGACCTAAGGCGGAATATTTCTCTCACATTGTGGACCATACACTTAGGCATCTTTCCTCATGGAAGGGTAAGTCCCTTTCGATTTCTGGGAGAATTTGTTTGGTAAAATCCACGATTGTTTCTAAATTTTTTTATTCCAGGATGATATATAAATAGACATAAAGTCTTTTAAAACGCATTAATATTGATATTAAAAATTTTGTTTGGACTGCTAGCACTTCAGAGAGAAAACTAGTGACTATCCCATGGACCTCTTGCTGCAAACCTGTTGATAAAGGGGGGATTGGAATAAAAAATCTCTCTAAGTTCAAGGAGGCTCTTCATGATAGACTTATGTGGAACCTTATCCACAACACTTCCTCCTCCATGAATTTCCCCAGGGCTAATTTCCTTGACAAGATTTAAAACAATCGTTCCTACTCACTTAAGTCCTCCATTTGGTCCTCCACCAAAAGTACTATCATGTATATTATTTCTAACTCTAGATGGATGAACACTATGGAATACAACATAAAATTTTGGTTTGATAACCGGACTGGTGTTCCACTGATATCCTTGATAGATAACAATCAATCCCTTACCAATCATCATGATTCAATTGACTTGATAATCCATATTCATAATCTCGATCTGTATGAGAATATTACTCAAATCGTTGATAATTACCATTTCATTAATATTAATTATTTACTTATTTGGGAGCATGCGCACAATGGGATTCTTAACTCCAAAGGATATTATAAGTACCCTTTCAAAAATGATGACTCTAATCACCCCTGTCTAGATAAATTCAACAAATCATAGATAAAACCCTCAATATTTTCATTAGTCTAGTATATTTCCCATCACTGAATCCCCATAGATAATTTCTTACAAGCTTTCGGGATTACTCTTTGTTATAAATGTCATATGTGCAATCCGTTTAGAGAGGATATTAATAATATCTTTTCTCCTGTGACACAGAAATCGCTCACTAGCGTAATATTCTTGACAGATTTGAGTGAAGATGACTGCTTTTTGATACCATCAACAAGAAGATTCAGATTTGATTGGAGTTGTCTACGTCTTATCAAATCAAAAACATTTTGGTTGCGGCTATCTCGATACTTCTTCATATTATTTGGTATAGTAGAAATGAAATAATTTTACGCAATAATTATTTTAAAATTAATGCAGGAAAAAAGGGAATCCTCATAGCCATTCATGAAGCATCCTCTATCCAAAAAGCTCACTGCAACCATTTTGTTCGTGACTTTGGGATTCTTAGATGTGTTGGGCTGGAGGGGATCTATCCTTACCCCACTCTACTCTTGAATTGTTTTGGTTGCCTTCCCTTCTGAGATGGATTAAAATCAATGTGGATGGAGCCTCCAAAGGCAACCAGGGACCTGAAAGTTGTGGTGCCATCTTCTGAAATCTTCTTGACCAGATTCTTGGATACTTCTATGGATCATGCAGTTCTTATTCATATTTGGAAGCTGAGATGATGGGAGTCATCCATGCCATCACCTTTGCCAGATTACACAACCGGAACAATATTTGGATTGAGAGGGTCTCCACTACAATCATTCAGAACATTTGAAATGGTACCATACACCTTTCATAGCCTCTTACTTCCCACTGGATGGATTTTTTGACGTATCTTGTTGGGCTTAACTTCATCGCCACTCACACCTTCCGAAAAGCCAACAGGATCGCTGATGGGCTTGCCAACCTTGTAGTTACTCATGACTTACATTTGATGGATTATCTCCCTTATGAATTACTCACTTTTTATGTTTGGGATTTCAGTAAAATTCTTTACATTAGACTTGTGTAACCCCCCCATTTTTACCAATAAAATTTTTCTACCTTTAAAAAAACTACACTATAGGGTTCGTTTTGAAAAAAAAAACATACATTATTCATCCACATTAGTGGGGTTTTTTATATCTCTTTAGATGTTTTTAGCTTGATGTCCCAACTTTCCACATTTCAAGCAATTCCTAGTTCCCTTTAGACAGCTAGAAGGATGCTTCTTCTCACAAATTTTACACGTGGGATGAGATATCTTCATTTCTCCAGGTAATTTATTATTGGAACTTCCCAAATTTGATTCCAATTTCCACTTTTTGTCACTAGGCACACGATACCAATGAGAGTCTCTGATCTCCATTTCAACCTTGAGGGCACAGAAAATAATCTTATCATTGCTGTCAAACACTCAAATAAAAAATGAATTTTGTAGAATCAACATTGGTCTACAAAAGATGAGATCCACATTTCTGTTGGTATTCATGAAACATCCATAGGCATACCTTGCAAGACTTGTAATGTTTGCTTCCTATGACCCGATTGACTCATATTTCTTCTTCTTGAGTCGGAGGAACTCTCTTTCCATATCTAGAAAAAGTGTCTGGGGAAACTATTTACTGGAAAAAATTATCTTGAACTCTTCCCAATACATGGAATAAATTTACACATGGGTATTCATATTCTTGATTGGGGTTAACTACTGATTAAATTCCCCATCAAAATGATAAGATTCTAGTACGACATTCTCTTCTTCTGAGAACTGGAAGATGTAGAATATCTTTTTAATGTAGTAAATCCAATCTTTCATCAGGAAGGGATCAGAAGATCTACTAAACATGGGATGCCTTTTCTGAATGTAGGATTCGATGACAACATTATCATAACATGTAGGAGGAGGGTGTTCCACATGATTCATGTTATTATTTATAAGTTTACCCAGCTGATAAGTACTATCATGATGTTTTGAGAAATCGTTCCCATCATATCAGGCATATCATTAGGGTAATCATCACATTCCCGATCACATTGTTTATTGAAATGTATTCTTCTATTTCCAACCATTAACTATGATAAATACTGTATAATTATAGGGCTTTAATACATATATATTGAGCATAAAAAAGAAACTTTTAACATTAGAGGATAAACTTATAAATGAGAAATATATCCTAACTTGTGATTCCCTATGTCTCAAACTAGGTTATCCTTGATCAATTTCATAATTTAGAATATTTTAGAATTTTTCATTCTTTAAATAATGGTATGCACCATGCTCATGACTTTACCAAGACATTTCCCCTGGTAGTATCAAGCCAAGAGTACAAAAAGGCTCATTTTTATTCACCAGTTCTCATTCGAGTCTAGCTCAAAGTGGTGTTTTTGGATTTTCACCCTAGATACATATGTGCCAAATCCACCTCTATCAGTTTGTATCTAGTCATGGATGCATTTTTTGATAAACCAATTACTCTATAGTAACAAAAATTTAGTGGTGTTTTCTTACACTTAATCTCATTCGTAAGGATCTTGATAATGCTATCTCTTCCTAATATGATAAAATAACTATACCATCCTTTGATACAAACTATAGAGACCTTAGTGTTTTATAGATAACATTTTATGATTTTAAAAATAATTATACATTATAAAACAAGGTAATGATCTTGATGTCTAGTGTATTTGAATACTATGTACGTAAAATTGAAAACATGGGACTAAAAACAATTCTTTATTTAATCTTCATAAAGAGCTCCTAAATTACTTTAATCTACTAAATCTGTAAAGGGTACACTAAGGATCACATGAATGAAGGGATTAGATAAATTCCCAATAATGGAAATACTATATAAGTAATACATTAAGGCATGGGTTAGAAGGCAGAGCATAATGGGAATAAAATGAATGGAACACATAGAATCCTAACTCATAAAAAGTGGATCATATAAGAATGAATTCATAGTAACGTGGAATAAATATAAATCATAAATTTAGAATGACTTAAGGCTTGTTGCACATGTAGGATCACAAGTCATGTTTAACCACCAAGACCATTGCACATGGTTTCACATGTCAAGGATAACCACTTAGACCATTACAGATATTGTCTTATGAAACTAAATTTCACCAATTAAACAGAGAGTTATCTATTTTCATCATTATTAACATGTTCATGAATATTATTTTCATATAAATAATTACACATAATAAATAATACATAAACATTACGGTACCCACATAAGTAAATGGGTATCATAATCGTGTCATAAATCATAATGAATGAGTGCATCATACAAGTTTCAATGAAAGAAAAAAATTAAAACATATATGGAAATTCACAATGTAAAATTTGTATATATCATGGTAAGTGATATCAAACATATCTGATAATATGTAAGAAGAGTATTTAAGAAAAATTTTCAGTAAAAAATTTTATTGTGGTTTTAAAGAAAAATTTGAAGACCATATAAAATTGAAAAGGGAAAAATACTTTTTATAAAAATAGATTTGAAAAAATAAGGTTTACATAATAAGAAATATGATTTCATAAAAACAATGTTATCTTCAAAATGATGATATTGTGCACATGAAATTTTGTATGAATTTAGGAAGTTCCCTTAAAATGGGTTTTCTTATCAGATAATATTGAGGTGGGAGTCTTTTAAAGACATGTATATACCTGAATGATAATGATGAATAGATAATGATAAATAAGTATAGAGAGTATAAATTTCATTTATAAGGTTTAAAAAAATATAATAGATAACTTAATTAGGGTAGAATTAATGATAGTGAAACCTGAAAGAACAACAGATGTTTTGGTAGAATCCATTACGGAATATCGGCATGCTATCGAGTGTACTTAGGATAGATTAGTTAGAAAGAAAATGGGAATATAATATTTTATAAATCATGAGGGATGTACATGGAAGGTGAGAAATCATACACCCACAATATGAATTATGCATAAAAGGATATAACATAGAAGAGATTCTTGAATAAATGTGAGAAAGAGAGGATCAATTACCTTAAGCTCAATGGTGTTCTTTTCTAGATCTTAATGAACTGAATAATCAAATTATGTTTCTCTAATTAATTATTACTAAACCTCCACTACATGTTAATGATTTATTAAAATATTATTAATTTCATCCATGTCTCTTTTTGATGAGTTAAGAGGTTCAATTTCATTTTTTGAGAGTTTTTCCTTCCTTGGATTTAATGATCGGTTAACTTATATTCATGTTAAAATAAACATGTATGTTGAGCATGATTATATAGAATTGAAGTTAAATAAAATTAGTAAAAATATAGAAGATTAAATGCTTATATAATTCATTTGGTTATTTGGATGGAAGGTGAATCATTATATAAAACATTAGTGATAAATGCTTTGATTAATTTTATGATTTTTATCAGAACAAATTTGCTTTGTATTGTTGTTTTACATCATGGGTTAAAAAAATTCCATAACATCACATAAGATAAAATAAGAATTTTATAGTCTATATCAACCATAAAAAAATTTTATTGACCAGATTTTATGATGGTAATAGAAATTGATATCTCATTGTCATTGAATGTGGAAAATTAACACATCTCAGAGAGTGTTTTAGATTCCTTCATATAATAGAAGGGGAATAGATAGTTGATAAGGAATTATCGCATTATCATAAAAAAATTATAGTAAATTTATTGTACTTTATTTTTCATTCCATTTCGATGACGAGAGGTTCAGAAAGAAAAGAGAACAAAGGAACATGAAAAGAAAATGAATGAAAGGAAAAGAGGAATTTACCTCCTGATTTAATCTTCCATGAGAGACTCCTAAGGGTAAAATATTTTGTCATCTGAGGAGACCAAGGGATGACGTATGTGGGGGATGATCTTGGGATGTTATTTGGGAAGAATTTAGGGAAGTCACAAGGCTTGATCATAATAAAGATAAGAGGGGAGTGTGGGTGGTTTTTATAGTGGGGGGCGGAGTGGAGGGTTTTCATAATATTTTAATCATTAGTTTATTATTTTTCTAGAACACAAGTAAAAGTGATGATTCCATGACCATAAATTGTAGTAAGTGCAAGTTAATTTGTACTGAGGATTCTTACATCTTTCATGAGGTAAGGAATAGTATATTTGTCTTATAATGTACATTTACGTCAAATTACTGTATTTCACTATTCCTTAAAAAATTATAGTATTTTAGAAAAATCGCATGAATTCTCCCTAACTATTTATTGATGTTTATAATCCAAAAATGAACTCAATTTTTCAAAAATATTTTTCTATATGTGATAAATTTAATGTTTAATTAAAATCATAATATCCTTGAAAATGTAGGTTTTAAAACTATATCGAATTTCATAATGATTGTAAAAAGTACATAATGTCTTACAAAATTACTCTAAACCCAAAAATCTAGAAATTTTTATTTTATAAACATATTTTAATAAATAAATTTTCCTTCAAATTAATTAATTAATTTTAATTAATTATTTATGACATAAAGAATTACCAATGCTTTTACTATAGTCACATTATCAAATATAAGATGCCTAAATTTTATTTATACATTTATGGGTGGGGTTACTATTATATTGGATGATTTACTTTTCATAAGGTTCGTATTACTATTTATAAGGGTAGGTTACTATTCATAAAGGTATGATACTATTCACCTTAAATTAAGTTTGTCTTATATGACTCCAAATATCTTAATGATCGCAACTATGTATTTCATATTTTCAAAATTAATATCATAGAAGTGACAAAATTAGGTTTAAATGTCAAATAGTACTTAGTAGTTCATTTTTTCATGATTTCATGTGATTATATGACATAATTATGAAAGGTATTTCCATTTATAAAACATTGGGTTGTTATAATATCCTTCTTCTGCACCCTATCTTGGTAATATCCAGACCAGAAATCCATAATGGATATGTATTATTCTTCGAATAGCTGATCAAACAAGTCTTCAATTCATAGAAGATGATATTTTTTCAATTTCCTTATCTTTTTAGGTCACAATAATCGATGAAAAAGAGCATTGATTAATCCTTATTCTTGAGAAAGAGGACTTGTGCACCCCCTGGTGATGAATTTGTGCATATGAACCCTTTATACATATTCCCTTGTGTTAGATTCTCTATATGATCATGTTTCACAATATAAATTATATAAAGAGTCTTAGTTAATGGTAACACCCCATTTCTAAGATCAACTGATAATTCAACCTCTTATTAAGGAGGAAGAAAAAAAATTCATCAGAAGTCACAATAATCTTATTCCCTCAGATGGGCATGTCTTTAAAGATGGTTCTTTTATTATAATCAATAATTTACATAAGATATGATTTCTTCTATTGAAATAATATCAATACATGATAATTTAGTGCTAAAGATGATTCATCACCTCCCATTATTTTATACATAATTAGAAGATGATTCACAATAAGGTAGTTACTTCCTTCTTGTGGGGATTTTTGTTCACACTATATAAGGAAATATAATACATACCTAAAATTGCATCAAATTATTCCAAAGGATGTATGAGATGATTTTCTATTAAGTCCAACCCACAAATTTTGTTAAGGGAGGAGTTATATACATGGGATGTAATAATTTCCCATTTTCCATTTTCACTTACCACTCTAATTCAATTATTTTTTGTTATATTTACATTGTTATACTAATCATTCTTGATATGAAGGAATAAGTTAAACATAAATTAAAAAATATGCTCAATTTTCTTCAATGATTAATATGAGTACCCATCACCACTCTTTTTTCAGAATCCTCCTCAATGGTTGTGATGGAAAATGACCCTCCTTGCTTCCTTTGAGGTTGTAGGATGCCTCTAAAAACATTCACATAGTGAATTGGTATGTAAAGTATCATGACTCATTGAATTAAAACTAATGAAAAATGTTCTGATGGTTGAATGGAAAATTCATTTCCTCCATCATGTTAGAGGGTTTCTCTAGCCAAAAATAACAAGATATGTGTCCTTCATTCCCACACAACAAAGCATTTCCCAGTTCCACTTAGTTGATTTTCGAGGTTCTTCATTCTAAAGTTTATAAAGGATAGATGTTGAAATTTATTGGCACCATTACATATCTATATTGTTATAAAAATATTATTCTTCAATTTCCACAACTTATCCACATGATACCCTTGATATTCGTAGATTTCCATTTTGATTTTGAGGTCACATTTGACAATTTCATCACAACTATCATTGTCTCATATCACCAGGGATTTTGTAGACTACATTTTGTCCCACTAAAGATATAGTCGAGAATTAATTAGGATAAATTAAAATTTAGATGGCATATCATGCAAGTATTTTAAATTTCTCCTCATATGCACATATAGATTCATTTTAATTTTGATAGAGGGAAAAGAAATAGGTTTCCATTTTTTGTCGGATAGTGTAAGGAGTATATTTATTGAAAACTATTTTGGAATTCATTCTTCCCCATCACATTGATATCTTTCTTAGGATTTTTATTCTTGATCAATGTCTACTACTAGTTAGATTCTCCCTCAATTAGATAAAAGGCCATCAGAATCGTGTCTTGATTAGGTCATTGAAGGGTATAGAATATATTTTCAATGGTGTTGATCCATTGTTCCATGATTAAGATATCAGATAATCCATTGAATATTAGAGGCCTTTAATGCATAAACATATCAATTCTAGTTTCTTCTACCTTAGGTGGATTTAGGAAGTCCTCCAAATACATTCTTCTATATAGAAAATTATTTTGCTAAGAAATCATTATCCGAAATTCATCGATCTCAGTCCCATAGTGTTGGGAATCCAATTGGGTTAGTCATCACATTTCCCTTCACATTGGTTTTTTATCGAATTCCTCATATTTGAGGCTATTTTCTAGAATAAAAGGAAAATTAGGGATTAGTTTTTTAATCTATTTAACACATAGAAGATAATATAATCAAATTAAAGGGATAACTTATAATGGAATTTTTTTCCCATAACATAGTAATTTATAGTCCCCAATATATGTTATCATTGGTCAATTTCATATAATAGAATCTTATGTGAATTTTTGACTCATTAATAATGATTTTTAAAGTGCATATGAATTTAGCAAAGCATATCCCTTGTGTTGTTCAAACTAGTTGTGTGGCAAGTACCATTGGCATGCACCAATTCTAGGTCGATTCAAGATCAACGTTGTATTCTATAGATTCACCACAATGCAAATATTTGTGATATCCAAATCTACTTGTTCTATCCACACAATGATGTATTTAATTTCTAAATAAATTACAATATACATTACCAAAAAGTTTAGATATTTTCTTAAACTTAGTATTATCACTAAGTATTTCATTAGAGTTTTCTAATCCAAAACCCAAAAATAACTACACTTTTAATTTGATACCAACTTTGACAAATGTTCTCCTTATTATAAATTAAATCCTAAATTATTACATAAAATTAAACACAATAAAACCTGATTGATTGATAATTATAGTTTCTTTTGGAATTAGGTACATTATATACCAACTTAAAATAGGGAGCATAACATATTTGTTGAAAATTAATTAAAATTATCATGTTAATTCTTTTTATATAACACTACATGGGATAACCATAGGAAATAAAAAAGAAAGGGGGAGTTATAAAGCCCAATAAGAGAAAAATACATGAAATAACATTGTGAAAGTAATATATTTTCGATAATATGCATATCAATGGGGCATAAAATGTTTGAGAATAATAAAAATGAACAAAGAGGCATGATATAGAATGAAAATCATAAAGGAAACATGGGAAATGTGGAAACAACATTAAACATTGTTAGATAAATATATGTCCAAGATATCTTCTAAGAAATCAAGATAGCAAAATTCCCTTGTTAGTTTATGTTTACACCCTAATCACGTTTTTGTTATCTCATGAGACTAAAACACTACCAAATTTATTTTGGAACAATAAAATTCCGGGCATACCCACCACATTTATTTTATTATCATGCTTATCTGGACCACATATATCATGAAACATGGAACCGGTTTTCATAAAATTGTATTCTAGTATCACATAGTGTATAAAAAATACATGTAAGTCCCCAATTAAATAATTATAGATGCATAAAGGTGAACACCCATGATAGAAAAATATAATGGGTATTCACTACACATTAGTTTAGCTTGGAAAATCGCAGTGAAATTTCAGCATCATAATAGTGTTACATAAAAATTCATAAAATGGTTTTATGAGAATGAAAGTATTATATCCTTATTTGAAATCAAATGTATATTAATAAGAACATGGAAAAACATATCCATCCATTTTGAATTGGAAATAGATGGCATAAGATAATAGAGACTTGAATATATATGAGAAGGAAATGACCCCTTACATTGATATTGTGAGTCAAAATTCTTTAGAGGAGCTTCTTGAGAGTTTTTGGGCTTTTGGGAGGGTTATAGAGAGGTGATGGAATAATAAAGCGGATCAGAAAGTATTTATATTGAAGATAAATGATAGATTTGGTGGTCTTATATGTAAATGAGTGGGGAATTATTTATTATATCTCAAACATTGGTTTTGTAACATATATAACAAAATAACCAAAACTATAAGCAATCCCCTATTTTTTGCCAACACATTCTTTTAAATTGGAGTGCTTTTCATTATTTTATAATTCCATAGTCTAGAAATAGTAAAATAATACCCTTTTAAAATATGTAAGTGAGTCATACTCTTAATGAAATGATTTTAAAACCTTCAAATATGTTAATGGTTTTGGAGGATTCATAATGAGTTTATAAAATTTGTCATATAAGAATAAAATGAAATTAGTTTAAAGTGAAAACATATATTCAGTCAATGATACCCTTTAAAGTATATATTACATCAATTTAGATTATTATGATGTTATAATACACACTATATATTTATACAATAATTATTTTTTTACCTGAAAATTTGAATATCTCAAAAAAGTATGAAATATTCACCATTGGGTAAAATTTATATTATAATTCTCAAATTAATATTAATTTTTCAAAATATTTTTAAAAATATTTTTTTTTTCAATTTTATGTTGAGAATCGGCACTTATTGAGAAATTCTAGGTTTTTTTTACAATAATAGTTTTTTAACCCTATAAAATTTAGATTTGACTTCATGAAAATTATAAAATTATTTTATATTAAAAAAATATTTTATAAAAATATTTTATAAATATACTATAAATTTAAAAAAACATTAAATCATCAAAATAAGTGGGTTAATGGAAATTTATTACTAATTAAATAATAAATTTGTGTTTTATTATATAAAAAATATCATTTATAAAGTAATAAAAATATGTAAATATAGACATTATTATATTAAAAATAGAATATAAATTTTCATATTATTTTTTTCTTAATAAAAACCCATTTAATACACAGGAAAACATCATAAGGGAAAGGTGTGGAATTTTGATACTTTCATAGGTTGGTTCAGCGAACATGGTTTGGGTCATGATCATGAGAAGCTTTAAATTCTCTTGTAAATAGTTTCAGCCATGATTTAGTTATTGGATCTTAGCTCAAGCTTGGTTGAGAGAAAATCCCAGTGATTCCATCTCGCTTCGAATTTCTGATAAATGTTCATAGGGTACAATCCTACTGGTTGAGTCCATTACTTCCTTGTAATATGTCAATTGAATTTATCAAACCCCTATATTTATAATAATAATTTGATCACTGTTGAACACAATATTAATGATAAATATGATTAATGAAATTTTAAATAAAAAAGGATATAATAAATCAAAATAAATGCCTAATTATTTTATACTATAATACATATTAAGAGATTTAGTTAAATCATTATGTGGATTTTATATATTAATGATCTGGTCATTTCAGAATTCCAATGAGGGATGGTGTGAGGATAATACATGGTAGATGTCCTTGTAATGAAATGTGGTGGTGATGGTATGGATGTTGATTATGTGTGATAGCTACCCAGGTTCTTTTAGGAGAAGTTATTGTATGAGTGGGGATTCAGTTTTGAAGATTCCTTGCAAGTAGGGATGGTATTAATTGGGCTTATTCATGTGAGACACATAGGTGCTACTTGAAGCATTGATGGTATTAATGTGGATTATGTGTATCATCTTTCATGTGAATGGGGTTTATTTAGCCACATAACCTATTTTAGGGAGTCAAATCTCATGAATATCACATGAAAAATATCATACTTATCACCTAAGGCATCATGGAATTATCAGATAGAGAATCCAATGTTTATATCATAGGGTATGGTTAGATTTAATCTTTATGTGAAAGGATTTGGTGCATGGGGATTCTTCATTGAGCTACCCATCCTTTCTTCCACATTTTATTTCATGAGGGGATCCCATGTTATTGTAATAAGGTATGTATATTTTTTAACATAATTTAAAAGGAAGTAGTGTTCATGGATTTTGAATTTCTCATGCCATTTTGTCTTACTCATAGCTATTCACGAGGGAATATCAACTTACTGGTCGGTAGAGGGATATTATTGTGGTTGAAACCTGATGCGACGGCCTGTGGGGGATACATGGTAGTATCTGGGATACATTTCAGGATTTAATTCATGGAATTCCCATTCATAAACCTCATATTGATTCATATAGGAATCTAGGAGTATTGGTAGCTTTAGGAATATGATTGGGGCTTACACTCGATGAGGAGTTACACTGGGTTTCATGGGAGTAGCTTGGATATATTTCGGGATTGATCTGAATGGATACATGTTCTTCATCCTTATGTTAGTTCACAATGGCATCTCAACTTACTAATGGGTTAAGGAACATGATTGTGGAATATACATAATGGGGAATCCCATAGTCGATTTTTAGAAACAACAAGATTAGATGTGGTGATTAAACACCAGGGTATCATGTCATACTTCTTCATTTTGGTTCATGAGGGCATGTAGACCCACTAATGGATCAAGAAACGTGATTGGGAATTATAGATGAGGTGGAGTTCCACGGTTGATATTTCAAATTTGTTGCACGATAAATATGTGATATTTATTACTCATGAAAAATAAGGAAACTCATTATTTTAATGGGATGAATCCAATTATTTTCACATGAAGTATTCCCTAGTTTAAATATATGTAGTGATGAGGATTAGTGTTGTCTTATGATAACAACATTAGAATCCTTTTCATGATATGTAAGGAATCTCATATTTTATGCAGAAGTCATCATATAATTTTCTTATATCATATTCTACAGTTTAATGTTATTTATTGAGGACTATGAGGAGTAATATTTATAGAAATGGCTTGTGAAATACTTACATGAGAGTATACATATATAGTTTAACCTAGAAAAATAGTCAGGTGATGGGGTTTCAAGAGTTTCATGTAGTGTATTTTAGCTCATGGTATTCACGAAATTCAAGAAGAAAATCTTAACTCATGGAATCTGAAAGGGACCATAAAGATTTGGCCAAATAAAGGTATTTCTAGGAGTCTATATGAGTATTTGAATACATGGTCTTAAATTTTGTGGATGTGAGGGATATATATGGTGTAGGGAAAAAAATTCATCCCAGACCAAAATGAACAAGATGTGACTGTCCAATTTTCATACTGGTTAGTGACTGTATTTAATGGTTCGGGCCAGAGGGTTGGGACATCAAACCATTACTGATCTCGAATGGTGTTTTAGTAAATATCACCCACTATATGGATGGGTGAGCATGAGGGTATACATTTCATCAGAATAGGGGTTCATGTAGATACTTAACTATCATGAAATAATGAATAGTGAAATCAGGGATCCAAATGGATATGGAAGAAATAGTTTCACGAGACATTTGATATTCATGAAAATTGGTGTTTTGTGAGGAATGGACATCTTGTGTGAATAGTTATATGCATGGTTAGAAGTTTCATGAGATATCATATGACACTAATACATAAGTGGATGCGATTACTTGATAGAATTCATGAAAAATTAAACAGGGGGGAATGGTTTACCTGAACTCATGAAACACAATGAATTTCCTTGAATTGAGAGTGTGGTTTTGAAGCTCATCATGTCTTCCTCCAAATGGTAAATTTATGGGGAATTTATTTAGTTAGTGGATGTTAGGGACCCCATTTTATGAATTATTGATGCATTCACAAAATATTATGATTTTTTCTAGGGAATTTGTTCATTGAAACAATGTTACAATGCATATATGTTTCCATCTCAAGCTCCACATGGCTATGAAACTTCTATAATCTGATGGAATATTTCATAGAGAAAATTTCCCCAATATTTCTGAGACTATGGACATCCTAAACATGATGATATATTGCATGGAGGATTATTCTTCAAGATCTACATGGTCTCCCGACTTTCGATAACAAGTGTTAATCTATGAGGTGGTTACCACCATTCATAGAATATTCACATTCATTAATGAATTGGATTTATTAATATTTTGACATTAGAAAATTGTTTATTTTTGTGAAATAGTATGATTTTTTTAGAATCTCAGATACTAATGGTTTTTTCTTGTATGACTTGAAACGACCTTATCTTTTGATCTGTAACTCCTTTTAGGATCTATGATATAGCATCCCGTCTTTTTATAACATAACTTTTCATTCCATTACACGGAACTGAGGATCTTTAAGGTTTAGTGTCTTGGAAACAAGGAACATAAAACATGAAACAAAAAAAACATTCTTCTTAAACACTTGAAAGGCTTCTCCTCATGTTCACCCTAGGATCATTACTTCATCTCATAACCTGGGGACATACATCAAAAGGAAGGGTGAGCAGAAGGCCCAGCAAGGGAAACAAGTGAAACATTTTACATATGAACTTGAGATACATCAATAAAGTCATGAAAAGAACTTTAATGCATGAAAATGAAATCATGAGGCATATCATAATAAAAATAAAAATTTTTCATAACTTGAAGATGTGGCTACATCATTTAACATAGAAAATCATGAACATATCACCAAGGTCCATCCCCAAGGTGTCATTTTAAAATTACCAAGGTTATTCACCAAGGTATCGTGAAAATTGTAATCTCTAGTGGTTACATCATTACCCAATGCATTGGAGCGCTATCAGGGCGTACCCTTAAATTTGCCTTTATTATCATGTGAGCCACATATATCATCATAAAACATTTCATAAATAACCCATATAGCATAAAGGAAATGGGTTTCATTTCATAATCATAACTTTTTAAAAACTGCTTTAAAGACATGATCTTTATATCACTTTAAAACCCACAGAAAAGGAAGGTGGGTCTCATGTATGTAAATCCCAGAATTTAAAAATAGAACATTTTGGTATATATGTGAATACCCCTTTAGAATAAAGAGCTTTGAGTATTCACTTAATAAAATAAAAGGACTTTAGAAAAAGAGGTAGACATTTTGAGACAGAAATTCTGCAGCATAACGGCAATGTTCCGAGGTTTTAGAAGACATTAAAAGAGAGGTAAAATGGGTCAAACATTCATAAATGACCCATAAAATAGTACATGGACAGAATAATAAGGATACATGATCATGGTAATGAGATTTCAAGGACATACCATTTGAAATGAAAAACATGGAAGGAAGAAAAGAAAAATATTTCTCTTATGAAAGTTCGGCAGCCTAACGGCGTTACTTAAACCTCAACAAAAATGATTTGAAAAGATCAAATAGGATCTCTCATCATGTGAACATAAGAGTTCATTATGATAGATATAGAGATAATTCCCCAACATAACAAAAAGGAACTTGAAAGAATTGACATGAAAGTAGAACTTCAAAATGAGAAGGGTGAAGAACCACTTAAAAATTCGGCAGCCTAACGGCGCCACTTAAAACATCAAAATACTGAATTGAAGAGATCAAATGGGGTCTCTCATAATATGAACATAAGATTCCAGTATGATATATATAGAGATCATACCCCAATATAACAAAAAGGAACTTGAAATAATTGACATGAAAGTAGAACTTCAAAACGAGAAGGGTGAAGAACCACTTAAAAATTCGGCAGCCTAACGGCGCCACTTAAAACATCAAAATACTGAATTGAAGAGATAAAATGGGGTCTTTCATCATATGAACATAAGAGTCCAGTATGATATATATAGATATCATACCCCAATATAACAAAAAGGAACTTTAAATAATTGACATGAAAGTAGAACTTCAAAACGAGAAGGGTGAAGAACCACTTAAAAATTCGGCAGCCTAACGGCGCCACTTAAAACATCAAAATACTGAATTGAAGAGATCAAATGGGGTCTCTCATCATATGAACATAAGAGTCCAGTATGATATATATAGAGATCATACCCCAATATAACAAAAAGGAACATGAAAGACTTGAATGAAAATAGAACTTGAAAACGAGGAAGGTGAAAGAATCCCTTAAAAATTCGGCAGCCTAACGGCGCCACTTAAACATTCTTAAAACGAATTGATGACAGCAAGGGGGGGGGTCTCTCATCATATGAACATGAAATAGGCAGTAGGATGAATATAAAAGAACATCCTCCAACATAAGAACATGGAGTATAAAAGAAAAGGCATAAAAGAGATTACTTGAAAAGAAAGAGAGGGGTCGGATCCCTTACCTTAAAATGTAACTCTTAAACCTCAAAGGTTGGGACCTTGAGGGCTTGGGGGCACCTTGGGAGGACTCCTTGGGAGGTAATGAGACCAGAAATTCGTTGGGAATGAGTGGGGAGTCGAATGGATGAGAGGAGGGCTTGGTATTTATAGGGAAAGTGAGGGGACAAGGCATTAATGGCCAAGGGACACCTCACATGTGCTTTTCTCAAACCCATGTGCTCTCCCTTGTCATTTATCATGGAGTTAGGCTACATGGGGCCCCCAAAACAATAATTCATCACCCTTGGCCGGACAACCCTCAAAAGATCTCATGACATCATCATGACACCGTTATGATGTCATTAAACATACCGAAACCCTAAAACTGTATTTTTACTATTCACTAAAAATTCAACTTTCTCAGAAAAATCCCAAAATTTCACATTAACCAAATATCAATGCTCTGATTTCAAAAATGAAATCCATTTTATAAAAATAATTTTCTAAATATTTTTAATTTAATTTTTAAATAAAAACACTATTCATCGAAAATTCATTTTTTTCAGAAAAAACCCTAAAAATTACCATAACATAATATCGATGCTCTGAGTTCAAAGATAAAGTCATTTTTATAAAAATAATTTTCTAATTATTTTTAATTAAATTTTTAATTAAAAAACACTATTCACCCGAAAAAACTAATACTTGAATAATAATTAATGAAACCGTTATTTAACTGTTTTATTGAATCACATTACTTAATCAAGGTGCCTAGATTATTTTAAAACTTTCTTTAAGTGAGATTACTAATCCATTTGGTCATATTACTAATCCTAATCATAAAATCACTATTCATAATTTACTATTCATCAAAAATCAAGTTGATCTTATTAGACTCTAAATTTAGTACTAAACATAATTGCAGAAGACCATTTTTTGAAAATCATTACACATTTTTAATTATTTAGGGTTTACATAAACATATTTAAAATATCCTTTTTCTAAAATTCATCAAAAATATGCATACTATATTTATCCGGTCATTTCAAAATTCATAAACTTCATCATAAGAAGAAATCCCAATTTTTATTTAAAACAAGGATTACACAAGGTAGTTACGGTCTCGTTACATAACCCCTTATAATACCAGCATAGGACCTAAGAGTAAGGTGTGCTAGGGTGATAGAAGCTTGGGGCGGCTCAGTCAACATTGCCCGAGTAGTAATTTCTATCAGTTTGAACTTCTCACGAAGGCGATTTCGTTCCATCTTCATATGATGAAGTTCGGCTTGGATTTGATCCAGAGCAAAGCCCAGTGGTGCTACCTCCTTCCCAAGCTCTGTTAGATGGGCTTCGATCGGTCCAAGACTACTAGGTGAGGCCATCGAATCTTCTTTCTATAATAATTAACCAAGATTACTTATATTTTGAGACAATAATCAAAACATTTTGTTCACAGCGGTCATGTTGACCGATGGTTATATAATAGTCAAAACCCACTGATCTCATTTTAATTATAATCATGTTTATCAAATTAAAAATTTTTGTTGAGTATAACAATAACACATAAAATTAGGAAACAAAATTTATTTAAAAATTTCGGGTCGTTACAATCTTCCCCCCTTAAGAAATTGCGTCCTCGCAATTTTAAAATTGGTTTTTGAAATTTCATTGAAAGTCCCACATCGGAAAAAGAGTCAGTAAAAATATTACTTTAAAATAAAGAAAGGGAAGTACAATGGTCACCCGAGTTAACCCACACTAGGGTTCCATGTAGGAAAACATGGACATGGAGGAAAAAACAAAGGGTCAAGTTCTGAGGGAGAGTGATAGAGAACATGATTAGGAGAAAGTTAACCATGAGAAAATCCCAAACTTATGATGTGTGTAAACGGTCTTTGATTACCTAGTAGGAAACGTAAACCAACAACATTTTTGTTTTACGTTTCTTTTCATAATTTTGAGGATTTCATTTACTACATAGAACAAAAACATAAGAAAATATAACTACCTTCAAGTAGAGTTTCATCCTTTAACAAGTCCCTACCAACACTAATCTTTTCTCCAAATGATGAGAATTCAAAAACACTTGGTCTCATAAAAGCACAAGAATCATCTTCTATAGAATCACATAATCTACAAAATATTAACTATCTATTTCTTCTATCTTTAAACATTATCCCAAAAACATAAAGGTTAAGGTAAAACAACTCTTCAAAAAGAAAGAATCCCATAGGAATGGAAACTACTTTTAAATCATCAAAGTTCCATGGTACTACCCAAAGTTCATCATAGACCATTCCATAAATAACGGTCCTTACAATTCCTCAAAATAAACCAAACTAAGATTGAAACCCAAATACAATAAGGATTTGATAACATAGTCTTCCAAAATAACTTCATTGTTCATCTCCAGACAACATCAACCACTCCTAACATCTTATAAAAAAGTAGCTAACCTAAACATATTTTACCCAAGATAGGTTAGTTATTCCCATAAGTAACCTAAATTACTATAAGTTCACCTTAAATTCATCGATTCTTCAAAATATAAGTCAACCTTACTCCTCAATGAAAATACCGTAGTAATCTATTTACCTCGATCAAATATGGTTCCCAAAATAATGAACGTCTTCCAAAATAATAATCATATTTTAATCCCCTAATCATCACTGTGATATTAATACGAAAATCGTCGCATTTCCTATCACATTGGTTGTCAGAACATGTTCTTCCATTTCCCACCATTAACTAAGAAGAGAAAGCATAATTAGGGGCTTAAGTACTTAGCTAATAATCATGAAAAGGAACTGAAAGCATATAAGGATAACTTGTATATGAAAGTTATACCCTAACTTGTGATCTCCTAGGTTCCCATCTAGGTTATGAATGATCATATATTCTTATGTGAACCTTTATTTTATTTTATCTTTGTTCCTTTAACAATGGTTCATACCAAGCTTATGAATTTACCAAAGCATATCCCCCGGGAGTGTCGTAACCAAGAGTGCAGCAAGGCCCGTTGTCGTGTACCAGTTCCCGTTCGAATCTAGCTCAAAGCGGTGTTTTCGGGTTTTACCCCTATGTACATCTGTGCAAGAGCCACCTCTACCTGCTCGTATCCAGACAGGGATGTATTTGCTTGGCAACCCCTTACTCAATACTCACCAAAATACCAGGAAGATTTCCTATATTAAACTTTTCTATAGGGTTCCTCCTAGAGTTTTCATATCCTAATTTCCACAAATAACTAAACCATCCTTTGATACCAACTATAGCATCCCGTCTTTTTATAACATAACTTTTCATTCCATTACACGGAACTGAGGATCTTTAAGGTTTAGTGTCTTGGAAACAAGGAACATAAAACATGAAACAAAAAAAAACATTCTTCTTAAACACTTGAAAAAATTCTCCTCATGTTCACCCTAGGATCATTACTTCATCTCATAACCTGGGGACATACATCAAAAGGAAGGGTGAGCAGAAGGCCCAGCAAGGGAAACAAGTGAAACATTTTACATATGAACTTGAGATACATCAATAAAGTCATGAAAAGAACTTTAATGCATGAAAATGAAATCATAAGGCATATCATAATAAAAATAAAAATTTTTCATAACTTGAAGATGTGGCTACATCATTTAACATAGACAATCATGAACATATCACCAAGGTCCATCCCCAAGGTGTCATTTTAAAATTACCAAGGTTATTCACCAAGGTATCGTGAAAATTGTAATCTCTAGTGGTTACATCATTACCCAATGCATTGGAGCGCTATCAGGGCGTACCCTTAAATTTGCCTTTATTATCATGTGAGCCACATATATCATCATAAAACATTTCATAAATAACCCATATAGCATAAAGGAAATGGGTTTCATTTCATAATCATAACTTTTTAAAAACTGCTTTAAAGACATGATCTTTATATCACTTTAAAACCCACAGAAAAGGAAGGTGGGTCTCATGTATGTAAATCCCAGAATTTAAAAATAGAACATTTTGGTATATATGTGAATACCCCTTTATAATAAAGAGCTTTGAGTATTCACTTAATAAAATAAAAGGACTTTAGAAAAAGAGATAGACATTTTGAGACAGAAATTCTGCAGCATAACGGCAATGTTCCGAGGTTTTAGAAGACATTAAAAGAGAGGTAAAATGGGTCAAACATTCATAAATGACCCATAAAATAGTACATGGACAGAATAAGAAGGATACATGATCATGGTAATGAGATTTCAAGGACATACCATTTGAAATGAAAAACATGGAAGGAAGAAAAGAAAAATATTTCTCTTATGAAAGTTCGGCAGCCTAACGGCGTTACTTAAACCTCAACAAAAATGATTTGAAAAGATCAAATAGGATCTCTCATCATGTGAACATAAGAGTTCATTATGATAGATATAGAGATAATTCCCCAACATAACAAAAAGGAACTTGAAAGAATTGACATGAAAGTAGAACTTCAAAATGAGAAGGGTGAAGAACCACTTAAAAATTCGGCAGCCTAACGGCGCCACTTAAAACATCAAAATACTGAATTGAAGAGATAAAATGGGGTCTCTCATCATATGAACATAAGATTCCAGTATGATATATATAGAGATCATACCCCAATATAACAAAAAGGAACTTTAAATAATTGACATGAAAGTAGAACTTCAAAACGAGAAGGGTGAAGAACCACTTAAAAATTCGGCAGCCTAACGGCGCCACTTAAAACATCAAAATACTGAATTGAAGAGATCAAATGGGGTCTTTCATCATATGAACATAAGAGTCCAGTATTATATATATAGATATCATACCCCAATATAACAAAAAGGAACTTTAAATAATTGACATGAAAGTAGAACTTCAAAACGAGAAGGGTGAAGAACCACTTAAAAATTCGGCAGCCTAACGGCGCCACTTAAAACATCAAAATACTGAATTGAAGAGATCAAATGGGGTCTCTCATCATATGAACATAAGAGTCCAGTATGATATATATAGAGATCATACCCCAATATAACAAAAAGGAACATGAAAGACTTGAATGAAAATAGAACTTGAAAACGAGGAAGGTGAAAGAATCCCTTAAAAATTCGGCAGCCTATCGGCGCCACTTAAACATTCTTAAAACGAATTGATGAGAGCAAGGGGGGGTCTCTCATCATATGAACATGAAATAGGCAGTAGGATGAATATAAAAGAACATCCTCCAACATAAGAACATGGAGTATAAAAGAAAAGGCATAAAAGAGATTACTTGAAAAGAAAGAGAGGGGTCGGATCCCTTACCTTAAAATGTAACTCTTAAACCTCAAAGGTTGGGACCTTGAGGGCTTGGGGGCACCTTGGGAGGACTCCTTGGGAGGTAATGAGACCAGAAATTCGTTGGGAATGAGTGGGGAGTCGAATGGATGAGAGGAGGGCTTGGTATTTATAGGGAAAGTGAGGGGACAAGGCATTAATGGCCAAGGGACACCTCACATGTGCTTTTCTCAAACCCATGTGCTCTCCCTTGTCATTTATCATGGAGTTAGGCTACATGGGGCCCCCAAAACAATAATTCATCACCCTTGGCCGGACAACCCTCAAAAGATCTCATGACATCATCATGACACCGTTATGATGTCATTAAACATACCGAAACCCTAAAACTGTATTTTTACTATTCACTAAAAATTCAACTTTCTCAGAAAAATCCCAAAATTTCACATTAACCAAATATCAATGCTCTGATTTAAAAAATGGAATCCATTTTATAAAAATAATTTTCTAAATATTTTTAATTTAATTTTTAAATAAAAACACTATTCATCGAAAATTCATTTTTTTCAGAAAAAACCCTAAAAATTACCATAACATAATATCGATGCTCTGAGTTCAAAGATAAAGTCATTTTTATAAAAATAATTTTCTAATTATTTTTAATTAAATTTTTAATTAAAAAATACTATTCACCCGAAAAAACTAATACTTGAATAATAATTAATGAAACCGTTATTTAACTGTTTTATTGAATCACATTACTTAATCAAGGTGCCTAGATTATTTTAAAACTTTCTTTAAGTGAGATTACTAATCCATTTGGTCATATTACTAATCCTAATCATAAAATCACTATTCATAATTTACTATTCATCAAAAATCAAGTTGATCTTATTAGACTCTAAATTTAGTACTAAACATAATTGCAGAAGACCATTTTTTGAAAATCATTACACATTTTTAATTATTTAGGGTTTACATAAACATATTTAAAATATCCTTTTTCTAAAATTCATCAAAAATATGCATACTATATTTATCCGGTCATTTCAAAATTCATAAACTTCATCATAAGAAGAAATCCCAATTTTTATTTAAAACAAGGATTACACAAGGTAGTTACGGTCTCGTTACATAACCCCTTATAATACCAGCATAGGACCTAAGAGTAAGGTGTGCTAGGGTGATAGAAGCTTGGGGCGGCTCAGTCAACATTGCCCGAGTAGTAATTTCTATCAGTTTGAACTTCTCACGAAGGCGATTTCGTTCCATCTTCATATGGTGAAGTTCGGCTTGGATTTGATCCAGAGCAAAGCCCAGTGGTGCTACCTCCTTCCCAAGCTCTGTTAGATGGGCTTCGATCGGTTCAAGACTACTAGGTGAGGCCATCGAATCTTCTTTCTATAATAATTAACCAAGATTACTTATATTTTGAGACAATAATCAAAACATTTTGTTCACAGCGGTCATGTTGACCGATGGTTATATAATAGTCAAAACCCACTGATCTCATTTTAATTATAATCATGTTTATCAAATAAAACATTTTTGTTGAGTATAACAATAACACATAAAATTAGGAAACAAAATTTATTTAAAAATTTCGGGTCGTTACATATGACTAATCATATCTATTCCTGTCAAATGAGATATTCAATATAATGGGGGTTATTAGATTTTGGTCTATTATAGGACAAATATTTTAGCACCAAAAAATTATTCCTCTCATAGTAAAATACAATAATGATGATGAGGGACAAGTGGACCATATTTTGAGGATAATGTTGAGGAAGACACCATTCCTTAGGGCCCACTGTACTCGATCCAAATGGGTCATATTTCACCATTGAGAGATTATTGAACTATAATTCATTTTTTTCTACTGTAACTATACATAGAAGACTTGATTCATAGTTTTCATAGGATTATGAGTGGGGTAATTCCATTGGTTTCTAATTCTACCAAAACAATGGGGGGTTATGAAGAGTATGAATCAAGATGCCCATTATTTTAATAAAAATTGGATGGACATGATGATGGGGGATGACATCAGAACATGATTGAACAAAATCTTCAAATATATTTTTTCTTAGGATGGGGACCAAATAAGGGGATAGGATATTGAACATGTTCAAAACTTGGGACCTATCTCAACATTTTTTGCAATGCCTTTTAGAGTATGTGCTCTAGGTATGATGTTATCTAGTGTGGACAATAACAATTTCCATTAGAGGGACCATTTAGACCTGCAGGGATTAAGGGGATGCAAGTTCAAGGAGATATAAATCATGGATAGGAGTTTTGGGAATATTCTGATGGAGTAGAAAACTATTGAAATTACCCCACCAAGGGTTTATGAATTTTTGGTAGGTGTATTATTCTAAACAACATTTGCAATCACCTTACCTGGTGAATATCATCTAGGAATCCCATCAATTGAAGAACTCAAATAGAGAGGCATGTGGCCAACACTGATCAGAGGAATGTAATTCTTAAGAAAGGGCCTAAGGATCTCCATAAAGAAAGGGCCTAAGGATCTCCATAATTTTGTGTTATGCATAGAGGATACTAGACAACCAGTTTAAAATCATACGTCAAGAACAATATACAAACAGTTCCACTTCATACAATGATGATGATGTACATGAATTTTAATGTCACGCTATGGGGATAATGTACATGCAGTATAACATAATATGGTGGGGATGAAGTACAAGAGTATTAATATCATATGGTGAAGAAAATGTACACACTGTAAAATTTAAGAGTATGTGGACGATATGTCCGATAGTTTAATATCATGTGATTATGATTTTCATCAAAAAATTTATCATTTTGTAGAAAAGGAATTTAAATTGACATGAATAACACCCTCTTGGAAAAGGTTACAGGAGAGGGAAATACAATAGGTTTACCTTATATAGGATCTCATGATGTTGAGGGAGCTAATAAATGGATGTAATTTTTTCCAGAAATGATGGGTTCATCAATCACAACCAGGTTTTTTATCACGGTTCATGGTGGTCCATGTTTTCTTTGTACCTATTTCTTATTAGGCCCTCAATTTCCACATATTTTGAGAGTGGCATAGTAGTATAGAGTCTCACTTTTCTCAACTAGTCCCTATGTATTTTTAACTTGACAGATATTTGTTCCCCTTGCCTCAAAAATGTTTTAGGGTATTACAGTCGACCCATGAGTTACAAATTGTTTATTTTCATATTTCCTCTACCAATGGGTGAATGTATTAAAGAATTTTTTGTGGTATTTATGAGTTTTAATGCATCATTAATTAAGGAATATGGACATTTAATTCCACATGGAACATTTCTGAGACAACTTGAACACAGGTTAATGTCATAATTCATAAATATGATATCATTGTTTGAGAACATAGAGTTCAGTATAAAGGGGAGCTTCTGTATGTCTATTTTAATTGAGGAAAATACCCACCCAAATCCTAATACCACATTATCTATACTTGATTTGAGAGATAAGGCACCCGATAGTGTTCCCATTATTTCCCAGAAAGGAAACAACAAGGGGAAACATTGACTATATTAAGGAATACTTTAGAAAAATTATGACTTTTATGACCAAGAGAATGAAGAGGGGATGACTCGTCAGTAGGGAATGAATTATTACCATTCCATGGCACAATGTTGACACCCAAACCAATAATTTATGGGAAGAAAAAATGTGGCATTGACCATTGATTTATTTTGAAACATGGGATCTTTTATCGGTTGTTGATGATCCACTAAGGCAAGAGACTAGAATTGTAGGTGAAAAAATGCATCTAGAAACCATTATCATTCGGGATAACATTAATATTAGGATGACTCTGGCTATCCAAATTTATGAAACATGAGATACAAAATTGGATCTAGGGAATGTCCCATAGGGAATGTTAAGTGCCCTTATAACTTTTCCTCCATGTGTCAAATCCACAAGATGATCTTGTGGATAGGCATGGATTCTTTTTCGCCCATATAGGGGACCCCAAAATGAGTTTATGTAGGGTTGGTCCTATTATATATGATCAATTGATCACTATTCATCCCATGGGAATAGTAATCAATCCATACATTGTTCTAGAACTTAGTGAAGAAAGAAGATCAATTTAAGTTCTAGTGGTGTCCCCTCAGACCAGAAAAATTATTATTCTCACATTTAAAATATGAGGTATCCCAGTTTCATATGGTTTAACCTTACAATTCAATGTTATGTTTTGTGTAAAAGGGTTTTGGTTGTAATGCCCCGACCCCAGTTACCCAGATTCAGTGCATTATTACATAACATTGGAATGATCACAAGAAAGATCAAATATCGAAAGACTGATTAGTTTAGTAGCCTTGGAAACAATAGATATATTCATAATGTTTTACATTACATCATAAAGTGAAAATCTACTACAACAACATATTGTTTCCATAGTCCACACTAGTATCCCCTCATAATATCCCTACAGGTCATTTATAATTTACTTCTTCACATCCTGGGAAAAATAAAACATAGAAAAGGGGTGAGTTCAAATTCCCAGTAAGGATAACAATATAGCAGAAACATTCATAAATAATAATAAACATTTAAGGTAGTGTATAACTATAACAAAAGCCTTTTAAACTTGAACTTAAACATAGTATGGAAAAAATAAAATGAAATAATGACATTTACTTATTCACATGGATATTCTACTAATCGAATAATCACATGAAGTATCAATTACCACATTCATAATGATCGAATGCATAATGCCATACTATCACAACCACACAGCCAAGGCCTCATGCCAAGACTACAAATAAGATTTTTCCAAGTCGTTTTTCCAAGACACTAGTTTTTCTCATGAGACCTACCGATGCATCAAGGAGATATAGTGGGATCCACCCGTCACATATTAAGTCCAATGCATTCCCATATAAAGAGGTTTAAACATAACATAAACATTCGTATTAAAACTAGAATACGAAATGTAAATACTTCATCAATAAAAAATGAATGGTATAAAAATAACACATCCATAGTCAAACATATCACAAAAACTTAAATACAATATAGAGTTTTGTATCATAATAAATCAACTTCAAATAAGTGTAAAATCCATCAAAGGATGTTGACATAGATGAAATCAATATTATTATTAGAGAAACATCTCTTTCTATTGTGAAATGATATATTTATAAAATAAAACATTTTCTTTGAAAATGTTCTTATATGCTTGTAAGGGAAGCTTCGACGAATTTATAACGGTGGAAAATAGCCGCACCCTCCATATAAGATAAAAAAACATTCTAACCTTAATTCTGCCGAAAAGGTTAAAAAGCACCTTGTTTGGAAAACGACGGAAAGATTCCTTTATAAACCTCTTATAAAAATTCAAACAATGGTATAAATGTCATTAACCCATATTCTTGTAAATAGTGAAAATTTTTTAAATACATTCTTAAGAAATATGGATGTGGATGATAAAGAAATCCCAGTAGATTATTACGTATAAACAATCTCGGATAATGAAGAGATTGTGAAATAACCGTTACATTTTACTTTTCTTTGGTTGGGGTAGGTTAACCTCCTGTATAATGGTGAAATAATTGTTATTAAATTATAAAAGAATCATTTACATTAATATTATATCATATATGATCTTTTAACATTGATTTGTTAATAATATCTTAGTATTATCGTTGTTTCAGGTGTTAACTTACTCATTTTCATTTATATGTTTTGTTATGTAAGATGTGTTTTTCATGGATAGGTTTTATCTTAATTATCTCTGGAATGATATCAAGTCCTTATATACTATTAATAATTATAAAATGAGAACTATACTTGAATGGATACGATGGAGAATGAATCTCGTCACGTTCGTGGAGACGGTTGTCCGTACGTACGCACGAGGGACAATATCATTATTTTGATATTAAAATAATATATAATTGGATAGTATATCATATATACAGAATCATTATAATTTTATATTTATTATTTACATGAGTTACACATCATTATTATACCCATCCAAATAATAATATATTGAATAACAATTACACCACGACGTGGAGATGGTAAGCCGTACGTACGCACATTTGGTGACATGTTATTCAAAGGATGGATAGAATACTGAATATGGTCGTACCATATTTATAATAACATCACAGTATATATAAGATACTAGAGTTATTATTTTAGAATGGTAATAACAAAGAACGAAAAAGTGGAAGAAGACATGAATTTGGAAAAGGGTGGTGAAATCATTACCTCTTCTTCGGGTTCTTCCTTTTGATTTGATCAAAAAGGATCTTAGTTTGGAATTCTGACTAAAGTAAGGCCTTTAGGATGAATTGAGGGATGTTTAGAGAGTACTTGGGCAGAGTTTGGCTGAAACAAAAGGCTTTTATGGTCTGAGTTAATGAGAAGGAAGAGGGCCATTTTATAAGAGGGGTGAGGGGAACCTTTGGAAAATATAGAAATATTATTTTATAATAAATTCATATTCGGTTTATAATGGCTCAAAAGTGGATTATTTAAACATTAATGTGGGTATGGGTCCCAAAAAACTCAACCAATATAATGTATACAGGTTTGGGTTACTATATTAACCTTATATTAAGTATTAACTCTTAGTTAATCAGTTTCACTTTTACAATGTCTCTTTGTATTTTTATATTATATGGTTAATAAACATACTATATACATACAATAGTCCCCCAAGTGGTCTATTAATGATACAACTATCATGATATAAGTCTCTTGGCCGAACCGTATATTTTTAGGAATTTAATATCAATTAATAATATAATATTTGTTTTAAAAACTCTTTTATGTCAATTTTGACACTATTCAATAGTTGATTTTTTAAAAATCATAACCGAATTATTACTTACAAAAAAGTCAATTAATTCAATCCTCATATGTCATATTATCCTAGAAAGTTATTGTAATTCATAAAAAGTCTCAAATTATATTTTTTTGGGTATCTACAATATCAATCATTTTAATTTTTCACTATTATTTTAATTATTGGACCACCATTGTGTCATAAATAAATTAAATTATTTAATATCTAAAAATTATAAATAAAATACCATTCTGTAGGAAATATTTTTATCTTTCTAATTAATATTTATATTTGAAAATACAACATATATAACCCTATGTAAATATTGTTTTTCTAAAAGATATATGCTTGTGTCAATTTAGTATTCATTTTAACTTAATTAAAATAAAGTGTCTCTAGCACTTACAAGTGGCACCATGGGGTCCCAAAATCGACTCAAAGATGACCATGGTCGGACATGTATCAACCAATAATGTTAGAACACGTTTTAGGGTAATTTTGTATTATTATAATATTATTTTTAACCCTTATTTACCGGATTTACCCTTTAACCATGATAAATAAAATATTTACCGAAGCAATTATTCAAAATGTCTAAAAATAAAATTTAACTATTTACACAATTTGAACAACATGATTAAAAATATGGAATCCATTTTTCAAATTTCAAAACACAGAAGTGGAAGAAATTAATTTAAAATTAATTCCCGCTGTCAAAAAAAAAGCGTGTTTTTAAGATATAATAACTATCAAGAGATTGATACTTGTTTATGTCCGGTTTAATTGTGATATTGTGTCCAATGAAAAAAATTGTATTAAATGGTAAAAATATATTCTAAATATACCTTAAAACCAATCAAATTCATAATTTATCATTATTAATTATTTTTATTTAAAAAGTTGTTTTTAATTAAAATTTAGTAATTTTCACTATTCATCAAAATATTAAAGTTATCCGAAAAGTACCAAAATTTCACCCTAAAATAATTTCGATATTACGAATCCAAAAATGATGTCCATTTAGAAATATAAAATTTATAAAATTTCTAAAAGTAGGTATTACTATCCATAACGGCTTGTTTGATTGGTTGTGGTGTGTTAGAATCTCAAAGTTGCGTACAATGCACACCATTGCATTATTCAAAGGGAAACGTACCGTGGAAGCTTGGGATGTTTCATCGTAAAATTTTAATGTCCCCATTCTAAAAAGTAAATTTATTTAGTCAAATTGAATATATAAAAGTTTAAAATATTTTATTTAAAAAGGGTTCACTATTATAATTTTGTAAAAGTGCAATACAGAAAATGAATTTGTTATTACATTATGTCTAAGAAACTCATAATATGGATTCTAAAATTATAAGAATTATATAAAGTTTAAAATTTATTTAATACAATTCATAACCTCTTTTGAATGGCATGTTTTGTAAGTCATGGTGCGTTTGAAATCGGTGTTGTGTGTAGTGCATGCTATTGAATTATTTTGAAGAAATAACACCCTATGAAATCTTGGGTTGTTACATTCTCCCCTCCTTCAATAAATTGAGTCCTTGAAATTTGAAATTGTTCTTCGAAAATAAAAGGATGAAAAAAAATATCTTTGTGGGAAAACCCATATCGGAAATTGGGTTAATAAAATTTAGTCTTAATATAAGGAAAAGAGAAATGAAAGGGTCACCACCAAATTATGATATCGATTAGGAGAACATTAGTGGAAATTAGAGACATATAATTGGAGGGAAAATGTAAATATTTATAGGTAGTTATTGAGGTCATCAATCACAAACAAGTGTAAAATTGAGGTCCTTAAATTTATCAGTCTATGATGATTTGAAATACCATTGGTTCAACAAAACATAGGGTATTAGGATAACACATTTTTGGTTTTAGGATTACTTAAATAAAGTATAGAATTGATTTTTTCATAGAATAAGAGAAGAAGAAAAATATATTCTTTACAAGTAGAGATCCATCCTTTAAATAATTTCTACCACAAATTCATCTTTCACTCTAAAAGATAAAAGAACGTAAAAAAATATTCAATTTATCCTATTCGTATAGGGTTAAAAAAACGAATTTATAATTCATCTACTAGATCTTCTAAAAAAAACTACAGTATTTAATCCCGGACATCACATGGGTCAGTGGTAGTCGATACACCCTTGTCGCCCTTCGGTTGTGGGTTCAACTCTCACGGCCTTGCCGGACGCGACGGGTTGCCGCCAGACCTCTGGGTTGTCCTTTTATGGCAATCCAAAATAATCCAAACTAGAACTATCAAAAATAATTCAGTACAAAATTTATAAGGAAGGTAAACACAATAAAGATCCTTTTTTCCACGTAGTAACATGTGAACATATTCATCATGTATTCTTTTAAAACACTGCAACTTCCTGAATTACCATAAAACCATATTGATTACAATCATGATCCCTTAATCCTTAAAGAATAATAGATATACTCCTTCAATCCAAAAATGTTTTAAACCCCAACAATGATGGAATATACAAAACATTAATCAGTTTCAAGGTAGTCAAGAATATACAATATAATTTATCCAAATCAATCATGTATTATTCCAAAATCACTACCTCAGTATCAGAACTATATTATGGTTTATCATTTCTCAACCATATATTTTCCAATAATTTGGCCTGCTATTGAGTCACTTTTCATTGTTCCACACAATCTCAAGTCCTTAATGAAATAGTACTATAGTACAATCCTTATATACTCCATAATTATTATAACATGTAAATTGTTGATACAACACTCAAATGACATAATGAACACAAGAACTCTAATCATTCCTCTTCATATGTGGTAGTATCATAACTTGATTATTATCCAATAGCATCATTTGAGGCACAGTCTGATGACTAGGACATAGGATCGTGTTGTGTCCAAACTCCTTGCAAATGAAGCATTGTACATTTGAATCCATTTTCTTACCCTTGCAGTCACGTACTTTCTGCCATTTTCTTCCACACTTATAACAAACTCCCATTCCTTTCAGGAAAGTTCCAGGGTATTTCATCCCACAATTATCACATATGGGAAAATTCATATTTTCCCTCTTACCTTTATCCATCTTTCTCTATTCCATCCTTTTCTTCTCTTGCTTCCCTTCAAATCCATATGACTCAGTAAAATCTTTACTTATCTTATCAACACATGATCTTATTTATTCATATGATGATAATACATGGGAGACTATTTCTCTTATAAATTTTGGCTTAAGACCATGAAAGATATGATCCTTCTTTCTCTTTGGATCATGTGCATTGCTGGAGTTCTCATTCCTTCTACTGGGCGCCATTTCTAAACAATGGAATACACTAGATTAGTTTATGAATAACAGTACCTAATCTCAAACTTGTAAGACAAATAACATAAATTAAATAGTTTATGGATAAAATCAATAATCATAAAAATTTCTCCTTTGAGGAAGTATATACTTATAAACCCTTCATAATGATTTGTAAAGAAAATGAGAGTTATCCTAAGCATATCCCTTGGGAGTGTCGTAACCAAGAGTACAACAAGACCCGTTGTCGTGCACCAGTTCCCGTTCGAGTCTAGCTCAAAGCGGTGTTTTTGGGATTTACCCCTAGGTACATCTATGCCAGAGCCGCCTCTACCTACTCGTATCTAGACAGGGATGTATTTCTCGGAAAACTCACAAAATCTCTACAATACCAATATTCTAGGATGTTCTTCTATACTACTCCTCAAATTCCATCTTAAATATATGTGCTATAATCAGAGTTTATCTAAATCTAGCTTCCAAGGTTTGTACTAAACTTCTTCTGATACCAACTATAGTGCCCCGACCCCAGTTACCCAGTGTCGGTGCATTATTACATAACATTGGCATGATCACAAGAAAGATCAAATCTCGAAAGGCCGATTAGTTTAGTAGCCTTGGAAGCACTAGATATATTCATAACATTTTACATTACATCATAAAGTGACAAACTACAACAACAACATATTTTTTACATTGTCCACACTATTATCCCCTCATAATATCCATGCAGGTCATTCATAATTTACTTCTTCGCATCTTGGGCAAAATAAAACATAGAAAAGGGGTGAGCTCAAATGCCCAGTAAGGATAACAATATAGCAGTAACTTTCATAAATAAGAATAAACATTTAAGAAAGTGTATAACTATAAAAAATCCTTTTAAACTTGAACTTCAACATAGTATGGATAAAATAAAATGAAATAATTCCATTTACTTATTCACATGGATATTCTACTAATCGAATAATCACATGCAATATCAATTACCACTTTCATAATGATGGAATGCATATTGCCAGACTATCATAACCACATAGCCAAGGCATCATTCCATGACTACAAATATGATTTTCCCAATGCCTTGTGCCAAGACACTAGTTCGTCTCATGAGAGCTACCAATGCATCGAGGAGCTATAGCGGGCTCCACCCGTCACATATTATGTCCAATGCATTCCCATATGAAAAGGATTAAACATAACATAAACATTCGTATTAAAACTAGCATACGAAATGTAAATACTTCATCCATAAACCAGGAATGGTATAAAAATAAAACATACATAGTCAAACATATCACAAAACCTTCAATACAATATAAGAGTTTTGTATCATAATAAATCAACTTCAAATAAGCATAAAATCCATCAAAGGATGTTGAAATAGATGAAATCAAAACTCTTTTTAGAGAAATATCTCTTTCTATTTTGAAATCATATATTTATAAAATAAAACATTTTCTTTGAAAATATTCTTATATGATTTTAAGGGAATCTTCGACGAATTTATAACGGCGGAAAATAGTCGAACCCACCGTATAAGTTAAAAAACATTGTTACCTTATTTCTGCCGAAAAGGTTAAAAAGCACCTTGTTTGGAAAATGACAGAAAGATTCCTTTATAAACCTCTTATAAAAATTCAAACAAGGGTATAAATGTCTATAAAAAATATTATTGTAAATAGTAAAAATGTTTGAAATACATTCTTAAAAAACATGGATGTGGATGATAAATAAATCCCAGTAGATTATTACGTATAAAAAACCACAAATAATGAAGAGATTGTGAAATAACCCTTACCTTTTACTTTTCTTTGGTTAGGGTAGGTTAAACTCCTGTATAATAGTGAAATAATTGTTATTAAACTATACAAGAATCATATACATTAATATGATATCATATATGACCTTTTAACATTGATTTGTTAATAATATCTTATTATTATAATTGTTTCGGGTGTTAATTTACTCGTTCTCTTTTATATGTTTTGTTACGTAAGTTGTGTTTGTCATAGATAGGTTGTGTCTTAATCATATCCAGAATGATATAAAGTCCTTATATACTATTATTAATCATCAAATGAGAATTATACTTGAATGGATATGGTGGAGAATGAATCTCATCCCGTTCGTGGAGACGGTAGTCCGTACGTACACACGAGCGACAATATCATTCTTTTGATATTAAAATAATATATAATTGGATAGTATATCATATATAAAGAATCATTATCATGTTATATTTATTATTTACATGAGTTACACATCATTATTATACCCATCCAAATGATAATATATTGAATAACAATTACACCACGACGTGGAGACGGTAAGCCGTACGTACGCACGTATGGTGACATGTTATTCAAAGAATGGATAGAATACTGAATATGGTTGTACCATACTTATAATAACATCACAATATATATAAGATTCTGGAGTTATTATTTTAGAATGATAATAACAAATAAGGAAGAAGTGGAAGAAGAAAGGAACTTGTAAAAGGTTGGTGAAATCATTACCTCTTCTTTAGGTTCTTCCTTTTGATTTGATCAAAAGGGCTCTTAGGATGGATTTATGACTAAAGGAAGGCCTCTATGATGAATTGAGGGAAGTTTATAGAGTACTTGGGCAGAGTTTGTCCGAACCAAAATGATTTGAAGGTGTGAGTTAATGAGAAGGGAGAGTGCCCTTTTATAAGAGGGGTGAGGGGCACCTTTGGAAAATCTAGAAATATTAATTTATAATAAATTAATATTCTGTTTCCAATGTCTCCAAAGTGTATTATTTAAAGGTTATGGTGGGGATAGGTCGAATACCACTCAAAAAATATAATTTATATAGGTTTGGGTTACTATATTTACCTTATCATTAAGTATTAACTCTTAGTTAATCAGTTTCACCTTTACAATGTCTCTTTGTATTTTTATATTATATGGTTAATAAACTTACTATATACATAAAATAGACCCCAAAGTGGTCCATTAATGATACAACTTTCATTATATATGTCTCTTGGCCGAACCTTAGATTTTTAGAAATTTAATATCAATTAATAATATAATATTTTTTTAAAAAACTCTTTTATGTCAATTTTGACACTATTCAATAGTTGATTTTTGTAAAAATCATAAGAGAATAATTACTTCGAACAAAGTAAATTAATTCAATACTCATATGTCATATTATCCTATAAAATTAGTGTAATTCATAAAAAGTCTCAAATTATATTTTTTTGGGTATCTACAATATCAATCATTTTAATTTTTCACTATTATGGTAATTACTCCATCACCATTGTGACATAAATAAATTAAATTCTATAATGTCTAAAAATTATAAATAAAATACCTGTCTGTATAAAAGATATTTATCTTTCTAAAGAATATTTATAGTTGAAAATCCAACATATATTACCCTATGTAAATTTTTTTTTTCTAAAAGATATTTGCTTGTGTCATTTTGGTATTAATTTTAACTTAATTAAAATACAGTGTCCCTATCACTTACAAGTGGCACCATGGGGTCCCAAAATCGACCCAAAGATGACCATGGTCGTACATGTATCAACCAATAATGTTTGGACACGTTTTAAGGTAATTTTGTATTATTATAATAATATTTTTTAACCCTTATTTACCGGATTTAACCTTTATCCATGTTAAATAAAATATTTACCGAAGTAATTATTCAAAATGTCTAAAAATAAAAGTTATCTATTTACACAATTTGAAAATTCTGATTCCAAATATGGAGTACATTTTTCCAAATTCAAAACACATAAGTGGAAGAAATTAATTTAAAATTAATTCCCGCTGTCAAAACAAAAAAGCGCGTTTTTAAGATATAATAACTATCAAAAGATTGATACTTGTTTATGTTCGGTTTAGTTGTGAAATTGTGTACAATGACCAAAATTGTAGTAAATGGTAAAAATATATTCAAAATATACCTTAAAACCAATCAAATTCATAATTTCTCATTATTAATTATTTTGATTAAAAAAGTTGTTTTTAATTAAAATTTAGTAATTTTCACTATTCATCGTAATATTAAAGTTATCCGAAAAGTACCAAAATTTTACCCTAAGCTAATTTAGATTTTACAAATCCAAAAATAAAGTTTATTTAGAAAGATAAAATTTATAAAATTTTAAAAAGTAGGTATTACTATCCATAACGGCTAGTTTGAATGGTTGTGGTGTGTTAGAATCTCGAAGTTGCGTACAATGCACGCCATTACATTATTCAAAGGGAAACGTACCGTGGAAGCTTGGGATGTTTAATTGTAAATTTTTAACGTCCCCATTCTAAAAAGTAAATTTATTTATTCAAATTGAATAAATAAAAGTTTAAAATATTGGATTTAAAAAGGGTTCACTATTAAATGTTTGTAAAAGTGCAATACTGAAAATGAATTTGTTCTTACATTATGTCTAAGAAACTCATAATATGGATTCTAAAATTATAAGGATTATATAATGATTAAAATTTAGTTAATATTATTCATAACCTCTTTTTAACGGCTTGTTTGGTAAGTCATGGTGCGTTTGATCTCGGTGTTGCGTGTAGTGCAAGTTATTGAATTATTTTGAAGAAATAACACACTGTGAAATTTTGGGGTGTTACATTGGTCATCCCATATTTTTCAAATGAGGCTTCAATTTTTTATTTGGGGTATGTCTAATATTTAATTTCATTTGCTGAGTATGATAGGGGTTGTATTTTAAATTTGTACAGATAAAAAATCGGTGCTTCTGGTTTAAGGACATAGAGCTTAGACCGAATTGGGATTCCTCAAGTTAATGTTCATCGATGTAATGACCCAACTATTATAAATAAAATTATCGGTATTGATTTATTTAAATGTCTTATTAAATATTATATTTATAAAAAACACATGCACTTATTTATCCTTATTATATACAATTGAAATTACTATCAATCATAATTACAAATTATAATATAGTTATTCAATATTTATCACATTACTTGTATAAAAATAGGGTTTTAGAAAATCCAATAAATAAAGAAAAATAAATTTATTGCCTCAACCTATAAAATCATACACTATAAAGCCCATTTATTAGAGCTTACAAGGTAGATATCATATATAGTATTTTTCTCTGAACATTTCCATGAAGAAATCCAACATCTAGATAATGAGAGAAACTATTGATGGGATAAGTTCACGCTCATCTAAAACATGACCCAAACAATGTATGTCATACCATGCCATGAAAGTCTAAAAATCATGCACCTTAGTCCTAGAAATTTTTAAGGTTCAATAGATGGATTTTTATTAGGTCCCTACCCGTTTGAGTATGTACACTATTTTATAGTCAAAATGAATATATTTTTATCCTATTATTTTTACTTTTTAAATTATATTTATTTTGGTACAATAAAATGCAAATATTATCTTGGGTTATTATCTATATTCCATTAACGAATTTATTTTTATAAATTGATGGGTTTATGAAAAAATAATATATTATTAAATTTATATTATTAAATTGTTTGTTTTCAAATATAAATGATCATAAAATATTTAAAAAGGGAAATGTAAATTTTTAAGGGTCGGAAATTGTTTTGGTAAAAAGTGCAAAACTTCTAAATAATTAAATATTATTGTTTTTAAATTTAAAATTTTTATATTAATAAATTTATATTGATATAATGAATATTATTTTTGGAATCAGAAAGCTGAAATTATCGAACAATGATTTTTTCATCATTTTTGGATAAAGTTGATTTTTTGGACAAAATTAAATACTGTATAAATATATGATGTGTATTATGAGATAATAATATAGAAAGGGTTATTTAACAAATACTATAAAAGGTATAACAATCCAAATATATGTTTTCCATTTGATATAATTCACCTTAATTTTTTTTATTTTATAATGAAATTATGAATTCTCAAAACTAATAATAAATTTTATGTTCTTAAAATCCATTATATAAGAGTATTATTATAGTCTACACATGAAAGTGTATTATTTTATTAATTACATCCCATTATCTTATAAAATAATTGATTCCACTCCAATTTTTATAAACCTTTGTGAAAAAACAATGGATGGTTCATGGTTTTGGTTATTTTATTATATAGAATCCAAAACCATTCTTTGAGAAATGATAAATAATTTCCAACTACTTTCCTATATAATCCCTACCAATATCCCATTTATCTTAACTCAATTTCCATTTGTAATATCATTACTCTTCCCTCCACTTTCTATTTCCCTCCCAAATCACCATAAGCTCTCATGAATCCCCTCCAAATCATGTGGAGTCTTGCACTCAAGTAAGTGACCCTCCCCACCTCATCTTTATTCAAGTTAAATTTTTATATTACGAAATATATTTCAAATTCCTAATGTTGGGATGTGTATTTAGAATTCCCTACAACTTTCCATTTAATTTCGAAATTATTATAGACCACTTTCTCTCTCATCGACCCCTTTGATAAAATTTTATGTGATACAGTTATGAAGTAGAAATTTCACCACGATTATTCCATGAAAAAACAATTTTGTAGTGAATATAGTATGCATTAATATAAAAGGTATTCCCCTTAATATGATCATAATTATTTTTCCTAGGAATTTCATGTCTTTATACTACACTCCTTGATCATTTAATAAAATATGATAATGAATGAATATATATTGTATGATCTATGTGACACACTAAATCATGATAATGAAATGAAGGTGATAGGTGCACCCAGAATTATATATCCCTAAAATTCATTAGTTAACGATTAGTCATATGATACCTCATGTTTATATGGAGACCAATCCTGGTTCATTTATGGTACATTTACCATCTTGATTTCATGGAAGGTATCCTTGATATATGATTATGATGTAATGGTTTAGGTTTCCACATTACCCTTGTTATGATTTTCATATTTATTATGCCTATTATTCATGTTAATGATTCTGACACCTTTTATTCCCCATTTTTATGCCTATTTTATTTAATTTATCACCTTTTTCCATGTTTATTCCCTTACTAGGATTTATATCTCATTTATTTCTTATGTATGTCCCCAGGTTATCCCTTGCCATTTTAAAAGCCATATAATTTTTGAACCTTGTTAATGAAGTTTTCAATAATACTATTGAATCCCATGTTTAGGACATTTTTCTATGCAAATAATTCTCAAAGACACTAGACATGTTTATAATCCATGTAGTATTTTATATAATTTTATATATTAAATAAAGTATTAATGTTAAATAAAGATCATTTTTTATAGTTGGTTTCAATGTAAAGGTTTATTTATTTTTGAGATGAGGGTTAGAAAACACTAGAGAAAGACATAGGGATAAGACTATTTATATGAAGCATCCCTATATTTGGGAAATTTTAGAGTAAGTTCCTTATCATAAATATAAATAACTACCTAGATACTACATGTGGACATAGTTTTAGATCAGTTGTACCTAGGGGTATGAACAATAACAAGGTGTGTTGAGCTTGACTCGGTGTAACATGGTACATGAAATCAGGCCTTATTTTAAACTTGGTATGAAAATATCTAGGGGTATTCTTTGGGTAATTCATAAAAAAGTTAAAAACCATTATTTAGGGAACAAATAATTCTAATAAGAATATATGTTAGGAAATAGATCATCAATAACATAGAATGAATCCTAGAAATTCATATGTTAAGGAAATAAATATATGTTATATGTTATCCCATTAATATAATTTAATTCATTTTTATGTGTTTAATAGATTAAAAAAATTTCATACTTAGTTTTCCTTTTATTATAAACAATGGAAAAAAATATGATGAATTAGGTAAACAATCAGTTTGAAGGTAAACTTGATGACTATCCCAACAAAATGGAAAACCCAATGGGAATAGTAATTCCAATCTATGTGATGATACTCTCTCTGTTGACTCATGTTCAGAATAGAAACATGGATCTGAAGGAGAACCAAAAATCACCCTAAATGAACAAGCTGCAATTGATTTCGTTATGAAAAAAAGGCTTCTGACTATCAATGGATCATAAGATCCATTAATCACGGAACAATAGTTCAACTCCATTGAGAAGACCTTCTACATTTTTCAATATTTCATTCAAGAGATGGTTCTAATTGCTGTTTATAATTTGGAGGGATATACTGGTCAGTGGTGTAAATTTATCAATAATAAAAATGTTTATGAAGATATCAAAGTTATTGGATGAAAATAATTCTCTTTTTTTTTCAATATATATTGTCGTCACACTCTCTGACATAAAATGGAAAGTGTTTTCCATTCCTTCGAGAAAAATAGATAATTAATCTATTGGCGGGTATGAAGAAAATATCACAATACATGGATGTTATGCCTCCACCTTCGTATATACCCCCAAATGAATGATTGAATGCTTATTTTGTGGGATGATGCATAGTTTAGAAAAATCCATTTCAATGCATGACGTTGACAGCTATGAAGAAATTATCTAATGTTCCCTCAAAGTTGAAATGGAGATAAAAAAATCTCAAGGGTATCAAGGGGATAATAAGTGGAAAGTGGATTTTAGTTCTTGCAGTCCAATTGAGAAATATAATTGTGTCTAAAAATTTAAACTTCCCACTTGTCAGAGGTTTTTAAATAAGAACTTCAAAAAATGGCCCAAGGTGGATGATGAAATGATATAGTTTTAGGAAAGAAGGGAACCTAGCCATCAGTTTGAGATAGGAGAAACTCTCAAATTTGATAGAGAAAAGGAATTCCCTATAAAAACCTCGTCACATTGTTCATTAAATCAACTATAAGGAAACATGGAACATTGAAAACCAATTCCCTTGGCTAAAGGTTTTCGATGAATACCGACAACCTACATGGTAGGAAGAAAATGCTTTTTCTATCACAACCATTTAGGCGGATCCCAAAAATGAAGTGGAGATAGGTATTTTAGTTATTCATTCATGGATAGTGATCATACATTATGATTCTTGTACTATGAATTCCTTCTTACCACGAATTTTTAGTAGAACAATTCAAACACCCCCATAAATCATGGAAGTAGTGTTTTTAGTGAAATTGAAAAATAAGGAAATTATTTTATCCAGAGTATATAAATCCTCGGCTATCATAACTTGTAAGATGGACATTCCAATGAAACTTTTCATTCTCTATTTGGTAGGATTTTATTCTATTCTATGCATGGATAAGCTTTACCTATATAGATTAGAAATAAATTTTCTTGAGAATGAAATCACACTCTCTATTGCAAATAGTCCTCCGATTCTATATGATCATAATGTGGAGGATGAATCGTTTTTAGCACCAAATTATCAAGAAATGATATTATTTCCCTATGAGAAAGCATATCTGTCTCAAATTATTGATTCAATGGAATGAATCATCCTTGAAGTCATTCCAATTGTGGGGGAATATTTCGATATATTTTCTTTGAAATTCAATGGTCTTCCTCCTAACAAAGAGGTTTAATTCTCTATAGACCTTATACCAGGGTCATTAAAATTTTATAAAAACCTATATAGAATGGATATTTTTTATTCTTATAAGATTAAGAAAATACAACAGGATAATCTGGATAGAGGCTTTATATACCCAGGTGCTTCACCATGGTTTGCAGTAGTCTCTTAATTAAGAAGAAGGATGAGTCAATGTGCCTTTAAATAGATTATCACGAGTTTAAAAGGATCGTGCTAAATAACATGTATCTTATTCCATGGATTGATGACGTTTTATATAATTTAAAATGATTATTGTATTTATCCATGTATGAACTATGGTCGGTATATTACCATGTATTTGTGAAGAAGGAGGATATCCTAAATACAACTTTTCATTCAAGTTATGGGCACTGTGAGTTCCTAGTAAAGCCATTAAGATGCACTAATTATCATGAATTCATCATCAACATGATCAATAGATTTATTAGGTATCACATATATAAATGTTTGGTATTATTTATAGATAATATTCTAATATTCTCTAAAACCATGGAAGACCATGAGGTGTATCTAGGCACTCTTTTAAATACCCTATGAAAGGAGAACCTTTATGACATGTATAGAATGTGCGAGTTCTTGGAGAAGGATTTCCCATTCTTGGGGTATATCATCAAAAGAATTAGAATATATGTGGAACTTCAAATGAAAAATATATTAATGGATGGATGAGGAAAACATATGTGATAGATATCCATACATTCCTTGGATTAGATGGTTTTTATCATCGATTTGTGACCATTTTTTAGCGATTTTTAAAACCTCTAACCAAATTTAAGTAAAGTAATAAAGTTTTAATTAAATTATTAATGTGAATATAGATTCATTTATTTGAATAAGAGGTTTATCACATAGACTATTCCCACACTACCCAAAAGTGGAGATCATTTTGGGGTATTCAACAATGCTTCGAAGAAGATTTTGTGATGTGTGTTAATGCAGAATGCAAAAGTCATAGCCTATGCATCAAGGAAGATAAATGTTCAGAAAAACCACTACCCAAAACATTATATGGAGTTGGTTTTAGTGGTATTCTCATTGAAAATTAGGATTTATTATCTTTTTGGAGAGATGTGTGATATATATATGGATCAAAAAAGCCCCAAGTATTTATTCACACAGAAAGAGCTAAATATGCACCATAGATGAGGGTTACACCTGATCAAGGACTATTAATTCTCAATCCACAACCATACGTGTATGTAAAATAAAGTGTTATATTATCTACGTAAAAAGGATCGAGTAATATTATCATTTATGACGATTTAAAGGGATATGATCCTATTAGACATGGAGAGGGTTGAGATGGGAATCATATAGTAAGGAAAATCATCAATCATTTAAAAATTGATAGCTTGAATGTATCTTTCGAAATATATAAAATATTCTCATAGAAGTGATGTGGTAATTGAGAATAAAGTTGAAACATTATGAAAAAGGGAATTCCAAACATTCATTGTTTAATAATAAGGATTTGTGAAATTTTCATCAAGTTTATGGGTACCATAAAATCTTGAGATAAATAAGAAGACGTTGGATGATTCAAAAAGCTCAACCTTACCTATCCAACTAGGAAATAGATAGATGCTGCGAGGTCTCTAGAAACACTATTGGTGGGACAATATGAAGATTGAGAACAACAAATATACAACCAAATTTCTTATATGACAGTAAGTTAAAGTGTAAATAAAAAAAGGAGATGGTGAACCCATTACCCATACCTAACTAGAAATTTCAAAACATCACAACAGACTTTTTCGTTGTCCTTCTAATGAAATCATGAGGTTCTAATTCTATATTAGTTGTGGTGGATCACCTTATAACGATTGTTCTCTTCATTGTGATTACAATAGATTTCTCACTGGATAAATATTAAAGAATATATGTCCGAGATGTGGGAAGGTGGCATGGATTTCAACTATTAATAATATCCAATTGATATACATGATTTACCTACACGTCTAGAAATTTCACCAACATAATCTAAATGATGAGTGGAACTTTAGTAAGGCCAATCATCCATAAACTGAGGACCAGTCTTAGCAAACTATTCATACATAGTAAGACATGTTGAGATCATGTTCTATCGGAATAAAAGGAATATGTCACCATTATCTTCCTTTGGTTGAGTTCTTATACCAATACAATTTTGACTATAACACCCAAATGTCCCCCCATGAAACCATTTATGAGAAGTGGTTTGGAACACATAGATGTTGGTATGAAGTTGTGGAATTAAAACTTATAGGTATTGAAATGGTTGACTAAGTGGTGGAAAAGGTAAAGAACATTGAGAAGAACATCAAGGAAACTCAGAGTTCACAAATGATATATGATGAAAATCTTTGATCAGACCTAGGGATTGATGTTTGAGACATGATATTCCGCCACATATCTCCAAGGAAGAATGTGATGAGATTTGGGAAGAAGGGAAAGCATAGTCCAAGATTCATTTTCCCCTTTAGATCCTTGATTGCACTAGAGAGGTGGTGTACCGACTTGCACTCCCACATAACATATCATAATTACATCATGTATTCCATGTATCACTCATGAGAGAGTACCTAATAGACCCCTTACATTTACTCAATATAGTGGTGGTTCCATTCAATAATGTCGTTTCCTATGAGTAGTAGTCAGTGATGATATGATATTATAGAGACAAAGTTCAATGGAATATGAATAGGCACCTGGTCAAAGTATTTTAGAGAAACCAAATGTCAGAAACAGAAACATAGGAACCAAAGGATATGGTGAAATAGAGATATCTTCATCTATTTTAATGTGGGAAACAAAATTTTTAGGGAGAAATTTCATAAGGAAAGAAGATTTTAACGACCAAAATTGTTATAAATAAAATTCCCCATTAGGATTAATTTAAATGTGGTATTAGGATTATGGTTATGTAAAACACACTGACATATTTGGTATTGTTATATTATATTTAACATAATATTGTTAATAACTATAGTTGATAATATAATAATTTAATAGTGATCACATGATTATTATAAATATTTGGGTTTAACAAAAACATTTTACATAGACAAAGGATGTGATGGCCTCAACAAGTAAGACCATACCCAATGAAGCCCATTTATTGAATCATATGAGGGAGATAAAATATATGGGATTTTTCCTTAACCAATTCAGTTATGAGATCAAAAAAATTAAGCATGAGGGGATCTATTTACTAGAGAAGTCCAAGCACATTGAGATCATAGGCAAAACCATGTATGTCGAACCACCCCCTAAAAGTTATATCATTTGACATCATAATATTAGATATTTTTCTAGTGTATTAAAACCATATATATGAATAAAATTGATGTATGAGTATGTAAATTATTATATATAGAACTATGAATATATTTTCATCTAATTAGTGTTTCTTTATAAGTTATTTTTTTGATAGAGTAAATAAAAAATAGTATTTCTGGTTAATAAAAAAATTAAATTAATAAAATTATTTGGATAAATTAATGGATTTTTCAAATAAATAAATAATTAATAAAGTATAATTGTTAAAAAATATTTATCAAATATTAACTATGATGAAAATTAATGAAGTAAAATTAAATTTTTACAAGGGTTCACAAACTATTATTGTGATAAAAATAGATAATTTCTCATTAAAGTATGGTTGTTATTTTAATAGTGAGAAATCATATATTTAGAAAATTATTTTTATAAAATTAATATTAATTTTGGAATGAAAAAAACTAAATTATTTAATAGTTTATTTAGATAGTATATTTTTGTGTATAAATTAAATACTGTATAAATATATGATGTGTATTATGACATCATAATAACCCAGAAGTGATTTAATAAATAATATAAAATATATAAGTTACCAAATAATGGTTTTCATATTAAATAATGTAATTTTAATTTTAATTTATTTAATTTATAAATCAATTATAAATCCTCTAATATTTATAACATATTTAAATGTTTTAAAATCCTTTCCTTAATAGTATGACTCACCTCCACATAAGAAAGGGTATTATTTAATTATTATTATCCATTTTCCATATAAAATAATTAAAATCACTCCCATTATTTAGAAAACATGTGAAGGTTTCACATTTTGGTTTCTTTATTATATGGAGTCTCAAAAATAAGTTTATAAAATGATAATAAATTTCCCGATATTTTTTTAATATAAACACATCCAGAATCCCTTTTATTTTCATTAATAATAATTTTATCCTATCCTTAGTATTCCATAAAATCATTATATACCTCCTAGGGTACCCCCAAGCTCTCAACAATCTCCTCAAGCATTTGGAGTCATACACTCATGTAATAGATCCTCACATTCTCTTGTTTATTCAAGTTTACTTATTTTTTTATTCCTTTATTTTCAAATTTATAACATTGGTATATGTCATTAATTTTACCAAATACTACCGCTTTAATTTATAAATTATGAGATACCCCTTTCTCTGTCATCAAAAAATTTTATGAAATTTAATGTGATGTTGTTATGCTGCTGAAATTTCACTGTGATTTTTCCATCCAAGAAGAATTGTGTAGTGAATAACATACCAATTTCCTATAAAGGGTATTCAACTTTATATACTTATACTATTCTGAAATGAGATGCACGTGTATTTATTTTAAACATTTTTATCATGGAATAAAATATTATGATGAATGAATCCATGTTGTATGATCTATGTGACCTAAAAAACATGGGAATGAAATGAAAGTGAGGGGTACACCTAGAATTTTATAGTGCTCCAATGCATTGGGTAGTGTTTAGTCTCATGATATGTCATATTAGGATATAATGTGATCTTAATTCCATTATCGTACTACTTACATCATGATTTTGTAGAATGTATCATTTTTTATGTTTAATATGTAATGTTTTAAGTTGTTCCACATTAACAATGTTAAGACGATCATATAATACCAAGAATTATTATTCACATTTATGATTGTAAGAACTTTTATTCCCCTTATATATTCCTATTTTATAAGATGTATAACATCATTCCATTTTTAATCTCTTTTTAGGATTTATAGGTCACCCATTTCTTTTGTATATCCACAGGTTAATCTCTGTAGTTTTAAAATCCATGGAATTTTAAAATCACAATAAAGAAGTTTTCAATAATTTAGTTTTATCCCATGTTCAAGATGTTATTCTATTTACCTAAATCCAAAATAACATTTAGTTATTGATCATTGGGGTTGTATTATGTGTACATCCATTTAAAGAATCGAATATTAATTTGAAATAAATAGTAGGATCTTTATAATAGATCTTGGATAAAAGGATGTGGGTGTCCTACAGAGTCTTGTATGGTGTGAGATACTGATAACCCAATGGTAATGTAGTGACAAACAAACCATCCTCTACATAAAACTCAACAATCCATACCTAGGTCAATGTAATGATAGAAAGTGGTGAAAAGAACCTATGATGATTTGACAGTGGAGACTAGAACCAATATATGAGATTCTAAAATCTCTACATATCTCATGGTATTGGGAGTTAAGCCATACATATTTCTGGATCACAGTATGGTTCATGATCCATGCCAGTACGTTTATTCCATTTCAAATGAGGATGATATGAATAAGATAAAGGGGTATAAACATGATGAAACATCAGCTGTGAACAAAAGCTTTTGATTAAGAGGCTGATGAACATAGTTTTACTATCATAATTCTTTGATTATAAGGGTCACATGTTCAAAGAGGGATATTGGGTGGTGAAAATGAGTCAAAAAAAAATTTTATGATTCCACTGAGTCTCTACACTACACTATGATATCATGAAACATATTTTAAATAATTTAAATTCATAATGATTTGACTGGTGGGAGGCCCCAACATAAGTTGGTCTGGAGGCTGGTCTTGAGATGTTGGATCCAAGATTCACTAATTATCCCATTTGGAAGGGGAATCAATATATTTGTTGTTGTGGAATGTGTTATGGTGGAAGTCCCACAATTAATGTAGGGGGGGATATCCTATCTGATGAGGATGGCACATCAGTTTGGATGTTTAAGCATCGTATTCGATGATGTTGGACATGTAATTAAATTTCACGGAGCTAGGACCAATGGAAATTTGGGAAAAAATTAATGTTGTGTTTCATTAACAGGGGAAATATTTTTTTTGGATTTTAGCATCGAAAAACGAGGTAAAACTCAATGTGAAAAGAAGGTGATCTATATCAACATGCCCCAAAAATATCATTAAACATATTTTACACCACTTAAGGTAATAATTCATGGACCATAGGTGGTTCCAAATTAATCAACCGAAAAAATAATTGGGAACATAATTTTATGCATCCCTCCCCCACCGAGGTTAATGATTTATGATAAATTGATATTTGGTACAAAATATTGGGGTTTTAGGAATCAATATGTATACCATAAAATTAGAAATAAAGAATTATGTAGTTTTGGAACACAAGATAGTATAAGGACAACGTTAGAAGGACATAGTCCTCTCAAATGATAGCATTGAATCATATCATATTTTTGATATGAGGTATCCACTCCCTATTTCATTAATAAAGACTAAAATTTAACATCATGTGCTGAAGATGTTGGTATTTTCTAAGATTCTACTAGTTTAAATTATTGGATCTCAATCCAAAGAGTGTTTGAAATATTTTAAGGATATACAAGTCAGACCAAAGGGATGTAAGATTGTTAAGGACCTAATTATTGAACCAAAGGGACTTAATATTATTTATTTTTCATAATATGTTAACCATTAGAGATGGAAACAGTTTCAGTTCAATAAATTTATAGAGAATGGGTTATTGTTAGTTTAAGGTAATAGATCTCAGGCCTTAGTTTATTTAGTTTATATTTGTTTAAAATTGACCATATGTAATGTTATTAGTTTATCGTTATAGAGATCAGACCCTAATTATGTTTCTGAGTAGTACTTTTGTCATGTTAGAGATAATAATCTAAATGTGAATAGAGGGACATGGGACCTTTCATTAAACAAAATTTTATTTGAGAGAGGTGGGAATTATATGACTTCCTGATTATTGGACAGATATTTTTGTGGCGGAACCACATGTGTAATAATACTACCAAGATCCCAAGGACCACATGAGTTAGGATCGGTATGAGAAACAAGTAGTTTTGGGAGGCATTCCATGGAATAAGGATGCACACAACATGGGAAAGTAGAAGAAATGTTGAGGATAGTCCCAATGTAATAATAATTCTTACTCAATGAAAAAGGATATAGGTAGGGGTAATCCCAAGGTTGTTGGAACTGCTATAAAACACATAGAGTTATAATTTAGGTAAACCATCTCTTTTGAGATATAAAGCATGAAATGTAAATTTTTTGGTGGGGAACAGTGGTAGTCTACATTCTAAACACTAGTTCTAAAACCTCACCAGTGAAGGATGTGGATGAAAAAATTTGGATTGACCGTTAACCATGTTTGAAACATTTGATCCATCATCTCTCACTAGGGATCCTTTGAGATAGGTTCTATGGACTTTAGGTGATGCATTTTGTCTATGAACCATTACCTTTGATGGGGAAATTTCAATGAGATGGATGCTGATGATCCAAATCAAGGAATATGTGAAGTGTGGAGATTAATTAGGGGATGTACCATCTGGTACTAGGTAGTCTAGGTTTTACACCACATCACCTTTGATGATGTCCAAGTGGAGTAATGAAATGTGCAGGTCGAAGATATTCTCAAGAAAGGGGGCCCAATAGTAAGACATGGATCATTCTGGTCCCATGATATAGAAATCGGGTGACTCTATGTATCATATGAAACTGAGAATAAATCTATACATAGTTATTGAATATATAATAATAGTAGAAAAAATCCAATTTTAGAGTTCTCCCTCTTATGGGGGCTTGTGGCATCATGCATTTTTATATCATGTGATATAGATGTGGATTTTTCTAATTCATACAATATGAGGGATCATTTGTCCTCATTGTAGGAAATTCTAGAGATTAAAATCATTTACATAAGATTTTATTCTTTCTAGATTAAATTCTTATAACTCAAACTAAGGAGGGTCTTTCAGTTTATTGTCATAGTGATTAGACCAAATACATACTATTATGGATCTTGATTCATCGAGCAGTAAGATGCTGATATTTTAGGTTCATATATCTTAGATAAAGGGGAATAGATATCTTATGGTCATAGCTCATGGACCAATGATTCTATATAGTCTAGTTTCATTCATAAAGGATGAAGTAAGTGCCTTTTAAGGTCATTAAAATAGAACCAGGGATGATTGATTGTTTAATGATGTGAAGAATTGATGAATTATACTTCTTTTAAGGTTGTGAAATAGTGATAGTGATGTTATACATTTTAACATCATAAAATAAGGATGCAGTATCTTTTTCAGTTCAAATTCATGTGGATAAGATGTTATCATGTCATTTTAGGTTGTATGACTAGAAAGAAAATCATGCAGTTTAAAATTTTTCAAAAAACACAGGTATTTGTTGTAGTTTAACATAGAATAATATTGACTAATATTTCATACATCTTAACATCATATGACGAAAACATTGTCCATAATTTTTACTTCATGGGACCGATACGATGGTCATTGTGAAGTTTAATGTTATTCGGATAAGATTCTTTTGGAATTAATTGATACACTATTCACCGAATTGGGCTCGGGGGTATCATAGAGGGTTAAACCGGACCTCACCAACATTCCCATGTAGGATCTTCCATAATAACCTCCCACAGTTGTTCCCTAGATATGGTCAGATGGATTTTTGTTGGAGAGAAATGTTCATCTATGCTCCATCCCAATGGTTTGGTATCCTTTAGGATTAGCAGGAGACCCTCAATAATTTTCCCCCAAACCCACCGGCATATGTATTGAATATCTCCAGGCATGATATGGTTAATTTCAAAGGGAACATTATGTGTTCTGGTGTTGTAGTTGCGGGGAGGACCACGATGGTTTCTATTTATCAATAGGATGACCACCATCATGGTTGTTTATGGAACAAGAAGTAGGGAGAGTTAACCCAACACATATAATATATGGTTCGGGGTCTCAATACCATTCATATGAGCACAAATACCCTTGTAGTGGTCATAACATCAGGGAGTTTTGCAAGGGTGTAAAGAGACACATGAATTGAGGGATCAAGGTTTATTTGAGAAGGGATGATAGGATGCCCGAAATATATTTTAACCTGTGATTTTAATAATGGTATATTAGAATTGGTACCTCCCTCTCTAAATGGATGTAGAGATGGTTACCAGATAGGGCTATGCCGGACCCTCTCAATGGATAGGGAAGTAATATCAAGAAGGTGTGGAAGCCCAACAATGGAGATGGATGGGGTGATGATGATCAAGAGGCATGGAAGCATGACCATCTAGATTGATGGGTCGATGGTGACTAGGAGGTGTGGAAACGTTGTTGAGTCAATAAGGTTTTCCTTATGACTTTTCCATTACTTCTTGTTTTGAAAATCACAAACACCTTACCATTAGGAAAATTGTTTTCTTAAGGAAAATTGCTTTTATAAGGAAAATTGTTTTCTTAAGGAAAATTGCTTTTATAAGGAAAATCGCTTTTATAAGAAAAACCATCCTTATCATTTTTTCATCCATATTTTTCTTAAGTACGAGATTCGGATTAATTTCTATTTTCTTGGAATAGTTGAAACTTTGATATGAAGCATTCTATTTTAGGATCCGAATTCTAGATATGAACTATAATGAACTTTCATTCCGAATTCCGGATACGAACTCTGATTAAGTTCTACTCCAGACTCAGGATACGAATTCTTATGAATTTCGACATTGAATTCTCATTACAAATTCTAATGACGAATTCTCATTACGAATTCTAATAATGAATTTTCATTAAGAACTACGATGATGAAATATCATTACGAATTCTGATGACGAATTATCATTCCGAATTCTCATTCCGAATTCACCTATTAAACAGAATCTGATCATCATTGTTTTATACACTCTGAATTAAGTTAGACTCTGAAAAATATTTTGGTTAGACTCCGAAAAATATTTTGGTTAGACTCCGAACTTTTATTCTGCTTACATTTCCATAATCTGTCTACTCTTTATTATTTCCATTACACTCCAAATCTTCATTCCGAAGCTTTCATTCCGAACTTTTGAGTTAGATTTTAAAACGATGTCGTACATTCTGTTACACTTGTTTTGTTATAAAATGATGTCGTCTATTTTGTTATAAACTAACCATTGTCTAAGTGACACTTGTACAAGTCACTCCAATTTTTAAGGAAAATATGACCGTTGGGAAGGAGGATGACCTTACCTATAAATAGGATCTCATTTGAAAGAGCTCGATGTGGAAGTGCTACTGAAAGGCTGACTAATCTGATTAAAGTGATTTCTAAAGAGAGAGGCTCTTATTAACTCTCAAAGCTTCGTGCGACTCCGAATTTTGGTGATTACATTCGAGGGATTCCTGGAATATGAAGATAGAGGTGCCGACTACCTTGAAGTTCGAGGGCTTCCTTGCTGAGGAAGACAGAGGTTGCCAACTACCTTGAAGTTGAGGGCTTGCGGGGATAGCAAGACAGAGACTCCGATCTTCATATTGAGGGCTTACCCTGGTGTGGGTAAGACAGACTTTCATGAAAGTATAATTCAAGGGACCTTTATCCAAGTTTGTTGGATACCCTTCTCTTTGGGTTAAAAGACTTATATCTTGTTACTTGTAGTTTAACTACTTGTTTTATTTCCGCTGCATTTTGTATTGTAAGGAAAGTATAACTTTCTTATACGTCCTTACTTGTACTCTGTTTCATTTAGATTCTATAAACTTTAAGGTAGAATCTCATATTGTAATGTTTTGTTATGTTTAAATTTCCGGAACCATATTTCCGGAACCTACTTTCGGAATCTCTTTCCAAGTTTGCGTTCGGTGTTAGAGGTGTTGTGAATTTGCTTAGTTTAACATTGTTAAACTTAGATCTTTCCTTTGCTTAAGGAAAACATAGTTATTCGTAACTAACTTTAAAGTTTCCAAAGGAATTTTTAAAATATACAATTCACCCCCTCTTGTATATTGAGAATCTACATCATTATTTCTATCCTACAAACGTAACCCTCCTAAGGGATGTGGTGATAAATCTCATGGGTTGTATAATACAAACATTTCATTTATTTTTGTTTATAGAGCCTAATAGGCATATAATCCTATCTATCTAGAAGAATGTGGTGACGATTCCTGATAAGGATAGAATCCTATCTCTCTAGATGAATTGGGTAATTGTACATAAGGTGAATTAAAGCCTATATTTTTAGATTAATGGGGTGATGGGACCCATTAGGTATAGATTCCTAACTCTCTGAATGAATGGGGAGACATCACTTGATAGGTATGTAATACTATCTATTCAGTTGAATGGGGAGAGGGAAATCAAGAGGCATAAAACCATATCTCTATGGACATATGGGGAGCTATTTCCCAAGGGGAATAAAATATTATTAGTATAGAAGAATATGCAGACATCTACCTACATATATATAATCCTATATATTTATATGAATGAAGTGAGGGAACCTAAGAGACATAGGATCTTATCTTCTGGATTGAATGGGGAGACTGTTCCTAAGATCATGGGAAGCCAATGTCTCTAGAATGATGGAGTAGGGGAACCCGAGAGATGTAGATTCTTATCTCACTAGAATGATGTGGTGAGTGATCCCAGAAGGAGTGGATTCTTATCTCACTGTACTTTTGGGGTGAGGGTACCCATGATATTTGGATTCATATCTCATAATAATTATGGGGTGAGGGTACCAAGGATCACTAGATTCATATCTAATTGAACGAAGGGGGAGGGTTCTCAGAAGCTTTCTATGAATATCTCTCTAGAATGAGGGGGAAATGGTGCATAGTGTATGTGGATTCTTATCTCACCTAAATTATGGGGAAAGGGTGACAAGGACTTGTGGATACATGTCGTGTCATAATTAAGGGACAATTATTCCAAAGAGATATGTATTCTTATCTCATAGAAATATCATAGAGAGGGCTCCTAGGAGATTTTGAATTATTTCCTAATGAATGGTTAGGGTGAGGGAAGATAAACGTTGTGGATTCTTATCTGTTGGGAAAAAATAATTCAAAAAAACAATGAAACATTTTTGTGTTGATTGTCTGTGTTGAAAAAGTGGGTTTCAATGATGAGATTGTTTACAAGGTATGTTGACCATGAACCATGACAATATAATGGATGAACTGGAGGTGGTAAAAAAATAACAAATACAAGGTGGTGACATTTTATAGTGTTATCCAAAAATTTTGTCCTCAAAATAAAAAAATGGAGAACAGTGTTATTGACAAAGGTAGTTGTGTCCAAGATTTAAGGTGATTTGGAAACTTTCATGCAAGGTATTTTTCCATATCAGAACGTTGAAATATATTTATGGAATGAAGCATGTAACATATTTAGAAATGTGCACAAAATATGTTGTTGTACAAAAGAATCTTTCATGCCCAATGCGACATCAAATTGGGTTTTGTGTTCTCAGATAGGATCTTGCGCGACACATTGAATCTTCTTCATAGGGATCAGTGATGACTATTAATAAGAGGTGACCCCCTCATTCAAATCATCTCAACACTTAGAAATAATTGGAGCTCTAAATTAGGTAATAATTAATTGAAATGGGAGTTGCATGAAAGAATGGGAGTAGCGTGAAAGCTAAAAATTTTGAGAGTAAGATTTGAGTTCCATGTAATATTGAATTTAAATACAAAAATGTGTTTTTTGAAAAAAGATAAATCTTGCTCGTATGGAACTAAAGTTTCATATCACCCACATCAATCCACCAGAGCTAGACCCCAATCCACAATCAAACCACCAGAGCCGAACGCTGATCCACAATCGACCGCAGCAGGCATTTTAACAATGGAGGCCCATGAAATGATGGGAACACCAATACTGGGCCCAATTACACATTGAACGTGGAAAAGGGAGCAACGAGGAGAGAGTGATGGTCACACAGAAGACCCAAAACCCAGGGTCAGGAAAAGAAAAAATGAATCATGCCAATCGGGGTGGAATTTCACCAAAAGATGGAAAACAGTAAGTGGAGAAACAAGTCCAAAGGAACCAAAGGTGGCAGCGGGCGAGACCCAGCCCTGCCTAGAGAAATGATTGCATTACAATGGAACTATCATGGGATTGGAAACCCATGAAAGGTTCGCATGCTGTAGCATAATTGCGCTCATAGTCACCCTGATATGGTTTTCTTGTCGGAAACCATATTGGAACACAAGGACACCATAGGTATTGCTCTAAAGTGCGGCTTCCAAGTCTACATTACGGTGTCTAAACAAGGCCATTCTGGGGGCCTCTGTCTCCTTTGGAAGGACAATATTGATGTCAAAATCTTTTCCTTATCCTCGCACCATGTGGCAGTGAATATTCAAATAGACTTTCACCCACCCTAGACTTTTGTGGGATTCTATGGCGGGACTTCCCATTATGATAAGGCGAAGTCATGAGATATTCTTTGCAAGTAGCGACATGACTAACTGAGCCCTATCCTCTTCAGAGGAGATTTAAATGAGATTATGTTCCATAAGGAAAAGAGTGGAGGAATCTGCTGAACCTCAGCTTCAATGTCAAACTTCAAGGATGCGGTCTCCTGGGTGGACATGGTCGATCTAGGGTACACGGGTAACCCTATTACATGGTTCTATGGAAATACTGAAGGCACCTGCATCGCAGAGCGTCTTTATATATTTTGGGGTTCTATTGAATGGATTAATATATTTAGCATGTTTCATATCGGCCACATGTCCCTTAACTTTTCGGACCACTATCCAATTCTCATTGACTATACGCAAGGAAAACGAACTAGACAACATAGCAGACCCTTCATATTTGAGAGATTCTAGTCAAAAGACCAGGAATGTGAAGAGGTGATCTTATCAAGATGGAAAAGCACTCAAATGGATGTGTGTCTCAATCTCTAACAGGTCGCATCTAATCTGAGGTCTTGGAGAAATAAGAAATTATGTCATCCCGGTCGGCACTGTGGTGTCCTCAAAAAGAGACTAAATAACTTCTTCAATAAACTCACATCCAATTGCATTCTCTCTACTATTGGAGCCACACAAAGAGAGCTGGACACAACCCTGCGAGCCAAGGAATGTTTCTAAGATATGCGGGCGTAGGATAATGACATTAATGAGGGGATGATAACACCAGGATTTTTCACCAGAAAGCATCATCCATGCACCACAAACACTCTATTACTTGAATCTTACAACCTGATGGAAGAAAAGTTTCTGATACCAACGGTATCCACAAGGCCTTGACTTACTATTTCCAGAACATTTTCACTGTAGGATACACATTCATGTCTACTGAGGTGGAAGATTTTATCAAACCTTTGATCACTGATGATATCAATAGGCATCTCACCAAAGATGTGACAGATGATGAGATACGCCTGGCTCTGAAACATTTTCATCCCACTAAGGATCCGAGACCGGATGGGTTCCATGCCCTATTTTTTAAGAAATACTAACATATAATCGGTCCCGACATCTTCAAAATGATAAAAAAATATGGTATGGGAATTCTAGCATTGCTGCTATCAATGAAACTATCATTGTCATCATCCCCAAAATTAAGAAAACTCTGGAAATCCCAGATTTTAGACCTATCAGCCTTTGCAATGTCTCTTACAAGATCTTTTCAAAGATCCTTGTCAAGCAGTTGTGAACTTGGCTACCTGATATTATCTCTGAAAATTAGAGCGTCTTTACAACCAAGAGACTGATCACTGATAATGCGATTTCGGCCCATGAAGTGTTCTATTCTATGAAGTGATGCTCCACCACAAAAAGTGGAACCATGGCCTGGAAATTGGATATGACCAAGGCCTGCGATAGAGTGGAATGGCACTTCCTTCATGTTATTATGATGAAAATGGGATTTTGTGCTAAATGGAAAGATATGGTCATGGATTTCATATCAACCATCTCCTTTAAAATCAAGGTCAATGGGGAGCTCACCAAAGGATTCGCCCCATCCCGAGGCCTACACCAGGGAGATCATCTCTCCCCTTTTCACTTTATACTGGTGGCTGACATATTTTCTAATCTTATTTCCAGGGTTGCATCCTATAATTATATTTATGTGGAAAAGTTCTGCCGTGTTATCCCTCCAGTGTCACATCTTTTCTTTGCCGAGGATTGCCTTCTTTTTCCAGAGTAACAATTAATGAATACCGGGTGATCAGTCAAGCGATCCATCAGCATGAGAGGGCGTCTGGCCAGTTAATAAATCATGGAAAAACTAAAATTTCTTTCAGTACAGGGGTGCCTCTCTCTAAGAGGGATGAGCTATGAACATTAGATGGTATCTATATGGTTGTGAAAAATCATAAGTATCTTGGGCTGCCCACGATGGTTGGTCAAACCAAAAAAAAAATCTTTACATCTCTTGTGGAAAAGATCGAGAAAAAAATTCTTGGCTGGTCCCCAAAATAAATTTCTAATGCTAGAAAAGATACCCTCATCAAAGTTGTCATGTAGTGCATTCCCAGCTAATTTATGACCTTGTTTAAGCTCCTGACATTCATTGTCGACCAGATCCATACACGTATTGCCAATTTCTGGTGGGGGAAGAATGATGGAAGGATTCGACCCCACTGGATGGCCTGGGAGAAACTCTGCAAACCCAAATCAGAGGAAGGGATGTGATTCCATAATCTTCTTCTCTTCAATGATGCACTGTTGGCCAGGCATGGATGGGGACTTGTTAACAGTCCATCATCTCTACATGCACGGGTTCCCCGAGCTAATTACTTTTCCCACACGGACTTATTTGCTTCCTCTCTTGGTCCCCGACCTAGCTTCCTTTGGAGAAGCATTTGGGGGGCTAATAATATCCTAAAAAAGGACTGGGCTAGAGGTTTGGGTCTGGATCATCATCCAATATTTGGAAGGATCCCTGGATAATCGATAAGGAAGGTATGCGGGCTACATCCCCCGTCCAACCAGGTCTTGAAGAAGCCACTGTCAACTGCCTCCTTTCCGACCCGGGATAGGGGTGGTGTTTGAAAAATATCATTTATTGGTTTAACGAATGAAACCAAAGAATTATCCTAAGCATTCCCTGGGTCTCTGACATAGGCCCCGACCATCTTTTCTGGATAAATGACATCTGAGGTGATTACACGATGAGATCCAGCTACATACTGGCTCTTGGAAACCACTCAGTTGGCAAGGATGAGGGGCCATGGAAATCAATTTGGATGCTCAATGTGACCCCTAATATTTTTCCAATTTTGGTGCCAGGTTTGCACGGGTACTCTCCCAACCATGATTCTTCTCACTTACCGTTATATGGCAAGTTCTGCCTTTGGACATTTCTTCCTGAAAATTCTAGAAACTCCTTTGCATTCCATCATTCACTGCCCAGGAGCTATGAAAATTTGGAATAAATAGGTCATGGATTCTTCTGCATCACTTGCATTGGCCTCTGACCTTCTTGATCTTCTGACGCACCGGTGCTCCTCTCTCTCTCCTCATCTCTTTGAGGTTCTCTTTGCACTTTAGCCTGAATTATTTGGGTCCTGCATAATGACTTTTTTTTTCATCATGTTCACAAACTCCCAGATTTCTGGATTGAACGAGATAGTTCATGGATTGAGGGATAGAAAGATCACAATGGACATTTTACTCCAAGTTTTACCCTCTCCTTTCCCTCCCATTGGAACCCCCCAACAGAAGGGATTCTTAAGATTAACATGGATGAATCTATTTCCATAGTTGGACTTGTTGCCCTAGGCCTCCTAGTCTGAAATCATCTGGGGAAAATTTGTGCTGCAAAATATGAACCACACTAGGCTTTCTAGGAACCGACAATTGCTGAGGCCATGGCCATCCTTGCCGGTATGTTGCTTGCCTTGGAATGTGGATGGAGTGATATTATTATTGAGTCCGGATGCTTTACCGTTATCGATTCTATTAACCACAAAAATGGTGGGCTCTAGTCATTTGGCATCATCATCAGGAGAATTCACTCACTATTCCAATGCTTTTATTTATGCACCTTCTCCTTTTCCAAAAGGGAAGGAAACAACGTGACACATCAGCTTGCAGCCTTAAGTCCTTTCTGACTCCAACCATCTCTGGTTGGACAATATACCTTCATAGATTTTTAATTTTACTTCTGCTAATACTCATCATTAATGAAATATGTTTTTAATAAAAAAAATTTTAAATCTATATAAAATATACATACAGTGGAAGATTCCTTCATTAGATATAATTATAATACCTACTAGTAAATAAATTGTGAATGGATATTCTAATGAATAAGTGATTACAAATCAGTTGAGTGAGAAATGATATTTCAAATTTGGATTGGTTGTCTACCATGAGGGGTAGTGAGTCTTGAACAAGAATTGTAAACATCATTGATCTTTTAGTGGATTTTATACACTTTCACATCACCGTTATATGCTCCATGGATGTATCCCAATGAGCGTAAACCAGGTAAAATCATTGTGTCATATGCATGCTTTAATTTAAATTAAAACATTGCTATAGGAATGGGGGATTGAGACATGAGGGATTTTTTAACAACAATACAAGATTAAAAGAGGATGTTATTTTTATATTTCATACCCTGACTCACCCCTCCTCTTTAGGGTATTTTACATAGTGGACCTAAAATTATATAAGTGAAATATCAAGGTGAGGGAGCCCATGAGATTTGGATTCCTATCTCGAAAGAATGATGGGGTGATGTCACTGAGAATTCGTGAATGCCTATCTCACAAGAATAATGGTGTATGGGAACCCATGATCTAAGTATTCTTATCACACTATAATTATGGGGTGAGGGTGCCCAAGATTTTTGGATTCCTTTATCACAAAAATTTCATAGTGAGTGTACCCATGAGCTTTGGATTTCAATATTGCAGAATTGTGAGGGAAATGGAGAGCATGCGAATTAGATTTCTATCTCACCCAAATGATTGGGCAAGGGTTCCCCAAATCCTTGTATTCTTATATTACATGACTGTGAGTGAAAGGTAACCAAATTTATGTGGATTCCTATCCCACAAAAATGTCACAGAAAGGATTCCCAATATATGCAAATTCCTATCAATGTGGCATATCACAAATCAAAGTAACGAGAGGTGAAATATGATTATCTTTTCCCATTTTCTATTTTTAAGATCCTGGACTATAGTAACTAGTGTAATGATATGATCGACCTAACCACTGTGCTAGTGTTAAGGATCCCGGAATAGAGAAAATGGAGCTGGGATATGATCGACCTAGCCTTGGTGCTGGGTAAAGAGTACATATGATAGTGGTAATTCATGGTGGTGGGAACATACATTGAAAACTCCTAAGTGGAAGTAGGGGATACTATATCCTAAATAACCATAAATCCTATGCATAAGAGAAGTGTTCCCAAAAGAGTTCATAAAAAATTCTCTGATATTGGCCAGTAGAACTATTAGGATGCCTTTATAGTAAAATAATTATTCATGGGATAACCCATTATGGTTTTATATGCACTAGTTTCATGGTAAATAGGTGCACTAGTTTCAAGGTAAATTGGTTGACAAGTTGTGTCATGTTTCACTGGAGTTTTTGGGGATTCCATATGTCTGTCAGGGTTTGAAGCCTTCTAAAGCAATGTTGCATAGTGATTTGGATTAGAGACAATGAATAATGTATTTGATTAGATTGATTGGTTTCCTATGGAACCAAATGATGTTGTTCATGCATCTAAGTGGGTATCTTAATGACTATTTCCTCATTAGTAACTGTGATTGGCCTATCTCAATCATCCCCAACCTCCTTTTATTATGGGTGAGAACCACTAGAATGATCTTAGAGGCGGCCCCTGAGAAGGATTTCTATCATAACTAGGGGTTTTCCCTTTTTCCTCCCCTAAAGGTAGTGACCTTAGAATAGTTTTTCAGCCTCATAGTATTTAAATAAAAAATGTCAATAATCCTTTAACACATTAAAGATAAAGGACTCAAATTCGATATTACTCAATTCTGACATTCACAATAATGTTCATCTTCTCATAGTTAAAGGATAAAAGATTCTTGTTAAGTTTACCATTTTTTCAAATCGTTTCTAGGCTAGGGAACACATCATCATAGTGTTGCATATTTTGTTCCCTTCATTCCAAAATTCCAATGGTGGGAGGCCTCCACCATCATGGGTAGTGATGTTGGCTCCTTGATCAAAACATGTTGATGTGATATCAGTTCCTCCATCCATGGATTCCTCATTAGAGTGTTTATCATAGTCTGGATCACCATAATAGATATTATTCATAGTGATGAAACTCATTCATGGTTATTTCTTGAGGTGTAAAATGACTAATTAAACTGATTCCAACTAAATAGGTAGAATACTTCGGGTTAAATGGGTGGAAACACCGAGAATGTCTGGGAATATTTTTTACATAGTGTGTGTTGGGCCTATGTAAAGCCTTATAATTCTAATGTTGGAGAAATATGATAGAATTAATATTATAATAAAAACCCAAGGCATCTTTTATTGGCCACAAGGTTGTGGATGTTCGAGGCGAAATTATTCCAAGGAACATTACCTCAGGAATCCCATGTTTATTTTAGAAGGTATTTTTTTGGATCATGTCATGAATTTCTGGGGGTTTTTCGGTCTCAAATTTATCATATTATGTGGAAAGGTGGGTTGTAGGTTTAACTTATTCCAGGGATGGTTGGGTTGATGGGTTAACATCTTGTGGTGAGATGTGGGTCATAATTTAAACATATTGTGGAGATTTGTTGGTCATATCATTAACATCTTTTGAGGAGATATGGGTCACATGTTTGATCTCTTTTTGTGACATGGGGGGTCACATGTGTAACATATTTTGGGGATAGTTGGTTCGTGGTTTTAATGCCTTTTGGGGACATATGTGTCATATGTTTAATGTATTGTTGGGACTGGTGGGTCACTTTTTTAACTTCTTATAGGGACAAGTGTATCGTAGATTTATTATCTTCTAGGGATAGATGGGTCAAAATTCTAATGACTTATAGGGAATGGTGGGTCACATGTTTAATGTATTTTGGGTATAGGTAAATCATATGATCAATATATTATGGGGAAAGGTGGTTCAAATGTTTAACATCTTGTGGTAACAGATGGGTAGTAAAGTGTGTACCCTTGGAAAGTATGATTACTCATGAAGGGGTTTGTTTAGTGTTCCTCCAGGTGGGATTATGGTCCCAATTGGAGGATTATATTAAGTTTTTCCGTAGGGGAAATGACCCCACTTCAAGGATTTGATGGAGTTTTGGGGAATCAAAATTCAACCTTGGGAGGTACCCTATATAAATTGTTTTGTTGATATTTAACCATAGTAAGGTATTATTCAGACCCATTTTTGAAATTGGGATAAAAACCACATAGTTTGATTCCATGGTTAAGGATATATGATAGGATAATTCCATTTAGTTTAACATTATGTGGTAAGTATTATTATTTTCTTGAATTAGTGTCAATGCGGTATAGTGTATGGAATTTTATTTGAACCATCCCACATGAAATGATGTGTCTGTGATGGTATGAATGAGGATTATGTATGGGGCCTATCAAGGTGTGATTAGGTGATGCAATGGAATGAATGGGGATTAATAATGGGATTTTTTGAGTAGATGATATGAGTAGTGATTTTATGAATGAGTATTATTCAGGAGAGTTGTTCAGGTGCTATTAATATTAGTGATGGTATGAATGGAGAATATGAGACGGAGCTACCAAATGAATGGGTCTTATGTAGTTGGGATTCTAGGGTAATGAGTTATCGAGTCAGGAGTATCACTGGAGGCATCACACGGGGCATCCAATGTTTATTTCATATTTTAATGTAATATTTTAACACCATGTTAAAGGTCATGGAGTATAGGGCTTTTCTATTGAGCTTCCAATACTGTCTTAATCTTGTTCAATTAAGAGGTAATCCCATGTTCTTGGAATAGGTTAATGTTACTGTTTAACATCATGTGAAAGGAAGTGGTGCCTGGGGCTTACGCATTGAGAAGACCATTTGGTCTAACTTTTATCTAGTTTTAAGGGGTTATCAACCTACTGGTGGATTAAAGAATATGATTAGGGTGTACATCTGTTGAGGAGTCCCATGGGGATGATTGAGGTTAGTAGGGACACATGGGGGGATTTCACTCAAAGGATTTCCATTCTTTTTTTATATGTCAGATCATAAGGGAATCTATATTGGTGGAGGGTATAGAAATATTTGGGGGGTATTATACATGATGATGGGGCACCTAGAGGATTATAGGGACTAGCACAGATATATGTCGGTCTTACAATCTTGAGATTCATGTTCTTATTCCTAATTTCAGTTCATGTAGGCATATCAAAAAGTTAATGGTTTAAGGAACATGATTGGGGATTATACCTGATGAGGTGGACCATGGTATCTATTTTGTAATAGAAGGGATATAGGTGGGATATTCATTATAGGGAATCATACACTTTTTCCTAATTTTGCTTCATGAGGTAATCTCGACCCTCTGAAGGGTCAATGAACATGATTTGACCTTATACCAATGCAGGAGGAATATAATGGCTATTTAGTATTCATATCATGGTCATTACAAAAGACCTATTTTGATTGACACATGTGGAAGATCACTATATTTACTGGAGGCATAAAATTCATTTCATATAGGGTACACCATAGTTTAACATCATGTAGTGATGAAGATGCATGTTGTCTTATGATCATGAAAAAACGAATATTATGCTAAATATAAAATTAATATCATCTTTACCATATGAGGTTTCATATAATTTCTACATGGGTTATACTACAGTTAAGAATAATATTTTAAGGGATACTAGGAAGAATATTTCTCTTAATTTCTTATTTTGAACTTACGCTAGAAAATTCATCTCTAGTAAAATATGAAATATGAGTCAGGTTGTGTGGTTTTAGAAGTTTCTTGAGGAGTATTTATAATCAACATATTTAGGGAATATTAGAAGAGAATCTAAACTCATGGAATAGGAAAATGACCCTGATGAATATATTGGATCATGTATTCATTTATTTAGTGAATAATAGTATCTCAAAATTGGTATTAAATGGTGTAGATGTTGTGTATTTATAGAGACCAACCAAAAAATTATCTGATTGGGCCTAAAAATCTCTTGGGATGACTCTAAAATTTTCATCAGGTAATGATAGATGTGAAAGGACAATAGGGGAGTCCTGATACCGCTACTTAGGACTTCCCTTGAGTGAGAATGTAGAGGAAAAGTGGCTGATGAATGGGTTTGTGGGTGTGATGATTGTATTTTCATGATAATAAGGGTTTTTTTTGAAGAAGATCAACTCTTGTGAATGTTTTTTCCATGAAGAGTGGGATCCAAAAAAATATGAATTTTTTATGAAAAATTTATTTTTTGTAAAAATTTGAGTTTTTTGAGGCATGGTCAAATTTTGTGAAGAGTGTTTTTCATGAATAGATGTTTTTAGAAAAAAACTACATAACTAATCCATATTAGTAATAGATCACATGATGGAATTTGAAAAATATTTCCTATAAGGAAATTAGTTATGAGATTTGATAAAAACACTTTAGTGTTTTTTCAATTTAGGGAATGATGTCACAACTCTATGTCTCATCTTCAAAATTATGACTTGATAGGTGTATTTATAGGCACATTGGAGGTGAGGGTCCTTATTTCCTGAATGATATCGGATTTCGTGAATGATTATTAATATTTATATAGAAGTGGTTCTAAAAACTAGTTTTTTGATATGTGGAGGTTATCACCTCAAGATCCATGTGACTATATCCATTACACAAACCAGAGTTACATTGTGAAAAAGATTCATCCTCAAGAACCGTGTATGTGGGGACTTTCAGAAATCACAATGACGTTGTTTGGATGTTACCATATTTTAAAAAAAAATTGAATTTTTTTATATATTGAGCAACAATTTTTTGTCAATTTCAATATTTTTTATTTTTTTATGAAATAATTTACTATGGTCTATAAATTCATTTTTTGGATTCTTTTTGTATTATGACATAAAATGGACAAATATTATGATATATAACACCATTTGGGATCTCTAACCAGTCAAATAAAATCTTGCAAAACCAACTACGCTTTCATATCATGGTCCTTAGTGTTTAGTCCTTTCCAATATACATTGTTCTAGTTTTAAAAAATTAAACAACTTCTCCTCCCTCAAACACTACAATACAAATCTCAAAATTTCATCATGTTGTTCTTTTCTCTTTTAATATGTATGAATATATTCTACAAATATTTTTAATAATTGATAAATGTAATCCCAAAATACTGTATTAGCTAAAACTATGAAGATAATAGGATAATTGTTAAGATAAAATAACATTAATATAAATTAATAATCACAATATCACTTATCTAGGGACATGTTATGTAGATAAACATTTTTTATCTTAATAGGATATTATTTGGATAGAAAATAAATCCAGGAAATATATATATATCTTCATAAATGGTAAAATGAAGCATCAATATGGGGTAGTGGATATATTTTATTAATAGGGATCCTGCTATATTTTTTTTAATCAACCCAAATATTAATTAACCCCTATTTCTTCCTATCAATAAGTGTAGGTGAACCCCATAATGAAACACATAGAAAAATTAATCCCTTATCTATATTCTCATGGAGTTTGTTATTAAATTATTGTATCTCAATCACAGTCTTTATTTATTGAGTATTTGAAATTAGTGCAGCACTATCTTGGAGTTCTATATGAAACTAAACATAATAATTTATAGAAAACTAGGAAAACACTTCTTTAAATATATCAATATATTCGCATTAAATAGGTACATTCTCAATGCTATGTTTCTTCCTATCCATCTGAGAAAAATACCCCTCATGAATTGGTTGTATAACTTATATAATAGATGAAACTTCTATTCTAATTTACGTTACATATTCAAAAAGTAAATATTTTAGGTTAATTTTAAATGTTGAATGAAACTAAAATTCCTCATCAATTGATATGATATCTACAAAAGTAGTGAAAATCCATTCCCAAAATTAAATCAAATTTTATTAGTGTAAGACTAACAAGTTTTATAAGAAGAACATTCCCAAAAATGTTTATTAATGCGAAGATATAGACTTTAGATGAAATCATCCTATCATTTAAAGTTTTTACTATGAAATCAACAACTAATTGTTGATTTAGGGATGGAATAACATTTATAAAATTCTTCAAATTTGGTATATTTTTTAGAACCTAAATAAGATAATACATTTTCAATTATAGATTGGATGATAATTCTACCTTTCTCCATATGAATAAGAATATGTTCTTTAGTTGTAGTAATTCCATCTTATGGGATCTATCCATGTAGATTCTTCTATGAAATGGTACATATTCAGTTTGTAAACTAATTTAAAAATTCACCTTCTATATATAGTTTAAAAAATTATAGAAGTGGTTTATTTATTTTCCTTAAATTTGTTATCCAAATGAAACTTATCACTTCACATGTAAATGTAATGTACCGAATTTTTTTAGTGGTATGTAAACCATATTTTTTATTTTATAATATAGTTTAATTTTTATGGAAATCCTAATGAAGTTACTATGGTTTTTAGAGAATATAGAGAAATTTAGAATCCATGAGATCTTGGTTTTGGAAAAAATGGATGAGGTTCATGGTTATTTTAAATTGTGAACATCAGGATTATTGTTTTGATTAAACCATTTTGGGTACTTTAATAAACAACGAAGGGGAACATTGTTTTTTAGACCAAGATCCCCCTGACCTAGGATCATGTGGTCATGCAATTATTCATATAGGATCTATACTAGTTGCGCATAGTTTACATAACTAAGCTCTAGCCAGGAATTGGTAATTCCACATTGGCAGTGGGTGAATGTGTTTTCCAAATGGGTCAGCCAAACCATTCTCCCAATAAAAGGGAAAAATAACCAATTTTCCATTTATCTCATTAAATTACCCCTTGTTTTTTTCCTTTACATGATTATAAGCCTCTACCCCATAGTGAGAGATACCTCCGCTCCTCATGGTAGTCTTTGACATACCCACTTAATATTTCTTCTAATTTCTTCCCCATTTAACTCACTGGATCTATCCTAGTATTCTCATCGGTCCACTTCATTCCTTTCATCATTTATCATGTCGTATGGAATGTAAAATCATTATGACATAATATTCCATAATTTAATGGTATTTATAATTTAATTCAATTTATCCTCTTCTAGTCCATGTTATGTCTGATAATGGATGATGAGAGTACTATATGTATAACTTTGGTGAAATATACCTTTTCCCTTGATGTATTATTGTTTATAACTCAATTCATGATGTTGTGTTCCCTAGATCCCATAAATATCTCCTAAATTAATTTATTAATTAAAATTAAACTTTTTAAAATATTTTTTGATATAACATAGCCTCTTTGACTTGGTAAGAGGTCACTGAACTCAACCCAAACCACCACCCCACTTAAATTATTATCAATATACAACTCCTTTGGGTGATATGGGCTTAACTCCCAAGAGTGGAATACATGTATGAATTAAAAGGGAATGTGGAATATTAAATACAAATTATAGAACATTGTAATTTATAAATGACTTGTAATGATGAAATAGATCAATAAGAATTAATGATTTGAGGTGCATGAACTTTTGTCTTATGAACATTAAGTATCAGTTAGTTATTTGGTGTGGAAAATTACATTGATCCTCCATTTATAACATGTATGTGAATTGGATTATGAGATGAATGTGAATTTTTTTTTATAAAAGGGAGTGGATAATAAAATTACCATTTATAACTTATTTTGTGGACTAAATTTGTCCTTATCCTTGGGTGAAACAAAAATTTTATCTCAAGATTACTATGGATGATCTTTCTGGATTCAAAGAAGTTGTCCTGGTCAATGGACCTGGGTCCTTTCCCATATATTCATACATATTAAGAAGTTTTCTACATAGTAACACAATTGAATCAAAGAAGATACCATGTTCAATGGACCTAGGTCCTATCCCTCATAGGATTGATACATGATACATGAGCATATATTTTAGCTAATTCTTTATTTCATTAAAATGTTACTTAATTTATAGGCTTTTTTCACATGATTCACATTTTGATTTTGGGAGTATACATTTACCATTTCTATATTTAGTCTAGTTTTACCTTCACAATGCTACAACTTATATGCACATGATGCATTTTTTATAGTCACAATTGGCGGTGGCCTTCTAAATAAATCTCACACTCTTTGTTGCACCGATTGGTACTCAGAGTTACATTATAAATAGTGGTAGGGAAAAAAGGGATGGTCAAACATGGGATTCTTGATTTTATAGACTATGATGGAGTGTGAGAGTAAAAGACGGAGCGTATGTTCATGATTCAATCGGTGATAACATTTTTTATTTTTTGTACTATTTTATATAGTGTTGTATATTCCAGTATATATTCCCTTATATCTCCCATTATTGTATGGTTTGTCATGAAGATAATTTTTATATATAATATTTGATATGTTTCCACCATTTACCATTATAATCTATCTTTTATAATTGGATGAATTTCTTCCCTACTACCTTATTATTATGTCAATTTTTTTTTTCTCTACTTCATGTACTGATTTAATTCAATTTTATCGTGAGGTTATACTCTCACCATAAAACTGATTTATACACTCATTGAAAGTTGGAGTCCTAGTTTTTACATGATGTACTACATTATTTGATGTGACTCTCAGGTTTGGATAATGATTAGTGAACGAAAACACGGATTATATAAGGGTTATCATTACTTAATATTTTCAATATTTTTTGTATTGGTAGACATGAGGCTATGAATGTGAAGAAATTTTGTAATGATCCCATTAATGGGTGTAGCTAAATCACATTAATTGAAAAGACAGTTGACCTAGGGTGGGATATTTTTTTTTGAATTTTAGTTATTACAATTATATTGATTTCACTATAGGGTGACTAATTGGTTTTTCTGTCTGTCATTATTATTAGTTTTTTTCTAATTCCTAGTATGGAAAGGACTTATGGTCTCATATATCATATTTATAACTTGAGGATTTATATTTCATGTATACTCCTTTCCATGTTTATTTTATTTTTATCATTTCATGCTTCAATTGTTGATGGGTTGAGAATTATATATGAAAAAAGTGCTCAAATTTCTTGAAGGGGTTATGTAATTTTTTAAATAACATGTCTTCATCAATCATAATGGGTTTTCCCAAAAAACAGGATGGAAACCACTTAATTAGACCAATTATCACATTTTGAACCATGAACTATAGTTTACATGGGAAGAGACATTAGTGTTTATTAATAAATGGATTCCAATTAATATTTTAAGAGTGTGTGTGCCTCTATTAATTTAGAATAAATGTCTATATAATTGATACATACTAAATGATTGATCAATGTTACATGACATGGAAATTATATCAGATACAACATTGGACTTTATAACATAAGGATGTAAATACATCAAACTGGAGTCAGATATATAAATAGTTATATAGACTACTTAGGCATGATTACTAAACGATATAGATCCCATCAAATGGGGATTACAATGGAAACCTCATATGCTAGAACCCCTAGTATAAAATATCGAACATTTCATTAACTAGTACTTATTAGTGGACAATATCTAGTTTCTCTGATTCCATTTGTAATCATATATATCACCTAGACCTGGATTTAGGAGTATATATAGAGTTTTTGATATTTTATATAGCAAGGATAGTACATATCCTATTATTTATTCAATGATATATTTAGTTATTGAATCATATTTGAGTCATGGGATTGGAATTGTAGAGATATATCATTATGATAGCCTCTGGTCATTTACCAAGAAAGTGGAAATTTCCATGGCCTGGAGGGTGTGGGCCCGGAGCCTCCATTATTTCCTCTACTAGTTCCACCTAAAAGACCACATTTTATTTAAATATTGTATTCGATTATCAGTTTTGAGAGGAATTTTTAAAACTCATACAGACCATGCAGTGAGCCCTATGACCTACACAAACTATGGAAGAGTTGAAACCTGAGTTTCCGCAGCAGCATCCACATACATGTTTAGGGGTTGGATTTTATTAGGCAGCTGAGTTGGTGTAAGATTCCATTTTGTCGATTTTAAACCATCAATTTATACCACATGATACGATTTTCAATATTGTAGTATATATGGTTAGAGGGTCATCCATGAAATGGTTTGATTTTATAGACATATAGAATGTAATTATATATGTTATGTATTGTTCAGCTCGTTTCATTGCGATTCAATGTTTTATTCCCTCTATCCCTAGTGACAAGTTTTCTAGATCCAAACATTTTGAGGATCGACTATTGTATGATGTATGATATCAAGTGGATATTCCTGATTTGAATTATATAATTGATATAATAAACCATACCCTTATCAATAACCATAAACACATAAAAGATGAATATTTGATCTCTAATGGTTCAATACCTTCACACAGAATTTGGTTTTAGGAAATAATAAGGGTCTCATTGAGCCTTATTATAGTGGTAGTAGTAATAATAGTTTGTTCCTGGATAGACATGTGGTATTTCACCAATGTGCTAACTAGGTTCATATGTTTCCACAACGTGATAGTTCACTAGGTGTGTATAGATCCAACAATATAATGGGGTATCATTATTGTTTTTTCTAGACTATTACACTTGTATTAAGTTTATTAAGAACTACAGAAGATCTAAATTCATGAGAGAGATATGTACCTTCTCGTTAGTGGAGAAACTAGACCACCATCGATCATTCAGTATTAAGATGCGTTCATGGGTGAGGGATTAAAACACTAGATTGAAAGTGAATGTTGACTGATCCCACCCAGGAAATTATTGTTCTATCTCAGTGTTGTGGATAAGGCCAAATATATTTGGAGTGCACCTAGTACATGAAGAGGAGTTCATAAGTTCTTCAACAGTCAGATGTATTATTTCAATAACATCTTCATTAGTTTCTATTTTATTTAAATGAGTAGAGTACCACTCAATTATATCTATGAAAATTGTGTAAATTTGTGATATCATGATTTAGTAATTTTGTTGTGATAAATCTTGATACTATGTTGGGAGTCCAATAAGAATGTGTATACTCATGCAAGGAGATGACCCTACAGATAGGTGGTAAATTTTTCATATGGGACCTCTACATCATTTAGAGGAAATTTTATTATATCATTACTAATATGGATTGGTTTGTTATGTACCACGTACATGTTGATTTATGTCATCATAGGTTGTCCTTCACATATCTATAGGGAAGTAACTATATTCATAGTGGGGGAATGTGATTCCCCATTATGTTGATCAAGACTAAATCATCAACGGTTGAACAGATTGGAAACATATATTTACAGTCTCATTCTAGATGATAAAATAATGTGACTTATAGATTTCCCAATGGTAATTGATCCCTTCATAGGCATTTTCCTAGATTATTTTTATAAACTACCAACTAAGAGATATGTAGATATTTATATAGAGTTAGTTATACGAACAATAGTAGTATCAGTTCCTCTTTACAGTATATATATTGATGAGTTATATGATATGAAGTGGTAGAGTAATAAATTGGAATAAGGGGGTTTATAAATACCTATATCTATTTGAGGGGTTCAACCATGCCTTCCTCTGAAGTAAAATGAGACCCTTTTTCTTTTCAAGAATTACCATTGGTTGAACAAGATAATAGTAAAGAATCTGTATCCCTTTCCAAATAGACAAACTGTAGGACAATATCTATATACCATGGGAATTCACAAATATTTTTTTGAGGTCACACTACAATCTGGTCACTGACAGGCCTTCTTGTATTCCATATAGAACAATCCATAGTATAATGGTTTGTGTGAGTATTCGGACATGTGATTTGAACATAAGAGTGCACTGATAGTTTTCATAACCCAGATGAATCTGGTTTCCCAACAATTATCAATTTCAATTGTGGTAGTTTCATGGAATACCACTTCATGTTTTCTCACATTGAACATCACCATGCCAAAAAACATAATATTTTATTGAATACAGAGATGAACCACATGATATAAATGAATCATAAATAAATCCACTATTGGACTAATAAAGACTACTTCTACGGGTTACATTATCTTTGATATATGAGTATATATAACTAGATATGGTTAGAGATGTGGTTTCCATGGTAAAACCCAAGAACATATTTAACATACTACGATTATTTGGTATTACTATATATTATTGTTATTTTATTCAAGATTTACCATGAATAGAAGCATTATTCATAGCATTTACAATAAACGTTATCATATATACATTGTTTGAAGTATGTGAGGAAGCCTTAAATGTGTAAAAATGGCGGCATTATTAATTAAGTATAATTATTTCACCTTATCATGGGTGAGAAAATTTGGTTTATGGTGATGTATCAGGTTCCATTTTGTGATCCATTCTAATATAGGGATTTTGTTTCATGGAACATGATTCTTTTTTGTTGAGGTCTCATGATCAGAATTTCAAACACATGATCTCTATTGGAATGTTATGGTACACATATTATATTGTTGGAGGCCTTAAAATATTGGAGAGTTGTTTTTTATATAAATGCACCACAAAAGCCTCATGTATCTATTTACATAGTGAGAACTAAAACACATATAACAAATATGAGTTTAATACATTGAGTAGTTGGAAAATTTTCATTCTAATTAAACTAGTAAAAAATGTAGGCTAGGATGCTCTAGGTTGGAAGAAATACATACATGTAGTAATGGAGACCCATTTTATGTGTAATTTGATGGCCTTATTTTCAGAGATTCACAAGGACTATGGGTAGATTATTCAAACATCTTTAGCAGTGACCTTTGCACTTAATGATAGAGTATAGTTTAGTCAACATTCCGATCTCGAAAGCTTGGTCCAAATGGAGAGTTATTCATGTGAGGAACCACAAATATGATTGGTTGTTAATGGGGATTATGTAACATCGCATGATTTCATTGAAAGTAATTTTCTTTAATGTAATTCAATAGCTTGTGTTATAAGCAACACTAACATCGAATGCACCACGACTTACCAAACTAGCATGTCAAAAAGTATTTATGAATAGTTTTAACTACATAATGAATTTTATATACTCAATATTATTTTAACATCCCTATTATGTGTTTCATATACATAATATATGAAAAAAATCAACTTTTCAAATAAAATAAGTATTTTTAAAAAATATGCAATTTTACCACCTTTTAATGGTGAACCCTTTTTTAAATCCAATATTTAATTGTTTTATATATTCAATTTGACAAATATAAACATCGTTTATAGAATAAGGACATAAAAATTTAGTTTGGATGAATTTTCTAAGATTTTATGATAACTTTTAAATTTTGATAAATATTCAAAATGCTAAATTTTAATTGAATACTAATTTTTTAATCACACTTCTTTATATTATTAAATTATAAATTTGAACGGTTTTGAGGTATAATTAGATTTTATTTTTATCATCTAATACAATGTTGGTCAATAAAAGTAATTTTATATTTAAATTGGATATAAACATATATCAATGTTTTGATAGTTTTAACATCTCCAAAACCCGCTTTCTGGTTTTGACAACGAGAATATATTTTTTAAAATTAATTAATACAACTTCAATGTTTTTAATTAGAAAAAATAGACTTAATTTTTGAATTTTTAATATAAAAAATATTTTTTGTTTTATTTTTTGGTATTTTCCTAAAAACATTCTATTTTTTATGAATAGTGAAAAACATTGCATTATTTTTTAAAACTGACTTTTTATTTAGAGAATTATTTTTAATTTAAATTTATTTTCATGTCAAAATATATATATATAATTCATATATTATTCCAATTTAATTCATTTATGTCATTTTATAATAAGATTAGATATTCAATATTTTATTGAACTTTTTACCATCTTTTACTCACAGTCTAGGCACATTTGCAAATATGCATAAAAAATAATTTTACCACTTCTGTAAGTTGAATTAAAAAAAATCCAAGAGAGATGGAAGAAATAATTATGTAATATTTGGTTCAATATGATGATATTGTTTGGTGAATATTAACTTTTTAATACTATTTACCACAGTTAAAAGTAAATATGGAAATTAAAGGTAAAAATGATATTACAATTACCATAACACATGTCCAAATATTATTGGATAATTGTTTTCAGACCAAAATCATACTTTGTAATAAATTATCATCCTATTTTATCCACTTGAATTATCTTTTAATATTTTCATAATTTTATTTAACGAAAAGTAAAAAGTGTAAAATTAACAGATTAATAACAAATAGATTTTTAATATAGAGTTATACATAAGAAAAATTTGACTATAAATATTAAAAAGACATATAAAAATATTTCCTACATAATGGTATTTTTATATAATTTTTAGACAGTAAATAATTAAATTTTCGTACGACACAATGATAATGTAATAATTACCTTATTAATGAATGATTAAAATAATTAATATTATAAATATCAAAATAAATGTAAATTGAGACTTTTGAAACATTCCACTAATTTTCTAGGTTAATTTTATATGGTAGGGTTGATGTAATGTATTTTTTCTATGTAATGAAGTATTTTTGACTTTCAAAAATATCAAATACTAAATAGTGTCCGAATAGACATAAATATTTTTGAAAACAAATATAATATTATTAAATGATATAATACTCTTAAAAATATATGGTTCAAAAAATAGACATATATAATGATATATATTTCATTAATTAACCTATTGAGGTTCACATGACACTATTTAGTCTTTTATTAACAATGTAATATAGAAATACCAGAAACATGGTAAAAGGTAAACTATTTAACTTATAATTAAATCTAAAATATAAGGTTAATTTGGTGACCTAAACTTCTCTAAAACCTATTTTTTTGAGAATATTTCAACACCTACTCAGCTTATCCTAGAAATAAATTTATTAGGAGCTATTAGAAACAGAAAAATATTTTATAATAAAATAATATTTCAAGATTTTCTTAAAGTTACACTCACTCTCTTATAAAAGGGAATTTCCCCTTCTCAAACATTCACACCTCAAAATCCATTTGGATCGGCCAACCCCTAATCAAATATCCTTCCATCTACCCTCAATTCATCATATAGGCCTAAGATTGATCATAAAGCCAACCTATAGATCCATTTTGTTCAAATAAAAAAAGAAAGCACCCGAATAAGAGGTAATAATTCCATCACATATTTCAACGTTCATTTCCTCTTCCTCATCTTCATTATTTGTTGTTTCCATACAAAAATAATTACACTAGTCCCTTATAAATACTGTGATGTTATTATAAAAATGTTATCTCCATATTCATTATTCTATACATCCTATAAATGAGGAAGTCAACATACGTGCGTACGTACGGCTTACCGTCTTTACATCGTCGTGTAGTTTGTTATTCAAAAATTCCATTTTTGGATGGGTATAATAATAAGTATAATTGATGTAAATAATAAATTTAACATGTTAATGATTCTTTATATATTATATACCATCATATTACATATGATTTCACCATCAATAGAATGCTATTATTGCTCATCCATATATATAGATTACCGTCTCCATTAACGCGATGAGATACATTTCCCATTGTAAACATTCAAGAGTAATTTTAATATTATTAATAAAAATAATTTTTAAGAACTTAATTTAATTCTTTATATTAATCAAATAAATCTTATCGATAAAAAACATGACTTACTTAGCAAAAAATATAAAGAAAAATGAATCAGTTAACACACAAAACAACAATACTACTGAAATATCATTAACAATGAAATATTATAAGATCATCTATGAAATAATATTTATGTATGTATTTTTTGTATAATTTAATAAAAAAAATTACACTATTATTCATTTCTTTTACCTACCCTTGAATAAGGAAGAGTACAAGGTATGGGGTTTTCATCTCACTTTTTATTCACATGAGATTCATGCTATATTTTCCGCAATTTTCTTTTGTGTGGTGTAAGTACCGCTGATGATTGTATTATTTGTGATATATAAATTAATATATGGGTATTTATATATTCATTTTATGATAATTTTTTAATGGGGTCTATGTTTCTTATGTTTACAAATCGGTAAGTGAATTTCTAGTTCCAATTTCTACTTATTGGGTTTTATGCACACTTCACTGATTATTTTACTCCAAGATTATGTGTGAAGTCACTATTTATTTTTTTATGTATTAATTTCCACTACCATTTGGGTGTGTATACATTTCATACACATAATAACCCCATTGAAAAATTCTCAATTCTTTGATATGAACTTGATACGGGAAATAATAACTCAATTTCCATTCATTGACTTTAACATTCAAGAAATTTGTAATGTTTTTATAAGAATAGGTGTGAATGTCCTCTGATTAATTTACACTAAATATCATGTAATATATAGCGTATTTATATTTTTTACCAAATAATAATGTCTTTGATTTATCTTTAATCTAAGGTTATGGTCTTTATAAGGGATTTCGTCTCAATTTTCATTCTTTTGAGACTTCTTTGTTGTTATGAAAAAATTCAATTTTATATGGTGTATATACTATCCTTTGACTTTTTATATCATTAATCCCTTTATTCACATGATATTATAATGTTTTTCTTAATGTTATTCCCCAATTATTTGTCTTTAAGTGCCTTTCATTTGGTTAGGAAGTCTTTAACTAATATATTATTTTAAATTTTTTAAAATTTTATTTTTCTACATATTTATCATTAATATCCATGTTTTAAAAATGGGTTTAATGATTTATTTATATACACATAATTTTTTAAAATTTAAATTCCTTTCAAATGATTCAAAGAGCTATGGGACAATTTTATTCAAAAATCTCTTCTAAATGACTTCTTTTATGAATAGTGTGACATTTGATTGTTTTCAGGAAAAATGGGATATTCCTCTCAAATAGTTTCGATGATTATTTTAATCTATGTAAATATCCTTCATTGTATTTTATTCTTGATTGAGGTTGATTTATTATATTACAATCATCTATATTGTATTGAATGAGTTATATTTGACAGTGGATGTCTTATTTTTATTCTTTATACGGTATGTGGTTAAAGTATTAACATTTAGTATGTTAGTTCTAATAAGAATGTTTATGTTATGTTTCTAACATTTTATATTTGGAATACATTATACAAAGTAAGTGATGATCGGGGCCCGCTACAGCCCCGCGATGCATCAATAGGTCTCACGATACGGTCTAGTGTATGGGCACAATGACTTGAAAATATTTATATTTAGGGTCTTGGAACGAGGGCTTGACATTATCGTAATGATGTCCAGCATTATTCATTACATCATTATGAAATTAGATCTTGATATTACATGTGATTATTCAACTAGTAGAATATTCATGTGAATAAGAAAACAATTTTATTTGATTTATCATTTCCAAATTGTTCTGAAATTTAAGTTTAAAAGGCTTAGATTTAGTCTTTTACATTGCATTATATGTTCATGTTTTATTATAGTAGTTTCGGCTATACCATTACCCTTAATAAGAAATTGAGCTCACCCCTTTCTTAGGTTTTATTTTTTCCAGGATGTTAAGAAATATATTATGATTGACCTATAAGAATAGGCTAAGAGATATGAGTGTGTTAAAAGGAGACACAATGTTGTTGTTTTACCATTTCATAATGTAATGAAAATCTTATGTATGTATCTAGTACCTCCAAGTACACTAAACTACTCATTCATTCGAGACATGATCTATCATGATCTTAACAATGCTATATAATAATTCACTGACTCTAGGTAATGAGGTTTGGGGTGTTATAGTTGATATCAGATAAAATTTAGTTCAATCCTTGGAAATATGATTTAGAAAAACTCTGACTAGAAAACATTACCCTAAGATAGACATTGAGTATTAGTAAAAAATAACTTCCTAGAAATTTTGGTAATGTAGAGATTTTGTACATTTTCCCAGCAATACATCACTATATGGATATGATCAGGTAGAGTTGGCTCTGGCACAGACGTGTCTAGGGGTAAAACCCAAAAACATCGTTTCGAGATAGACTCGAACAGGAATTGGTGCATGATGATGGGCCTTGCTACACTTTTGGTTACGACACACCTGGGGGATATGCTAAGGATAATTCACATTTTCATTACAAACTGATTTAAAGGATTTTAATATAATACGAAAATAAAGAACCTTGGTTAATCCTAAGGTGTTTAATATTTAAAATATGGTGTTAGATATTCTATAAATTATTTTATGACTTTGGTTACCCACACTATGATTTCTGGTTTTAGTCAACAGTTTGATTCCAAGAAAGTCATAGTAACATTGGACATGATGTAAAAGGTGGGAATGGTGGTGGAAATGAGAAAAGAAATGGAATTTTGATAGGAATTAAAGATATCATGTTCATGTGGGATCAATTTTCAAAAAATAAAATGAAAAATATATATATTAACCGACTTCTGAACATAATAAAGAAGATAAATACAAATAATGATTAGAGATCTAACAGTGGATACTATAGAGAAACGAATGCTCAATTTCTATCATTAAATTTATTTTGAATGAGAAACCTTGGAATGTGTCTCAATGGAATAATGAAATGATATATGTGTAGGAAATAATGACATAAAGTAAATAATTGCTTGGGAAAAATGAAGAGTACTATGGAAGAAAATAAATATGATCTTAATAATCTATTTATAGTTATTTTCCATAAATGTGGTGGATGTGGGAATTACCAAAGTCTATGACCTATTCTATAGGAAAACCTTTAAAGTTAAAGAAGACCCTGTGTTGAAAAAAATGGATGGTGAAATGTTTAAAAGTATTAATTCTCTTTGTTGATGGGATTTATTTGGAATAATATTCTCTTATATGTGTAACCCTATAGTTTGTTATGTGAAAATTCTATTTGAGGAATAATTATCTTTACTTTTTTTGTATATAGTTATAAAGAACCATTTCGGTTTATATAATCATTGAATTTGAGTCAAATAAAGGTTATTATTTTTTGGGATGAAAATGTAAGGTATGAGATATTATTTCTGGTTAAAATATGATATGGTTGTTTCGGGGAATTTATCTCATTATTGGGAATGTTATAAAATTATATAGCTTTTTTGAAAAATAGTAATATGCAGACCATGTGACAACCTGTCGTGTCGGACAAAGCTATGAGAATCAAATCCATAACCAATGTGAGATTGGGATTTATCATCTACCACTAGACTACGTGAAGTCCATGGTTAGTATGACAAATGTTTTTAGTTAAATGATTTTATGGATCAAGAATATGTTGATTTTGGCAACTTATGATTTATCCTTAGTATAGGAAAATTATTTTTTGATTAGGTGACCAATGTTATTTTGGAAGACATTCTCTCTTTTGGGAACACTATATGACTAAGGAAAATAGAATACTATGTGATTTTATTTGAGAAGTAATGGTGGATTTTTATTTTTGTTGAATGTATGATTTTATTGTGGACTTATAGAGATTTGGGTTATTTATTGTAATGATTAACCTATCATATAGTATATATGATTAGGTAAAATACTTTAAAGTACATGAATTTAAGAGTAGTCTACCTTATTTGGATATTATTGTTATGATTTATTGTGGAAGACTATGGGATCAAATCCTTATAATTTTTTATTTGAAAACATAGTTTTTATTATTTTAATGAATTTTAAGTACAATTGTTTTTTAATGGACTTTGTTGGACATTGGGTATTATTTATTTAATTTTTAAAATTAAGATAAGTATTTATTTCTGTAAAGGATTATCCATATTGTGGATCATCTGATATTGTAATGTCCATTTTGGTTTTTTCTAATCTTTAAAAGAAAGGGAAATATATTGTTCATCCTTTGTGGATTATGTGATTCCATATAATTTGATTCTAGCGCTTTAGGTGTGACCAAGCAAACTTGAATTCTCATCGTTTGGAGAAAATATGAGTTAGTGGTATAAATTTATTAATGCATGACACTCTACTTGAAAAGTAAGTATATATCTTTATTTTATTAGTCAATATCATAAATAAATTCCTAAAAATTATAAAATGAAACTTGAAAAAAAATTGTTGTCCGTTTACTTCTTCTACTGGGAAACTAATGACCCTTTAACCCATTAAATGTTTGTAATTTTCTTATTGTTGAAATTATATTGATCTTGTTTTCTATCACTCTCCATCAGATGACAGGAATGATACCCTATGGTGCCAAAATTTACCAAATAAGTTTAACCTCTTTATATAAAGGATTTTGAACAATGATCTTCCCTCAGAGGCCAATATCAAACACCGCGAGATCAGCTTGGCATCCAGGTGCTATTGTTGCGAGAATCACTATGAAGATTCAGTGGAACACATTATTTTAGGGTGAATTTTCAAATGAGGTGTGGAATTATTTTGGCCCATTCGTCTCTTTCTCAACTTCCTCTAGATCCGAGGGCTCATTCCTGGATTTATGGTTCAGCGGCACGGGGGCTTCTAGCGCAATGAAGACAGACTGCACTCTGGTTCTTTATTCGGCATGTTGGTGTTTATGGAAAGCTCGGAATAATATGATCTCTGAGGGGAACCAATCCTATGGTAGATGCATTATTGTGCATACTTGGAACCTGAATCTGGAAGTGGTCAACATTTTTACTAGATTGCAGGAGGCTCCAACCTTGCAGCACCTACTTCTCAATGTTTCTGGTCCTCTTTGTCCATGTAGTACTTCAAGACCCTTCTGGGTGCAGTGGAATCCTCCATCTGACAGTTTGAAACTGAATACTGATGGTTCAAGCCTTGTGGGAACCATATGTGGAGGTGGGGTTATTCGAGACTCCAAAGGTGAAATCATTATGGCCCTCTCTGCCTATCTGGGTCCTCCATATAGGAAAAGGCCAAAGCCGCTCTTATTGGCCACACCTTTTCCAACATGCCAATATCATTCTCTCTGAGGTGGAGACTGACTCCATCATTTTTCATAACTCTCTAAATGGGGTCGGTTCCATCACTTGGTGAATCTCAAATACCATTATAAGGTGTTTGTATATGCTTCTAAATGACAACACCAAAGTGCTCCACACGTGGCACGATGGGAAAAAAGTGGCAGATCACCTTGCCTCCTAGGTCGAGCCCAATTCCAACATCTATTGCGTCTCGAATGTGGATCCCTTGAAACCAAAGGGTATAGATCTCATTCGGGGGGATGCCCTCGGGTTACATTATATCAGACCTCCTTAGGCTTGTGCTAGGTTTTATTTGTCATTGTGGGTGCTTGTGTTCCCCCTTTTTGTATCTTAGTAAATAAATAAATGATGATTATGATTACATGGAATCCTAGTATGGGTTATCTCTGGTGACCATTGTACTTATTTTTCATTCCTTTAAAGTGATAGTTTTATTGTATCTTTCTATTATGTGGACATTCACTAAAGATCTCAAGAACAATTTTAAAATTATGAGGTTGAAAATTCAAAAAGGGGGGAATAATGTAACACCCAAATATTTCATATTAAGTTATTTTCTTAAAAGAAATTCAATAGCCTGCGCTACACACAACACCGAGTTTAACCACACCATGACTAATCAAACTACCCATTCAGAAACCAGTTATGAATAGTATTAACTAAATTTTAGATTTTTAATACTCAATATAATTTTAACATCCATATTATGTGTTTCCTATACATAATATAAGAACAAATTAAATTTTTCATTTAAATGAAGTATTTTAAAAAAAAAATTCATTTTACCACCTTTTTATGGTGAACCCTTTTTAAATCCCGTATTCGACATTTTTATATATTCCATTTGAAAAAACTAACTTTTTTGTTTAGAAGTGGGAAATAACAATTTAGTTTTGATAAATTATTGCTACTTTTCAGATAACATTCATATTTTTATGAATAGTAAAAAATAATAAATATTAATTGAATATTTTTTTAATCCAAAAATTTATATTATTAAATTATAAAATTTAATAGTTATTAAGTGTAATAATATTATTTTAAATCATTTAATCCATTTTTGGTCATTGGAAGTAATTTTACATTTAAATTGGACATAAACACATATCAATCTTTTGATAATTTTTTTTTCTAAGAAATCATCTTTCTTGGTTTGACAATGAGAATATGTTTTTCAAATTAATTAATACAAATTCAATGTTTTGAATTTGGTAAAATATAAATAATTTTTGAATTTTGAATATCGAAGTTAGCTTTGGTTGAATTTAAGGTTGTTTTTTTACAAACATTCAGTTTTTGATGAATAGTGAAAACCACTACTTTCTTGTTTGAAGCTGGCTTTTTATTTAAATAATTATTTTTATTTTAAATTTATTTTAATGTCAAAATAGTTACATAATACCTATATTAGTCTAATTTAATTCATTTATGTCATTTTATATTAAGATTAGATATATAAAATTTTATTGAACTTTTTACTGACTTTTACTCACCTTTTAGGAACATTTAAAAATATTCATTAAACATAATTTTACCACATTGGTGAATTGAATTTCAAAAATATGAGACATGGTTGACATAAGTATGTAAAAATCGGTTTAATAGGATAAAAATAAATTTTGGTGAATTGTAACTTTTGATTTTTATTTACCACGGTTAAAATTATATAGGGTAATAAAATGTAAAAATGACATTATAGTTACTATAACACATGCCCTAATTCATTTGGATAATTTTTTTTGACCAAAATCGGACTTAAGAATAAATTATGATTATCTTTGATCTACATGGATTTGATTAGGACATTTATTATTATTTTATTTAAAGAATAGTTAAAAGTGTAAAATCAAAAGTTTAATAACTAAATCATTTTTAATATAGGGTTATAACTAAGATAAATTTTACTATAAATATTAATTATAAACATAAAACTATTTCCTACATAATGGTATTTTATTTATAATTTTTAGACATTAAATAATTAAATTTATTTATTACGCAATTGTGATGTAATAATTACCTTATTAATGAAAGATTAAAATAATTGATATTATAAATATCAAAATAACTTTAAACTGATAATTTTGATCATTAAACTAATTTTATAGGGTAATATGACATGTTGGGGTTAATGTAATGTATTTTTTTTGAAGTAATAATGTTTTTTTGACTTTCAGAGCAACGAAACACTAAATAGTGTAAAAATTGATACAAATGAGTTTAAAAAATTCTATATTATTAAATGTTATAATATTCATAAAATTATAGATATTATCCAAAAGATATATATAATGATATATATGTCATTAATTAACCTCTTGTGGTTCTCTGTGAATTTTATAGTATGTTTATTAACTATTTAATATAAAAACACAATAAGACATGGTAATGTTAAAGTATTTTACTAAGAATTAAATCTAAAAGATAAGGTTAGTATGGTGACATAAAATTTTCTAAAACTTATTGGTTGAGAATATTTAAACCTATCCTCACCTTAGACTCAAATTAAATCTATTTTGAGCCCTTATAAATCTAAAATGCTCATGTAATAAAATAATATTTCATATTTTTTTCTAATGTGACCCACACCTCTCTTATAAAAGGGTACTTCAACTTCTCTTAATTTCACACCTCCAAAGCCATTTGGCTCAGCCAACCCATGCTAAAATATCCTCCCAACTAACCTCAATTAAGCATAGAGTCATTTATTTGATCATAATTCCAACCTAAGAGCCATTTTCATCAAATCAAAAGGATGCTTTTGATGAAGAAGTAATAATTGTATCTCCTCTTTCAAATTTCTTTTATTCTCCCACATCAAAATTATATGTTGTTTTCATACCAAAATAATCAATCAAATAACATCTACATACTGTGATGTTATTATAAATATGGTAAAACCATATTCATTATTCTATCTGTCCTATGAATAACAATGTCACCATACGCGCGTACGCACGGATTACCGTCTCCACGTCGTGGTTTAGTTTGTTATTCAACATTTCATTATTTCAATGGGTAAAATAATCAGTATAATATATGTTAATAATAAATATAAAATTATAATTAATCATTTTATATGATATAACATCTAATTACATACTATTTCATCATCAATATAATGTTATTGTCACTTGTGCGTACCTACAGATTACAGTCTGCATGAACGTGATGAGATTCATTCTCCATCATAACCATTAAAGAATAATTTTCATTTTATGATTAATAAAATATTTAAGAACATAATATTATTATGGATATGAATTAAATAAACTCTAACCATAAAGACATTATTTACTTAACAAAACATATAATGGAAAACGAATCAGTTGTCACACAAAACAATGATACTACTAAAATATCATTAATAAAGAAATATTAGAAGATCATATATGATATAAAATTTATATATGTTGTTTTATTATAATTTAATAACAATTATTTAACTACAATAAATTATTTTATCCTTACATCAATAAAGAAAATGTATAAGGTAAGAGGTTTTCATCTCACTTTTTATTCCCCTGAGATTCATTCTATATTTTCTGCAATTTCTTTTTTGTGTGGTGTATGTAAAAAACATGATTGAATTATTTTTTTAATATATTTTAGTTTATGGGTATTTAAATATTCATTTTATGATCTTTTCCTTCTTGGTTTGTATGTTTTATATGTTACCAAATCAGTTATGGAATTTCTAATTTCAATTTCCACTCATTGGGTTTTAAGCACACTTCATTCATTATTTTACTACATGATTATCTGTTAAATCACTATTTATTTATTTATGTGGTAATTCACACTCCCCTTTGGGTGGATATACATTAATTCACATAATAACTCAAATGATAAATTCTCAATTATTTGAAATAAACGTGATAAGGGAAATCTTAACTCAATTTTCTTTTCATTGGGTTAAACATCCAAGTCATTGGTGTTGTTTTTTCATGAATAAGTGTCAATTTCATCTGATTTATTTACACTATATATAAAATCATATTGATTGTATATATAATTTTCACACATAATTATGTTATTGATTTATCCTTAATCTAAGGATACGATATTTATACGGTATTTCGTTTCAATTAACATTACATTGATACTTCTTTGTTTATGCAGCAATTCACTTTTATATGGTGTATATACTATCCTTCGACATATTATATCATGAACAACATTACCACTATGATATTATACAGTATTGATTAATTTTATTCCTCAATTATTTGTATTCAGGTGCCTTTTATTTGGTTAGAAACTCTTTAACTAAAATATCGTTTTAAACGTTTTAATGATTTATTCTTCCAAATATTTCTCATTAATGTTCGTGTTTTAAAAACGGTTTTATGGATTTATTTATTTGGACATGAATGTTTTAAAATTAAAATTCCTTTCAAAAATTTTATAGTGGTATGAGAAAAATTGATTCAAAAATATCATCTAAACATCTTCATTAATATATAGTGCAACATTAAAATGTTTTCCAGAAAAAAGGGGATATTTCATTCAAATAGTTTTATTGATTATTTTCATCTATGTAAAAATACTTTATTATATTTTATTCTTGACTGAGGTTGATATATTATAATACAATCTTCCATATTGTATTGAATGAGTTATGATTGACTGTGGATGTTCTATTTTTATACCATTTATGTTCTGGGGGTTAAAGTATTAACATTTCTTATGATAGTTTTAATACGAATGCTTATGTTATGTCTCTTCATTTTCATATGGGGAATGAATTGGATATAGTATGTGATGGGTGGAGCCCGCTATATCCCCTTGATAAAGTGGTAGGTCTAATGAGACAATCAAGTGTCTTGGCACAAGGCCTTGAAAAAATTTATATTTAGTGTCTTGGCACGAGGCCTTGACATTGTAGTTAAGATGTCCGACATTATTAATTCCATTATTTAAAAATTTTCTATTTAAAATACATGTGATTATTCAACTAGTATAATATCCATGTGAATAATTAAATGGAATTATTTGATTTATCATTCCCATGTTATACTAAATTTTATGTTTAAAAGCATTGTGTTATATTATTATACATTTCCTTCAATGTTTATGTTTTTTTATAATATTTGATACTATATTGTTATCCTTATTGAGCATCTAAGCTCACCCTTTTTATGTTTTAATTTTCCCAGGATGTGAATACGTATATAATTATTGACGAATATGAATAGGCTAATGGATTTGAGTTTATTAAAAGGAGTTATAATGTTGATGTTTTTTCATTTCATAATGTAATGTAAAATTTATTTTTTATCTAGTACCTCCAAGGCTACTAAACTAATCGGTCTTTAGAGACTTGATCTATTTTTATCATTCTAATGTTATGTAATAATGCACCAACTCTGGGTAATTAGGGTGGGGGTGTTACAGATAACATCTTTTAATCTCATGGGAATTTATGGTTTCCAATGGATATATAAGAGGTATTTAAGTAGGAGTATCCTGACTTTATTTTAGTAGTACATCCCAATATTACCAAGAAATACTATGACATAAACTTTCAGTACTGTTGGTTGGGAATAGTGAAGGAAATTGCGATCTCTGTTACTCTGTGTTCCACATATCAATAGGTGAAAGTGTAAAAATAGTAACTAGTAGGGGTTTTCTATACATAACCCATTGGTGAGTAGAAATGGGATGATATCACTATGGATTTTTGATGCATTTACTGAGATCCCCTTGAGGAAATGGCTGATTAAGGGTGATATTCAATAGTTTAACTAAGGAATCACATTTTCATCTATCATAAATGCATTTTTAATCAATGTTATAATACGGATATATGTTTGGTGTACCATATATATTCACTAATTATAACATAATATAGTATATGAGAAGGATGCTCGATTCACATTGCAGTTATTGAAGGGGTTGTAGAAGGACCCAGGTTCACAAGTATTGTTGAGTATAGTCCATAACCCACAGATTTATGGATACTATTATCATATAATACATGTGTTGGGTAGCATTGATTGAGAATGTTCCATTGATTTTGGTGATCCTTATGGGAAACAAATACAAGTTATTGAATTCACCGGTAACATGAGCTTCCAATAGACTGTACAAATGGAACGTTATGAATCCCAATATGGTAGGTCATTCCATTCACCCCTATGGTGGGTAGGAGAAGAAAATTTAATGTCACAAGGACCTCATCTTATTTTAGAGTACTCAGATTTGGTGCTGCTTATCAAAATCCATGTAAGAAAAATTCTTATACTGATCACTGCAGATAAGATCTAGTGTTTGAGATCAAGGATCAGGTGTTCATGTGTGTTTCGAATAGACTGAGGAAGTGATGATTTAGAAGTAAAAATAATTAGGTAACTAGATTATTTAGAAACTTTTATATCATTTAGTGAGTCTAACATGTATCCTATTTCTTTTTTTACATAATATAAACTAGGTTACACCAAATGTTTTTATAAATTATGATTTTTTAATACAATAAAATATTTTGATGGAATTGTGTTGCATGTTTCACCATACTAGGAATGATTCATACACAGAACGTTATCAATATTATAGAACATAGAATATCATGTTTTCTTTATGATACATGAAATATCAATTTTATATTTCATGACATGAAACACTGATCACAACCTGGATTACACACCACCCTGAGTTTAAATGAAAATTGGTATAGTATTAAAATATTCACGTAGTTAACACCTATCCCTTAGAATGGAGGGAATTACTTGGATTAAATAAATTATGAAAATACGGTTTATTTATCTTCATAAAATGAATTATTTGGAACCAAATTTATTATAATGAATGTTAGAACTATTTCAGAATAATGTAATTCTTATTCTGGAAAACTAATTCACAATGCATAAAAACATTTATCTTAATAAATTTTTAAAATAACTTTTTATGAATTATTTTAATGAAATATACATATTAAATAAACTACTTAATATCATCTGAAGTGTTTTCTAAAAAATAAATACGAATGAATCCAATATTACTCGTAAAAACTAAATTTTTTAAAAAAGCTATTTTATAGCCTTTGAATGAAGAAATGATCTCAAAAAAAATTTTGGAAAATTTTATAAATTATATTATACAAATAAATATTTTTTTAAATTTTAATGTAAAATAATACTAGGTTTAATTTTAATAATTTTTTAGAAAATATTTATTTTTTATGATTAGTGAAATATTATGAATATTAATTGAAAACTTTTTTTTTGTTCAAATAATTAATTATATTATATTATATATCATTTTTTGTTTTAAGACATAATTATATAAATTATACATCTATTAATACAATTTAGTTTATTTAAAAAAAATTTATAACGAAATTTGATATAAAAACATTGAAAACATTATAACATTTCCAAATTAAAAACATCCTTTCTAAATCGTGTCTCTCGGATAAATTTTTAATTTAATTCATCCACTTCTCTTAAAGGAATTTCGAAAAATGGATTCCATATTATTAATCAGAATAATTTATATTATATAATTGATTCAACATATTATTTGACCATAATTATTAGTTAAAACAATTAAAATTAATTAACATATTAATGTTAAAATGGTGTATTACATATTACATGCGTTAGAATAAAAATTAATGTTACACAAAGATAGAGTTTATATTTAATTAATTTTAAAAAAAATCAGACTAAATATTTATAAATTACATAATGAATAGATTTTGAACTTTATCTTTAACTGATAAACTACCTATTTAATAAAAGATACAAGTTATCGTTGTAAAAACTATATAGATAAAAGTGTGATAACATAATGCATAAGGAATAAATTGATAAAAAACTGTATTTATATTATGTGGTGGAGGTATTTTTTGACCCATTAATCCATTCGTTCCATTTTTTCTATTTTTTATCTCATCAGCTACGGGAGATCTCTAAATAGTGAATACTTAGTTGTATTTTCAAGAATGTCACTCCTCCTCTATTTTAAATGGTTATTCAAGATCCCCACTTATCCACATATATCAATATAATTAAATAAAAATAAACCTAGAACATCACTTTTGAACATCCATCCTCTAAATATAGTCTCATTAAATTGGGCATAAATCCAACCATTTATGTCTATTGGTGAAAACCAAAAGAAGTTACATGAAAAAGATGTAACGTTCATCAATAAATGTTATTTTTTTTATTTCGTACTAAAACAAATTATATTATTTTTATATTATGATTATATAATAATATAAGTATCATAAAAATACCTAGATGTTTTTATATTAATTTAATTGCTGAAAATCACACACACTTCCATTGAATGGCCATCAATTCATCATTCATGTGTACGGTGGACTACCGCTTCATTAACCAATGTAATTCATTTTTTCATTAACACTACTAAAGGAAAATAATAATGTTGGAACATAGGTTCACATATGGAATATATTATATTTATGATTTATTAATCCTTTTTTAATTATTACACAACAAACACCATTATGATTTCAATTTTGGGAGAATTTGATATAGTCGTTCGTGTGTATAGCAGACTACCTCCTCGCGAAGCAATGTGATTCATCTGTACCTTAAGGGGAATGTATTAATGATGGATTTAATATAATTATGTGATATATATGACATAATAATTATACTATAATTATTATATATGTATATTATTGAATTTTTTTTCAGTTAGTACGATAAGAAAATGGAATCTTTCATGTTATATAAGTCCAACCATCTCTAATAATGTTGTATTTAATTTCCAAATTATATCATTTTTTATTATATATATATATATATTGAATATATATGATATTTATATAATGGTTTACATTATTTTAATGTGGAAATATTTATCATTTTAATAGGACCAAATATAACAAATCAAAACATATATAAAAAAATGTTTTTTCTACCCAAACTGCATCTTTAACATAGAATTATTAATAAATATGAAATATAAAGTCATAATAAAATAATTTATTGTATTATATATATGAATATGGTTTTTTTATGTGTATAATAATAATATATTTATTATACTACATTTTTTAACATTTATGAAGAAAGTAAAGACATATGGTACATGATTTTTGCCTCACTTTTTTACATCCAGGATACTCATGTCATAATCACCACCAATATCTTTTAAATGGTGTATATACTTCCCATTAATTTATTTTATGATTATTATAATTAAACTTTTTTATTTTTACATATCGATTTTATTATCTCTCTATCATGGGGTTTATAGTTAAAATCTTAACAAATCAGTAGAAACTTTTATCTTAATATTCATTCATTGTGTCACATGTTTTGTTATAAAAATATTTATTTACGAGGTGTACATACTCACCCAAAAAAATATTTATCATGAATATCATTATTTTAATTTTCTTTTAAGATTCATTTAATTTTATTATTTAATGTGTATTTTTAATCAATGTTACCAATGTTCTATGTGATTATTGTAGTAATCTCATTGCTTATCCAGATATTATTTTATTAAGTTTAATCAAATATAGAATTATAAACCATATCTCAATATTCATAAAAACTTTTATTATCCATTATTTACTCATTATATATTCATTTAATGGTACCATTATTCCACGCTTTGGTAATTACAATAATATAGAAAATGATTTAATAAAACCCATAATTATTTATCTCTTCCATCAGAAATATGTTTTACACTGAATCCGTGTATTCAAAAAACAATTTTACAAATTTTCTATATAAACGATATTTTATAGTTATCTTCAATGAAAATTATTTTAAAAATTTACATGTTTCATAAAATATTTTAAATGATTTCAAAATCATGATGTTTATGTTCAAGGGTTATTCCCAAAAAAAAAGAATTTTGAAAATACATTACGCTTAAAATTCATTTTATATTATTCTCAAAGATTCATTAAAATGTTTTAAATGGTTATTTTGAAAGGAAATGATCTCAATGACTAAATATATTCCTTAATATATTTTAAAAGATATTTGAGATGATTTTTTCTCAAAATGTTTTACATTTAATATTTTTAAAAAACACAAATAGTTTCCTTATAAAATTCCCTAAGTGTTAAATCAAAATGAATCTCTATCTAAAACTAAATCCATTGATATTGTTTATTCCTTACTAGGGACATGATACCAAAACACAATTTTTATTCATTCTTTGAATTGTTTGTTTTTAATAAGATAATTTATTTCTAAAACATGTTTCTCTTCCACATGTTATACCATAATAAAATGATTGTGAAACCCACTTCACATCATAGTTTATGATATGATTAAATTATTGTGAAACCAGTATTATTTTCCAACATTATAATATGTTAAAATGATTATTATACCCATCTCTGTTCTTATGTTATGCAACTTTTAATTTTTATGATCATGTATCACACAAATGTAAGATTATTTTATAATTTCCAAGACTTATACCTCTCTCTAATGACTTTGGGTATAATTTTTATATCTCATGGGATAAACATGGCTATATTGTGGAGTGAACTCGATACAGTAATATAGGGATTCCACTGGGGTTAGAGGATTTAACTACCCAGGAGGTGTAGTTTCCTTTGCGTGAACCAGATTATATGTCTAAAATGTTATTTGTGTACCTGAATAAATGTTCCCAATGTTATTATTGAACCTGATTACTTGTTCATAATATTTTATATGAACATGAATAAATGTTCAAAATGTTATGCATGACCCTGATTAAATGTTTACAATGTTAAGTGTGGACCTGGTTGTATATCTGTAAGTTTATGGAAGGTCCTAATTAAATTTCCTTAATATAACGAGTTAAAATATTTTTCAATAGACATGTTCATAATGTTATAAGATGATGTTTATGAAAAAAATATGTTACTTCATTGTTATTATCTAATGAATCATTTTACTTGATTATCTTATCATTTTTGTGTTGAGAACTACTAATCAATATTCCATGACTCCTAGTTATTATCTAAAATATGTTGGGCATCATTTCCAAATTTTATTATCATATACTAATACCCTTATGTAAAATTTATACTTATGTGTCAACATTATTTACCCATAATGACTATTTGATATCACTTTTTCTATTGTTTCCTATCCACATGTCATGTATAATTGATTTATGTAGGAGTATTAAAGGGTATTAACTTTGCAAAAATCAATCTATATGTTTTAACAAAATATAATATTATGATCTATCCTTCCAAAGGAACTAAACATTTAATGTCATCAAGCATTTGTTTCCATAATGAAATGAATATTAGGCTACAAATATGTAATATCCATATAAGTTAATCTTAGATCACTATAGTTTCTATCGAAGGAAATGTTCAGTCAAACCATTAAAACTATGTTGCGGAATCCTTAGTGAGATCCCTAGGGATATTTCAGATTAAATTTCTATGGATGTCTCTAAGAATAATTATATGGTTGAGTCAAATTATTGTAAAATGGCCTATAATTATTTTAAAGGATAAAGTGTATGGATTCCATAAAATTAAATCCTTGTCTGGAAACTACATGTGTTTTTTGCTTTGGAACAGATGTTCATATGGGTAAAAAACTTGAAACAATCATATTGATCTAGACTCTATTGGGATCATGTGTTTGACAATGGTCTTTTCCACACACTTAGTTTCACACTCCTGGAAGAGATTCTTTAGAAAATAAAAATCTCATTGAGAACCATCATGAAGGATGTAAATATAACAATAATATGAATAACATTGGATAAACCAAATGTTATATAGACTATAGAGGGTTTCATTATTTAGATATACTATAAATGATTGATGGGTTTATTTGGTTTCCATAATTTATAGTGTTACCCGCACAATAATTTATTATTTTAGTCAATGGAGGGAACCATAAGGAACTGGGTTTACCTTGTATGTGATTTGAAATTTTATGATAAGAAAGAAAATGGGATGATGACTGGAGTAAACGACATTTTTATTATTCATAATCAATCATCTATAAACATGATTAATAATTTATACCTTAAAACAATATAATAATAGAAAATGAATATAATTAAATTGTTTGGAGAGTTTTCAGGTCGCGAAGACCATGGAAGAATGATGATTCAGTTTTGCTTGAGAAAATAATGTGTGATGAAACGCCATAGATAATATCTCGAAGGGATGGGAATATGTTTTGAAAATGGAAAAGGGCACAAATCAAGTATATTTAATTAAATAATGAAAATTTCATTTAATATTATCGATGAGAATTATGTTCCTCATATGATATCATCGAATATAGAATTCATTATATGTGGAAGGTACTAGAATTATTAAAATTGATGTCTTAATTAGAAACATCACGAGCTTATTCAAGAAGGTATCATGAGTAATGGTTATACTTTTAAGGATGAATAAACTATGGATGAAATATTCAAGGAAATATGTATTAAGGGATATGATGAGAAAGCATAAGTAATGGATTAAATATGTGGTGGAATAATCAAAGTGTTTATGTATTGGAATTCAATTATTATGTTACTCAAATAATGAAATATATAATTATATTTTTGTATAATTTCATCATTAATTATTTGAAATAATATTTTGAAAAATACTATTGGATTTGAAATGTAATTTTATGTAAGGGTAAATTTATAATGTTACAATATAACCCTTAATACATTCACAATGTTGAGATAATAATGTTGTGATAAAAAGTTTTTTGATATTAATATGTAAATTGGATAGTACTGTTTATCATTGAAGTGATTTTTGATTTGTTGAAAAGGTGTTTTATGATATCATGGAGTGAGATTACAACAAGTTAGATTTAATAAATATATCCAATAATTTTAATTTTATAGATTATGGAATAAGGAACGTTTTCAACAGTGTTTTATGGTAATTTACGTTATTACCATGTTTTAAGAGAATACATGATGAAGTAATTCACTAGTTTGGTATGAGACAATAATGATTCACATTATTTCATATATGGGGATTAATGATAATCCCATTTGGGAAATTTAGTTACTTTATTTCTAGTGGTTTTGATTTCAATCATTCAGAAGGTTCAAATGGTTAACCATTTATGGAATGCATTATGTTGAAATTTAGATTATCCTTTAGATATTAATGTGTTACTTCACCGTATGAATATTTTATGGATATTGGATACCCTATTTTTACAATTTTCTGTTGTTGATAATTGAAGATACATTTTATGAATTATCCTCTTATCTATGGACCTTATGATCCATTACTGCTTTGGGAATAAAAAACTCACCATAGTTTCATGGAATCAAAGATAAAATGGAAATTGATAGAGAAATAGATACTTGGTGATAATGTGAATATAAAATTGAATGAAATAATAAATTATATCTTCTCATTAAAATTAGTTAACATTAGAAAATGATAGAAATAAAAAAATTATTCTTCTAATTTTATTATCATTGAATCAAATTGTCCCTAAGATAATGACAGATTTATGGTTTTGTGATTGTTAACTTTCTCAATACCTCCAACTTAAATGTGATCATATGCCTATTATAACGAACCGTTTTTTAGAGCGGATAAAATGTGAAGCTTTTTGAAATTTTTCTTTTATCAGTGGGTCAGTTTTAAAACTGAGTTTCGGAATGAAGTCCCCAGTTCTGGAGCCGTTTTAAGCGGTGATATCAGACTGTGCGTAGTAGGTTTAACCGTGTGGGTCAGCCGTGCGGGGTACCCTGGGTATCCGGTAGCAGGCGCGCGGGCTGCACACAGTTTTTCAGACGGTGTGGGTAAAACCATGCAGGTTGGGTGTGTTTTAGTTTTTGTTTAAAATTAAAAAAAATAAAAATAAATAATTTAAAATTAAAACCTACAACTAATACCCATTCCCCTTATCTCGGCCAGGACACCCACACACCCCCCTCCTCTGCCCTTATCCGCGAGCGCGACCCCCCCCCTCCACGGCACCGCCTCATTCCCCCGATTTCTCCTAGTTTTTGGCGATTTCATCCTTCAAATCTCCATGGTGAGTCTTTCTCTCCCTTATACTCCTTGTTTTCGGTTTTATTTCAACCTAATCGTCGCCCTGTGAAATTCCGCCGAACACTAGGATAGGGTTAGTTTTTGATTTTATTCCTTTTTCTTGTTTCACCTGCTATAGGGTTATGCAGAAGGTCTCTCGGGTCCTCGTGGGTGCGCGTTTGGTGTCCACCGCCGAAGGTGAGGGGGTTTGCGGTGATTTAGGTCTACCGGTAGGTTTATGAGGTAAGGTTTCTACCCGTTTTTTGTTTTTGAATCCTCTAAATTAATTTATCAGGTTGTTTTAGAGGTTCCTGGTTGGTTTGGTTTAGTGCGTTTGAGTTTTGGAATGGTTTCGAGTTTCCGGAGCTTAGGCGACCTGCCTGCGCAGGCATAGGTACGTATTTATATGTACGTGGGTTCCCCTGGCATGCGTATATTTGTCCATGGCAGCGAATATACGTGTATGGGGATAGTTGTCCCCATTACATATATAAAAACTGCCTCTGCAGGTGAGCGGAGACAGGCTTATGTGTATGAGGATATGTGTAATGATCCTCTTGTGCATGCTCATGGCCATGAGGAGCGTGTGCATAGAGGCTAGGTGTCCTTATACGTATGTGAAATCACATATGCCTCGTGGGGGAGCAGTTGTGGCAGCTTTAGTTAGAAATATCTAAGAGTCAGAGTGGACAGATGGATCCACCTGGAGGTAGGGTCCCTCTCCTTGCCCTTTAAATTTATGTAAAGTAATAGTGAGTTTAATATTGCACTTAGCATTTTAATTATCCAAGTTTAGTTCTGATTAAATGATTCTTTGCAGATCGTGTGAATTGCATGAATACGATAAAAGAGGTTTCTTGGTCACTAAACTAACTATTTAATAATAAAACCCCTCATTCGAGGTGTGCTGCCTTCAATCTAAAAATGTAGCAATAGAATTTCATGATTGCCTTCCTTATTTTTTGGCTTCTTAACTTTGTTAATTGTTGAAAGAGTTTTACATTAAATACTAAATATCACTAAATGAATTGTTTGATAAAGTAATGACATGTTTTCTAATAAAACCCCTCCAATGGAGGTGAGCTGCCTTCAAAATAAACGTGTAGTAGTAGATTTCATTTTTTGTGATTGCTTGCTTAAATGTATTATGACTCTTTATGCTTGACATTATACTTGATAAATGGCATGCTTTTACTTGTACCATTTAATGCCATTAATCACCTATCTTAGAGGCATATTGATTCCATGCACTTTTGTTTACCTTCTATTGCTCATGCGTGTTCCATAATGTTGAACAAGGATAATTAATTATGAGAATTGATTATAATAATTCGAGATCTGATTTGGATAATTAAATGTGAAGAATTAATTATGAAATGAGAATTGTGTCAACTAATTAATTAATTGATAAATGGTAATAAATAAATGAGATTCTGGGTCCTAGACATGGCATTCTAGACCGATTTAAACGTTGGGTTTGGACATGGAGTTCCTTCCCAAATGTTATCCAAGCTTGTGATATAGGGTGTTAGACATGGAGATCTACACCAAATGTGATTTGGGGTGTTAGACATGGTGATTCACACCGAATAATTATCTAGGTGTTAGACATGGTGATCTACACCAAATGTGAATCGAGGTGTTAGACATGGTGATCTACACCAAATGAGAATTGGGGTGCTTGACATGGAGTTCAACACAAAACAAATGATAATAATGATTTATGAAGAGAATGAGAGATGTGGGTAAAACCCGAGTGAATTGTGATCAAATAAAGAAAGGAAATAATGAATGGATTTCCAGTATGAGTTGAAATTATAAGTGAATAAATAGAGTAAGTGAGAAAAATGATAAAAAGTGTTTTTATGCTTGAACCATATTTTCTTGTGTTGTTTTAAACATGTTCCTATCCCGGCTATGGGCCGAGACAGGTATTATCGTCAAGTGTCCTTTTTGGAACCTGGATGGGAGTTTATAGTTTGTATTGTATCGTTATTGTTCGAAAATACTAGCACATTGTTTAATTATATTTCATGGTCTAGAGTGGGATAGACCCCGGTGGTTCCGGCCTACTGATATATATATCTCACACCCTACTCGGGCCGCCATTGCAATGGGGAACCTGAGTAGATTCCATTTGGTTGTAGAACCTTGTTTTTTCTGTTTCTTGTACTTGGAGTTTGGAGCAAAGGACCGAGTTGGGTCTCGGGATGCTCATGGAGATCGCCCTCAGGGATTGAGACTTTTTTTCATTTACTTCAGCATTGATGTGTAAGTATGTCACGTGATTTAATTCTTCCATTGTATCATTAGCATGTCATGCATGCATCTCTTATATAAACTGTCGTTCGCCTATTTTATTCAAACCTTATAAATGGAAAATGTTTTCCAATGCTTTCTTATTATTATTATTTACACTAATTCTATTGTTGTATTTTGGTCCCTTTGCTCCACTTTGATAAGAGGGTATAGTCTCCCCCTGACAGACCTTACACCCTCGCCGCTAGTCGGCAACCTCAGGGGTAAGGGGAGACGTGCTTGAGGCCATGTCGCGGGCCGACATAGGTGACCTGGGTGTCCGGTTTAGGTTCAACCTGGGTTGGTTCGTGACAAAATGGTATCAGAGGACCCTCCTTTTCCTTTGTCTTACTGTTTTGGGTTGGTAGACAGGAGACTAGGAATGTGTCGGCGCTTGGGTAATAGCCGTTTCTGGGGCTGATCACCCCACGCACGGTAAATGACCAAGTGGTCAGGGCTGTGAATTGATGTACATGCTGTTTTCTGTTACAGTTCATGTGATTTCACCTTTGGTGAATGTTGTACTTTCCACTGCTTATTTTTTTATGAATATGTTTTTAAAATTTTCCTTGGCCCGATACTACCAGTAAATTACATTTCATACATCATATTAGGAACTTAGAGATTCACATGTCATGCATATGTGCCATGCCATGTAGTTGCATTAGTAGGATGCCTGCTGATTTTGATTATGTGCCTTGAAAATATGTCATGACTGGATTTATTTAGCACGCCCCTTTAGAAAGCATGTTTCAGTTATAGTTAACCTATTTGGGTGATAATATGTCATGTTTTCTATCTTGCTTGTGTGTCATGCCCTGTGTTATAGCATGTTTTAGTGATTTCAGCTTGTTTCTTTGTGTTAGCTCTTTGTAGTGGCTTGTTAGATTACTGGTAAGTGCTTGGTTGCTTTGTCTGAAATTTTTTTTTGCGATTACGACGAAGCTAGTTTTCCATTATAAGGTGCATGGGTGGCATATTATTGGGAAAAGGGTAAATCATGTTTTCAAACTTTTTAAAAGATGGATGCTAAAGTTTAAATGTTAAACGTTGAAGAGGAAGTTTGTTACAACTTGCCTGTTTTTCGCGTGGGGTGGTGTTTGAAAAACAAGTACTTTTTTGTGAAATATTACTTGTGGGATTGTTAAAATCTTCTTTCAAATGAATAAAGGATGAAATGAATTAATGAAATTAATAAAATAGAAAGGGGGTTTTGATCCTAGTAATCCTTGTTTTGCATGACCAAGAGTTAGGGTCGATGTGTGTGCTTCGTAAGGGACTAGCCCGTGCTAGGTAGTACCCTTAGAGCTTGATTTGCCTTCTTTTCGGTGTGGGATTATGATGTGGTGATCATAGTTCAAGGAACGTCACCTGTGCATTAAAGTGTTTCAAAAATAGCGCACTGGTGAGCGGCTAGTTCTTACGATGACATGGACACTCCTAAGGTGGGTAGTGTCACATGAGTTTCGGTTTACATGTCGGTGTTTTCTTGGAAGCATGAATTTGATAAGGTTGGTAGTGTGTGCAACGATTTAGAAACTCCGTTAGTGCGGGAAGAGTTTCAGTGGTTAAGCTTCGGCGAATACGAATGCCTCAGGTGGTATAGGCATCAGAGATTGGTCCGATTGAGCATCTCAGTGACATTGGTTTATTCTTAGTGTACTCTTCTGGATGAGATGAGCATGTCCCCTATCTTGAAGACGTCTTGGATATACTAAGATAGTGTCGGCTATACGTCGTGCTAATGTTTAAAAGTTGTTTGTTTGTTTTGTAATTTCTCTCTGGTTGTGTGTGGGATGCACGATTTTTTATAGTTACGCTTCGTGCTGAGGCACGATAGTTTTATAATAGTCTTGTGATGGCTTGGCTTGAGAATATCACTGAAGGTCATGTAAGTAATTCGGTGTACGTATGGTTGAGAACGGAACAGGTTTAAAAGCATGTCGTCGGTTTAAGGGGGAGTGTGAATTTCGGGTCGGCGATGTCTTTCGAGGAAATCTGGCGTGAACAATTTTAGTTGGTCGATCATGATTCAACCATTTTCTTGGGTTGAGGTCCCTATAATGGCCTCAGATGTAAGCTCTGCTTGGATGTTTCAGTTGTAACATGAGCGTTGGCTCGAGTTATAAAAGATTAAGTGCAGTCTTCTTAGAAAATTATTAAATGTGCATTGGGCATTGGAAACGAAATACGACCGGTTGAATAAAACATCATGACCCTTGTGAGTCAGGTGATGTTTTCGTTGTTTTTCGATGGATTCTCGGGGTCGAGAAAGTTTTTTAGGTGGGTAGTTTGTAAAGAACCGTTTTTTTGAGTGGATAAAATGTGAAGGATTTTGAACTTTTTCTTTTATCAGTGGGTCGGTTTTAAAACTGAGTTTCGGAATGAGGTACCGAGTTTTGGACCGTTATAAGCGGTGATATCGGACTACACGCCATAGGTTTAACCGTGCAGGTCAGCCTTGTGGGGAACCCCCGGTATCCGGTAGCAGGCGCGCGGGCTGCACAAAGTTTTTCAGACGGTGTGGGTAAAACCGTGCAGGTGGGGTGTGTTTTAGTTTTTGTTTAAAATTAAAATAAAAGGAAATAAATAAATTAAAATTAAAACCTAGAACTAACACTCCCTCCCCTTCTCTCTGCCAAGACACCAGCACACCCCCCTCCTCTCCCCTTATCCGCGCGCGCGACCCCCCCCCCCCCCCCTCCACGGCGGCGCCTCCTTCCCCAGATTTCACCCGGTTTTTGGCGATTTCATCCCCCAAATCTCCATGGTGAGTCTTTATCTCCCTTATACTCCCTGTTTTCAGTTTTATTTCAACCTAATCGTCACCATGTGAGATTCGGCAGAACCCTAGGTTGGGGTTAGTTTTTGATTTTGTTCCTTTTTCTTATTTCGCCTGCTCTAGGGTTATGTGGAAGGTCTCTCGGGACCTCGTGGGTGCGCGTTTGGTGTCCGCCGCCGAAGGCGAGGCAGTTTTCGATGATTTCGGTCTGCTGGTTGGTTTCTGAGGTAAGGTCTCTACCGTTTTTTGGTTTTCGCAGCCTCTAAATTAATTTATCAGGTTGTTTTAGAGGTTCCTGGTTGGTTTGGTTTAGTTCGTTCGAGTTTTGGAATGGTTTCGGGTTGCCAGAGCTTAGGCGACTCACCTGCGTAGGCATAGGTACATATTTATATATACGTGGGTTCCCCCGGGGTGCGTATATTTTTCCATGGCAGCGAATATACACGTACGGGGCTAGTTTTCCACATTACGTATATAAAAAGTTCATGTGCAGGTGAGCGGATACATGCTTATGTGTATAATCATATGTGTAAGGATCCTCTTTCCCACGCTCATGGCCATACAGAGCATGTTCATAAGGTCTAGGTGTCCTTATACATATGTGAAATCACATATGCCTCATGGGGGAGCAGTTGCGGCAGCTTTAATTAGAAAGCGCCAAGAGACGGAGTGGACAGATGGATCCACCTGGAGGTAGGGTACCTCTCCTTGCCCTTTAAATTTAAGTAAAGTAATAGTGAGTTTAATATTGCACTTAGCATTTTAATTATGAAAGTTTAGTTCCAATTAAATGATTCTGTGCAAATCGTGTGAATTGCAGGAATAAGATTAAAGAGGTTGCTTGGTCACTAAACTAACGATTTAATAATAAAACCCCTCTTTGGAGTTTCCCTGCCTTCAATCTAAAAATGTAGCAATAGAATTTCATGATTTCCTTCCATATTGTTTGGCATCGTAACTTTGTTAATTGTTGAATGAGTTTTAAAGTAAATTCTAAATAACACTAAATGAATTGTTTGATAAAGTAATGACATGTTTTCTAATAAAACTCCTCCAATGGAGCTGAGCTGCCTTCAAAATAAACGTGTAGTAGTAGATTTAATTTTTTGTGATTTCTTGCTTAAATGTCTTAGGAATCTTTATGCTTGACATTATACTTGATAAATGACATGCTTGTTATTGTACCATTTAATGTCATTAATCACCTATATTAGATGCATGTTGATGCCATACGCTTTTGTTTACCTTCTATTGCTCGTGCAAGTTCCATAATGTTTAAAAAGGTTAATTAATTATGAGAATTGTTTATAAAAATTTGAGATCTGATTTGGATAATTAAATGTGAATAATTAATTATGAAATGAGAATTGTGTCGACTGATTAATTAATTGATAAATGGTAATAAATAAATGAGATTCTGGGTCCAAGACATGCCGTTCTAGACCGATTTAAACGCTAGGTTTGGACATGGTATTATTTACCAATTGTTACCCAAGCATGTGATATAAGGTATTAGACATGGAGATCTACAACAATTGTGATTCAGGGTGTTAGACATGGCGATCTACACCAAATAATTATCTAGGTGTTATACATGGAGATCTACACCAAATGTGATTCGAGGTGTTAGACATGGCGATCTACCCCAAATGAGAATTAAGGTGCTTGACAAGGCTTTCAACACCAAACGATTGATAATAATGATTTATGAAGAGAATGAGAGATGTGGGTAAAACCTGAGTGAATCGTGATCAAATAAAGACAGGTAGGAATGAATGGATTTCCTGTTTGGGTTGAAATGATAAGGGAATAAATAGATTATGTGAGCAAAATGATAAAAAGTGTTTTTATGCTTGAACCATATTTACTTGTGTTGTTTTAAATAGGTTCTTATCCCGGCTATGGGCCGAGGAAGGTATTTTTGTCAGGTGTCCTTTTTGGAACCTATACGGGCATTTATTATTTGTATTGTATCGTTATTGTTCGAAAATACCAGCACTTTGTGTAATTATATTTCATGGTCTATAGTGGGCTAGACCCCGGTGGTTCCGGCCTACTGAGACATATATCTCACACCCTACTCGGGCCGCCATTGCACTAGGGTACCCGAGTAGATTCCATTTGGTTGCAGGACCTTGTTGTTGTTGTTTCTTGTACTTGGAGTTAGGAGCAAAGGACCAAGTTGGGGCTCGGAATGCTCATGGAGATCACCCTCGAGGTTTGAGAATTTTGTTCATTTAATTCTGCATTGATTTGTAAGTATGCCGCGTAATTTAATGCTTCCATTGTATCATTATCATATCATGGATGCATCTCTTATATAAACTGTCGTTCACCAATTATATTCAAACCTTATAAATGAAAATATTTTTCCACTGCTTTCTTATTTTTATTTACACTACTTCTGTTGCTGTATTTTTGGTCCCTTTGCTCCACTTTGATAAGAGGGTATAGTCTCCCCCCTAACTTACCTTACACCCTCACCACTAGTCGACAACCTCTGGCATAAGGGGAGACGTTCTTGAGTCCATGTGTTGGGCCGACTCAGGTGACCCGGGTGTCCGGTTTAGGGTCGACCTGGGTTGGTTCGTGACACCTATAATACTTTGTAAAAATATATAGGTTTTTTTACATATCCAAATGTTCACTCCCACAAATTTTTTCTTATTTGGAAACCTATTTATGAGTTTTTTAAGGTGACCATTATGTCTCCAAATTTATTTAATGGAAGTCTTAGTATTTGTTTTTATGATGTGGTTTTATATGAAAAATAACATTAAATTATTAAATCATTGATTAAAAAGGATAATTTTTTGGTAGAAAGTAATTTTAATGGGGGTAGAATGTAACACCTTGAGTTTATATGAAATATTATTTTTCAAATAAATTTAAATTCATTGATGGAGTAAATTTCACACCACACCAAATAATATATCTTTATATGAAACACTAAGGTAATATTATAGTAAATGAAACAATAAGAATGGATTATGTTACATGCAATTCCTATTCTTTTTTTTGTTATAGGAAACACCGAGATTATCTTGTTTTACAAGAAACTATGAGATTAAATGAAACATAAAGTACTATTAAAACATTATTATATTTATCACTTAGGCATAAAAATGGAGGGTTTGAAAAGACTATCTAAATTGTGAATATATGGTTTATTAACAGTAATAAAATTGATTCATTGTTAATCAACTAGTTATAAATGAAATTACGAACTATTGAAAAAGAACAAAATAAATTTTCTAAAAAAAATTATGCACAAACACATTTTATCTCAATAAATTAATCAAACCACTTTTTATGCAATATTTTAATCAAATATATATATAATAAATAAACTATTTAAGACCTATCTAATGTTTTTTCTAGATAATTGATAATAATTAATAGAATTTTATGCTTCAAAATATATTTTTCTAAAAAGAAGTTTTGCAACATTTTAATGGACATTTTTTCAAAAATAATTTTTAACTTTTATAAATTATATTTTTCAAAAATAAAAATATTTTTTGAAATAATAACAGAAAAATTTATTTTGGTTGAATTTATGGTATATTTTAGAAATGTTTTATTTTTTAATAAATAGTTAAAAATACTGAAATTTAACTAAAAACTTCCTTATTGTTCAAATTATTTATATAGGTAAATTATATATTTTATTAAAAATAAATTATAATAAAAAAATTACTAATATATATTTATTCATCTTAGTTCATTTTAGTAAATTTATAACTAAAATTAGATATTAAAACATTGTAAACATTATATCATTTTCAAATTATAAGCATCGTTCTCATCGTGTTAGTGACATTAATTTTTAATAAAATTCTTCTAATTATGGGATTTTAATTTAGAATAATTTATTAAATATTTTCAATCATCATAATTAATATTATTTAATATGGTAAATTAATTTTTTACCACAATGATTAGTGAAAATAGTATATATTATTTAACGTGATTAAAGTTAAAATGAGGTTTTTTGTTACACGTGTTTATATTTAAAATAATTCAACACACTCATAGAATTTTTATATAATGAATTTGAAATAATATTTATAATAAGTAGGTAGAAATTAACTAATATCTTTAATTTTAATTATAACCTTAATCGATAATATACCTAGGTAAATAAAAAGATATAAGTTACCTTGGTAAAATCTATAATGATAAAATTAACTAAATAAAAAGTCAATGGAATAACATGATAAAAATGAATTTATATTTTATTTTGGTGGTATATATATATAATTTTATCCATACCCTAAATTTTTTTATGTTTCTTAGCCACATGATGTAAGGGAGACCTCCAAATAGTGAGTAACATTGGGTATTTAAAAGAATGGCACTCCTCTTCCATTATTAAAGGGCATTCACTGTCCCCATTTATTAAAACCTCTCAATCCATTTAGATCAACCATATTATGAAAGCTTAACATACCAATTTACCTCCTAAATCTTAATACCCTTACCATGGGCATAAATCTAATCATTAATTTCTTTCAGGTATAACCAAAAGGAGATACCCAAAGAAGAGGTAACGTTCATCAAGAAATGTTGTTATTATATTTCTTCCTCAATAACCTTTAATTATATTTATATAATTATTATATAATAAAATAAGCCTTTTAAATAAAAATAGATTTATTATGTTTTGTTTATTACATAAAAAAACAGTTCAATCAAATAGGCTATGAAACCATTGTTCCTATGTGTGGGGGACTACCGCCTCATGAAACATTGTTGTTTGTTTATCTATTACCACCTATTTAGGAATGTCTTAATGTAGAAAATAATATTTATATATGATATATATGATATTTATGAAGCCTTTATTCTTCTTTAATTACTATATAACATATACTTTTATTCATCCTATTATGTGAAATTATGATAATGTCGTTTGTGTGTACGAGTGAATACTGCCTCATAAAGAGATATGATTCATTCATGTTTTATATGGAAAGTAAAAAGGGTGGGTATAATAAAAATATGTGATATATTAGAAATAATAATTCTACTACAATGATAATATATTTATCATTTATTTTTCTCTCTTTAAAAATGACAAGAATATGTAAATAGTTTTCCTCCATATGTACAACCCACCATCTATATAAATGTAGTATTTAATTTTTTATTTATATATATTATAGATCATTATAAATATATTTATAATGATAATATATGATATTTATATCATGATTTATGTTATGTAAATCTTTAAACCTTGATCAATGTAATAGGATCAAAAACACAAGTCAAAACATATATGAAAAGAAAAGCTGTTATTACATGAAAAGTAACATTATAATGGAATTATTAATAAATGGTTAATGTAAATTCGTAATAAAATAATATATGTTAGGATATATATGAATAGTTTTATATTTAATTGTTTTAATTAACATATATTAATTATATATGATTTTTTCACATGTAATATGGTAGTTAAGACTTTGGGTACTGGATTTCTATCTCTCTTTTTACTTCTATGATACACATGTCACATTAACCACCTATTTATTTTTAATTGTGTATATACATACAAAAAAATTATTTTATGATGATTATAATTAAAATAATTTATATTCACATATCCCTTTTAGGAACTCAATATATTTGGGGTTTACTGTTTTAATATTAACCAATCAGTAGGGGAATTTTGTGTTAATTTTCCTTCTTAGGGATACATGTCATTTCATTCACCTATATTACATTATGAAGTGTATATTATGACATACACCATTTTTATTACCTAACATTTCATTACTTTTTACAAACATATGATCTTTAAAGTCTATTGTCTTGGAAATCAGGATCATAATACATGAAAAAAACATAAAAATTTCTTCTAAACCACTTGTAAGGATTCATAAAAGGTTCATACTTTGTACATTTACTGCATCTCATATCCTGGAGATAGACATCAATGGATATTGTGAGTAGAAGGCACAGTAAGGGTAAACAATGGAATCAATGTACCTGTGGTATCAATAAGATCATTAATAAAAATATAAAGACATGAGCAATGGAAGAATAAACATATCATAAAGAAAAGAACATGAATATGTGGCTAAAACATTTCATTTATACATTCATGAAAATACCACCAAGGTCCATCCTGAAGGTGTCATAAAAATTACCAAGGTTATTCACCAAGGTATTGTGAAACATGTTATATCTAGAGATTAATTCTTTACCCAATTCATTGGAGCTCTATCATGGCACAGCCTTAGTATGTATTTAATTTCATGTGATAAACATAGATAATAATTAATAATTTAATAAATAACCAATATAGATTCAATGAAATGGGTTTCATGTCAAAATCGCGACGTTTAAAAAGAGCATACAAATGACATCATTGTGTTATATATAACCCATGGAAAGGGAGTGAGGGTTATATATATGTCAATTAAATAATCAACTAGATCATATTTATATATTTATGAACACCCAAAAAAACTAAATAGGTCAGGTTAGTCACATATATAAATGCAGAGAATTTCTGGAGAGAAAGAGATAGAAATTTTGAGGCAAAATTTTCACAGCATAACGACTATATAACAGGGTTTTATAAAACATAGAAAAGAGATGGTACAAGAGTAACCCACTCATAAATAACTTATAACTCATTATAAATACAGAATTACATGGAGATAAGAACATGTTATGGAAATTTGAATGACATACCACATGAAAATGAAACATGAAAGTAAAGAGAAGATGAGATTTCTTTTACGAAAAATTCGGCAGCCTAACGATGTCACATGAAAATTCAGAAAACAAATTGATGAGAGTGGAAAGGGTATCTAAAAAATTATATATGAAATGTAAATTAATTAGAAAATATAATAACATACCCTGGTCAAAAATAAATGGAATCTAGAAGACACAACATAAAGGAAGTCATGGATTAAAAGACGAGGGTGAAAGGATACCTTACCTTGAAGAGTAACTTTGAAAGCATGAATTTCAGGACCTTGGGAGCCTTGAGGGAACCTTGGGACGACTCCTTGGGAGTTAAAGATACAAGAAATTTGTTAGGGATTAATTTGAAATGAAATTAATGTGGGAATGGCTTGGTATTTATAGGAGAAGTGAGGGGATAAGTCATTAATGGCCAAGGGACTCTTCATCGGTGGTATAGGCAAAACCATGGTCCTTCCCATGGTATTTTCCAATGGTATTGGCCACTTGGGACTCCTCTTACCTTATCATACTATTCAAAAGTCGACCAGAATTATTGCATTATTATTACATTCATAATAATGTCATTAAAAACCGGAAACATCAAAACTGTATTTTCACTCTTCACCAAAAATTTAACTTTCTTAGAAAAATATCAAAAATTCACCTTAACCAAAGATCAATGTTCTGATTTCAAAAAGGAAGTCCTTTTTATAAATTTAATTTTATAAATATTTTTAATTTTATTTTTAAATAAAAACACTATTCACTGAAAATTCAACTATTTCAGAAAAATCACAAAAATTTACCTTAACCAAATATCAATGATCTAATTTCAAAAATGACTCCATTTTATGAAAATAAATTTCTAAATATTTTTAATTTAATTTTTAAATAAAAATCACTATTCACCTAAAAAAACTATTACTTAACCAATAATTTTGGAAACAATTATTTTCCTATTTTATTGAATCACATTACTTAATCAAGGTAGCTAAATTATATTAATACTTTCTTAAGTGAGGTTACTTACTCCATTTGATAAAACTACTAATCATAAGCGTAAAATCACTGTTAAAAATATTCTATTCATCAAAAACTAAGTTGATATTATTAGACTCTAAATTTCTTATTGAACATAACTGTAGAAGACCATTTTTGAAAATCATTACACATTATTAATTATTTAAGGTTTACATAAATATTTTTTAAATATCATTTTTCAAAAATTAATCAATAATATGCATACTATATTTATCTGTACATTTGAAAATTCACATACTTTACCGTAAGAAGAAATCACAATTTATTTTAAATCAAAGGATTGCACAAGGAAGTTACGGTCTCGTTACATAGCCCCTTATAACACCTGCATATGACCTAAGAGTAAGGTGTGCTAGAGTGATAGAATCTTGGGGCGTCTTGGCCCACATTTCCTGAGTAGTGATTTCTATCAGCTTGAACTTCTTGCGAGGGTAATTCCATTCCACCTTCACACGATGAAGTTTATCTTGGGTTTGGTCGAAAACAAAGCCCAAAGGTGCTAGCTCCTTCCCAAGTTCTATCAGATGGACTTAGATAGGCCCGAGACTACTGGATAGAGCCATCAAATCTTCTTTCTATATTAACTAAGATCACTTGTATTTATAGAAAATAATTGTAACAATTAGTTTCCAACGGTCATATTCACCAACATTCATATAACAGTAGAAACCCAATGGTCTCATTATACTCATTTTATTAAATGAAATATTTTTGTTGAGTATAAAATAAAATAACCCACAAAAATTAGGAAACAAAATTTATTCAAAATTTCGGGTCATTACATTCTTCCCCTATTAAGAAATTGCATCATCATAATTTTAAAATTAGTCTTTCAAATTTCATTGAATGTCCCACATCAGAAAAAGAGTCAGTAATACTATTACTTTAAAATAAAAAAAGGGAAGTAAAAAGGTCACCCGAGTAAACCCATACTAGGATTCCATCTATGCAATCATGGATATGGAAGAGAAAACAAAGGGTCAAGTTCTGATGGAGAGTGATAGAAAATATGATTACGGGAAAAGTTCTTACAACAGAGTCACAAACATAAGATGTGTTAAATGGTCATTGATTACCCAGTAGAAAACGTAAACCAATAAAGATTTAGTTTTACTTCCCTTTTCATAATTTTAAGTAATTTATCTACAACATAGAATAAAAACAATAAGAAATATACTTATCATCATGTAGAGTTTTATCCCTTAATAAGTTTCCACCAAGACTAATATTTTCTCCAAATAGAGGGCATTAAAAAATACTTGGTCTCGTCAAAAGGACAAGAATCATCATCTAGAGAATCAAATAATCCAAAAAATTATAACTATATTTTTCCCTTGTCTTTAGTCATCAACTAAAACTAAAATGGTTAGTACGAGATCATAAAATCCCCAAAAAGGATAATCCTTTATAAAAACAAATATGGATATTAATCTCCAAAATTCAAAAAAAAGTAACCAATGTTCTAGAAAGACCATTCAATACACAATCATCCTTAAAATTAATCAAAATAATCCAAACTAAGATTGGAACCCAATAATCAGAAGTATTTAATCACATGGTCTTCACAAAAAAATCGTAACATTTATCTCTAAATAACATCGACTACTATTAAAGTCTTAGACTAAAGTGTAATTAACATATTAACATATTTTCTATTATAGGATAATCATTTTCTAGAAATAACCCAAATCACTATATGTTCACAATAAACACATAAATTCTTACAAAAAATCAACCATTCCTCCTCAATTTAAATCATGCAGTATTTTATTTCCCTTAGGCATAAAGTACTCCAAAAAAGAAAAAATCGTCCAAAATAACCATTATCATTTAATTACCAAATAAATTTCCTTTACAAAGGATATCTGTTTGATAAAACATAAGAATCCAAAATCAATATATTCTTGATCCATAAAAATAGTAGGTGCATTAGTCAATTTAAAGGGAATAACAACAAACTCATAATTCCCATATCTTGATTAGAAGGCAGTTTTTGGAATATCATCTTTCTTTACCCTCAACTGATGATAACCAGAAGGAAGATCAATATTAGAGAATAATTGAGACCCACGAATTTGGTCAAATAAGACATCAATTCTTGGAAAAGAGTATTTTTTCTTCATTGTGATCCCATTTAGTTCTCTATAATCAAGGCATTGTGGCATCGATCCATCATTCTTCATCAAAAAGAGTCTTGGTGCTCCCTAAATAGAAACACTTGGTTGGATAAAACCATTCATCAAAATAACTTGGAGTTATTTCCTTAATTACCCAAGCTCCACATTTTCCATCCTATAGGGGGTCTATGACATCGGATTAGATCCAAGTACGAGTTCAATGGAGAACTCTACCTCTCTATCTGGGGAAGGTTCAGGTAACTCCTCAAGGAATACATAAATGTATTCCTAGATGATGGGAACATTCTCTAAAATAATAAATCCTTCATGAGAAAAATATTTCATTTAAGAATCTTTTATATAAAAAGGATTTTATGTCTTAAAACATCATGCTTAGACAATTAAATTTTTTCTATAATTCCTTCATAATGATTCATTAAACGCATTATATTAACCAAACATATCCCCCAGGAGTGTCGTAACCAAGAGTTAAACAAGGCCATTGTCGTGTACTAGTTACCGTTCGAGTCTAGCTCAATGTGCTGTTTTTGGTTTTTACACTTATGTACATCTGTGCCAGAGCCTCCTCTACCTCCTCGTATCCAGACATGGATGTTTTTTCTTGATAAACCACTTACTCAATACTCACCAAAATAGCATGAAGATTTATTATATTTAAACTTTTCTATATGGTTCTTCATAATGTTTTCATATCCTAATTTCCATAAATAACTTAACCATACTTTGATATCAATAATGACATCCATCCTTTTTATTACATAACATTTTATTACTGTTTGCAAACAGAGGATCTTTAAAGTCAGGTGTCTTGTTAATCAGGAACATAATACAGGAAAAAAATTAAAACATTCTTCTTAAACAACTAGTAAGTCTTCATAAAAGGTTCATATTATGTACATTTACTGCATCTCATATCCTGGAGATAGACATCAGCAGAAAGGGTGAGCAGGAGGCCCAGTAAGGGTAAACAAGGGAATCAATGCACTCGTGGTATCAATAAGAACTTGAATAAAAACATAAAGAAATGAGCAATTGAATAATATGAATATCATAAAGAAAAGAACTTGGAACATAACTAGAATATTTGGCTAAAACATTTCATTTAGACATTGATGAGCATATCACCAAATTCCATCCCCAAGGTGTCATAAAAATTACCAGGTTATTTCCCAAGGTATCATGAAACTTGTCATCTCTAGAGATTAATTCTTTACCTAATGCAATGGAGCTCTATTTGGGAACATCCTTAATATGTATTTAATTTCATGTGATACACATATATCATAATCAATCATTACATAAATAACCCAATAGATTCAATGAAATGGGTTTCATGTCAAAATTGTGACGTTTAAAAAGAGCTTAAAATGAGATCATTATGAAATTTATACCACATAGAAAGGGAGTGAGGGTTATATGTATGTCAATTAAAGAATAAAATAGATAATATTTATATATTTATGAACACCCATAGAAACACAAGAGGTCTGGGTATTTACATAAATAAAACTATAGAATTTCTGGAGAGAAAGAGATAGAAATTTTTAGGCAAAATTTCCGCTGCATAACGGCTATATAACAAGGTTTTATAAAAAATTGAAAATAGAGGGTATAAGAGTAATCCACTCATAAATAACTTAAAACAGAGTATAAATACACAAATAAATGGATTTAATAACAGGTTATGGAAATTTTAATGACATACCACATGAAAAGGAAACATGATATGAAAGATAATATACGATTTCTTTTACGAAACATTCGGCAACCTAACGGCGTCACATACAAATTCAGAAAACAAATTGATGAGAGAAGAAAGGGACTCTCAAAAATTAGAAAAAATGGAATGTAATTAGAACATATAATAACATACCCTCAACAAAAATAATTGGAAACTAGAAGACACAACATAAAGGAAGTCATTGATTAAAAGAGAAGAGTGAAAGGATCCCTTACCTTGAAGAGTAACATTGAAAGATAGAATGTAGGGACCTTGGGAGGATTGATGGAACCTTGGGAGGACTCATTGGGAGGTAAAGAGATATTAACATATTAAGGGATGATTTGGAAATGAAATTAATGAGGGAATGTCTTGGTATTTATAAGAGAAGTGAGGAGACAAGTCATTAATGGCCAAGGGACTCCTAATCGGTGGTATTGGAAAAACCATGGGCTTGCTCATGGTATTTTCACATGGTGTTGGCCATTTGAGACACCTCATACCTTATATTACTATTCATAAGTTGAACAGAATTATTTCATGATTATTACATCCTTAATGATGTCATTAAACACCCGACACTCAAAAACTGTATTTTCACTATTCACCAAGAAATCAACTTTTTCCGAAAAATCCAAAAAATTAATCATAACCAAATATCAATGTCATGATTTCAAAAATGAACTCCATTTTATGAATATAATTTTATTAATATTTTTAATTTAAATTTTAAATAAAAAAACTATTAACTGAAAATTCAACTGTTTCAGAAAAATCCCAAAAATTCACCTTAACCAAATATCGATCCTATGATTTCAAAAAATGAACACCATTTTATGAACAAAATTTTCTAAATACTTTTAATTTAATTTTTAAATAAAAAACACTATTCACCTGAAAAAACTAATACTTAACCAATAATTTTTTAAACAGTTATCTACCAATTTTATTGAATCACATTCCATAATCAAGGTAGATAAATTATATTAATACATTCTTATGTGTGGTTACTTAATCCGTTTAACCAAATTACTAATTATAAGCATAAAATCACTATCCAGAATTTACTATTCATTAATAATTATGTTAATCTTATTAGAATCTAAATTTCTTACTGAACATAACTATAAAAGACCATTTTTTGAAAATCATTACACATTATTAATTATTTAAGGATTACATAAATATTTTTAAAATATACTTTTTTAAAAATTCATCAATAATATGAATAATATATTTATTCGGATATTTGAAAATTCACAAACATAACTATAAGTAGAAATCAAAATTTTTATTTAAATCAAAGGATTACAAAAGGAAATTATGGTCTCATTACATAGCCCATTATAACACCATAATAGGACTTAAGATTAAGGTGTGCTAAGGTGATAGAATCATGGGGCGGTCGGCCAACATTGCCCGAGTAGTGATTTCTATCAGCTTGAACTTCTCATGAAGGCAATTCAATTTCAGCTTCACACGATGATGTTCTTCTTGGGTTTGGTCTAGAGCAATGGCCAAAGGTGCTACCACCTTCTCATGTTCTGTCAGATGGGCATCGATCAGCCCAAGACTACTGGATGGGGCCTTCAAATTTCTTTCTATATTAATTAAGATAACTTGTATTTATACAAAATAATTGTAACAATTAGTTTCTAATGGTCATATTGAACAACGGTCATATAACAGTTGAAACCCAATGGTCTCATTATACTCATTTTATTAAATGAAATTGTTTTGTTGAGTATAAAATAAAATAACCCACAATAATTAGGGAAAAAAATTTATTCAAAATTTCAGGTCGTAACATATATACTACCCAATTTACATGGAATATAATAAATATAATAATTGTAGATATATTATAATATTTAATTGATTTTATTATTTCATGGGGATTATGATTCAGAGATACCAAACTGGTAAGAGTTTATTTCTATGATATTATCATTTATCATGTTATTATTTTTATTATTATTATATTGATGAAATATTATGACACATCCCTCAATATTTCATTTTTATTTTCTACTCCAATGTTTACTAATGATATCATCATGTAATGGTATGGTTTTACCACTTTTTATATGTTTAGATAATTTAAAAATTCATTTTAATAAAACCCAACTCCATTTCTCTTTTATGTTGAAAATATCTTTTAGTCCAAAAACATGTTTTCTAAATAAACCTTAATAAATAACTGATATTTTAAAAATATATTAAAAAAGGAGTTTAAAAAATATTTTTTTGTTTTAAAAAGTGTATAATTATTTTAAAGCTTTTTCTGTGAGTTTCTACAGTTATTTAAAAATAATTATTATTAAAAAGGGTTTAAAATTATTTTCAAAGATTATTTTATAAGTTATTGAAGGTTATATTCTTCAAAATGGATTTCAATGATTTCAAAGATTCCATTATATGTTTTCCTATATATATTCAATAGAATAGTTTTTAAATTCTTTTATATTTTAAATAGTGTTTTTCTCATTGTAGAAATGTTATATTCCTTATGAAATCCCTCAAGTGATATTTGAAAATCCTTCCCCATATAAGGTGAAATCATATGATATTGTTTATCAGGTATTAGAGATATAATACTAGGATAGTGTTATTATTGTTTCTTGGAATGGTTTATCTTTTAGAAGGAATGTTCTTTATTAAACCCATTTCTCTTCCACATGTTATACCTTGATAAAAGACCTGTGAAAACCTCTTTTTTCACGATCTATGCTATGGTGAAGTGATTATTAAACATATGTACATTTCATAGGATATGATATGATTAAATTTTTATGAAATACATTTAATTTAATGGTTGATGATATGATGAATATTTATGATCGGAGACACATATATAGATTATTATAATGTGATGGGTGAGACCTATATATACCAACAATGTATTTAGTAAATAATTATATATCTCATGATATAGACATGGATGGAATGGGGAGTGAAATCGGCACTGTATGACATGGATTCCACTAGGGATAGTCATGTTTCCGAGGTGTAGATACCTATGTGTGATCTTAATTTCTTGTTCACAATGTTCTGTGTAAACCTAATTACATGTTCATCATGTAATGTGTAAACCTAATTACATGCTTAGAATGTTATTCATGAACCTATTTACAGGTTCACAATTATTTGGATGAACCTAATTAGATTTTTAACTTTGTTATGCGTGATCTTTTTTGAATTTCAATAAGATTACGTGGGGGCCTGATTTCATGTCCTTAACTTAATGACTGAACTTGTTTCTCTTTATAAATGTTCACATTGTTATATGATAATGTGTATGACAAAAATATAAGTATTATTACTATGTTTTTGTCTTAGGGATAATGATATTTTATTATACTATCATTCAAATATTATGAACTCCAAAAAATTATTCAATGAATCATTATTTTTATCTTTTATATGTAGCGTTTGATTTTAAAATGTTGTTACCATGTTCTTGTACCCTTATCCTCTAGTATTTCTTACGTATCTCTTTTATTTTCCCTTACTAATCATCTTACCTCACCCATTATTATGATTCCTTTCTTCGAGTTAGGATGAATGTTTTAAGTATGAGTACAAAACGGGATGATCTTAGTGGGAAAACCTGAAGATATTTGACAAGACTAAAAGATTGTGTTTCTAGTTTCAAAATGCACTAAAATATTACCATAATTGGTAATTTTTTGGGTAATGAAATGAATAACAATAAAAAAATATTCAATATTAATGTACATTATTTCTGGGTCACTATATGCCAATACATTCATGATGTCTTCCATAGTTCAAAGCTTCAACTTACTATTACCACCCATCTCATGTATATCACCCTGATGAGGTTGAAATAAGGGTTTATGACTCTTCTGAGAAGCATTTAGTTTATTCCATTGAGTGGGTAAATATGTTTCTCTAAGTTGGAATTTTTTCTCTAGTTCTAATACAATGTTATAATGATCATGTATAGGATGAGGCGTCATAGGGAGATTTCAACGTGCATTCTTAGAGGCCCAAATTATTCAATGATAATGTTCACCACTCATATTGGAAAATCATATATTTTTTTGTTTTATAGAGAAGAGGTTTTAATGTCCCAGTATCTCTAAAAGTTCCATATCCCTTATAATTAATTTTTATACTTTAGTTTCATCCTTATGGAAATGCCTAATGATGTTAATATGGTTTCATGAGTGGTTGGGGCTTATTCAAGGCCCGAAGCTCCAGGTCATGGGGAAAAAACTAAACACATGGTTAGTTTAAACCATACACATGTGGACACATGTTGTTTTGAAGCGTTACCGGTTTTTGAGTAAACTACAATGGGGAAAACAATTTGTATGAAGTGAGCTCACCAGACCTCATGACCAAGTAGTCATGTAGAGGGTCTGCAAAGGTTCGGAATGGTATATAAAAAGTTTACAAAACTACGTCATGGACACACACAGGTAGTCTTATGTAGGTAGTGGTTGTGCATGCTCTAAAAATGATTTGACCAAACTGTTTCGCCATACTATGTGACAGTAATAAATTAAAAAAATCATCATTTTTCACATTCATTCAATAATTTTTACTCCATGTTTTTCCCTCTAAACATACAATAGAAACTTCCCCTCTATGGTATCTCCCTCCTCTGCTCATGTATGGTTTTAATCTACCTTTTTCATTCATCATCATATTCCTTTATCATTTTTCATGTTGGATCCATCTTGATAATCTCTTCAATCCACTACCTTATTTTCACTCTTTATCTTTATGTATGGGATGTAAAATTTCTGTGAACTATTATGACAAATTTTATGGTATTCATCTATTTCTTCAATTTCTCCTATTATATGCCATGTTAATGGTTGATAATGGATGTTGAGATTGAAACTCATCTATGTCAGGATATTTATACCTTTTCCCTTAATGTGCTTATTTTTTTAGCGAACACAATAGTGTCATACACCGGATACTACACATGATTCTATTAAAATATTAAATACATTATGTTGGTTTTTGTAAAAAATTGACATACCTTATCCCCTTTCTATTGTTTGGTGGGTTTCAAACTCAACTCAAACCATCCCTTTGGTGGGTTTGTTTAAATGCCTATGACTATGCCACTCTTTTAAGAGATCTTGGATTGCAACACATGAGTGGAATACATATAAGAATAAAAAGGTAATTTGAAAGGTTAAATTACTATTATTGAATAGCGTCATTTATAAATCAATAGGCATTTTTAAATGGATAAATTATGAATTATAAATTATAGATGAAAAACTTTTCAATTATTCACTTTGTGTATATGGTTGGAAATGTGGCATGGACACTAACAAGGACCCTCATTTTGTCACTTTTATATGAATTGACTAAGAAACATGTTTGATAATATAAATTGAAACAGGGAATAGAAATTATAATGGCCCATTGATCCCTTAAATAAAATGATATTTATGTGTATTTCAGTATGGAACTAATATCATTTCATGGCACTAATGACATGTTAATATTTTATTACATGGATTAATACATTGGAATCGACATTCATGGATCACCTTAGACGGTCTTCTTAGCATCCAAAAAACTCAATACCAGATTTTTTATAGATGATATATTTGGAGTTAAAGTGGAAGCCTTGGTAAATTCCTTCAGTACCTATCCCATATAGGTATATATGTTATAGATTTTTCTATAGATGAGACCAATATACATGAAGTGAATATCATTTTCATTGGACCAAGGTCATACCCCTCAATGGTCTAATACTTAATACACTAGTTTATGTCGTAGATTCTTCTTCAATCCTTTACATAGATACTTAATTTATAAACATCTTTTCACATAATGTAAATTTTGATTTTTTTAGTATCATTCTCTCATTTATAGACTTGTGGCATTTATACACGATCACTATTGCAAGTTATCTTCACATTCATGATTTATTATATACATCATTATTGGCATCCTACTATATATATAACACACCATATTCAGGTCACTGATTGGTACAAATATAGACATTATGGTTGTAGATACAGACAAAGAAAATGGTATAAATTTGGATGCCTAATTTTAAGATATATAATCAAGTATTGTATCAAAAGACAATTCCTATGATCATTATGTTATTCAAAAAATATCTTAGTCTGTTTGTACATTAATATAGGATTCTGTATATGCTATTTATTATTCCTTTGTATCTTACCTTAATTAAACAACTTGAAATTATTAAAAATTTGTTATATGATATTAGATTTGGTTACACCATTGATTATAGAAATCAATATTTTACAATTAGAATATTTACTTTTCTATTTCATTATTATTATGTTATTTTCCAATAATTATCTACATCTTACACTGTAAATTATTTACTCGTATCATGATGTCATTGTATGGATTTAATTCTGTTATACACCTTAAATTATATTTGGTATTCTATCTTATATGTGTAGGATTGCTTCAGGTCAGGTGTCTCTCAGGTTTGGAAAATAATTAGATAACCAATCATGGGATGTTATAGTAACAAATTCACATGAAATTTAAGAATTTTATAGGATATTTATTACCACCATTTTAACATCTTGTAATTTTCTTTGTTCCCATATTTTTCATCAATTCATTTCATTTTTCCATGTTCATTATTTTCCTATTCTCCACATTAATTCCATTAACAATATAAAATATTAAAAATTAATTCTCCATCATTGTGGCACTTAATACCATATCATTAGAAGATGAATTTCTTTTAAAAACATTATCCTTTTGAGACTAAGCTTAATCTCATCAAATAAATAGTAAATCATTCCTTCTAAATTTAATATTTATTTTAACTCATGACTAGATAATCCTGTATTGTAAGCCTCATAATATGCCATAATTTCTTCACATTTCTTCTTTAAAATGATAAACATCCCTTTTATTTTACCTCACTTTTCCCGGTGGAATTATTTCTCAAATAATATCTCCTTAAATTATCTACAATCAATACTTTCTATTTCTTCAACCACATTAATTTATTGGATCAATGACCGTTATTGATCAAAATTTCCTCTCAAATAATACACTTGTAGAATACCATTCTCACTTTAATTACATCAAAATTCCAGGAATATATTTTTGAGGTAATTAATCCATTTCTAAGATACAAATGAATTAATATTTTATTTAAAATATGATGAATTATGTTTCATTAAATGATCCATAATGTGTGAATCACACTATAAATCAATGTGTTGTTATATATGGGAAAGATTATTTTTCAAAACCTAATTCAGATTTCCTAATATGGACATGATCTTCTTAGTTACCAAACCAGCTATATTGGATTTCACATCATGGAAATTAATATATTTTCAATGTTTGTTGATTCAGTTTCTCCCATCAGTTGCAGTTGTAGAATATTGGAACACATTAATTTAGATAAATATATATATAATATAATAAGTTAAAAAATTTATAAGATTTTATAATAATTCTTATGATAGGTATGTTTATTTAAAATAATGTTCCCATGGATTCTAATAAACATCTTCTAAATCCAACATATAAATCCCCACCAACAGCTACCTAGAGCCTTTGCCCCCATTATTTCATTGGAATGTCAAATAATGGATCCCATACCAAATGACCAAAACATTTATTACTTAAATTTAATTAGATACACACATTATTCTTATATTATATATTAAATATAATATACAAATCATAAAAAAAAATTCTACACCATTGATATTATTAATAATATCATTTTATATATCCTAGGATAAATAATAGAAACAAATTTTCATATCATATGATGAGCAAGAGTTATGAATAGAAGAGGCAGACATTAAAAAATAAGTAATAATAAATATGTAAACGTAAATAAATTAACAAAAATTCCATTAAATCAATAACTTGATAATTGAATATATCCTTGTATAATATCAATCTAGAAATATTATTTATAAAATTATCTAATTTATCAATGATGTAAATTACATATATTGGATTTAATAATCTCATTTACCATGATATATTTACCAGCAATACCATTCCACAAAACTGTTTAATCGATAGGGATTTCCATACCAAAAAACACATTTAACTAGGCTGGCCAATATATTTTTCGCATGTGATAGGTTGATTCATTGAGGTGATATATAATTTAAATCCCCACTATTCTCTCCATGTATAATTAATTCATTAAATATATAACATTCAATTTAATTTAGAAACAATAAATCTTATAAAAAATATCTAAATTTTTTAATTAATCCAAAATTACAACATTTACCCACTCTATCGTTTAACTTATATTATAAAATTACCATCAATTCAGAAAAATATACATTTTATAGAAATATAAATTTATTTAATGAAAAAAATAAAAAAATTTAAAATATATATTATGATTTTAAAAAATATATTTCCTCATAAAATCATTGAAATATTATAGAAGAATATAAATTTCCTAAAATTGTTATGGTGGCTTAAAATTACATTAATGTTGTATATGTATATTTGAGAATATTCCTTTTGAATTTTTAAAATGAATGTTGAAAATATCCCTTTAAGTAAATTACTATAAAAACTCTATTAAAACTATTTTAAAATTTTCTGATAAAATAAAATATTTGTAATAAATAATTTTATTAAATAATTTTTCTGGTGTAATAAATTTTTTAATAAAATTAGGACATGGTAGAATATTATAGTTGGACAAATGATAAATAAGATGGGATATTATTTAAAACATTTATCTACAAAATTCAATTGAAAAATAAAATAAATTTAGGTTGAAAATATTGAAACTCAAATAGTAAATATAAGATAAGAAAATATATTCATTTTATAAAGGAAGTATATATGATTCTTTTAATGAATATATAAGCAATACCAAAGATTAAATAAGATTATATAGAAAATTATTAACAATTTGGTATCATTAAAATTTTCACCCCTTTAAAGTGTAAGTTCAATATAATAATTAATCATAATTAACTAATATGTTTTCTTATTAAATACATCAGATGGAAATTATATACAACACAAAAAAGTTAATTCCAGTATAATTACAAATATGACCCAATAGGGATGCAATTTAAGAGTCCCATACATGATTCTTGAGATTCCATATGAGTTCATTTAATATACAATAAAATAAAAAAATATTTATTATATATATAATAAATATTTACCTAACATAAGTACTCTATATTGTATATTTATAATAATTAATCCCTTCCTTATAAATAATCATTTGATATTATCATTATTTTGGGTGTTAATTTCTTCATATTTCATGTAAGATTTGATAAAATAGTTTCTGCCCGTGAATTGTAATGCAGGTTCCATAATCACCATGATTATAATCATGATATTAATGTCATATATATTCAATATATTGATATTTAAGAGTCATCCATTAGTGGAATTTATAGAAAAATGAATTACATAATTCCCAGCGATGGTATGTCATATGTACACATGCGTTCTCTCTTATCATTTTGAAAGATTGAGAAAAATAAAGGTAAAAAATAATTCCCCATTAAAAATAATTGATATATATATATATATATTATTCCTTTCCAAATTAAATCCAAATTATGATCTATGTAAATTAAAAATGAAAAACAGATCACATCACTTCGTGAAGGTTATAATCAGCAAGTACAAATGAGTAACATTATCTTTTTTTAAATATTTTAAGGTATGAAGGTAGATATAATATTATTATTTCATAAGAATCATTTTTTCTAAAATTTCACATTTGTTCATTAAATCGATCCTTATAACAATCCTTGTATTGTGGTTATAAAAAATATTACACCACAACATGGTCACAATAAGTTTTATGTACTCATGAGTGATGTTTTTTTTATTTATGAAGGATTTGAAATAAAAGGAATATGGTTTACCATAATAATAACATATTTTTACATTTATGATATCAAATTTATTATTTTATAATAGATACAATAGATTTAGAGGATGTCAAAAATAATATAAACATGAAAGTGTCAGTAAAGTTGATTACATATTAATTAGTAGTCTTCCTTTACATCCTTTCTTAAGAACTGTTGGAATTATAATATAGGATGAAAATAACACTTAATTAATTTCCAATGAATCTTCAATGGAAATTAGGTAGTGTTTGGTTGAGATCAGTTTCTCAACATGTTGTACAAAAAAAGAGAGAGTGGTGTCCTTTTATAACTGAGGGTAGTGAGATTCCTGGAATATCATAAATTAATAAATTTATATATTTTTTTTCATATACATGGGGATATGAATTAATATATATCAATTATTAAATTTTTATTACACCAAATCCTCACAAATAATAAAACTTGGTATTTTTTGGTTATATTTTAACAATTATCATTTGGTGGTAACCCACATTATCCCTTTTAAAAATTACATAAATGTCACATTTTTCTACACATTAAGGGTCATAAATGATACTATAAAGGACAAGTGACCCATAAATATACCATTTGTGATTTGATAAACCATTGAAAATTCAATTTAAAAAATATTGGATTTTTATGATTGTGATATCAATTAATTATAATTTATTTAACAATATATCGGTAATGTTATTTTTCAAACTATTTATTTAATTTGTCTTTAAAAGCAACATGGATTGAAAGAAATTTAAAAATAAGCCTTTCCTACGTAGTTAATTTTTATATTTTATTTAAAATATGTCAAACACTCTATATAACTCAATAAAATTTACATTTATTTTTTAAAAATAATTTACTTTATTTTTCAACTACTTATATAAGAAGTGTGTCGATGTTACATAAGTATTTATAGTAATTATTTCACTAAAAAATAATTTATAAATTGTTTCCATGAAAAAAAGAAATTTATTAACATTTAAATTAAATATTTATAAATAAACTTAAACTATTTCTATCTCTATCACAATATTTTATATTTTTAATGATAGTGAATGACATTTCATAATTTAGTATTCACATAAATATACTAATGGTAAAAAAGGTAAATGGGAAAGAAGTTCATACTTTTTAATCATTGATGATAACCAATGAAATAGAATCACCCAATTTAGATAATATATTTTGGATATATTTTTAATTCCATATCACATTTAGTTCCATAATTACATGATTTACCCTTACCCGAGGTGATAAATTTTACTAATGTTGTTATAAATAATAGAAAAAAACAAAATTAATCTACATAAAAAATTCAATAATCAAAATTTGATTTATAGAATATATTTTAAAAGGTAAATTAGTAAAAATTTAATGAAATTCATTTTATAATAATTCTTTATAGGGAATCGAAAATAGTTTAATGAAAAATCCACTATTAAGGGAAATTTTTTTATTTTATGATAAAGTACATTGTTGATCCATAAGTTATAAATAAAAATATTATTAAAAAAAGAATATAATTGAATTATAAATAATGTACAATCAAAATTTGTCATTAAAAAATGAGACAAAAAATTTTCCTTAAAAAATGGTATTTTAACTTTTCCACCCATAAATCTTTAAATTCTGAAAATTTAGAAAACAAATAAACCTAACTTCATACTTAAAATATGATTCATATAATTATTTTTTTCAAATAATACAATTTCAAAATATTTTACTGATTTTAACTATTTATTTCATTTAAATCTACAATTCAATGAAATTTTATTTATAGACAAATAAATAACAAAATCATGTTTTTTTAACAATAACTCTATTCAAATATGATCAATCCTTTTGGGGTTGTCTTTTGAGGAGACTAGCTGGTGCAATGATTTTTTCCATTTTCTAAAGGTCGATTTAAGGGTTTCCAGTACCCAATACAGGACTTCACCACTACCAATTCACAACTTCACAACATCCAGATCAAAATCAAAATTCAAATTTCCAAACCGAAATGATGAGACATCTGCCTCGAGCCGTGCACCCACCTTCATAAAGCGCACCCTGTGCCTCGACACAGAATCCATCATCATGCGCCACCATTCACAGAAGGACACCAGCGGGACCATCAGCCGTCGTCATCGCCGAAGCATTCAAAAACCACCACCTTCATCACGTCCACTAGGAAAAACATATTCATCCACATCAATCGAAGCTCGGGTTAACTCAACATCCTCCAATGACACCACCGTCGACAATTCAGAACCAAAAAAAACAACCCCCCTGGAAAAGAACAATCAAGCCTAAATCGCAATTGAAGATGACAGAAAATCATAAAACTAAACCAGATCCAAACCTTCAAGACATCGCAATGCCTTCGCCGCGACATCCACAAACCTAAACCGCAAAACCCATCGCCACCTTTGATACCACACCCGACGACCAGATCACCCCAATGCACCCAAGAGAGCACAGACACGAAGCGCCAACCTCCACCACAGTAGATTGAACTTGAACCTAGAACCTGAATGCACTACCATGAGAATCCCTCTCTAGACCATGGAAGTCCAACATACGGTGAGATTTGACAAGAATAACGAGTCCACGAAGAAGACGCCGCCACAGGAAGAGACAATGGCCACCCCAAGATCGCCAAGTGTCGAGGAGAAGAAAACTTTTAATCTACCATTAACACCTATTTATCTAATTTTACAGGATTATGTGATATTGTTTTCAATAAAATTACATATATATTAAATAAATAAATAAAGGTTACAAAATGACACTTTCTTTGACATAGATATATCTTATGTGTCTTCATGGGAAAAAAGTTGGTTATGAATGAATCAATGGGATCATTTTTAACAGAATATAATTATTTTCATGATATAAACTTCATTTTTCATATTTGTTGACTATTTGGATAAGGTTATTAAATTTCTAAAATCTTATTTATAGGAAATACAATGTTGTCACGTTTTTTAATGACTCTATTATTTTTTATATGGTGATATTGTAAAGATATAATTTACTATATATAATATTATAAATATAAAATATTTATCTATATTATCATATTATATTTATAATTTTTTTGACGAAATAATTTCCCTAAATAATTAAAAAATAACGATGAAATAATTATTTTACTAATGATACAATCAAATAAATAATACTATAAATATTAAAATAAATATAATTTTAATTAATTATGGTGACCCATTTATTCTATGGATGTTTTGACATTTTAGGATTGTATTTAAGGATTGGGTTTGAACTCATATGGTTTTATTGTTTTTCAGAATGCCAAAGTAATGAATAGTATTGTAATTGTTGTAAATAATTTTTTATTAAAATAAAATTTTTGTATATTATTTAAATGTATGAAAAAATAATAAAAAATAAATGATGATTATTAAATGGTATAAAATTTCATATATTTTTTATTCATTGTTTAATTGATAATTTTTATGTTAAAATTAGCAACTTTTAATATTAAATATATTGAAAATATAATTAAAATTAAAATGGATTAACAAAGGACAATAAAAATGATATGGTTTAAAATAAATAAAAAGCTAAAATGTATTGGATAATGATATTAAAACTTTATATCATCTTATATTTAAATAATTTTTCATTTTTTTATGTAAAATGAAAATATTATAATATAATATTTTGAGTATTTCTAAGGGTTCCCGAAAGTCAATTATAAAAGGAACAATGTTTTTCACTTAATATCAACACATTGAGACATATAGAATTATAAAACATTATACATATCACTTCTAAAAATCTTCAGTTATGTTCTTGAGGTTCTACCCTTTACAAAACACTATCCCTCCATTCAATAAGATGAGATAAAAGGAAATATGTCGAAGAAGATGTAATAATATTTATTTATTCTTCAATGTTAATTTCTTATTAGACTTCCTATTCATGTTATATTTACTTTTTAATGTATTAAATCATGTATCATGTATATTATGAGATTTAATTATGATTAATTTAAAACATTATTGCACCATTTTTCTATCTTATGATAAAAAAATCATCCCATGTGTATACGTACAACTTACCATCTCAACGTTGTGGTGAAATTTTTTTCAACACCACAATTCAGGGATGTGTATAATGATAGAAATAATATATACATATATGATAATTATAAAATATTATTTATTCATGAAAATTTGATATACCATCTACATCCTTACATTTTTATAACTAACAACAAGAAATTGTCGCTCATGTGTTGGTATGGACTAATGACTCCATGGCATGATGTGATTATTTTTCAATGATCACCATTAAAAAATGATTATAAAAACGAATATAATGAATAAATACAATATATATTTGAAAATAATGTCATTCTTGAGATAATTGATTTATCTCTTTTTCACATGATATTTGTCTTACACGAAAAAAACATGCATTGAAAAATGAAGCAGTTAATACACGATCAAGGTAATAAAACAATATTATTAACATACATGTGATTATATGATACAATAGGATCATATATTATATAATAAATACTAATATAGTTATGGTGTACATTTATAACATGATTTAAACCATTATACATGTATTTAAAGCATGTTCAACTAAAATAGTGTGAACAAGTAAGGGTTTCTCATCTCACTTTTACTTCTATTAGTCATACACATTATTAAATCCTTATTAATTTTGTATTCATTATATATTTTCCCTTTGAAATTTTATATCATTTATTAATTTATCATCATGATATATAATGTTTTTTTAAATTTTATACTTTCTAGAGCATAGTATTAGACTGATTAAAAGTTTTAGGAGAATTATTAATTCAATTTTCATTCATTGGGAACTAATTTTTCAATTATTATGTCATGCTATGATTATGTGTGAAATGAATTTTTGTTATCTTAGGTTTTATTTCCAATTCTTTTATGTTAATACACATAATCAATTCATTTGATTAATTCACACTTCAATGATAGGATATTTATAATGGTTTAGTTTACAAATCTAGTTACTATTTGGGATTTTTTTATCCATAATTCACCATTGGGGAATATTTATCTTCCATGTATACGATTTCTAAAAATTTCTTTACAATAAAAGTGTTTTTATATTGAATCTTTTATCAATTTTTTTTCTTTTGAAAAAATTGAATGTACATTTATGTCATTTTCAAAATAATGCTTGTTTGTATTTTTACAAAAAAATTGTGAAAGGTGTATTTTCTTATAAGTGTATGATATGAATTTAATTTAAATCCATCATGACAAATAAAATGTTATAAAGATAATTTAATAATTTTCAAAGGTTATTTATAAATGAACTAATTATAAAAATTTTGGGAATTGTTATTTCTTAAAAGTGATTTTTAAAATGAAAAGGATATTTTCTTCAAGAAAGTTTTAAATGGTCTATTTATGGATTTTCTGTTAATAAATGAACCCCTGATTTATTTTTAATACAATGGGTATATTTTCAAATGATACCAACTATTTTGATCATTTTATATCCATTTTTACTATACTAGGGATATGATTATTTCCTAAGTCATATAACTTTATTATACATGGTGTTTACTTTGAATATTATTTCAATAATGGGGGAAATAATGTCAAATCCGTAACTTTTACACAATACAGATATTTTTATATAAGGATTATTTAATCATGAATTATATTGATAATTTTGATATATTAGGAATGTTTTGAACATGCTACATAAGGGTTAGGGACCGGTTAATAAAATCCCCTCGATTCAGTGACAGGCTCATGAGACAAAATCTAATGGTTCCAATACCGTCAAAAATTTTTTACAAGAAAAAATAGATATTTTTATACCCACATAAAGAAAATTTATTTTGAAAGGTTGTGATAGTGTAGTGGGTCATGTTTCAGATACATTACATTTAATAAATTAACTTTGCATGCATTAAAAATTCTGATATTATATACCACAATATATTCACTATGAAAAAATATATATAGATGTATTTAATTATCTTTTGATTGATTAAATAGAATATGTGATTATTAATAAACCATTCCATATTGATTATGATTACTGATTGATGTTATCCTCTACTTTACTTAACCCATACTAAGAATATTATCTCACCCATTTATTTTTTGCTTCCCCTTGTTATGATGATGAAATACATGAATAATTTTCAGGGATGTAGTTTATTTTCATTCATCATTTCTATGTTTAATTACAATCTAATAATAAATCTATGTATGTACCTAATTTTTAAAGACTACTTTTTCGATTAATACATGGTTATGTAATCTCTTCTGTCTATGCGATTTTAATAATGTAAGGCACTGAATCTGTGCTATATAGGATGAGGTCTTTATAGTTGGTATAAAATAAATTTTAGTATAATCCTTTCGATGTAGATTTACCAAATCCTTGATTATGGAAAATAACCCTAATATAGGCTTTGAGGATAATTATAGAATAACACCCCAATAAATCAATGTTTAGGAGATTAAGAATTCGTAATATTTTCAATTTATGTTATGTATTTAACTAGTTTTGGGATTATAAATGATGTTTCAAAATGATACGATCTAATTTAGAGTATTTTTTAATTTGGAAATGGATCCCAACAAAATGGATGAAAACCTCACCCATGAACATGATTAAATGACTAATAAGGATAATATCTTTTATGGCTTTATGCCAATATTTCAAAGGTAACATGTATCACAAACATTTCTATCATATTAAGGAATAATATCATGGGAAAATGAGATAAATAAAGAAATATATTAGTATTATGGAAATTGATGGATGAAAGAGAACATGAGTACAACTATAAGAAATACAGATAATGTAATGAAGATAAATATGTTTATTCCAACATGTGATAATCATGGAACGAAAAACCATAGTACTTTATTAAATGGATTGGGAGTTTTCTAAAGGTGTGGATAGAAAGGAAATTATGCTTTTGATTTCAAGGGTATGAAAAGGATTCCAATTTACAGTGCTTAAATTTCAAGAAGATGGCACAATAAAAAAATAAATATCTCATGTGTCAATGCAATATGCCCCAAAAGAGATTAATAGATCATATCCAAGCTTAAGCAACTACCCCAGATGAAAAGGAATGATTATTATTCGTGTTTTTGGATACCAAAATTATTATATGTGACTATATTATCAATAATTATCCAGTAATAATAATCATTATATATAAAAGTATTCTACTATAGTACTTATTATTATGTAATTGGAATTATGTGATGAAAAACTCTAGTAACCACAAGAAGTGACTCTATTATAAGTATATCATTTTAAAAACATATGATTTGGTAATGATAAACCTAAATATGTAGTTGATGTTGATATGATGATAAATTGATGTTATGGGATATTATTGGTGTCCATGAAGGTGGATAGTGATTTGATGGCTTATGTTTTGTTTGCTGGACTTATTAGATGTTTTCATTTAATGAATAAATTCAACAACATGAGATTTTACTTTTGTAAGCTTTCATATTTTCATAAAGGTATAATGATGCTTAATGTATTCATATATTTGGTATGTCAAAAAATAGAAACATTATTTTGTTTTGGGAAAATATAATTCTACATTGATTTTTTAAATTTAGTGACCTTCTACATAAATATTTGGCCCTTGAATTTTGATAAAATTATTTTCAACAAGCCTTATAAATAACTACTTAGGTAATAGATTGATTTTAAAATTTGATATTATTGTTTTTGGATAAAGAATTATTTTTTATTTTGGGTATCATTTGATATACATTTTGGTTTTATAAAAAATTTAATGGTTTAATGAATGACTAGTGTATCATATTGTGTGTTAATGTGATTCAGGTTTAAAAGCATTCATCATGAACATTCAATTCCTAGTGTAATAAAAGAAGTGGAAATACATTGTAACACAATCGAAGGATGGGATTATTCTTATGAAATGAAAAGAAATAAAGTATCTTTATTTTCTAATGATCTTATCTGGTTAGTGTATAAATATCTCATCTCAAGGGAAAATGTTTTTGAAAAAAAATATTTTCATTTTTCTATTCATTCTAAGAAATCAGTGGTCTTTTAACTGGTCAAATATTTATGATTTTATGAAGATTAACTCTCTAATGGACATATATTATATAACTCTAAATCAGAAATTGATGGTTTGATTTCACTTCTATTCCCAGGGTTTAACTTCTGAATAATGTTATCATATTGAAAATAATAATTCTTTGGTAACTTTCTCAAAACCCTTTCACTATTTTTAATATATTTTTATTATCACTATTTACTATGTCAGTTTCCGAGAAAAGAATGTTCAAGAATCAACTTTTATTTTTGGAAGTGAAATTTCAAATTGTGAGGACATAATATTTTAAATGATGTGAGATAGTAACACCCCATGAATTTATGATATTTATTTTTTTTAAAAAAATTATGTTATTCAATAACTTGTGTTGCACCCAAGACCCTCTTTAAAAGAGAAACCATATGCTTATAATAATATTATTTTAACTGGTAATTATATACTTGCCATAAAATTAATTGGAATGAATAGTTTTAACCAAATTATAAAATTTAAATATTATATATTTAATAAAATGTTTTTATATTCATCCAATAGATTTGATAAGAATAATATTAGAATAAAACAAATTTCATGCATAAAAATCTATATATTTTTGTAAACCTAGTTAGGTCAATTTTAATTTCGTACTTGTTTTAAATATAAATTTTAAAACATTCTATGAATTATATTTTAGAAAATAAACTTAATTTCTTAAATTGGAATTTCGAAAATATCTTATTTTAAAATGTTGGTGTTTTTTAGAAACTATCTATTTTATAGTGAATACTGAAAAACAAGGACTTGTATAAAATTTTCTGTTAAATTATATTAATGCCTACATAGGATTTTAATTGGATTCCAATTGAACAAAAGATCTTTTTATTGATAAATAATCTAATCCATTTATTTTTAATCATTCTTATATCTTATTTTGGTATACGTAAACATTTGGGATAAAAATAATTTTTTCAATAAAACAAATTTTCATTGCATTTTTTGAGATTAATTTTAAAATAATTTCTGGATCTTCTGCATTCAGAATTTTGAAAAACTAATGAAATATTTTTATTTATAATTTATAAATTTATTTAATATGTCCCCATTATTTTTTCCCAATATGACTAGTAACCTTGGACGTTTTTATTACAATGGTTAAGCGTAAATTGGGTAATTTAGGGAAAAAATAATTGTATAAGGAATACAAATATTACTGCACACCTTGCCTAAATTATTTTATAGTATATGAATTTTACCGTTAACACCTAATGATATAATTATAGTTTTTTATTGTAAATGTTTCTAATAAAATAAATTATATATTAATTAAATTAAATTAAGTTATAAAATGTCACTTTCATTTTCTTATATATCTCTTATTTGTCCATATGGCAACAAATTTAGGTCATGACTGAATATAAGTATCAATTTTGAACATAATAATATAATTTTCATTATATATTTCTTATTTCTGATTTTTAGGGATCATTTGGATGTGGTTATGATTTTTATAATATTTTATTTAAAGAAAATTCTAATAAGTCACATTTATATTATAATAACTATATTTTCTTAATATGGTGTTTCTCTGAAGATATATTTGACTACAGATATTATAATGAAATATATTTGTTTTATATAAATCATGGTTTTTAATTTTCATTTTATAGTTAAGAAATAAGACCCTAAATAATGATATAATGATGATAATATAATTATTTTATTAATTAAATAATGAAATAATTTATATTAAAAACATTAAAATAAATATAATTTGAATTTATTAAACTTTTCCAAGAGTTTTATGAATTATTATGAAATATTAGGGGTGTATTAAATGATTTTTCAAGAAGTTATTTTTTTATTTTTTTAATTATAATGTAATAAATAAGGTCAAAACTAGCTCTAATGAAATTTTATCAAAATAATATATTTTAAAATTATTTAGAAATCGTAAAAAATCAAAAAAAAGATTAAAAATAAAAAATGATTTTGTTTCAGTCTAAAATGACTTATATTACTCATTTATAGTCAAATTGACGTTTTATAAGTAGAATTCACTACCACATAATATTAAATAAACTCATACCCTAATTAAAATTAAAATTGGTTAACTAAAGTTAATAAAAATGATATTGTTTGATGTAAAAACTAAAAAAACTGAAAAATTTATTTTATATTGAGATTAAAAAAAATTATTTAAAATTATGTTTTAATACATGTTCATTTGGTTGCATTCAGATGTAAAATTAATTTATTATAATTTAATATTTTGGGGATTTACAAGGGCACCCCTCACATCAATTATAAAAGGACACTCCTTTATTCATTTCAATTCACCACCATGAGCATACTGATCAAACAAACTCTAATTATTTCTCATAAAAAAGAAAAATTTATGTTTTTTAAGTTCTATACCTTCTAAAATATCAACCCTTGTTCACTCAAAAAGAGATTAACATAATTTTGTTGTAAAATAGGTAATTGTCTTTATCGATTCTATCATGTTTATTTATTTTCCACTTCATCTCAATCTGTTGCTTATAATATATTTCAATAATTCTATATATATATATAATTAGATGCTATTATAATTATGGGAAAATAATATTACAACATTTATCAATCATACAAAAACAATATCATTGCGGTAGAATACATACAACTTATAACCTTCGCACCACGATGTAATTTTTTATTTCATCCAAAATTTGTTTTTTGGGGCATATGATTTATTCCCAAATTACTTATTTATAGTTGTGTATATACTGCCTCTTTAAAATTTTATTACATAAATTTATTTATTCTCATGTTTTTAATGTTTTTCAATTTAATTATTATATATAGTATATGATTTGACTGATTACAATGTTAAGGAAATTATTAGCTCGATTTTCATTCATTTGGTTAAACTACTATTTCTTAAATTATTTCATTCTATGATTATGTTTGGTATGACTCATTATTATCTTATGTGGTATTTAAATTATTTATAACACATATAACAAATTCATTTGTTTAATTTTCTCTTCAATGATAAGATATTTGTTAGGTTTTATTTCACAAATCTAATCTTTGTTGAGGATTGTTTCTATATAAGTATAAAACAGGTAATATTTATCTTCAATGGGTATTCTTTCAATTTTTTTAAATAAAATGATTTTAGTATAGTCTTCTTTCGCCAATATTTATTTTAAATGAATTTTTTAAAGGATTCTTTATATCATTTTCAAAATAATTCTCATTTGGATTTTACTAAAAAAAATTTAACGAATTGTTGTTTAAAATTAAAATAAATGAATGGAATTTACATCCAATGGGACCACAAAAATGTTTTTAAGAATATTTTTCATTTTTCAATGAATATTTTTAAACAAAATTATTTTAAAATTATTTTCTGAAATTTTATTTTTAAAATATGATTTTTAAAATAAAAATTATTTTAAAATCAAGAATGTTTTTAAAAATCATCTAACGGTATTTCTACTAATAAATGAAAAAAATCATGTATTTGTAATCCAATGGGTATATTTTGAAATGATATCATCCTTTGTGATTATTGGATATCCATATTTTATATATCATGGATATGATTATAACTTAATCAATATAACATTTTTATATATGGTGTTTACATTGAATGTTTTTTTAATAACTAGTGATATAATGTTAAATCTATATATTTTAGATAATAAAATTTTTTGATCATAAGGATTATTTATTCCTTTATTAAATCAATCATTTAATAATATGAAAAATGGTTTGGACATGAAATACGAAGGTTAGGGCAAGTAAATTCAATATCCCAAATACATTGGTAGTGTCATGAGGTTAAATCAATTTGGAAAAAACCTTTCAGAGTTACTTCAAAGTAAAACCGGGTAGGTTTATACCAACAAACATAAATAGTCTAATCAATGGTCTTGATGGTATAGTGTTCCATGTTCCAGATACATGAGGTTCAATAAATAATCATTTTCTACATTTATAATTTATATATTTTTATCCAGAGTAATTTGACATTGAAAAAATATATGGATGAACTTAATTCTCATTTTATTGATTAAATGGAATATGTGAACTATTATTTACCTTACCATATTGATTATGGTTATTGATTTAAGTAATCCAAAACTTTATCTAACTGATAAAAATCATTTTAACTGACACATTTTTTTTCTTTCTTATTATATAAAGATAAAATATTTCAATAAATTATCGACAATGCCATTTATTTTCCTACATCATGCTCTATGTTTAATTACCATTTAAATAACTAAACCATTTATGTGTTTAATTATTCCATATGAATAAACTAATCGATCCTCGGTGATGTTTTCTATTTTATATATTCCATTATAATTATGTATGGAACATTCTCAATGATAGTTTGGTTGGGGTCCTTACATATTGTGTTTTGGGGGAAAGTGGGGTAGTTGTGGGCCCATTTTATGATTGAGAGTAGTGGAATTTTTATAGTACATGGTGCACCACACAAAATAAATATCTCTAAATGTATAAAATAATTAGGGTAGAATGAATTAATGTGTATAAATACCATAACATTTGAATTTCATTAATTTTAAATATATCTTATGACTTATATCGCTTATAATTATCCCCTTTCAAATTTTGTGTTCTTCGAGGATTATAAATTAATACCTATGTAATTTATATTTATGGATTAAAATATAATTAAACTTATTGACAAAATTATCTACATATTTATAGTATGTATTGAAATATTTTATATTGAATTAATAACATTTCAGTAAAAATAATTTCAAATAATATATATGTATATTTCATTAAAAATAATATTTAAAAAACATTAAGTCATAAAATGGAAAATTCCAATTCTAAAATTAAACAATTTTTCATCAAAATTACGTGTTTAGTTAAAAAATCCATCTCTAATTAATAATGAGGTTTCATAAAATTGTATATCAATTTTATATCCTAATGATATTATAATAGTTATTTTCTTTGTAGGATTTATTATATATATATTTTCATCAAAAAATTATTCTATTTTAGAAAAGTCCTAAAAATTGACTGTAAGATAATATTGTTTTTGTTGAATCTAATAATTAAAGATTTTTATCAAATTCAAAATCTCTAAAGTTGGCATTAAACATTTAAATTTAAAATTAAAATATAAGAGATACAATTTATATTTGAAAATAAATATTTAAAACATTAAAACTTATTTTTATTATTTCATATCAGTTTATAATTTAATTAGTGTTAATAATTATATATATAATGTATATATTATATCATTATTTATAAATAATATACATAGTTACCTAAAATGGAAATGAAATTACATAAAAATCCATGTTTAGGAAAAAATACATTTTTAGGTAGAAAATGATATTATTAATTGATTAGTTAATCTAATGGAATTTCACTAGTTTGATACTATAAATAGTTTACATTATTTTTATTTTATCATATATATCCTAATTTTTACACTTAGTCATACCTTCCAAATTAAGGACTACTTTATAATCATTATTTTCATCATAATTAAATTTATTAGGGTTGATTTTTATAAGGGATTCATCTAAGAAAAACTAATTAACCAAATGACTATTATAAAGAGGAATGCACACAAAAGTTATGTGTTAGTACATGTTCAAATTTTATTAGTGGTTTTATATTGATATCCCAACCTCATATCAATTTTTATACATTCATACGTGGATATGAGGTGTATTCATGGGGCCTACCTCATGTTGGCATGGTTTTTACATTATTGGATCACAATCATTGTGATTACTTATTAAAATCAAATGTTTTATATTGAACATTAAATTTAATATATATAGCATTGGGAAATAAATTATAATTTTGTGGTTCATTGTATTTTAGAGTTCATATATTGATATCCCTTCTTCAAATATTTTTTTGCGTGTTTATGAGTGGATATGAAATGTACATATGGGGCCTAAATTGTTATTGTTTGGTAAAACTTATCTAAGATTTTTCCAAATGGGTTTCCCTCTTTGATATATTGTTGTTTGATGACATATGGAGATGACATATTTCCATGGGAAATACTATATGTTATAATGGTATGTCTTCTGTGATATGATAGATATCGAGGGCCCTTATCATATAGCTTATTTAATATTAACCAATTGATATGAGATATAGACATCATAACTTACCCTAAGGGGATGGTTCATGCTCTTTGATGGTTGGATATTGAGATAACCTCTTCTAATGACATACTATAAATGAATAGTTTCTTATAAATTATAGAAATAATATTATAATTAATTTAATAATGATATTTTTATATGTGTCTTTGAGAAATATAACACTTACATGGGATAAATATAATGGTGTAATGTGTTAGTGTTTTCCAGTTTCCACAAGTTGACCAAACATATTTTATTTTATTTTATTGTTTATGTTGTGTTAAATCTCTAGGGGATTGTGTTGGGGAATCATGAATTTCACTATTTAATGTATTTCATGATGATCTATTTGATCACAAACAAAATATGTTTGTTGAGGTTTGTTGGGTAATCTTACTAGGTTGTTTGACTCATAAATTCCAATGTACCAAACATGGGGTTCAATGTATGTGTTGTGAATATCATGTTTTCCTTATGCCACAATTATAGTCTATATATTAGGAAAAGTCATTTAGTTATAGAATGTCATAGAGGTTTAATATTTTGTAAATATTGATATGTGAGTTGGGTTAAAGGACGTTGTTGTTTAGTTTCTAATTATTGTTCAAAAAAGGAATCGACCAATGTGTAGCTAATATTTTTGTGTGATGATGCATGATATTTTGTTTTATTTTCTTATGTTTCTTCATTATATTTTGATCCATTCAAAAAATTATTGATCCATTAATATTTTATATAGTGAGAGCCCTATTAGAACCATGTTTTTTTCAACAGGTTGGATGTTTTCCCCCACATAAATGGGTCATGATCAATATTCATAATACATGGGTAGGGCCCTAGATATTTTTTTCAATAAAATGCACATGTATACATGTCTTAGTCCATCATCGATAGTCTAAATACATTTTAGTATAAAGAATAATTTATGAGATCATGTATCTTTCACACATAGTTTTCATTCAGAAGAACTACTATATAGTGTTATATGTCATCCCTTATCACCCATTCTAGGACCTACTCACTATTGAGATGATAGTTGACCTCTTTAAAATTCCACATATCAATCATAACAGTCCCTTGAGTATAATATTTCATATAACATATAAATTGAAATGTTTATTTGTTTTACCCTCATATCTATCATGATATACAAAAATCAAATATACCTAATATCATAAGACAGTGATAATTGATTCACATGAGTCATTGGTAATTTGTATAGGATGATTATAATTGAAAACTACCAAAAGAAAAACTATACAAATACTCATAACTACCAGATCCAAGATTGAATAACTATTTTCTCAATCCAATATTTATAAGAACATGTTATTGTATTAAATATAAATATATCATATATCAAAATATGAATGGAAGGATCCAATTAAAATCATTAAATTAATGAAACCATATAAGTTACTATTTACCAACTCCTATAGTGCGAACCTAGAGTAGGTAGTGGAGGAAGTTGATTACTAAATCTTCCACAACAACCCCTTTATATATATCTAAAAGATCATTTCTCAAAACTCTAGTACTATTGGGAATAAACAGGGGAACAATCACATCTAAAACCACCCATAAGAGTACCTACATAAACCAATGTCGTCACAACAATTTAATATAAAACCATATTATGATGTAACTAATGTGACCTTAAAACCTCTTCATATACATGTATAATTTATATATTTATTAGTAATGGTCATCAACATCACTAGATAATCAACCTAAATGAATAAATAGTTGTATTTATATGAATGGTGTGATATTGATGTGTGTCTGATTTGGTAAAATATCAACCAATGACTCACCAGATCAAATAGATGTTAATGAAAAAAAACCATCTGGTTAGTGTGTTTACACAATAAATAGAATGAACACTGCATTTTCTTATTAGAGCTAATACTTTGTTACCTGGTCATCAATATTTCTTTTGGTCTTATAATGCCTTCTACACATGAGATCATTAAATATACACCTCTTATGGGTAATCTCGCACTTCTCAGTAAAAATTTCCCTTCTCTCAATATTTGAATAGTCTTCAATCTTCACAATGATAAATGATACATCCAAATAGGATCCAGACATCAACACGTCATCAATACATCTTTTAGTGACTACATACACGATCATTAGAATGGGATCATGCTGACAATTTCTCTATATCACAAATAGTTTCCTATATGGTAGAAACATATAGTTTATAGGATGAGATTATTCCTAAAAAATAATATATAATTAAAATATATTAATAAATATAGGAATTGAAAAACAATATCATAATATATTACTGGTACATCAAAATTTTCACTCCTTCTAATAGATTACCCATTATTTGAAGTTGTTCAAATGATTATCACAAACATTTTGAATGAATATATCATCTTTCACACTATCATAACGTAATATAGAATGATAAAAATAACATTAAATTCAAGGACATTGTTTCATTAAATATAGTAAAAATCATTTCAAGACTATTAAAAACCAACTATGAACCTTAAGAAACTATTATTATACAACAATAACATAATCTAACCCACTATAGACACTCCAAGATCAATTTTTAAGTCAATTTTGCCACCATAGCACACCAATAATATTCCAGAGGCTAGTGACAAGAACCAAGAATTTATAAGACATATTGACTGCAATCTCTCCTAGAATGCATATATTAGAATAGATATTTCTTATGAAATAAAAATTCTTATAATAATTAATGACAAAAATAACCATATTGAAGGATAATATACATGCATGAGACACCACGTATATTGAATAAAACAAAAATTAAATATTTAATAAAAATGTATAAAATTATAATGTTACAACCTATAGTATTACACAATCCGGATAAGAGAAAATACCTCCTCACATCCACTCCCATGATAACCCCTATAAATAGAAAAACTATCAGATCATCAATTCACACATATGAAATCAATAAGAGTTCCATAGTCTGATATTTGTTGGCGCCTCTACATATTGGCTCCGCACAAATCATTCAAACTCTAGACCCACAATGATCATCCATAAATAGTTCATCATTTCAAAATACATTACTTTTGTTGGAACAATGCTTATATAGGTGTGTGCATATAAATTCTCAGTAGAATTACTATGAAATTAGATGTTCATATACACAAATCCTACAACCCCCCATTGTTATAACTGAGATTTCCTAACCAAATATAATGACATACTTTATAGATAAGAACAAAATGGAAATAAGGATCTTCCCATCATGTTAACTCATCTCTATAAACGTTCACAACATATACATAAATAGGTTCACCATGTATTAGAAAATAGATATGGTTAAAATATGTAATCCAACAATATATCTAATCTTTATGGAAAAAATTGAAGTCCAATACTTTGAAGGGTGTGAATTAATTTATTTCCTAGCCTCAATACCTCTTGAACCCTATTTAAAAACAGTAGTGGGAAAGATCACACCATGATAGGATATGAATATAAAATGGGATAAATAACTCAAAAACCAAAAGTATCACTTCTACTAAGATTAAGAATATAGTAGGGAATAATTACATGATAAAAGATTTATATCTATTGACGGATTACCAATATTGAATGGATTGATGATATTATGTTAATGGATGGGGTGTAACAAAATTAAATTCTAGCCAGTCCTCATTGCTAATATATAATAATATTAGAGGGCTAAAAATTGTTAAAAATGATGGACTATCAAACAATATTGATAGATAAATCATTCCCAACATATTGTCCTCCTTGGACCATGTATGGTTTTGTAACCCAACATGTAATCTATAAATAATAAAAAATTTAACAATAATGTACATGTATGAAGTGAAAAATCATAGACATGATGTCAATAAATAAAAACAAATATTTAAATATAAATATTTATGTGAGATTACCATTAAAAACAACAAAATTTAAATCTGACTCATTTCAATAAGCTGTATGAGTTCTAATAAACATCAATTTTTCCCATACATAGATCATATACAAAAGGTCCATCGATTTTAAATGGAAAAACTATAGAGTGAGCATATATCAATCCTTATAGAAGGTCACACCAAAATCCAACCTATCAATTATAATATATAATGTAGTTGCACAATGTAATAAAATTTCATATTAAAAAAATGAGTCATTATTTTTTCACAAGTGGTGAAGAAAGATAAATTTATATCTATGGGTATTTTTTAATGAGAAATATAAGATCAAATTGAAACAAACAACACCTACTTTTTTCATAGATTGAAATTTAGGAAAGTGGTTATATCATAATTTGTTTATTAAATATGGAAAATATAAATTGAAACATTATCCTCCAAACAGAAGTAAAATCACTTCATGGAAATGGAACCATCCTTTAAATTGATGGATAATGTTATAGGGAGTTTAGATGGAATATAATAGTCCATAATAAATTTTTATATAACTTCCTAGGTGATTTCATAATGTATTTTTTATTCTATATAAAATTTATAACAATATCTTGTGGTTTAAAACTAGTTTATAACATTACGATAATATATATATTCAAAATAACAATAACCATGATGAAGTATCCAAATTTTTCAAAATAATTATGTCATAATTTGTATGAAAAATATAACATAACAAGTGGCGTAATTGATAACCAAACTATATAGATCATGGAAATGATTACTGAATAATGTAAAATATATATTTACAACAATTTTTAAAAAATATTTATTGAGATTGAATAATTTTTAGGATTTCTTTTTTTCCCCATCTCACGACTGGGAAATTCATAATAACATTATGTGATAGAGTCCTGGTATATAACATTTTTAATTTTTCAACCAACATCTCAAATTAGGTTAAAAATAGTTACACCTACCATGAGTATTTAAGTAAACAATATCAGTTTAGGATAATAGATTTTGGGATTTGACCTATTAAAAAACATCATGGGGAAAAAAATAGAGATCCCATACCCCAGAGTTACTAAATAAAATTTGTTATTGTATCTTAATCACAATATAGATAATGATTTTAACATCGATAAATTTAGATGAGGGAATAGTGTAAGGGAGAAATAAAAATATGACTATGTATATGTCTCTGTCTTTACACATGAAATAATCTTTAGTTTTATTCTTGAATTTACATTCTCTTAAAATGTGGATCTTTTTGGTATTAGATATTTAGAGAATAAGGCCATAACACATACATAAAAAACCATAATATACAAAGTGAACAATTCTGATCAATTTTTATTTTTCATATTTTCTTAATCTTTTAAATTAAATCATGATCTCTTTTGTGAAATCTCTTAACAACTTTCAACGTGATTTCTTCCAATTCCTTACCAATATTTATTAATGTTAAACACATTAACAATCATGGGATGAGAACAAAAATATTAGTTAGGGATAAAAAAATAAGAAATCATTATTCCATTAATAAACATTTAATCCCATGAAAACCATATCATAATGTAATAATTTTAACCCATTAGTAGTAAATACATAGTTTTTTCAAATAAGCTCATTGTATACCCTTTTTCTAATCAGAAGATTACCATGAAGCTCATACAAAGAATTTAAATAAGATAAATGTATATTGGTACATTATTAATCATTTCACCCTTATAAATAGAATATCCAAGTGGTCTACTTCCATACATGTCACATGATCCAATGTAATATCCATATAAACAACTTTCATACCCAACTGATTAGAGGGATATAATAGACCCACCTATAATTTGTTTATCACTAGACCACCCATCATTATTTTATCACCTAACCACCAGTCATGTGGCCAAGTATAATTTTATAATTATTAAACATAAAATAATTCAATTTTCAAAATGTCACTAATAATATTTCATTTTACCTCAAAAGAAATCATTTCAAGCTATTAAAATAAAAAATCCATTTTCAAAATCCATTTTTAATAACAAAATACCAAACAAATGGAAAAGATGGATTTTTATTTAAGAAAATATGTAATCATTACAATGAATCTAGAAATCATGTAATAGTCTTGGTGGTGGAAAATTCAATTTCACCATCTATGGTAATAATATAACATTTATTTGGTCATTTAACAAAACATTCCATATAAAAAATGTAAAGAGAATACTTTTTAAAACCATTAATTATAATTAAAAATAGACATAAAGTGTACTTTAAAATATTTTTATATCCATATAAATAAATATGAAAAAAATATAATGAATAATTACATGGTGAAAAATATATTTAAAATAAGTCATTAAACGTTAAAAGTGGCTCATACCACATTGAACATCAATATCATAAGACCCGTGAAAGAATAAAATTTATCCAAAAAATAAATAAAATTTTAATAAGTAAATTTATGATAGCTTTATTCAAATGGTTTTTAGATGATATTCATAAAATAAGTTGTGTGTATAGCTCAAAAGTATTCCTCAATGAATGGAGATTTAGAAAAAAATTCCATTACAATTGTGTTAACATACGAATTTGAATCCACAAAACAAATATTAATAAAATGAAACATTTATATACAACGAATTAAAAGAATTAATGATATATTATATAAAAATGGGGCATTATATATAACTCTAAAAAGAATTGTGTGGTGAATGTGGCATTTTTCTCATAAATGTAAAAAAAGACGAGAATCTATTACCTTGAGTCTAACATGTAATGTGTAACTTTATCTTTCAATATAATAATATTATGTTATTTATTTATTTTATTTATAACCATTTTAAATTTCATCATTTCTTTTATTTAACTTATTACATAATTTTATATCACAATTTAAATAATTAAATCTATATTTTGTGTTTTGACCATATTCGGTTTACATGTCAAAACAATTAAGGTTCGTTAACAATAGTCAATGATTTAATTATATAAACATATCCAAAATAAATAAACATGAAATAATTATCATATTTATATGTAATATTATACTTTTAAAACTAATAATTAAGTATTGATATGAAAAATTAACCAATATTGAATTCATGGAGATGGTATGTATTGCGTAGAAATGAGTAACACTCCCATTTCTGAATGATCATTATAAAAAAATATGTAATATTTGTACTTATTGATTTATAAATATATTATAAATTTCATTTTATTGATGTATATATATTTATAAATAGAATTATATTTATGTAAAATAATCACATCGCTTCACAGAGGGGTTAGTCCATACGTCAATGAACCACATTTTAACTTTTTTCAGAGTGTGAATAGGTGTTAAAGAAAATAATCTATTATATTTACGGAAAGAAAATTATATCATTAATATAATATATATTTCTTGAATGTCACTTGTGATTAATTAAACCCATCTTTTATACATTCCATGATAATTTTGAACGTATCACATCACTTTGATGAGGTTGTTGTCCAAATGTCCCCAAACAATGTAATCGTATTCACAAAAATTGTAAATAATGATGGTATGTGTGTATAAAACCTCAATAAGTTTTATTAAAACATTCATATCATATATATATATATATATATATATATCCAATTATAACATTGTTTCATCATAGTTTTAAACCATGATATGTTGTAAAGGAAAATTGAACGACATAATTTCAGGAAGTTGTAGTTTACTGTACACGGAAAGTGATTTCATTACACATTAGATTGAACCGTGTGAATTTCTATGTAAAAAATCATATAAAAACATATTTTTATATTTTTGGAGATACATTATTAAATAATATTTTAATTATAATAAATTAATGTGTATAGAAATAAATAAAATAAAAATTCCTATTGAAGAACAATACCTATTTTTATAGAAACCATTTTTTTGTCTACACCAAAGGCATTCCATGGTTGGATTTTTTACCTATATGAATAATATAGAGTGAGAGGATAGATTTTGGGAAGATTTTTGTTAAATTTTTTAATGGTTTAAAGTGATTGATTGTTTTGGAGAAGTGCAGTAGGGTAAGTGCCTTTTTATAGTAGAGGGGATGTGGGGTTCTTGTCAATATAAAAAGGTGAACTATATTCATAGGTCAACCATGAATAATTCCAGTCAAATAATTATTAAAATTATAGAAAAGAGGGTATATAGTCACATAAATTACATAAAATGGGTTTCAGACATGTTTCAAGGCCATATGTACTTGAAATATTAATTTTTAACAAATATGGAAACAGATTTTCACCTTAGTTGATGTAATTAATTTTAATTTATTTAAATAAAATTTTCAGTAAAAAACTACATTGATATTATTAGATATTTTATATTGTTCTTATTATCAATATTAAATCAATTATTTCAAATAACAACTATATAACTGGAAAAAAATAATTTAAAATTAATTCCACATATGGGACAACAAAGCAGTTTTTTATTATGAATATGTGGAAAACTGTTCTATGTTTTTATATTTATTTTCAATATAAAATTGATCCCAATAACTTAAATTGTGTCAGTATATGTATAATTGAACTTATTAAGCTTTAAAACCAATTAAAAACATAATTTAACTATATAAAAAAATTATTCAAATATGTGGGTTTCAATTAAATATCACTGTTTTTATTGTTCATTAAAATATGAAACTTCTCATAAAAATACCAAAGAATCCACCCAAGGAAAATTTCTGTATTTTGATTCCAAAAATGAAGCATATTTGTTCATATAAAAATTTCAAAAGTGTAATACTTTAATTTTAGAGAAATTATACCATTAAGTGTTTTTGAAAAAAAACATATTAAATAATAATAATTATGGTATATTTTTTTGGTATAACTCGGCCTTGAGTGCAATACATGATTAAAAAAACACACTATTGTGTGTCATGTAATCTATTTTATATACATTAATTTATTAAAAATTAATATCTAATTCATAAATATTACTAAATATTAAAAATTCTTATTCTATCATTTCCTGGGATGTTATATTCTTCCCCATTTTTGAAATTACATTCTCATACTTTTATCCATATATCAAATTAGTGGGGATGTATTTTTCTAATAGAATTTTCAGATTCCCGTGTTTCCTCTTAAACCATATGGTTTTATCATAAAACATTAAACTAGTGAATTACCTTTTTCAGCAATACATGGTCTCTGTGGCCAAGAACATGAACATGTTGTTCATAATTAGAAATATTACCTTTCAGGTTAGCTACTTTGGGGATCAAAACATGATATGAATCTAGTAAATACTTCATTAACATTCAATCATGAAATATTTTTTTACTTGGAAAAATCATAGATGTATATCCACTTGATTAGGAACTAATCCCACATTATCTAGTATTACATATGGTCCAATGAAGGATTAATTCAAAATCACTTTCTTACAAAAATACATCACACATATCCATGGAGAAACTTTGAGAAATACATAATCACCACCCTCAAAAGAAATATCAGTCATCTAGTTATCTAAATAAATTTTATATATTCTCTGATTGGTACTCATGTGTCATTGAATAAGATCATATTTATATATTTTCCCTTTTACCAATTCTACTCTGACCTGCTTCCTTTATTCTACATCATCCCAAAATGTTGGTCTTCAACACTGTCTTCTATATGAAACCCCAAATGGTTCTATATGAAAAATATAATGAAAAATATTACAATAATAAATCTAAACAAAAGATATATTTTTTTCCCAACATCCTTGGAAATCCATTGAGTAACAACAAAGCATGTATTCCATGGTATGAATCGTATGCTCAGACATTCCAATGGATTGTGGAGGGAATGTTGTACTGAAATATAATTCAATACTAAATGACATATAAAGTAATTTATAAAAAGTATATGTGATCCTAGGATCATGGTTTTATACAATGGAGGGAGGCACTCCTTGAAACCTGAGAAGCACTTTATATACTATTGAGAAAGATGATCTAAAGAAATTTTATCTCAAAAGGGAAGGAAATGTTTTTATTTATTTAATCAATCTAGAATAACCCAAATCACATTATTAACATGATATGTACTTGCAAATCCAACCACAATATCCACTAATATGATCTCCAATTTACACTATGAAATACGAAAAGGTTGGATCATCCTCTTTGAAAAAATTCATTTTTCTTTACCATTTTGTGAAGTAAAATATAAAATTTTATTTTCAAAAATATATTTTCATTACATCAAACTATTAATACTCCCAAACATCTATGTACATTTTACTGATGTCTGGATGAATAGAAAACAAAGAACAATGAGGTTTAGTCAATAATTATTTCATCAACATTGAATCACAAGGAACACATGATCTACTTCAAAATTGTAAATCTTATTACTCATAAATATTTAATTCAGGTAACATACCATTCTTGATGGATTCTACATTTTCATAAAATTATTGATTCACATTATGATCTATATTAATTCTCTCTGATAATTTTTACTCCACTGAAATATGAGACTAACAAAAGGATTTACCTACATCCAAGACATCTTGTCCATAAGTTATGAAATTATTAACCAAAAGGTCTCATTACAAACATAAGATGGTTAATGTTGCCTTACATTTTTAGATCTAAGTATCAGGAACCAAATTTTCTATTACTGGATGATAATGAATCATGAAATTATAATATTTTATATGTTCTATCCGTATTTTTTGTCTCATTTTAATCTCTTTTTGAGTGAATATATACTTCAAATTTTTTTATCGTATATATTTTACACTTCATTGAATAAAAATTATACATCCATATTTTTAATGAAAAAATTAGAATTTAATTCCAAATCATGTGTAGGCTAATTTATCTCTTAATTTTTATACTAATGTGAAGAATTAGAAATTACGATTTCATTCTACATTATGGAACAACCAAATCCTTTTAAAAATGCATTAATATTGATGAAAATTGCATATTTTTTGAAGGCAGGACCAAAACTGGAGCATTGACCAATCTTTTTTTCCTTTCCGAAAAACAAACATCACATTCTTTTATCCAGATTAAACTAACTCCCATTTATGAGATTGGTAGGTCTTTCCCACTCTGAAAAAACCTTTATTTTTATACGGTCAATATTTATGCCATATTTAGAAACAATATGTCCATGTATTAGAATTTATTACTACCAAAAATAAAACATACTGAACATTCCATATATTTTCATTTCATTTATGGTTGGAAAAAATTACTTAAGTTCATTTCAGGTTACTAATGGATATTATAATATAATAAAATATTATATATAAGCACACCTAAGAAATAATCCAAGAACTAATGGTATAAAACATTCATATGATTTTTAAATATAACAGGGGAATTATATAACCTAAACGGTATAACTACAAACTCATAATTCCAATATCTCTTCTAAAATGTTATCTTTGGAATATCATCAAACTTCACCTTCAGCTAATGGCACCTAAACCTTATATTAGTCTTCAATAGACAATGAGATCCCTAGAACTGATCAAACAAATCATTGATATGAGGAAAATGAAACTTTTTCTTGACAGTGATATTATTCAAGGATCTATAATCAAGTAAAATTCTCATAGAACCACCTTTATTTTTCACAGCACAAATAGGATCACCCCTTGGTGATGTTCGCGGTCAAATGAAACCTCTATCAAGAAAATATTGCAAATGGGTTTTCAATTCCAAAAATTCTACTTGATCCATTAGATAATGGATTTTATAAATAGTCATAGAATCAAACACTAACTAAATAGTAAATTTAAATTCCAGTTTAGTAACAACACTAAGAAAATCATTATGAGAAACATCCACAAATTTTATTAATACTAGTATGTCACTAACTAGAACAATTTCATTCATTTAAACCACATAATCTAGATAAAATTCACAAACATATTTGATAAATTTCAAAGAATCCTTATATGTTATAAAATGTATAAAATCATTGAATAAAACATTCATGGCCTTAAAACATGTTTTTGTATCATAAACTAAAAACCAATCCATATGTAAAATGATATTAAACACTACTATGGGAAGTTCAATAAGATTTTTAGAGCATACCATCACACTAAATAGAATATATGTTATCATATAAACATTGGATTCTCTAATAATCATAGATGAAGTTTTTACCGAATATTCTATATTAATTTCGTGATGTGATATTCCTGATTTTCTAGAAAATTTATCAGAAATAAAAGAATTAAAAGATCCAAAATTAAACTGTGTATTGGAATAATTTGACTAAATGAATAAATTACTTATCGCCACTTAATTTGACGGCCTAACATCAACCAAAATATTAGGAAGAAATTTTTTCATACCCATATTCCTTTTGTCTTGATGATCTAAACCTTGTATAATCAACATTGGACAATTATAATTCCCTAACTGATTGCAAATAAAGAATTGTACCATTCGCTATTCATTTCTTTCCTTCACTTCTTTCACGTCGTAATGACCCATATTACCAAACATACCTAGTTGAAACCACATCCTGGATTTTGAAATACATTCTCAATGATTATTTTTATGACACTTATCACAATATTAGAATTTTTTTCTTACCTATACACTTTATTGACGAATGATTTCCCATTTTCATCTAACAATACCTCTTATTTTGATTTTGGTAATCAGATATGTGATAATTTGAAAAATCTATATATATCGTCTCATCAAATTTAAAAAATATTCTCAAAGCTATTGAAATCATGATATTCCAATAAACTTCTATATATATTTTTTAATCCCGGGTAAAACCAATAAATCTTACCATCAATATATAAGATAAAATTTGGGATTCACCTCACCAGTATAATGATGATTTCTTTATATGAAGTTGTATCATCTTCTTCTTTTGGTCTCATTTCCATGAATTATTTTTCCATCCTAATTCAAAGAGACATTGAAAAATATTAATTAAGGAAAATATCCTTAAATTCATTATATTTAAATTAATAAATCTCATCACATTCTTAGATATTCTTAACCATTTACTAGGACTGGTCAAATTCATTTTCAAAATGATAAATTTCAACAGTTAAATTTTAGTGATATAGGAAAGACATGACAAAAAATAGCATTTCTAGGTATTTAATACATCCTTCAGCTAGCAAATGGTTATATGATCTTTTGATTTATCGGGTATGTTGTCCCATAAAATTCTCCCCTCTCTACATATTCTTCTATCGTATATATGGTTTCCCTCTTGGATGGAAAACACCCCTATTTATATCCCATATCAATGGATCCATCCCTAATAAATCTAATCAGTTCCAATTCTGACCATCATAGGATGATGTTTCAGAAGTATATTTTTCAAATTGTGCACCCCACTACTGGTTTCCAGTTTCCTCCATAGAAAACCATTTTCAATAAAACATTAGATGAAGAGACATTATAATATTAAAATTACATATCATTTCACATTAACCATAATGTAAAATATTACAATGGAATGATATTAATATTGACCTCAACTCAAGTGTTATCTAAACATCTAATTTGATATTGACTATAATGTCTGTACCCTAAGTATTACATAATAATGTGTTTTATTTATGAATATACTTTCTCTCACATTGAGGATATCTTTTGCATTATAGTTTTAGAGAATTAATCTATAACTCATAAATATAAAAACATAAAACTCAAAGCCGACACTCCCAAAGAGTATCTATTTTTAATATAATATAAAATATATAAAAAAATCATTACATCTTCTATGAAAACTCTTCATAAATTTCAACATGACTTCTTCCAATCCTTTAATCATCCTTTTGTCCTATAAAAAATAATAAAAGGAATGGGATTTGAAAAAAGACTTTATTAAGGGATATGAAATTAATTAAACCATTAGTCCATTAATAAAAAAATAAAACAAATGAAAACATTAACATAGGGTACTAATTTTCAACCTTAATATGTAGAAAACAATTTCTTTAATAAATAAGCTCATTAGATACATTTTTGTAATCACGATATTTCAATAAAACCCACATAAAACATATAAATAACATAAAGGCATCTGGGGACATTATTATAATTTTCACCGTTATAAATTGAATAACCATGTGGTAGACTTCCACACATGTATCTCATACAAATGGAATATCCATATGGCCAAAATCCATACCCAATACATTGACGATATATCAGAGACCCACCCATAGTTGGTTTATCATGGAACCACCTATCATTGGTTTATCACGTAACCACTCATGAAATGTCCAAGAACCATAATATAAGAATAACACATAAAAATTAAAATTTTCAAAATGTCACTAATAATATTTAATTTTCACTTATATGAAAAAAATTTAATTATTGAATCATTCAATCCTTTTATAAAAACAATTTTTAGTAACAAAATACTCAAAAATAGAAAAGAATAATTCACATTCATGAAAATATGAAATTATTCAAATGAATATTTAAATAAAATAATATTATTTGTGGTGGAATTTGTTTTACCATGTATGTTAATAACAAAACATTCTTTTTTTATTTTAACAATCCATTCCACACAAAACAAATAAAAATATTACTTTGTAAATACATTGAATGAATTTAAAAATTTTAATAAAACATACTGTATAATAATTTAATATCCATATAAATTAATATTTAAAAAAAATTAAAAATCATTGACATGGATTAAAATATTTTTAATATAAATCATTAAACATTCAAAGTGGCATATAACACTTTGAACATTGAAATAATAATTCCAATAAAAGAATAAAATTTAAACAATAAAATTAAATAATAACCTTAGAATATGTAAATTCATTCTATTATATTTCCAAGGGAATGTAAATATTACTTATAAAATATGTTTGTTGTATGACTTCAAAATATGCCTCAATGAAAAGAGATTGAGACGGAATCCCTTACAACATTGGTAAGATGTGGATTGGAAACCCCAAAAGTAATAATCATGAAATAAATCATTTAAAAAAATAAGATGAAATAGTTAATGATATAATATATCAAAATTTGGTAGTATATATATCACAAAAAATAAGTAAAAGGTGAAAATGACATTTATCACAGAGATGTAAAAAGTGAGATTAAAATCCCTTACCATGAGTATAAGTGGTCACGTGTGGCTTTATATTCCTGAATAATAAAAATATGTTATTTTTTACATGATTCAGAACATTTTTCTAGCATTCAGTTACTTTTATTTCACTTATTACATTTAAGTATACATCTACCTATACAATTAAGCATATGTGAGTTGTTTTTTTCCATATTCTGTGTATGTGTCAAAATGTTTAAGGTTGGTTGAATATGGTAAAAGTGGTCATTATAGAAACATATACTGAATAATAATCAGGAAATAATTATGATATATATAAATAAATTATACTTTTAAAACCAATCATGAATTATTGATATAAAAAATAAACATACATTACCATCATAGTGACTGTAGGTTATATGTACGGATGAGTAACATTCCAATTTCTCAATAACCATTACGAAAATAAGGCAATTAAAATATATCTTTTTATAATGATAATTATATCTTAAATTATATATTATTAAATTATATATATTTGTACATATTATTCTGGTGATGTAAAATGAATTATATCACTTTGAGGTGGTAGTAGCCCACACATCCACGAATTCCATTATACCTTTTTCATTGTATGAAAATGTGTTATAAAATAACTTATTATATTTCCAGAAAATTAAATAAATAATTAATCTCATATATATTTCATGTTTGTGAAATATTTGTAGTTAATACAATCTTTAATATATTCCTTGTAATGTGAGAATGTATCACATCGTCATGAGAAGGTGGTAGTCCACACATAAAAAATGATTTTATCATATTCCCAAAATAAGAATGCATGATCATATGTTTATGTAATAGTTAAAAAGTATGAAGACATCATAAATTTTATATTTATATATATGTATATATATCATATAAAAGTAGTGTTTCCAACATTAAACCTAAACATGAGAGGTTGTACTGGAAAAACAAACAACATCATTTTGTGGGGTGGTAGATCACCGTACACGAATGATGATTTAATTAACCATTTTATGGAAGTGTGTGTTAGGAATAGAAAATACCCAAAAATAAAAAACTTATCAGTATATATATGATAATTATTTTATTATATAAAAATTTTAGAACAATAAATTAAAATGGGGAGAATGAAATAAAACAGAAATTCATGTTGAAGAACGTTACTTCTTTTTCAGGTAACTCGATTTTCTATGAACCAAAGGGTTTTCATGGTTGGATTTCAACTAAATGTGAGGACTTTAGGGTAAAAGGAGGGATTTTGGGAGATTAATTGTTTAGTTTTTGGATGATTCAAATGGTTTTATCAGTGTAATAAAGTGGGGGAGTATGAGAACGATTTTATAGTGGAGTAGGAGTGACATTCTAGTAAATATAAAATGGTAAAAACCACTAGCTAGTCTCCCTTGTAGCATGTGACTCTAATAATGATCTGAATTCAATAAAATAAGGTATATGGTCACAAAATTAAATTAAATTTGTTTGAAACAATTTTCTAGGTATTTTTTACTTTTATGATTAATTTTAACCACTAAGAAAACACCTTTTTACCTCATTTATTGTAATTAATTTTAATTACATTCATTAATAATTATGTTATAAAACAATATTCCCTTTATTAGAAATGATAAATAATTTTTATTAAAAAATAAGAATCCATTTTACCAAATTCCCATTACATAAATGTCATAAAATAATTTTAATGTAATCTTGTTGATGAGACGACAAATCTTGTTTTTAATGTGTATATTGAAAATATTGCAACATTTTTTATACCCAATTTCAATGTGAAAATGAAGAAAATGACATAAATTGTATTAATAGATGTAAAAATAAATTAATTACACATTATAACAAATAAATAATATAATATAATCATATAAAAATTATATGAAAAAAGGTTTCAATTCAAAATTATTTTTTTCACTATTCATCAAAACACGAAACTTTATAGAAAAATACCCAAAATTTACCCAGAGTAAATTTTAAATTAAACATAATATAATGATGTATATTTTTAATATAAATATTAAATAATTGTAAAAATAAAATTTTAAATATATTCTATAATTAAATTGCGGTAAAAGAGTAATATTAAACAATATTATTAATAGAATATTTTTGCTCGGTATAACGCAGTCTTACAAGAAATGAATTATGTCATGACCCATCCCTCGTGGCCTATTCCATGACTACCCCAAGCCTACCTTCCATAGGCAAGGGCTGGAAACTAGCATCGAAGGCGTATTCCAAAAAACTGGTAAGACATTGCCTTTATAACCTGGAAACACACGCTACCAACCACACAATAAGATATGAAATAACGTAAACTGAAAAGTAAAATGAGTGAGTACAGTAAGTAAAAGGGGCCAGAATACAAGACCAACTGGAATGTACATTAAACTGAAAGTGCAGGTAAACTGGAACAACTCTTGGGAACACCCATTAAGGATCCTACCTGAAGGGTAGGTACTACTCTCAATCAGTCGTCTCTATAGTACGCCTCGTCTTAGGTCCACCTCTAAGATACCTCCAATCCTGGTGATCTCATTCTCAGTCAGTGTTTTCCATCATCTTAACCAATCACACCGAAATGCGGGCATAGCCCGTGCAGGTGTGAGTATAACAATAATCAGTAGAGACCCCGAGACCCTCAAGGTCTCACAAATTCCACAAAGGATAAACCAAAAAACATGGAAACAACTAACAAACCAACATAGGTATATTCCAATTCATATACCTTATTAATCCGTTAAATCCATCTCAATCATCAGGAAACATAGTGTCCAACTCAAAATCCAAATGCTCAACTGTTACACAATGGAAGGAGTACCACAGTGGTAAGTACCACTCAAGTACACCACATAGAAGAATACCACCAAGTTATTACAACAAAGGAAAGTGCCACAAAGGTACAAAATCAGCTCACAGAAATTATATTTTAGGTACAGTAGTCAATATGGTTAGATGTTACTACTAAATTATCTTACTTTGTTAAGAGGCTCTGATGATGACCCACACTGGATCGCTCAGTGCTGACCCATAGAGGATCGCTCAGTGTTGACCCACACAAGATCGTTAGATGCTAAACCACACAAGATCACTCAGTTCTGACCCACACATGATCTCTAGGTGCTCACCCAACGAGGGTCACTGGGTACTGACCCACACAGGATCATTATTCATTCTTCACGTCACATCCATCTACCGGGTTCCCGCACTAAGCTTGCTTATCTCCGGGAGAGTCTACTCCTCAAGCCACTGGGTGACACTCCAACTGCCACGAATTCACATGAAAATGTATCCAAAATTACCACCACGTCTTAGGGGTTTCAATGCAATATACGTGGTGTCAATTAAACACTCGGTCTGTATGTTATTATCCTTTTAGTCCTGAGGGACTAGTTGGATTCGTGCTCGATCCAGCTCGATGGTTCCCAAACATTATCAAAGTATCTAGTGGGGTATACCAAAGGGACCACCTCTCTCTATGATTTCTGTTTCCTTAGAAGGTTCGTTAAATGGACATATGGTGCTAATGTTATGGCTAAAAGATAGTAAATTGGTTGAAGTGGGTCCATGTCATGTCCGACCCAGGCCGTGCTGAGCAGCCCCGCCCGTGCTGGGCTGTCTGGCCTGCGCTGGGCGGGTCGGTCTGTGTGTTCTAATGTTGCCACGGGGTGGAATGACGCAGATCAGGGTGGCATGGAGGCTATAAGGGTCGCAGAGTGTCTCAAGGGGGCCACGATGGTCACTTGTGGCTGTAGAGGGTCATAGAGGGCGACGTTGGGGCTGTGGAGGTCACAGAGGGTCGCGAGGCCTTGATTGGCCACGGGGCGGTGGGGTGATGCAGGGAGGCTGCGGGGAAATGCGGGGGCTGCTGGTGGACAGTCCGTGGGAGATGAGGTCGCGGTCTGTGAGGTCGTGGGTTGGTGATCTTCCACAGCGGGCCGTGTGGCGCAGTCGCACGCAGTACCTTCGCCAATGGTCGGCTTGACAGGCTTCCCTCCTTTTTTCACCTTCATCATAGCTAGCAGTGGTGTCGGCCGCCATTCTCGTACCCCAACGATTTTGGTTGTCATCCTCCTCCATCATGAAGAGCACAATAATTTATCATGAGAAATTGACGAGAGGTCGGGCCATGTTTCTTTACCATGCACCCTCCACGTTAGAGAGGTAGCAAGTGGCTCAAGGGAGATGATTCAATGTGTGAAAAAAATTAACATTGATCAAATTAAAACACACCCCTCCCTTAATTTCTTATTGACTTCAAAGGGTATGTAATTATTGGAATTATTAGCATTGGGGTTTCCTCAATCATCGGTTCATTATCATCAAAGAGGTTCTACGTTGGTTGCCTCCTCAAGGTGCTTCCGAACTGGCTTAGGGTCGGTTTCATCGTTCTACAATATATGATGGTCGTTCATTGTTGGGAGGTGATTTTCTTCACTGGAGATGAATTTCACTAAGCTCTCCCAAACTCTTTGTCAACCCTCTTCCCAATAAAATAATATCCAATATAATTGAATATGTTGTCTATTTAGTTTGTTGGCATAATTATAAATTGTCTTAATTAATTAATTGAGTAGGTATAATTTTTCAAAGGGGGTGGAACCTTTAAAGTGGGTGGATACCAAAGGTTGTCTTCCAATAAAGTGGTATTCAAGAGGTTTCTCACACTATGTGGGTTCAGTTGGTCCTCACCATTAGGATTACAAAATTGGGGGTTTTAATCTCGGGTGGTCCGCACGACTGTAGCCCAAGTGGGCGGTTTTTTTCATGTGGACCCCACCTATGAAACATCCAAATGGGAGGATTATATAAAAATAAAATAAAACATTATTTTATTTTATTTCTATTCCCACAGAAAACCCAAATACTTAATTTCACCCTCAACCAACTTTCGTCGAGGTGAAAGTCTCCATAAGAGAATGCTGGCGCTGCGAGTTTAACGGTATCCTCAGATTTAAATTCTGAGCACCGGTTCAAAATTTATAAAAACACGCTCGCACGTTTACTGAACATACCAGAATAAAATTTCAGAAACTCACTCCGGGCACTCTGGGCCTCAAAATCATGAGCCGTTAATGTTCATAGACTCATAAAATTCGAATTTAATTAAAAATATATACATGGAATTTCTAGGTATTTACATTCTCCACACCTAATGGATCTATGTCCATATAATCCACAACTCAAAACTAGGAAAACCAGTGGGGGTACTAAGCACGAATCTGAGCCTCTCACTCCCATGTTCTGTAATGGAGGTTACTGTGCTGCCAAACGAATACACACCAGCGGTACCGGCCGTCCACAAAGGACCTTGTTCTGTTCACCCTCAATCTCTACTAGAACCTCCGTAAAATTCTCCCCATCATCGACGTCCAGCTCTCCATGGTCGATGATGAGATAAGGGTCATGCACGTATCTCCTCATCCAGTATACGTGGAAGACGTTGTGCACTCGGTGAAACAGAAGTTAAAGATCATACTGGTAAGCCACCTCACAAACTCTAATGATGACCTGAAAGGGTCTGATGAACCTCAAAGATAACTTGCCGCCTCTTCCAAATCTTCACAAACCTCGTCGAGGTGAGACTCGTAGAAAGACATGGTCACTGTCCATGAACTCTAGAGGTTTCTGTCTTTTGTCAGCATATGACTTCTTCCTACTCGGTGCAGTCTTCATCTTCTCCTGGATGATCAACACCTTCCCTTTGGTAGCCCGAACAATATTTAGTCCCACGAGTGCTGACTCCCCGGGGTTAGTCCAGCACAATGGTGATCTGCAAGGTCACCTGTACAACTCCCTAAAAGGTGCCATCCCAATGATGTAGTGATATCTGTTGTTGTATCCAAACTCCACCAAAGGAAATTGATCCTCCTAAATGCGACCGAAGTCTAGGACACAAGAACATAGTATGTCCTCAAGGATCCGAATGGTCCACCCAGTCAGACCATCTGTCTCTGGATGGAATGTAGAGCTCAAATAATGTTATATCCCAAAATCATCCTACATCCCCTTCCATAGTCGTGAATTAAAACGTGAATCACAATCGGAGACAATCGTTTAGGGTAATACATGTAGCTGGACAATCACTTGCACATAGTGACGTCCCATGCTCTCTACTAAACACCGCACTCTGATCGGTAGGAAGTGGGCCGACTTTGTGAGTCGGTTGACAATCTCCCAAATTGAGTCATGACTTCTCGATGTACATGAAATTCCTTTAACAATTCTCATGGATATCCCATCCCACTACCACTCTGGGGCCTCTAAAGGGTGAACCAAGCCTGGTGGTACATGAAGCTCCACCTTCATGTGCTGAAAAGTGAGGCACTGTGAGAAAAACACTGCAACTGCCTTCTTCATTCTGGGACTCCAGTGCTGTCATCAGAGATCCTAGTACATCTTTGCCACTCTTGGATGTACCGCTAGATGGGATGTGTGGAACTCTCTCAAAACGCCCCCCTTAAGTGACACTGGTACCATGGTACATCCTCTGAAGAGAATGACGTGCTCCCCACCTTCAGAAAATCCATTAGGTGCTTATCCTATGGATATCTGAGTACGTTGTGTCTCGCAGTCAGTTTCCCCACGTTGCCCCTCCTTGACTCACTAAAAAAGTGGGGAAGTGACTGCAAGAGACTGATGAAAAGATGCTCCATCCTGATCCACAAAGGATATCTTCAAGGCGGACAGCAGCCCCGTCGCCTCACCTACCAGATGTATACTTAACCTCTTACTAAGTGCATCTGCTACAACGTTCCCATTCTAAGGAGTATATACTATATCGAATACATAGTCTTGGAGAAACTCATACCAACATTGTTGTATCAGGTTTAGGTCCTTATGAGAGAAGATATATTTGAGACTCCTGTGATCATAGTACAATGTAAAACGCTCTCCTGCTAAGAAATCTTGCCATATCTTCAAGGAAAAGACTATAGTTGAACACTCTAGGTCATGGGTATAATAGTTCTTCTTTTGTTTTCTCAGTTACAGAAAACCATAAGAGATAACTTCTCACTCATGCATCAGGACAAATTCGAGTCCGCTCCCTGATGTGTCGCAGTATAATAAATACCCTATGCCCTCCTCCGGTAGCCTCAAGATGGGGGTACTGGTTTATCTCTAAATCATCTCCTGAAAACTCTGCTAGCATCTCTCTAACAAAATGAAAGGTTTCCACTTCTTCATCAATGATGATAAAGGTGCATCAATTCTGGATACATTTTCCACAAATCTCTGGTAGTATCCAGCCAAACCCATGAAACTCTGTATCTCCATCACACTCTTGGTTGGATCCCAAGCATGTACCACCTCAATCCTTACTGGATCCACTGCAACTCCATCCTACAATATGATGTGTCCCAGAAAGTGAACCTCTTGGATCCATAACTGGAACTTAGAGAGCTTACCATAAAGATGGTGCTCTTAGAGTGGGTCTAGTACTACCTGTAAATGATATGCCTTCTCCTTCTTATTAGTCAATTACTTAAGAATTTCATCAATAAAGACCACCACAAAGTGATCAAGGTATGGCTGAAAGATCCAGTTCATGATTTCCATGAACACTGTTGGAGAGTTAGTTACACCGATTGGCATAACCTAGAACTCATAGTGGTCGTACCGAAATCTGAATGTCGTCTTCTTCACATCCTTGTCCCACACTGTGAGCTGGTGATAGCCTGATTAGAGGTCTATCTTCAAGAACCACTATGATCCCTTCAGCTGATCAAAGAGGTCGTCACTCCTCGGAAGTGGGTACTTGTTCTTCACAGTCACCTGGTTCATGCGCTGATAGTCAATACAAAGCCTTAATATCCCATCCTCCTTCTTGGAAAACAAAGTTGGGGCTACCCAAGGAGAAAAACTGGGCCATATGAATCCCTTCCCCAGTAAGTTCTCTAGTAGTACCCACAGCTCAGGAAGCTCCGCGGGAGCCATCCGATATGCTGGTGTGGATATCGGTGTCGTCCAGGTGTACGAGTCAATGTAAAAGTCCACTTCTCTGTGAGGAGGTTGACCCAAAACATCATCAGGGAAGACATACATGTACTAGTTCACCACTACAGGATAACTTGAACTCTCCACATCTACTGCACCGAGGGTAAGGATAGCCAACTGATGAGTGATCGGCTGAACTCTCTTCCAGGTAAGTCCATCCTATGATGAAAAGGCTCCCTTCTAGCCGGTGAAGGTAAAATTGGTCCCATCCGTGCATACAAACCACACATTGCGCATAATATAGTAAATATGAGCATAGAATATAGATAACCAGTTCATACCCAAGATGACGTCGAAAGGCCCCGACGCCGCTACTAGGAGATCCCAGCCAAAGATCTCGCCACCTAGAGTAAGCTCGCACTGCCAGCACCAGTGAGTAATCATCAAATCTGCTCCGGTAGGAGTCTCTAGCCTTAAGGATAGAACCAAAAACACTGTCAGTATCTCGGAGTTCTGAACAATGGCAGTGACAATAAAAGAATGACTGGAACATGTGTCTATAAGTACTGCAGCTATGGTAGAGTAGACATAGATCGTACCTCGTATCATCTCTGGAGCGCCGTGATCATAGGCCATAGCTACCTAGAGCTGAGATCTCCTCTTTCCTCCTACTCCCTATGGTTAGGGAGGACCACATGGTGGTGGTGGTGGTAACATCTCGAATCATCACCCACTGCCAGCTGTATGATAATCTCTTCTGCCACGTTTGCCTGCTCCCTGCGGACCTCCTCAGTAAAATTTCTGTCTCTGCCTAGGCGGTCCTTTGACTGTATGCTGATCATTCGTATGACATGTTGGATATTCATGATCCATGGGAACCATCCCGCCGCATGTGAAAGACTGCCCGCTGCTAGCATGACTGGCTCCACATCGGGTTCCCCGCACAACCGATCCCGAATCATACGGTTGTCCACCTGTAGGTCTCGTCCTCTTGGACCACTATGACATTTATTTTCTACTAGTTACAGAAGACCCTGCTACATGATGTCCGGTGGTGGGTCCCACCCCTGGTTTCTACAAAGGAAGGAAACTCTCCACAATGAGGTATCTCTCTAACATCCCCACATGTGTCGGGATGCTGAGTGAGATCATCGAAGCCCTGATCTCTCACCTGAGCCCCTATTCGATGGTTCGGGCCCTAAAGAAAATTTCTTGCGGCATATATGTGGAGTATCATGAGAGGTTAGTGAACCACAATGATTACTGAGCTACAGTCGTGCTGCCCAGCTGCAGATGAAGCAGCTTCTGTATGCAGACCGAGCGAAGAGTCGCTGGGTCAATCTCTACACAAAATAGGCTCTCGAAGTCATCCCAGAGAAGCGCCACCTCATCGTGATTCTCAAGCATGCAGCTCCACCATCTGCTCCCTACTTCCTATAGAAGGCTATCTATAAGGATCACCATGAGATTACCTGGTGTCCCTACCAGTCAGATGACTCTCACTACAGCCTCATCCTATCATCACCTGCCTGTGGGTCTATCTTTCCCCTGAACCTGAGTGGCATCTGACGCTGGAACTCATGAAATACACTCAAGCAGCGTGCACTGTCTACTACTGGGGCTAGTGGAATCGGTGGACCAATGGGTAATGGTACCACTGGTGCCTCTGATGGTTCCTTTTCTAGAAGAGGGACCTACACTGAGGCCTCATCGCTCGATGGGCTATCAGTCTGTAAAACTCTCAAAACCCTAGCTGGCTATCTTTGTGGAGGCATCCTGAAAAGATAAAGGTGTTCCATGGTCAATAAGTTATACCAAGTGAGATAAAAAAATGATCACAAAGAAAACCCTTGAAAACACACATGCAATAATTGTTTTCGTGCACTGAGTCGGAAATCAGATGTAAGGGTCCTAGTGTATGGATACGTTGGCCGCTACACCAACACTGGATTCCCTAAACTGATAACCACACTCAATAAAATTAACACTATTTCCATTAAAAAGAAATACCAGAGTCCTATGTTCTATGGTATAACCACCCTCTGATACCAATTTGTCACGACTTATCCCCCAGGGCCCGTGATGTCAGTACCCGAAGCCCGCCTTCCATAGGCTAGGGGCTGGCGACTAGCACTGAAGGTGTATTTCCTAAAACTGGGAAGGCATTACCTATATAACCTGTAAGCACATGCAACCATGAATAGAGAAATATACGAAATCGAGTAAACTGAAAAGTAAATGGAGTGAGAACAGTAAGTAAAACTGGTCAGAAAACAAGCCCAATTAAAAAGTACAAGTAAAATGGAACAACTTGTGTGAACACCCGCCAAGGATTATACCTGAAGGGTAGTTATAGCTCTCGATCGGTCGTCTTTGTGGTACACCTCATCTTATGTCCATCACTGAGCTACCTCCAGTCCTAGTACTCTTGTCCTCAATCAGCATTGTCCGTCGTTTTCACCAAACACAATGATGTGCGGGCATAGCCTGTGGAGGGGTGAGTATAATGATACTCATTAGAGACCTAGTGTCCCTCAAGATCTCATAAAATCCACAAAGGATAAACCACACAACAAGAAAACAGATGAAAAACCTAATTTGGTATACGCTTATATATATACCTAAGTTATCATGTAAACCCTTCTCAATAATGAGGAAACACAGAGTCTAACTCAAAATCCCAAAGCTCAACTGTTCAAAAAAGGAAGGAGTTCCACGATGGTAAGTACCACTCAGGTACACCACACAGAAGAATACAACCATGGCATTAACACATAAGAAAGTACCACACAGGTACGAACTCATTTCACACCAGTTATATTTTAGGTACAATAGTAGAGACGGTTAGATATAACTAATGAATCATTTTTCTCTGTAAAGAGGCTCTGCTGCTGACCCACAAAGGATCATTCAGTGCTGACCCGCACAGGATAACTCGGTTATGACCCTCATAGGATCTCTAGATGCTAACCCACATAGGATCACTCGGTGCTTACCCACATAGGTTCCCTAAGTACTTACCAACATAGGATCGCTCGGTAATGACCCAGGAAAGATCGTTATTCATTCTTCACGTCACAACAATCTACTAGGTTCCCACATTATGCATGATTGTCTCAGGGAGGTTTCTATCCTCAAGACACCAGTAGATACTCCAACTACCATTTAGTCTCTCAAAAAATTATCCCAAAGTAATGCCACATCATAGGGGTCTCAACGCAACATACAGTGCATCAATCAGACGCCCGGTCTGTAAGTTGTTATCCTTTTAGTCCCGGGGGCCCGGTTGGATTCGAGCTCGATCCAAACCAACTATTCCCCAAATTTAACCAAATATCCAGTGGGTTATAGATAAGGGACCATCTCACATTATGATTTCCAGTGTCGTAGGCGGTTCGTCAAACGGATGTCTGATGCCAAAGTTATGGCGAAAAATCGTAAAATGGTTGATGTGGGTCCGGGTCCAATCCGAACTAGCCCGACCTAGCCTGGGCTGACCCGGTGTGGGTCGACTTAGCCAGGCCCACCCTGGGAGGCCTGGCCCATGCTGGGTGGTCTGGCAGGTGCTGGACGGCCCAGTCTGGGCGGCGCGGTGTGGCCGCGGTTCGGCACGGGTCAGTGCGGGGTGGCGTGGAGGCCGCGGGGCCCTCAGAGGGCCATGAGGGGGATGCAAAGTTCGCGGATGGTCACGAGGCTGCGGAGGGCCATGGGGTGGCGCAACGAGGCTGCGAGCCCGCGCAGAAGATTGCGAGGCAGCGTGGCAAGGCCGAGGGCGGCGATCTTCCATGGCTAGTCGTGTGGTGCAGTCATGCGCCATACCTTCAATGGTGACCGGCTGGATCGACCTCCCTCCATTTGTCACCTTTGTCACTATCAGTGGGGGTACCGACCACCATTCTAATTCCCCACCTAGGTTTCTTTCCATCCTCCACCATCACGAAGAACACAACAATTTATCCCATGAAATTGCAGAGAGGTCGGGACATGTTTGTTTGGCCCGCACCCTCCATGTTAGAGTGGTAGCTAGCGGCTCAAGGGGAATGATTCAATGTGAGAGGAAAATTAACATCGATAAAATTAAAACACACCCCTACTTTGATTTAACATTGATGTTATAGTGGTGGGAAGAATGAACATTGGTTGCATCGGCATTTCATTGATCGTCCGTTTCTTGTCATCGATGATGTTCTACGTTGGATGCCTCCGCAAGGTGCTTCCGATCCAACTCAGGGTCGGTTTCCTCATTCTAAAATCTCTGGTGGTCGTTCTTCATTGGGAGGTGATGTTCTTTGTTAGAGATGAATTTCTCCATTCTCTCCTAAGTGCTTTTCCTACCCTCTTCCCAAAAAAATAATAGCCCACATAATAGAATATGTTGTCTATTTAGCTTATTGGCATAATATCAAATTGGATTAATTAATTAATTGAGTTGGTATAATTAATAAAATGGGGTGGGACCACAAAAGTGGTAGGATACCAAAGGTTATCTCCCATTAAAGGGGAGTTCAGGAGGCTTCTCCCATTATGTGGGTTCGGACGGTCCCCACTGTTAACATTCAAAAATTGAGGGTTTTAATCTTGGGTGGTCCCCACCAGTGAAACATCCACATGGGAGGTATCAACAAAAATAAAATAAAAGATTGTTTTATTTTATTTTATTTCTATTCCCACAGAAAACCCAAATACTAACTTTCACCCTCAACCAACTAACATCGAGGTGAAATTCTCCTTAAGCGAATATCGGTGCTATGAGTTTAATGGTGTCCTCAGATTTCAATTCTGAGCACCGGTTCAAAAGTTAGAAAAACCTGATCGCACGTTTACTGAACATAAAAAAAATAAATGAACAAAAATTCACTATGGGATTTCCAGGCCTCAGAATCACACGCCGTCAATTTTAATGGACTCGTAAAATTCACATTTAAATAAAAAATATTAGATGGAATTTCGAGGACTTTACAAATTATTTCAATGAAAATCATTTTTGTGTGTTGTGTATGATATTTTACAATGTATTTTATTATAAAATATAAATCTATTTCATAGATATTAATAAATACTTAAAGTACATATTCTATCATTACATTGTATGCTACACTATGTATTTATTTTAATAGAAATTCATTTTGAATTGTTAAAACAATGTTTAGATTTATGATGTAAATAAAATTTTTTCCTTTATTAAAAACACACAATAAATCCTATTTTGTAAAATGTATGGATCCATTAACCAGATAATGATCCACCTAGTATAAATAGATGGAAATTGTGTGCCTTTTATGTTATATTATTATAGTATAACCCATAACAGATACAAATAATTTATTATTATTAATATAAAATATCATTAGTAAAAATCATGTATAAAAATATGATTTGTTTTCTTTTATTATCGCTTTCAATAATCATCCAATTTTATTATAAACATTATATTATTATTTAATATATAAAAAATTTAGAATTTAAAAATGACTCTCACCTAAGTAGATATGTGACAGTAAAAAATCCCTACCAATGAGCTTCTGATCGCAAAAAAGAAGGAAAAAACATGAGACATATATTTTACTCACTGATCGTTAACTTCAGTATCATACTTCTATGACTCTTCTATAAGTATCCCATATTTTAATCATTTAAAAATTAGTGTAATATCATTATGTTATGAACCATGAAGACTCATTTTCATGAAAAAATTGGTAGTAGCATACCAGAAGTACCCACTATATGTTTTATATTATCAAAATAGTTCACCATATAAGTATTTGGTACATTTATCCTATGTCAGTATTTAATGAGTTAATTATTAATATCACAGAAATGATGAAGTAATGTTAGTATATAAATATATTTCATGATTTTAAAATGTAAAAATAAATAAAAGACTTAATTTTCCATGCTTTCAAATCATTTAATAATGAAATCACAGAGAAACACAAATAAATATAATATTTTCATCTTATACACACAAAAGTGATTTTATAAAACTCATATTTTTCCTTTTGGAGGATATTATATGTATTTAATAATTTCTATACAAATTTATCATGTTTAAAAATCTCTTATCCAATGATATTTCAAATCAAGTATGGATCCATATTTGGTCTAGTAGGGAATGATGGTATATACTGTATAGTTCCTTAATGAAAACCATTGGAATTTATAATTTATATTAAATATTATAATGAAATGATATTAAGGATTAATATTAGTTTCCTGATCCACCAATGTTAAATGTAGATTTTTTTTATATAATCAAATTTTAATTTGTTCACTCTAACCAACAATCAATTATTGTTTTTAATTTTTACTTAGTTTTAATAATGTATTGATAGCTCGTTCTAACACATACCAATTTTTTAAAAAAGGTGAATCTTTGGTCAAAGACCAGCGCACATTTTATTGAATGTTAAAAAGGATTACAAGAGGCGAAAGGAAGGGATTTTTTGACAATCTCTATCAAAGAGATATAATAAGTCAGAAGGAATAGAGTCCAGCCAAGTCATGGTCTGATGAAGAACTTTGTTGGAAAGAGAGTCAGCAACTGCATTTGCTTCACGGTAGGCATGAGTTTCTATATAATCAATCCCATGGATCAAGTTGAGGCAGTTTATCCAACGAGAAGTAAGAGGCCAAGCTAGATGGATGTTGGAATTCCAGATGGCATGAATGATAGTGTCTGAATAACTTTCAATCCATAGCTTTCTCCATCCTCTTTGAAGCGCGATATCAACCGCATGAATGACCCCAAGCATTTCCGCCTCCAGAGATGAAGAGTAACCACAACCAACATAGAAGCATCCATGGCACTGGCCAACCGAGTCTTTAAAGATCGCACCACAGCTGGCAGGACCTGGATTGCCTTTGGAAGCTCCATCCACATTCACATTGATCCATCCTGGCATTGGAGATTTCCAGAACACTTCAAAGGAACGTTTAGGCTTTGGTAAGATGCCAGGAATATGGAGATGACAAAGAATCTCAAAATCACCAACCAATTTGTCACAACAGACTTTTTGAATTGAGGCAGCTTCATGAATCGCAAGAAGAATCCGAGATTTTCCTGCATTAAGATTGAGAGAATTATTATTGTGAATAAGATTATTTCTGACATACCATAGCTCATGCAGGAGTTCTGCCACTACTACAAGAAACAGATTCTTGATTTGAAGAGAAGCTTCATGTCTATTGTAGTTTTCTAAGACCAAGGAGATTGAGTCAGTAAGGGGTTTTCTGCAATTAAATAAATCAAAAATAAAATTCCACAGGGAAGAGGCCATCGCACAAGATAGAAAAAGATGATTGGCATCTTCTCTGTGTTGGTTACACAGTCGACACATAGAATAGAGTTGAATGCCAAAGAATTGCAGATGAGTTTCATTAGGTAGCCTATTATTAGCAATGCGCCAAATAAGGGTAAGCCTCAAAGGGTTAATCCAAGTTTTATAAAAATGATTCACCCAGAGGAAATTAGCTTCATTTTCAGAGAAATTATGCTTATAAAAGTTTTTAGAATCCAAAATTCCATTAGTAGAAGGTTCCCAAACAAGAAAATCACCATCAGGGAAAAAAGGATAATTATTAATAGTTTGCAAAATATTGTCAGGGAGATCACATTGATTAGATTGTAAGACCTCCTTTATAGTCTATTTAATATCATCAGGAGGATTATTAGAGGGTAACAAAGATATTAGAAGGTTACCACACCATTTTCACACCAAAATTTAATAGAAGAATCAGCACTGACAATCCATCTGGAATTATGCATCATATTTTTGTATGAGTCACGGATATTGGGACAGATGGAAGAGTTAATGAAATTAAAGTTACCTTTTAAAAGCTTAAATAAGAATATAATTTTAAAAAATTCAGTAGCTTTAGAAGTGGAGTTAATAATGCTCCATGTAAGACGATCCTGAAGAGCATCATTGAAAAGCTTTAAATTTTTAATGCCAATTCCACCATTAGCAATGGGTTTACAACATGAATTCCAAAGGATAGTAACAAGCTTCTTTTCAAAAATGCTTCCAGACCAAATGAAGTTTTTGATATAAGTATTATTTTTTTAAATGCCAACAGGTCATTTATAGACCATAATGGAATAGACCATTTTAGAAACAATGGTTTATTTGACTAAAAAAATTCTCCCAGCCATGGAGAGGGATTTCCCTTTCCAGCTGGAGAGTTGATTTGTGATTTGAGAGATGGCATTAGAAATGTGGGTAGCTTTGGGTCACCCCCAGAATATTGGAAACCCCAAGTAAGAGAAAGGTATGTGACCCTCCTTAAGACCCAGATACGTGATGATACAATTTTTCCTTCTAATAGGAAAATTCTTACCAAAATAAATTTAAGATTTACTCCAGGAGATAGCTTGACCAGAGAATTCCTCATAGTGAGATATGGCTTCTTTGAGAACATGAAGATTTTTCTGGTCACCATTCACGAATAGAATAATATCATCAGCGTATAAGATATGGGTGGGGGCGTTTAAGTTCCTAGAAACATAAATAGGTTTAATCATATTTTTATTAACCAGATCATTAAGGATCCTTCTAATGTAATCTTCAGCAATAATAAAAGGGATGGCAGAAAGCAGATCCCCCTGCCTGACACCTTTTGAGCATTTAAAATAACCTCTAGGGGTACCTTTAATTAGAATATAGATATTAGCAGAGTGAAAAAGTGTCTGAATTCTACCAATGAAGGAATCACAAAAGTCCATGTTTTTTGGGACTTTGAAAATAAAATTCCAGTCAATGGTGTCTAAAGCCTTTCTGATATCCATTTTGATAGCCACACAACCCCCTCTAGTGTTTTTATTTAAACTATTAACACATTCAGAATCAAGGAAAATGCAATCCTGAATAGACCTCCCCTTAATAAAACCAAATTAATTCTAGGAGACGATTCTATTGCAGATAGGAGTAAGTCTGTTTGCAATAAATTTGGTGATAATTTTATAGATTGTGTTAATCAGCGTAATAGGTCTGAATTGATGGATCTCAGAATCATTATACACTATAGGAATTAAGGTTAGTAATTGATAATTTATTCCATGTGGAAGAGATCCATTAGTGAAAAAGATCATAACAAGGCTACAAACATCATTTTGAATTATATCCCAATGATTTTGGAAAAACCCATTATTGAATCTATCCGTACCTGGAGCACTGTCTGAGTTAAGAGCAAATACAATGTCTTTAATTTCATGATCAAGAGGAGTACATAAAAGAGACTTCTTGTCCCTTTCATCAACCATTAATGGAATAATATCAGGTTTAAGATCAATATTAATATCCAGACCATTAAAAATATTATAAAAATATGAGGTATCATGGTATGCAATGGCTTCCTCGGAATCAATGATCCGGTAATTATGTATAAGAAAGGAGAGTGGACGACTGGCCTTTCTAATTATTTGAATACAATTAGAAAATTTAGTATTTCGATAACCATCAGTAAGCCATTTGGTCCTTAATTTTTTTTATGGATATTGTCTTTAAAGGAAAGCAATGAGTTGTGTTTAGAAGAGATATTAGCCTCCAAATGAGTATCTATATTAAAATCAGAATTAGTGTTTTGAGTTTGGAGGCCACTGAGTTCATAATCAAGATCAGAGATATCCTGATCCATTTGGGAGTTTGATGTTTTGCACCAGCCTTTAAGAGCATGCTAAAGAATTTTCAATTTGTGTAAACAAGCAAAAGAGTCTTTGTGATGTTTCATGGAGATCCAGGTGTTATAAATAAAATTAACACAATCAGGATTCGAGGACCAAGAATTATTAAATTTGAAAGGAATGACAGACTTACGAACATTCATGGAAATACTAACAAGAATAGGATGATGATCAGAGTTGAGTTTATGTAGAGTGACAGTAGATATTTTTTCCCAGATTTCAAGAGACTTCATCTTGACAAAATCCCTGTCATGTTTACAAGAAACATTTTTATTATAAAGTTTTCTATACCAGGTGTATTTTTCACCAATAAGAGAGATTTCAAAAAGGTTACAATCTTCAATTGTGGATTTAAATTACCTGGAAGATATAGAAAGATGTGAGGGCCCAATTTTTTCATAAGGGGAAAGAATGGCATTAAAATCACCCAAAACAACCCAGGGATCTTGAATAAGATTAGCCATATCAAGAAGTTCAGACCATAAAGTTCTCATATCCTGATACTTGTTCTTGGAATAAACCAAAGTGTAGTAGATATGTTGTCCATTCCAAATGAAATCACATGTGAAGTGCTGGTCAGAAGCTCTAAAAATGTTAATATTAATTAATGTAATGTGGGAGAAGATCCACATTGATTCAGTATGAGGACCACTTTTACAAGAACCTAGAAAACAATAATTAAGAGAGCCAAATCTAAAGTAATTAATTTTGAAATCAACTTTAGGTTCAGCAATGACAAAGATAAAAGGTTTGTGAGTGTTTAAAAACCTCATAAGTGTAGTGGAGGTGTCATTGTTAGCAATGCCTTGGAAGTTCCAATAGAAGATATTCATTATGGTTGTGTTTTGGGTTATTACACTTCTTTTTTTTTTGATTTACCAGAACCCTTCTTCTTTTGGGATCTCCTAATAATTGAAAAGGATGCAGATTTTTTTGACTCTCATCAGTTTCAGAACTGTGAGAGGAACAAGAATTCAGATCTGTATTTATATTAGAAACAGACACTGGGGTACTCACTGGGTCATTACTGCCCAGTGTGTGAGGTTTCCGAGCATCAAGAGTAGAGTCATGATCGAAAGAGAGTTGTTTCACCTCTTTAACCAAAGAAGGACTGTTCAGATTGATCTTCAAAGCAGCATCATGGGCATGGGAGAGCTTAGGCTGATAGAGAGGGTCGGTCAGAGACTGGATAGTTTCAAGTTCTGCAGGTTTTGAAAGATCAGATATAGGATTACAGTCTTGGGAAGGACCATGTTTGACAACAGGAGAGATGAGAACTATCCCATTGACCAAACAGGGAGCAACTGTTTGAACATAATCAGGAAAGGAATCAGAAAAGGATGGTGGGGTGTGTGAGGTACTGTTTGCCAAATGAATACAATCAGAATCAACATTTGTAATATGTGGTACAGAAATAACATCAGAATTATCAGCATTTTCAACAACTACAAAAGAAGAGTTATCTACCTTAATCTGCAGAGAAGCAGAAATATGCATTTCAGTAGGGGAATTAGACATCACCTTGTTGACAGAGGGAGATTTCACTTTTAAAGAAGAGTCAGAATCAGTAGTGTTTGCAGCAAGGTGTGTAGCAGTAATACCAGGAGATTTAGGGTTTTCAGTTTGAGACTCTATTATAGATGTTTCAGAAGTAGTAGAAACATGTTTAACTTCAGAATTTAGTTGTACAACGTTACCTGGATATGCAGTGTTTCCAGACTTACCAAGTGAATTTCTAGTAGCAAGGATATTTTCCATGGGATTAGAAGGTAAAAGAGCCTCCAAGTCCCTATAAGAAATCTCATTTAAAGCTGAAGTACCAGAGGGAGAATAATTGTTAGTGGAATTAGAAATGCTAATATGACTGTTCTTGTATTAACTACCATCGTTACAAGCATCTCCTGTTCCTTCTATACCAATGGGTTTTTCATTGTTTTGTAGGGTTTCTTCTTCCTCAACCATGACATCCCAAGATTTTCCTTCTATGGAGGAAGGGGGACATGATTTTTTAACCTAAATATCATGTTTCTTCAAAGGGGGTTCGGATTTATCAGTGAAAATTATCCATTTTTTAGCATGCTTAACCTCTTGCCAATCATTAATAATAGGAGGGTCCATTTGCTTCCTAGCTACCCTACAGTTGACAAAGCTATGCCCAACCAATTTGCAAACGTCACAAAATGAAGGCTTTTTTCATATTCTATACTGAGTTCCATTCTGCGATCAGGGGCATTAAAACCAATGTTAAAAGGTAATTCATGTGTTAAATTAATTTCAACCATAACTCTATCATAAAGGCCTAAGCCCCCATTTAGAGTCCTACGATCAATTTTTATCGGGGATCCTATGCAAGAAGAAATATCATTTAAGATCTTTGGATGCCAAAAAAACCAATTAAGCCCATGAATTCTAACCCAGACCTGTTCCATATTGTTTTTGTGTGTGTACGGATTAAAATAAGGATCCCAATCTGAGATTCTAAGATAGTCAGGTTTAAGCTGCAAATTTCCAATCTTCCATACCTGATCAAGCTCACCTTGAGAGTTGAAGAGTTAATGATAGTAACCTTTACCTAAGGGGATGATCTTCCATTTCGGAGAGCCCTAGCACTGCGCAATCCTGTTCTTTTGCTCAAATATTGTCCATGGCTTATCCCCTGTGTTGTAAGATACTCGGCCAAGGATCGAATATTTGAAAAGCTGTTCTCTCTGCTTTAAATATTCTGGATCATCATCCACCATGAAAGAACCGTCTTCCAACCTTCTGAAGAGGGTTTGTTTTCACTCCTTTACACTACTAATTTTCACTCCCTTTTGGCGCATCGCAAAAGGAGACTGGAAGGGAGCGAAGAGGAACCTGAAGGTTTCCTAGTTCGATTTTTGCAGAATTCGAAGCCAAAGAAGTAAGAACAGGTGGGGAAACGAATTCCCACATACCAATGTTTTGACATTAAACTGAAATAATTACTTAGAACAATTCCAATTATTAAATTGTAAATCCTTATAAACTCATTGATATACTATTTAACATGATCATATATATATATATTAAAAATAATTTATGGATATGAAGTGATTAGTTTTTTCAATTGGTTAAAAACCACACAATCAATATCTCATATTCATAGGGATCACATCATGATAAACTTGAAATAAATCATGATTTAATACCATTTCCAAAAATAACTTTGGGATAATAAATTATTCAAATATGGATTCTAATTTAATATTTTTCCATACTAGTTAATAAGGATTATTCAAATAAAATTATAAATCTTATATTACATACGAAATCATTACAACAAATTTTTAATATTATAGAGCATATTTGACACACGAGGGTAAAAATAAAATATAGATAAATTATATCCGGATTTTTAATATCTCCCATGAAAATTTAAAAAATTATATAGATAAATAAAAATAATCAGAATCATAAAGAAATCTATTTGGAATCTCCCCACCATTTCAACTTCCTCGAGTAATGATACAATAATGACTAGAAATTATAAAATAAATTGTTCTTCGTAATGTTAATTATGTAATATCAACATGAAGTAAATATATAAAATTATCATACATCATGACATCCATGTGATTTTAAAACAAAAATTACATCTATTATCCAGTAAACATTCACATGTAGTGCCATATATGATTTGACATTTCATAATTTGGATTCTACAAATGCATCACATTTATAGTGCTCAAAGAACATTTTAAAAATAAAAATATTTGTGGTATCAACATAAAAATATTTCTTATGATTAATATCCCTTAGATAAATTGTATAATTCAATTGTTTTTATAGTTTTTTCTTATGAATTTTTATCAAAATAGATATTGCCTTCAATTTATAATAGAATTCGTAATAGTGAAAAAACATGGGTAATGGGTTGGATAGTTCTATTCATAAAGTTGAATTTACCTATAAAAGTACAATTACACATTTTTATTCTACATTATAATATAGATAAGACTTATAATAATCTTTAATAGAATTTGTGCCATAGGTATAATCTATAAAGGATCCCTGCTATGCCTCTTCTTTGTACCCATGAAAAAATATAATACTAATGAAACCAATTTTACATTATTCCATTCGTAATAAAAACTATAATTGGTATAGTTATCCTATAATTTTCTGGAAATAAACTGTTGTATCATTAAAAAGTTTTAGAAATTTTACATTCTCAAGTATATATGTGGTTACTTTACCTAAAAATAATGCCCCTCCCTCTACTGATCATGTTAATTTTTATCCTCTCCTATCAATTTCCGATGGAAATGAACATCCTCAAATGAAATAGTATAATTTGGAAATTTATTGAAGATAGTATTCTCCAAATTTATTTAATATAAATTGTAGAACTTTATTATTCTATTTAAAAGTTCAGAGAAAAATAATGATGACATAGAGAAATACAACTATAATGGATTTTCTAAATGGATGGAAGATTTGGTTCATAAAGGGGACAAATATTATAGATGAATTGGTTGACACATAAAGAATATTATCCACTCAAAATTCTTATATTGAAATTTAATTTCAATTTTCACTATATTCTTCAATATTACACAGATTTGGTGACTATGAGTGAACATGTCAATCACAAAAAACCAATTTTGTTCATATAGGTAATAAAATAAATCTATAATCTAAAAAAAATGTATAATGATTATTAATAGTCACATAAATCATATTATGATTTTGCATAAAAAAATCCTAGGATCATATTAGTTTCTTTAGTAAAAAAATGTATATATATTCCAAAATTAATCTCTTGGAAAAAATATATTACTTAAAAAAATAATTCATTCAATTATAATTTATCAAAATGATTTTGTGGAATATGAAATGTTTGTGTTCCAATATATGTATATGATATACACAAAAACTCCAATTTATGTCAAAAACATAATAAATCATTGTGAAAAATAGAAATAAATATTATATAAAAAAATTTAATACTATATGATCATATACTTAAAGTACCCCATTTGTCAAAATCTATATTTCTATTGTGATAGTTAAATCTTTACAATAATCAATTGATTAATTAACTACATGAAATTTCCATAAATAAATAAATATAAATTGAAATATTGGAAATGTGGGAAAATAAAAAAAAACACATTTGATAGTAGTTAATATAGTCTTCACACTAATTAAAAACACACACACACACATAGATATATATATATAATATTTCATAAAAGGATAACATATTGAGGATAGTTAAATCCTCGATATCTGTATATTCTTGAAAAAAGATAAATTTTTGGGGGTCATTATTTAATTTTCTATAATAACCTTACCATGAAGGTGTGAATGATTAATCATAAAACTTGAATATCTTTTCAATCCTAGATTGGAAATATATTTTATTGTAATATTTGGATGATATGATCTCATATCAAATTAAATATAATGACGTGTAGAATATACGAATACAATACCTCTATAATGAAAATGACGCAGTCACCAGAATAAAATTTGGACATGTTGCAAAAACACCTCAAGATAACCATTCTATATATAGATGCTATCATAAATGTCATGGGTTGAATAAATTTTACTTTTTTTTATTTCCCCATTGTAATAAAAATAAAAAATAAAATTAATATCATAAAACTTCTTCAAAATGTCCCTTGGGGTCGATGGATATGCATTCCCAAAATATAGTAGTTTATGCTGAGAGTGAGGGTTTTTCCATCTAAGATAGTAAAAATAGATTGATAACTACATTAATTTTAATTTATACACAAACATGGTGGAAAAAATATTCATTAACTATAATATGTGTGATTATATATAAGACTGTTTTATACAAGAAAAAAAAATCCGAATGAGGCATAAAGTTCAAAGGTGGAAGACATTCATTTGTAAAATCGCATGAAAAACATCATGTACATCCCATATGTGTGAAATTAATAGGATATATAGAATTTAAAAATAGTATAATTCATTATCTATACTCAATTTGTTACTAGACACCATGATGTCATGATTTCTATTTAGTTTGATCACATACAATGGGGTCTACACACATCCCATTGGGTAGCATGCAATGAAATAGTGTAATAATTTGTAGGGGTCTACACCCCAACCCTATAGACCTTTCATAATACAAATAAAATGTAAATATATATATAATACTTATTGGGTGAAATGGGGAAAAATGACATATACATTACCCCTAAAATAATATACATTATAATAAAAAAACTAACAACTTAAACCAATAAGTTTTTTAACCATAAAAACCATATTTGGTAACATTCTAGTGTCTATTTTGGGAGGGTGGTATAATAATCTTACAACAAGTCCCATCAAAGAAATCTGGTATATAATGGAAGGTAATATTCTACTCATGTGGGATAGGGTAATTGGTATACAATTTCAGGGTTAAGACCAACCTATGGAATAGTGGAATGAGTATTCAATGTAATGGATTTGGGGTCCCTCACATCACTATGATACAAATTAATTTGTTCATACGTAAAAAACAATTAAATTTTCAAATGGAACATTTAATACACTTACAGGTCGTCACAGAGTATTTAATAATAATATAAAATCTTATCGAAAAAATAAGGTATTAATATGCAATTCATTTAAAGAGGGCACATGTATCATGGTTGATGTCCGCATAGTAGCGAGTAAGGGTATAAATACATAAATTCGACTTCTCTATATGTTTAATGATACTCTAAGAAATAAAAAAAATATTATTTCTAATGGAATACTTTTACATAAAATTAATGAAACAAAAATAACCACATTATAATCAAGGTTAAGTTTATAATTTAATTACCATATAAGTGTATATGTTAATTAAACTACCTTTGATATATACAAATTCAATCCAATATTTCATGAACAATAACAGGTAAGAGGTGTAGTTCTACAAGTTTAATTGCATTAAGATTCCTTTAATATTAAATGGAGAGAAAAATTAAACCAATAAATGAACTAAATGACCACCGACACATATAAAATTAATTGACTTAGCACATTTAAATTTAATAACATCATAATAGTAATAAAAACCACTGAATTAACTTAAATTCACCTGGGATTAGAAAAAAACAATGAAAAGAAGAAATCAATAAGATCTTTGGAATTATGAATTATATATAATTATTTGTAGAAGGATTATACCACCTGTTAAAGAGAAACAAAAACACGGTAATGATTAACCGATAAAATTTTCCTTTCCAAGGATAAGAACTGATGATGAACTGATCATATATATAGTTTAATTGAAGGGTATGCATTGATGGATATATCTAAAGGGGAGGAATATCCCCCAAATGGTTTTGGGATTATTAAATTATATTTATTCCAAATTTTTTATTGTTTAGTTAATTTATTTTTGTTCAAAAACTATGAATGTACCCACAATATAAAAACACCCAGTAGTTCCCCTCATTACCTAGTTGGCTCACTAGGATCCTGGTGATCTTGAAAGTATCCCTATAGGCAGTGGAATAAAACCGGGTACATGATGACACTCCACTACATACCATGATGAACTAACACCATGATACCACCCCTTTTATCATCATTATCCTCAAAAACACCTCCAACCCTTATTTTAATAATATAGTTCACCCTAAATAGATTGACTGACTCTAAGAATAAGTGATAACTAACCCATAAGGTAAAGGTATTTTCATTCTCTTATACAATATTATTCTTATCCCTAAAAAGAATTAATATTCCTCTTGAAGTAATGAGGAATTTCATATTCTCCTTACTTAATTATATTATCCTCATTCCTTGTCTTTGGGTTTCCCATGCTTCCATCAAAATTAAACCAATAAGAATACTACCCCAAAACTATTTCACTTTTATCAAATATATAGATGTGGTTTTATAAATTGAATGAATTAGATTTTATATCAAATTCACCATATCAGATCACTTTCATAGGTTCAGGAATGTATCACCCTTACTGAGTGATGTGGAAATTGTTATGCATAATGATAAATAATAATGGTAATTTTAACTGATAAGAAATTTATCCAACTATACAATGTGTTTTTAATTTCATGATATAACTATGGGTTATATTTATTTTATTTATAAACTATTGATGACCCAATATCAGCGATATTTTATGGAATACATGATCACCCACTTTAAATTTCTTATATTTCATTTGATAGTTAGTTTATGAATTACTCCAAAAATAATAAGTTCCATTATGTGAATGAAATTTATTTTCCGTATTAAATATTTATTAACTAAAACAAATAAAACCAATATATGATACTTATTTTTGTTTCCATGTGATTGTAAAATGAAACAATCACTCATATAATGCCACAAAATTGGACATTTAAATTGGTGATCGACAATTCTTGATGTATGAAAATCCTATAGAAGGAATTTGGTCCTACCATGATCTACCAAAATCATTAATGAATGATCAAAAAAATATTCTAACATCTTAATAGTGTGTTTATACTAACTATGCTTTTTAGGGAAAAAGGTTGTACATAATTTCATCTAAGATTCCATTTTCCACTAAAGATATTCCCATAATCATGGAATTAAAGTCAATTCCTTATGAGATATGATTTTTCGTGGTAAAAAATTATTTTTTATCACAATAATATATGAAATTTTATGTTCATCATACAATAAAAATTCATAATTTTGAAAATTCAGTAATCATTATAAGAAGATCCATTATCACCTCGAGCACATCACTCCCTTTAAAGGATCTTAGTGAACTAGTCATGTTGTTTAATGTGACTTCAAAAAACATTAATATAGCTATTGAGAAATTTGGATGTGTACCTTTAGTATTATAATTCACATCTCCAACATATTTTTTATTAATTGAGTGTCTAAACATATAATATAATTCTTCGTACTGGGCCTTAAGAATGGGTGTTTAATATCATTTTATATCTTCGGGATTCCAGTGTTTATAACTGTCAAATAGTAATGATAATCCCTCATAAATGTGTCTATCATACATAAGATGGTTAAAAACATATATGGATATGTTAAAGGGATTAGCCCCATGGAATCAATTATTAATGACCTATCCACCATCAACTACATTTTGATTAATGACATAATCCTGATCAAAATTCATGTATTTTTTAATACTATTAAATATACGGGATAATATATTGATGTCTTTTTTTGGTGTCCTTATTTGATCCTAAACCACTATATATAATATATCATCAATAATAAATATTAATCTCCACACAATATGATGATGTTTCACCTTTTTAATGTGTAATTACTAGTTAGTATCATCACAAATGTAATAATATTTATCATTAATCACTTGTATTTCAAAAATGAATGACTATATGTATTCATACTTGTAATGTTTCATGAAAAAAAATATATCAGGGAAAAATTTTATTTATAGATCTTGTGTTCCATAAATACTAAAACAATTCACTCAATAGTTATTTCCACTATTAATTTAGATAGTTATGAATTGAATCCATGTATATATCAGAGGTATATAATTTCAATTCCTAGGGGTAATGTTATTTATAACCACAACCCATTAGATATTGATATTTTATAGGAAAAATTCTAAGATGCAATTAAGATTCATCAAAATGAACCTCAAATTCCACACATGGTAATTGTATTTTATGAATATTGGTCAAAGATAAATTTCACACCAATTCATGAAAAGATTATTCAAGTATATATAATATTGCAATTTTAACCCCTTTTATCTGTAATAATATTAATAATAGAATTTATCATTTAAATGATATATATTAGGTCTGAGTAATATCCAATTATCCCAAAAAACGTCTTGATCTCAAATAGATTTGATACAATGTTCTGTAACATAATTGATTCTTCCTTCTTACAGCCTAATGAAATACAGGACTATAAAGTCAATAGAGTGAATAACATTACTTCAAATAACTATGATGATAATTTTTTCATCATAAAATATTTCTAATATTCATGAAAGGTAACTATATTGATATGTAAATTATAACCATATTCATCATGTTACCTTTTCTCTACTAGTATTTCTTCCATAATGATGAAAATGAACTAGTAAAAAATTAAATAAATATTATACTCATCATGGATATGGAAAATTTATGAGCATTTGTAATGACAATGATAATTGTTATATATTCATAATTCAAATACCCACATTGAAAAGTGGTCTTTAGCATGACTTCCAAACTTACCAGAATAAAAATATTTGTCGAATTCATGTCAATGTTATTAAATGATGAAATAATTTCTATCTAAACAAAGGGAAGATCAATCATTCACAATTGGTAGAAGTTAATAATCAAAACTATGTTAAATTATTTATAGCCCACATAGAGGACTAAACTCCAATCAGCCTTCATGGTAAATTTAGAAGGTGTAGCCTAAGTATATGTACATATTCTAATGATTTCATTAGCCACCTACACGTCTAATAGGACCTTTGCCTCCCATTATTCAGTTATATTTTTTTTGATATATATATATTTTTCTGTTTTCCCTCTTTATTAATTGATTAATGATGAACCCAACATCTCACTAAGGAAGAATACAATAATAGTTATATTGGGACACATTATGATAATAATACAATACATGATTTAATAATTAATTCAATTCAAATTCCATTACAATATGGGAAAGATGTGTTATATCAACTAATATATCCACCACATTACTTGATCAATCACTTCTTGATATTCTTGAGATTCCCATTATCTATAAAGTGACTAGTAGAAAAAAAAATATTTTAAAAAAACATTCTCCAATCATTGAAATTATAGGATTATAGGAACTGTGATAAAAATATATATTCCTATTGTCACAATGAAGGGGGGTTTTTGTTAATAACCATATGATCAAATATATTTTCATGCATAGAATACAACTAATCACATTGATGAAATATTCCTATATATCTCAAATATCATCCCATTGGTTTGTTAAGAATCATATATGAAGGAGATAACTATACTTTTTAACCCTAAAGGGATGAATGTTACTCATAAATAATGAAATGTAAAGCATCAATATAAAAAAACAATATATGATATAGAATACCAGAATAATACCTTTCATAAATTAAGACCATACTTATTCTAAAGGAATTGAGTCTTAATATACACGGATATTAAATAATTTTAGATGAATATTCATCCCATTAAAAAAATACATGCATGAGGACCATAATAGTTTAGTGTCTTTGAAATCATGGAACAAAATATTCGAAATCCATAAAATATATTTAGATTTTCCAACAAAAATCATTCTATATAGTACTTCAACATAAATTTGTTCTTCGTAACCTAAGGAAAGGAAATATATCAAACGTGTGAGCATAGTTTCATAGTATGGGTAAACAAAAGAGATATAAAATAATAACATGCTAATAATGGTATGAGAATATGAAAATGGAAATGGATGTTCATACCCTACATGTCAATGATCATATACATGAGTCATAGAATAAATTTTTGTAGTTCATAAGACATGAATTATGAGGTAATCACAATCATAATCCATGAGACCATACAATATGAATAAGACATAGAAGTTTTTGAAGACACATAATCATATGAAATTATTTACATAGTATTAAAAAAATCACCTATAAGGCCATATTAGTAGTCTAGGTTAAATCCCCAAACCATATTGGTATTCATGCTTCACTCCCATGAATATCTTAGTAGTCAAGGTTCACTCCCAAGATATTCTTAGCAAAAAAAATCATTTACGGAATAGATTTACCCCATTGTTCATACCATGTCTATCCCATGAGATATAAATATTGAACTAATTCTTTGGAGGGTGATATATGCCACAATAATATCATAATGAAATTATACATATGTGTTCCAATAAATCATAAACTTTCATAATATCAAAAACCATGAAATAAAATGGGTATCATAAAAATGTAATCAAATCATATCCTGTCAAAAAAAGATAGGTTCCGTAATCATTTCAATAAACCATAACCCTTGAAAATAAACATGTTTCATAAAAATATTACCCTTGAAATATGAATGGGGTTCAAAAACATATAACTTCTAAAATAGAAATAGTTTTCATATCATATAACCCAAGAAGGAGAAATGAGTTTCATAAACATCATGCCATCAAAAAAACCATTCATATTTAAAATAAAAATGAATTATTTGGTTCATTTCCCCAAAAGGCATGAGAAACAAAAATCATATGTCATCTACGATTAAAATTTATTTTAAAATATCATTTAAAAAAAATTCTGTAAAATATCATTTCTTCATTGAATTTTTTTTTAAACATAAAAAATCTTGAAAACCATTTTCATTGTAATTAAAAATCAAAACATATAATGTATGCAAAAAAATCATTTTCCTTAAAAACATATAAATATAAAATGAAAACCTTTTAAAAACATCTTTCCATGAAAAAATAATACAGAAAACAATTACTTGGAATACATTTAAATGATGCTATAAAAAAGTTTGAAAACAATTTTTTATAAAACAAGTTTTGAAAGAAATTGAGAAACACTTTATTTGATAATAATTTGTTTATTATAAATGAATAATTGAAATAATTGAAATAATTTTATTTTAAAATATATTAAGGTATATTTGAAAATAAATTCGAATACATTTTTACATAAAAAAATTTGGCTGAAGACAATTTTCTTTATAAATACCTTTATAGAAAATGAATGTTCAGAATATTAGAAAAAACTTTTTTTTAATGGAATCTTTTAAACATTTAGTGGGTGCTTTAACAAAAGGGCATTAATGATGGTGGATAAATCCATACATGAAAAGAATTCCTCTTGAAATGTGAAAAGTTTTAAAAACTATCTCAATCAGAAAAAATAATAATGTTATTTTTTAATAAAACTATATATTTGAAAGTGAAAACATTTGTAAAAATGCCTTTTAAATAACATAAGATAGTAGTATAACATTTTAGATTTTTTTGGAAAACTATATTTTTCAATGAACCCAAATTTTTGACCGTAGAGATACATAAATAAAATTTTATTAAAAACATTATCCTAATAATCTTATGTACCAAAGAGTCAGGAATTTTTCTAATACATGAATATATCATGACTAACTAGAGGAGAATATAATTTAGGAGTTCACTGCAGATACATATCATAAGATTTCATCAATAAAAGCATAATCATATACAATCGTGATAAACAATGAGATTGTTTCAATATCCTGTTACCACATTGGTAAATTTCATTCATAATAAAATTGAATTCATAACATTTCATAAAACATAAAAATATAGTTGTATATCAGGGAATGTATCTTGAAGAAGGCATGTTCAAAAAACATACTTTACCGATTTGGTAATATTTAATCCACAAACCCCATGAAATGAAGATCACAAACGGGATATGTAAATATGAATAAATTTGTCGTTATTAATCTTAGGATACATTAATTTGTTGTATATAAACCCCAAAACAAATATAAGTAGTGAATACATAATATGTCTTGTAAAAATAAAAGTGAGACCATAAAACCCTTACATGTTGTCTCGACTCTCATTATATTCATAATAATTTTCACTAAAAAATATAATTTTATTATACATATATTATAGAACCATATTATAATATCTAATTCCATATATTATTTTTTTATAGAATTATATTAACCATTTATTAAAAAAATTGAGTTAATGTTATGTTTTGGGTAATATTTACTTTGTTTTTTGTATATATTTTTAGTTATTATTATTGGTCCTTTTACATAGATAATTATTTACTTATTTATAGAAAGTAAAAAATGACTTAAATATAATATATATTTATTATATAAATAATTATAATAATCTTGGAAATACCTAAATATCAAATGGAATACATCGTTCATAGAAACTGTACACCCTACATACTCATCAACATTGTTCCAATTTTTTTCGAATTGATGAAAAGAAAGGAATCGAATCTATATATATATATATATATAATATTACTAACATATAATTATTAGGTCGTATATATAATATAATTTCACTAAACCCATCTTTAGTATGTTACATGTAAAGTGTGAACGAATCACATCACTTTGCGATTGTGGTCGTTAACACGTCCAGAAATGAAGTTATCATATTTACATGAAAGGGAAATCATAAAGGTATGTTTTATATAATAAATCAATAAGAATAAATAAATCAAATATATAATATTAAAACATATTTTACATCATAATTACCAACCATTAAAGGTGGTAAAATAAAAATGAACAATATTTTTTCAAGTGTTGTTAGATCGCCGTAAACAAGAATGGAAAGTTCATTACCCAATAGATGGAAGTGTGTGTAAGTGTTGGTATAAAACATAAAATATCAAAATAAAAGTATATTTATTATAATTTAGATGTTATATATGAATGTAATAATAACATTTTATATAATGGATAATCAAAATAAAACAAAGGAGCTTGAGGAAGGATGTTGCCTATTCTTTGGGTAAATCCTCTTGGTTTTTACCAAGGAGATTTGTTGGTCGTATTTATAGTGAAATTGATCCTTCTATAATGAGGGGATAGATGTTGGAAGATTGTTTTATCCTATTTCTGTCTAAAAACTATGATATATATGTTTTGATTGGTGGGAGGTGTTAATTCTTCTTTGTAACGCACATATGTTTTTATAAAATATTATCTTTAAATAATTTTAATTTATCAGTAGCATTCATTATAGTGAATCATGAGTTTAAATGAACCGAGAGGTTTCCCTAGTATAAAATAACAATTTTATCGTATTTATTTGGTTATCTGGAAGAAGTAAAACTAATTTATGGAAATGTATTGTGAATTCATTGGTTTCCCATTATTTAAGAAAAATATAATTCAATTAGATATTTTAATTATTTAGTATTAATAAATTGAGTGAATTATTATTATTAATAATATTAATGATATATATATATTATATACCTAATAAAATATTTTTTATATTCAGTTAATGGATATTTTTGTCATAGGGTATGAATAAACCCTATTTGATTTATAAAAAACATATTTATTTCCAAAAGAGTTATTTTACACCATTGAATGGAAAACCACTTTTAAATTAATATTTAAGCACATTAAAATTTTTTATATGAAAAAATATACATTTTTTTCAATTAGTGTATAAAAATATGCATTGGAAGATTTTTTAATAATTTTCTATTTACTGTCAAATTTTGTTGAATAATATAAATAATCTAAATATAATTTAAAAAAAATTTCATCAAAATAATTTATATTCTTAAATTATAATATTTAAAGGATTAAAAGTTTAAATATAATTTATTTTTATTATTAAATATAATTTATGTTATTAGAATTGATTTGACATTGAAATATGATGTAAAACCATTTCCATCTTTTGCAATGGTTCAATGTTTATAAAACATGTTCTCTCATTATGACGATTTGATTAATTTTTATTTAATTATAAAAATTTTATATTTATAATTTTAAAAAAATTGAGTCCATATTTAGAATTATTAGACTTAAATTATTTTAATAGATTTATTTAATTTTTGGCAGTATGATTAGTAACTCTGGTAATTATTTTTAATACAAAAAATGGGTAAAACAAGTAATTAAGGGAAATAATTCTATGATAATAATATCATAACATTTATCAAAATCTTATTGGATGAGATATGGACTACCAAAACAACCCCTTTGAAAAAAAATTGACATTTTTAAGCCACTTGGGTCTGATAATGTCATTTAAAACTATTATTTTTAAGTAAAGGGTAATATGTTATACACATATATCTTCTTACAAAAACAATTTTAATATAGGGTTATATAAGTGATATCTTATAATATAAATATTTTTTATAAATATAAACAAATTTCCTACAACAAAATATTTTAATAAAAAAATTTACAATAAATAATTAAATTTAATAATGACACGATGTTGATGCAGTTATTTTTTTATTAATGACAGAATCCAAAAAATGTTATTATAAATTTAAAAATAAATATGATTTTAAATAATTTATTTAATCAGTGATTTTTCTAGGGGAAGATGACAGGTTATAATTCTATAAAATGGTTTGTTTCAAAGTTATCTATCTTTTTATATTTTATTTAAATTTAATAATTTGACATGTGTAAAAATTTACATAATTAATGTTTTATAAAAAATAGTAAATTAATACTTTTCATAAAAATCCAAAAAATATTTTAAAAACCCAATTTGGATATGATAACGAATAAAATATAATTAAGTGTCCAATAATGGTTAATTAAATACATATAAGTAAAAGTTACAGCCTCTTAACAGTTAAACTCTTATTACTACAATTATAATTAAAAGAGATTAATTAAGGGTTAACCGTAATGATAAGGTTTAGTAGAAAATCAATACATTTTTAAAAATTATTAGATTAGAGGATTTCGAAATATAATTATATTATCTTATAGATATTTCAATTTTGAATCATTTGGATTAAAAATTAATTTAATATTAATTTAATATTTTGGGAATTTTCAAGGGTTCCCCTCACATGAATTATAAAAGGGCACATCCATTATCACCTCTTCACTTCAATTTGAGACTTCAAGATAAAACATACCATTCCCCTATCTCTTATAAACCTCTCTATTAAAAATATAGTTTTTTTTTGGTATTCTTCAATTACCATCTCTAGTGCTATAAGAAATGATTTTGATAAAGAACGTAGAGGAAGAGGTAATCTCTTCTATCGATTCGTTCAAATTTATTAATTCTTCTGGTCCCTCTTCCTTAGATGTTTAATTATAAAAAAATAACATCAGTGTCAATAATATAATGATATGTTATTATAACTACGAATCATCCATATTCCACATTCTATCAATCATATGAAAAAAGAAATCACCTCGCGTGCGTACATATGACTTACCATCTCTATGTTGTGGTGTAATCGGTTTTCACCACCACCTTAATTGGATAGGTATAATAATGGAAATATATCTACATATTCATATTGTAACATGATAATTATTCTTAAATATTATACACCATCCACTTGAATATCCATCAATAGTTATAGAAATGATATTGTTGCTCATGCGTACATACAGCATATAGTATCCATAATGCGATGTGATTCATTCTAGATGATCTTCATTAAACTGTTATTATATAAATAAATGAAATGAATAAATATGATATATTTATATTATAATAATATAATGTTGTAAATTATATAACTATAACTTAAGAAGTGGAACATGAACTTGTCCAAGAAAACATAAAAAAGAACATAGAACAATTAATACCCGAATAACGAGTAATAATCAAACGTTACAAAAAATAGATTATAATATGATCATATATAATATCATAAAAATTAATATAATTATAGAATAAGTCAATATCATTATTTAAATCATTATATATGATGTTCTTATAGATACAAATGATATCAAACCTAGGTAAAAGGCAATATTAAAAATCTCATTATTATATGAGATTGTATATTCATAAGTATTTAATGTGGTATATTTATCATCTGAATTCATATTATAAAACTATTTTATACTATTTATACTATTATATATTTTTTTAGAAGTCAATTTTACCCATTAGTAACTATTTAATAAATAGTACGAATGAAATCTTATGTCGTTCTTCGATGTTAGGTACCTTTTCAATTTTATTGAAAAATAAGAGTAAAATGTTTTTTACATATAAGGAATAAATGGATTTTTATGCATTCATGAGGTCTTATTTCTCAAAATCTTCCCTTAATATTTTTAATGGTTATTTTGAAATAAATTCTTTTATATTAATATTTTCAGGAATTTTGTGAAAAAAACATTTTCGAAGAAGAAATGATATTTTCCTCAAGAATTAATTTCATGTTCTATATGAAAAACTATCTTGCATATCATATGACATAATATAAATAGTGTTATGTTTCTATTCCTATTATTAATACAGTTTGATTATGTTTATGATGGAAGTGTATTTTTGAAATCCATTAGTTTTACCTAGGTTATGTTATGATGGACTGATATTTAAGAAAACCGTTTTATTCCATTAGTTATGCTATAATGAGTAATTTTTTTGTGGAACACATATGAATGATTTCATTATGAGATGGGTGAGACCTATATCATCCTCCAATTCATTAGGTATAGATTTATATCTCTTGATATGGACATGGATAGAATGGTGTAACATACCAGCTAAATATTGAATATGAAATTTTCATATTTATTAATATTTGTTAATTAATTTTTAATTTTACTTTAATGGGAGGCTATTTTATATGGAGTATCTGATACACAAGAACGAGTTTCTTTTAAATAATAGGTTTCACACAACGTTGGGTCATACTCAAAAATAATAATATAATATTATTTTAAATGGTAGTTAACGCCTAGCCATTGTAATGGTAGGAATGAACAGAACTAATTACCAAATGATTATACATTCTTGTTAAATATTTTTACATTTATCGAATAAAATATAGAGGCTTTAAATAAGAATGACTCCGATTTTAAGCATCAATGCTCTAATATTTTTTAAAAGGTAAATTTATCGCCTTTTGAAGGCGAACCCTCTATAAATATAGTTTTGGCCACTTTTATATCTTCTATTTGAGAAAATAATTTTTTTTAGAATTGGGACATAATAATTTACGTTGGGTAATGTTTTGGTATTTATTCTGGTAAAATTCATTTCATTAATGAATAGTGAAAATACTCTATTTTAAATAAAATATTATTTTTAATATAATTTATTTATATTGTTGGGCTGTCTTTTTAATTGTTTTTAAAGTGTAATTATATTATATTTTTACCATTTAATCCAATTTGGGTAATTGAAAGAAATTCCACATTGAAATTGGGCATAAACAAGTGCCAATATTTTGAAAGGTATTTTTTCTTAAAAACATGTTATTTATTTTGACAATGAGAATTAATTTTTAAATAAATAATTCAACATATCTGTTTTGAATTTTGTAAAATAGAAATCATTTTTTATTCAGAATATCAAATATAGAATAGGCATAATTTTTGGTATTTTTCTAAAAAACATCAATTTTTTATGAATAGTGAAACCGCTAAGTAGTAGTGTAAAAATAGACTTTTTCATTTAAATAAAATTTTTCACATCTGTGAATTGAATTTAAAAAATATGATATACATGGTTATTATTTGTAAGTAAAATTTCGACCAATAAGGTGAAAATAATTTTTGGTGAAAAGTAACTTTTGACTTTTATTTACCGCGGTTAAATGTAAATAGGGTAATTCAAGGTAAAAAGAATACTATAATAATAAGATATTACCATAAATCTTGCCATAACCTTATTGGATGAGTAATGGACGACCATGTGAATATTTGGGTCGATTTTGGGACCCCATGGAGCCATATCAGAGGGATAATGAAACATTAGATTAATTAATTTAAAGTAAAGTAAAAAATGACACAAACAAATATCTTTTATTAAAGTTATATTTACATGGGGTTATATAATATATAATTTTTAATATAAATATTCATTGTAAATCTAATAATATTTCCAAAGTTATGGTATCTTTTTATAATTTTTAGAAATCATATAAATAAAATTATTTATGACACAAAAATGATGCAGTATTTACATCATTAATAATGATTTAAATAAATAAGATTATAAATATTAAAATAACATCCAAAACCTGTAAAATTTTTATTGGATTAATTTATTTCAACCATGAGTCCTCTTATATTTATCTTTAATGAGTTTTGGAAATTTAGAGACTGAAAATCAATATATAATAAAATAATATTTTCACATTTTACTAAAGAACCCCTCCTCCCCTTTATAAAAAGCCCTCACTTCTAACCCATTACTCACACATGTCAAGCCCCTTGTATCATCGAAAACCTACCCAAATAAGCTTTCAAGATTCCTATTTTCCTCCTAGAAGTCTTACCTAAGGTATAAGGCACTTTAAGAAGTCTTTTTGGTTCAACCCAATGGGAGTAACCTGAATTAAAGTTAACGATTTCTCTTAAATTCTTTTCATTTATTTTACCTCTCTACCCACTAAACTAGTTTTATTACTTTATTTTATAACAAATACTGTATCATAAATATACTAGTATTTTGTTATGATATGGATTTGAGCTATAATTACACACACCTCTATCTAATGGGTAAGGAACATACTGTATCTGTGGACAATGAACAACTACCCCACGAAACGATGATTGTTCAAATATTTTCTTTAGCCTCTCATGGTTTCCATTTTGATGGAAGAATATATATATATATATATATATTGTTAATGTTTTCTTTATGCTTCTGTATTTTTTCATTTATATCGTATCTTTATGGTTTCCATTATAGGTAAACATTGTAATCGCATTTGAGGAAATTCGGACTACCACCCACTCAAAGTGATATGACTTGTTAATTCCATGTATGGGATGTATAAAAGATGGAGTTAATGATATTATATATGATATTATAATGTAATTATAATATAATTATGTATCATTTTGATTTTATTCCATTAAAATTCGAAATAGAAATGAAAGTAACATTCTTGCGTAAGTACGGCTTACCGTCTCCACGAACAGTGCATTTAATTTCTTACCTATAAATATTATTTAATATTATAAATACATATATAGTGAATATATATGATATATATGATATATAAACCATGAATATCAGTTTGTAGATAATTTAATATTGACCACAAGGACAACTTGTAATTTTAAGTAGTCTATTTTTGACTCAAGTACCAAATTTCGACAAAACGACCCTTTTTAACTTAAATGATTGAATACTTTTAATAACATGATAATAAGTGATCTAAAAATAATAATAAACATGAAAATTTTTAGTATGAATTTATAAATTAACATTAGTTTATTATTCAGGATGTATAGGGAACAAACATGTCATGTCGGACATGTGGTAAGGGGTTTCTTATCTCACTTTTAATTTTGTGAGATTTCCATTGTTCTCCAATAATTTATTTCATGTGGTGTATTGTGTAATTCCATTTGATATATATTATCATGATTCTATTTATATTCATGTTATTTAGTGAATCTTTTTGTTGTTATTAACTTTTTGTCATACGACTCGATTGATTACAACGTGGTAAGGGATTTTCATGTCACTTTTTATTCACGTGATATTTATGATATAATTTCCACAATATCCATTTTTGTGCTTTATTTATTTACCATTACTATATAGATTTTTTAATATACCTTAATTTATGTGTATTTACATCTTCATTTTAAGATCCTTCTGTCGTGGGTTTTATTTTTTGGAAGTGACCAAATCGGAAAGGGAACCTTTTAACCCAATTTCCATTACTTATGTTAATCATCTAAATATTAATTATGACATGAAATAATTATATGTGTAATCACTATTTATTTATTTAGTTTTTAATTTTCACTCCCCTTTGTGTGGATATACTTTTGATACACATAATCACGCCATTGATAAACTCTCAAGTCATCGATATAAACTTGATAAGAGTAATTTTAACTAAATTTCATTCATTGAGTTAAACATCCAAGTCATTGGTTTTTTCTTAAAACTAATATGTTTGAATGTAATATAATTCATTTACAATGAATATCCAATTATATTGAGTGTATTTATATTTTTCACATGTTATTATGTAATTGATTTGTCCTTATTCTAAGAATACAGTTTTTATAAGGGATTTCATCTCAATTTATATTCCATTTAGACTTCTTTGTTGGTATGCACCAAATCACTCTTATATGATTTATATATTGTCTTTTGGAATATTATATCATGAATAAATTTATTATCATGATATTATAATGTTATGTTTAAATGTTATTCCTCAATTATTTGTATTCAAGAGTCTCTCATTTTGATAAAAACTATTTAACTAAAATATATAGTTAAATGTTTAACAAATTTATTCTTAAAAATATTTATCAGTAATGCCCATGTTTTAAAAATGGGTTTAAGAATTTATTTATATGGAAATTAATTTTTTCAAATGTTAATTTATTTAAATGTTTTAAAGTTGTATGCGACACTTTGATTCAAAAATGTCTTTATTAAATGTTTTAAATAGTATTGAACTTGTTTTTATAAAGCATTGTTTATTTCAATATCTTTATTTGATATATTGTTATTGTAATATGGAAATGTTATCATTATTTTATTCTTGTGTTATAGGTTATCAATTTTTTATGGTTATTGGGAATTTTTTATGTATGCAGGTGGTTCTGTGATAAACCTTGGATGGGTGAGCCCGAGATTGCTCTCCAATGCATTGGGTAACGTGATATAATTAAATGTTAATGTTTCTCCTAAGAGATTTAAGGAATATACTATGATGGGTATTCCAAATGTGACTCCCAATGTATCTATGATAGCTATATTGTAAGTATGTTATTAATTCCATAAGTTTCCTTTATTATTTACAATTTATGTGTGTTATTCATAAATCATATGATTTCGTAAGGTATGTTATGATTGAAAAGTATTGGTTTCGTTGATTTTCATTTATTGATGGGACAATGTTTTCATTCCTTATTTTATAACCCTTACTAAGATTTTAATGCTCATACAATTTTTTTAAATGTTTTCCACAAGACTTAATGATGAATAGGGTTAAGGATGGGATAAAGGAAAAATCATGTTGTCTAAAACATGGAACTAGACATGTTTATTTTTAAGAGTTTTTATTTTATGAAAAATGGATACTTGTTAGTAGTGTCTAGAAGTAATATTAAAGTTGTTATGTAATATTTATAGCCTAATTCTCTATAACTCTAAACCTAAAAATATTTTCGATGTGAATTCTTGACATAATTCAATATTATGTAATGTTTAAGGATGGGTCCTTATAGATGGTATCATAGGACTATTTAGATAACATTAGAGGTTAGGGTATTATTTCAGCATAAGTGACATAAATATAATGGTTAGGATTTTTGAAAGAGTCGTAGTTTTTTTAATAAAGTGAATTAGTTTATGATAACATGAATAAGTATATATTAGTATATACCAACCTCATAAGATATTATATGATGATTTTATTGATATACTCACACTTACCTATTTTGTTTTAGTAAATGGCAAGATCTAGCTGGAACCAATGTAATAGTGGATGTGAAGAAAATTGTGATGGTATTGTGAATGAGCAACTGAATGAAATGGTATATGCAATGAGTACTCTTGCGGTTATTCTCAACATTATATCTGAAGTCATGATTGACCACCTAAACCTTGGTGATTTCTATATGGAATCGTATATATGAGAAACAAATCCCCATGGATGTTCAGGTAATAATCATAAAAATATGTATATTTAAAAAACTATGTGTCAAGGATGTGGAATAAAACAAATAGGAAAATGTTTCAATGGGATGTGAAGATTATATAGATGTGGAAATGGAGGTTGTAAAGTAAGAACTGGCCATGGAAAATGAAAGCATCTAGTTGAACCTAGGAAAGGGAAAGAAGTTCTTTCTGAGTGATCAATTGATTGTTTTAAATGTGGTGTTCATAGTCATTATACAAACAGATATCCTACAAAGAAGGTTTGGGAACGGGATCACCAATATCATACAAATATATGTTTACCAAAACATAATTCCATTCCAATTTAGTAAGAGGAAACTAACAATGACCAATTAGAGCTATGGATTATTTCTTAACTGATGATTATACATTATTAAATCTTTGGATATGATTCATAATTTTGTTTATATGAAAGAATTATTTTAGAATAAGTTGGAATGGAATGGTTAATGGATCAAGAAGAATGTTTAATGAGTTAGAAGTTGACATATATGGGATTCAAGTGTTATGATAGATTTTAGGATGGTGAAATGCTTAAAAGTATTAAGGCGCTTTTGATGATGGGATTACATTAGAAGTCTTTTTTATAGTATGTTTAACCTTGAATTTTGATATATGTTTAACCCATACCAATTATCTTTTATTTTGTGGATATAGTTATAAAAAACCATTTGGGTCTTGAATTTGAGGTAATTATAGGTTAATACATTTTAGGATCCAAAATTAAAGTTATTAGATAACATCTGTGGTTAAAATATTTTATGGTTATTTTTGATGAATTTATCTCTTTTTGGTAATGTTATAAAATTATATAGTTTTCAGAATTGGACAACAGGCAGACCGCATGGAAACCCATCACGCCGGGCAAAGCTGTGGAAATTGAACCCAAAAGCAAAGTACGACTGGGATTTAACACCTACCACTGGACGATGTGAATTCCCTATTTACTATAACTAATTGTTTTTAGTTAGACGATTTTATGAATCAAGAATAAGTTTATTTTGTGTTTTCTATGGAAATGATTAACCTATCATGGACAATATGTAATTAAGTTAATTACTTTTCTATATGAGACTTTAAGAATAACTGATGTTTTTTGGTGATAAATGTAATGAATTATCTTTGAAGTCTATGTGATTAAACCCTTCTAAGATTTATGTTTCAATCTTAGTTTGAATTACAATGAATAATTTTAAGGGTATATTTTTATTTAATGGTCTTTATTAAACATTGGGTTTTGTTTGACTAATTTTGGAGATTAAGAGTGGTTTTTATTTTTTTTAATGAATTTTCTTTTTTGGGTATTATCTGATCACACACTAAGCATTTTGGTTTTGGTTAAGTTATAAAGACATGAGAAATATATAGTTTATATTTTGTGGATTATGTTATTCTCTAGAATTAGATTCTATCAATTTAGGTATGAACAAGTCATCTTCAATACTCATCGTTTAAAAAAAAATGAGTTTTTGGTTTGAATTTAGTAAAGGATGAAAATCTACATGACAAGTAAGTATGTTTCCTGATGATTTTAGTTAATCCCATTAATGAATTTCTCAACATTATGAAGAGTTACTTAAAACAAAAACTTTATCTGTTAACTTTTCCTACTGGGGAATCAATGACTGGTTAACTGATCACTTGTTTGTGATTTTCTGGTGGTTAAATTTCTCCTTATCATGGTTTCTATCACTCTCCATTAGAAAATCATGGTTTTTTTCCTCCTCCATATCCATGTTTTCATGGAATAATAGTATATTTTGTCTTGGGTGACACTTGTACTTCTCTTCCATTATTTTAAAGTTATTGTTTTATTCATTCTTTTTCTGATGCGGGACATTCAATGATGTTTCCGAGCCCAATTTTAAAATCAATAGGACACAATTCACAAAAGGTGGGAAGGATATAACATCCCAGGTAAATAAATAATATGTGGTTTTATTATTTATTCATAATTTTAAATTAATTGTAAATTTTACTTTAAGGGTATTCTATGTTCGATGGCTTACCAGATAGACAACAATGGGTTTCTTGGAAATCTTACGTTGCACACAATGTTGAGTCATACTGAAAAAAATAATATAATATTATTTTAAATGGTAGTTAATGCCTACCTGTTGTAATTGCGGGAATGAACATAACTAACTACAAAACTATTATAAATTTTTGTTAAATATTTTTACATTTATCCAATAAATTTTTGATGCTTTAAATAAGAAAGAATATGATTTTGAGCATAAATACTCTAATATTCTTTAAAAGGTCAATTTACCGCCTTTTGATGGAAACCCTATTTAAATATAATTTTTTCCACTTTTATATCTTCTATTTGAAAAAATTATTTATTTAGAATCGGGACATCAAAATTTACTTTGGGTAAATTTTTAGTATTTATTCTGATAAAATTAATTTTTTTATTGATATTGAAAAAGATTTTAATTTAATTCAAATATACATTATAATATACTTTATTTATATATTTGAAGTATATTTTTAATTTTTTTATGTGTAATAAGATTATATTTTTTCCATTTAATCTAATTCTGGTCATTGGAAGAAATTTCACTTTGAAATTGGGGATAAACAAGTGTCAATCTGTTGACAGATATTGTTTCTTAAAAACATGATATTTATTTTGACAATGAGATTTAATTTTAAATTAATTAATCCAACTTCAATGTTATGAATTTACTAAAATAGATATAATTTTTGAATTCGGAATATCAAATATATCTTATGCTGAATATTTGGTATTTTTCTAAAAAACATCAATTTTTGATGAATACCGAAACCACAAAGTTGTAGTTAAAAAATGGTCTTTTTCATTTAAATGAAATTTTACTACTTCAGTGAATTGAATTTAAAAAATATAACATAATTGGTTGATATTATTATGTAATATATTGTTCATTAAGATGAAAATAATTTTTGGTCAATAGTAAATTTTCACTATTGTTTACCGCTGTTAATGGTATATAGTGTAATTCATGGTAAAAAGAATATTATAATAATATAAAATTTCCTTAACACTTGTTCTAAAATTATTTTATTAGTCATGACAGACCATGGGAATCTTGGGGTCTATTTTAGGACTCCATGCAGCCACTTGAGAGTGATAATGACACATTAGATTAATTAATTAAGTGTAATGACAAAAACGACACAAACAAATATCATTTAGTAATGTAATTCTAAAATGGTGTTATATAAGTTATATTTCTGAAAATAAATTTTCGTTGGAAATCTTATAATATTTACTAAATTATGATATTTTTGTATAATTTTTTTAAATCAAATAAATAAAATTATTTGTGACACAAAAATGATGCACTATTTACCTTATTAATAAATGATTAAAATAAATAAGATTATAAATATTTAAATAACATCAAAAACCTATCCAATTCTTATCAGATGAATGTTTTTCTATCATGAGCCATATTATCTTCGACCTTAATGAGTTTGGGACCTTTATAAATCAAAAATCAATATATAATAAAATAACAGTTTCACACTTTCCTAAAGAACCCCTCCTCTCCCTTATAAAAGCCCTCAATTCTAACCCATTCCTCACACCTCTAAAGCCCCTGGATCATCCACAACCTGCCCAAATAACCTACCAAGATCCCAATATTCCCCCTATAAGCATTAATCTAGTAATAAATCACATTGAGAAGCCCTTTTGATTCAAACCAATGGGAGTTACCCGAATTAAAGGAAACATTTTCTCTTAAATTATTTTCTTTTATTTTACTTCTCCAACCCCTAAACTCTTTTTATTCCTTTCGTTTATAAAAAAATAAGTATAATAAATATACAAGGATGTTTTATGAGATTTATTCATACTAAACTTTCACACACCTTTATCTAATGAGTAAAGAACATACTGTTTTTGTGGACAGTGAACTACTACCTCATGAAATGATGATCGTTCAAATATCTTTTACCGCCTATCATGGTGGCCATTACGATGGAACTGTATTTATATATGATATATATATATATATATTATTTTTATGTTATCTTTATTAATTTTTATTTTTTCATTTATAGCACTACTTTATGGTTTCCATTATAGGTAAATGTAATAATTTAATTTGAGGAAGTGTGGACTACCGCCCCCTCAAAGTTACATGACTCATTAATTCCATATGTGGGATGTATAAAGGATTGATTTAAAGATATTATATATGATATTATACTGGAATTATAATATAATTACGTATAATTATGGTTTAATTTAATTAAAATATGAAATAGAAACGAAAGTAGGGTTCATGCGTTCGTACGACATATCGTCTCCATAAATGGTGTATTTAATTTATTACCTTTAAATGTTATATAATATTATAAATACATATATATAATGAATATATATTATATATATTATATCTAAATCATTAATATAATTCTAGAGATAATGGAATATTGACCAAAAGGGAAACATATAATTATAAGAAGTCTATTTTTGACAAAAGTACCAAATATCGACCAAACGACCATTGTTAACTTAAATGATTGCATAATTTTTATAACATGATAATAAGTGATATAAAAAAAAATAAACATGAAAAAGTTTTTTATGAAAGTATAATGAAACTTTTTTTATTATTCAATAAGAACAAGGAACAAACAAGTCAATTCAGACACGTGGTTAGAGGTTTCTTATCTCACTTTTAATTCCGTGAGATTTCCATTGTTCGCCACAAATTTATTGCATGTGGTGTATTGTGTACTGACATTTTATATATTTTATCATGATTATGTTTTTATTCATGTTATTTTATTAATCATTTCGTGTTAATTAACTTTTTTTCATATGACTTAATTGATTACAACATGGTAGGGGATTTTCAATTAACTTTTTATTCATGTGAGATTCATTCTATAATGGCCACAATTTATTATTTTTTTGTGTATGTAATTCCCATGATTGTATTAATTATCTAATATATCTCTATTTATGTGCATTTACATCTTCATTTTATGTTCCTTCTATCATGGGTTGTATGTTTCGTAAGTTACCCATTCGGTAAGGGAACTTTTTATCCCAATTTCCATTTCTTGGGATCATCTTACAAATCTTTATTATGTAATGATATAATTATGTTTGAAGTCACAATATATTTATTTATGTTGTAAATTACACTCCCCTTTTTCTGTATATAATTTTTATACACATAATCACTCCTTTATAAATCCTCAAGTCATCGATATGAACTTAATAAGAGTAAAATTAACTCAATTTCCATTCATTGTGTTAAACATCCAAGTCATTGGTTTTTAATTAAAAAGAATATGTATGAATTTTCTACAATTCATTTACACTGAATATCCAACAATATTGAGTGTATTTATATTTTTAACATATTATTATGTAATTTATTTATCCGTAATCTAAGGATATAGTTTTTATAATGGATTTCGTCTCAATATATATTCCATTTATAATTAATTGTTATTACGATCCAATTCACTCTTACATGGTGTATATATTTTCCCTTGGTATATTATATAATTAATCACTTTATTCTCATGATATTATAATGTTTTGATTAAATTTTATTCCTCAATTATTTGTATTCAAGAGTCTCTAATTTTGTTAAAAACTCAATATCTAAAATATCATTTTAAATGTTTTGAATATTTTTTCTTCAAAATCATTATCAGTAATGTCCATTTTTTAAAAATAGTTTTATGTGTTTATTTATATAGACATTAGTTTTTCAAATGATAATTTATTTAAATGAATCAAATTGTCATGGGACACTTTGATTCAAATATCTCTTTATTAAATGTTTTAAATAGTTTTGAAAATGCTTTGATAAAGCATTGTTTATTTAAATATCTAGATTTGATATATTGTGATTGGAACGTGGAAATGTTATATTTCCTTTATTCTTGTGTTATTTGTTATGAATATGTTATGGTTATTGTGAATTGTTTACATATATGGGGTTTTCGTGAAAAACCTAGGGCGGGTTATTCCGAGATAGCTCTCCAATGCATTGGGTAATGTGACAGAGGTAAATGTTAATGTTTCTATAAAGATATTTAGGGAATATACTATGATTTGTATTCAAAATGTTACTTAATATGTAGCGGTGATAACTATAATGTACATATATTATGAATTCCATATGTTACCTTTATCATTTATGATTTTTGTGGGTTATTCATAAATCATAAGATTTCGTAAGGTATGTTATGATTGAAAAGTATTTGTTTTGTTGATTTTTATTTATTGATGGGATTATGTTTTCCTTCCTTATTTTATAACCATTACTGAGCTTTTTATGATCATCCCATGTTTTTAAAATGTTTTCCACAAGACTTATAGATGAATAGGGTAAATGATGGGATCAAGGAAAATTCATGTTCTCTAAAACATGGAAGTAGACATGTTTCTTTTTAGAGTTTTTATTTTATTCAAAATGGATACAGGGTAGTAGTGTCTACATGTAATATTCAAGTTGGTATGTAATAGTTATGGCCTAATTCTTTAAACACTAAACCTGAAAAGATCCTCAATGTGAATTTTTGACATAATTCAAGATTATATAATGTTTAAGGTCGGGTCCTTATAAATGGTGAAAAAATATGGTTTAGTAATACAGGGCTGGTATAGTAGGTAAACACGGTTCAGTAATGGAATTTATCCACTATTATGGTCTTGAAAATGTGCCTTGTCTAATATGAAATGATTTTATATTCCGATGTGTAGACAAAAAAATCTCATATCTTATGTTATGAATTTTGGAATTGCATTCATTGATTCCAATAATCTTTCATGATTTATCCAATGGAATGATATCACGATCTTTCATATAAAGTGTATGATTTTCAAATGTTATGTTATTTTGTCTTATTATTAGGATTTCATTGATATCTCATTTGTTTACCCTTACTAAGAATCTAAAAATAAAATTTCATATTTTTCTTTTCCCTTTCTCATGAAGAAGGCCATCAAGTAATACATAACAAAAGGAGTCAAGTTATAATTATATAAGTGGGAGATAATGAAGTTGTCTTATGAACCTATCTATTATGTTTCTCAATTTCTAATTAAATTATACCTATAAATTCCCTATATGGATTTGTTATATTTCATAATGAATATTCATCAATTTTTAAGTAATATCAATGTATGTAATTTTTGTGGTGTAATAGGTGGTATCATAGGAAATGTATAGTTATGCTTTTGAAACAAGGATGAGAAAGTCTTAGTAAGAACCCTATAGATATGTTCATGTATAGGTTAAAATCATTGTGTTTTAGAATTGGCCATAAATAAACTAGGATAAAAAATAAAGTGTCCAAAATTGAAATTTTATTCGTGATTTCATGTTTTTACCATTATGATCAGTGTTGCTCACATTATGCTTATTGGTTTTTGTTAATGGATAGAAACATAATGAACCACATTAATGATGAATGTGAAGAGTAATGAAATGATTTTCCTCTTGAGCAACCAAATGTGATGGGATCTGGAATGAAAAATCATGTTGCTATGCTAAACCAATTTTCTCTAGCTATGAATCATACATGACATTCAAATGAAAAAAAGGTGGGAACCACATGCTATTGAGACGTTCCTGAGGTATCATCCATCTGATTTCTGTGGGTCATCTAATCCATTAGTGTGTGAGCAATGTATTATTACCACTGAAAATATATTTTTAGTTCTCCAATTTTCATAAAATGATAAAAATCCTCTTTGAAGAAAATGTTTTGGAAGGTGAATTTGATAAATGGTTGAACCTTATCAAGAATATAAGGAAAATAGATGAAATTGAATCCATGGAATGGGATAAGATCATGATTTTATTTTTATGTGTGTAATTTCCGCTTATTGTTCAATCAATGATTGATAAAGGGTTCCTTAAATTTAGGAAAAGGGCGATGAATATGTTGGAACCTACGAAAAAATTAACCAGACTTTCTAGGTACACATTTAGAATTATTATCCAATCATAGAGTAAAATTGATCAGTTATTTTGTGGCATAAAACCATGTATCTGAAAGGTATTATCCATAAGGGACTTAAATAGCTATGAATAAATCATTCAATGTATTCTCAAGGTTGACATGGAGATTAGTGTGACCCATTAGTCCTATGGAATTGATAAGAAGAGAAAGTGGAATTAAATATAAAATTTAAAGACCACACTAAAAAGAATTTTTCCCTTTATTCTTAAAGAATAGAAAGAAACATGAAAGGAAATTTCTTAAAGGGACTAGAAAATAATTTATATGTGGAAAAGAAGGACTTCAGGTACTTGAATACAGATGTGAGTAGAAAACGATGTCTAATGATGCAAATAAAGAAAACAGTACAAAGAATTCACCTCCTATAATACAATGTTACTAGTGCATGGAAATGGAGAATTATGTCATTTTATGCCATAATACATGGGTTATTGATACTTATTGACATCAGTAAACTCATAAGGATAAAGGAAAAGGAAAGTCACATGCAATCACTATCAAAGATGTGGAGTATGAGAATGATGTGGTGAATGGTACACTTACCAGATACTGTATAGTATAAAATATTTTATTTGATTTTAGATCCACCCACTCTTATTTTTCAAATTTTTTAAATCCTATCACCATATTACCTGATCAATTAGATGTTGAGTTAGCTATGACAACTCTTAATGTAACTATGGTCGCATCAAAAGTTTTTAATTCTTCTCAATACTATGTTTGTGGAAACTTTACTCCTATAAATCTTTTGATCATTTATATAGTGGAATTTAAAGTTATTTTTAGCATGGATTGACTTTCTCTATATGGAGCTCATATCAATTCCAAAGGGAAGTAACATTTCATATTCCAGATCAATATTTGATCATCTATCGATGAAATGATGAATATAACCTTAAAGAAGAAATTTCATCAATATTATGGGTCTTGGTTCCTATAAATGAAGGTTATTTATCTCAAATGGTTGATGAGAAACTCACAATTAAGAATGCACCCATTGTAAGAGATTTTGATGATGTTATTCCAGAAGATTTTCTAAGTATTCCACCTAATCTTAAAGTAGAATTTTTAATAAAATTGATATTATGTGGTATGATATTTTAAATTCAACTTATAGAATATCCCCCACTGAGTTTTAGGATTTGAAGAAGAAATTCCAAGAGATTCTTGATAATGTATTCATTTTCCCTAGTGCTTTACCTTGGTGTGCACATGTTCGGTTTGTGAAGCATAAATATGAATCAATGAAACTATGAATTGATTATATTGACGTTAACAAGGTCCTTATCAAGAAAAAATTTCCTCTTCATATAATTGATGGATTATTCAACCAACTACACGGAGTTCAATGATTTTCTATGATTGTTATTTATTTTGATATCATCAATTAAGGGTCTAGAAAAAGGATATCACAATGATGGAATTATATATAAGGTATGGACACTATGAATTTATAGTGACTCCTTTCGATCTTACTAATTACCTTGATATCTTCACGAATCTATGGAATTTAGTCTTTAGAGACTATCTTGATAAGTTTGTGGTAGTCTTTTTAGATGATATTATTGTATATTATATGAGCAAGGAAGAGCATGAAGACCATTTGATAATTGTATTAAAGACCATAAAAAAGTAGATTATTTATGAAAAACTTAACATTTGTGAATTTTTATTCATAAAGATTAATTTTTATGTCACATAATTTCAAGAGAGGGGATATCTATAGATCCAAAACTACTGAAGTTGTTGAAGGTTGGCTGAGACAAAAATAGTTACAGAGATCTAACGGTTTCTTGGTTTTAACGTTATTATCAACGTTTTGTGATTTATTTTTCATGATTATCTAATACACTCTTAGAGTTGACTTGGAAATGAGTTATGTATATATGGACAGAAGAATGTGAAGATAATTTCAATGAGATAAAAATAAGGTTCTTCGGTGCACCTGTACTCTCACTACCTTGTAGTGCAGAAAGGGTTTCAATCTATAGTGTTGCATCCATGAAGGGACTGGGAGGTGATCTCATTCAAAATGATATATCGATATCTTATTTCGTCATGGTGGTTGAAAATATATTATAAAAATTACCAAACACATATTTTAGAGTAAGATATGGTAATTTTGGCATTAATGATAGGGAGGAATTATCTTTATGGTGAATGGTGTGATATTTATTCCAATCATACAAGTTTAAAGTACATTTTCACACCAAAGGATCTGAAAATGAACCAAATATTATGGTTTTGTTTGATTAATGATTATGACTTCTCAAAACATTTCCAACAAGGGAATGCCAACAAGGTGGCATATGCTTTGTGTCGAAAGGACCATGCCAGCCTTTCCACAATGAGGATCACAAAAGATCCAATATTTATAGATTTGAAAAGGATATATCTTAAAATTTTAAAGGAAGGGGAGAACTTTTATCTTTCTCTAATGAATGTTCACCCATATATACAAGTGAATATTAAGGAGGTATAGAATGAAGTTTTAGATCTATAAAATAAGGTGAGAAATATTCCTGAATTCAACCTTGATTGTGATGGAATAATATCAATCATGAATCGGGTTTGTATTCCTCCCACGTCATAATTAAAGAAAATGTATTGGATGAGGATTATATCTCATGATTATCTATTCACCCTAGAAGAAAAAATGTATAAGGACCTGAAGAGTATTTCTGGTAAGATGGCATTAAAAGAGACGTTTTTGAATATATCTCTCAGTGAATGGTTTGTAAGCAAGTTAAGGCTAAGAGACATAAGTAATAGGGGACGTTACAACCATTACTCATACCATAATGGAATGGGAAAACATAAATATAACATTTTTCAATGGATATCCCAAAACATCCAAAGGAAATAATACTATATGGGTTATAGTTGACCGCCTTAGGAATTAGGAACACATCATTGATATTAGATATGATTTATCTCTTGATCATCTTCCAATGATATACAGAAGGGAAGTCATATGATTGCATAGAGTACCACATTCCATTATATCTTTTTGGGATCCAAGGATTACCTCAATATTCTCGAAAATTCGTCAGTATGATCTAGATATAGATTTTAGTTTCGTCACTAATTTTCATTTTCAAAAAAATAGTCTATATGAGAGGACAATTAAAACTTTGGATGACATGTTGAGAGCTTGTCTATAGATTTCAATGGTTATTGGGATCAACACTAACTTTGGTGGAATTTTCATTAAGAAATATCTTTCACTACTATATTTATATGGATCCATTTGAAGTTCTCTATAGAAAGAAGATTAGAACTCATACTTTCTGGGATGAAGTTGGGCAGAGAAAGCTATTAGGACCTAACCTGAGTGATTAAATGGATGAGAAGCTCAGATCTATTCAGCAACAAATAATAGAAGCATAGAGTTGAAAAAAATTATATGATGGAAACTGAACAAAAGGAAAAGAGTTTGGAGGGGGTAACAAGGGGTTTCTTAGAATTTCTCCCTAGAAGAGAGTAATGTTATTTGAAAGAAGGGAATGGTGTGCCCTTGGTATATCATCCCTTTTGAAATTATGGATCATGTTGAGACGATATATGAATGATTTTCACTTCAACTGAATCTATCTCAAGATCATGATGTGTTCTATTTATATCTATTGAAAAGTAACATACTTTATCCTTCACATATACAAAACACAGAATTCATACCACCGGATCAGGATCATTCTTATGGAGAACAATCGATAGATATTCTAGATCATTGCAACAACGTTATATGAAACAAGACCACAGTCTTGGTTAATGATTTATGGTAGAACCACCAATTGGTAGAAGATGCAAAAAAAATGAGGATATGATTAAGGATATGTATCATCCTCTATTTTTCAGCAAGTGACGAATTTGGAGAGATATATTCAGTTTAATGGGGGTAGAATGTAGCAGCCCGGTGTATTTATGAATTAATTTCATTAAATATTTTTAATTAATCAGTATATTTCATTGCATGATATTGTGAGTTTAAATGAAACAAAAGGTGCCCTTACTATAAAATTACCATTATATCCTAGCTTTTTGGTTTTCGGGAATATGTATAACTAACTTGTGAAAATGTATTTGTGAATTCAATAAATGCCAATTATTTATAAAAAATATAAATCAATTATATATTTTTATTTTTTGTATTAATAAATTTAAGGAATTATTATTAGTAATAAAATTAATGAGAAATATATTTAATTTACTTAAAAAAATATTTTTGATATTCATCCAGAGAATATTTTAGTCATAGTGTGTGTATAAACACTACTTAATGTATAAAAACCTATATTTTTATAAAATGGTAATTTTATACCTTTGAATGGAGAACCAATTTTAAATTATGATTTTGAAACATTAATAATTTTTATATGACAAAAAATATATTTTCATGGGATAAAATATATAAAAATTCACTTTGTATTAATTCTTAATATATTACTAATTACATTCATATTTTGATAAATAACATAAATACACTTAATTTTAATTGAAAGCAACTTTTTCATCAAAAAAAGTTATATAGATTAATTATAATATTGAACGGTTATAAAGTATTGGTAAAATGTTCTTTTATCATTCAATATATTGTATGTCATTTTCCATAAATTGACATTGAATTCATATGTAAAATAATTCCAATATTTTGCAATGTTTTTACATTTAAAAAAAATGATCCCTCATTCTGAAAATATGATTAAAATTAAATTAAACATTTTAACATCATTATTTTTAATTTTTAAATATTTACACCATATTTTTAATCCTTATGTATAAATTATGTAAATAGATTTATTTTAATTTTGGGCATTATGAATTGTAACTTTGTTAATTTTTATTAATAGAGAAAAATGGTAAAACATTTAATGAAGGGGAATAATACTTGTATAAAACATCCCTATCACTTGTCATACTATTATTGGATGAAATATGGCCGAGAAAGACAACCCTTTTGATGAACATATTTCATTTGGAAGCCCCTAGGGCATTCTTATAACACCTATACCTTTTAATATAATGTAAAAGAAAATATGTTATAACATATATATTCTAACTAAAAAAATTAATATGGGGTTATATAAGTGATATCTTATAATATAAATATTAAATAGAAATATAGAAATATTTAATTCATAATGGTATTTTTTATAATTTTTATACATGATATTACTAAATTTTATTATGACATGATAATGACGAATTGATTACTTTATTAATGAAGGAATCAAATAAATGATATTATAAATATAAAAATAAATATTATCTGACATAATTTATGTCATATAATATTTTAATATATCAATATGACATATTATAAGTATATTAAATGTTTTAGTTCGATTATTTATTTTTATTTATATTTTATTTAAATTCAATGAAATGAATCGTTAAAAAATTGACATAATTGTGGTTTTATAAAAAGAGTTCATTATTAAATAATTTTTAAATACTAAAAAACAATTAAAATATCAAAGTGAATATAATAAGGTCTAAAAGTTCCTTATGTGTCCAATTATATGAAAATTACCTCATATAAGTAATATTTATAGCCTCTTAATAATTATAATGTTATCACCATAATTAAAATTAAAATAGAATAATTAAGGGTAATCCAAAAAGATAATGTTTAAAATAGAATAAATACATGTCTCAAAAGTATTTTATATGTGGATTTTAAAGTTTACATATTTTATATTATATTTAATTTATCATTGAATAATTTGTATTAAAAAAATTTATTTATATTAATTTAATATTTTAAGAATGTTCAAATGTTTCCCTCACCCCAATTATAAAAGTGCACCACCTCCCTCACCTATATGCTTCAATTGGATACTTCATATTCTGCTATCCCCTACCATTTTTCATTCTCAACTTCCCTATTAACATTCAATGGGTTATGTTTTCTTTAAATACCAACCCTAGTGCTCCATGGAGTGATTTTGAGGAAGCACGTTGAGGAAGAGATAATCTCTCCTACCATTTCTTTCAATCTTCATTCTTCTTCTACTTAATCTTAATTATTTGATTCATTATAAAGTAATAGCATCAGTATAACTGATATAATGATATGTTATTATAAATATTAAACAACTATATTCCACCTTCTGTTCATTATATGAATTTTTAAATCGACAAGCACACGTATAGATGACTTACCATATCCACGTTGTGGTGTAATCGAGTTTTCCCCACCACATTAAATGGATGGATATAATGATGTAAGTAATAACTATATATTAAATTATAACATTATACTTATTCCAAAATATTATACACCATCTATTTAAATACCATTAATCAATTATGGGAATGATATCGTCTCTTGTGTATATGTATGGCCTACGGTATCCCTGATGTGATGTTATTCATTCTACAAGATCATGATTAAATAATCATTATATAATTAAATGGAATGAATAAATGTGATATATATTCTACTAATATAATTAACTAAATTATATAACTATATACCGTTAAATGGAACATGAAATTATCTGACAAAAAAAGCATAAGAACATAAATCAGATGATACACAAATAATGGCTGACAAAGAAATGATATAAATAAATTGATTATAGTATGATAATATATGACATAAAAAATTAATATAATTATGAAATATTTAAATAAAAATATTTAAATAATTATACATGAGTATTGCATACATTCTGAGGATAATGGACCACAGTTAGGGGATAATTTTGGAATCTCATTGTTATTCAAGATTTTTTTATACGTAAGTATTTACTGAAGTATATTTACCATCAAAATCTATTTTCCTTAAATATTTAATACTATTTATACTCTTATACAATTTTTTTAATTTCAATTTTATCTATTGGTGAATTTTTCTTAAACCGAATGAAAGAAGACTTTTATTATTATTTAATACAAGGTAATTTTTTACTTTTTGAGAAAATGTACGAGGACAATGTTATTATTAACTTATATGACATGAATATATTTTTACATTTTAATGATACATTATTTCTAAGATTCTTAAATTAAAAATATTCAAGGCTATTCTGAAGGAAATTATTTTCTTTTAAAATTGTGTTTTTCTTTTTGAGAAAAGAAAACATTTTGACGAAAAAATTATATTTTCTTCAGGAATTAATTTCACGTGTTATATCAAAAACTATCTTCCATCTATGATGAAATTATTTAATTATGGTAATATTTATATTCCTATTATTCATGGTATTTTATTGTGATTGTGATGTAAGGATAATTATGAAATCAGTTCATGTTACGTGGATTATGTTATGATGGAATGATGTTTAAAAGAGCAATTTTACTCCATGGGTTATGATATGATGAATGATTTATGTTTATGTGGAATATATAAAAATTATTTCACTATGAGATGGTCTGGACTGATATCTCCTTTCAAAATTTTGGGTAAAGATTTATATCTCATGAGATAGACGTGACCGGAATGACAAGTTAATCTGGTTCCGTAATACAGTGTAGGAATGGCAGGTAAACCCGCTTTAGTAATGTTCTTTGTCAGTTATGATAGTCGTTGAAATGAGCCTCGACTTATATGGAAGGATTCTTTATGATATTTTGTCTGAAAAAATATATCATTTCTTATGTTAGGACATTTGGGATTACATTCATTGATTCTTATGAAATTTCTTGATTTATCTCATGGAATGATATAATTATATTTCATATGGATGATAAGATTTTCAATTGTTATGTTCATCGGTCCTTGGATTATGATATGATTGATATATCAACTTTTTTACCTTTATTAATAATCTAATATCACCCTTTAATATTTTTTTCCCAGTTCATGATGAAGGTTATTAAGTAAGATATATCTAAAAGGGTTTTCGTTATTACGAAATAAGTAGGAGATAATAAAGATGTCTTATGAAAATGTTTTTTTATGTTTCCAATTTTTTAAAGACATAATGGATATATGGTCCATTTTTTTCTTTGTTATATTTTGTAATGCACATTCATAAATTATTAATTAATATCATTGTATGTAATGTATGAGGTGTTAAATTTTTTTATGGTGGATGAGGATTAGAATTATTCCAATGGTTTGAAAAGAGACTTTCACCCACTTTCTTCCTAGGTAATGGGGATCACATAACTATCGAAATTAGATAAAATGGATTATAGGGTCTAAATAAGAACATAAAATGTCTTTTGGACATGTTTATATTTCATATTGGGAATTAAATTTATGGTAGAGTTCTTTGTTAAGCTAATTTTTTTCTTTATTCATTGTAATTAATTTTAATAACTTTCAATAATTTTTTTGGTCAAAAAATTGACATAATTATTTGTAATAAATTATAAGTAGTCCAAATATAGATTTATTTGTTTTTCATATTCCAATTTCTTATGTTGTATAAATTAATTTAAAATTAATCCCAATGGTTGGATGACAATTCTGGTTTTTGAATTGAAAATGAACAAAATTTTGAATAGTGTTTATATCCAATTTAAATGTGAAATTGGTTACAATAATATAAATTTTAATAATATGTATAAATTAAATAATTACACATTAAAAATAAATGAACAAATAATTTAATGATATAATCAAATTAGATGAAAAGGCATTTTTGAATAAAAATTCATTGTTTTTCAATATTCATAAAAAATGAACCTTCTTCTAAAAATAACATATAATCACCCAATGTAAAATTAAATATTCTAGTCTCAAAAAGAAAATTATATTTTCAAATAAAAATTAAAAAAGTTTCAAAATGATATTTAAATTGGCTTTCTTAATAAAAGGAATTAAAATTACCTTTAAGAAAAAATAAATATTATTGTTAATAAAATTGAATTCATTTTTTTGTTATACCTATAAAATATATTAGATGACTTTCCAAATTTATTATTGAATTTATAAATATTTTTGAAAACATGAATTGAAACTTTTTTGTTTGAAATATGGTGATAAAATTTTGTTTGCAGATAAAAAATAGTTTTCTTAGAAAATTAACTTCGTTATTTTCAAATTGTTATGTCATTAACACATTCTAATTTATAACAATAGGATTAGTTTTAAGTACATATTTGAATAATATTTTTTAAAGTATGTTAATATTATTTTTTCCTTCCATTCCAATAGCTAGGTGGTATCTCAAATAGTATTTTAATATTATAATTTATAGTATATTTTAGTTTAGTAGAACCCAACCTTGCGTGTTATGAAATATATTGAAGGTACTGAATATTGTGTGTAATTAATGCAAAATATATTGTTGAGTGTACCAAAATCAAATATAAGTATTGTTTTTTGTTCAATATTACATTATTTTTTCATATATTGAACTCCAAATATAGTTATTTTACATATGACAAAGTTATATTTAGTGTTTCATTAAATGAAAAATATTAGAAGATAAGATTAATTTGAAAACAAATTTAAAAAATCTCAAGCTGTCACATTCTATACACCTAAATTTTAATTTCGCCATATATATTTGTGTATGTTATCTAAGAACTAATACATGAATGTTACATTATTATTGTCCCAAATAAATAATGTGAATACTGACACATTCTTTAAAAAAGGAATGTTGGGAACATAACAGTTACCCAATGTAATGCATAACTAGGTTTCCACATTGGAGAACCTAGGTGGGAAGTGAAAACATAGTCATGGAAGAGAAACATCACTATCAATTTATGATGGATAATGCTAAAATTCATGGTTAATATAAATTTAACAATCACATTTCCATTAATCTGGGATGATCTATGGGTCCATTTGATTCTATAGAAATGAAGGTACATGGGTAATTTTTTTTATTTCAAGATCATTTTACCTAAAGTTATTTATTTTTCAAAATATTATATAATTAAATGATTTAATTACAACCATACCCATTCTTGTAAATTGATCAATATCCACTTCATATCTTATTTTAATAAATAAATGAGAATTTATCATTCCTAAAGCATTAACAGGACATGAGATCCATAATTAGGATGATATTGCATTCCATATTTCATTATCTTAATAAAAAGGATATTAAATTTTATTAAATATTCATAAATCCTTATATGTTGATATAATACATTAAAAACACCATTCCATAAATGGTTATCCATATAACCCTTCAAAAACATGTATTTCCAAAACATTACAAATAATGTCACAAAATTTCACAAAAATGGATTACATTGATCCCCCATATATCATAAAGTACCTCTTGGTTGTTTCATAAAAAACATGTGAATACCAGATTAATGTGTTCTCTTGAAATGTGGTTATAACCTTAATTACCAAAAATCCTTATTGGAAACATACATTCTTCCTTATTACAATGATTATTGGATATATTTATTAAATCAAAAAGTGTTGGAAACATAATCCATAATAGCATAAACCACTTGCAGAAAAGTCTTTAACTAGTTCCATGGTAAACATTACCATCTTGTTTAATTATTAATATATAATATATATTTATCCAAAAAATATTATCTTAACATAAATAATATATTAATGTTAATATTTACCATATTCATTTTTTTCTATAAACATCACATTTCCATTAATTCACTTTACTAGACCATTAGAACTATTCCAAATATTCTTGTAAATCCTAGGCAAAAAAACCTAAACTGAATAATCCTTGTATATTTCACAATTCCTATATATTAATTCTTGAATCTAAATACATAAAAATATCAATTATTCCACGTCATCCTTAATCCATAGAAGGTATACCTTGTCCAATTACTTAATTCGTCTTTCTATTCACATTTTATCTTTAGTCTCATCATCATCATTAACATAACCTTTACTCATACCTTCATTCAGATTATCATAAAAATATTTACACTTAAGACATCTATTTTCATTATTACCATCATTCCACACATAATTTATTTTACTTTTAATGATGTAATAGGGATTCTAATATTCATATCCATTATGTTAACTGAACTCTTCTTATTTTTTTTAGTAAGATGCTTTATATACTCATTTTCCATAGTCAAAAAATCTTCTTTTTCCCTTGATACATTCCCATATGTGATAATTTCAAAATTATTGAACCAAAATAAAACTGAATATTAATTTCTCCATGTCCCCTTTACCCAAACGTTCTACGAACTGTTTTTTTATCTTCCATGCTGATTCTAAGAGTTAGTTAATGTATATATTTTTAATCATGTTCCTTCAAAACTGATTAGGAATGATCACAACATCCATCACTCTAGTGATCATCCCATTTGATATCTCCTCATGAAGGTTTCTGTAACATTCAATGTTAACCCAGTTCCTTCTAGTTCTCTACATTATCTAATAGCAAAAACATAGTGTTAGAAAAAATACATAGATAAAAACCTTATAATCATAAAAAATAACATATAGGATATATAAATCATAACACAAACTTCATTAAACTTTGTCACATTAGGTATATCATAGTTTACACATTGTAATGTTTTATTTGAATCTCTCAGGATGGTTTGAAAAGGGTTTGTGAATTTCCAAATAATATCCCCAATAAGCATCAAACTAGGTGTGTAGAAAGTCTTATTGTCCTCAACAATTTCACAATGGACTCTAGATCAATACGGTGACTTTGAAGTTTGTACACCATTGTAAATATGTTATATATCCACATATAATTGTAGTGTCCAAAAGAAGATGTATTTCTAGGAAAACACTAATTCTATCCTTTCCCAATTTCTAGGGAATTTTCCTAAACATTAACTCATCCTTAGACTCGTCCTTAGAGATATCCCTAGACATATCTTAAGAAATATATCTATGGATCTCACTAAAAATTTATCATCCTATATTACAATGGTATACTAAAAAATTTATTTTATATCAACAATAGACACCCAGGCTTAAGATAAATAGATATTACATCATTTTAGATGAATATTAAGCACATTACAAAAATACATGCATGAGGACGATAATCGATTAGCGTATTAGAAAACATAGAATAAAATCATATAACTCATTTAAATATACTAAATGTTTCCCCAAAAGATATCCACCTTTAGTATATATACTGATATCATTTCATTGTAACATAGAAAAGGGAATCATAATAAAGGGATGATCTCATATTCTCAATAATGGAATCAAAGAAGATACATAAGCATAACCAGATCGTAATGGTAATAGTACACAATAATGACATTGGAAGATCATAACATGTATATCAAAGATCATATACATTAGTTATGTAATAAATATTAGTTGTTCATAAGACATGAATCATAAGGGACTCACGATCATAATCCATAAAACCATAACATAAATATAATGTATAGAATTTATGGAATACATATAATAATATAAAATAACTTCCGTAGTATTTATGGAATCACTACCAAGCCTATTTTGTGTTATGGGTTAACACATCATACCATCTTGGTTGTCATGGATCACTACCACGACCATCATAGTAGTTGTGGTTCACTCGCAATACAATCATAGTAAACTAATTGCATTACTAAAAAAAGTTCACTAGTCATTCCATTGATGTATATATAGTGATATATAAATATTTACCCAATGTATTCAAGAAAGATATAAGCCACACCCATATTATAATGAAATCACTCAAATGTGTTACACTAGATCATAAACATTAATCTTATCAAACCCCATAAAATTAAATGGGAATCATAAAGATGTAATAGTATTACATCTAGTTGATAATAGACCAGTTTCATAACCACCTCATCAAAGCATAACAAAATAAATAAAATAGAATCATAAAAATATAACCCTTGAAATAGAAATGGGTTTCATGAACATATAACCCATGAAATAGAAATGCATTTCATACATATATAACCTATGAAAGAGAAATATGTTTCATAAACATTTTTCTAAAAAACATAAAAAATTCAGAGAAATAATATAAATGGAAAATGTGGATAATTGTCTTAGAATGGTAGCAGTAACACCAATGGATGTTATCTTACAAGGAAAATAATTTCTAAATATATTTTAAAAACATTTCATGAAGAAATTCATATTTTTTTCATTAAAAAATAATGTTTAAAAAATAAAAGATTTAGAAATAAATTTTCTATATAAATAAATAGAAAAACATATAAAGGAAGGAAAGAAAACATTTTCATTAAAAATATATAATGGATACTTGATAACATTTTTAAAACCATTTTTAATGAAAACATAAGCATGAACAAATTTATAAAACCATTTCTTTGAAAATTATTAACGGAATCTTGAAAACAATTTGTAAAACCATTTATATGAAAAGGAAGCTTGAAAACCTTTTTGAAACTCATTTTTTATTAATTTGATAACATATTAAAGATTCTTGGAAATAATTGAAATCAATTTCATTGAAATGACCCTTTTCAATACATATAAATGGGGCTTTGAAAATCCATTAAAATATAATTTAAATAAAAAAATATTTTTAAAACATTATTATTTAAAAAAACCCTTTAAAATGGATGTAAATAGTATTATTGAAGAAAATTTTCATCATTGGAATATTTTAATCTTGCAATGGATTCATCAAATGGAGTTAGGTTATGATTGAGGATAAATCTATACATGCCGACAATTTCTTTTTGGCCGTAAAATTTTTAGAAACATGACTCTATCAGAAAATAACAAGAAGATTCCTTTTTTAAAAACCAGTTTGTTAAAATATAAAACATGGGTTAAAATTTGTTTTAAATATAATATTTTAATAGTAGAAATATTATGAAAATTTATTTAGGAAACTGTGTTCTGAAAGAACACAGATTTCTGACCGAAGAGAGAGATAATGTCCAATTTTCATGAAAACACTTTCTTAATTATCTTATATACCAATGATTGAAAAAGTTATAATAATACATGAATATATAATTACTATCCAATGGATAATATAATTCATTAATTTTCTTGAAATACGTATCATATTATTTCATCAATAGAAGCATAATGGTAAACGATCCTTATAAACAATGGGATTGTTCCAAGAAACTATTACCAATTTGGTAAATTTGAATGATAAAAAACTAGAATGAATAAAATTATCTGAAACATAAATTATACTGATGAATACTATATTCATGATTTATCATGTTAAATTAAGAAGATACATCTTATTGAAAAATATAGTTTCATGGCTTGGCATGTGTCTCAATGAAGGGAAATTGAGAAAAAATTATTTTAACGATTTGGTAACTTTTGAACCATAAACCCCATGAAATGATGATCCAAAAAAGGATATGTAAATAAAAATCAATTTAAAAAAAATAATACTAATATAAATTCATGGTAATTATATATATCCCACATCAAAAATAATTGGTGAAAAATACATAAGTCTCACAGAAACAAAAGTGTTACATGAAAACCATTACCTTATATTGTGATACTATTGTACTATTAAAAACATCCTCTATAATAAATAATTGTTTATTATAAATATTTAAAATAAAAATATTCATATATATGAACCAATAAATTGTTTTTTAGGGAATTATTTTACCCATTTATTAACAAATCCCTGTTAATGTTACATTTTGGGTAATATGTGCTTTGTTTTCATATATGTTTTGACTTTTATTTTCTGATCCCCTAAAATAGATAATTATTTAAATACATAAATATTGTAAAAAATTATTAAAATATAATATATATTCAATATATAAATCATTATAATAACCCATAAATATATAAATATGAAATATAAAACATAGTTGATGGAGACGGTAGGCCATACATACTAATGAACGTTTTATCCATTTTATTCTCGTATTGAGTGAAATAATGTAAATGATATATATATATATAACACTAGTATCATTATTATGTCATATATATTATATATGCCAAATATAAAAATTATTAGTACATTCCTTGTAAATATTGAAAGAATCACATTGCTTTATAGAGGTAGTAGTCTACACATCCAAAAATAAAGATATCATTTTAGAAAACGGAAATCATAAATGTATGTTACAAATAATAAATTATTTATAATATATAAAACATAAATAACATATATATTATTTTAAAACATAGATTACATCATAATTCCCAACCATGGGAGATGGTAATGGAAAAATGAACAACATTGTTTCATGAGTCCGTAGTTCACAATACACTAGAATGATAAGTTAATTACCCATTAGATGGACATGTGTTAGGTGTAGGTAAATTACATAGAATAAAAACCTAAAAATATCTTTAGTATACTTTATTTATTATATAATAATTGAAGAATATTATTTCATGGGGTGTAGAATGAAAATAATTCAAATGATCTTGAAGAAGGATGTTACCTCCTCTTTGGGTAACTCCTCTAGGTTTTCGCCAAAGGGACTCCGTGGTTATATTTATGCCAAAAGGGAGGGTTATAAAATAGGTTATGAATTTTGGGATCTTTTTTTATTAGATTTTGGTTGACAAAAATTGATTTATTATTGTCAATAATTAGTAGTGGTGAATGCCTTTTTATAGTAGAGGAGGCGTGACATTCTTGTAAATTTATGAAAATGGAATTCCACACACATTTTCCCCATGTCAAGTGGCATAATTATTGATTAAAATTAGTTCCAAGTGAGTATTGTGTCAATATATGAACAACCAATGGATTTTGGAATATTTTATATGTCATTTTGGCTTTATGATTAAAACATAGTCTTTAGTTACTCCAATTTTTCTCCATATTATTTTAAATAATTTTAATCACCTTCACTAATATTATTGCTACAAAATAAGTTAAACTTATTATAAATTATAAATTATTGTAATTAAAAATATTTAATTAATTTTTCTAAATTACAATCACAGAAGTGGTAGCAAAAAAATTAAATTTAATCCTTTTGACCGGATGACAATGCGAGGTTTTAAATTGAAAATGTCTAAAATATTGAAATGTTTTCATATCCAATTTCATGGTGAATTTTTTTATAATGAACTAAATTACATTAATTGATGAATAATTGATTTAATTATACCATAAAAATAAGTAAAAATAAGTTTTTTACTATAGAAATTAATTATATGTAAAATATTTTTTGAATTAAAATTTATCGATTTTCACAATTTATAAAAAAAAGAAACATCTCAGCAAAGTAAAAAAAATAATAGAAAGTATATATTGATATTAATATTTAAATAATTAAGTTTATTTATTCAAATAAATAATACAAAATTTTCAAAAAACATATTTAAAATCGTTTCTTCAGTAAAAGGTGGTAAATTTACCTTTGAGAAAAATATTACTTTTCATTCATTAAATAGTATTTATTATTATCTTATACCAATAAAATATATTTTATGATTATAAAAAACACTAATTGAATATATAAATGTTATATAAAATAATAATAAAATGTGTTTTGTTTTATTTAATGACATAAAAGTGTGTTTGTACATAGAAAAAAATTTTCATTAGAAATGTAATTTCAATATTTTTTTATAGTTCTTTCATTCACATGTAGTAATTTATAAAAAAAATATAGATTTTATATAGATGTTTAAATAATATTTATAATAAATAGTTAATGTTATTCATTACTTCAATTCCAATTGTTTGGTGCAAGATAAAATAATATATTTATAATATTACTAATCTTATATTATTGTTCGGTAAAACAAGGTCATGCACGTTATGGTAGCTATCAAATATATTTGGTATTATCTCTAATAAAATTCAAACATAGTGTTGTAAATTCCCAAAGAAAATATAGGTGGTTTTTTGGCACAAAATTAACTAATTTATGTATAATTCAATCCATTTATAGTGCTTTAATTTATAAAAATCATATATTCGATGTTTCGGGAATTTCAAATTTGGAAAATATTAAATTTATTTGATAAAAAAATTTAAAAAAAAAACTGAAGGTGTTACATCTTCATTTGGTAGATGAGCACATTATGAAATATACCCCACATAAACCATACTATTACCATTATGGTTGAAAACATAATTTAGGACTTCATTGTATCTAATATGCCCTAACTAACTCAGTAGCCTCCTTTGCATGGTCTCCTAGATAACTGTATTTTATCACGTATTGACTATGTAATGACGTGGAGGTTTCATGGAAATTATTTTATTAATTTTTTTGAAATTTTGTGGGTGGGTGGTTTTAGATGGAACCTGATTCTAAGGCCCGGTGTACCCGGAATAATTTTTTGAAGTTTTGTTAAGCATAAATTAACTTTGTAAGCAGTTTTACTGAAAAAGTGGAATAACTCTTAAACGGTTACTCGGATCAGAAATCTGAGTGCACCGTTGCACTCAGGATGGCGGGTTTACCCTAGGCATGACTAATGTGTAGTCGGCGCTGGCCTCCTGTGAGAAATTCAAAAAATGGCATAACCGTAAATAAAATAATTAAATAAATTATATTTTTTTCGAATGCTTATAACTCCCAAACGGTAGCTCGGATTAAAAATCCGAGACCACCACTGGACTTGTGAGGCTATGAATTATTTAAGCAGATACTAACTTTGGCCGGTGAGGGCCACCAGAAAAAGATAGTTTTTTTGCCTAAAAAAAATAATTATGTGACAATTATTTTATTGTAAATGTTATAACATCTAAACGGTAACTCGGATTGAAAATACAAGAGTACTTTTGGGTTCGTTGGGACGCGTTTCACCTAGGCATAGCCTATCCTTGACCGCAGTGGGTCGAGGGTGACTGATATTAATTATCCAAACTTTTTTTCGGGTACGTTCAGTAAACGTACGTTATGAATTTTATAACAATTGAACCGGTGCTCGGAATAAAAATCTGAGGACACCGATAAACTCACAGCACCAGTATTCACTTAAGGGGACCTTTACCGTAGTTCCGTTTTATGTGGGTTGAATGTTAATCTTTGGGGATTTGTAAAAAATAAAATAAAATGGTTGTGCACCATTTTATTTATTTGGGTAGTTATATCCTCAAAGAGGAAGTTAGGGGTGTGGACCACACCCCACATAACCTCCCATGGGAGGATATTTGTGAGTTTGGACCCAAACGCGGCCTAACCCTTCACCTCCCATGAACCCCCCTTTAACACTCCCTTTATTTATTTTGACAACACCTCTGATTAATTATGTGGAGCCTTTCCATCTCCCTTCCATTAATGTTGCCAACTCAAATTCCATAATTAATTCAATAGTCCTTTTGAATTTATTTTAATTTGATAGCAATGTTATATCATGGGAGAAAAAAATAATATCTTAGGCTATTATTTAGTTTTGGCACTTGCGGTGTTGGGAGCACATTGGAGATATTGAAAGAGAGAGTTCATCCAAAAAGAACGCGATGAACGCTCCATGACACAAAGAACCATAAGCATTTATTTCTCCAACCTTTTTCTTCTTCTGTGTTAAGAGAGGAGACACCGCCACGGGAAAGCATCGGTTATGTCAACAACTCTTCCTCCAATGTTGATGGGGCGTCCCCATTCTTCCGCAACGCCCGACAACCGTGACGTCCATCTTCCGGGACTCGACGATGTGCGACGTCAATTTCGAGGTAGGGGTTTTTTGTTTATTTATGTTTACATGATTCTCTCCCTTGAGGATGGAATAATATTATATTGGGTGTTTATTCGAACTACTAACATGGTGGGTACAGACTACGAACAAGACCGGACCCACCACCAACTAGTTATTGATGTGCGGCGGTATGGGGTCGGGTGCGTGGTAACGGGAGGTGGCACGATGAGCGGACGGGGGGCCAGGCGATGCGGCTGGTTTGAGGCGTGCCGGTGATGGTAGACGGGGGCGTTGCGGTGGGAAGGCGAAGGTGGTGGAGGTTCTGGCCGTGTGGGAGGAGGCTGGGTGATTGAGGAGCTAATTCGGAGAACATAATCGTGGAAGAGTAAATGAGATTGGAGAGAGAGATGATTTATATGATAATAGTGGGGATAAAATCAAAAGAGAAATAAATGATAAATGGGGGTTTTGGGGATGAATTCCAGCGCCCAAGGAGTCCAAAATCGTGATTGATTTTGGAGTTATAAAGATAAATAAGTAAATAATTAATAATAATAATAAAATATTGTTATTATTACTTTTGTTGATAAAACACTGTTTTGACTGTATCTTCTTCGTGCGACCTTGGTTTCACATACCGTCTACGGCAGTGTGACACTGACTTCGAGACGGAATTTATGAGTCCTATATTGGATGTCTTTTTTGGGGGTTTGGATCAGGTACCCGAAGCGCTCAGAAAATAATAGATTTAATATTATTATTAAATTTTGACCCGCCATAACTCCTGCATGCGACGCCCGATTGGCTGGCCGTCAGTGGTGATGTAATCCTGACATCAATATGGTTGATTCAAGTCTAATGTTGAATACTAAATTTTGGTTCATGGATGGGGCCCACGAAACACCGAATAATAATATTATTATTATTACGGGATCATGTATCAGACATATCTCTCTCATACGGTGTCGGAATGTGGAACCGTCTGCGAGGTTGCGACCATGGAATTAATACGGATGTTTCAAGACCAATTTTTGATATTTAAGTCAAGGTCGAGGTGTAGTACCCACGAAGCCCGGTTTGTGCGTGTTGCGGTGAAATGAAACATTTTCACCGGCTATCCATTTTGGACCAATGGGTAGTCCATCTCGTGTGTTTTTCTGTATGGATCGCAATGGTGTGACCGGTTTGGTTAACCAGTGTCATTTTAAGTACGGCTGGGTTGGTTCGAACCCGAAACCAACCGGGCCCTCAGAGCGGAAACACATATAACATAAGGGTCGGACATCCGATTGACGTGTCGTCGACTTTGATGGATTCCTCTTGATGAGACGGAACTTTTGGCATACATCACATGAGGTTTGGATGCAGTTGGAATATGGCCGCATTGGATTGTACCCAAAATCCAACCGGGCCCCTAGAACAGAAAAGCCGATAACATTCAGACCGGGCGTCCATTTGACGAACCGTCAGCGGCATTAGTGATCATGTTGAGAAATGGTCCCTATGAGTATACCCTAAGTGAGTTTTGTGTACATTTGAGATATGGTCGGATTGGTTCGTACACGAAACCAATTGGGCCCCTGTGACGAAAAGGCTAATAACTCACAGATTGGGCGTCCGATTGACGCGCCATCTATTGCGTTGAGACCCCTATTTTGAGGCGGTCCTTTGAGATAATTCTTCATTGTACTCTATGATACTTGGAGTATCGACCTGTAGCTCGTGGAGCGGACCCTCCTAGAGACGAGCGTACGGAGTACGAAGGCCGTGTAGCTGGCTGAGACCTGAAGACTGCCTGTCCGACTCAAGTCGGAGTGACTTGTATAGCCCAGTGGGGAGCACTACTGTGTTTGGGTGGAGGACCCACGATGGGGAGCTCTACTCTGTTTGGGTGGCAGACCCATGGTACTCGACAGAAGAAGTACCTCTGTAAGCTATTAGGGGGGGTGCACTACTGTGTTTGAGTGGAAGACCCCGACGGGAAGCACTACTGTGTTTGAGTGGCAGACCCTGGTGGGAAGCACTATTGTGTTTGGGTGGCTGACCTGCGGTACTTGATAGGAGGAGTACCTCAGCAGTCTTAGGTTAGTGAGCAGTGTGTCAGAGTCGTGACAGGATCACTGTACTCATCAGAGACGGAGCTCTTCAGCAGTTGTGGTTTCGATAAAGAAAATCAGGGTTTGAGCTGAGTCAATGACCTTTGTGTTTTCCTCATGATTGAGAGGGGTTACTAGATAACTTACTTATATGTATGGGAATATACCTAAGTGGTGGTTATCCATCGACTTCATATCTATGTGATACCTCGTGGCTGAGATGGGTTACTTGGTAACTTAGGTATAAGTATGGGCTTATACCTAATTAAGGGTTATCTGTTGAGAACATTCTTTTTGATTAACCTTGTTGGATTTAATGAGACCTTGAGGTTCTTGGGGTCCCTACTGAGTATCGTATACTCACCCCTGCATGGGCATTTCTAACACATCATTGTGTTGGTTTCATAGGACAGACATCACTAACTGTGGTTGAGGCTTGTAGAGCTGGACGGTACCCGTAGGTGAATCTAACGACGAGTCGGTGCCCGAAGGTGGATCTCACGATGAGTCGGTACCCAGAGGAGACGGACGAATGTAGAGTACCAAGGAAGAAATTTGTACCTACCCTTTAGGTATGAAACCGAAGGACGATCAAAGAGCTTTTTGTCACCTTTTAGCTATTGACCTTTGAGTTGTATATTATTTTTAGTTGTTGTTGTACCTTTCTTTTGGGCTTGTATTTCCGGCCCCTTTTACTTTTCAGCACGTTTATTTTACTACATACCTAGTGTAGCTTCTTCTTGTACTCTGTTTGTGTGTGTTTTCATTTCATAAAAGAAATGCCTTCCCTTTTTGTTGGGATTTATGGCTTTGGTGCTAGTCGTCAGCCCCTGGCCTATAGAAGGCGGGCTTGGTGTAGTCACAGCACAGGCGCCGAGGACGGGTCGTGACAAATTGTTATCAGAGGAGTCAGTTCCACTGCAGAACATATGACTTTGATCATTCCTTTCTGTGAAAAAATAGTGTTGAGGGTACTGAGTGTGGTTTTCAGTTCCGGGAGTCATGTGTTGGTGCGGCGGCCGATGTATCCATACCCCAGGACCCTGAGTACTGATCTCCAAATTAGTTCACAAAAACACAGATTGCGTGTGTGTTTACCAAAGTTTTAAAGTCAACTCAAACCAGGTCATATCACCAGGTATAAATCGTTGACCGTGTCGCATCTGTTCATGATTTCTCCACACAGACAGCCAGTTGGAGTTTTGAGATAGTACACGATGACGGCCCAATGAGCGACGAGGCTCCGGCACATGGCCCTTTTTACTATGTTGGAACCCTCGAGTGGTGTACTAGTAGCACCCCCACCTGTTGGGAAGTAGATGCTACCAGCCGTACTAGTGGACGGTGCATGCTGGAAAAGCGCGTTGCATGAGTTCCAGTAGCAGAGGCCTTCGAGGTTACGAGGTGAGACAGATTTCCAGGTAGTAGTGGACTGGATGGAGGCGATTTCTCGAGTTCTATACCGAGTTTAGAGCTAGTAGAGCAGATGGTGATCTTAAATACTAGTATTTTCCAGTAAGTGACCATGAGGATGGTCCGTATAGTGATGAGGCTTCGATACGTGGATCGATGCCTGAGATAGTACATTCGGGTAGTGTGCTAGCTATATCACTACCTATTGGTCAGTAGTTACAACCGGAGGTACTGGTAGATGACACTTATATTCTTAGTGCCTTACATGTGATTGAGCACTAGATAAACCTCAAGTTCTGAGGCGATCCTGACTCATAGGAAGCTGAGGACTGGCTTGACGAGGTGGCTGAGAGTTTTATAGAGATTATACAGCTTCGGTAGGATGAAATTTATGTAGTTGAGTATTAATCAAGGCATACCGATCGTTCCTGGTAGTTTATGACTATAATAAGATAAGTGATTTAGAGCTCATACCTCAGAGCTCGAGAAGACCTTTATGGTAGAATGTTCTTGGCTGAACGAATATAGCTAGAGAATGTTAGCAGTGGAAGAGCATGGAATTGGTGCCACTCTCAGAGAATTGGGTGTGTAAAATGTTTTAAGTAGTGGAAGTGTTAAGGAAAGATGAGTCTGGAGAGCAGCAGACGTGGAAGCAGATCTAGGAGTGCAGCCTGAGGTTGTGTACATTTCGACATGTTAGAAACACCCACCTTTGTAGTCTCGTCCAGGCTCAGGGAGCTGGAGGGCAGGGGAAGAGAATAGCTGAATGTGGTCACGAAGTGTGACCCGAGGGCTCTAAGAATGATTTGAGGTATGGTCTGTGTCTACTACGAGTTTCCATATCAATAGACATAGGTACCAATCATTCCTTCCTTCCACAAATCTTGTCCCAGACAGAGAGTTTCCGGTTAAAACCGTTGACTTGACCCTCACGTCTAGAGATACCATTGAGAGGAGACTCAATAAACACACTTACGCCAACAGGTGTGATCTGACCCTTGAGGCGAGAGTTTTGGTTGGAACCTCTTGGTGACAGCGTCGAGGCCATACGACGTTAGTTTGGGTATGGACTGGGTAATCACAGTTCATACATGGATTGGTGGTATTAGGAAAAAAGGTTGTGGTTTACTTACAAAGATGGGATGTGTTTTCATTGGTTAGTGAAAAGGAAACTCCAGGCAGCACAAGAACCTCTAGGAGAGCACATGGGAGTGGAAGGCTCAGATGCATGCTCAGTACCACTTTTTGTTTCCCCTAGTGTGTGTTGAAGCTTTATGGGGACGTAAAGCCCTGAGGTTGGAGTAATGTAAAGACCCAAAAATTTCATGTAAATTTTTTTCTTAATTTCATTGAAATTTTGTGAGTGTGCGGTTTCAGACGGCACCTGATTCTGAGTCCCGGTCTACCCGGAATAATTTTCCAAAGTTTTGTTAAGCTTAAATTAACGCGCGTAAGCCGTTTTATAGAAAAATTGGAATAACTCTTAAACGGTTACTCATATTAGAAATATGAGGGCACCGTTGCACTCCGGATGGCGGGTTTACCCTAGGCGTGACTTAAGTTTAGTCGACGCGGGGCTCCTATGAAAAATTCCAAAAATGGCATAACCATAAATAAAATAATTAAATAAATTATTTTAGTTTCTGAATGCTTATAACTCACAAACGGTAGCTCCGATTAAATATCTGAGACCACTGCTGGACTTGTGAGGTTGTGCATTATTTAAGCAGATACTAACTATGGCCGGCGTGGGCCAACAAAAAAAGTTAGTTTTTGTCCTCAAATAAAATAATTATGTGACAATTATTTTACTGTAAAATTCATAACATCTAAACCGTAACTCAGATTGAAAATCCGAGAGTCCCATTGGGTTTTTTGGGACGTGTTTCACCTAGGAAGATCCTAACCTTGACAGCAGTGGGTCGAGGTTGACTGATATTAATTTTCCAAACATTTTTTCGGGTATGTTCAGTAAACGTACATTTGGAATTTTATAACTTTTGAACCGGTGCTCGGAATTGAAATCTGAGGACACCGATAAACTCGCAATGCCGGTATTCACTTAAGGGGTCCTTTTCCGCAGTTTCGTTTTATGTGGGTTGAAAGTTAATTTTTGGGGATTTGTAAAAAAATGGTTGTGGACCATTTTATTTATTTTGGTAGTTATATCCTCAAAGTGGAAGTTAGGGGTGGGGCCCACACTCCACATAACTTCCCATGGGAGGATATTTGTGAGTTGGGACCCACACGAGGACTAACCCTTCTCCTCCCTTAAACCCCCTTTAACACTCCCTTTATTTATTTTGACAACACCTCCCATTAATTATGGGGAGCCTTTCCATCTACCTTCCATTAAAGTTGCCAACTAAAATGCCATAATTAATTCAATAGTCTTTTTGAATTAATTTGAATTTGATAGAAATGTTATATCATGTGAGAATAAAATAATAGATTAGGCTATTATTTAGTTTTGGCACTTGCGGTGTTGGGAGAACGTTGGAGATATTGAAAGGGAGAACTCTTCCACGAAGAACGCGAATAACGCTCCATGACTCGAAGAAACGAAAGCATTTCTTTCTCCAACTATTTTTCCTCTGCGTTAAGAGAGGAGACACCGCCACGGGAAAGCGCCGGTTACGTCAACAACTCTTCCTACAATGATGACGGGAAGACACCATTCATCTGCGACGCCCGAGTACCGTGACGTCCGTCTTCCAGGACTCGACGACGTGCATCATCAATTTCGAGTTAGGGGGTTTTTGTTTATTTAAGTTTACGTGATTCTATCCCTTGAGCATGAAAGAATATTCTATTGGGTGTTTATTTGAACTACTAACACGGTGGGTACAAACTACGAACAGGTCCAAACCCACCGCCAACTAGTTCATGATGTGCGTCGGTATGGGGTCGGGTGCGTGGTAACAGGAGGTGGCACGACGAGCGGACGGGGGGCCAGGCGATGCGGCTGGTTTGAGCAGTGCCGACGCAGGTAGTCAGGGATGGTGCGGCAGCGCGGAGAGCAGGCGAAGGTGGTAGCGGTTCTATCCATGTGGAAGGAGGCTGGGTGATTGGGGCACTAATTGGGAGAACATAATCGTGGAAGAGTACATGAGATTGGAGAGAGAGATGATTTTTAAGATAATAGTGGGGATAAAATCAAAAGATAAATAAATGTTAAATGGGGGTTTTGGGGATGAAGTCCAGTGCCCAAGGAGTCCAAAATCGTGATTGATTTTGGATTTAGAAATATAAACATGTTAATAATTAATAATAATAATAAAATATTGTTATTTTTAATTTTGTTGATAAAACACTATTTTGACTGTATCTTCTTCATGCGACCTTGGTTTCATGAACCATCTGCGGCAGTGTGACCTTTACTTCGAGACGGAATTTATGAGTCCAATATTGGATGTCTTTTTCGGGTTTTTGAATCAGGTACCCGAAGTGCTCGGAAAATAATAGATTTAATATTATTATTAAATCTTTGACCGGCCATAACTCATGCGTGCGACTTCTGATTGTCTTGCTATCAGTGGAGATGAAATCCTGACATCAATACGATCGATTCAAGTCTAATTTTGAATACTAAATTATGGTTCATGTCTCGGGCCCATGAAACACCGAATAATAATATTATTATTATTACGGGATCTTGTATCGGACATATCTCTCTCATACTGTGTCGGAATGTCGAACCGTGTGCGAGGTTGTGACCCTGGAATTAAGATGGATGTTTCAAGAACAATTTTTGAAATTTAAGTCGAGGTCGAGGTGCAGTCCCCATGGGGCCCGGTTCGCGTGTGGTGCATTGAAATGCAATTTTTTCACCGGATATCCGTTTTGGACCAATGGGTAGTCCATCTCATATGTTTTTTCATATTGATCGCAATGGTGTGACTGTTTTGGATAACCGGTGTCATTTGAAGTATGACCGGGTTGGTTCGAACCCGAAACCAACCGGGCCCTCGGAGCGAAAACGAATATAACATAAGGATTGGACATCTGATTGACATGCCGTCGACTTTTTTGGATTTCCCTTGATGAGATGAAACTTTTAGAATACTTCACTTGAGGTTTGGACGTAGTTGGAATATGGCCGGGTTGGATTGTACCCGAAATCCAACCGGGCCCCTAGAACGGAAAACCCGATAACTTTCAGACCGGGCGTCCGTTTGATGAACCATCAGCGGTGTTGGTTATCACGTTGCGAAAAGTATCTATGAGTATACCCTATTTGAGTTTGGGGTACAGTTGAGATACGGTTGGGTTGGTTTGTACAGGAAACCAACCGGGCCCCTGAGACGAAAAGACTAATAACTCACAGACCGGGCGTCCGATTGACGTGTCGTCTGTTGCGTTGAGACCCCTATGATGAGGCGGTCCTTTGAGATACTTCTTCATGGGACTTTGTGATACTTGGAGTATCGACCTGTAGCTCGTGGAGAGGACCCTCCCGGAGGCGAGCGTACGGAGTACGAAGACCATGTAGCTTGCTGAGACCTGATGACTGCTTGTCTGACTCGAGTCGGAGTGACTTGTATAGCCTAGTGGAAAGCACTACGGTGATTGGGTAGCGGACCCATGGTGGGGAGCACTACTGTGTCTTGGTGGAAGACCCGCGATACTCGATAGAAGGAGTACCACTATAGGCTATTAGGGGGGTGCACTACTGTTTTTGAGTGGCAGACCCCGGTGAGAAGCACTATTGTGTTTGGGTGGCTGACCCTTAGTACTCGATAGGAGGAGTACCTCAATAGTCTTAGGTTAGTGAGCAGTGCCTTAGAGTCGTGACAGGATCATTATACTCATCATAGATGGAGCTCTTCAGCAGTTGTGGTTTCGATAAATAAAATCCTGGTTTGAGCTAAGTCAATGACCTTTGTGTTTTCCCCATGATTGAGATGGGTTACTAGATAACTTATGTATATGTATGGGTATATACCTAAGTGGTAGTTATCCATCGACTTCATATCTATGTGATACCTCGTGGCTGATATGGGTTACTTGGTAACTTAGGTATAAGTATGGGCTTATACCTTTGTAAGGGTTATCTGTTGAGAACTTTCTTTTTTATTATCCTTGTTGGATTATGTGAGACATTGAGGGTCTTGGGGTCCCTACTGAGTATCGTATACTCACCCCTGTATGGGATTTTCCCACAACTTGTTGTGTTGGTTGCAGACGACGGACATCACTGATCGTGGTTGAGGCTTGTAGAGCTGGACGATACCCGGAGGTGAATCTCACGATGAGTCGGTGCCCAGAGGTGGATCTCATGATGAGTCGCTACCCTGAGGTGGATCTCATGAGGAGTCCGTACCCGGAGGTGACAGAAAAACATGGAGTACCAAGGAGGACATCTGTACCTACCCTTCAGGTAGGAAGCCGAAGGACGATCCAGGAGCTTCTTGTCACCTTTCAGCTGTTGACCATTGAATTTTAATTTATTATTAGTTGTAGGTGTACCTTTCTTTTGGGATTGTATTTCCGGCCCCTTGTACTTTTCAGCACGTTTGTTTTACTGCTTACTTAGTTTATCTTCTACTTTTACTCTGTTTCTTTGTGTTTTCGTTTCATAAAGGCAATGCCTTCCCTTTTGTTGGGATTTACGCCATTGGTGCTAGTCACCAGCCCCTGGATTATGGAATGCGGGCTTGGGTTATTCACGGAAAGGGTCCCGAGGAAGGGTCGTGACAGACTATGAAACCGATTGTTCTTACGATGAATTGGATATCTAAGGACATGTCCTAGTGCAGTAAAACCCATTATATCATTATAATCTATAGATATCTTTAAACATTACATATGAGTGATAATGGGTTATTTTAATGGTTTCATTCATCATTATATGCACAATTTATACAAATATTTAGTAATTCAATGGAATAATAAATGAACATTACGACAAAGGTAAACTACTACAATAACTACCCAATATAATGGAACTTTAACTACACTCTTCCCTCCATTAATTATTGATAGAATAAAAGAATAAAATTATTCTTTTCTTAGTATATAGTTTCCTAATCTAAATCCACATTTATATCTTATTCTATTTATGAAAAATTTCATAACCATATAATATAATTTATGGTGGTTGAAATGAATAAAAAATTTAATGGTTCCTTAAAATCCTTATTAATGTGACTTGGTTTATATTCTTCATATGATTTTAGTTCTAATATATATGATGTTAGATTAATTAAATAATATGTGTAATATATAATAGATATTTATCGATGTTATATATTCATGAAATAATTTCACTTCACTAAATATTAAGAAGGATGGTAAAATTGTTTTATGGGAAACCCAAAAATTTCATATATGTAATTTCGTCATCATTCTCCTCCTCATCTGTGAAATTACACTCCTGGTTAGGTGACCCATCCAATAAGAATATATAAATCCAAACTAGTTGTTATTACAATTCCTTTAATCTATTGAAAAAATTGTTTATGCAAATAATTCATTCCACTACATCATTTGGATAATAAAATATTTAAATGAATAGAAGATTATGTAATTAATAATAATTCTTGAAAATAGATGAATATGGTTTAATTCAGTAAACTCTTTCACTATAAACATCAATAAACAATATTTTTCTCCAAGAACCTAAGGATCTACAATATGTTTGAATAGAGGTATATTCTCATATTCCAATTACAACATGTACAATGGTAATCATCTAGGAGATATAATATAAAATAAGGTAGATAACTACAAAAATATCATCCATTGACTAAAAATAATAATTTTTAAAATATTATTTTCATGGTCATGTATATATCCCTATTTACACTTCTTGTTTCATTCTTTCTTTATAAAAATACTTATATTTTAAAATAATTTTTTGTAAATATTTTAATATAATTGGTGATTCCGGAAACATTGAATGAAGACATATTTAGAAATATTTAAAAATAATTGTAGAGAAATAAATGATCCCATTATACATATAAATAAAAAATACTTTATAATAAGTTAATTAACTAAAAACAAGTATTATACTAATCATTATTATTAAATACACATGGAAAATAAATTTATTTATTGTTAATGATTTCATTAACAGAACCTCTAATTGATCCCAAATTTAATGTAAGTAAATATCATTATACATGTGAGATTAAATTTCTCCCTTCTAGTTATTACATTTTGATGCCTATTATGATGCATTATACATTAGTTCCTAAAAAACCGTGTGGAAAAAATATATGATAATATATTCCCATATTTCCCCTTCGAACATAGGCTTCACCAATAATTATATTACTTAAAAATATTTAACGTCAGTTCATGATTCATGAAATTAATACCTCTAGATACTCTTATTCCCCTATCCCTTAGCATATAGTGTGGTCCTTAATTCCATTTTATAATTAACGTGTGTCGATCACCTAAATGACATTGTGTTTGGTCACCATAACTAATTACGTTCTCCTTATGATCGCTAGAGGATAGTGTAAATGAATGGGGTTGAATAATGTTCTAGTTTGAGGAATTATACCCCTTGGGATGTATATAAGAATAATGGATATACCAAAAAAATATTCATGTTTGATACTTTGGTTCATCAAAAATCAAATCCAAAATACACTGATTTCTTCCATGGGTACATGTTGATCCTATAGAATTGGAAATGAATGATTCAATAACTACATGTGCATGAATCCATACTCCATCAATGTTAAAAACATCTATATTTCACAAAATATGTTAAAAAATAATAATAATAAGTCAACACAAAAAACATGAAGCATAAGGAGTCATGCATGTCAAAAGATGAACACTCCAATGTGGAATCTCCCTGAAAAACATCTCGGAAAACAACTTGTTTACCCCTCCACAATCCATCTAGAGAGTGAAACATGGATCATAAATGATCTAATAATTAAAGAAATATTTTTCTTTATTTTTCTATGCCTTGAAATTTCATTAAGTATATATAATGAGGTCCTCATTCATCGTATTTGGGAACATACATGGTGTCGGTATAACAACTTTTTAGGGTTTTACACCCAACCACAACATACCAATCCTAAACCATTGTTCATGTTGGAAAAAATATAGAGATATAATGAAAATTAAATATGGAATGAAACATTCTCATGCCACATTAAAAATTATTTATTAAAAAAATAAGTAATCACCTAAACTGATATATTCTATAATATTAAATATGACATTTAGTCATATCCTAGTGTCAGTTTCTAACTGAAGGTAAGGATTTTATTCAACCGATCCTATCTAGGAAGATATGTATAAATATTGAGGGTATAATACCTTCATACATGATATTGAAATGGGTATAAAGTGTAATATCTTGGGCCTATCCTTTGATAAAAGGTGTGACTATACTATGTTAGGAAACTACAAGACCATCTTATAGTAATGCTTGAAATAAAGATTTAACTACACGAAAAATTAATAATTTTTTAAAATACAAATTATAATACACATTTATGTCATCAAGTAGTATGTAATAATCATATCATAATATCGGGATACAATACAATGAAATAAACTTATAGATATATGAAATATATAATATATTATAATTATATATAATAATAACTAGTTGAAATAGTTACATAATTAAACTTATGAATAAGAGTGTATAAATTGTCACATTTAATATAAATAACAATAACCCAAGGAAGTATTATTAATAGGTGTTAATTTAAACAACCCAAAGACCCTTTATAATAGTTAGTGTTAAATTATTAATTAATTAACCATCAATTATATATTTTTTATTAAAATACCTTATCAATATAATGATTACAACCTAGAATTTTAATACATTCAAAGGGTTGGGGGTATACCTAATTATTAATTTTTAGATGTACTATTTTATGATAAATGAGGTAATGAATTATACCACATATAACAATGAACCACCATAGAATATGTGATTTGGGTATCTCTTTTATAGTGATATAAGATGAAAAACAATGGTGCATAACCATTTGGTTGTCTTCAATTAACATCGACTAAGGGAACAAAGCTATTTGAAAGAATGATATCAAATTAAAAAACCACTAAAAATAATGGAAGATATATTATGCATACTATAAAATAGAAACACACTAAATTGATTAATTTTTTTGGAGTTAAGGATTTATCCTATTGGGGATGACCTCTCACATTAAACTAGAGGTTGTTATATGTAAATTATTGGATGGATTCGCAAGGAGATGTTGAGAGGGGATTAATTTCTAACATTTACGTAGTAATATGATTATATAAAGCTGAATATAGAGTTAAGGTATATTTATAAATTTTTTTTAGTTTTTGTTATAGTAATGTTTCAAAAACAAAAATAAATAAGCACTTTGATGAGGTACCCAGAATAGGTCCACCGAATACTTGGGGTGATAAATATGACCATGAAACTACTAGAATAGCCCCTATACATGATGGATGTACAACGGGTACTCGGTGCCTCTATTACTAGGGAATTCATTATAATATCTGGTCACTGATATGAATTTATTTCTTCTATATCAGCTATTTGTTTTATTTTTATAATTTTTTTAAATTGGTGGAAAAATTATTATAAATTAGTGTTTTAGGTGTTTTTTTTCTATCACACTGTTAAAGAATTCAGCACTTCCAAACAGTGTGGTTGGGTGTAGAGTATTCTAGTGCAGTTATTACAATTGAAAGACAGTTCATTGAACCATACAGCTCTCCAAGAAATTTGTATAGCCATATTTTATGTTTAAGGGAAAAGAGCTTGGATAGTGCATGTTTATGAAAGACTATAAGAACAAATTGTGCAATCGATTCACAAATTTAGTTTTTTAATCTAATAAAAAGTGAATCTTTTAATGGTTTTAAAATCCATGTTATCAAACCATTTGATTGCCTCATTTTCTTAAATATTTCAAATTAACAATACCCTAGTATCAATTTTAACTCACTAACTCCTTTCTAATACCAATTTTAGAGACATAAAATCAACTCATTTCTAATTAAATTGTCCACCAACATCTATATGTCGTTTCCCTAATGATTTAGTGGGAAAACATCAATGTTAGTCTTTATTTTTATTTGTTTCAAAATTCTATCTTTTAACACTAATAGAAAGATAACCATAAACCAACAGTTTTGAGGAATGTTGGTTGTTATGGATTCAATACAACCTATACCAATGGTTTTTGGAAACCAGTTGGTATAAGTCAAATGAAGACCTATAAAAATGGTAATAAAAAACCTTGGTATTGTTAATGTATAAAATTAATACCCAACATGGATTTAGCTTTATAACCTCCCAATTATAATCCAATGACCTACCCACTAACCTAAGATAATTTTTTTGAACATAATTTCATAGATATAAATATTTGTATATTCATAAGTATTTAAAATTGGATTTATATAATGTTTCTTCATATAAGAATCCACAAAAAATATGGCAATGTAAACCAACTGGTCTCAAAACCGTCAGTATAGACCTATATCAATGGTTTCAATAACTATTAGGACCTGGTTTTTTTTTTGATATTTTGAGATATACCAACAATTTTGGTGAAACCGTTGGCATAGGGTGGTCCTATACTAATGTTTTTGGACAATTACCTTAGTTTAGCTCTCTTGTAGATACCCTATTACAATGGTTTCTCAAATACTATTTGTATAAGATAATATAAGTGACCTCAGTACCATAAAACATGGTAAGGGAAGTGCTGCCTTTTATCAGCGCAAAGTAAAAAAGCGATGATAAAGGCGTGAGCCTTTATCATTGATATTATTAGCACTGATAAATATTTTTATTATTAATTTATATAAAAATATTATATTTATATTCAAAAATAATGTTTATTTGTATAAATTAATTAAAAAACATATTTATATAATTAATATATATTTTTCAATACTTCTGAAATATATATATAATGTTTTAACTAAAAAAGAATTTTTAATAATATAATTAAATAACTAAATATATATATATATATTTAACTAATTATACAATTATAATAAATTAAATTAAATAATAAATATATGTTTTAGATTTATTATATTCATTTTATATTTGTTAGATTTGTTACATTTATTGGATTAATTCAATGTATTTGTTATATTTGTCATTTTGAATATATTTATTTTATTTATAAATATTTAATATATATATATATATATTATAATTAAATTTTTTATTATATATGTTTTTTCCAATGAATTTTGTCAACAAATATATTGATAATGCGTATATGTTATGTATCATACGCATGAATGTTCATTTATACATTACATCTTGTTGTCCATTGATGTGGTATATAGATTAATTCAAAATTTTACCCATATGAACTATATAAGTTCTATAAAAAGGTACATATAAAATTACAATAATTATATTTTAATAATAATAATATTTTATTATATTTTTAATGATATATATAAAAAAATTTAAAATACATTTGTAATTATAATTTTATTAATATATATATTAACAATTATATACCCATATTTATAAATATATTCTATTTTTAGTTATAAATATTAATAAATAAATAAATATTTATCCTATATAGTGTTTTAAATAAATATATATGAATCTAAATAAATTATTAAAATTATACCTTTATCGATGCTTTCATAGTACTGATAAAGGAAAATCATTATTAGTGTTAAAAAAGCGCAGATAAAATAAGTCTTTATCCACACTATAATTTTAGCACTGATAAATAGGGATTTTATAAGTGCATTAGAGCAGTGATAAAGGCCTATCTTTATCAGTGGTAATAAATCACTGATAAAGGCATGTTTTATCAGCACTTTTTTATTTTATCGTTGACAAAACATACCATTATCCGTGTTTTTAACTAATTATGATAAAAGTACTAGTATTTTTTATCAATGAACCATAACAATATCATACTCTCTCGTACCCATTCAAGTCTTCATGGAAGCTGAACCCTATACTATCGACCCCTTCTCTACTGCTACCCCTCCTCCTCCTCCTCCTCTGCCTGCACCACTACCTTCTCCCCATCATCCGCCATGACCATCCTCCTCCTCCTCCCCCACCACATAATTCTCCTCCATCGTAGTCATAATCCCTCTTCCACTGTCACCCTTTTCTTTTTTCTCCTCTTCCAACGCTTCCTACTCCTACTCCTCCTTATCCGAATGTAGACTTATCCTCCTCCACCACTGCCGCCTCCTCATTCTCCTTCTTCTTGTCCTCCTCCTCCTCTACCTCATACTTCTCCATTACTTTGTACGACCCCCTTGTCCATGTGACTTGCTCTGATATTCCCTTCTCATACGAAGACTATCCTAAGATCCTCATCTAGAGTATAAGGATTCCCCCCGTCAAGTCTCTTATGTAATGAATTTTTAATCTTCTACATTAGGACAATAGTTGGTGTACATAGCTAGTATTTGGGTCACTGTTAAAGAACTAGGTGATGGTGATAATGTGTTTTTCCTGAATTCTCTACCCCTTTTGGAATCCCAAAGGTTGTTTTTGTGATGATTAGAGACTTAGAGGATATTTTTAGCTGGAGAAAGATTTTGTGGTCTTGTAAGGATTATATTGGTTGCACAATGGTTTTTAGGTGATCGAATAATGGCTAGTTTAATTGGGTTAGTGTCTGACTATGGAATCACATCAGGGGTCATATTAGATTATGATATATTAAAATGGGCATGTGATTCCCCCGATGGCCAAAAAATCATGCTCTTGCTCTTAATGGAATATAGGTGGTGGGTGTCAAAAATTATTTAGATTGGTTTTCTGGGATTTTAATTGTAAAATGACATAAGATTTTTGGTTCAGACTATGATGTGTATTCTTGGTAGGTTTTTGGATTCCTTCAGAGTTAGTAATTTAGATTAGAAAGTAAGATAACATGTTAGTGGTTGTCGAACCTTTTTATGTAGATTAGGTGGATGGTGATCGACTTATTCTATCATGTGATGTTATATGAAATCATTTGACACATTCATTGATAATTTATTTTTTTTTTGTGATGGGATTTTTTTAGAGATATCAGAGTCTTTAAAAGGAAAATATTTTTGTTTAGGTTTTAGTTGGATGGTAGAGGTATATCAATGGAGATCAGGAATTTGGGAATGAATGAGAAGATTGTAATTTTACATTAATTCCAATGTGTGGATGGGTAAGTTTCATTATAAGTGGAAATATGTTTGTAATTAGAAACATGAAAAGTGTATTTTGGTAAGAAAATCTAAAAGTGAGAGGAACCAGGGATCCAAATTTTCTTTCATGAGTTATTTATTATTGTGGGGAGTGTCTTTGACTAAGTTATTGACTATACATCGACATGATATTTTCTAAAGTTCGAAAAGCTTAATTATGTACTATCTCATAATCTCAGTGATGGTCATGAGATTTTTCTCAGGATCAAGTGGCATTATGTCTTCTGTTGTTCGCTCTGATTTGAAAGCATATTGGGTGTTTAGTAATAGAATGAATTTTTATGACATCCAATAGATAACTAATAGTGGTGATTATGTATTATTACCACTTGGATATATGGAGTATGATAATCACAATGGTGGAGAGTTTTTAATGACTCATCCATATTGGTATTTTGAATTTTCAGGTGGAGATGAAATGTTTTTAAATTAGCTGACAAACCATTTTTAAAAATGAGGGTTGGATATATGTCCTAGATGTTGGGACATGATAATGAAAATTTTTATACAGTTTTAGGCACGATATGTGTATTATGATCTCAAATAAGTGAAAAAACCTTTAGGAAATGAAATTCTTATTTTGGGTGTATCATCCTAGGTAGCATGGTTTTCACATGAGTTGTGAATATAACGCACTACAATTGTCAAGACTTGGTTTCATTAGATCACAGCTTGTTTAAATCAAGTGAGGGGCCTTAAATACCACGAAAATTTAAATTATTATATTTTAAAATCATTTCTCATGGTTTACACACTGTTGGTTAAACCATGAACATTAACAAAGTAAAATGGTGTTTTATGGGCATTAATGAATATATAGTTTTCACATGGTTTCAAAACCCATATAGAAAACCCTTGAACCCATTTAAAAGTTATTTTTTACTAAAAATACCCTCTGAACCTTTTATGTTTTACTAAATTTTTCCCCTTTTCTCATCAATAACTCCTCTTGTATACGCCTTTATCCCCCTCTTCTCCCCTTGGGTGGTTCTCCCTCACCTGGTGTATGTTTCATCTTTCACCACTTGTATTGGAGATCCTATGATTATTTTACCTCTCTTATTCTTTCTATTTTAGTTTTATTTAATTTCTATATAGTGTTTCACTTGTTTAAGTTAATATGCCCTATTTTTTAAAAAATTTATCTAGTTTCTCATTTTCACCCATTTTAGGAAGAATCTGATGATAATAATGGGTGTGTGAGGGATTAGAGGTTATGGTGTAGGGATAAAAACTGCATCATAGTCCCTTTCCCATAGATTATATGATCTCATTATTGACCGTGCACGTGGATTCTAAAAGTGTTTTTACGGGGAACCATTGTGGTGTGGCCATATTCTCTATGTCGTAGTTTATTCTCATTTGGGACCCATTATGGAATGGCCCTATGTGTTGTGTTGTGATGAATTTTTTCCAAGAATTACTATGTGTGGTTTTGTGATGCATGTATTTTTCTCCCTTATATTTAGGTCCTTTCTGATTATGTCAATTTGATGCTTCAATGCTTAATTCACCTATTCTTATTAAACCTCATGATGGAATTACACAAAAGACCCAAATATAATTACATAATCCAACTTAATTCTAATGAAAAATATACAATGAATATTTAAACACAATTCTGCATCATCATTTTTGTCAAAATGTCCACATCAATCTCCCCTAAAGCTTATCATTTTCACATTATACATCAATTGTTACTATATGATAAAAGAAAACAAACCTATTATTATTCCATTAGTTTTATAGGATATTTCCTATATATTATTCCATAGGTTATAAGGTCATCACATAAGTTTTAATCACTTATTAGTTTCTGATGTATACTTTTCACACTAGGTTCAACAAACATAACCACCATACAAATGAGGAAATCCTATGTAGTGACTACTCTAATGTCCAATATGTAAAAGATTTATTAGATATGATAATATTAGGACCCACCCCTATTGGAACTCATGTGGAGTTGGGAATATATTAGTGTTTGACTCCCCAAATTCTATATTTTAAATGACATCGGTTAGTTACAATTGGAAATGTAATGATAAGGCCTATGATAGAATCATAACCAACGACATAACTAACTTTCCACTAACTAATTCATGATCCCTACAGGAAAATAATGATCCACTAGGAAAAAAGATACAATTAATGAAGAATATTTTACCCCTAAATTTGAGTAAATTAAAAATGACCTTTCTCCTGAAAACCAGACATGTCCCACTCATATGTTGAACATCTAGGAAAATAGTAGATATACAGAAAATAAATGAACAGAAAGAAGATATCATAGATAGAAAATAAAATTCCACTACTAACCAATAAAACTGTTTATCAGGAAATGTCCCATTCTTAAATCTCATTGGCCATTTTTTGGATAGGTAAAACATATGATTTCTCATTTTATGTTTTCTTTTTAGTTGGAAATCTCTTATGTTCCGCACCTCTCCTCTGTCGTGAACTCACCTCTATCGCGCACTGAACGACACATTCATGGTGATTTTTCTCCTCATACTCAATAGTTTCCTCTTTTTATAATGTTATTACTATTTGATATTGATGGTTATGTTTTTTAATTTTTGGGCTAAACGCCCCGCTAAAAAAAATGGTCGTTGGTTTTACTTGTTTGTGCACTAAATGAATTTCATGTTATTTGGTTCATTTTGTACATTTGAATATAAAAATTTGTAATTTACTTATACATGGATACTGAATTAATTCCCCATTATGAAAAAAATTATGTGATAACCACTAAATTATAAAAAAAATTAAATAAGGGATGCATTGTAAAATTATAAACTGTGTTTATTTTGTTTTTATGGTGTTGTAATTGTGAACATGATTGTTTGTTTGTATGGTGTTTCATTTTATTTCATGATTGGTATGCCATTTGTTTTTCATGTTTTAGTTCCTCCACCATTTAATTTCAATCCAGTCCTTACCCATTTCCATGGCACCATCACATTGTTACTAGTGAAATTCCACTAAATCATCTAAAACCACATTCCTAGAGAACGCAATGGGAAACTTTATGGACACCCTCGTCAAATAACCATAACAACATATGTAATTAATCCTTCCAACCATATTTACTCTATAGAAAATTATACCATAAATTATATTAGTACCATAGTTCTTGACTCAAGACACGATGATTCTATAAAAACACTAAAAACCTGTTTAAAACAATGCATATAGATCACATGTGTGATACTAAAACATCCTAGTGAAAGGTCTTCTAATAGCAAGTTTCATTGATCAGGAGGTTGGGAAGATGGGTGTGATCTACTTTAGCCCTGATTAATGCTCAAAAAGGTATTGGTTTTGTTTACCATAGCTATTTCCTTTGATTATTGTGGGATGAGTACAGTAGTTGAACTTATTTTGTGTAATTATTTTGTTAAATATTAATATTATTGAATCCAATATGATGAATGTGATAAAAGAATGGATGGATTCCAATCGGTTTAAAAATGAGTATAATGTTGGTGTGGAAGAGTTAATCATGTTTTCCAAATATCATACATATAACCCTTTTCAAATCATTTTTCCTTGGTTATGCTGTTGTTATTCAAGAAAAATTAGTCCAGATGAGTTTGAAGAACACCTGATCTATCATGAAATAGATCAAAGTTTTTCATGTTGTAATAAACATGGGAAAAAGAATGTAGTTAGTGGCTGGGATAACAATGTGTTTTTGGGATCATCTGAAATGATTACAATCATGAACAATGAAGAAGATCGTATAGAGAATGTGATTAAAGAAGTGAATTATGATGAATATTGGATTGAGGAAATAAAAAGTATTGTTGAATATGAACTTTGTGATTTCCAAAAATTGTTTGAGAAATTATATAGTAGTGAAGCGACCTCTATGTATAGATATATCCCACTACTGGGTCCCACTAACATTTTCAAGACCACTATGTGTAGCTAAATCCAAACTACCCACTCCTAGTACTGATCTCAGTCTGACCTATGATCCATGAGTTTTCCCTATTCCATCACCCCCATATGTCTGATAAGGATTACAACAAAACCTTTCCAAATGGCTCATCTGGTCGCATGTATGACACTTTTTCTGAACATTATCACATTGGGTATGAACATTCCCTTGATACCTACACCAAAAGAAAAGTAATATAAACCCACTCCTCAGAATTCTTCCGGATTATCCAGCCTGACTGCCCTGCTGAGACTCCTCACAACCTCTCTCCATGCTGCCTGAATCATCATTGCTCAGCTCAGCAAACACTTTCACTCGACTCAAATAAGACCAGTATGTTATGTTTTCTTCAGATATCAATAGCCCATAGTCTTCCATTGAGAAGGATGTTAGTCTGAAGATGTTGACATGCACCCTGATTGTGTGTCACAATCCATCCTCAAAACGCTCCACCCTAGTGATGTCATCTCCCACCATATCAGGTGAAAATCACAACTGGTTTGTGAAATTCTATACATAGTCCATGACAGAAGTGTCCCCCCTACCAGAGGATCATAAACTCACAAGATCTGTATACCCTTAGTGTCTCTAGATGAGGTTCTTGAAAAATATGTCCTCAAAATCCTTCTATGATAGTCCCTTGTGTTTTCCCACCTATTCTTATACATCCCACAATAGTTATGCCTTTCCTCTGAGCATGTATGTCACCAACCTCACCCTCCAACCCGAGGTGTCACGTTTTGGTCAAATATAGTTTTTACCAGCTCTATCATGTTCTTTGTTGCTTGCATTCAAACCTCACTCTGAAGTAGTGATGGGTGCTGATACTGGAACTCTCTAGTCAAGTACACCATAGATAACTCGTCTCCCTATGATCCCCTATCGCTGCCCTATAAGAAAAGAACTAGGATCACCCTGATCTGATCATCTGTACATGGCCCAAAGTTTTCCATTTGAATATTTCTTTCCTATATCGAATCCTGTACCTGGAGATAATGATCATCCTAACCCTTCAGGGCCTCATCTCAGTAACACTTATAAAATACTGTATCGCCACCCTCTTGATACTTTACCGACTCCCATTTGGTAGCATCCCACTGAATACCAATCATTATGGTCCAACAAGCTTATCATTTTATATATTAAAATATCTCCAATAGGAATGGTTATAATAGGTAACACATTTCACCACCCTTAAACCCCTTACCACACCATGTCACACAACATTAGGTCTCAAGGCCGCTTACCAACCCATATCATGGTCAGTTATCAACTATCATATAGCCTTATAGCCCCCTACCTACCCACATTATAGTTAGGAATCAAATATTATATGGCCTCATGGACCCTTTCCTACCCATGATAATCCTAGGAATTAAATCTCACGTATCAATTCGAGTTAGCTGAGTAAAATTCCACTGAAGAGGTAGTACATCAAAACACTATTTAGCTTCTTTGTTGACACTTTAAATAACTCTCCCACAATAATAATCTATATATAGCCTTATTTGGGTCATGAAAATGTATCAGATGAATATAAATTCACATAAAAATTTCATTGGAACCACATGTTTTGGTTGGATGAGTAGAATTCCACCAAAAGAATTTAAGTATGAAAACACTATTTAGCTTATTTGCTGACACTTTAAATAGTCCAACCCCTCTTAGTTGAAACAAGGTTCCTAATGAAAATCATAAGAAGGCATACATCATTTGATCATATCTTCCTATCATGATGCATGATCTATACTAGGACAAGATTAAAAATCCAAATAATAGCTATATAACACACCCAAGTGTTTCACATGAGGTGGGAATAAAATAAATAATAAAAGAGAAATGTTAAACCTAAATTTACTATTTTTGGAAACATAGTATATACCATGTGCTTGGGGATGAAAACACCAAATCATAAGATCTGTACCTAGTCCTGACATACTCAAAAGAAAAAGCGAAATACTTAATCTGAACAAACCCATTCGAATTTTGTTGATATTTTAAACTGATATATGACTCATTTTTTATGTGTAGGAATCAACCCCACCTCACTATGACACATGATATGATCATTATAACTCTAAATGTGTCATTTTTATTAGAAAAAAACATTTTATTAATATGTTTATTCATATTAATGTTTTATTTATTTCATTATTGTATTACTAAAATAATATGTGTTTTCTAATATAGGTGGAATTTTTTTCTTGAGTTCGGATTCTTTGTTCGGTAGCTAATACAATGAGTGGTAATTTTTGAGAGGGGATCACAGATAAAAAAATGATGAAACATTATTGGTTTTAACTATTTGTTGGATAATTGTAATTTTAACTATATAAAACATTGTTTGAAATGTATATAAAAGTTTGTTTTTGGTATTAAATATTCTAAGTAAATGTTTATAGCATTGTTTGTGAAACTATTATGTGAAATTTTTTGTTCTTAAATGATTTTTTTGTGGGAATGTGTTGTTTTGTGATGGCGTAGTGGTATGCATGTGTTGTTTTGTGTGCAGGTGTTATTTTGTGTTGTTTTGTGCAGGTGTTGTTTTGTGCTAGTGTAGAGGAATGAAAGTGTTGTTTTTTGTGCAGGTGTTGTTTTGTGCTGTTTTGTGCAAGTGTTGTTTGTGTCCTTGTGCTGTTTATGTGCAGGTGTGTAGGTTTTTGGTGTTCTATAAAATAAATAGAACATCATAGTAAACTCTACCTTTATCAGTGCTCCAAATAGCGCTGATAATTGGAGGGGGGGGCTTTATCAGTGCATTTTTTAACGAAGATCATGGGCCCCTTTATGAACACATTTTTAGTGCTGTTAAAGGGGACCCCTTTTCGTCGCAATGATTAATAGTTCTTTTCTAATGCTATTAAAAAACGTTTCTAGTGCTTTTAAAATCCTTATTTGTAATAGTGCCTATACCAATGGTTTGGGAAACAATCATTTGTATAGGTCCTAATTAGTTACCTATACAAATAGTTTCTCAAAAAGCAATACTATATGGTGTCTCATGATACCTATACCAATAGTTTCTCCAAAACCATGTGTATAAGGTCATTATATGGTACATACAGCATTAGATTTGTCAAAACTATTTGTATAGGACTGTTTTTATAGCTCCAATTTCTAGTAGAATAATTATTTATTGTTCATCCCATGGTGTCCTATTTTAGTGTGATATCCATCCATGTAGGACATTTTATGGTTAGGAATGGTTTTAAAATTTTAATCCTACAATATATAATTGTGTTAAAATCCATTCCTTCAATTTCATGTTGTTTTTTGGGAATATTAGGAGTTGTCATTAGATTTAAGGTAGCTTTCTCTACATAATAGATTTTTCCTTTCAGATTACATTATTAAATGAATTTCATGGATAAAAAAATAACATTACTAATGAGATTAGTTATTTAGGACTTATTTATTATTTTTTAATATTTTTTTATTTGTGTTTGTTTGATAAAATAGTGGTTTTAGATGGTCTTCAACCCAAAATTAGTTTAATGCTCATCGAGTGTTTGATATAATATATTAAAGAGTTCCAAAAATTCAAAAAATATCAAAGAATATTTTGGTATGATATTTTGTTATTACTAATTTTCATCTATTTTAAATACTTATCATAATGTAAAATATTTTTTATTATCTAGGTCATGATTTTAATGTTTTTATACAGTTTATAACATGCCATATTTATTTATTTTTTGTTCCACTTGAGATGTTTATACGATGTTGTTGGAAGTAATTGGGGCCTATATACCCTGAGGGGGGGGGGTGAATTAGGCTGATGTAAAGACCCGTAAAAATCAATGGAAATTTTTTCTTAATTTTCTTTGAAATTTTACAAGAACGCGGTTTCAGACGGCACTTGATTCTGAGGCCCGGAGTGCCCGGAATTTTTATCCGAAGTTTAGCTCGGGTACATTCAGTGAACGAACGAGTGGGAATTTCTAACTTTTGAACCGGTGCCCGGAATCAAATTCTGAGGGCACCGATGGAACCGCAACGCCGGTATTTGCATAGGAACTCCTGTTCCGGAGTTGCATTATCACGGGTGATGATGATAAAAATTATGGAAGTTAATTTATTTTTATTCTATAATTTTTATTTTCCTTTTGTGTTTAAAGGCTATGGGTGCAAGTTGGGTAACTACCCAACCTCCCTTGGGAGGTTATGAGGGTGGTGGGGCCCACACGAACCCCACCACTTCATATTCTTCAACTCTTCAACTCCCCATTAACATCCCTCCATTTAATTTGACAGCTTCTGTATTTTTAATGAGGTGAGTTAAGTGTGGTTAAATTGAATTTCAAACCATTGAATTTCAAAAGGCTTGTTGTGTTAATAAAATAAGAAAGGAGCTTATTTTATTTTGTTGTTAGAGTTTTGTCGTTGAGAGGTTTGGGGAAGAACATCTTCTCCTTCGACGAAGAACGTGAAGAACACCTCGAACTCCCACGAAGAACATTGTTCTTCAACGAAGAACACCATTCTTCAACGAAGAACATCTCCAACGAAGAACGCAGAGAACTTCTTCCACGACGTTCTTCTTCCGTGATGTTTCCAATTCGGGCGCACCTCGACGAAAACGGAATCGACGTTCATTTTCCATGATGCCTGACCTCCACGATGCTCATCTTTCATGGCTCGTTGACGTGCACCGTTCTTGAAACCAAGGTAGGGGTTTTATTTTTATTTAATTATTTATGTTCATGATTCTAGTTTTTCGATCTTCGTGGATATTTGACTAAATGTTATCATTTAACGAGAGGGGGCCGGACCGCACAAACACGGCCGACCCTCCTCTTTATACTTGTTGATACTTTGTGGATTGGACGGAATGGCGTGGTGCCATCGCACCACGCGCATATCGCACGTCAAGAACATTGCGGCATCGTCGCGCTGCGCCATGATGTTGAACAAGACGCGACGCCGTCGCGACGCGTCGAACAAAACCGAAGTCGCCGCGGCCATAGCATGGCCGCGGCGGAGGGGCGTGGTGCCGTCACACCGCGCCGGACGACAAGGGTCACGGCCGGTTCCGGGCCGCCGTGGAGCAGGGTGACCGGCGGCTGGTGCCGGGCCGCCGGCGTCAGAGCTGGAAGGGGACCGACCATCGTCGGTCCCATTGAGTAGCAACCGGCCAGCCAGGCCGGGCCGGCCAGATAGGGAGAAGCCGGGGGAATTGAATCCCCCGACCGGCCATCAATGCAGCCACAATTAAGGGGTCGCGGTTATATGAAAAGGGAGGGGCAGCCCCCCCCCCGGGTGAGCCAAAATGTTTAGGCCATTTTGGCTGAGCACCGACCTGCGCGGGGGTCGTCGGTCCGGCCCGATCCAGACCTGGGGTGGGTCGACCCGGTTCGGGCCGACCGGGGGGTCTTGGACCGGGTCGGTCCCAGCCCGAAACCCCCGTTTTCGGACCATTTGGGTTCAATTGACCATAACTCGGGCTATGGACCTCCGATCGACGCACCGTCAGTGGCAACAATATCCTTGGAACGAGATGGTCGTTTCGGTATATCGCACTCAAGGTTTCGGAATACTTTGTGTTCGGAAGGGTTGGATCGTACACGAAACCAACCGGGCCCTCGGAGTGGAAACACTCGTATCTTAAGCTTCGGACATCCGAATGACGTGCCGTCAACTTTGTTGAATACCTCTAAGTGAGACGGATCTTTTGGAATACTCCGCCCAAGGTTTGGATGCAGGTGGTGTACGGTCGGGTTGTTTTGCCTTAAAAACCAAACGGGCCCCTCGGACAAAAAATCCAATAACTCTCAGACCAGGCATCCGATTGACGCGCTGTCTGCAACGTTGAGTTCCTGTTGACGATACAAAACATTTGGATACATAAACTCTGGACAATGTGTCAGTTGTTGTATCAGGCTCTCGGCTCGTGGAGCGGACCCTCCCGAACGAGCTTGCTGTGTGCGGGAACCCTAGAGCTGGCTGCGACTGCTACTGTGACTGCGACGACGACTGTGCAGAGATCCTCAGTGGATTCGACAACGACTACAGCACTCAGCGATGCTATGTGGATCAGTGCTACCGATCCTGTGTGGGTCCGATCCTGTGTGGGTCAGCGCTCAGCAGTTCTGTGTGAGCCAGCGCCTATAGATCCTGTGTGGGTCCGATCCTGTGTGGGTCTTTACGGGGGTTAGTTTCCTACCGATCCTATGTGGGTCTTTGCGGGGGTTAGTACCTATCTATCCTTTGTGGGTTCGACGACTTAGATGGATCAGTGATCATCACTATCGTCTTTTGAAGAATTATACATGTGTGAGCTGAATCCTATTTTACTTTCCTGTGTGGATTGTGTAGTGCTATGCTGTGTGGATTTCTTTTTTCTTTCCTGTGTGGAATACGTATGCTTTCCTGTGTGAACTGGGTTGTACTTGGGCTTGGAGGTTGGAGCGTATTGGAATTTATTACTTAGGTATATGTATGGGAATATACCTAAGCAATGTCGGTGGTTACTTCGTGATTGTGTCTTTCCTTTGTGGTTTGTCATTTGTGGATTTCGGGAGACCTTCGGGGGTCTCGGGGTCCCTACTGAGTAGCTTATACTCACCCCTGCATGGGCTATGCCCGTAGTACGTTGTGTTTGTTGCAGATGACAGACAGCGTTGATCGTGGTGGAGGCTTGCGGAGTAGGATGGTACCTGGAGGTGGACCACTGGGCAGGACGTACTCAGAGCGGTCGACTGGACCCGAGGAGCAGTGGAGGCTTTCTGTACCCACCCATCAGGTGGGATTCCCAGTGGACAGCTCGTCGTTGCGGCTTTACCTTTCTGTTTTCGTTTTCCCTTTCGAGTTGTACTTTCCTTTCAGTTTGGGTTTGTATACTGGCCCACATACTTTTCCGCACTTCACTCTTGTACCAGCTTTTACTTAGCATTTACTTTTTCCGCTTGCTTACTATGTGGTGCTTGTTTACTTTACAAAGGCAATTCCTTCCCTTTACCGGGATTTACGCCTTGGTGCTAGTTTCAAGCCCCTGGCCTATGGAAGGCGTGCTTGGGGTAGTAACGGCACGGGCCCCGACGAAAGGTCGTGGAAGCTAAGGATATTATTTTCTAATGTATTTCTGCCCCACTAGATCTTCACCTCTTTATTACAAGGGTCTCATTGTTTTCACTTTTTTGATTATTATGACCATTTCTTTTCTTCTTTATCTAATGATCATTCTTTGAATGCAATTCATGGAAACATGAAGGCAGACACAAATATTTTTACTTGGTTCACCCTCAATGAGTTTTGTCCAAGGAGTATACAACGATGATGTGCTGCTGTACCAAATCCACTAAGGCTCACTACCAATAATGTTCTGGCTAAATCAGTTCTATGCCCAGGCTCACTGCCTTTACAAAGTTTAGAGTCAGCTCAATACATTCCCAAGGTCACTCCGTGTTTCTCTCTCTCTGGCTCACTACCGGTGGAGAGGATCACCCTCTTCCTCTTCCTTTTCTCACTACTATGGAAATGATCCACTCACAGTTTATAGACCTCTAGATCTCTTCATTTGCATGAATACATGCATCCTCAACTGTGGATTGATGGTCTTTTAAAGTCCAACTTTAATCCACTAATGAATACCCCTTTGCCTCTAAACACTAGGAAGTTCCTTTTGGAAATACCTTCACCAAGCACCCTACTTCGCGAGGCTCCCAATTTCGGGAAGATTAAACAATCCATCGTGATGCTCCTGCCTTTTCACGAATCTCTAGCCTTTGCAAATCTTAGTCCATCGCGAAGATCCAGCCTCTTTGTGAAGAACACTCCTTAGAGCACACGAACTCATGAAGCACACTTCCTTCACTGAGCTAGATAAGCCACCGTGAAGCACCTCTCTTTCATTAAGAACACTAGCTTCGCAAACCACCTTCGCGAACTAAGATAAAAATATTTTCTTTGAAAACTATCTACTTCTCTCGAGGGAGTAGACCTATATTTATTGGCGATTCCACCGACCCTTGATCCTTCTGGATAAAGTCAACGCCACATCATCACAAATCGCAATGCTCCGAAGTTTCCGCCATAATTCTGTCAATATTGCGAAGCACCATGGAAAAGTTTCAATCGACGAGCTTGATGTAACCACTGAGCATCACTGTCAATCCTTTCACACCTTCGCCGCGAAGCTCCTTCGCAAATCCCTTCACCAACGCGATGTGCTTTAACCACTGTCGTTCGTGAATCTTGACCGAATCATGAAGAACACATCAACATCCTTCTTGTCTTTGTGAAATTAAATCCATGAAACCTGTCTTCGCAAAACTCATGCCTTTTCCATATTTAAAAATGATCTTCAAGGATATCCACTTTTCTCGATGCTCACCAACCTCCAAATTTTGGACCCCAAAAATTTGGCAAACACTGGGAAACAACTCCACCTTGTACTACCTCCATATCATCCATTCCTTTTTCATTTTTATTTTTTAACATGTATTGTCAACAACATCTCTGGAACTCGACAATTCTAAATGGAAACCTATTTTGTCAACAAACACAATAAACCAAAAAATGCTACAATGTTACCTTGAGAGAAGATTTTCCCAACAGATGTAATATATATTATATTTGTTAGCTTGAATGAGATTAAAATTTTAAACTATGGGTTATGCTTCTGTGTAATTGAATGGGTTCCATATTAGTATGAGTTTTTATTTTACTAGATCCTAATTTAGATCACTCACTAGCTAGGGGGTTATACACAGTGTAGCCAATATATTTCATTGGGGTTGTGTTATCGAGAATCACAAAAGGTCCCAGTCATTTATCCATAGGTACCAGGTTACCAACATACTCTTCATTTTACATTACCCTTAAATTAGTTCCCATATGATGTTCTTTATTATGATATAAATAAATTCATGTAGATTCATAATTATTATACAATATTGTTTATTTTTATTTTTCACATTCCATGTTATTTTTTATTATTATATTTGGTTTATTAATTTAAATAAAAATGTATTTTAAAAAAGTTTTTGATATTTTATTTTATGAATCAATATTTCTTTTTTTAAAAGGAACTTTTCTAAACAAATTTTTTAAAAAAAATTCTAACATTTAAAAATAAAAAATAAATTATATATGTTCATGGTGGTATATTACTATGATTGTCTTCATTCCCTATATAAATCAATTAGTTTTATGAAAATGTGGTTATGTGCAATTTAATTAATGAAAAAACAGTCATATATATTATAGTGTTTACTCTTCAAGACTTAGTCTTCCATGTTGGTATGGGATTTAGGTTCACCATGGTTAACAAGGAGTTGCTAATGTAATTCATTTTGGGTATCCTTTATTAAGGATTTAAATTTCTATTTTATTAACCTATAAATCATTTTACTTATTTTGGATTCCTATTTTTTTGCCTATAAATGATACTGATATCACATTACTCGTAATGTTTATAATCTAATAGTTTCCTATGAATTTATACATTAAAATATTTTATACTCTGTTTGCTTGGTCTGTATTTATTTATTATATCTGTGAATGTATTTCTAAGTGAGCGATTGTTCATGATTCATTTTTGGGAAGAATATTTGTTTTGTTTTATTTTTTTCAAGTGTTAAATAATTTCCAACAATGATATTTTATATCCTTAGTGTTAATCACCATCTCAAGTTGATCAAGATTACACTTTTGAGTCTTAGAGGGATTCATATCAAGTAATTTTAGTGGTTATTCTAGGATAGATCAATAAAAAATGTATCATAGTCTTCTAGTTATTAAATGGTTAAATGTATTAGAGAAAAATAACAACACGATCATGAAAGTTATGCATAGTGGAGTGATTGTCCAGCTCTTCATCAAGATATGCCTTATGTTACTATATCTTTTTATGAAATTTCAACTTGATTTTTGATATATTATCAAGTATTTTTATATGATTTTATGTGATTTAATATTTTAATGAGTTTAAAAGAAAACCATATGAGTAATTTGTTGAAATTTTAGTTTTTGGGTTGAAGGAGTAATAAAACTAGAGGTAGAATGTTTAAGATGTTATTTTTCATACTAGTTTGAGACCTATATAATCAGGTCAAGACTCATTCATTGTAGAACTCACACAGTTGGAGAATGTTTGACTAAACTGTGTGTTAAAATAATTCTTATTATAAAAATACTTATTTTCTTTCTTTTACTCCTTTGGAATTTTTCATTGATATTTTTAATAATGAAACATATTAATCTGCTATTGGGTAAAAATTTCGTATTTTACAATATAAATTTGAGATGAGTTATGTATTTACTATGTTTTTATCTTCGAATTACATTGAAATTGCGTCATATAAGGTCATTAGAGAATAATAATGTGGGAGAGAAAAAAAACCTATTAAGATAACTCAAAAATGGGCCATAATAACATAGAGTATATCATTACAATAATATAATCAATAATTCATGAAAGTATGAGGGAAAAATATATACTGTTGGATCATGCATAAGAGTAAAATAAGAAGAATCCAAAAACCTTCTGGGGAGACTGAGGGCCTCATGAACCAATGGAATTATTGGATAATAAAAATTATATCTTTTAGCTTATAAAAATTCCAAATACATAAATTTCTATTTTTTATAGATATACGATAGAGAGAAAACGTTTTAAATTGTGGGATGCCATTATCCATTATAGAATGCATGATAATATAACATGATCAATGTAGAAACAAATGAGTTACTTGTGATTTTAACGACATATTTCAATGGTGGTGAAGAAAATATTTTTCATGACATAGGATTATGGGATCCAATTAATTTTGTAATATTAAACTCGATTGGACGATATGTTATGCCATTACTATAATATCCTCATGAATGATTATTTTTTGTGACAATGTTTTGAGATTGGTCTGAGACTCAATGTTAGATTTATGATGGTTATTTTCTATATACCGGCCTATGCTTAGGTGGTCAATAATGTAATGATATTTAAAAAATTTATATAATGGATTCTAATTTTGTTTGTAATTATACTATTACATGGTAATGTTAGAGTTTTTATTTATGTTAGAAAATAATGTGGGAGGAATCTCAGTGATATAGTAGTAGGACTCTGTAATATCCATCCAATTCTATCACCATGGTTGAATCAATGTATATGCAAGTTGTGAGCTCCCAATTTATAAATTCAATGATAATAATATATTATATCTAGAAAACTCTATGTATATTTTATCAATATAGAAAATTTGGACATATTTTGTTATTTTTCATGGATCCTCAACATATTAATAAATATGAATTTCCCAATAACAAGGGAAATTAAGTGTTGATTGATTCAAGTGAGGGAGGAATATATCAACCTTAGAAGATAGGGTCCTATCATTAATTGAATATGTCTTAATGTGTGATTCATTATGTGAATTTATATGTGGATTCGTGTGTGCCTTCATAATCTTACTTTGATTTTGTGACCATGAGCGGTATAATGATTATCACCTTTTTATGGCATTGTATTCATTTTCCCAAATTTCATACCATTATTTTATCTTATATAATATTTTTTCAACCATGGTTGATGTATTATTTGTTGTATCATTTAACAACTATAGAATATTTTAAAGAGTATGATTTCAAATTCCTTCAGTCTATATTCATTATTATTTATACAAAAGTAACGTGGAGATTTATAGTTCCATATCTAGATATATTTTACATTATCCTTCATCGATAGTGTATAGTTATTTATAAACTTGTTATTGAATTTAATTATTTTGAGGTTCAATTATTTTATCCTCATAGAATCAATTATATCATATAAGGTGGCCTTTATTAATGATCAAGTAGAGTATGGTATATTTATATCGGTATTTAATGAATTTAATTTTAAATACGTAGTTTAATTTTGATATTGTTGAGAGAAGATTACATAGTCTGTTTTTTTAGAGGTGGAATGCTCTCCCAATGTTTTCAGGGATTGTATTTCTTATTTTTTTACCATACGAGAGATAGAGTTATTGATCGATCTACTACATTGTATAAGAACAATTTCATTTCCCAAATATTAAATGGGACATTTAGAATTAATTAATTGAATTCCTTGTTGTTTTCAATTAAGGGAAAGGGTTTTACTTTTCCTAGTATATCACTATGGGAATCATAAATTGTATTTTAAAATAATATGGTCATATGTCTAAGAAATTTTATCATATATAAGTTGATTCATGATGTGACTATCAATAATTTGTACCCATTTCATCAAATTAATTTTTTTCTCGAATTCATGGGAGAGAGATGGTTTTTTATGATCGACCTCTGATCAGGAAACCATCATAATAGAGTGAAAGAATATTATATTCCAAAGGAAACTTTTAATAGAATGTTTAAACATTATGAGTATTTTTTAATTCTCATTTTCATTACCAATGCCATAATTACATTTATATAATTGTTGAAATATATATTCCAAGATTATATTAACATATTTGTAGTGTGTTAATGGATGATGACTTGGATTACTCTTACATTATGGAGGACCATGCAGACTATCTGGACAATTATTTTAGAATATTAATGGAAGATTAAATTTATGTTATTTTATCTAAATGAAATTTATATATATGATAATATAAATTCATTGGTAAATTGGTATGAGATAAAGAAATTTATATTGAACCTAATAAGATCCATTAAACAATATATTAAAAATATGATGGAATGTATTTGAGAATATGATAACCATTTTTATATTTATATATATCTAGAATATTATATAGGATTTCCCTATGTTATTTACATCATTAATGACTTTGAACTAAAAGGGAGTAAGAGTTAAATGAGATGGGAAATGTCCTAAGTCATTTAAGGATTTGAATTTAATATTCACATCCATGAATGTTCTGATCTTAATCCAATAATGAATTGTCAAATTAATTTTTATTACTAATTTATGGGTGTGGTGGTGTAATGATGTAGATTTATCATGTTTTAGAATATTTATCGAATATGTTGTACCTGCATTATAGAAAATACCCCACCCATGAAATTAAGTTGGGATGATTGATGTGTGACTTGAAAATATTGCCCTATTTTCACTAGGGAGTGATTTTTTCAATTTATACTGATTATAATATTTTAATCTTTATATTCTCTTAAAAGGATATAAATCGTATGTATTAGGAATGGGATGAGTATCCCTATAAAATCTTTCTGATTTATCCTACAAATCTGCGTAAAGGAAATGTGGTAGAAGATTCTAGGAGTAGATGATTTTCATCTTAGGAGGTGGAATAATCTAAAGTGCTGTAGAATTTAATTTGATTATTTTCAATGTTTCATTTAGATTTGAAAATATGAGGACGATTAGTTACTCATTATACTATGAGAGTAACACACAAAATGGATGATAAAATTTAATTTATGTTGCTGGTTGTTTCTAATTACCAATGTGTTTATGTAATTATAAAATGTAGTAGGAGCACTAGTGTTTGTTCTCAATCCTTAAATTTTCCAATCTATGTTAGTGATATGATAGTGGTTCCATTGAACCTATTTGTTTTGTTGATTGTTTTGAGAAACTATTCTTATTAAGAAGTAAACCTTTGGGATTCTAAGTAAATTTTGAATCATGAATACATGTATTTATGGCCTGATATGATGTTATTGGTCCCCAATATCATGTCTCAATGTGATTAAACTTGGGAATATCATGCATATATATTATATCATAGAATGTGAATAGGTATTTCATATCTTGATAAATCACAACCAGAACCACATAGTTTTATTTTATTTGGAAAATATATACATAAGGAATATATTTTATAACCAAATTCAATATCTATCACTACTATAAATCACATATTAAACCCTTTTATACACATCATACAAACTACTATTCCTCATAACTTATATAATTAAAACACAAGAAATTTTTTATCTTTGATTCTCATTAAGGGTAAATATTAGATACAACAAAAAAAATCATTTGTGAATATATGATGAGCACATGTGTATGAAAACATAATCATTTTTCTTGAACATAACAAAAGATAATAATTTATTGTAAAATAGTGATCATAAAATCATGAGACATGGAATATATATTTCTGGAATAACATATTAACTGATACATGTAAATATTGAGTTTTGAGTATAAAATACTGATGAAAACATAGACATGATTCATTACATATCAATATGGTTCAAGTATAGAAATACAAATTGAAAACATTGTGAATTAGCTGATCTTGGACATTAATTTATTTGTGATAAACCCCAATTATTAATATGAATTATGTTGTGAGAAACACCTATTATCCCCATAAATATATTTTGAGGAAATCAAATATTTCCAATGAAATTAGTTTTGAAGAAACCAAATGATTCCCATGATATAAGATATGAGGAAACATAATAATTACCATGAATTATGCTGTGTGAATACATATTGATTCCTTCACAATATGTTGTAGAAAAACCTAATTATTGCCACACAATATGTTGTTAGAAAACTTAATCATTCCCACAAATCATTTTTTGATCAGTCTCAAGGATTCCAACACATTAGGATTCGAGAAAATACAATATTCCCAATGCATTATATCATGAGATATAAAAAATTAAACAATGAATTTGAAGTATATAAAAGAAAAAACTATATAAAAATAATAAACTATATATATTTTCACTATTTGAAAATGAAAACATTTTTAATCATATTATATATTTATAAACCCTTGATAAATAAATGTCTTTAATGAAATTTTTAATAATATACTCTCATAGGTAATCATTTAAATGAATTTTAATGGAATCATTTGAGAATATCAAAATTGAATCATAATAATCATTAATGTATACTAAAATAGATCTTGAATAAATTTATGAAATCTTTATAATATTGGTTTGAAAAATAAGTGTCAATTTCTATTAATGTATTATATCATATAAAATGTAATGAATGAATTTATAATATGGCGGTAATATAAATTAAATTAGAAAAATATGACATCACGTAAAACAACGATCTCTATATAGATCCATTTGAATGAAGCAATGTGAATTTTTGTTATATGATAACTATACAAGGGAAATATGTTGATCCCAAAATTGTTTGAAATCCATTGAACACAATCTCATTATATCCAATGGAGTTTGAATAGTTCATTTAGGATGACCAGGAGTTTGGGTATAGTTAACATTTATAAATATATGCTCTATAACCAATTACTAATAAATAAATCTATAAAAGATCAAGTTAATACCATTATATCAATTAAATAAAATTTAGTGTCATAATAAATTAACAATTATAAATTTCTTTGTGGTATATCCTAGAATGTTAATTTAGAGATAAATAATCTAACATAGAAATTTAATGTTGTGACATTATAAGGTGATTAATAATAACAATAATGTTTTTTTTTGTTTTTTGGTCTTAGGATGACCTAATAAAAATTAGAGTGTTGTTCTCACAATTCTACACAAGTATTGGTAATGGTACTACTATTTCCATTATCTTCTACAAATCCAATATAACAATATGGTATGCTAAGAATAATAATTATTACCCTAGAATCATTGTCTTCTTTTTTTCTCACTTGAAATGCTCCATGATATCTCAATACATCATAATATTCATGGATGTGTTAATAATTAAGATATATTTACATAAAAAATATCACCATTTTAAATTATATTATTGATGGAATGAATACTAATTTATAAAATCTTATAATTTCAAAATTTAAAACATTGAACCCTAGAATATTTCTTATTTTCCATTGTAGCTATATATCCTTCTTATTCAAATCATTAACAATCACAAAGATGGCTGTTTGAGAAATTATGTAAAAAATATATGATTTATCATCTTTATATATTATTTCAAGTTCGATATTTTTCAACATATATTGTTATTTGGTCTGTTTAAATCTTTAAGATGGATAAGTTATGCAAATAACTATTAGTTAAAGAATCAACAACCTTGTTCACCATCAACAAGTCATGATTTTTTAATCATACATTTTCATTGATCAACACCATATTCCCCCTTTTCTGAATTATCAACACCTTCTATGGCAATATATATTTTTAGTTTTTATGATCACTTCATATATCTGAAAAAACGTCTGATGTGATCAGTAGTTATACACTAGCTAGAATAAATCATGCATCTCTGACCTAATGGTGGTCTCATATTTCTCATACGACTCAATATTTGGGAGATAAAAACTATTTTTGAAATATAATATAATAATAATTTTAAATAACATATATTCTAATTTGATTTTACCAAACGTCTGATGCTAAAAAATATTCCCCCTACCTTAGGTAAATCCCATATCCCAGACATTATGCTGGTCTCAAATTTCTCATTTGACCCACATTTTTGTAGATACTAATTTTTTTAGATAAATCTCATGAAAATATAATAATGTATTTAATAATTTTTACATCTACATTGAGGATGTACAAGACTCAGAATCTTACAATAACATAGTGCATAACTCTAAAAATTGAAAAAAAATATTCCTTGATGCAACCAAGTCATTTACCCTTACACATATCCTTTATAAGATTTCTGGAGTAATTTTTTAAAAAAAATTACAATTTAATGAACAAATACATATAAATTATCAACATGGAGGTTTTTTATTTTCATTAAAAAATAAGGATATTCCAATTCTATGCATTTATAGACTTATTAACCCTTAGAGGTAACTATAGAAGTCTTTCTCGAACTACTCGGGCTATTGAGCTCGATTATAAGACTCTCTCTACAACATCTTCTCCTGGATTAGTCCATGCTATCAGTGAATTTGGAATATTTATATCTTCATTCCTCAAAATACATACTCTCTTTGATCTATGATCCACATTGGATGTTTCTCATAATATAAATCAATCTATAACTCAACATACTCTTAATCAACAACATGCATAGGTTCGGGTATGTATTTCTAATGTTGTGACACTTGGAACATATTTTTTTCATTCCTCGATAACGAGGAGGGAGCTACTAATGGTATACCACTTCCAATATCCACTCAGTTATATCAAGGGTTCCACATAAGAAATTTTTAATTGTCCCTTCTTGCCCTATTGTTTCCACCATAACTAAGGAGTCACTATAGAGAATACATATCATCCCATTGAGAAATACAAGGGTATGATCCTACGTTTGGAATAAAAAATCTGTTTATTCTGATTTGTGATCAAATTCATTCATATAAACATAACTTTTTAATAGGTATCCGGAAACCTTATTGGCCTAATAGAAACTACCTCACCTACATCATTCCCGTAGAGAGGTTTGGGACAAAGTATCTAATAAATATTCTCAAAATGATGCATCTAAATTGAATCCTAATTACCTTTATTGTATGCCTACTTAATAAAGGCTTCATGATCACCCCGTGATCCACTATAGGCTATCAAACAATTTAGAATAATTTTCACCAATATGCGTAATGACCACTCAAAGAATCCACAGGTATGATTGTAGTACATTGTGGTCAATCTCACTAAAGTCCCTATGGATTTCGGAATGCCTTGGAAAAATAATATTATAATTGTACATATCTATCTGAAACAATTCTCATGGGAACTCCATAATGGTGTATGACTAGTAAGACATAGATCATTCTCATATCCACCACTGGGTGAATCTCTTTGATTTGTTAGTAGTGGGAATATTATTTATTCATTCCATAATCACACAAATTGCATATGGACTCTTCAAGGTATTTAGTAACCTCGTGATAATGTCAATCATAATGTACTCCTACTTACACATATTTATTAGGTGTTTCTGAAAATATTCACCAAGACACTGGTTCTTAGCATTTACCCTCATATAGATATGGAATGATGGGACAAAACCATAAATATTTCTCTTCATCCCTGGAATGAAAAAATTTATATAGACGTCATGATAAATCAATGTCATTCAAGGATTTACTTCCCATCTAAAGGTATTCTAATTCATCATCTTATCTCCTAGGAGGGAAGTAGGGACTACATAGCTCCCATATACCAATACTACATCATTTTCATCCATTAATGATTCGATTATTGAGCCCCCAATTTGTATTTTTTCCCTCATTATATAAAATTACGATTAATATTTTTTTAGCCTCCACCTATTCCAAAAGAGATGATTTGACTACGAAGGTAGTAACACTTGTAGAATTCTTGTTATTTTAGGTATTCATCCTCCAATCAACCCACATGTTCCTAAAAAATATCACCACTCCTCTGAAGTCCTCAAACCAAGATTCAACTCCACCTCTGTCGTACGGCTCAGAGAATCAAAAATAATATCACTTTTATAAGTGAATACATCATCTCAAAATAGAACATATGAAAATAATCAACAAAGTAAATATATCTCCAATTACAACTCTATGTGTGAAGAAATGTAGAAGGATTTCTTGGTTTGTATAAGCAATAAGTATCTTGGTAAAGAGATAGTGTCTCCAACAATTTGGAGTGTGGACTATAGCTGCATGCTCCAAGTCATCTAGTTCTATATTAAGATCCTTCATCGAAGGTGGAAGCATATGATATGACAGTATCGAACTGGTTGTCCACCCAAAATGGGATATATATCATCTTGACTTGATGATCCTTCAAATCCTATACTATCACAACGATTCTCCCTATTTCAACCCACTACACAACAACCTAAGGGACTACAGTTCCCTCGATAGATGATGATTTATGGAATAGAAGTGTGGGAATATTTTGATATAGTGTTGAAACTCCCTTCATGATATCATGGTATGTGTCACATTTGTAACACCCTAAGCTTCCACGGTACGTTTCTCATTGAATAATGCAATATCTTGTGTTCTATGCATCTTTGAGTTCTTGCACACTATAACAAATCAAACTAGCTATTATGAATAGTAATACCCATTTTTTTGAATTTTTATAAATTTAATTTCTCAAAATTAACTTCCTTTTTGGATTCAGAATACCAAAATTATCTTAGGGTGAATTTTTGGATTTTTTCTGAAAACATTTTGTTTTTGATGAATATTGAAATACACATCGTTATTTTTTAAAACATACTTTTTATTTAAATAATGATTTATTTTATTTAAATTTAATTTAGTTCAAAATAGATACATAATACCTATATTATTTTCATATAATTTATTTAATTCATTTTATAATTAAATTTGATTTAATAAATTTTATTGAACTTTTTAACGTATTTTACCCACCTTCTAGGCACATTTACAAATATGCATAATATGTAATTTTACCGCTTCTATGAATTGAATTTCAAAAATCCTAGATACATGGTTGAAATTGGTATGTAAAATTTTGTTCAATAGGATGAAAATAAATTTTGGGGAATAATAACTTTGAATTAAATTTTCCATGGTTAAAAGTAAATAGGGTAATTAAAGGTAAAAATGTAATTATAATTACCTTAACACATATCCATATACTATTGGATAAGTGTTTTTCATCCAAAATCATCATTAGGAATAAAATATGATCTTCTTTGATCTACGTGATTCTATTTGGACATTTATTATTATTTTATTTAACGTAGAGTTAATAGTGTTAAATTCGAATTTAAAAACTAAAACATTTATTATATAGGGATATACTTAAGGTAAATTTGACTATAAATATTCATTAGAAATATAAAAAGGTTTCCTACATAATTGTTATTTATTTATATATTTTAGACATTAAATAATTAAATTTATTTTTGACACAATGATGATGTATAAATTACCTTATTAATAATGTTTAAAATAATTGATATTATAAATATCAAAATTAATGTAAATTGAGAATTTTTATTAATTAAATAAATTCTATAGGATAATATGACATGTTAGGATTGATTTAATTAATTTTTTTCAAATTAATGTAGTTTTGTTGACTTTCAAAAAAACCTAATACAAAATAGTTTAGAATTTGACATAAATGGGTTTCAAAAACAAATACTTTATTATTAATTTACATAATATTAATTTAGATATACTTTTTTGGAAAAAGGACCTAGATAAGGAGAGATATGTCAATAATGAACCAAATGGGGTTATATTGGCATTTTATAGTATGTTTACTAACCATTTTTATAATGATACAAGAATATATAGTAAAATTTAAACTATTTAACTAAGAGTTTAATCTAAAAGATAAGGTTAATATACTGATGTAAACCTATCTAAAACATATTGGTTGAGTGTTTTTGGACCTATCCCTACCATAGCCTAAAAATAATTTCTTTTGGAGCCACTATAAACTGAATATGATTGTATAATAAATTAATATTTCAATTCATTTCCTAAAGTGACCCTCACCTCTATTATAAAAAGGTAGTTCCCATTCTATCAAAATCACACCTCGGAAGAAATTTTTCTCCAACAAACCCTACTAAAATTTCCTCCCAACTACCCTCACTTCAACCTAGAGTCTTTAGTTTGATCAGAAGTCAACCTACGGATTCCTTTTGATAAAATCAAAAGGCAGCACCCATAGAAGAGGTATTAATTTCATCACCTCTTTCAATGTTCTTTATTCATCCACTTCCTCTTTCTTGGTTGTTCCCATACCAAAATAATAACTCCAGTACCTTCTACATAATTTGATTTTATTATAAATATGGTACAACAATATACATTATTATATCCATCATATGAATGATAAAGTGACCATATGTGCGTTTGTACAACTTACTGTTTCCAAGTCACGGTGCAGTTTGTTATTCAACACTTCATTATTTTGATAGGTATAATAAAAAGTATAATCGATGTAAATAATAAATATAACATTTTAATGATTTTTTATATATGATAAACCATACAATTATATACTATCTCACCAAAAATAGAAATATATTGTTTCTCATGCGTACGTACGGATTATTATCTCCATGAACGTGATGAGATTCATTCCCAATCGTAACCCTTAAAGAATAAATTTGATTTTATGATTAAAAATTAATGTTTTTAACTTAACATAATTCTTTATATTAATCAAATAGATCATATACATATCAAACATGAGTTATGCAACAAAAAATATAAATGAAAATGAATCAGTTAAAACCTGAAATGATGATACTATAGAAGTATCTTTAAAAAATAAATATTAAAAGATCATATATGATATCAAATTTATCTATATGGTTCTTATATAATTTAATAACTATTATTTCACCATTATACAGGAGTTTAACTTAAACATTACTAAGTAAAAGTACAAGGTAATGGTTAATTTTTTAATCTCTTCAATGTCTGAGGTTGTTTATATGTAAGTAACTTCTAGGACCTTTTTATCATCCACATCCATGTTTCATAAAAATGTATTTCAATTTTTTTTAATATTTACATGACTATGGTTAATTTATTTTATACCCTTGTATGACTTTTAAAAAAAGGTTTTGAGTGTAACTTTTCTACCGTTTTCCAAACAAGATACATGATGACCATTTTGAAAAATTATGGAAAGAATATTTTTTAACTTATACGGTGAGTGAAACTATTTTCCACCATTATAACAACTTCTAAGATTCATTTATAAGATTGTAAGAATATTTTAAAAATATATTTTTTCTTTTTTATTTATGTGACTTTAAAATGATTTCAATATAGGAAGCTATACTTCTCTAAAATAGTTTTGATTTCATCTATGTCAACATCTGTTGATTGATTTTACACTTGTCTAAAGTTGATTTCTTATGATACAATCATCCATATTTTATAATTGGTTGTGTGATATTTTTTACTGTTGATGTGATATTTTTATACTATTAATGGTTTATGGTTAAAGTATTAACATTTCAAATTCTAGTTTTAATTGGAATGTTTATGTTATGTTTCCACCTTTTCATATAAGGAATGTGTTGGACATAGTATGTTATGGGTCGAGCCTACTATAGATCCTTGATGAATTGGTAAGTCTCATGATATAAACTATTGTCTTGGTAAAATTCCTTGAAAAAAATATTTATTTGTAGTCTTGGCATGAGGCCTTGCTATGTGGTTATGATGTCCAACATTTGGAATTCCATCATTATTAAATTAGATGTTGATATTTCATGTGATTATTCGACTAGTAGAATATCCATGTAAATATGTAAATGGAATTATTTGATTTATCATTTCCATATTATGATGATTTTTATGATTAAAAGGATTTTCATTTAGTATTATACATTACCTTAAATGTTTATGCTTATTTATGATAGTTTCAAATATATTGTTATCCTTACTGAGCATCTGAGCTCACCCATTTCTTATGTTTTATTTTTCCCAGGATGTGAAGAAGTATATTACAATTATCCTGCAGAAATAGGCTAAGGTATATGAGTTTGATCAAAGGGGGCACATTTTTTTTATTTTTTCATGTCATAATGTAATATAAAACCTATGTAGATATCTATTACATCCATGTATACTAAATTAATCTGTATTTTGAGACAATATCTCTTATGTTCCTTCCAATTTTAAGTAATAATTAAACATCTTTTTGTAACTATGGTCGGGGAATTACAGTTGGTATTAGAGGATGTTTATTACAAACCTTCGAAACTAGATTTTGAAAAACCCTCATTATATAAAATTACCCTAATATAGACATTGTGGATTAGTATAGAAAAACATGATAGAATTTTGGTATTATAGAGATTCTGTGAATTTTCATGAAATACATCACTGTCTAGATATGAGCCGGTAGAGGCAGTTTAGGAACAGATGTATGTAGGAGTGAAAAATCTGACCAGGAGCTTTGGACTTAACCCGGGGTATCTGGGTACACGACATGAAGCCTCGCTACAGACTTGGTTACAACACTCCAGGGGGGGGGGGGTATATTATTAGGATAATTAACATTTTCTTTAAAAACCATTATGAAGGATTTATGAGTAAATAATTCCTCAAGGAAATTTTTTTTGTATTATGGATTATATTCATAAACTATTCAATTTATGTCAGGTATTTTACTAATTAAGAATTATGTATTTCAATACATAAACTAATCTAGTGTATACCATTGTTTAGAAATGGCACCAAGTGGAAGGAAGTGAAACTATATCAATGCACGTATTCCATGTTGGGATTTCCCGTTAACTCAATATAATTATTGTAAATCTAGTGATTCAACCGGTTCTGAATAACTTATAACCATACTTAGACAACTCAATTAGGTTATGAATACTAACCTTACACGTATGGAGCACCCTGATCCACAATTCTAAGAATCAGTGTTAGAACATTTAATGAAGAAACAATCACCAACATTCAATGGGACTACAAATCCATTTGTATATGAGCAATGGATATGATCCTTAGGGAAAATATTTCATTCTTTGGGGATTAGTGAAAGGTAAAAAGTTTTCATAGCAGTTTATCATCTCACGATAGATGCAGATCAATGGTGGTAATTAATTTAAAACCCTAAGGAGGATGAAGAAGTATAGAATATGGATTGGAGGGAGTTTAAAAAAGTTTTCTTATTAAAAATAATTTCATCGTGACCATCTAGAGGATATAGAAATACAATTTTTGAGTCTGATAGAAAAGTAGTATGAGAATGCCACCAAGTATGAGGCTAACATTACAAGGTTTTAAAGGCATGAAGCTAAATATATACATAACCCAAAGAGTAATATTGATAAATATTGTGATTAGTTTAACCATTTATTCATTATGTATTAGTCTCACAATCCTTCTCATCATATGAAGAAATTGTCTCATGTTCTATCAACAAATAAAATGAATAATCTATGTCAAATGACTTTAAAGCAAAACAAGAGAAGAAGAGATCTGTTGAACACTCATGAAATAGAAATAAGGGGAAGAAGGGAAATGTTGAATTGCTAACATGTAGTAAACATGGGAAGAAACACCCTTATATATTCCTGAATGGAATGGGAGTGTGTTACAAGTGTGGTGAAAAGATCACCAAGCACGTGAATACAATTGAATGAAAGAGGGTTTCAATGTTGAATGCTACAATTATAGAGAAATGGTTCATTATGCAAATTAATGTCCTAAGTTCCAATGAAAATTTCCTTAGAAAATTCCATAGGAGCTAGGCCAAGCTTATGCAATCACTAATGCTAAAGTTGAAGCTCCGAATGACGCGGGGGAAAGTAATTTAAGGGTTTTCTAAAATTTTGCTAATACTAAATTTGATTTTGGATCATCACATTGTTTTATATCTTTTGAGTTTGCAAAGAAAATTTGATATTTCCAATTTTATTTAACAAGGGTGTTGTTAGTAAAAACTCCTAAGAGAAGTATCATTTCAATAATGTTCTATGAATGATTTCCCATTAGGGCATACAAATTTTCTTGATCTTCTAATCTCATCATTATACGCTTGATTTAATTTGATATAATCATCGGTATGAATTTTCTTTAGTACTATGATGTAGAAATTTATTGTAAGAAGAATATAGTTACAATTTGTGAAGATGACAAGTATAACCTTATCTTTAGAGAATAAATGTCAGCTTCTGATTCTTATCTAGATCCACCCCCAGTTGATATACTATATTCAATTATTGGGGAGGAATATAATGGAATAACTATGGGTGAGGAAAAGAATGTTAAAATAGAGGATGTACATATTGTGCAAGATTATTTTGATGTGTTTCCAGAGGATTTACCTAGACATAACCCAGAATGAGATGTCGAGTTTTCCATTTATTTAATTCCTTGTTAAAGGGCCATATTGAAGACCCATTATATAATGTCCACTGTGGAATTAGTGTAACTAAAGAAACAACTATATGAATTGAGTAATAAATTAATTATTCTCCCTAGTGTTTCTCTATGGAGATCCCCTATTCTTTTGGTTATAATGAAATATGGATATAAGAGGTTGTGCATTGACTACAGGTAGATCAATTCAGTAATAATGAAGTCTAAGTATCTCATACCTTTCATTGATGATTTATTTGATCAACATCATGGAGCTCAATATTTTTCAACTATTGTCCTTTGATATAGATATCAGGAGTTTGTTTTATAAAGGAAGACATTCCAAAGTCATCATTTCATACCAGGTGTGGGCATTACAAGTTTACAGAAATTCCTTTTGGACTGACTAATGCAACCTCTATCTTTATGGATCTAATGAAAAATGTTTTCAAGGAATATCATGATTAATTTTTAGTGATATTAATTTATTATATAGTAGTATAATCCTCATGAAATGAACATCAAGATAATCACTTACGCACTATTCTAAAGACTCTTAGAAGAAATTAATTATATTGGAACTTTATCAAGTTGGAAATCTTGCTTCAGGATATTTTTTTCGTGGCCATATTATCTCTATTGATGAAATCAATGTGGATATTTCTAAGACAAGAAAAATACATGAATGGCCAGAACCGACGAGTATAAATGAGTTATGTAATTTTATTTGTGTAGTTGGTTAATATCGGCACTTCATCCATCATTTTCCAGATTGGAAAACCTATTAACCAAGATCTCACATAAAGGGGATAAATTTGTTTGGATAAAAGAGTGTGAAGAATGTTTTGAATAATTGAATATATGATTATTTATTTCTCTTATCATGAATCTACCATACAAGAATGATAGGTTTTTAAATTATGGTGATTATATAATGAAACGACGTGGTTTCATCCTTATGCCGAATGACAGAGTAATTTTTTTTGCATCACTATAGCTAAAAATTTATGAACAAAACAATCACACTCATGATATTCAGCTAACAACTGTAATCTTTTCTTTGATGATATGGAGACAATATCTCTATGGTGAAAATTTTAAGGTATATACTGATCACAAAAATTTGAATTATATTTTTTCATAGAAACAACTCAACATGAGGAAAAATGATGTATTGAACTACTAAATGAATATTATTGCACTATAAACTACCATATCGAGAAGGTAAATCAGGTGGAAGATGATTTAGTCAGAAAGGATCAAGGATTTTTAATTAGATGAGAGTTGAAAGAGATCTTATGTTCATGAATCTAGTAAATATGGATATGGGAATAATCATTGAAGGTGAATCATCAATAATTTTTAAAATGGTTTCAAAACCATATTTATAATAAAGTATAAAACGTTCTCAGACTGATGACGTGGAGTTTTAAAATACAATTAAAGCTATGAATGATGGGAGATTGCGTGAATTCTTATACAAAGATAGAATTTTAAAATTACGGAAAATAATTTCTGTTCCTGACATACCTTAACCAAAAAGGGAATTGTTGGATGATGATCATAACTCAAATTTCTATATACACACTGGTAGCACTAAAATATATAGAGATTTGAAGGAAAATTTTTTTGTTGGACAACATTAAGAGGGATATTTCTAATTATGTGTCAAGATGTATGTTTTTTCAATTCTTGTAGGCTGTAAGACAACATCCTGGATGAGTCATGAAACCTCTTCCCATACCTGAGTGGAAATGGGATTATATTACAATGGACTTTTTCATGGGGCTACCAAAGAATTTTAGTGGGAATGATGCAATATGAGTCATTATTGATCGCCTAACAAAATCATCACATTTTCATGATATAATAGAAGATTTAACAATTGAATGTTTTTCATGAATATATATTAACGATGTTGTATGACTTCATGTAGTACCCCTATCTATTGTTTCTAATTGTGATCATCATTTTACATCATGATCCTAGAATACTATTTTGAAGGCCATGGATACTGAACATTGGTCGACCACTACCTACCACCATCAAGCTGATAGAAAATTAGAACGGACTATTCCAACCTTAGAAGACATGTTGAGATATTTATCACATGACTTTCAAGGTATGTGAGATCAATATTTTCCAATAGTATAATTTTCTTATAACAATAGAATTCATTCAAGTATTTAGATGGAACCATATAAATCATTACATGGAAATAGATGTCGTACACCAACTTGTTGGGATGATGTCGGTGAATGGAAACTCGTAGGACCAAAACTAGTTTAGGATACAATGGAAATGGTGAATATTATCCAAACCCACATCAAAGTAGATCAATGTAGGAAAAAGGTCTATGCTTATAAAAAGAAATAATGATTTGGAATTTTGAGTAGGAGATCATTTTTTCTTGAAGGGGTCTTCACGGAAGGGTGTTTTACGATTCAGTAAGATGGGTAAATTAAGACCCAAGTACATTAGACCTTTCGAAATTCTAAAACGAATTGAAGTTATAGCTTACCATTGGCCAATGGCTACAAGTCACACCAATTTTCATGATGTGTTCCACGTATATCTATTTAAAAAATGCATTCATGTCCAAACACATGCACTCACCTATGAAGAAATATAAATGGACCCTAATCTCTCTATTTTTGAAGAGTATATCAAGATTCTTGATATGGGAGAAAAGGTGTTGAGAAACCAGATGACTCATCTCATAAATGTTCTTGGGATAAAGCATAAGATGAAAGAGGCCACGTGGGAACGAGAAGAACATATGATAGAGAACCAACCATATATTTTTATGTAGTTATATTCTAGAAATTTTGAGGTCGAAATTCTTTGAAGGAAGAATGTAACAACCCATGCTTCCACAGTACGTTTCTCTTGGAATAATGCAATAGCTTTGGTTATACACAACTCCACGTTCTAGCACAACACGACCAATCAAACTAGCCGTTATGAATAGTAATACCAACTTCTTAATATTTTATAAATTTTATTTTTTAAAATAGAAATCATTCATGGATTTGGAATACCAATATTAGATTAGGGAGAATTTTTTTCAATTTTTCTGAAATCATTCAATTTTTGATGAATAATGAAAACACTGCGTTATTGTATAAAACTTAATTTTTTTAAAATAATTATATATATTTTTAAATTTATTTTTGGTAAAACTAGATACATAATAACTATATAAGTTAAATGTAAATCATTGGAGTCATTTTATAACAAAAATATATGTATAAAATTTTATTGATCATTTTAACGTGTTTTACCCACCTTTTAGGCACATTTTTTAATATGCATAAAACGTAATATTACCACTTCTGTGAATTGAATTTCAAAAATCCGAGAGACATAGTTGACATCAGTAAGTATAATGGGGTTCAATAGGATGGATATAATTTTTGGTGAATAATATCTTATAAATTTGATTTACCCGTGTTAAAAGTAAATAACATAATTAAAATTTAAAATGATATTATAATTACCCTAAAACATGAACTAATTATATTTGATAAGTGTTTTTTAGACCAACATCAAACTCAATAATAAAATATGACCCTATTCGATCCACATGGATTAGATTAGGACATTTATTATTATTTTATTTAAAGAAGAGTTAAAAGTGTTAAAATCAAATTTAAAAACTAAAAGATTTTGAATATAGGGTAATACATAAGATAAATTCGACTAAAAATATTAATTATAAAAATTAAAATATTTCCTACATAATGGTATTTTATTGATAATTTTTTAACATTAAATAAATAAATTTATTTTTGACGCAATGATGATTTAGTAATTTCCTTATTAATGATAGATTAAAATAATTGATATTATAAATATCCAAATAAATATAAATTTAGAGTTTTGATACATTAAACTAATTTTATTAGTTAATATGACATGTTAGGATTTATTTAATTTATTTTTTTCAATGTAATGCAGTTTTTCTAACTTTCACAAAAACCAAAGAGTAAATAGTGTCAAAATTGACATAAAAGTGTTTTTAAAACAAGTAAAATATTATTAATTGATACAATATTCCTATAAATGTATGTGTTAGCAAAATGAATTATATAAGGATAGATATTTTAATAATTAACCACTTGGGGTTCTCTGGGATTTTATATTATGTTTATTAACCATTTATTATAATAATACAAGAATACATGGTAAAATTTAAACTATTTAACTAAGAGTCAAATATAAGAGATATGGTTAATATGGTGACCTAAACCAGTCTAAAACCAACTGGTTGAAATGTTTTCAACCTAGATCCTCCTTATCCTAGAAATAAATCCGTATGGAGCCTTTATCAACTGAATGCGATTTGATAATAAATTAATATTTCAATGATTTTCCTAAAGTGACCCTTACCTCTCTAATATCCTCCAAAATACCATCAATTCTATCTAGAGTCCTTACTTTGATCAAAATCCAACCTAGGGAGACCTTCTGATCAAAACAAAAGGAAGCACCCAAATAATAGGTAATAATTTCATCACCTCTTACAAAGTTACATTCTTTTTACACTTCCTCTTTTATTGTTGTTCCCATACCAAAAATAATAAATAAATTAACTTCTAAATATTGTGATGTTATTATAAATATGGTACAACCATATTCAGTATTATATCCATCCTATGAATGGAAAGGTTACCATATGTGAGTACGTAAGGCTTAGTGTCTCCACATCATGGTGTAGTTTGTTATTCAAAACATTATTATTTGAATGGGTATAATAAAAAGAATAATTGATATAAATAATAAATGTAACATGTTAATGAATTTTTATATATTATATACCATCAAATTACATATTATTTGAAAAATAATATAATGATATTGTAGCTCATGCGTACGTACGGATTACCATCTCCACGAACGTGACGATATTCATTCCCAATCGAAACCATTCAAGAATAAATTTCATTTTATGATTAAAAAATAATTTATAAGAACATAATATAATTCCGGATATGAATAAAATACATACTATCCATAACAAACCTGTCTTACATAACAAAACATATAATGGAAAATAAATCAGTTCACACTCGAAACGACGACACAACTGAAATATCATTTACAAAGAAATATTATAAGACCATATATGATATCATATTTATGAATGTGGTTATTTTATAATTTAATAACAATAATTTATCCATTATACAAGAGGTTAACCTACCATCGACTGAGGAAAAGTAAAAGGGATGGGTTAATTATATAATCACTTCATTATCCGAGGTTGTTTATACGTAAGTATCTACTAGGACCTCTTTATCATCCACATCATTGATTCATAAAAATGTATTTCAATTAATTTTTATTATTTTCTAGACTGTGTTTAATGTTATTTATATCCTTGTTTGACTTTTTAAAAAAAAATTAAATGAATTATTTCATCGTTTTCCAAACAAGGTACTTTATGAACTTTTCGACAAATTAAGGTGAGAATGTTTATTTAACTTATACGGTGGGTGCAGATATTTTCTACTGTTATAACAAATTAGAAGCTTTCCATAAAAGCGTATAAAAATATTTTCAAAATAGATGTTTTATTTTATAATTATGTGACTTTTAACTGATTTCAATATAGAAAGATATACTTCCCTCAAATAGTTCTGATTTCATCTATGTCAACATCATTTGATGAATTTTACACTTGTTTGAAGTTGATTTATTATGATACAATCTCCCATATTGTATTGATGGTTTTTTGATATGTTGGACTATGTATGTGTTATTTTAATACTATACATTGATTATGGTTATAGTATTAGCATTTTACATGCTATTTTTAATACGAATGTTTATGTTATGTTCAATATTTTCATATAAGAAATTCGTTTGACTGAGTAAGTGATGGGTGGTGACTGCTGTAGCTCCTCGATTCATCATTAGGTCTCATTAGATAAACTATTGTATTTTTACAAGGCCTTGTCAAAATCTTTAGTTGTAGTCTTGGCAAGAGTCCTTTACTATGTGGTTATGATGTCCGACATTATTCATTCCATCATTATGTTATTAACTATTGATATTACATGTGATTATTAGACAAGTAGAATATCCATGTAAATAAGTAAATGACATTATTTGATTTATCTTTTCCATATTATACTGAATTTTAATTATAAAAGTATAGTGTTTTAGTTATATACATTTCCTTAAATTTTTATGTTTATTTATGATAGTTTCCACTATATTGTTATCCTTACTGAGCATCTTATATCACCCCTTTTTATATTTTATTTTTCCCAGGATGTGAAGATTTATTTTACGATTCTCCTGCAGAAATAGGAAAATTGGTATGGGTGTGATCAAAGGGGACCCAATTTTGTTGTTTTTTTCATTTCATAATGTAATATAAAACTTATGTATATATCTATTACTTCCATGTATACTAAACTAATCAGTTTCTTGGGACTTTATCTCTTGTGTTCATGCCAACGTTATGTAATAATACACTGACTTTGGGTAACTATGGTCGGGGAGTTAGAGTTTGTATCATATGATGTATAGTACAAACCATGGAAGCTATATTTAGAAAAAATATTATTATAAAACATTACAATAATATATAATTTGTGTATCAGTATAGAATAACTTCATAGAATTTTTGGTTTTGTAGAGATTTTGTGAATTTTCCATGAAATAAAAAACTATCTGGATATGATAAGGTAGAGGCGGCTTGGGCACATATGTACCTAGGAGTGAAAAATCTGACAATGTGTTTTGGGCTTGACTCAGGGAATCCAGGTACATGACAACAGGCCTTTCTACAGTCTTGGTTACGACACTCTCATAGGGTTATGCTTAGGATAATTAACATTTTATTTTAAAACCATTATGAAGGATTTATGAGTACATAATTCCTCAATGAAAATATTATTTATTATGGATTATATGCATAAACTATTCAATTTATGTCAGGTATTTTACTAGTTAAGAATTAGGTATTCCAATTGATAATCTAATCTAGTGTATACCACTGTTTAGAAATGGAACCTAGTGGAAGGAATGGAAACTATATCAATGCATGTATTCCATGTAGGGATTTCCCTTCTACTCAAGATAATTATAGTGGACCTGGTGATTCAACTGGTTCTGAACAACTTATAACCATACTGGGACAACTCAATCATGTTATGAATAATAACCATACACATATGAAGCACCCTGATCCACAATGTGAAGGATCAGTGTTAGACCTCTTAATGAGGAAACAATCACCAACATTCAATGGGAATACAAATCCATTTGTATCTGATCAATGGATATGATCCATAGAGAAAATATTTCATGCTTTAGGGAGTAGGGAAATAGATAATGTTGTCATGGAAGTTTATCAACTCATGATAGATGTAGATCAATGGTGGTCATTAATTTGAAAAAGAAAAAAGGATGAAGAAGTATAAAATATCGATTAGAGGGAGTTTAAAGATGTTTTCATAGAAAAAATACTTTCCTCGTGACCATCTAGCACATATGAAAAGACAATTTCATAGTCTGAGGAAAAGTTAGATGAGAATGTCACAAAGTATGAGGCTAATGTTACAAGGTTTTCAAGGCATGCAGCTAATTATATACATAGCCCAAAGAGCAAGATTGATAAATTATGTGATGGGTTGAAACCATTTCACAATTAAGCATTAGTCTCCTAATCCTTCTCATCATATGATGATATTGTCTCATGATCTATCAATACGAAATAGGAATTATCTAGGTATTAAGAATATAATGAAAAACAAGAGAAGATGATATCTGTTGAACACTCAAGAAATGGAAATAAGATGATGAAGGGAAAACATGAATTTCTTACCAGTAGTAAATATGGGAAGAAACACCACAGTACATTCTGGAATGGAATGGGAGTCTGTTACAAGTGTGGTGAAAAATTTCACCAGGCTCGTGATTGCAAGGGAATAAAATAGGTTGTCAATTTTGAATGCTACAATTGTAGAAAAATGGTCCATTTTTCAAATGAATGTCCTATGCGCCAAAGAAACTTGCCTTAGAAAAGTACACAGGATTAAGGAAAAGATTATACGATCACTAATGCTAAGGTTGAAGCTCCGAATGATGTGGGGGAAGGTAATTTAATGGTTTCCTCAAATTTATCTAATGCTTAATTTGATATTGGATCATCATATTCTTTTACGTCTTTTGTGTTTCCTAAGAAAATTAGATATTTCCAATTTGATTTAACAAGGGTGTTGTTTGTAAAAACTCCTAAAGAATGTATCATTTCAACAACATTATGTGATTCAGTTCCCATTAGGGAATATAAATATGCATGATCTTCTGATCTCATCATTATACGCTTGATTGAATTTGATATAATCCTCGGTATGGATTGAATTTGGGACTATGATGCAGAAATTTATTTTAAGAATAAGGAGGTTACAATTTTCGATGATGATAAATAGTACCTTATATTTAGAGAATAAATATAACCATCTAATTCTTATCTATATCCACCCCCAGTAGCAATACAAAATTTAATTATTGGGGAGGAAGAGAATGAAATAACTATGGGTGAGGAAAGAAATGTTCAAATAGAGGATGTAAATATTGTGCAAGATTATTTTGATGTGTTTCCAGAGGATTTACCTAGACATACCCTAGGATGAGAAATTGAGTTTTCCATTTATTTAATTCCTTGTTCGAGGCCCATATCGAAGACCAGTTATAGAATGGCTACAATGGAATTAGTGTAACTAAATAAAAAACAAGAGGAATTGAGTAATAAATTATTTATTCTCCCTATTGTTCCTCCCTGGGGGGCTACTGTTCTTTTTGTTACGAAGAAAGATGGATCTAAGTGGTTGTGCATTGACTACAGGGAGATCAATTCAATAATAATGAAGAGTAAGTATCCCCAACCTTGCATTGATGATTTATTTGAACAACTATATGGAGCTCAATATTTTTCAATGATTGTACTTTGGGATGGATATCTGCTGTTTTGTTTGAAGAAGGGAGACATTCCAAAGGCAAAAATTCATAACAGGTGTAGGCATTACACGTTTACTAAAATGCCTTTTGGATTGAGTAATGCACCCTCCGTCTTCAAGGATCTAATGAATAGAGTTTTAAAGGAATATCAGGATGAATTTTTAGTGGTATTAATTGATTATATCTTGGTATAATCCAAATTCTACAAAGATCATGAAGATCACTTACACACTATTCTAAATACTCTTAGAAGAAATGAATTATATGGGATGTTTACAATTGTGAATTAGTGATTTATGAGATTTTTTTCTTGTTCATATTGTCTCTATGGATGAAATTAATGTAGATATTTCCAAGACAAGAGGAAAACATGAATGGCCTGCACCGACAAGTATAATTGAGGTATGTAGTTTTATTGGTTTAGGAGGTTATTATCGGAGTTTCGTCCAGAATTAATCCAAATTGGGAAACCCATTAACCAAGATCACACATAAAGCGGTTAAATTTGTTTGGAAAAAAGAGTGTAAAGAATGTTTTGAATAAATGTGGAGAAGATTATTAAATTTTCTTATCTTGAATCTACCCTCAGGGAATGATGGGATTGTAATTTATGGTAATGGTATAAAGAAACAACATGGTAGAGTCTTTATGATGAATGATAGAGTAATTTCCTATGCACCACTGTAGAAAAAAATCATAAACAAAACAATCACACTCATGATCTTGAGTTAACAGCTGTAATATTTTCTTTGATGATATGGATACACTATCTCTATGGTGAAAAATGTGAGATATATACCAATCAAAAGAATTTGAAGTATATTTTTAAATATAAATAACTCATCATGGGAAAAATAAGATGGATTGAACTACTCAATGAATATAATTTCTCTATACACTACCACGTGGGGAAGGTAAATAAGGTGGAGGATTCTTTAATCATAAAGGATCATAGAGATTGAACAAAATGATAGTTGAAAGAGATCTTATGTTCATGGATATAGTAAATATGGATATGGGAATTATCATTGAAGGTGAAACATCAATAAGTTTTCAAATGGTTTCAAAACCATATTTACAATAAAGGATAAAATGTTCTCAGACTGATGATGAGGTGTTTCAAAAGAAAATTGATGCTGTTAATGATGGGAGATTGCTTGAATTCATATATGAAGATAGAATTTTGAAATTTTGGAAGAGACTTTCTTTTCCTGACATACCTAAAAATGAAATTTTTGGATGATGCTCATATCTCCATTTTCTCTATACCCCCTTGTAGCACTAAAATGTATAGAGATTTCAGGGAACATTTTTTTTGTGGGACAACAAGAAAAGGGATATTTTTGATTATGTGTCAAGATGAATGTTTTTTCAATAGGTGAAGTCTGTAAGACAACATCCTATAGGAGTCATGAATCATCTTCCCATACCTGAGTGGAAATGGGATTATATTACGATAGACTTTTTCATGGGGCTACCAAAGACCCCTAGTGGGAATGATGCAATATGAGTCATTGTTGACCACCTAAAAAAGTAAGCACATTTTCGTGCTATAAGAGAAGATTTAACAGTGGAATGTTTTGCATGAATATATATTAATGAAGTTTTATGACTTCATTGAGTACCTCTATTGATTATTTCTAATAGTGATCCACATTTTACGTCATGATTCTGGAATAGTATTCAAAAGTCCATGTATACTGAAATTCGGTCGAACATTTCCTACCACCCTCAAGATGATGGACAATCAGAACAGACTATTCAAACCTTATAATACATGTTGAGATATTTCTCACATGACTTTAAAGGTATGTGGGTTCAATATTTATCAATAGTATAATTTTATTATAATAATATCATTCATTTAAGTATTTATAAGGAACCATATAAATCATTACATGGAAAGAGATGTCGTACACCAACTTACAGGGTTGATGTTGGTGAAAGGAAACTCATAGGCCCAGAACTAGTTGAGGAACAATGGAAATGGTGAATGTTATCCAAACCCACATCAAAGAAGATCAACGTAGGAAAAAGATCTTTGTTGATAAAAGAAAGAAGGATTTGGAATTTTAAGTAAGAGATCATGTTTTCTTGGTGGTGTCATCATGGAAGGGTGTTGTACTATTCAGTAAGATGGGTAAATAAGTCCCAAGTATATTAGACCTTTATAAATTCTAGAACGAATTGAAGTTGTAACTTATAGATGGAAAATACCTGCAAGTCTCTCCCGTTATGATGATGTGTTACACGTATCTATTTTGAGAAAATACGTTCCTGACCCAACACATGCACTCACCTATGAAGAAATAGAACTGGAACCCAATCTCTCTAATTGAGAAGAGTATGTCAAGATTCTTGATACGAGAGAAAATGTTTTGAGAAACTGCACAACTCATCTTGTAAATTTTCTTTGGGAAAACCACAATTTGAAGATTTAAAGACCAGGAAATTTTAAGGGAATTTTTTTCATAAATACTTTGAAATTTTACAAGTATGCGGTTTCTGAGGGCACTTGATTCTAAGGCCCGGTGTGCCCAATATAAATTTCTGATGTTTTGTTCGTGTACATTCAGAAAACATACGTGCATGTTTTTCTATCTTTTGAACAGCTACTCGGAATTTAAACCCGAGAGCACCGATAAACCCACAGTGCCGGTATTCACCTAAAGGGACCTTTACCACAGTTGCGTTTCATGATGGTTGAGAGTTAATATTTGGGGATTTAGATTAAAATAAATATAATTTTTTGTGTAAAAATTTTATTTAGGGAGGTTGGTTATTTCCTCCCAAGGAGAGTTAGAGGTGGGTCCCACACCAACATAACCACCCATGAGAGGATATTTGTGAGGTGGTGCCCACATGTTCCTAATCCCTTCACCTACCCTTAAACATCCCCATTAAGCCCTCTTCATTAATTTAACAACCCCTCACTTTTGAATTTCAAAATAACCCTTCACCTTCTTCTCTCTCTAATCAATTTTTCCAAACCAAGGAAAATTAATTAGGTGATTCACTTAATTAATTAAAGTGGTATGAATTTTGAATTACATGTCTTATTAAAATAATAAGCCTTAGCTATTATTTTATTTTGGGCACTTGTTGTGTTGAGTGTGTTTTGGTAGAGCTCTTGAGAAAAGTGTTCCTCTCTTCAACGAAGAACATGTCTGAAAATGAATGGATTTATTCCTCGACAAAGAATGCTCTAAGATTCGAAGAACGCAAAGTCTCTAACAACAATTCTTTTTCGGGTGCACTCTGACGTCGACGGAATTGACACCACTCATCTGCGATGCTCGAACTTAATGGTGCTTGTCTTCTGCGACTCCACGACGTGCGGCGTCAATTTCCAGGAATGGGTGTGTTTTGATTGGATCAATGTTGAATCTTCTTTCCATCATGTTTGTTTCTCTTTTACCGAATGCTACCAAACTAATGCAGAGAGACTGGGCCAAACTAACAAGGTCTGAATCCTCCACTATTATTGTGATTGTTGGTGGTTCTTCATGTTCTTCATGGGTGACGAAAAATGGATCGTTACGGGTTCGTTATGCGATGCAAAAACCCAAAATTAAAGACTCAACATCACAGTGACCTAGAGGAGGTGCGATGTCGATAGCGGGAAACGGTTCAGACCGGAACGAGATGGACCGTTCCTCGACCGTTCATCAAGTGGGGATTCAAAATGTGTTTTCAGATCCGATCAGAAGCCCGAAAACACTGAAATCGACTTCAGGACATCGAGGCAACCTAGAGTCAGAAGTTTCATGATGAACAATCCATTGGAATGAAGAAAGGGCATCAAGGGAGGTACGCTGGCCATAGGCGTTGTTTCTGGAAAATTCCAGACTACATGGCATGTACTCCTAGAGAACACGCCGTGTAGTGCGGGAATTCTGCGGCTAGAATTTCGGACATCAGACGTCTAACACATGGCGTGTGACCTCTGTCACACAGTGTGTACTCGCCCCACAGCAAGGGGATGGCGGCTACGTGAGACTCGACGTGTATTTTGGGAAATACACGGACACAGACAGAAATACACGGCAAAGAGGCATGACGTGTACTCTCTACAAAGAATGGAAGAAATAGCTTCGCAAGACTCGGTGTATATTGAAAGGATACACAGACATGGTGTGGAGTACACATGCATGTACTCCACCACATGGCCATACATGGCCATTGGTATGGGATAATCATGTACGAATTACATGGGTTGGAGAACACGGGTTGAGGTCGTGTACGGGAACATGGCCAGCGTACTTGGAGTCGACCCCAGATGTTTGGACATGGCGTGTAACCATACCACATGTCGTGTATTTACTTTTCTACATGACCATCCCTTCGACACGGGCTGTTGCACACAGGCAGTACCCGAGGTCTGACTACACGACGTGTACTGTATACCAACACGCCATGTAATTTTTGGTATAAGGCTTCGTCATCTGGTACAGAGTATCTTGGATACGTTTTGTTTGGATTAGACCCCTATGGCATGGTTTACCTTCATATTACATCAACTTGAGACTTCTTGGTAGTTGACGTATCGATCCATTTGCTCGAGGAGCAGACCCTCCCGGAATCGAGCATACTGTATGCGGGAACCCAAGAGCTGGCTGTGACTGCAACAACTACCGTACTGGAATCCTCCATGGGTTCTATTGTCACACACGTGACTTTTATATATATTAATATTTCATTTAATATCCATTCCTGAATTTTTTGGGGGGTTTACCACTCATTTTGGTGAAAATGGTGGGTTTTGAAAAATTGGGCCAAACCACGAGCCCAATTTCAGATTTAAAAACAAATTTTGTTTCTTCTATAAATCTTTCAATTTTACTATTTTAAAACCAATCAACTTCCCAATTGGAATAACCTGATATATTAAAATCCCCATATCCCTTTGGACCACATATAAATCAAAATCACGATGGATTTGGGTTTTTGATTAAGGCAATGGGTCTGCTAGTAGGCCCATTTCCTACTTTAAATATGTTTTTTTATGTTTCAATATCTCATTCATTGTTTACTATTTTTCTGTAATTCCACCTCCCTCTCAAAGCCAATTGACCGAGAATCACCCCCATTATTGGATTCGAAATTTTGGATCTCAGGAGAGCCTCGAAGTAGGGAAATATTATATACTCTTTCTCAAATTGACAATATTTGACGAGGTAAAATGAATCATTCATAACTCCTACAATTTTCATCATTCCCCCCCCCCCATTTTAGTCCCCACATGACCTAACATGACTCATTCAAACCTACATATCAGTTTTGGATACTTGGAGATTCATATTATGGTGTATTGGGGCCAATTTCTTCATGATATTTCAAGTAAGGGAATTCCTTCTTGGTTCCTTCCATCCTCTTTTAGTTTTATTTCCTCTTTCTTGAAGTTCCTCATGTCCAGAAGTTGGGGTTCGATCCTGAGGTATGATTTGGTATCTTTTGGGTCAATATTTGGTGGTCTAGGTCTGGATTTATATTCCTTGTGGTGCGGCAGTGGTACTCTTAAGGATTCACACCATGTTTTGAGGGTTTCAACTCAAAAGGTAGGTGATTCCATGTGTAACCATTTTGTGATGAGATAGATTGCTTGTTTTATTAATTAAGTTTGTTTATAATCTGTTTTGTGTTGTTTGAAAACTATTTTTGATGGACTTGGTTAAACATTTAATTTTTAGTTGTATTTTAGCTTGAAATTGGGTACTTTTCATGTGTGACTATTGGGGTAATGTTTGGGTTTAGTTTATAACATATGAAAGTGATTTATTAGTTTTGAAAAGGGGATTCCAATTCTAGTTTCTTAATTCATTATTTTCATGTGGTTTTTGAAAAGTGGTTTTTGAATGAGTTTAATGTGTAAAACCATGTTGTACTTTTTGATGGTGATTTATGAAAACGTGTGTTTTTCATGTGTATCTTTGTGATATTATTTGATGTATTTTTATAACACTTGGGGGTGGTTTAATAATTTTTTTAGGGCTGAAAGTTCTGTTTTTATTGTTATTGGTATGATTTTGGTTTTTAATGAGGGTTTTGAAATGGGTTTTGTTTGGAAACAACGATTATAACTCTTGGGTTTGTTTTATAAAAATTACAACTGTTTTATTTGGTTAAACAATGTTAGGGAATGGGTGTATATGTACTATTTGGGTTATTTTGTTCACCTAATGTGGGGTTTTGAATGGTAAATTGGTGATTTGAGATGTCAAACAATTTTAGAATGTTTTATAAATTGCCGAAATGTTTTAATAAATTGTGTTTTGTGTGCAAAACATGGGTGTGGGATGTTTCATGTGAGTTTATTGATAATATGAATTGTGAAGGTGAGAAGGGTATTATGTGACGTGTGTGTGGGTTGTTATGTGAGTTGAATATCTTATAGTGGTTTTATAAAAAAAATTAATGTATTTGTGGATGTGTTAAAGAAATGTGAAAATTGTTTTAGGCAATTTTGGTGTAAGTTTGATTTCAAAATGCATTTGAATAAAAAGTGGGATTTGTGACTTGTGTGATGTACAGGGGGCTGTTTAGTTAATGTGTGATGTGGAAGTGATATTTTCATGTGAAAACTATATTTCGTGAAATGTTGAACTATTTGATCACATAGGGAAAACCCAAGTATCTAGGTGGGTGGACGTGTACTAGTATGCTAGTGAATCTGTGGGGTTTGGCCTCAGTTTCACATAGCAAGATTGATGCTTACAACTCCAACTAAATTATGATGATGATGATTGGGGACCACTAGGTTATGCTTATAATCCCTAATAGTGGCTCATGCATGAGAACAAATATTTTTTATGTGGTTACTCTCACCGAGATACGAGGTACCTGGGACCCATAGCTAGCTAGTGCCTAGGGGTTATTTCCTATTACTTATGCTCATTAGATCCTTTGTAATTACTGTCGGTATATGGTATTGTTGGCTGGAAAATTTAGTAGCATTGTTATTTATTTTAAAATTGTTGTTCCTTTAAAATTATCCCACACGAAAACTGTTTTCATTTACTATTTCATCCTTTAGAAAAATGTAACAAGAATTTCTTATTTACAAAACATGAAATGCTTTTTGTCATGAAATGTTTATCACATTGAATCGCATAGAGGTGGTATGATAATGGGATTTCTCTCACACCCTACTTACACCTTTGGGTGTAAGTAGACTTGGTTATTTTATTTCACAGGTTTGGGTACAGGTTTTATGCCTTTGGTTTGGGTTTTTAGTGGTCCATTGTGATGCAGTGTCATGGAGATGGGTTAAGGGAGGTGCCTCTTTCCATGTGGAGGTTCTTGGGCTGTCTTTTCATGGGTTTGTACCTTTGTAAGGGTGTTTGAACATTTTTTAAAATTGTGTAATTCAATTATGAATCTTAGTAAAATATGTTTTGGTTTGAAAAATCCATATTTTCCTTTCTTGGATTCATTTGTCGTTTTATGTATAAAAACTTAGGTAAATCGTTCCCAATTTTCAGGTTTTGATACCCGAGCACTTGTGCCAGCCCGTGGGGATCGGGAACGCCCTACGGGACTTGCCACGGGTCAGGTAGGGTGCCGGTTTAAGCAGCGACCAGATTCAGTTCGTGACATCGACGATGAAGACTACCATATTGGAATCCTCCATGGGTTCGATGATGATGATTACCGTACTGGAATACTCCATGGGTTCGACGATGACGACAACTGTACTGAAATTCATTGTGGGTTCGACAGCGACGACTGTTGTACATGTATCCTTAGTGGGTCCGACAGTTTGACATATGTTCCAATTTCCTATGTGGGTCCAACAGAGTAGCTGATCTAGTATACTACATGGGTCTGACAGCTTAGCTGGACAAGTATCCAACATGGATCCACCAGATTAGATGAATCAGTGACTATATATGATCATCTCTATCACTTTACAAAATATGTATACCTATGTGAGCTGAGTCTTGACATTAAATCATTATCATCGATGTGATTGACTTGATATCCTGTGTAGACTGGGTTGTTCTTGGGATCGAGAGTTGGAGCCGAACTGTGGTTGATAAAATAGTTATATGTATGGGAATATACCTATGTAGAGTTTGTTGATACTTTGTGGTTGTATCTTTCATTTTTGTTTTATCCTTAGTGGATTTAGGGAGACCTTTAAGGGTCTTGGGGTCCCTACTGAGTATCGTATACTCACCCCTGCACAGGCTATGCCCGCACTACGTTGTGTTGGATGTAGATGACGGAAAATACTGATCGAGGTGGAGGATTGTGGAGTTCGATGGTACCCGGGAGGTGGACCACTTGGCGGGACATACACAGAGCGGATGACCGGACCTGAGGTGCTGAGGAGACTATCTATACCCACCCTTCAGGTGGAATTCCCAGAGGATTACTTAGTGGTTGTTGTTTTACTTTACAGTAGTTGTACTAGGTTTTCTGTTGTACTGTACTTTCAGTTGGTTTTGTATACTATCCCATTTACTTTTCAGCACTTACTTTTGCACTCAGTTTACTTAGTTCTTACTTCAGTTGCATACTCAGTTGTGTTTGTTTACATTTATAAAACAAATACCTTCTATTTTATTGGGATTTACTCCTTTGGTGATAGTCGCCAACCACTAGCCTATGGAAGGCGGGCTTGGGGTAGTCACAGTACGGGTCCCGGGGACGGGTCGTGACAAATTGGTATCAGATGATTCGGTTCTACTAAATAACCTAGGACTCTGATCATTCCTTCTTGTGAAGTAATAGTGTTAATAGTATTGGGTGTGGTTTTAAGACTAGGGTGTCAAGTGTTGTTGTGGCGGCCGATGTATCCATACACCAGGACTCTGACCACTGATTTCCGACTCAGTGCACGAAAACACTAATTGCATGTGTGTTTCAAAAGTTTTCATTGTGATTACTTTTTGTCAGCTCACCAGGTATACTGTTTGACTGTGGAACACCTATTTCATTTCAGGATGGCCCCACTATGGTAGCCATCTAGGGTTCCAAGTCGCATACGAGATGGCAGCCCACCAAGCGATGAGGCCTCGTTGTAGGTCCCATCACAGCAGAGGCACCAGCGGTACCACTACCCACTGGTCCAACGATACTACCAGCCCCAGTAGCAGAGAGTGAATGCCACCTGAGTGATTTTCATGAGTTTCAACGACAGAGGCCACCCTAGTTCTGTGGAGAGAAGGACCCTCAGGAGGCCGAGGATTTCTTGGAGGCTATCTTTAGAGTCTTTAGATTTGTAGGGACACTATCTGACCTTATGGTGATCCTTTCCGCGAGTCTCCTGCACGTACCAGTAGGTAGATGGTGGAGCTTGATGCTCGAGGTGCATGACGAGGCATATCTACATTTGAAAGACTTAGAGAGTTTCTTCCTCTTGGAGTTTTCTCCAGCCACCCTTCATGCACTGCAGATACATGAGTTACTTCATCTGCGGTAGGGCAGCATGACAATATCTTAGTACTCATCGAGGTTTACCGATCTATCGCGTTACTCCAAAAACAAGGTAAGAGACCCATTATTTAGGATCCGGACCTTTGATTAGGGACTGAGTGATTATATCAGGTCTTCTATGATCTCCCTCATCATTCCGACACAGGCAGGAGTGCTGGAGAGAGCCCTTCTTGTGGAGAGATTTCTTTCTGAGCCGACACTAACAGAGAGACCCAACACAGGGTGACACCTTGGAGAGTCTACTATAGCCAGCAGTAGATAGATGTTTCATAGGTAAAAGAAGACCAGGCCATCAGAAGAGTGTCCTCAGGATAGTGGTTCAGTAGTGCGGGGCACCCGAAACAGAGCCGACTATACGAGGAGCAGGTAGGGCTATGGATGCAGTATGTAGGGTCACATGGCTTGAGACTGCCTGACCCACCATACAGATGAGCATCAGACAGTGGATGGGACTCTCTGGTAGAGGCATAAGTTCGACCGTTGCAGTCCTCAGGGAGCAGGAAGAGGAGGCATAGGAGCTGGACGAGCAACGGGTGGTGGACCACGTTTTGAGGCTCTACCACCACCAACATCAGGAGGTCCGCCCCGACCATTGGGAGCTGGCTGAAAGAGGTAGGCTCAGCTTCAGGCATTATATTCTTATGACCATGGTGCACCTAAGGTGATTTGAGTTATTATCTGTGTCTAATCCACCCTTTCTGTAGTACTTATAGACACATGTGTGATTCATTCTTTTATTACAGCTTCCCTTGTTTAGAGCTCGGAGATTCCGGCGGAACAGTTGGATCGATCCTTACAGTTAGATACTCCTACATGAGCAGACTCGATGATTACATACTGGTGCCAGTAGTGTGAGCTTACTCTAGGAGGTGAGAGCATCGGCTGTGATCTTCATTCAGAGGCACTGAGGCCTTACGATGTCCTATTGGGTATGGAATGGTTATCTACAGTCCATGCTCAGATCGACTGCATTAGGAACAAATTTCGGTGTGTCAACACGGATGAGAGCGGGTTCATATTCACCAATGATAAGGGAGCCGTTGTAGGGGAAGATGGAATTACGCAGAAGAGAGGGCAGTTGATCACACATCAGTTGGCTAGTCTCATCCTCGAGACAGTTTATGTGTGGAGTCTGAGTTTTCCTGTTGTGGTGGATCAATATGCAGACGTTTTTCCTGACGATGTTACAGGACAACCTCCTCGCAGAGAGGTAGAATTCTATATTGACCCATACCCTGGGGCATCACCGATATCTAATCCCGCATATCGGATGGCTCCTGACAAGCTTTGTGCGCTGCGGGTACAACTAGAGGACTTGCAGGGAAAGGGATCCAACCAACCCAGTGTATCACCCAAGGCTTCTACGATTTTGTTCTCCAATAAGGTGGATGGGAGCTTGCAACTATTTGTCGACTACCGTCTCCTGAATCATGTGACTGCAAAGAATAAGTACCTACTTCTGAGGATTGAAGACCTCTTGAATCAGCTCAAGGGAGCACGATGGTTCCCTAAGATAGAACTCAGGCCAGGCTATCACCAGCTCCGAGTTTGAGACGAAGATGTGCAGAAGACGACATTCAGGTGTGGGTATGGCCACTAGGATTTCTTGGTTATGCCCTTCGGTGTACCAAACCCTCCAGCAGTGTTCATGAGTCTCATGAACAGAATCTTCCAACCATACCTCAATCTATTTTTTGTAGTTTTCATCGAATACATATTGATTTACTCGACCACTGTGGAGGGGAATGCCTACCACATGCGGGTTGTACTGGATACAATCTGAGAGCAACAAATTTATTGTAAGCTGCTGAAGTGACATTTCTGGATTCGAGAGGTTCACTTTCTAGGACACGTCATCTTAGAGGTAGGAGTAGTAGTGGTTCCAGCAATGTTCAAGGTAGTACTTGCATGGCAGCCACCTAAGAGCGTGACGAGGGTGAAGAGCTTCCTGGGTCACCTTAGTATGGTCAAAGAGATGCCAGTAGAGCTTTAAGGAGAAAGCAGTGATCACGTATGGTTTATGGTAGTTGAGGAAACATGAGAAGAACTAAGCTATCCATGACCTGGAGTTAGCAGCTGTGGTCTTCACCTTGAAGATGTGGTGACACTATCTGATGGGCGAGCGCTTTACAGTCTACTCTGACCACCAGAGTCTTAGGTACGTCTTCACGCAGAAGGCCCTGAACCTGAGACAACAGTGATGGCTCGAGTTCCTCCAGGACTATGACTTTGAGATAGTCTATAATACTAAGAAGGGGGAATGTTGTAGCTGATGCTCTCAGCAGGAGATCGAGCATTAGACTACTAGGAGAGGCAACAGAGCAGCTAGCTGTGTTGTAGATCTTTGTTGTGGATAGAGATGGAGTACCCTTTCTATAGTCACTCACAGTCACTCCTCCACTCCTTCAGCGAGTCAGAGAGGCACAACATGGGGATGTTGACTGTGAGATGCAACATGCTCAGGTATCCACAGGGCAGGCTCCTGATGGATTTTATAAAGGAGGGGAGTACGTCATCCTCTTTAGGGGATGTACTATGGTACCAGTTTCACTGCAGAAGGAAGTGCTGAGAGAGTTTCACACTTCCACTCGATTGGTACATCCCGGGGTGGCGAAGATATACCCGGACATCAGACGACATCACTGGTGGCTGGGTATGAAGAAGGCTGTATCAGAGGTCGTTTCACAATTCCACACTTGTCAGCAAGTGAAGGTGGCACACCAGGTACTAGCATGCTTGGTACATCCCTTAGAGGTCATATAGTGGATGTGGGATGGGATATCCATGGATTTCGTGATGGGGATTCCACATACATCCAGAGGGAACAACTCTATCTGGGTGATCATAGACCGACTCACCATGTCGTCCCACTTTCTTTAAATTAGGTAGTAGGGTTCAATAGAGATCTTGGGATGCCTCTACATTCATGATATCGTACGGCTTCATGGTTTTACATCATCTATTGTTTCTGATCAAGACGCTTGATTCACTTCCCAGCTATGGAAGGGGTTACAAGAGGCTTTTGGGACGTAGCTACGTCTGAGCACCGCCTTCCATCCTCAGACGAACGACCAAACAGAGAGAACCATTTAGACTCTTGAGGACATGCTCCGTGCATGTTTTCTAGACTTTGGTCACTGCTGGGAGGATCACCTACCCTTGGTAGAGTTTGCGTACAACAACAGCTTCAACTCCACCATTGGGATGGCACATTACGAGGCACTGTACAGCTGACCATGTAGATCACCTCTGTGTTCGACTGACTCATGGGAGTCAGCACGTGTAGGACCAGAGATAGTTCAGGCTATGACGGAGAAGGTGTAGATCATCCAGGAGCAGATGAAGACTACACAGAGCAGACAAAAGTGAAATGCTGATAGGAGATGGAGACCACTGGAGTTCGAGGATGGCGACCACATTTTCTCATGGGTCTCACCTCGGTGAGGTCTACAGAGATTTGGCCGGGGCAGCAAGTTATCTCCGTATTTCATCGAACCATTCTAGGTCCTTAGCATAGTAGGCGAGGTGGCTTACCACTTGGCCCTTCAACCTCAGTTGCACCGGGTGCATGACGTCTTCCACATATCACAGCTGAGGAGATATGTGTATGACCAGACCCACATCATCAATCACGGGGAGCTAGACATCGATGACAGTGTGACATTTGCGGAGGTGCCGATGGAGATTGAGGATCCACAGGAGAGGGTCCAACATGGATCGTCGATTTCTCTGGTGTGCATTCGCTGGCAGCACGGGAACATCCAGGAGAGCACATGGGAGCGGGAGGCTCAGATGTGAGCTCAGTACCCCCATTTGTTTCCCTAGTGTGTGTTGTAGATTTATTGGGATGTAAATATCTATGGTGGTAGTAATTTAAATGCATGGAAATTTCAAGGAAATTTTTTTCTGAAATACTTTGGAATTTTATGAGTTTCCTGTTTCTGACGGTACTTGATCTTGAGTCCCGGTGTGCTCAGAATCAATTTCTGATGTTTTGTTTTGGTATATTCCATAAATGTACGTGTGAGGTTATCTATCATTTGAACTGGTGCTCGGAATTGATGTCTGAGGGCTCCGATGTACTCGCGGTTCCGGTAGTTTCCTAAAGGGACCTTTACTGTAGTTGTGTTTTATGCGAGTTGAGAGTTAATATTTGGGGATTTGGAAGAAAATAAATAAATTTTTTTTGTGCACATATTTTATTTAGGGAGGTTGGTTATTTCTTCTCAAGGGGAGTTAGAGGTGGGGACCACACCCACATAACCTCCCATGAGAGGATATTGGTGTGGTGGGGCCCACACGAGCCTAATCCTTTCACCGCCCCTTAAACCTCCCCATTAAATCCTCTTCATTAATTGAAAAACCCCTCACTTTTGAATTTTAAAATATCCCATCTCCTACTTCTCTCTCTAATTAATTTTTCCAACCGATGGTAAATTAATTAGGTGATTCAATTAATTAATTAAAGTGGTTTGAATTTTTAATTACATTTCTTAATAAAATAATAAGCCTTGGCTATTATATTATTTTGGGTGCATGTTGTGTTGAGAATTGTTTTGGGAGAGTTCTTGGGAAAAGTGTTCCTCTCTTAAATGAATAACGCCTCCGTCAAAGAACAAATTTCTTCCTCGACGAATAACGCTCTACGATTCGAAGAACGTGAAGTCACCAACGAAGCTTCTTTTTCGGGTGCACTCTGTCATTGTTGGAATTGACACCATTCTTCCGAAAAGCCCGACCTCCACGACGCTTTTCTTCCGCAACTCGATGATGTGCGATGTCAATTTCGAGTTAGGGGTGTGTTTTGATTAGATCAACATTGAATATTCTTTCCTTCTTGTTTTTTTCTCTTTAACAGACTGATACAGAACTAATGCGGAGAGATAGATCCAAACTAACACGGTCCTAATCCTCCGCCATTATTGTGATTATTGGTGGTTCTTCGTTTTCATCATGGGTGATGAACAACGGATCATTACAGGTTTGTTATACGATGAAACAATCCCAAAATTGAAGACTCAACATCACAGTGACCTAGAGGAGGTGCAACGACAATAGAGGGCGACGGTTCGGACCAGAACGAGATGGACCCTTCCTCGACCGTTCATTTAGTGGGAATTCAAAACGTGTTTTCAGAGCCGATCAGATGCTCGAAAACACAAGAGTCAACTTCGGGACATCGGGGCGATGTAGAGACTGATGTTTCATTATAAACTAACCATTGTAATGAAGAACATGCATCAAGGGAGGAGTGCTATCCAGATGAGGAGTTTTTGGACAATTCTAAACTACAAGGCATGTACTCTTGGAGAACACGCTGTGTAGTGCGGGAATTCTACGGCTAGGGTTTCAGAAATCAGATGGCTAACACATGGCGTGTGACATCTGTCACACGGTGAATACTCCCCCCACATCAGGGAGGTAGAGGCTACACAATACTCGGCTTGTATTTTATGAAATACATGGACAGAGACAAAAATACACGGCCAAGAGGCAAGATGTGTACTCTTTACCCAGAATGGCAGAAAAAGATTCGCGAGACTCGGTGTGTATTTTGGGGATACACGGACACAATGTGGTGTACACGGGCATGGACTCCACCACATTTCTAGGCATGGACAGTGGTACGGGCTAACCCTATACCAATTACATTGGTTGGAGAACACAGGTTGAGGCCATGTACAGGAACATGGCCAGCGTACACGGAGCCGACCCCAGATGTTTGGACACAACGTCAAACCATACCACACGCCATGTATTTACTTTTCTACATGAATAGCCCTTCGACACGGGCCGTTGCACACAGGTAGTACCTGAGGTCTGACTACACGGCATGTACCGTATACCAACACGCAGTGTACTTTTTGGTATAAGACTTGGTCATCTGGTACACAATATCATTGATAAATTTTGTTTGGATTAGCTCCCTATGGCATGGCGGACCTTAGGATTTCATCAACTTTATTCTTCATGGTAGTTGATGTATCGATCACTTGGATCTAAGAGCAGTACCTCCCAGAATCGAGCATGCTGTGTGCGGGAACCCTAGAGCTGGCTGCGACTGCAATGACTACTGTACTGGAATGCTCCGTGGTTTCGAAGATGACGACTACCGTACTTGAATCCTCTGTGGGTTTGAGAACGACGACAACTGTACTGGAATACTCTGTGGGTTTGACAACGATGACAACTGTACTGGAATCCTCTGTGGGTTCTACAGCGATGACTACTATACTAGTATCCAAAGTGGGTCTGAATGTTTGACTTCTATTCCAGTATCCTACGTGGGTCCGATAGAGTAGCTGGTATTGTATCCTACGTGTGTCTGACAGCTTAGCTGGACTAGTATCCTACGTGGGTCCTCCAGCTTAGATGAATCAGTGACTACATATGATCATCTCTATCACTTTACAAAATATGTATACCTATGTGAGCTGAGTCTTGACATTAAATAAATATCATCGATGTGATTGAATTGCTTTTCTGTGTGGGCTAGGTTGTGCTTGGGCTTGAGATTTGGAGTCAAACTGTGGTTGATAACTTAGGTATATATATGGGAATATACCTAAGTAGATTTGGTTGATAATTTGTGATTGTATCTTTCCTTTTTGGTTTATCTTTAGTGGATTTAGGGAGTCCTTCGGGGGTCTCGGGGGCCCTACAGAGTATCATATACTCACCCCTGCATGGGCTATGCCCGCACTACATTGGGATGGATGCAAACGACAGACATCACGTATTGAGGTGGAGGCTTGTGGAGCAGGACAGTGCCTGGGGGTGTACCACTTGGTGGGACGTACATGGTGAGGATGTCCGGACCCGAGGTGCTGAGGAGACTATCTGTAACCATCTTTCAGGTGGAATTAATAGAGGATGACTTATTAGTTGCTTTTATACATTACATTACTTTTACTAGATTTTCTGTTGTACTGTACTTTCTGTTGTGTTTGTATACTGGCCCATTTACTTTTCATCACTTACTTTTGTACTCAGTTAACTTAGTGCTTACTTCAGTTGCATACTATGTTGTGTTTTTTTAGTTTTATAAAGGCAATGACTTCCCTTTTATCAGTATTTACGCCTTTAGTGCTAGTCGCCAACCCCTGGCCTATGGAAGATGGACTTAGGGTAGTCACGACATGGGCCCCGAGGATGGGTTGTGATAGAAGAGGACATGTGGGATTCTGAGGAACATATGATGAGGAACCACCCAAATCGTTTTATGTAGTTATATTCTATAAATTTTGAGGATGGAATTATTTGAAAGAGAGAAGAATGTAGGACCCCAAGCTTCCACAGTACGGTTCTTTTGGAATAATTCAATAGCTTGGGTTGTGCACAACTTCAGTTTCTAGCACACCACGACCAATAAAACTAGCCATTATGAATAGTAATACCAAATTTTTTCTATTTTATTAATATTATTTTTTAAAATTTACATCATTTTTGGATTTGGAATATCAAAATTAGATTAGGGTGAATTTTTTTTATGTTTCTGAAAACATTCAATTTTTGATGAATAGTGAAAAACACTACGTTATTGTTTAAAACCTACTTTTTTATTTGAATAATTAGTTATTTTTTTAAATTTATTTTAGGTAAAACTAGATACATAAAAACTATATATGTTCAATGTAATTCATTCGAGCCATTTTATTATAAAATTATATGTATAACATTTTATTGAACAATTTTTCATTTTTAGCCACCTTTTAGGCACATTTACAAATTTGCAAAAAACGTAACATTACCTCTTTTTTGAAACTTATTTCCAAAATACAAGAGACATAGTTGAAATCAGTAAGTAAAATGGGGTTGAATAGGATGAAAATAATTTTTGGTGAATAGTAACTTTTGAATTTTATTCACCATGGTTAAAAGTCAATAGGGTAATTAAAAGTAAACATGATATTATAATTACTCTAACACATGTAATAATTCTATTGGATAAGTTTTTTTTGACCAAAATAAACCTCAATAATAAAATATGACCCTATTTGATCTACTTGGATTAGATTAGGACATTTATTATTTTATTTAAAGAAGAGTTAAAAGTGTTAAATTCAAATTTAATAATTAAATTTTTTTAACATAGGGTTATACATAAGATAAATTCAACTAAAAATATTCACTAGAAAGATGAAAATATTTCCTAAAAATCAGTATTTTATTAATATTTTTTTAAAATTTAATAAATAAATTTATTTTTCACACAATGATGGTTTAGTAATTTCCTTCCCAATGATAGATTAAACTAATTGAAATTATAAATATCCAAATAAATGTACATTGAGACTTTTATTGCCTTAATATATTTTTCTATGTTAATATTACATTTTAGTATTGATTTAATTTATTTCATTCTAAGTAACATCGTTTTTATGACTTTCACAAAAACTAAAGTGTAAACATTGTTGAAATTGATATAAAAGAGTTTTTAGAAAAAGTAAAATATTATTCTTTGATATAATATTCCTATAAATATATGGGTTAGACAAAGAACACATATAAGGTTAGATATTTCAATATATAACCACTTTAGGTTATCTGGGCCATTATATTATGTTTATTAACCATTTTTTATAATAATACAAGAATACATGGCAAAATTTTTATTATTTAACAAAGAGTCAAATCAAAGAGATATGGTTAATATGGTGACCAAAACCAATCTAAAACCCGTTGTTTGAGTGTTATTAAACCTAGATCCACCTTATCCTATAAATAAATCATTATGGAGCCTTTATCAACCAAATATGATTGTATAATAAATTAATATTTCAGAGCTTTTCCTAAAGTGACCCTTACCTCTCTTATAAAAGTGAACTTCCCCTTCTCTCAAAATATAACATCCAAATCCATTTTTCACATTCTCCCCTGCTCAAATATCCACCAAAATAAACTCAATTCAATCTAGAGGCCTTACTTTGATCAAAATCATATCTAAAGATACTTTTTGATCAAATCAAAAGGAAGTGTCCGAATTAGAGGTAATAATTTCATCACTTTTTCAAAGTTACATTATTTTTCCACTTCCTCATTCGTTGTTGTTACCATACCAAAATAATAAATAAATTAGCTTCTACATATTGTTGTGTTATTATAAATATGGTACAACCATATTAATTATTATATCCATCCTATGAATGGAAGGGTCACCATATGTGAGTACGTAAGACTTACTGTCTCCACGTCGTGGTGTGGTTTGGTATTCAACACTTTATTATTTGAATGGGTATAATAAAAAGTATAATTTATTTAAAAAATATGTCATGTTAATTAATTTTTATATATTATATACCACACAATTTCATACGATTTCACTGACAATAGATTGATATTGTCGTCCATGCGTACATATAGATTACCATCTCCAAGAACGGGATGAGATTCATTCCCCATTGTAACCATTCAAGAATAAATTTCATTTTATGATTAAACAATATTGTATAAGAACTTAATATCATTTTATATATTAATCAAATACATAATATCCATAAAAAAACATGTCTTACATAACAAAACATATAGAGGAAAATAAATTAGTTAACACTCGAAACGATGATACTACTGAAATATCATTAACAATGTGATATTATAAGATCATATATGATATCATATTTATTTATGTGGTTATTTTATAATATAATAACAATAATTTAACCATTATAAAAGAGTTTAAGGTACCCTTGACTAAGTAAAAGTAAAAGGCATGGGTTAATTTTATAATCCCTTCATTATCTGAGGTTGTTTATACGTAAGTTTCTACTATGACCTCTTTATCATCCACATAAATGATTCTTAAAAATGTATTTCAAATAATTTTTATTATTATCTAGACTTTGGTTAATGTTATTTATACCCTTCTTCTACTCTTTATTAATTTTTTTAAAGGAATTATTCCGTCGTTTTCCAAACAATTTACTTTATGAAATTTTCGACAAATTAAGGTAAGAATGTTTATTTAACATATAAGGTGGGTGTGGCTATTTTCTACTATTATAACACCATAGAATCTTCCCATAAAAGATTATATAAATATTTCCAAAAGAAATGTTTTATATTATAATAATGTGAATTTTAACAAATTTCAATGTAGAAATATATACTTCCCTTAAATAGTTTTGATTTCATCTATGAAAACATTTTTTTGATGGATTTTACACTTGTTTGAAAATGATTTATTATGATACAATATCCCATTTTGTATTGAGGGTTTTGTGATATTTTGGACTATGGATGTGTTATTTTTATACTATTCAAGGTTTATGGTTATTGTATTAGAATTTCACAATGTTATTTTTAATATGAATGTTTATGTTATGTTTCAACATTTTCATATAAGGAATCTGTTGGACTTAGTAAGTGAAGGGTGGTGCCTGAAATAGCTTCTCGATGCATCGTTAGGTCTCATGTGAAAAACTATTGTCATTTTACAAGGCCTTGAAAAAATATTTCATTGTAGTCGTGGAACAAGGACTTGTCTATGTGGTTATGATGTCCAACATTATGCATTCAATCATTATGAAATTAGCTATTGATATTATATATAATTATTCGACTGGTTGAATTTCCATGTAAATAAGAAAATGACATTATTTATTTATCTTTTCCACATTATACTAAAGTTTAATTATAAAAGTATTGTAATTTAGTCATATACATTGCCATAAATTTTTATGCTTATTTATGATAGTTTCCACTATATTGTTATCCTTACTGAGCATCTGAGCTCACCCCATTCTTATGTTTTTTCCCAGGATGTGAAGAAGTATATTACGATTATCATGTAGAAATAGTCTAAGGGATATGAGTATGATCAATGGGGACACACTTTTGTTATTTTTTTCATTTCATAATTTAATATAAAACTTATGTATATATCAATTACATCCATGTATACTAAATTAATCGGTCTTTTGAGACTAGATCTCTTGTGTTCATGACAATGTTAAGTAATAATACACTGACTTTGGGTAACTATGGTCAGTGAGTTACAGTTGGTATCAATGGATGTTTAGTAAAAACCATGGAAAATAGATTTAGAAAAACTCTGATTATAGAAGAATACCCTAAGATTGACTTTGTGGATCATTATAGAAGAACTTCATAGTATTTCGTTTTTGTAGAGATTTTGTAAATTTTCCATGAAATACAACACTATATGGATATGAGTAGGTAGAGGCATCTCAGACACAAATGTACCTAGGAGTGAAAAATCGGACATGGAGTTTTGGGATTTACTTGGGGTATCCGGTTACATGACAACATGCCTTGATATCGTCATGGTTACGACCCTCCCGGGGGGGATATTCTTATGATAATAAAAATTTTCATTAAAATACATAATGATAGATTTATGAGTAAATAATTCCTCAAAGAAAAACATGTTTTTATTATGGATTATATGCATAAAGTATTCAATTTATGTTAGGTATTTTAGTAGTTAAGAATTATGTATTTCAATTCATAAACTAATCTTTTTTATTTCATTGTTTCAAATGGATCTTTTTGGAAGGAATGTAAAATATATCAATGCACACATTACATGTAGGGATTTTCCATGTACTCAAGATATTCATAGTGGAGATAGTGATTCAACCAGTCCTCAACAACGTAAATCCATACTGGGACAACTCAATCAGGTTATTAATAATAGCCATACCCATATGGAGAACCCTGATCTATAACGTGAAGGTTTAGTGTTAGACTGCTTAATGAGGCAACAATCACCAACATTCAATGGGACAATAAATCCATTTGTATCTGAGCAATGGATATGGTCTTTAGAACAAATATTTCATGCTTTGGGGAGTAGTGAAAGGGAAAAAGTTGTCATGGAAGTTTATCGCCTCATGATAGATACAGATCAATGGTTGTTATTAATTTAAAACTCAATGGAGGATTAAGAAGTGTAAAATATGTATTGGAGGGAGTTTAAAGATATTCTCCTAGAAAAATTACTTTCCTCGTGACCATCTAGAGGATATGGAAATACAATTTCTGAGTCTTAGGGAAATTTAGGATGATAATGTTGCCATGTATGACAATAACATTACAAGGTTTTCAAGGAATGAACCTAATTATATATATAACCCAAAGAGTAATATTGATAAATTCTGTGATGGGTTGAATCCATTTCTCCCTTGAGAATTAGTGTCACAATCCTTCTCATCATATGAAGATATTGTCTCATGTTCTGTCAAAATAGATAAGGAATTAACTATGTCTTATGACATTAAAGCAAAACAGGAGAAGAAGAGATCTATTTAACAGTCAAGGAATAGAAATAATGGGAAGAAGGGAAACAATGAATTTCTAACCTATAGTAAATATTGGATGAAACACCCCGATACATTCCTAAATGGTATTGGAATCTGTTACATGTCTGGTGAAAAAGTTCACCAAACTCGTGATTGCAAGGGAAGGAAAGAGGATGTCAATGTTGAATGATACAATTCTAGAAAAATGGTGCATTATGAAAATGAATGTCCTAGTCCCCAAAAAAACTTTTCATAGAAAATTACATAGGATCAAGGCCAAGTATATGTGATCACTAATGCTATGGTTGAAGCTATTAATGACATGGGGGAAGGTAATTTAATGGTTTCCTCAAATTTAGCTAATTCTTAATATGATTTTTGATCATCACATTGTTTTATATCTTTTGAGTTTTCTAAGAAAATTAAATATTTCTAAATTGATTTAACAATGGTGTTGTTATTAAAAACCGCTAAGGTAAGTATCATTTCAACAATGTTCAGTGAATTAGTTCCCATTAGGGAATATAAACGTGCTTGATCTTCTGATCTCATCATATTACACTTGATTGTATTTGATATAATCCTCAGTATGGATTGGCTTTCATACTATGATGTTGAAATTCATTATAGGAAGAAGGAGGTTACAATTTTAGATGATGATTATTAGTACCTTATCTTTAGAACATAAATGTCACCATCTGATTCTTATCTAGATCCACCCACAGTAGCTATATTAAATTCAATTTTTGTGGAGGAAGTGAATGACATAACTACCAGTGGGGAAGGGAATGTTCAAATAGAGTATGTACATATTGTTCAAGATTATTTTGATTTGTTTCTAGAGGATTTACCTAGTCATACTCCATAATGAGAAATTGAGTTTTGTATTTATTTAATTACTTGTTTAATAACCATATCGAAGACCCCTTATAGAAAGGAAAATGCGGAATTACTGTTACTAAAGAAACAACTAGAGGAGTTGAGAAATAAATTATTTATTATTCCTAGTGCTTCTCTATGGAGAGCCCCTATTCTATTTGTTATGAAGAAAGATGTATCTAAGAGGTTGTGCATTGACTACAGTTAGATCGATTCAATAATAAGGAAGACTAAGTATCCCCTACCTTGCATTGATGATTTATTTGATCAAATTCATCGATCTCAATATTTTTCAATGATTTTTCTTTACGATGGATATCAATAGTTGTGTTTGAAGAAGGAATAAATTCTGAAGACAACATTTCATAACAGGTGTGGGCATTACAAGTTTACAGAAATTCCTTTTGGACTGACTAATGCACCCTCTATCTTCATGGATCTAATGAATAGTGTTTTTAAGGAATATCATGATGACCTTTTAGTGGTATTAATAGATTATATCTTGGTAAATACAAATGCTACGAAGATCATGAAAATCACTTACGCACTATTCTAAATACTCTTAGATGAAATGAATTATATGGGAAGTTTAGCAAGTGTGAATCCTGGCATCAGGAGATTCATTTTCTTGGTAATATTGTCTCTATGGATGAAATCAATATGGATATTTCAAAGAAAAGAGAAATACTTGAATGTCCATCACAGACAAGTATAAATGAGGTATGTAGTTATATTGGTTTAGTAGGTTATTATTAGTGTTTCGTCCAGAATTTATCCCGATAGGCAAACCCATTAACCAAGATCAAACATAAAGGGTTTAATTCTATTTGGATAAAAGATTTTGAATAATGTTTTGAATAACTGAAGAGAAGATTGTTAAATTCTATTATCTTGAATCTAACATCCTGGAATAATCGGTTTGTAATTTATGGTGATGATATAAAGAAATGACATGGTTGCGTCCTTATGCCAAATGATAGTGTAATTTCATATGCATCACTATAAAAAAAATTCATGAACAAAAAAATCAAACTCATTATCTTGAGTTAACGGCTGTAATATTTTCTATTAAGATATGTAGACACTATCTCTATGGTGAAAAATGTGAGATATATACCGATCATAAGAATTTGAATTATATTTTTTCATAGAAAGAACTCAACATGAGGAAACGATGATGGATTGAACTACTCAATGAATATTATTTCACTATACACTACCACCTGAGGATGGTAAATATGGTGGAATATTCATTAATAAAAAAGGATCATTGAGTTCTATCAATTTGAGAGTTGAATGAGATATTATGTTCATAGATATTGTAAATATGTATATGGGAATAATCATTGGGGGTGAAACATCAATAATTTTTCAAATGGTTTCCAATACATTTTTTTGGAAAGATAAAATGTTTTCAGACTGATGATGAAGAGTTTCAAAAGAAAATTGATGTTTTGAATGATGGGATATTCCTTGAATTCATATGTGAAGATAGATGTTTGAAATTGGGAAAATAATTTCAGTTCCTGACATACTTGAACTAAAAAGGGAATTTTTGGATGATGCTCATAGAACCAATTTCTCTATACACCATATAAGTACTAAAATTTATAGATATTTGAAGGAATTTTTTTGCGGGACAACTGGATGAGGGATATTTCTGATTATGTTTCAAGATTTATGATTTTTCAATAGGTGAAGGTTGTAAGACATCATCCAAGAGGAGTCATGCAGCCTCTTCCCATACTTGATTGGAAATGGGAGTATATTACGATGAACTTTTTCATGGGAATACCAAAGACTCCCAGTGAAAATGCAGCAATATGAGTCATTGTTGATCTCCTAACAAAGTCCGCGCATTTTCATCCTATAAGAGAAGATGTTCCATTTGAATTTTTTTCATGAATATATATCAATGAAGTTGTATGACATCATGGATAACCCCTATCGATTGTTTCTAATTGTTATCCTTGTTTTACATCATGATTTGGGAAAATTATTCAGAAGTCCATTGATACAAAACATCAGTCGAACACTGCCTTCCACCCTCAAGATGATGGACAATCAGAACAGACTATTAAAACCATAGAATACATATTGAGATATTCCTCACATGACATTAATGGAATTTGAGATAAATATCTACAAATGGTAGAATTTTCTTATAACAATATCATTCATTCAAGTATTTAGATGGCACCATATAAATTGGCACATAGAAAGAGATGTCGTACACCACCTTGTTGGGATGATGTTGGTGAAAGGAAACATGTAGGCTCAGAACTAGTTGAAGAAAAAATGGAAATGGTGAATATTATCCAAACCCACATCAAAGAAGATTAAAGTAGGAAATATATATATGCTGATAAAAGAAATAAGGATTTGGAATTTCAATTAAGTTATCATGTAATCTAGAACGTGTCTTCATGGAAGGGTGTTGTACGATTCCGTAAGATGAGTAAATTATGTTCCAAGTACATCATACCTTTCAAAATTCTAGAACGAATTGGAGTTGTAGCTTACCATTGGCCAATGCCTGCAAGTCTCTCCAATGTTCATGATGTGTTCCATGTATCTTTATTGAGAAAATACATGCCAGACCCAACACAAGCACTCACCTATAAAGAAATAGAATGGGAACCCAATCTCTCTAATTGCGAAGAGTATGTCAAGATTCTTGATAATGGAGAAAAAGTGTTGAGAAACCGTACGACTCGTCTCGTAAATGTTCTTTGGAGAAACCATAAGATGTAAGAGGCCACGTGGGAACCTGAGGAACATATGACGAAGAACCACACAAATCATTATCTGCAGTTATATTCTAGAAATTTTGATGTCAAAATTATTTGAAGGAGAGAATAATGTAACACCCCAAACCTCCACAGTACGTTTCTCTTATAATAATGCAATACATTGGGTTGTACACAACTTCGAGTTTTAGCACACCAAGACCAATCAAACTAGCCGTTATGAATAGTAATACAAAATTTTTCATATTTTATAAATTTTAGTTTCTAAAATGGACATCATTTATGGATTTGGAATATCGAAATTTTATTAGGGTGAATTTTATCTTTTTTTTGAAAACATTCAATTTTTGATGAATAGTGAAAAACACTGCGTTATTGTTTAAAACCTGCTTTTTTATAAAAATAATTATTTACTTATTTAAATTTATTTTAAGTAAAACTAGATACATAATAAATATATAATTTCAATGTAAGTCATTGGAGTCATTTTATATAAAAATTATATGCATAAAATTTTATTGAACATCTTAACGTCCTTTACCCACCTTCTAGGCACATCTCCAAATTCACATAAACAATAATTTTACCGCTTCTATGAATTGAATTTAAAAAATAAAAGAGACATAGTTGACATCAGTAAGTAAAATGGGGTTTAATAGGATGAAAATAATATTTGGTGTATAGTAACATTTGAATTTTATTTACCCCGGTTAAAAGTAAATAGGGTAATTAAAAGTAAAAATGATATTATAATTAACCTAAAACATGTACTAATTCTATTGGATAAGTTTTTTCTGAAAAAATTAAAACTCAAAAATAAAATATGACTCTATTCGATCCACTTGGATTAGATTAGGACTTTTATTATTATTTTATTTATAGAAGATTTAAAAGTGTTAAATTCAAACTTAAAAACTAATTTATTTAATATAGGGTTATACATAAGAAAAGTTAGACTGAAAATATTCATTAGAAAGATGAAAATATTTACTATATAATGGTATTTTATTTAAAAAAATTGACATTAAATAATTAAATTTATTTTTGACACAATGATGATTTAGTAATTTCCTTATTAATGATAGATTAAAATAATTGATATTATAAATATCCATATAAATGTAAAATGAGACTTTTGATGCGTTAAACTAATTTTATAGGATAATATGACATGTTAGGATTGATTTATTTTATTTTTTTCTATGAAATACTGTATTTCTAACTAAAAAACAGAGTGCAAACAGTGTCAAAATTGACATAAAAGTGTTTCAAAAAAGTACAATATTATTAATTGATATAATATTCAAATAAATATATGGGTTATACAAAGGACTTATATAAGGTTATATATTTCAATAATTAACCACTTGGGGTTTTTTTGGCTTTTATATTATGTTTATTAACTATTTATTATGACAATACAAAAATACATAGTAAAATTTAAACTATTTTACTAATAGCCAAATCAAAGAGATATGGTTAATATGGTGACCTAAACCTGTCTAAAACCTATTGGTTGAGAGGTTTTTAACATAGATATGCCTTATTATATAAATAAATAATTTTTTATCCTTTATCAACTGAATATTATTGTATGATAAATTAATATTTCAATGTTTTTCCTAAAGTGAACCTTACAACTCTTATAAAAGGGTACACCCCCTTCTCTCAAAATATAACATCCAAATACATTTGGATCAGCCATCCCACACTAAAATATCTTCTAAAATATCCCTAATTCAATCTAGAGGCCTTACTTTGATAAAAATACATCCTAAAGACACCTTTTGATCAAATCAAAAGGAAGCACCTGAATAAGAGGAATTAATTTCATCACCTCTTTCAAAGTTACATTCTTTTCCACTTCCTCTTTCATTGTTGTACCCATACCAAAATAATAAGTAAATTACCTTATATATATTGTGATGTTATTATAAATATGTTACAACCATATTCATTATTATATCGATCCTATTAATGGAAAGTTCAGCATACGTGAGTACGTACGACTTACTGTCTCAACGTCGTGGTGTAGTTTGTTATTCAACACTTCATTATTTCAATGGGTATAAAAAATGTATAATTGATTTAAATAATAAATATAACATGTTAATGACTTTTTTTTATATTATATTCCATCTAACTACATATGATTTCACTAATAATATAATGATACTATAGCTCATGCATACGTACGGATTACCGTCTCTACGAACGTGATGATATTCATTCCCCATCTTAACCATTCAAGAATAAATTTCATTTTATGATTAAAAAATAATGTGTAAGAACTTAATATCATTATGGATATGAATCAAATATGTACTATCCATAACAAACATGTCTTACATAACAAAACATATAAAGGAAAATAAATCAGTTGACACTCAAAATGATGATACTACAGAAATATTATTAACAAACCGATATTATAAGATAATATATGAAATCATATTTATGTATGTGGTTATTTTATAATTTAATAACAATAATTCAACCATTATACAGGAGGTTAACCTACACATGACTAAGGAAAAGTAAAAGGCTTGGGTTAATTTTATAATCTATTCATTATCTGAGGTTGTTTATACATAAGTATCTACTGGGTCCTCTTTATCATCCACATCAATGATTTTTAAAAATCTATTTCAAATAATGTTTATTATTTTATAGACTATGGTTATTTTTGTTTATACCATTTTTTAACTTTTTATAAAAAAAAATAAAGGAATTATTTTGTCGTTTTCCAAACAATGTACTTTATGAATTTTTTGACAAATTAAGGTACAAATGTTTATTTAACTTATATGGTGGGTGAGAATATTTTGCACTGTTATAACACCTTTTAATATTCCCTTAAAATATTATAAAAATATTTTCAAAATAGATGTTTTATATTATAATTATGGGACATTTAACTGATTACAATGTAGAATGATATACTTCCCTCAAATAGTTTTGATTTCATCTATGTCAACATCCATTGAAGGATTTTACACTTGTTTGAAGTTGATTTATTATGATACAATCTCCCATATTGTATTGGTGGTTTTGTGATATTTTTGACAATGGATGTGTTATTTTAATACTATTCATGGTTTTTGGTTATAATATTATCATTTCTCATTATATTTTTAATTTGAATGTTTATGTTATGTTTCAACCTTTTCATATAAGTAATGTGTTGGACTTAGTAAGTGATTGGTGCTTCCTGCTATAGATCCTCGATGCATCGTTAGGTCTCATGATATAAACTATTATCTTATTACAAGGCCTAGAAAAAATCTTTATTTGTAGTCTTGGCATGAGGCCTTGACTTTGTGGTATTGATGTCTAGCACCATGCATTCCATCATTATGAAATTATCTATTTATATTACATGTGATTATTCAACTATTAGAATATCCATTTAAATAAGTAAAATACATTATTTGTTTTATCTTTTCCATATTATAATGAAGTTTAAGTATAAAAGTCTTCTGTTTTAGTTATATACATTACCTTAATTGTTTATGCTTATTTATGAACAATATAGTTACTTCTTGTGGATGGGAATTTTATAGATGGGGATAATTGTAATATCCTGGTTTGTTAAAGATAAAAAACCCACTTTGTTTATAATATATATGTATTCTTACATGAAAATATAATTTTTTGTATAAAAATAACTTAATAAATGTTTTATTTTATTTACATAAGACATAAATCCATGTATACATTTTTAATATTGTATATGAATTTTTCAGAGTTAGGATATGAGTAAGTGTGTGATTCTGATGCATGTCAAGCCTTATTTTAGAAGAAATTAAAATATCAAATATATTATATTGAACATGAGATATTTATACAAAATAATTTATATATACAAAACAACGCATAATATGAGATATTTGGGACCACTATCAAATCTAGGTTGTGGAATTTACCATATGTTGGGTATAACTTTTGTGTACGATATAATGTTTTTCAAATCACATATGAGGATTATTTATTTACTTTTTTTCTTATATTATTTTTCTCAAATTATTTATTTTCTCATGAATGGTCTATCACATGGGAAATCCAAGACCACCGTCAGTACTATGATTATGAATTTAACATATGCATGATATAACATTTTTTTGCATCATATTTTTTGCTATATCACACACTAGGACAAGCTATTTTATATTTTAATTATATTATTTTTTAAAAATGATTTAATATCTCACAAATGGTGAATTGTACGAGAAATATAAGACTATGGTTAGGTTTGGGATGCAGATTTTACACTATATAAGATATTTTTTTATTGTACAGATGTCTGGTAAGATTTCAATGAATGGTATATTATTTAATATTTTTATTATAATAATATTATTAATTTAATTAAAAAAATTCCATTTCCCTCTTATTCTATGCATATAGAATTAAAAATATTTTAAAGAGGGTTTTATCTAAAATCTTTATAATTAAACCATTTTGACAATTTTAGTTTAAAAGGCCATAATGAAGAGGAAGTAACAACTCTGTAATTAAATTATAGTTGAATTGTATATTAAATCATGTATTTTAAATTAGGGTTTTGACTGCTGAAATATTAAGGTTATTAAAAATGTGTAATTCTCTTGTATTCATTTTTGGTTGATCTCACCGACATCATGAAACCCTAATATTACTTTGGGTGGGATCACGATGCCTCATGTCCAAGAATTTGATCTCCTTATATGTTTGATTGTGCATCGTGACCAAGCATGTGTATGTTTTTCTTTTCGATTTATTTATAATATATTTTTATTCTCATACTATTGTTTCTAAAATATTAAAAAAAGTTGAATAATAATTAATGTGTTGTATGAAGAGGGAATAATAAAACTTTAATTATAATAAGAGAAATTAAATCAATTTTATTTGGATAATTGATTAAATTTACCAAGGGTTAATTACATTATGTTCTTAGAGAATAATAATCTATAGATATATCGAATGATAATCACTACAATTTAATAAGGGAAATATATATGTATTTTTTCTATCAAAATAATTTTTGGTGAGAGATTAGAGTGGATAATTTCAAATATTTTTAAAATATTAATTACATTGAATTATGAATACATAATTAATAAAATCCTAAAACCAAGAATTTTAAAGGGATAATCCGCATTATCAAGTTATAGTTCACAAAAATAATGATAACATACTTTGGTAGAGATTATAATAATTTAATATTTGTGTTTTATCAATAGATAATTATTAGTAATTATTGTTCAATAATTTATAAAAACTGTCAAAAGAAAAATATTATTAATTTTTCAAAATAAAATTGTCAAAGGATAATCCCATCTATTAATCTAACAATAATTGTGAGATTATAAAGGATAATTACTAAAATTACTGAATAATTTTTTTATTAACAAAGGATACATTATATAATACAATTATCAATTAATAATTTATTATAAAAAGATAATCATAATGGAAACTTTTGGATAAATTATCAGATATTATAATAAATGTGTAATTTATGAAAACTTTTCAAAACACAGTTATCAAAAGATAATTATAAAAGTATAATTTATAATATAAAAATTATGAAAAGCTAACTTATTATCTAATGTTAATTAAAAAGGATAATTTTGGATAAATTATCAAAGATAATTATAAATGTATAATTCATGATAAATTATCAAAATATAATTATCATAGGATAATTAATAAAATAAATATTGTTAAAGGATAACATATTATGAAAACTTAATTATCATAGGGTAACTTATCGAATAAAAATTTTCAAATGATAACTTATTATCATTAGATAATAATTAATTGTCGATTAGGATAAATTAATAGTGAAAATTATAAAATGAAAAAAATTAAAAAATTAACAAGTGATAATTATAAATGGATAATTTATGAGAAACTATCAAAGTATAATTATTATTATGAATATTATTGTGAGAGCATGTGTTCACCTGGAATGATAATTTCGAAACTATATAAGAGAGATAATGTATTATCACATGAAATATTTAATTGAATTTTGAAATAAAATAATTGGTTTCGGTTTCTAGGAACCCCTGAAGATCAACTAGCTTTGACGTGTAAATGTTTGTGATAATAAGGAAAAGAAGATGTGTTATTTTCTTTTTAGGTATCAACTCTCTCTATTGAACCACATCATGTGGTTTATATTTTCCCTTGATGACAATGAATTTGTGGTTGGAAGTTCCTTACCTTCATTGGCTCTTGTTTTACATTTTTTTGTGGTATGATTATCATTTTGGAATATTTGATATCCATGATTGGAATGTGATCTCATTTGGATGTATGTGTAGTTTTTATCACTATATTACCATACACTATGAGAGTTATTAAAATATCTAGATTCCATATTGACGTTTGATTCACATGTTATATATATAATGGCGATATATTTTATCATTATTTGTTCCATGATATTTGGCCTTAATATGATTTTACTATTTCATTATGATTTTCTAGTATTTGACGTATGATTTTATATTTTTCAAGGTTCTTATAGGACTAGTGGACCCAATGTGGGTTAGTATCCATAGAGGGGGAGCACATTCAAAGGTAACTTATGACTTGATGATGAGACTATGATGGATGATTGGGAATGATGGCCCAGTTTTTCCTAACATATGGGGAATGAAAATCATAAGTGATTAGACAAGTATGTGATAAATGTGGTGGATTAAGATCATGAGTGATCAGGATTGTTTGGAAATAGTGGCGGATTATGGTCTATGTGATCTAACATAGATATAATGATGGGGCATGATGGAATAGTTTGACCTGACTAGGAGGGCTAAGACACGTATCAATATTAGGTCTCTTGAATAAGGATCTAACATTGAGTCATTTTCATGATTGATCAGATAACATTCATCCTAGAGTCAAAGCTGGTACAACTAGGGGTTTGTGGTGGCTTGGTTATCCCAAGACCGCTCATTTTTGGATTGTATTCTGTAGTTTTTTAGTCATTCATAATTATTAAGTAATAATCTATTATAATTGAGAACATCATTTTAAGGATGAATTGGTGGTTTTCTTTACCGAGTCTTGTAATCACATCCAACTCAAGAATTTCAATGAGATTTTAGATAGAAAGATTTATCCAAATAAGTGTAAGGGCCATGTGGTGGACATGTAAGAAGAAGAGTTTGGAGCTATTAGTATACTAGAATGGACATTGTCTAAATCTCTATTTATTTATATTATTTTTTCTAAAACTTATTTCATTGGATTTTATTTCCACTTTTGAAGAAACTTTTTTTATTGAAATGTATACCATCTTTAGATTTCATGATGTTATAATCTAATTGTTTTTTATATTGTTTATTGTTAATTATTGATCCTATGAAACGATTGTAATGTTATAATATCCCCACTAATGTATTCATACCCTTGATATTAGTTGGAATCCTCTCGTATATGGGGAGGCGTTCATGAGGACATGGGACCTTTATGATTTGACCTATTGGTTCGGGTCAAGATGGCAGAGTAATGACTTCATATCTATAATATAAATGTTATCAAGGCTGGCTTCACATCATGCACTTGGTAATATTGATAACAATACATTAATTTACATGAGTAATATAAAAACATCATTTCATTTTTGAAGACATAACATCCAAATAAATTTTTTTAATGGATCTTTGATTATAATATATCCTTATACACTACAAGTTAATATTATTACATGTGCAATGATTAATATTTTCTAATTACCCATGAAATTTTCTTCATTATCATTTTTCTAAAGGAACTCATCCCATTTCAAATAAAATCTATCTATGGATTTGAAAAACATAAGAAATTTCTAATAATGAATCTATAATATCAATCTAATCCCAGATAACTATGGGTATCTATTATTGTAGTTAGGTTAAGTTATTATTTAATTAACTCTATCTTTGAAATATCATAAAATATAAAATCACTTTTAATTTCATTAGAATATATTAATACACTCTATAGTCATAATTTATTATTGTTTAATTTGGAATATAATTTCAATAATACCTAATATCATATAATAATGAAGCACTATATCCCACAACTATTTATCAATTCACATTGAATTATCACATAATTATATAATTAAAAAATAACATTACTCGGGGGTATGATTTGAATAATGATTCATAATTTTTATAACAATAATTATTTTAAATGGATAAAATTTTCTTACTCAATATGTAAATTTTACTGTATAGAGAATTTTTAGAATTTTTTTACAGGTTTATTTTTAGTTGAATATTGATAATATATTTTTAAGATAACCATAATTTTTATGACATTCTCGTTATGAAAACATAATATATAAATTTATTAATTCATGGCCTCAACTGAATATGAATTTTATGTATAATAATAATTAATATAAAAAATATTATGTTGTATTTGGAAATCCATTCAAGACTTTTTAGGAAATAATTTATATTTTCTTTTAACGACGCAACAATTTTGATTTATTTTCATTTAATAAAGTATTCCAAATTATCTCTTCATTTTTATTAAAATTTAATGTAATAAAACACTTATTTTCCCATAATAAAATAAAATATGTCAGTGGAATACATATTATATTTGAATTTGGTGAATATTTAATTTATTATTAATATATAACTTTTTCTAAAAACTGTATTTTCTGTTATTTGTACTTATATTAAAATAAATATTTTCATACAAAGTGAACTGAATATTTTTATTATTAATTAATATTTTTAATTATCATTTTAGAATTATTTAAAAAAACATTTCTAATAATAAAATTTGTCACAGATATTGATTTATTCCTCAAAAAATGATTAAATTGTTAAGAAGATGTTATAACACATGGATAAGGCCAAAAAAGCAAAAAAAAACATTATCTGAAATTTATTTGATGAAGTTATCCATGTATTCGAAATCATTTCATCTAAATTTCTGTAATTTTGATCCCCATTCCTTATGAATAAATCCCCATTTATTTTATCAAAAAATGTATTTACAATAGTGATTATCCTATAACTTATAAAATGATCTCTACTCCACAATGTAAATTATATCATATATATTAGTATCCCTCATATTACTTTATAAAATTATCTTCACTAACAATCATCTCTAATACTATTGAATTAAATTTCTAATGAAGACGGTTAATCATCTCATATCCAAGAGGTCCTTCAAGAGGAAATTCAATCTCACCACTAAAGTGATATATTCTCCTTTATTATAATCATATATCATAATTACCAACTTATTCATTAATTTTATTAATTTTAAGAATATTTTTGAAACCATTATGATTTCATATTTGTCATATTTTTATTATAAAATTCCATTTTATTACTCATTTTGTTCTTATAGCACAATCATATTATTGTTAGTTTCAGCACATATGTGATCGATGTTAACATATTTTTATTATGAATAATTTAGGAATGACTGATTATTTTATTATTAGGTATAATGTTTAATTTTTTTAAAATTAACTTTAAAAATGTATATAAATATTCTTATTAACTAATATAAAAAAGACTTTTATAGAATTTAATTTTTTAAAAAGAAAATTTTTATGAATTAAAACCAAAATCACATCCATAAGATTAATTAAATGAAAATTTCACTCTATTAATATATCGTAAACAATGAGTAAATCTTTATGGGCATGTTTTGCATGCTGAAATTTTGACAAAGCTTCAAAGACCGAGACCACTGAATCTGAACATGTCTATAAAATGAATAGTTTAGAAAGAAATATTTTTTATAATAAACAATTTTTTATAAATATCTAAATATTAATTATAAAAAATATTATATTTTAAGATAAATATAAATATTCTTTTAATATATATTTAAAATAAAAAATTAATTACATAGTGATATTATATTTGGACTAGATAAATGAATGTATGAAGTAAGGGTTTATCTACAAATATTATATTTATTTAGTGTTTTATATGCTTAAATTCCTTTTGAGGGGATTACATACAGTTTCTTTCAAAAACCGTAACAATTGTTTATATGCTGTAGTTATTTTGGGGTTATCACATAATCCTTACATTTTTTCTCTCTTGGTTACTCAATTCGACTAGAATATTTTTTATAAGAAAAGATGACATTATTTATACTATTTAGTCCTGAATATTTCAATTTCATGACTAATTATGTGTTGAGTTTTATAAATTCACATATAAATATATATAAATGAATTATTATGGTCCTTTTCCATTGGATATGTGTTTCTTTAAAAAAATATAACAAATATGTTTAATATTCCCGACATGATTTATTGTTAAATATCTTTAAAAAAGTGTGTAAAGAACATTTTCTAAACGTTTACTTCCCGAGAGACATTTACAACCACCATATCAGCTCTTGTTAGTTAATATTCCATTTTATGTTTCCATTTTCTTTAAAAAAGTTATATTTGATTAATTTTATGAATATGTTCTTTTAAAAGTTACTAAACTGGGCATATTATTCTTCTTGTTTTTATTGAAACATCATGTTGTTTTTATAGAGTTGTTTTTGTTCTATTTATACATACTGTTAATATTATTATAGAAGACATGGTATATTCTAAGAAGATAGTATCTAACTACATTATTTGAATATTTAATGTTCTTTTTATTATAATTATTTACTAGGGAAAATATTGACATTACACATTCTAGAATAAAAATACAATTGGTTATTTATTATTAAGGAATGTAAATTATGTAATTAATTTTTCATATAACTTCTTCATATGAGGGTTGTATTGGAATTATTATTTAATGGTTAGTGATTTGAATTATATATACGCATGATGAATCAATAAGTCTCATGATACAAAATGTCCTAAATATTTTTTGTAATTCATATCTAAATTAATATATTTGATATCCTAATATGAGGCCATGAAGATCATATTAAGATGCATGACATTATTTATTTTGCCACTTTGTAACAATTTATTGATTTCCTTGTGATTATTTATGTCGTTATGTCACCAATATATAAAATCATATTTCATGATATTTATTATATGGAATATTTTATTATTATATATCTAGGAAAAATTATTCATGGATTTTTTATTCCATGATTTGTTTAATTATAATTTTTACCTTAATGAGAATCTTGTATAACCATCCTATTTTTTCCTATCCCCTATATAACTAGAAGTTAAATAAGAATTTATTTTGAGATAAAATTAATCACTAATAATGTTATGACATATAAATTTGGTTTTATATTTCAAATTTATTTGGAGAATCATGTGTATAACAAGCCTCCTAAGACTATTATATTTTGAAATCTTGAAATAATTATTTTGTTTTTTTGGAAAAAATTAATAATATAAATAATATGTCCAGGTAATTGGATATTACAATTTTGTACATTTTATCTTCTAATTAATTGTTTAAATCATGGTAATAATATCTATATCAACATATATAGATATCATAAACAATATAATCCAAAAAAATATATTTAATGAATTATTCACGAATATATTACTCAAACAAGAATCATATTCTTTTAATCAATATTCATGATGTTATGAGCTGGTATAGTACATGAAATGTTTTTTGAAAGACAGATAATATAAGAAATAATTACTATATAAACTCTTAAAACCCGTAATAGGATTTCTTCAACAAGAAGGCACCTGATGTTAGAAAGGCTAGTGCTGGAGGTGAGTTTATTAATACTATATTTGGGGATTTGACTAGGTTTACCACAAAAAACCATTACTGTATAAGGGAAAATTCTAAACCACAACAAAGTGTAATAATTTTGAACTACTACATGGTATATAAACCTATATCATTACATGGGGCCACTAATTAATAAGAATTCAAGCCATGGATCATGTCTCTAATGAAGATACTTTTCACATTGGGATGTGGTGAATTGGAATTATTTATCATGGAGGATTATCATCTAATGAAAGATTCTATTAAATGGTTGTGATTAATTTAAAATAACAAGAATGTTGAGGAGTTATAAATTCTTCATCTGAAGACTATTGTGGTAATATTCTCAAAAAAATATTAATATGAAATTAAATGTTCTGAAAAGAAATTTTATCAACATAATGAAAAATTAAGAGGAAAATAATTCCAAATATGAATAAAATAGAATAACTTTTTCTAATAATTACTCTTATTATGAACATCATCCATGTAAAATGATTTATTGTTTATTTAATCAATTAATGAAAATATTTATAAGTGAATTTTCACTCAATCATTTCTAAAATATGGGTATATAGTACAATGTTCCATAAATAAAATATAATTTTTATACATGTATTTTTTCACAATGTAAATCATTAATCAAATAAGGTGATTGAAGGAACTATAAATAGAAATACGCAACACAGAAAATTGGATGTGTGTAACTTCAATCTTCTGATAGTTTTGGGAGGAAACATAGGTGTACATGAGTGATGGAAATGTGGGTAGTCTTTATAAGTTGTATTAATGAAAATTTTCCCTTGAATGTAAATGTAATGTATAACTAACCAATTTTAAATGTTTTTTTGTAATATTATAATGATGTATTAAGAGAAATTTACCACGTGTTAATTAGTTTTACATTGAGAAATCCCATTAGAGAAAGTACGAAGATATAAAATCTATATAGTTAAGGTTGAAGATCTTAATAACATTATTAGGGTAATTTGAACATAAACACAGTATGTTATAACTATTTTTTTTATTTTAAATCTATACACTCATTTATATCTTTCTTATTTGGTAAAAATTTTTAACCACCCTCTAACACTAAAAGGAAGTACTTTTCATTCAAGATGATTTTTAAAAAACAAATTATAACTTAAAAACATTGGTATGTCTTGGTTAATATGCAAAAATAATCACCATATATAAACATGAATTATATATATATGTCTTAATTTCATATAATCCATGATATTGGTTTGAACTCACAATTTACGGAAAAATTTTATTTCCATGACAAGGTGATTTATGTTTATGAATTAGTCGTAAAATACCTTGTTTATATTGGGATGAATTCATTATCTGAGACTTTATCACCATGGGGATTCCATTTCCTTCTGTAGAAATTAAATAGTGTTTCATAAGCCCGTGAATCGATTATCAGGAATAAAAATATAATTACTAGAAATAATAATTATCACTAAACATCTATTGATGAATTATTTTATAAAATTTGTGTACCTATATATTTTTTAATGATTTAGAATCGATTTTTCTACAATAAATTATGGTTGTAAAATAAGATAGACCAATGAAATCATTTTGTATATGGTATTGACATTAATTGTTTCTGATAATACTATTTGATTGAATAATGCACCCAATGTATTCATATATCTTATTATTAAAGTATTTGAATAAATTATTTATTACTTCATAGTTTTATTCTTTAATTATATCTGAATATACTCAAAAAGCTATAAATTTAATGTGGTTAATGTGAGGATCACTCACAAAAATCACACTAGAACAATGTTTTTTTATAGATTTATTAATCTTGAATTTTAGACCTGAGATGTTTTTCTTCATGAACACAATGTCTTCAAAAATATAATAACTATTTATCATTTAAATAAAAATTACATCTTGGAGTAGGACCCAACTATTAAATGGAATTGAGAAATATAGTTACTATTGTTTAGGAGGTTATTTTCAATTCCTTAAAAATGATCATTAAATATAATAACCATGATTACATGTAATGTGGAAAAATAGACATTGTTAATGGAATGTAAAAAATATTATGAGTTTCTAAAGATGATATTATTCAACACATTAGTATCAATTTAATTACTGGGAAAAGAAGATTTTGAAATATATTGTAATTCATCTGGGAACATATTATGTTGTTTCCCTCTGGAAAATGGTCGTGTGGTTGATTATGCAATGAGGTAGTCGATGATCTAGGAATTGAACTATAAAACTCAAAATCTTTAATTAGTATATGTAATTGTTTTCATTAACGATATGGAGGAACTTCCTCTGTGGTGTATTATGTGACATATATTCATATGAAAAAGTTTAAAGTACATATTATATTTGAATTTTTTAATCATAAGAAATAAAATATTTTTGTAAATAATTAAGAACTATTACTTATTTATATAAAAACAACCTATGAATGTAACCATGTTGACTGATTTATTGATTTGGATGGACTATAGTGTTTTAAAAATTATGAGGATAAACATTGATACAATATTCATGTATTTTTTAATGTTTTATATGGTACTTAATAGGTATGGGTAATCATTATTCATTTTCCATGAATTGGACAACCCTTTTTTAAACGACAATACATTGAAGTCTCAATACAATAACAATGACAAAAATTATTTAATCCATGAATGATGGGATATTATCATAAATCATCAATGAAGATGGTATGATAATGTTTTATAATAGGATAGGTGTTCCATACTGAAATATGATGAATGTAGGATTATTAGATAAAATTGAAATATACAATTCCATTATACTCCCCATATAGCATATATATGTACAATTATGGAAGATAATATTCCAAATAGGATTGTTTGTCATATTAATATTCTCACTTTAGTTTTTCAGGATTAGCACACCCGTAGGTAAATTTTAAAAGATTATATCCCAAATGAGTCATGAAATCTACCGCATAAAAACATGGATATGGGAAAATGTTATAAATGATTTTTAGATATATTAATACTCATTGGAGGAATGATTTTATGTGGGTAATTTTGGTTTTTTATACAAATACTAAATGTTTCGTAGAAATAACGGTGTATCTGACCCATTGGATTATTACACATATCTATGTTAATAATGTGGTGAGACTTCATGTGAACCTTTATCAAATATATATAATATTGACCCTCAATTAACATTAAAAATTCAATGGATAACTTAGAGGGCTCCAATTAAAAATATATATTAACGAACCTCCTAAATTACTCAACCAAGTGGGTAGTATGAATAGAATATTTATATACTAGAATACATGTTGATATTATGCCATATTTAATTTCAAGGAACAAGGGATTAGTATCTATCATTGGTAGAATTTGTAAATAAAAATATCTTTTATTCAAACATTCAGATAGAATTTTATGAGGTGTTGCATGGGAATAGACAATGAACTATAACTTATTATAATGGGTTAATAGTGGGGAAGAATGATAACCTATAATATGTTGGGGAAAATACTAATAATTTGAGATATATTCCTTACCATATTATGATAATCCACTATAGTAAATGGTTTTATGCTGATAATTAGATCGGGGATTTATAATTTCAATTGTATGATCCTTTCATCCAAACTGTTTCATTAAGGAAGTAATTTATTATATTTTGTAAAAAAGGGAAACTATGTCCTCTGTACATTTGGAACTTTTAAATGGTGAAGATAATAGGTATTGTTTCATACTATTGGGAAATGCCACCCAACATCTATAATGTGCATATAGTATTCCATGTTTTATTTTTGAGGGAAAACATTCTAGAAATAAGGATTGTACTCAGCATAGTGGAAATAGATTTGGAATTTTAGTTATCATATAATTAATATAATTTCCATATTCAGATAATTTGAGAGAAAGTGTTGCGTAACCATACAGCTTTTTGGGTAATGTTATTTTGATTAATCACAAGATATTGGATAAAACATGTTAAAATAGGAATGAAATAATGAATAATAATCCAAATTGGATTAAGAAGTAACATATATCAATAATTTCAAATACATAAATGTTAACTATTGGGATTAAATTGTATAGATTCTATAATAGGTAATCAATACATACATCAACTGTAACACACATAACATTCAACTATAACATCAATATAGTTAAACTATTATATTTAAGAATATGATTAAAATAATGATTCCTAAAATTTATAATTTTATTTTGATTATATGTATTTAATTTTTTATTCATCATGTCCTATTATTCTAGTAGTTAATTTTTATGAAATTTCTATAAATGTTTTCATACCAATTGTGAAAAATATCATATTTATAAATAACTTAACTTTCATTAAATTATAATGATATAAACATCATAAAAATTTAGAAAACCCATTACACCACAAAATGTGGTATTATATATTAAAATAATGTATTTTAAAAATACTACTATGATGTTTGGAACACATGATTGAAATATTTTAACGTAAATTTAATGCATGTCTAATAATAAATCTATTTTGGACCTTATTCAAATAATTAAGTATCAACAACAATATTTTTTTAAATAATTTTTGGTTAAAAAATCTCTTTTTTTATAAAATACCAATATATTCTATGTAAATCCATACTCTCCATGATTTTGGGGTGAATAGTTTTTGTGATTAAAAAGATCATATTTCTAAACATTTCTTTCTTTAATTTTGAGGAACATATAATAATATTAATTTTTACCCACACTATAGTATAAATTCTCTAAATTAGATAGAAATTTTTAATTGAGATTATTCAAATTAGGTAAAATGAACCATTTAATTTTTTTTATAAAAATATGTTACAATGGTAAAAGATTACCATTTCAAAAAATGAAAAAAAATTATTCAAGGGTTCAAAATATAAGGATGAGGCCAAAAATATACCAAAACTATATACATAATATTTTTTATGAAGGTATTCTTGATTTTCCTAAATAATATTTTATATTTGGATATTTTAAGGGATCTTTCCTTGAGAATGAACCATATTTATTATAATAAAAAATGTATTTACAAAATTTCCATTCCCTTGGCCATTAATATGATCTATCATCCACCCCATTAAATATAATATATATATATAATAAATTTAATTTCAATAGTAATCTTTATTATTTTCTCCAAATATCCTCTCTCACAATAATGATCTTCTAGTGAAAGGAATAATCCATAAACATCTCATTTCAATGTGGTATTTCAAGTGGAGATTTCTCATCTCAATGTAAATGATATCTTCATTTGGATTATATCCCTATATATTCTTTAGATAAATCTGTTTTGGTTTTATTATTTATTTCCTAAACAATTATTGTAAACCATTAGTGTTAAATAAATGTAATATTATCATTTTTAAACATTATTTCATAAACATTTAATATTTTTAACATGCTTTTAATGGGCTATGTTTTACCACCGAAATAAATGATATAAGGATGTTTATTTCATTAATGAATATGAAATGTAATATAATAGAAATATTATCTATAATTAATGAACATAATATGTTTTAATTATTAAAAAATGATTATATAATTTTTGTTATTCTCCAATGAAGATATTTAATGTTTTTAATTATAATTTTGATAGAATTAGATAGTTATGTTTTTTCAAATAAAACATTTCCAACATCCATGAAATGAAAATGGGGGCCCAGAATAATATCATAAAAACAATATATACCTATAAAAATATTATTTATACAATTGTTCCCTGACCAAGGTTTAAATTTTAGAATATATGAATCATATATTTAGAGGAAAATGAACAGTTTATATAAATAATATTAATTTTAACAAAGAATTATAATTAAATAGGTAATAAGAAATATTGAGTTTTATTTATTTGGTATGATAAATTTAAAATTTTCTCTATCTCAAATGGATAATAAATATTAAAATATTTAATTAAGGAAGTTGTAAAGTGTCTATCAGTCGGGATGTTTTAGGTGATGGTTTATATTATAATGTAATTTTTTTTGGAATGATTTATATTTAAATTCCTATTACAGGGATTTATATGAACATTATCTCTGAAACCATATATATTTTTATAACCTTTATCAATTAAATTTTTATCATGCCCCATTTATACTATTCCTCACTTGGTGACTCAAATAGACCTGAAAAATGTAGATAATGAAAAAGAAACATCATTTTTCCTTTTTGGTAGGTATTCATCATATTCCATTCCAATATTCATTTTTATTTTAAATTTACGTCTATATAATTATATAATTTTATATAGTAATTTTATATAGGCTTTTAATATCATTATAAATTTTCAAAAATAAATGTTTTTTACTTTTTTCATACATACCAATTTTAATATTCTTTACAATATAGTGATTTTTTTAATGTTTACTACATGGCATTCATTTCTTATTTTTATTTGAATTATTTACTATTATGTTTTAATTCTATGTTAATATGGTTATTAAAAAAATTATTTTCAGATTTTTTATGGGAGATAATTTTTTTAATAAATTTTAAAAAATTATTTTTCATCTAATTTTCAAAGAAATATCAGAATGTCATTATTTTGGTATTTTTCATCAATCTCAAGGACATTTAATAATAATTATGATAAAATAGGGATATAGTTAGGTATAATATTCAAACCTAATTCCATAAAATATATATTATCTTCTTATTTTATTAACTAGATCTGATGAATATTGACATTATGAAATCTAATTTTCCATTACATATGTTTATCTATTACTAACACATATTAATTATTTATTATATTATTTCTTCATTACAATCTCTAGATTATTTGTTTAAACTTATTTTGTTATGCATATGCCCTATAATTTTATAGCCCCACGATTCATTGGATGATATATTATAAAAAACAATATTGGGTATTTTAAGCATCCCCTGCTTATTTATATGTAATATCTTGGATAGAGGCATTAATGGTAAGATTAACACATGGAAAAATTTATATTATATCACTATGAAACCAGTTATGATTACCATTTTTATTAGTTATGTTGAAATTATATATACAGATATTTTCCCATATCATGTTATTAGTTAAATGACACTTTTGGTTATTTTTCATCAGATTTGTATTATTAATTTTTTTTAACTTATAAAAAAATATGATGTTTTAATTATATACTGAACACAAAAATATCACCATTTTATTAAATTTCCAATCACAAGTATTCTATAAAGTAAAATATGAATGAATTAAAAGATATAAATGAAGAAATAATAATGTGTTCAATAAGATTATAATATTTATTTAATTCATTAAAATAGTTTTGATAATGGGTATGTATATGGCCTGAAATTAATAGTAAAAAATTTATGCTTTTGGAAATAATCAGAAATATTTAGGGCTAATTTTATAATGTAACCACCAAATCATGGTCACTAGTGTCTGGTTTGTTATGGTTTCAATTATCTAATTATCACTAGTATGTTTCTCAAATTAATGTCATTATCTTATATGATCTAAAAATATATAAGAATATCATACATAAATATACGAAAAATTATTTGATGTTGTATAAAAGGATTTTATTCATCAGTTTATAAAGAGAGTATGTGATTTTTTATATATGAATAATGTCACTCTATATTCATAGTTTCAATATCTCATGTGAATGGATTTCTTGGGTATATCCTCCCTCTAAAACCTTAATGGATTATATATGCATAAAATTTAAATATTTGATAAGTATTAATAGACTCTTATTAATTAAAATATACCATGAATATGTTTTATAGTATACATTTCCTCGATCATTAATTTATTATTATTACGATAATCAATACAAAGCTATATTAGTCTATATTTCTTCTTCAAAAAAAAATTTCATCCCCCCCCATGTTAAGGAACATGTTCTTATAAAAACATTTTCTCAATTATCAAGATGAATTATTTTCCATTATTCCAATTCAATAGGATTTATTGAATTGGAAATATTCTTTATAATTATATAACCAGGTATGAGTTCTGTTAAATACTCAACATCACATTCTAGGAGAATACAAGGTAATTGTTCTAGAAATGCATCCACTAATTTCCACATAATATGTATATTATATAATCGATATCTACACCAATAAATTATTCCATGAATTCCCCATTATTTAGTATTAATAACAATTTTATGGAATATTTTTCTAAATCTTTTAAATCAACATAAAAGCATTGAAAATTGAGATTTGGTTAAATTTGTATATGGAATTTCATTTCCTGGTCCTGAATATTTAGATGAATTCTATATATGGAGATTCAATCGCTGCCTAGTTTCACATATAATTCTTTAGAGGGAATAATAAAAAAATTAAGGAAGTATCTTCTGAAAAACCATGATGAGAAAAGACATATAAACCTTTTATGTAATAATCACACCACCATGTTTTTTTTATTAAAAATAAACATCTAATAACTGAAGTGGTGAATCATAATTCATAATAATCTTACTTGTTGTGAAATAATGTTAGAAACTAAAATCAAATTTTTCATATGCACTTTTTAGAGGATCGTTACTTTAACTTTAAACACTTTATTATCATGGTATTCTTCTACATTACTAATTTCATAGGCTATTCTAGGATCCCTTTCTTCCTATAGTATAATGATACCTAGTATCCAAATTACCCCTTTAATTTTGGAATTTAATTAAATAATTTAGAAAAGTTATTCATTTGATTAATTAATGTTTTGGATGATAATTGTTTTAAACCTATTTATCCTCCATTTTATTAATTATATAATTCAAATTTCTTCTATACAAGTGCATTTGGTTTCCTACATTTTATGATTTTTGTTTAATTTTTTTCCCTCTAAATTATTTATAATTTATCATTCCATTTAAATCCAATTTATTTTTTATATTTTCCAAACCACGAAAATAATGGAGTTCTCTTTTATAACACCCTATGTTTTTTATGAAACTATATTTCATCGAATATAGCCAATTTCTTTCTTTTTCCTTTAGTTTCATTAGGAATCATTTTAAGCTTCATTTATATGCTACCAAATGTTAATCTTGCACTATACACAACAACAACATGGAAATCATTAAACACAACACTGAGTTTTAATAAAACAATGTTTTGTTATTATAATTATAAAAAAATATTATATCCTAGATGTAATAATTTGTTGCATGACAACTAATAATTAATTTTTAAATTTTTTTCGATGGTATTGATAATAAAATATAAATTTTCTAAAAATGTATTTATATGTTTCACAATTATACTTTCGTAAAAGAAAATATTTTTGGGTCCTTATATGAATAATAATAATAAATTTTTTTTTCAAAACTTTTAGGAATTTAATTTTATAAAAAACATCATTTTTTAATTCATAATGTCCAAATTAGCTTTAGGGTGATTTTTTTGATTTTTTATAATATTTTATTTTTGGATGAATAGTGAAAAATGTAAAATTTTAATTGTCAATTGATTTTTCACCTATGTTGTTTTTTATAGTAAAATGTATTAGAATTTTTTTTTAGAGATTAATTTTTTCATTTATACATCAACTAATTTAATTTATGTAATTTTATCTAATTTCACATTGATATTGTATATAAAAACATTTCAGGTTTTGAAAATTCTCACATTAAAAACTCGTCGTCTAATCTCGTCTGTGTGATTAATTTAAAATTAATTTATACCACATCTCTGATTAGAATTTTTAAAATGTATTCCACCTTTGGAATCATAATAACATATAATATCTACTATGATCTAATTAGTTTTTTTTTACCAAAAATATTAGTTAATGAAATTTAAATTGATTATAGTCATTTAGGAAAAAACATATTTATATAATGAATAAACATAGAATATAATGTGTAAAATGACCATTTTATTTTCCATAAAAAATTTTATGGAAATATAACGACCTTAAACCATAATTTTACGAATCTTTTGTTCTATTTAAGCCTTTTGGTTGGTAAAAATGTGGGGATCGCACAATTCTTTTCAAAAATACTATGTGTGTCATTTTTCCCATTTATAGTAGGGCACTCACCACCCTCATTTATTCACACCTCTCAACACCTTTGTCTTGGAAAACCCCTATTCAAATATCTTCCCAAATTCACGTCATTAATATTAGAGTCCAACCTTTGGGAATAAAGCTAACCATGTATTCCCTTTGGTGAAACCCACAAGGAGTTACCCAAAGAAGAGGTATCATCCTTCAATAACTACTTTTGTTTTATTTCACTCTCCACCCCCATAATTATTATTATTTTGATAATTTATTGTTGAATCATTCTATTAAATATACTTATATGTTATTATTTTATGGTTAATATCTAAACTCACATTCAATTCCATCAAATTGGATATGAAATCATCGTTCGTTTGTATGGAAGACTATAGCCTTGTGAACCAATGAAGTTTTTTCTACTGTTACAACCTCTCAAGGTTGGTGTTAATAGAGTAGATACTTTTTATATTAAATATAAAATTTTTCTAATTTTTTATCAATATTTAATTATTTTATTACATATTTCTACATTTTTTCAATTTTTTTAGTATAGGATAATACTGTTTGTGGATGTGTGGACTACTGCCTCCTCCAAAAGATGTTATTCATTCATTCATTAATTAAATGTATAAATAAGGGTTTAACTGAAATATGTGATATATATGAAACAAAAATTATATTATAATATATATATATATATAACATTTATTTTTATTCTTTCATTTAACCAAATATTAAAAGGAAACTGTGGTCAAGCGTAAATAAGTCCTCCCATATCTATGGACAATGTATTTAATTTCCTTTTTATATCATTTATAGACTATTATAAATACATATAAAATATATAACTATTATATTTAGACAACACATATATTTCTCGTGATTAAGAAATCATTACCTAAGTAAGATGACCATGAATAAAAAGTCAAAACATATATGAAAAACAATGAGTTCATTACCTGAAACATAACATTAACCTGGAATTTTTAATATCCATATAATTGGAAGTCATAAGTAAATCAGATATGTTATGATATAATTCAATATTATTCATTTATATATTAATAATAAACTTTTATTTATTATAAATAACTATTTAAAGAGTACGACGAGATTCAGGACCCAAGGATAGTGTTTTCTTATCTCAGTTCTATTTATGTAAAATACATTTTATATTCAGCCCTCATTCTTATTATGTAGTGTATATACATCCATATGAAATATTATATAATTATTTTTTATTATTACATGATTTTTATAGTTTTAATTTATTATATTCTCGCATGGATCTCATTAATCAAGTATTACTCCAGTAGTAATGGATTTCACATCTCACATTTATTTCTGTGAGATATATACTGTATTCCCCACATATACATGTTTTGTGGTGTCTATACATCCATATGAAATGTTATATCATGATTTTTCATTATTTAATGATATCAAAAGTTTCAATTGATGTGATTATTTCATGGGGATCATAATAAAAATCATAATAAAGTAGTTAGTAGATTTTTAGTCTCACATTTTTTTCAACGAGACTTATACATTAATCACAACTTGTATCTTTTGTGTGGTGTATAAATTTATATGAATTTATTCAATGATTACAAACCTCAAATTTATTGGAATTTACTTTTGAATTTTATTATCTCAACTTCAATGAGTTTTATGTTTCAAAGGTTACCAAATTAGTAAGGTAATTTCTTCAAAATTTTCATTCGTTAAAATACATGTTTTGTTATGAACCTATTTTATTTTACAAGGTCTATATATACATGTTTGAAATGATATATGATTAATATCATTATTTTAATGATATTTTAAGCTTTATTTAATGACATTACTTTAGGTTTACATTGATTCAATTTTACCAATGTGGTAAGATTTTTTTTGTATCAATCTCATTTTTTGTTAGGATAGTTCATGATCAGGCTTCTATTAATGAAATATTTTGATACATATCTCAATAATTCTAAATAATTTTATTATTATATGTATTTTCAGGAAGTATTCATGTTGTGGTAACATTTTATCAGTCTATGGTACAAAATATAATTAAGAAAGTGTTTTTAAGGAAATCTAAATTAATATCACTCTTTAGTTAAAAATCAATTTTATTCAAAAACCATTTTTTTCAAAAATGGATTCAAATTATTTTAAATGACCTTTTATGATAATTTTAATGTAATATTGACTTTAAAAAATGACCCATTTGTCAAAAATGTGTTCCAATTTGTTCTCAAAGAATCATTTATAATCATTTAAATTTATTTTCAAAGATTAGTATTTTCAAAATGTTGTATGTTTTAAATATTTTTTTATATAATAAAGGATATTCTACTCAAGAAATGATTTAAAAAAATTAATTTATTTTCCTGAAAGGATGAAATAGGTTTGTGTTACTCATTCTTTTTTGAGGAAATTATTTAAGGGTTTCATTCATATTTATTCTCTTAACGGTTTATGTTTTCGGGGCATTATTTTTATGAAAATTGTTTCCTCTTAATATGTTATATGTTAATGAAACCCATTTTCCTTAAATTTGTTGTATGATAATGAAATTCTATTATTTTGAAGGGTTATGCTTTGATGAAATTATTATCAAACTTTTATATTTTCCACAGGTTATGATATGATGAAATATTCATGATACCCATTAGATTTTGCGAGTTATGAGATGAATTTTTATTTTCCTGTGGAACACAAATTCCTGATTTCATTAAGATATGTGTGGGGCCATAAACAACTTATAATGAATTGGGTAATTATTTATCTCTCATGAGATATAAATTGATGGAATGGGGAGGGAACTCGATTCACTAAAGGAATGTTTCTATTACAATGGTTGTGGGAGTGAGCCTTTATTAGTAACATGGTATTGGGATTGATCCTTGACTAATAAGATAGTTAGGGGAGTGAATCCATTCAACTCTGATGGCCTTTTCAATAATACTTGACTACTAATGAAATTATTTTATATGCCTATGTTTCTACCATTATTCTCTAACATATTCTTAGATGATGATTTCATCGCTTATTTTCATGATTCTCATCTGATTCATGTCTTATAAACAAAAATATTTTATGCCATGACTCTTGATTCTAATATTTAATATGAAATGTATGATATTTTAATGTTATGATATTGTTCTCATACCCTTAAGCTCATTATTATTCATACATATCTTCCTTTTTTACCCTTACATACCATATGATCTCACCATTTCTTATGTTTATTTTCCCTAGTATAGTAAGATATATAGTATGTATAAGGTGTATAGGAATGGAGATATTCATGAAGATCCTATTTTGATATAATATAGGCCAATTATGTAGCATTATAAATGTCACTATATTTATAAAGGGACAAAACTAATAAGGTATTAGGGTGTGTGTTGGTGTAATTTATTAAATGTTCTTCTAACATGATGTAATGTCTATGTATGAGATGTGAGGAAATATATGGATGGTATTAGATAAAAATTTTAATCAACTTTTGCAAACTAGAATGAATAAATATTATTAATACCCCTAAAGACATGTATCTATGGATACATCTAAGTATGGGTAAAAGTATAGGAAAGTGTCCTATATTTTTTGAAAAGGATATAGTGAGTGGTTTCCAATTAATAAATAAATTTTTTGATACGACATGTGGATGTGGGTAAGGCACAAATTTAAAACTATGTAAGAATCCCAAAAATTTCAAATTGAACTAGAATCAATGGGGAACTGTTTCCTGACAGTGGGCCTTGCAACACACATGGTTTGAGACTCCTAGGGGATATGATTTTGGAAACACACAAACTAATCATGAACCATCATGAATGATTTAAATAGTGTCTTGATAAGAATTTCCTTTGATACAAATATGGTTTCATATTTTAATGTAGGTTTAATAATTTAGTCATTTAATAAGTGTTTTTTCATGATTATGTTGTTTACCACTATGAATATTGTTTCTTACACTATGTTTTTTAGTTTTTGTCTATAGATGGAAGCTGAAGGATTCATATTAATAATGAGTGTGATGGAAAATAAATTGAGTGTTCTCCTGATCATCTAAATTCTATGTGAGATGGAATGAAAAATATCATAGTTAGGCTCAGAAAACTTTCTCAACATATGAATCATGATTAAATTACAAAAGAGAAAATGTTTGAACAACATTCTGTTCAGTCCTTCATGAGGAAAATTCAACCTTTTTTCAGTGGGTATACTGATCTAGTAGTTTATAAACGATGGATAAATACCACTGAAAAGATATTCTCTGTAATCCACTTTGTAGAACATGTGAAATTCTATTTATTTTTCTATAGTTTATAAAGAAAATAGAACCACACTTCCACAAATCGGTGATATGGAAGCACCTAATTTTTTGAGCACTGAATAAAAAGCATAGATAAAATCCTTTCCATTTTTAGTGTTAGATACATCTAGTACTAATGGAAACTTTTATCTTTCCTATTCATAGCACAAATAATTTTTTTAATAAAAATATTATTAATATACATATATTCATATATATATTTATTATATTTATTTTAAAAAATAATGTTTATTAATAGAAATTAATTAAAAAATGAATCTTTATAATTTATATAAATATCGTAAATAAATATATATTTTTTATAATTAAAATTAATATATATATATATATCTTTTATTTAAAAAAAGTATTTATAAGATTATATATAAATAAACATATTTTAATAATTATAATTTAATTATAAAATTTATAGAATAATAAATATCATTATAATATTTATAATTGTACATAAATATTTTCTAAATATATATGTTTATATTTATAATTAGGAATATATATATTTAAATAAATATTTTACTCCAACAAACAGGGTCTATATATTTATAAATATATCATGAGATAATGATGATATTTATGGACATGTTTATTTTCATATTTTGATGTGTAGGTATAATTGACACTAGATATGATAATTAATATATTCATGGACATTATTATGGGTTTTTATATAAATTTCAAATGTTAAATTACCTCTATTTATGAAGAAAAATTAATATTTTATGCATTCATCACTAATGAAATGTTCATTTATACATTAACGCCCATATTATTCTGCTTTCGTTGTATGTGATGAGTCATTTTTATGATCTATACATTTCATTCATGTTATACCCATGAACATATTTATGTTATTGTATAGAAATAGTTTTTAAATAAATTTAGTTTTAATTTAAAATTATAAAATATATATTTACATAAAGAAAAAATTATAATAATAATTTATATATATTAGGTGCTTGGAGTTAGAATTACATAAAAACAAACACACACCACACACACAGGCATAAAAGGCATACCATAGAACCCCCTAGGGTATATTCCTTTAATCAAGCATTATGTATTTAATACATGGACTATAGGACCAGTGGACATGAAGCCTATAACATGACCCGAAAGCCTAGTGGTGCAGATAATGAGGTATAATTATATAAATCGGCCTAAGTGGTGTAGACCATGAAGTATAATTATATATCTATATTTATAATTATATAAATATACCTTTAAATATTGTTATTTTTAATTAAAGAAATAAATTTATAAATATATATAAATATTTATAAATAACATTATTTATAATAATAATTAAATATAGATATATTTATTTATTTAAATAATTCTAAAATTAAAATATATACATTTATTTTAACTTTATAAAAATATATATTTATATATTAACGAATAAATGTATATGTATAATTATATAAATATATACATATATTTATAACTATATAGAAATATTATTCAATTTATTTATTTTAATTATAAATATATGTATATATACATATATACCTTGAGTGTCCCAAAGGCTGTATTTTTTGTTTATTTTTTGTACAATCCACCTTTTTATTAGTTGAAGGGGAACCCTTAGCTGACCTGTAGGCCCAAGGAACAAGGCGCCTACAAGACTTAATACATGACCAAAAAAGGCCCAATACCTAACACAGTTGAAACATCCCCTCCCCTACATCTGCATCTTGTAGGCGCCTAGCTCCCCACCTCGCATGATTTATCATCTAGCATTTCCCCATGTAAAACTGTATGGTGTTGAGTCCCAAAGATATTTTTCAAACCCTCTCATTCGTCTAATCCGGTTTTCTCTTATCTAGTGGTTGCTATTATATCTTTGAATCCTCATCTGCACCTGCTTATATGTGGTCAGCCCGACTTGCTTCTTGGTCTTTTTGTGGCCCAGAAGAAATTTTACCCTAAGGACATTAGTGTCTAGAAGAACCTTACAGCCTGAAGTCCCAAAGAGGCGTAGGCCCAAGAAAACACACACACACCATACACAAAGGCGGAAAAGGCATTCCATAGCATCCCTAGGAAATATCCCACCCATCAAATCTTGTATATTTAATATGTTACCCATCAGTCTAGTGGTCATGAAGCCTATAACATGACTTCAAAGCCCACATTGCAAATAATGGTGTGTAATTATATAAATACTCCAAATGGTGCAGAAGATGAAGAATAATTATATAAATATTTCTATAACAATATATAAATATCTTAAAATATAATTATTTATAATTTTATAAATTTACATATAATTATATAGAAATAGTTTTTAGTATATTTATTTATAATTATATTATAAATTATATGTATATAAATAATTATAAAATTACAATATATAAATTTACAAAAATTTATAAATATATTTATTTATATATTAATAAATAAATATATATATATAATTATATAAATATATATATAACTATATAGTACTTTTTTCCAATTTATACGTATATATATATATATATATTTAACTCGAATGGACCAAATGCATTCTTTTTTATTTATTTCTTGAATAATACAAATTTTAAATTGTTAAAGGGAACCCTTACATAACCCGTAGGCCCAAGGCCGAGGGCCCATACACGACCCAATACTTAACTTTACAGGCCTATGACCTAACACACTTGAAGCATCCCCTTCACAACTTCTACATCATAAAAGCGTATAGCTCCCCACCTCGCATGGCTGATTGTCTAAAATTTCCCCGTCTAGAGCTACATAGTTCCTTGCCATACCCTTTCAATCTCCCAATCCAGTAATCTCTACTCTAGTGGTTTCTATTGTTTTATTTTGAATCATCGTCTTGGCCTACTTCTCTACATTCCACCTGAGTTGTTTTTTGGTATTTTGGGTGGCATGAATGCCCTATGGCCCGAAGGGCATTGGTGTCCCAAAGGACATGATACACATAGGCACAAACGGGTGGCCCGATGGCCAATCAAATGAATATTTTCAACTACTATATTACTGAAATTTGCATGTTACAGTAACCTGAAAATTCACCCATAACTGGATTTGATCTTAGGTCTCTTAGATGCCAAGTAGTCGTCTCTACCACCTGGGTACTAGCTCTTTGTATGTATATATAAATATATAATTATAAATATATATTTATTTATTTAAATAATTATAAAATCATAAAAAATATATTAATTATATTTAAATTCAAATGGATATATATAATTATATAATTATATTCAAAATTATATAAGAATATTTATAAAAAATTATATATATATATATATATATATGAAAATAAATTTATATATATAAAATTATCAAATTTATATGAGTATAAATTATTAATATTTTAATTATATACAATGTTAATAAAATGTGTATATAATTAAAATAAAAATGATATATTAATATTTTATTTATATAGTTATATAATATATAAATGGATATATTTATATAGATATATAATATTTAGATATATTGATTTATAATTATAATTATAAATGAATATTTAGATAATCAAAAATTACAATGAATATATATAAATAATAAATATAGTTATATTTTTATAATTAAATATCTTTAATTACATATAAATATATATTAAATTATTTTTTTTAATTATAATTATAATATATATATATATTTTTATTTATAATTATAAATATAAAATATTTATTTATTATATATATCATTTAGTAAATATATATAATTATATAAATAAAGTACTTAGAGTATATCCATATCCGGGCTAAAAAATCACTTTTAAGACTAGCTTTATCAGTGATTTATATTTTATCATTAATAAAACTACACTTTATAAAATCTTTTTGTAAACTACTCATAATGGTTTTACCATAATTTATAAAAGAACCCTAAAAAAGGCTTTTACCTCACACACCTTCAAAATCTCATGGAACCCTACTTCTCCCCTCACCACCGCTATGCATCTTCTGTCGCGCCACTGCTCTCATAGCTACTCTCACTGATCTTCTATCACGTCATTGATCTCACAACCACTCTCACCGTCACAACTCTCAATCTTCATCGACATCACTGAAAAACCATTCCTCTCTAAATCAATGGTATGTGGAGAATCTATGCACCACATCACACCCTTGTTCCACATCTATAACATCTCGAGTTAAAAAAAATGCCACATTTGATAGATTACATGATATGTGACATTGATCTTAAATGAACAACTAATAATTAATTTTTAAATGTTATTGTTGTCACCTAGAAGTTAAAATGGAGGGTATGAACCAAGCTAACTAAATTATTTAAATATGGATTACACATGTACATATCTCCATTTTAACTATTAAGTATAAATTATTTTTAAACCCTTTTTAAAATTACAGGTAATGTTCTTCTGAAAAACTATTTGAATGCGCACAATTTTTATTATACAAATAATTAAAAAAATCACTGTTAATGTGTTATATTAATCTAAAGTAAATATATTGTATTCAATATAATGTTTAAAATTTTCTTTTGGGTTTTCAAGTCATGATATAATAGCAAATCAAATTCTATGCCTATGTGAATTGTTTTTCATAAGAAGTCTTTATACAACCTACAATGTAGAAAATGTTTTATATCTAGTTTTTAACACATATAAAAATTCTATTCGGATATTTAAACTTATTTTTTAAAATGAGGTGTATCAAAATTAACTTTTGTTGAATTTTTGATATTTTTTGATAAATTTCATGTTTTTATGAATAGGGAAAAATACCAATTTTAATTGGAAGAATATTTCTGTAAAATTTATTTATAGTGTGAAATTATATATTTGAATTTTTTTAATGTACCATTAGATATTGTTTTCAATGTTAATCAAATGTAGTATGGTTAGTTGAAAACATATATACTTTTTTCTGTCATTTTATTATATAATATCCATGTTTTACTCAATATTGAACCATGTTTGTGTTTCTTACTATAAGAAATAGGCTTCCAATATTTCAAAGTAAAATATAGAGAAACTAACCAAAAATTTACATTAAACATCATGAATCTCAAATACATTATTTGTAGTCATCTTTCATAGAATATGAAAAATTGTGAAGCAAGTCGAGATAGAGTTAAATGCCCTGAAACCATTACATGATATGAGCCACCAAAAAACATCATGTGACATTAAAATTATTATTCAATATCTGATGATCCAGTTGAAGTAAGGAACAATTCTTGAATCCCTGTTACATGTTGGGGATGGTGTCAAATTTCTATATCATGAAGATTTCATATGAGATTTTCACAATATTCACACAGATTCAGAATTTATATAGAAATCATTTTATCAAAATCACACGACCGGAATATCCATTACACATCCTGAACTATCAAATTTTTTTACCTATATCTGATGCATAGTGAATTGAACATAATGAACTTCTAGAATTTCTCTCACTTCTATCATTCATCCCTCTTGGTTTTCATCCATCATTTCTCCCAAAACTCATTTCCCATTAATTCTCTTCATTTTTTATGTTTATCCAAGAATCATGGATTGATTTGAAATGGTTTATTTTTAATTTTTTTCACCACCAACCCCATGATAAATGCATTATTCTTCACAATAATTAGTCTATAGTGATTTCTTGATGTTTCATTCCACTTCTTGTTCAATTAAGTCATTGAGGGAAATTATGATTGGTTCGAGGATTAAATTCCCCATTCATTTTTTTGTGTTCCTTAATTGATGAATCTCAATACTTCAAGGTTCATTATTTTCATAATCCCAATTTTTCTAGGTGAGTTAATCATGTTTTCAATCCTTTATCTAATTTTAATCCCTTCTCACTTTAGGCGATAAAATACATAGGGTAGGGATCAAGAGGTGTGGTATTTTAATTTAATTAATCATTAATTCTCAACTTGGTAACCCTAAGGATAATAATTAAGTAAAACTATAAATGTTTATCATGTTATTTTAAGAAACCTTGACCATTGGAAGCCTGAATGAATGACCCTAACCTAACTGGAGTGGAATAGGTTAAGACCAATCGCCTAGACAATTTATACATTATAATCTTGCCTTAACGCATACAGGTTGCAGCTATCTCTAGACAAATGAATTTTTTATCTTTGATATATCTAGTTTGATTGACTATTGGCAACTACTGAACTTTTCTTGCTTCATGTACTAAACCTAAGGACCATAACAAATTAAAATCGAGATCATCCATTTTCATGAAACCCAAAATTGATCACGATATCTTCATTTTCACTAATATTAATCCATAAGGCCTTATAATTAGTTATAAACAAGTTCATCCACCTTGTGATGACACATACCCTAGAGGATTCTGTGCTTTAGTCCCATCTAGGCAAACTATTTCCCTATGGAACTAACCTCACGCTATCACTATACTTTTCCCTAGTAGTAATTTTATTTTTAGGAAAAATAAATATAATCTGACCATACCCACACAAATAAAATGATTCATTTAGGTTTGTAAAATTTTGGAATTGTTTTTGTTGAATAAAAATAATTGTTCTTTGGTAAGGATAACTACAAAAAGAACCTAGGATTACCTCACATATTTCATATTTCACTTTTCCTTTCTTTCATCCTCATTTTCAGATGTCACTACGTCCTCCTACTTGTTGTGGAATTGTGCATGTATCAAGGACCTTTGACTCATTCAAGGAACATAGAAGAATAAGAATCAATTTACTTTAAACCTGAAATTGAAAAGTAATTCTATTTACGTAGTCATTCAAAAATAGCTGACTACATTAACCCAACTATCCCTAACCTAGAAAACATGAAATCAACAATATAGAGAGATAAGATATTGAATCAAGAGCTCAACATCATGGATTATGAAGCTACATTTATACATAAATCTATTCCCAATATCGTATTCCCTATTATTTGAGAACATACATATGAAATTAAACACGGGATCATTCATATCATCTACAATATGGTCCATTTGACTGGGATTCAAAGTTAATCCCCCCATGAACTTATCTCAGTCTTCCATGAAATCTGTGATACCATTATGAAGTATAGAGTATCTTCTAAGGTGACATACTAAGAGTCCTTCCATTTTCCCTAAATGACCGAGCCAAAGATTGGATAAACATTTAGACACCCAAGAATATCACAATGTGGGTTGATTTAGACATTAAATTCTTGGAAAAGTGCATTCTTAATTTTTGTACATAGAAATTTAGGAATGACATCAATAATGAATCTCATACAAATGTATACTCATCATGGGAAGCAATAGATATTTTAAGGAACATACAAGAATGTGGTCACATGAGGGACTCAATATCTGGATAAAACTCTAAACATTTGATCAAGGCCACCGACAAGATTCTGGCGTGGTTGTGGATGCAACACTTGATGAATTTTTAATGTTTAAAACATACAAGGTAGGTTGTGAAATTTTATATGAAGTAAACTATAATGTCATTCCATGGTAGTGCAACCATGGATTTCCCCCATGTGTAATTCACCAAGTTGATGAGAATACTCGAGTAACTTCCCATGTTTATTAAATAAACAAGAAGTTGAAATCCATCAAAATTCCATATGAAACCCCCACACTTCATTTACTTGTCAGGGAAATCTAGTCTTGAGAAATGTGAAGTGTCTTGAACCATTATCATAATTGATCAGTAGGTGTTGACACACAATGAAGCTAAAATTATAATTGAGTTAATTTTAACAAGAAAAGTAAACAATTTCCTCAGCCACAACAATACTTTCACGAAAGGCTAGTCTAAAAACAACATTAAAACAATAAAGGATACTACCAGCAAAGGGGTGGTTTGACACCATTCATGAACCATGGACCATCATGATATATGTAGATAAATATTTTACCTCAACCACTTCACCAAGAAACATGAAAACCCATCCCTCATTTATACCAACAAAAATTTCCACCAGCTCTACTAAGACATCCACTCCCATGTGTAACTCTTGATCAAAATTTGAAAATATACTCTCAACCTTTGTGTAATATATATATCAAAGGATATCTTCCTAAGTGATGGAAATACAGAACCAAAGGGCTGCACTGTGTAACCTATAGCATCAAATGAGTTAGATCTCAATGAACTAGTAAGATATATTTCTAGGTACTCTACTGGGTAACACAGAGAAATTCTCGAGTGAAGAGGAAAAAGTAGGGGTTCTAAAGATTGTAAAATTGATTTATTTTTAGCAATCAAATGGAGGATAAGGGAGACATTTTTAGGAACCTAAAAATAATAAAACATTTATAGAAGAAATAATTGATGAATAGAAAAATGGAACACTTAAAGTGATACCTCAAGAAGTTCCACCATCTAAAAAATCCCCATCAAGAGTGAAACCCGATTAAGAATTTTATATTTCACCACCAACTAATAAGCCACATCATCCTTTTTCTGGATAGAGCGATGTAGGGAACAATTGAAGGGATTTACTAGATAATGTTAGAGATTATCAGGTAATTACACATAAACATTGTTTTGTATATGGATATCATTCAAATTCCAACCCATGAAAATATATTTAAGAAGCTAAGTTATATTAAATAAAAAATGGAGGACCTATGAGTTATCATGATAAATGAATAATGAACTTCTATTGTTTATAAGAACATTCCTTTGAAAATGAGTGATACTAGACATTTCTAAATCCCGTTTAAAATATGATAATGTAACTTCATAAGATCTTTGTGTGATTTAGGATCCAACATCAACCACATTCCGATGAGTGAATTCCAAAAGCTATTGATTAAAGCAATAAACCAAACTATAGTATCACTCCAATTGGTCAACTGATTAGTAATGTATCCATAAATAATTCTCAATGATGTCTTAGTCGAAGTCAGAATGTTCATTTTTATAGTGTAGTTCCTCTTCTATTAAAATAAAATGAATGATACTTTCCATTCATATTAGGCTAACAATTCTTGGCCACTCGGAAGGCATTGATTGATATCACTCAAGGAAGATGTATATTCTGAGTGGGTGATGAACAAGCGATGTTTGACTGGAAAAGAGAGAACAATAAAGAGATGATTTTTTGACTTTCAGTCAACCATTCTCATAGATGAAAGAGACGACTACTTAATAATTGAATAATATATTGATAAAATAACATCTTTGAAGGATATGTAATATGGCTTCAAGTAAGTACAATTTATCGAACCTCTTACCCCGCCACTCACACTCATCCCAGCCCCAAACTCCTCGCAAAACATCCTTCCTCTCCCTTCCTTGATCCTCCCACTTCCTTATTATCCTCTTACTGGACTTATCTACATCCATCCCCAAAACTATAATGGATCGAACGAAGACCATCAGAACTCCTCCTACCAATCCTACAACTGGGAGGGATGATTTTCAACCAAGGATAAACAAGTGTGGATCTACATCTCTAGCACCTCATAGATGTTCCTCCTCAACCTCCATTATATTCCCCGAATAATCAGCTGCCTTGGATAAAGACTAATCAAGATCCAATGATTCATTTTATGAAAAAATCCTTATCCACCCCCTATATTTCAATTTGTAAACAAAAAACACCATGTTTCACTCAATTGTTTGTTGGAGAACCCAGTGAGGTCCAAAAAAACTATTAATATGGACATCCTCACTATCCTGAATATCATTCATGAAGTCCTCTAGATTTTTGAGTGCCTACAAATATTATTTATTATTTAGGTATGTGAGGAGACGTATCAAGATTTGTTTCTGTATTTTTGTTCCACTTTTGAGGTCACCGTTAACAGCCTCCCCTTTAGACTATGTGGATGACCTCATGTAAATTTTTTTGAGGAATTAAATATAGGCCTCAAGATTTATACTGATGATATTTCCACAGTTTAGTTATTCATAACCTTGTTGCTTGATCCCTCAAATGTAAAATTCAAAGGGGATCTTGCAGATGATTTCCTGGGAATCTCACACAGAGCATGTCCTTAGGATTATAAAGTCCACCAATATATGAGGCACAATACTCTGAATCTTATATGGTTCTTTAACACTTGCCTAGTACACTTGATCCAAGTCACATTATTGTGTTATTCAAATGGAAACCATCATCCTCCATATAGGCACTGGTGGTGCTACAATCAACACAACCTCTAAGTTTGCATTTCGCTATAGAGCTCAAACACTGAGGATGTGAGGCATGTTGATGAGGATATCATTCATCAGAAATGTGCCCATTATCTCAAAAAAATAATGTCACCGTATAAATCCCCTCCCTCTTTTTGATGGAATCCATTGATTTTTTTCATAAGGTGCAACTGCTTACCAATGATGGTGACAACAAACAATGGGAACAAAGAGTAGTTGAGGCATCCTAAGAGGAACCCAATGATAATTCCTCATACTCTATAACTTCCATACCCTCACATGACCCAACCCATGTCCCTTTATCGACTACTAGCTTCTACAAAACTACAACACACACTCCTTCATTCCTAATAGATCTCTAAGATACATATATTTTTATCTTAGAGAATCTCCATCAGATATCCACTACTTGAAAAATTCCTTTATCAGTGAAATAATATGGATTTATTTTTGATAAAAATAAAAGATAATTTTAGTGTAGTAAAAATCCAAAAGTATTTATCAATGATAAAAAATATCTATTAATGGCACCCTTTAATGGGGATTTTTTAGTGCAGCTAATGGAACCTTTTAACACTGCCTTTTTACACTGATAAAGGGGGCCTTAAAAAGTGCATTTTTAGCACAAATAAAAGCATCGCTGTTATAGGGGGTAAAAAAGATTTCAGTCATCCATGAGCATTTGAACCCTTTATAAATGCCTCCACAGCCCCTTTAATAATGCTTTACCCTTATCAATGCTTTTCGAATTTCCAGCCTCATGAGAACCCACTTAGAATCGAACCCGACACTTCTCCTTTGATGATGCAACACCATTACCACAACATTGGGTTGTTTGGCCCTATATTTAATGATATATATATATATATATATATATTTGTTTACATATATGTTTACATATATTTATATAAAAATTCTAAAATACATATATAAAATATGTGCTTTTCCATGATTAATATTTACTTATATTTATTTTAATATATTATATATATTATATTAATTTACATATAATATAATAGAATATAAATATATATATATTTATTAATATATATATATATATAATGTAAAAAAATGGTTAGATGTTGTTTTAAATACATTTTTAGAAGACATATTTATTTACATATATTATAATATACATTTTTACATAAATATGATGATATATGTATTTATATGAGTTGTTTATTATAAGTAAATATAAGAAAACATGCATATATTTAATTATAAATAAAAATACATTTTGAAAAATGTATTTAATTACTGGGAAAAGAAGATTTTGAAATATATTGTAATTCATCTGGGAACATATTATGTTGTTTCCCTCTGGAAAATGGTTGTGTGGTTGATTATGCAATGAGGTAGTCGATGATCTAGGAATTGAACTATAAAACTCATAATCTTTAATTAGTATATGTAATTGTTTTCATTAACGATATGGAGGAACTTCCTCTGTGGTGTATTATGTGACATATATCCATATAAAAAAGTTTAAAGTACATATTATATTTGAATTTTTTAATCATAAGAAAGAAAATATGTTTGTAAATAATTAAGAACTATTACTTGTTTATATAAAAACAAACTATGAATGTAACCATGTTGACTGATTTATTGATTTGGATGGACTATAGTGTTTTGAAAATTATGAGGATAAACATTGATACAATATTCATGTATTTTTTAATGTTTTATATGGTACTTAATAGGTATGGGTAATCATTATTCATTTTCCATGAATTGGACAAACCTTTTTTAAACGACAATAAATTGAAGTCTCAATACAATAACAATGACAAAAATTATTTAATCCATGAATGATGGGATATTATCATACATCATCAATGAAGATGGTATGATAATGTTTCATAATAGGATAGGTGTTCCATACCGAAATATGATGAATGTAGGATTATTAGATAAAATTGAAATATACAATTCCATTATACTCCCCATATAGCATATATATGTACAATTATGGAAGATAATATTCCACATGGGATTGTTTGTCATATTAATATTCTCACTTTAGTTTTTCAGGATTAGCACACCCGTAGGTAAATTTTAAAAGATTATATCCAAAATGAGTCATGAAATCTACTGCATAAAAACATGGATATGGGAAAATGTTATAAATGATTTTTAGATATATTAAGACTCATTGGAGGAATGATTTTATGTGGGTAATTTTGGTTTTTTATACAAATTCTAAATGTTTCGTAGAAATAACAGTGTATCTGACCCATTGGATTATTACACATATCTATGTTAATAATGTGGTGAGACTTCATGTAAACCTTTATCAAATATATATAATATTGAACCTCAATTAACATTAAAAATTCAATGGATAACTCAGAGGGATCCAATTAAAAATATATATTAACGAACCTCCTACATTACTCAACCAAGTGGGTAGTATGAATAGAATATTTATATACTTGAATACATGTTGATATTATGCCATATTTAATTTCAAGGAACAAGGGATTAGTATCTATCATTGGTAGAATTTGAAAATAAAAATAACTTTTATTCAAACATTCAGATAGAATTTTATGAGGTGTTGCACTGGAATAGACAATGAACTATAACTTATTATAATGGGTTAATAGTGGGGAAGAATGATAACCTATAATATGTTGGGGAAAATACTAATAATTTGAGATATATTCCTTACCATATTAAGATAATCCACTATAGTAAATGGTTTTATGCTGATAATTAGATCGGGGATTTATAATTTCAATTGTATGATCCTTTCATCCAAACTGTTTCATTAAGGAAGTAATTTATTATATTTTGTAAAAAAGGGAAACTATGTCCTCTGTACATTTGGAACTTTTAAATGGTGAAGATAATAGGTATTGTTTCATACTATTGGGAAATGCCACCCAACATCTATAATGTGCATATAGTATTCCATGTTTTATTTTTGAGGGAAAACATTCTAGAAATAAGGATTGTACTCAGCATAGTGGAAATAGATTTGGAATTTTAGTTATCATATAATGAATATAATTTCCATATCCAGATAATTTGAGAGAAAGTGTTGCGTAATCATACAACTTTTTGGGTAATGTTATTTTTATTAATCACAAGATATTGGATAAAACATGTTAAAATAGGAAGGAAATAATGAATAATCATCCAAATTGGATTAAGAAGTAACATATATCAAGAATTTCAAATACATAAATGTTAACTATTGGGATTAAATTGTATAGATTCTATAATAGGTAATCAATACATACATAAACTGTAACACACATAACATTCAACTATAACATCAATATAGTTAAACTATTATATTTAAGAATATGATTAAAATAATGATTCCTAAAATTTATAATTTTATTTTGATTATATGTATTTAATTTTTTATTCATCATGTCATATTATTCTAATAGTTTATTTTTATGAAATTTCTATAAATTTTTTCATACCAATTGTGAAAAATATCATATTTATAAATAACTTAACTTTCATTAAATTATAATGATATAAACATCATAAAAATTTAGAAAACCCATTACACCACAAAATGTGGTATAATATATTAAAATAATGTATTTTAAAAATACTACTATGATGTTTGGAACACATGATTGAAATATTTTAACGTAAATTTAATGCAAGTCTAAAAAGAAATCTATTTTGGACCTTATTCAAATAATTAAGTATCAACAACAATATTTTTTTTAAATAATTTTTGGTTAAAAAATCTCTTTTTTTATAAAATACCAATATATTCTATGTAAATCCATACTCTCCATGATTTTGGGGTGAATAGTTTTTGTGATTAAAAAGATCATATTTCTAAACATTTCTTTCTTTAAGTTTGAGGAACATATAATAATATTAATTTTTACCCACACTATAGTATAAATTCTTTAAATTAGATAGAAATTTTTAATTGAGATTATTGAAATTAGGTAAAATGGACCATTTAATTTTTTTTATAAAAATATGTTACAGTGGTAAAAGATTACCATTTCAAAAAATGAAAAAAAATTATTCAAGGTTTAAAAATATAAGGATGAGGCCAAAAATATACCAAAACTGTATACAGAATATATTTTCTGAAGGTATTCTTGATTTTCCTAAATAATATTTGATATTTGGATATTTTAAGGGATCTTTCCTTGAGAATTAACCATATTTATTATAATAAAAAATGTATTTACAAAATTTCCATTCCCTTGGCCATTAATATGATCTATCATCCACCCCATTAAATATAATATATATATATATAATAAATTTAATTTCTATAGTAATCTTTATTATTTTCTCCAAATATCCTCTCTCACAATCATGATCTTCTAGTTAAAGGTATAATCCATAAACATCTCATTTCAATGTGGTATTTCAGGTGGAGATTTCTCATCTCAATGTAAATGATATCTTCATTTGGATTACATCCCTATATATTCTTTAGATAAATTTGTTTTGGTTTTATTATTTATTTCCAAAACAATTATTGTAAACCATCAGTGTTAAATAAATGTAATATTATCATTTTTAAACATTATTTCATAAACATTTAATATTTTAAACATGCTTTTAATGGGTTATGATTTACCACCGAAATAAATGATATAATGATGTTTATTTCATTAATGAATATGAAATTTAAGATAATAGAAATATTATCTATAATTAAGGAACATAATATGTTTTAATTATTAAAAAATGATTATATAATTTTTGATATTCTCCAATGAAGATATTTAATGTTTTTAATTATAATTTTGATAGAATTAGATAGTTATGTTTTTTCAAATAAAACATTTCCTACGTCCATGAAATGAAAATGGGGGCCCAGAATAATATCATAAAAACAATATATACCTATAAAAATATTATTTATACAATTGTTCCCTGACCAAGGTTCAAATTTTAAAATATATGAATCATATATTTAGAAGAAATTGAACAGTTTACATAAATAATATTAATTTTAACAAAGAATTATAATTAAATAGGTAATAAGAAATATTGAGTTTTATTTATTTGGTATGATAAATTTAAAATTTTCTCTATCTCAAATGGATAATAAATATTAAAATATTTAACTAAGGAAGTTGTAAAGTGTCTATCAGTCGGGATGTTTTAGGTGATGGTTTATATTATAATGTAATTTTTATTTGGGATGGTTTATATTTAAATTCTTATTACAGGGATTTATATGATCATTATCTCTGAAACCAAATATATTTTCATAACCTTTATCAATTAAATTTTTATCATGCCCCATATATACTATTCCTCACTTGGTGACTCAAATAGACCAGAAAAATGTAGATAATGAAAAAGAAACATCATTTTTCCTTTTTGGCAGGTATTCATCATATTCCATTCCAATATTCATTTTTATTTTAAATTTAAGTCTATATAATTATATAATTTTATATAGTCATTTTATATAGGCTTTTAATTTCATTATAAAGTTTTAAAAATTAATGTTTTTTACTTTTTTCATACATACCATTTTTAATATTCTTTACAATATAGTGATTTTTTTTTAATGTTTACTACATGGAATGCATTTCTTATTTTTATTTGAATTATTTACTATTATGTTTTAATTCTATGTTACCATGGTTATTAAAAAAAAATTATTTTCAGATTTTTTATGGGAGATAATTTTATTAATAAATTTTAAAAAATTATTTTTCATCTAATTTTCAAAGAAATATCAGAATGTCATTATTTTGGTATTTTTCATCAATCTCATGGAAATTTAATAATAATTATGATAAAATAGGGTTATAGTTAAGTATAATATTCAAACCTAATTCCATAAAATATATATTATCTTCTTATTTTATTAACTAGATCTGATAAATATTGACATTATGAAATCTAATTTTCCATTACATATGTTTATCTATTACTAACACATATTAATTATTTATTTTATTATTTCTTCATTACAATCTCTTGATTATTTGTTTAAACATATTTTGTTATGCATATGCCCTATAATTTTATAGCCCCTCGATTCATTGGATGATATATTATAAAAAACAATATTGGGTATTTTAAGCATCCCCTACTTATTTATATGTAATATCTTGGATAGAGGCATTACTGGTAAGATTAACACATGGAACAATGTATATTATATCACTATGAAACCAGTTATGATTACCATTATTATTAGTTATGTTGAAATTCTATATACAGATATTTTCCCCTATCATGTTATTAGTTAAATGAAACTTTTGGTTATTTTTCGTCAGATTTGTATTATTCATTTTTTTTAACTTATAATAAAATATGATGTTTTAATTATATACTGAACAAAAAAATATCACCATTTTGTTAAATTTCCAATCACAAGTATTCCATAAAGTAAAATATGAATGAATTAAAAGATATAAATGAAGAAATAATAATGTGTTCAATAAGATTATAATATTTATTTAATTCATTAAAATAGTTTTGATAATGGGTTTGTATATGGCCTGAAATTAATAGTAAAAAATTTTATGCTTTTGGAAATAATCAGCAATATTTAGGGATACTTTTATAATGTAACCACCAAATCATGGTAACTAGTGTCTGGTTTGTTATGGTTTCAATTATCTAATTATCACTAGTATGTTTCTCAAATTAATGTCATTATCTTATATGATCTAAAAATATATGAGAATATCATACATAAATATACGAAAAATTATTTGATGTTGTATAAAAGGATTTTATTCATCAGTTTATAAAGAGAGTATGTGATTTTTTATATATGAATAATGTCACTCTATATTCATAGTTTCAATATCTCATGTGAATGGATTTCTTGGGTATATCCTCCCTCTAAAACCATAATGGATTATATATGCATAAAATTTAAATATTCGATAAGTATTAATAGACTCTTATTAATTAAAATATACCATCAATATGTTTTATAGTATACATTTCCTCGATCATTAATTTATTATTATTACAATAATCAATACAAATCTATATTAGTCTATATTTCTTCTTCAAAAAAAAATTTCATCCCCCCCATGTTAAGGAACATGTTCTTATAAAAACATTTTCTCAATTATCAAGATGAATTATTTTCCATTATTCCAATTCAATAGGATTTATTGAATTGGAAATATTCTTTATAATTATATAACCTGGTATGAGTTCTCTTAAATACTCAACATCACATTCTAGGAGAATACAAGGTAATTGTTCTAGAAATGCATCCACTAATTTCCACATAATATGTATATTATATAATCGATATTTACACGAATAAATTATTCCATGAATTCCCCATTATTTAGTATTAATAACAATTTTATGGAATATTTTTCTAAATCTTTTAAATCAACATAAAATCATTGAAAATTGAGATTTGGTTAAATTTGTATATGGAATTTCATTTCCTGGTCCTGAATATTTAGATGAATTCTATATAGGGAGATTCAATCCCTGCCTAGTTTCACATATAATTCTTTAGATGGAATAATAATAAAAATTAAGGAAGTATCTTCTGAAAAACCATGATGAGAAAAGACATATAAACCTTTTATGTAATAATCACACCACCATGTTTTTTTATTAAAAATAAACATCTAATAACTGAAGTGGTGAATCATAATTCATAATAAACTTACTTGTTGTGAAATAATGTTAGAAACTAAAATCAAATTTTTCATATGCACTTTTTAGAGGATCGTTAGATTAACTTTAAACACTTGATTATCATGGTATTCTTCTACATTACTAATTTCATAGGTTATTCTAGGTTCCCTTTTTTTCCTATAGGAGAATGATACCTAGTATCCAAATTACCCCTTTAACTTTGGAATTTAATTAAATAATTTAGAAAAGTTATTCATTTGATTAATTAATGTTTTGGATGATAATTGTTTTAAACCTATTTATCCTCCATTTTATTAATTATATAATTCAAATTTCTTCTATACAAGTGCATTTGGTTTCATAAATTTTATGATTTTTGTTTAATTTTTTCTCTCTAAATTATTTATAATTTATCATTCCATTTAAATCCATTTTATTTTTTATATTTTCCAAACCACGAAAATAATGGAGTTCTCTTTTATAACACCCTACGTTTTTATGAAACTATATTTCATCAAATATAGCCAATTTCTTTTTTTTCCTTGAGTTTCATTAGGAATCATTTTAATCTTCATTTATATGCTACCAAATGTTAATCTTTCACTATACACAACAACAACATGGCAATCATTAAACACAACACTGAGTTTTAATAAAACAATGTTTTGTTATTATAATTATAAAAAAATATTATATCCTAGATATAATAATTTTTTGCATGACAACTAATAATTAATTTTTAAATTTTTTTCGATGGTATTGATAATAAAATATAAATTTTCTAAAAATGTATTTATATGTTTCACAATTATACTTTCGTAAAAGAAAATATTCTTGGGTCCTTATATGAATAATAATAATAAAATTGTTTTTCAAAACTTTTAGGAATTTAATTTTATAAAAAAAAACATCATTTTTGAATTCATAATGTCCAAATTAGCTTTAGATTGATTTTTTGGATTTTTTATAATATTTTATTTTTGGATGAATAGTGAAAAATGTAAAATTTTAATTGTCAATTTCTTTTTAACCTATGTTGTTTTTTATAGTTAAATTGTTTTAGAATTTTGTTTTAGAGAATAATTTTTTCATTTATACATCAACTAATTTAATTTATGTAATTTTATCGAATTTCACATTGATATTGTATATAAAAACATTTCAGGTTTTGAAAATTCTCACATTAAAAACTCGTCGTCTAATCTCGTCTGTGGGATTAATTTAAAATTAATTTATACCACATCTCTGATTAGAATTTTTAAAATGTATTCCACCTTTGGAATCATAATAACATATAATATCTACTATGATCTACTTAGTTTTTTTTACCAAAAATATTAGTTAATGAAATTTAAATTGATTATAGTCATTTAGGAAAAACATATTTATATAATGAATAAACATAGAATATAATGTGTAAAATGACCATTTTATTTTCCATAAAACATTTTATGGAAATATAACGACCTTAAACCATAATTTTACGAATCTTTTGTTCTATTTAAGCCTTTTGGTTGGTAAAAATGTGGGGATCGCACAATTCTTTTCAAAAATCCTATGTGTGTCATTTTCCCCATTTATAATAGGGCACTCATCACCCTCATTTATTCACAACTATCAACACCGTTGTCTTGGAAAACCCCTATTCAAATATCTTCCCAAATTCACGTCATTAATCTTAGAGTCCAACCTTTGGGAATAAATCTAACCATGTAATCCCTTTGGTGAAACCCACAAGGAGTTACCCAAAGAAGAGGTATCATCCTTCAATAACTACTTTTGTTTTATTTCACTCTCCACCCCCATAATTATTATTATTTTGTTAATTTATTGTTGAATCATTCTATTAAATATACTTATATGTTTTTATTTTATGGTTAATATCTAAACTCACATTCACTTCCATCAAATGGGATATGCAATCATCGTTCATTTGTATGGAAGACTATAGCCTTGTGAACCAATGAAGTTTTTTCTACTGTTACAACCTCTCAAGGTTGGTATTAATAGTGTAGATACTTTTTATATTAAATATAAAATGTTTCTGATTTTTTATCAATATTTAATTATTTTATTACAGATTTCTACATTTTTTTCAATTTTTTTAGTATAGGACAATACTATTTGTGGATGTGTGGACTACTGCCTCCTCCAAAAGATGTTATTCATTCATTCATTAATTAAATGTATAAATAAGGGTTTAACTGAAATATGTGATATATAAAACAAAAATTATACTATAATATATATATATATAACATTTATTTTTATTCTTTCATTTAACTAAATATGAAAAGGAAACTGTGGTCAAGCGTAAATATGTCCTCCCATATCTATGGACAATGTATTTAATTTCCTTTTTATATCATTTATAGACTATTATAAATACATATAAAATATATAACTACTATATTTAGACAACACATATATTTCTCGTTATTAAGAAATCATTACCTAAGTAAGATGACCATGAATAAAAAGTCAAAACATATATGAAAAACAAAGAGTTCATTACCTGAAACATAACATTAACCTGGAATTTTTAATATCCATATAATAGGAAGTCATAAGTAAATCATATATGTTATGATATAATTCAATATTTTTCATTTATATATTAATAATAAACTTTTATTTATTATAAATAACTATTTAAAGAGTACGACGAGATTCAGGACCCAAGGATAATGTTTTCTTATCTCAGTTCTATTTATGTAAAATACATTTTATATTCAGCCCTCATTCTTATTATGTAGTGTATATACATCCATATGAAATATTATATAATTATTTTTTATTATTACAAGATTTTTATAGTTTTAATTTAATATATTCTCGCATGGATCTCATTAATCAAGTGTTACTCCAGTAGCAAGGGATTTCACATCTCACATTTATTTCTGTGAGATATATACTGTATTCCCCACATATACATGTTTTGTGGTGTCTATACATCCATATGAAATTTTATATCATGATTTTTTCATTATTAAATGATATTAAAATTTTCAATTGATGTGATTATTTCATGGGGATCATAATAAAAATCATAATAAAGTAGTTAGTAGATTTTTAGTCTCACATTTTTTTCAACGAGACTTATACATTAATCACAACTTGTATATTTTGTGTGGTGTATAAATTTATATGAATTTATTCAATGATTACAATCCTCAAATTTATTGGAATTTACTTTTCAATTTTATTATCTCAACTTCAATGAGTTTTATGTTTCAAAGGTTACCAAATTAGTAAGGTAATTTCTTCAAAATTTTCATTCATTAAAATACATGTTTTGTTATGAACCTATTTTATTTTACAAGGTCTATATATACATGTTTGAAATGATATATGATGAATATCATTATTTTAATGATATTTTAAGCTTTATTTAATGACATTATTTTAGGTTTACATTGATTCAATTTTACCAAAGTGGTAAGAGTTTTTTGTATCAATCACATTTTTTGTTAGGATAGTTCATGATCAGGCTTATATTAATGAAATATTTTGATCCATATCTCAATAATTCTAAATAATTTTATTATTATATGTATTTTCAGGAACTATTCATGTTGTGGTAACATTTTATCAGTCTATGGTACAAAATATAATTAAGAAAGTGTTTTTAAGGAAATCTAAATTAATATCACTCTTTAGTTAAACATCAATTTTATTCAAAAACCATTTTTTTCAAAAATGGATTCAATTTATTTTAAATGACCTTTTATGATAATTTTAATGTAATATTGACTTTAAAAAATGACCCATTTTTTAAAAATGTGTTCCAATTTGTTCTCAAAGAATCCTTTATAATCATTTAAATTTATTTTCAAAGAGAAGTATTTTCAAAATGTTGTTTGTTTTAAATATTTTTTTTATATAATAAAGGATATTCTACTCAAGAAATGATTTAAAAAAATTAATTTATCTTCCTGAAAAGATGAAATAGGTTTGTGTTACTCATTATTTTTTGAGGAAATGATTTAAGGGTTTCATTCATATTTATTCTCTTAACGGTTTATGTTTTTGGGGCATTATTTTTATGAAAATTGTTTCTTCTTAATATGTTATATGTCAATGAAACCCATTTTCCTTAAATTTGTTGTATGATAATGAAATTCTATTATTTTGAAGGGTTATGCTTTGATGAAATTATTATCAAACTTTTATATTTTCCATAGGTTATGATATGATGAAATATTCATGATACCCATTACATTTTGTGAGTTATGAGATGAATTTTTATTTTCCTGTGGAACACATATTCCCGATTTCATTAAGATACATGTAGGGCCATAAACAACTTATAATGAATTGGGTAATTATTTATCTCTCATGAGATATAAATTGATGGAATGGGGAGGGAACTCGATTCACTAAAAGAATGTTTCTATTACAATGGTTGTGGGAGTGAGCCTTTATTAGTAACATGGTATTGGTATTGATCCTTGACTAATAAGATAGTTAGGGGAGTGAATCCATTCAACTCTGATGGCCTTTTCAACAATACTTGACTACTAATGAAATTATTTTATATGCCCATGTTTCTACCATTATTCTCTAACATATTCTTAGATGATGATTTCATCGCTTATATTCTTGATTCTCATCTGATTCATGTCTTATAAACAAAAATATTTTATGCCATGACTCTTGATTCTAATATTTAATATGAAATGTATGATATTTTAATGTTATGATATTGTTCCCATACCCTTAAGCTCATTATTATTCATACATATCTTCCTTTTTTACCCTTACATACCATATGAGCTCACCATTTCTTATGTTTATTTTCCCTAGTATATTAAGATATATAGTATGTATAAGGTGTATAGGAATGGAGATAGTCATGAAGATCCTATTGTGATATAATATAGGCCAATTATGTAGCATTATAAATGTCACTATATTTATAAAGGGACAAAACTAATAAGGTATTAGGGTGTGTGTTGGTGTAATTTATTAAATGTTCTTCTAACGTGATGTAATGTCTATGTATGAGAAGTGAGGAAATATATGGATGGTATTAGATAAAAATTTTAATCAACTTTTGGAAACTAGAATGATTAAATATTATTAATACCCCTAAAGACTTGTATCTATGGATACATCTAAGTATGGGTAAAAGAATAGGAAAATGTCATATATTTTTTGAAAAGGATATAGTGAGTGGTTTCCAATTAATAAATCAATATTTTGATACTACATGTGGATGTGGGTAAGGCACAAATTTAAAACTATGTAAGAATCCCAAAAATTTCAAATTGAACTAGAATCAGTGGGGAACTGTTGCCTGACAGTGGGCCTTGCAACACACCTGGTTTGAGACTCCTAGGGGATATGATTTTGGAAACACACAAACTAATCATGAACCATCATGAATGATTTAAATAGTGTCTTGATAAGAATTTCCTTTGATAAAAATATGGTTTCATATTTTAATGTAGGTTTAATAATTTAGTCATTTAATAAGTGTTTTTTCATGATTATGTTGTTTACCACTATGAATATAGTTTCTTACACTATGTTTTTTAGTTTTTGTCTACAGATGCAAGCTGAAGGATCCATATTAATAATGAGTGTGATGGAAAATAAATTGAGTGTTCTCCTGATCATCCAAATTCTATGTGAGATGGAATGAAAAATATCATCGTTAGGCTCAGACAAATTTCTCAATATATGAATCATGATTAAATTACAAAAGAGAAAATGTTTGAACAACATTCTGTTCAGTCCTTCATGAGGAAAATTCAACCTTTTTTCAGTGGGTATACTGATCTAGTAGTTTATAAACGATGGATAAATACCACTGAAAAGATATTCTCTGTAATCCACTTTGTAGAACATGTGAAATTCTATTTATTTTTCTATAGTTTATAAAGAAAATAGAACCACACTTCCACAAATCGGTGATATGGAAGCACCTAATTTTTTGAGCACTGAATAAAAAGCATAGATAAAAGCCTTTCCATTTTTAGTGTTAGATACATCTAGTACTAATGGAAACTTTTATCTTTCCTATTCATAGCACAAATAATTTTTTTAATAAAAATATTATTAATATACATATATTCATATATATATTTATTATATTTATTTTAAAAAATAATGTTTATTAATAGAAATTAATTAAAAAATTAATATTTATAATTTATATAAATATTGTAAATAAATATATATTTTTTATAATTAAAATTAATATATATATATATATATCTTTTTTTTTAAAAAGTATTTATAAGATTATATATAAATAAACATATTTTAATAATTATAATTTAATTATAAAATTTATAGAATAATAACTATCATTATAATATTTATAATTGTACATAAATATTTTCTAAATATATATGTTTATATTTATAATTAGGAATATATATATTTAAATAAATATTTTACTCCAACGAACAGGGTCTATATATTTATAAATATATCATGAGATAATGATGATATTTATGGACATGTTTATTTTCATATTTTGATGTGTCAGTATAATTGACACTAGATATAATAATAAATATATTCATGGACATTATTATGGGTTTTTATATATATTTCAAATGTTAGATTACCTCTATTTATGAAGAAAAATTAATATTTTATGCATTCATCACTAATGAAATGTTCGTTTATACATTAACGCCCATATTATTATGCTTTCGTTGTATGTTATGAGTCATTTTTATGATCTATACATTTCATTCATGTTATACCCATGAACATATTTATGTTATTGTATAGAAATAGTTTTTAAATAAATTTAGTTTTAATTTAAAATTATAAAATATATATTTACATAAAGAAAGAATTATAATAATAATTTATATATATTAGGTGCTTGGAGTTACAATTACATAAAAACAAACACACACCACACACACAGGCATAAAAGGCATACCATAGAACCCCATAGGGTATATTCCTTTAATCAAGCATTATGTATTTAATACATGGACTATAGGACCAGTGGACATGAAGCCTATAACATGACCCGAAAGCCTAGTTGTGCAGATAATGAGGTATAATTATATAAATACGCCTAAGTGGTGTAGACCATGAAGTATAATTATATATCTATATTTATAATTATATAAATATACCTTTAAATATTGTTATTTTTAATTAAAGAAATAAATTTATAAATATTTATAAATATTTATAAATAACTTTATTTATAATAATAATTAAATATAGATATATTTATTTATTTAAATAATATTAAAATTAAAATATATACATTTATTTTAACTTTATAAAAATATATATTAATATATTAACGAATAAATGTATATTTATAATTATATAAATATATACATATATTTATAACTATATAGAAATATTATTCAATTTATTTATTTTAATTATAAATATATATATATATATATATACATATATACCTTGAGTGTCCCAAAGGCTATATTTTTTGTTTATTTTTTGTACAATCCACCTTTTTATTGGTTGAAGGGGAACCCTTAGCTGACCTGTAGGCCCAAAAAACAAGGCGCCTACAAGACTTAATACATGACCAAAAAAGGCCCAATACCTAACACAGTTGAAACATCCCCTCCCCTACATCTGCATCTTGTAGGCGCCTAGCTCCCCACCTCGCATGATTTATCATCTAGCATTTCCCCATGTAAAACTGTATGGTGTTGAGTCCCGAAGATATTTTTCAAACCCCCTCATTCTTCTAATCCGGTTTTCTCTTATCTAGTGGTTGTTATTATATCTTTGAATCCTCATCTGCACCTGCTCCTGTGTGGTCAGCCCGACATGCTTCTTGGTCTTTTTGTGGCCCAAAAGAAATTTTACCCGAAGGACATTAGTGTCTAGAAGACCCTTACAGCCTGAAGTCCCAAAGAGGCATAGGCCCAAGAAAACACACACACACCATACACAAAGGCGGAAAAGGCATTCCATAGCATCCCTAGGAAATATCCCACCCATCAAATCTTGTATATTTAATATGTTACCCATCAGTCTAGTGGTCATGAAGCCTATAACATGACTTCAAAGCCCACATTGCAGATAATGGTGTGTAATTATATAAATACTCCAAATGGTGCAGAAGATGAAGAATAATTATATAAATATTTCTATAACAATATATAAATATCTTAAAATATAATTATTTATAATTTTATAAATTTACAAATAATTATATAGAAATAGTTTTTAGTATATTTATTTATAATTATATTATAAATTATATGTATATAAATAATTATAAAATTACAATATATAAAATTACAAAACTTTATAAATATATTTATTTATATATTAATAAATAAATAAATATATATAATTATATAAATATATATATAACTATATAGTACTATTTTCCAATTTATACGTATATATATATATATATTTAACTCGAATGGACCAAATGCATTCTTTTTTATTTATTTCTTGAATAATCCAAATTTTAAATTGTTAAAGGGAACCCTTACATAACCCGTAGGCCCAAGGCCGCGGGCCCATACACGACCCAATACTTGACTTTACAGGCCTATGACCTAACACACTTGAAGCATCCCCTTCACAACTTCTGCATCATAAAAGCGCATACCTCCCCACCTCGCATGGCTGATTGTCTAAAATTTCCCCGTCTAGAGCTACATAGTGCCTTGTCATACCCTTTCAATCTCCCAATCCAGTAATCTCTACTCTAGTGGTTTCTATTTTTTTATTTTGAATCATCGTATTGGCCTACTTCTCTACATTCCACCTGAGTTGTTTTTTGGTATTTTGGGTGGCATGAATGCCCTATGGCCCGAAGGGCATTGGTGTCCCGAAGGCCATGATACACATAGGCTCAAACGGGTGGCCTGATGTCCAATCAAATGAATAGTTTCAACTAATATATTACTGAAATTTACATGTTACAGTAACCTGAAAATTCACCCATAACTGGATTTGATCTTAGGTCTCTTAGATGCCAAGTAGTCGTCTCTACCACCTGGGTACTAGCTCTTTGTATGTATATATATATATATATAATTATAAATATATATATATTTATTTAAATAATTATAAAATCATAAAAAATATATTAATTATATTTAAATTCAAATGGATATATATAATTATATAATTATATTCAAAATTGAATAAGAATATTTATAAAAAATTATATATATATATATATATATATATGAAATTAAATTTATATATATAAAATTATCAAATTTATATGAGTATAAATTATTAATATTTTAATTATATACAATGTTAATAAAATGTGTATATAATTAAAATAAAAATGATATATTAATATTTTATTTATATAGTTATATAATATATAAATGGATATATTTATATAGATATATAATATTTAGATATATTGAATTATAATTATAATTATAAATAAATATTTAGATAATCAAAAATTACAATGAATATATTTAAATAATAAATATAGTTATATTTTTATAATTAAATATCTATAATTACATATAAATATATATTAAATTATTTTTTTTAATTATATTTATAATATATATATATTTGTAATTATAATTATAAATATAAAATATTTATTTATTATATATATCATTTAGTAAATATATATAATTATATAAATAAAGTACTTAGAGTATATCCATATCCGGGCTAAAAAATCACTTTTAAGACTAGCTTTATCAGTGCTTTATATTTTATCATTAATAAAACTACACTTTATAAAATATTTTTGTAAACTACTCATAATGGTTTTACCATAATTTATAAAAGAACCCTAAAAAGGCTTTTACCTCACACACCTTCAAAATCTCATGGAACCCTACTTCTCCCCTCACCACCGCTCTGCATCTTCTATCGCGCCACTGCTCTCATAGATTCTCTCACTGATCTTCTATCATGTCATTGATCTCACAACCACTCTCACCGTCACAACTCTCAATCTTCATCGACATCACTGAAAAACCATTCCTCTCTGAATCAATGGTATGTGGAGAATCTTTGCACCACATCACACCCTTGTTCCACATCTATAACATCTCGAGTTAAAAAAATGCCACATTTGATAGATTACATGATATGTGACATTGATCTTAAATGAATAACTAATAATTAATATTTAAATGTTATTGTTGTCACCTAGAAGTTAAAATGGAGGGTATGAACCAAGCTAACTAAATTATGTAAATATGGATTACACGTGTACATATCTCCATTTTAACTATTAAGTATAAATTATTTTTAAACCCTTTTTAAAATTACAGGTAATGTTCTTCTGAAAAACTATTTGAATGCGCACAATTTTTATTATACAAATAATTAAAAAAATCACTCTTAATGTGTTATATTAATCTAATGTAAATATATTGTATTCAATCTAATGTTTAGAATTTTCTTTTGGGTTTTCTAGTCATGATATAAGAGCAAATCAAATTCTATGCCTAAGTGAATTGTTTTTCATAAGAAGTCTTTATACAACCTACAATGTAGAAAATGTTTTATATCTAGTTTTTAACACATATAAAAATTCTATTCGGATATTTAAACTTATTTTTTAAAATGAGGTGTATCAAAATTAACTTTTGTTGAATATTTGATATTTTTTGATAAATTTCATGTTTTTATGAATAGGGAAAAATACCAAATTTTAATTAGAAGAATATTTTTGTAAAATTTATTTATAGTGTGAAATTATATATTTGAATTTTTTTAAGGTACCATTAGATATTGTTTTCAATGTTAATCAAATGTAGTATTGTTAGTTGAAAACATATATACTTTTTCTGTCATTTTATTATATAATATCCATGTTTTACTCAATATTGAACAAAGTTTGTGTTTCTTACTATAAGAAATAGGATTCCAATATTTCAAAGTAAAATATATAGAAACTAACCAAAAATTTACGTTAAACATCATGAATCTCAAATACATTATTTGTAGTCATCTTTCTTAGAATATGAAAAATTGTGAAGCAAGTCGAGATAGAGTTAAATGCCCTGAAACCATTACATGATATGAGCCACCAATAAACATCATGTGACATTAAAATTATTATTCAATATCTGATGATCCAGTTGAAGTAAGGAACAATTCTTGAATCCCTGTTACATGTTGGGGATGGTGTCAAATTTATATATCATGAAGATTTCATTTGAGATTTTCACAATATTCACACAGATTCAAAATTTATATAGAAATCATTTTATCAAAATCACACGACCGGAATATCCATTACACATCCTGAAATATCAAAATTTTTTACCTATATCCTATGCATAGTGAATTGAACATAATGAACTTCTAGAATTTCTCTCACTTCTATCATTCATCCCTCTTGGTTTTCATCAATCGTTTCTCCCAAAACTCATTTCCCATTAATTCTCTTCATTTTTTATGTCTATCCATGAATCATGGATTGATTTGAAATGGTTTATTTTTAATTTTTTTCACCACCAACCCCATGATAAGTGCATTATTCTTCACAATCATTAGTCTATAGTGATTTCTTGATGTTTCATTCCTCTTCTTGTTCAATTACGTCATTGAGGGAAATTATTATGGGTTCGAGGATTACATTCCCCATTCATTCTTTTGTGTTCCTTAATTGATGAATCTCAATACTTCAAGGTTCATTATTTTCCTAATCCCAATTTTTCTAGGTGAGTTAATCATGTTTTCAATCCTTTATCTAATTTTAATCCCTTCTCACTTTAGGAGATAAAATACATAGGGTAGGGATCAAGAGGTGTGGTATTTTAATTTAATTAATCATTAATTATCAACTTGGTAACCCTAAGGATAATAATTAAGTTAAACTATAAATGTTTATCAAGTTATTTTAAGAATCCTTGACCATTGGAAGCTTGAATGAATGACCCTAACCTAACTGGAGTGGAATAGTTTAAGACCAATCGCCTAGAAAAATTATACATTATAATCTTGCCTTAACGCATACAGGTTGCAGCTATCTCTAGACAAAGGAATTTTTTCTCTTTGATATATCTAGTTTGATTTACTATTGGCAACTACTGAACTTTTCTTGCTTCATGTACTAAACCTATGGACCATAACAAATTAAAATCCAGATCATCCATTTTCATGAAACCCAAAATTGATCACGATATCTTCATTTTCTCTAATATTAATCCATAAGGCCTTATAATTAGTTATAAACAAGTTCATCCACCTTGTGATGACACATACCCTAGAGGATTCTGTGCTTTAGTCCCATCTAGGCAAACTATTTCCCTATGGGACTAACCTCACGCTATCACTATACTTTTCCCTAGTAGCAATTTTATTTTTAGGAAAAATAAATATAATCTGACCATACCCCACACAAATAAAATGATTCATTTAGGTTTGTAAAATTTTGGCATTGTTTTTTTTGAATAAAAATAATTGTTCTTTGGTACGGATAACTACAAAAAGAACCTAGGATTACCTCACATATTTCATATTTCACTTTTCCTTTCTTTCATCCTCATTTTCAGATGTCATTGCGTCCTCCTACTTGTTGTGGCATTGTGCATGTATCAAGGACCTTTGAATCATTCAAGGAACATTGAAGAATAAGAATCAATTTACTTTGAACCTGAAATTGAAAAGTACTTCTATGTACGCAGTCATTCAAAAATAGATGACTGCATTAACCCAACTGTCCCTAACCTAGAAAACATGAAATCAACAATACATAGAGATAAGATATTGAATCAAGAGCTCAACATCATGGATTATGAAGCTACATTTATACATAAATCTATTCCCAATATCGTATTCCCTATTATTTGAGAACATACATATGAAATTAAACACGGGATCATTCATATCATCTACAATATGGTCCAATTGACTGGGATTCAAAGTTAATCCCCCCATGAACTTATCTCAGTCTTCCATGAAATATGTGATACCATTATGAATTATAGAGTATCTTCTAAGGTGTCATACTAAGAGTCCTTCCATTTTCCCTAAATGACCGCGCCAAAGATTGGATAAACATTTAGACACCCAAGACTATCACAATGTGGGTTGATTTAGACATTAAATTCTTGGAAAAGTACTTTCTTAATTTTTGTACATATAAATTTAGGAATGATGTCAATAATGTATCTCATACAGATGTATACTCATCATGGGAAGCAATAGATATTTTTAAGGAACATACAAGAATGTGGTCACATGAGGGACTCAATATCTGGATAAAACTCTAAACATTTGATCAAGGCCACCGACAAGATTCTGGCATGGTTGTGGATGCAACACTTGATGAATTTTTAATGTTTAAAACATACAAGGCAGGTTGTGAAATTTTATATGAAGTAAACTATAATGTCAGTCCATGGTAGTGCAACCATGGATTTCCCCCATGTGTAATTCACCAATTTGATGAGAATACTCGAGTAACTTCCCATGTTTATTAAATAACTAAGAAGTTGAAATCCATCAAAATTCCATATGAAACCCCCACACTTCATTTACGTGTCAGGGAAATCTAGTCTTGAGAAATGTGAAGTGTCTTGAACCATTATCATGATTGATCAGTAGGTGTTGACACACAATGAAGCTAAAATTATAATTGAGTTAATTTTAATAAGAAAACTAAACAATTTCCTCAGCCACAACAATACTTTCACCAAATGCTTGTCTAAAAACAACATTAAAACAATAAAGGATACTACCAGCAAAGGGGTGGTTAGACACCATTCATGAACCATGGACCATCAGGATATCTGTAGATAAATCTTTTACCTCAACCACTTCACCAAGAAACATGAAACCCATCCCTCATTTATCCCAACAAAAATTTCCACCAGCTCTATAAAGACATCCACTCCCATGTGTAACTCTTGATCAAAATTTGAAAATATACTCTCAACCTTTGTGTAATATATATATCAAATGATATCTTCCTAAGTGATGGAAATACAGAACCAAAGGGCTGCATTGTGTAACCTATATCATCAAATGGGTTAGATCTCAATGAACTAGTAAGATATATTTCTTGGTACTCTACTGGGTAACATAGAGACATTCTCGAGTGAAGTGGAAAAAGTAGGGGTTCTAAAGATTGTAAAATTGATTTATTTTTAGCAATCACATGGAGGATAAGGGAGACATTTTTAGGAACCTAAAAATAATAAAACATTTATAGAAGAAAAGTTTTATGAATAGAAAAATGGAACACTTAAAGTGATACCTCAAGAAGTTCCACCATCTAAAAAATCCCCATCAAGAGTGAAACCCGATTAAGAATTTTATATTTCACCACCAACTAATAAGCAACATCATTATTTTTCTGGATAGAGCGATGTAGGGAACAATTGAAGGGATTTACTAGATATTGTTAGAGATTATCAGGTAATTACACATAAACATTGTTTTGTATATGGATATCATTCAAATTCCAACCCATGAAAATATATTTAAGAAACTAAGTTATATTAAATGAAAAATGGAGGACCTATGAGTTATCATGATAAATGAATAATGAACTTCTATTGTTTATAAGAACATTCCTTTGAAAATGAGTGATACTAGACATTTCTAAATCCCGTTTAAAATATGAGAATGTAACTTCATAAGATCTTTGTGTGATTTAGGATCCAACATCAACCACATTCCGATGAGTGAATTCCAAAAGCTATTGATTAAAGCAATAAACCAAACTATAGTATCACTCCAATTGGTCAATTGATTTGTAATGTATCGATAAATAATTCTCAATGATGTCTTAGTCGAAGTCAGAATGTTCATTTTTCTAGTGTAGATCCTCTTCTATTAAAATAAAAGGAATGATACTTTCCATTCATATTAGACTAACAATTCTTGGCCACTCGGAAGGAATTGATTGATATCACTCAAGGAAGATGTATATTCTGAGTGGGTGATGAACAAGCGATGATTGACTGGAAAAGAGAGAACAATAAAGAGATGATTTTTTGACTTTCAGTCAACCATTCTCATAGATGAAAGAGACGACTACTTAATAATTGAATAATATATTGATAAAATAACATCTTTGAAGGATATGTAATATGACTTCAAGTAAGTACAATTTATCGAACCTCTTACCCCGCCACTCACACTCATCCCAGCCCCAAACTCCTTGCAAAACTTCCTTCCTCTCCCTTCCTTGATCCTCCCACTTCCTTATTATCCTCTTACTGGACTTATCTACATCCATCCAAAAAACTATAATGGATCGAACGAAGACCATCAGAACTCCTCCTACCAATCCTACAACTGGGAGGGATGATTTTCCACCAAGGATAAACAAGTGTGGATCTACATCTCTAGCACCTCATAGATGTTTCTCCTCAACCTCCATTATATTCCCTGAATAATCAGCTATCTTGGAGAAGGACTAATCAAGATCCAATGATTCATTTTATGAAAAAATCCTTATCTACCCCCTATATTTCAATTTGTAAACAAAAAACACCATGTGTCACTCAATGGTTTGTAGGAGAACCCAGTGAGGTCCAAAAAAAATATTAATATGGCCATCCTCACTATCCTAAATATCATTCATGAAGTCCTCCAGATTTTTGAGTGCCTATAAATATTATTTATTATTTAGGTATGTGAGGAGACGTATCATGATTTGTTTCTGTATTTTTGTTCATCTTTTGAGGTCTCCATTAACAGCCTCCCCTTTAGACTATGTGAATGACCTCATGTAATTTTTTTTTGAGGAATTAAATATAGGCCTCAAGATTTATACTGATGATATTTACACATTTTAGTTATTCATAACCCTTTTGCTTGATCCCTCAAATTTAAAATTCAAAGGGGATCTTGCAGATGATTTCCTGGGAATCTCACACAGAGCATGTCCTTAGGATTATAAAGTCCACCCATATATGAGGCACAATACTCTGCATCTTATATGGTTCTTTAACACTTGCCTAGTTCACTTGATCCAAGTCACATTATTGTGTTATTCAAATGGAAACCATCATCCTCCATATAGCCACTGGTGGCGCTACAATCAACACAACCTCGGAGTTTGCATTTCGCTACAGAGCTCAAACACTGAGGATGTGAGGCATGTTGATGAGGATATCATTCATCAGAAATGTGCCCATTATCTCAAAAAAACAATGTCACCGTATAAATCCCCTACCTCTTTTTGATGGAATCCAGTGATTTTTTTCATAAGGTTCAACTGCTTACCAATGATGGTGACAACTAACAATGGGAACAAATAGTAGTTGAGGCTACCTAAGAGGCACCCAATGATCATTCCTCATAGTCTATAACTTCTATACCCTCACATGACCCAACCCATGTCCATTTATCGACTACTAGCATCTACAAAACTACAACACACACTACTTCATTGGTAATAGATCTCTAAGATACATATATTTTTATCTTAGAGAATCTGCATCAGATATCCACTACTTGAAAAATTCCTTTATCAGTGAAATAATATGGATTTATTTTTGATAAAAATAGAAGATAATTTTAGTGTAGTAAAAATCCAAAAGTATTTATCAATGATAAAAAATATCTATTAATGGCACCCTTTAATGGGAATTTTTTAGTGCAGCTAATGGAACCTTTTAACACTGCCTTTTTACACTGATAAAGGGGGCCTTAAAAAGTGCATTTTTAGCACAAATAAAAGCATCGCTGTTATAGGGGGTAAAAAAAATTTCAGTCATCCATGAGCATTTGAACCCTTTATAAATGCCTCCACGGCCCCTTTAATAATGCTTTACCCTTATCAATGCTTTTTGAATTTCCAGCCTCTTGAGAACCCACTTAGATTCGAACCCGACACTTCTCATTCGATGATGCAACACCATTACCACAACATTGGGTTGTTTGGCCCTATATTTAATGATATATATATATATATTTGTTTACATATATGTTTACATATATTTATATAAAAATTCTAAAATACATATATAAAATATGTGTTTTTCCTTGATTAATATTTACATATATTTATTTTAATATATTATATATATTACATTAATTTACATATAATATAATAGAATATATATATATATATATATATTAATATATATATATATATAATGTTAAAAAATGGTTAGATGTTGCTTTAAATACATTTTTAGAAGACATATTTATTTACATATATTATAATATTCATTTTTACATAAATATGATGATATATGTATTTATATGAGTGGTTTATTATAAGTAAATATTAGAAAACATGCATATATTTAATTATAAATAAAAATACATTTTCAAAAATGAAAAAAATATCACAACCATGATATCAAAATGAATGAATTTCCTATAAATTAATTCAGTCTCCATAAAAAAAAGAAAATAAGAACACCTTAAATGAGGCTGAAAATCCATTAAATGAAAAAACATTGGGGTACTTCAACAAAAAACTCATTTTTGGAGTCCTCATTAGTCTTTTTGCCTCAAAAAATGTAAAAATTGTTAAACAGTGTCACAAAGGGTGTAGATATCATCACGTTCATCAATCTGATATATATAAGAGCTCAAACGGACACCCAAATCATAAGTTATTCTTGTTTGAAGTTCGAGTCATGTTTTCAAGTTATTTTAGATCTTTTTATTATTATTTTTAGTTTTTATCATAAAATAAATATTTAATGAGTAATAATCGGTAATAATAACAAAATTATAAAGTAAATGTATTTTTTTATTTATTTTATAAGTCATTTTCACTAAATATATTATACCTTAAGTGTAAATTCCTATTTTACATGTCAATTTTTTTTTGAAAAAGTATATATATTAATTATATCAGTAAAAATATATTTATATATTTATATAATATATTTAATGAAATATTATTATTGAATTATACTTTTATTAGTGTTTGATGAAATGTGCTGATAAACGGGGGCCTTTATTGGCACTTCTAAAAATCACTAATAAAGACCTTCCTATTCATTTATTTTTAGAACTATTAAAGACACCCATTAATAGTGCTAACAATAACTTTTAAAGACCACCTTTAAGATCTCTTTCTTTAACCATGACAATGGGGGTCTTTAATAGTGTTTTTAGCTAGCACTGTTAAAGCCATAACATATGATACACTGAATTTTGTAGCAGTGATTCTAGTATCTGTACATCCCTTTAACTGTGAAATCCCATTTAACCACCCCTCTATGACCATCATCTCTCATAGAATTTTATCCACCAATGAACTCTCTTGACCCCTCATCATCTACCACTCCTACCCCAACCAAAATTCTGACCGACAATCCTTGGGAGATGATGGGCCCCACTTCACAATAAGAGTATCTGACAAAGAAGGCACAATGGGAAAATAGACCAGCATCCTCCCCATCCAATGATGTGTTTTTGGTTGATCAAGCTACCATATCAATGTTGATTACCAAGATTGGTACGTCCACACAACCAACCAGTCTAATAGCTTCTAGGACCAAGATACCAACATTAGTAGCTGACCACCCAACCCCTTCGACCATTACTACCATTGAACATTCATGGAAGTTTCAATTAGACTCTGTTGGAGAGTTAACTATAGATGATTTAATTATTGAAATTGACTTCCCTTAGTCAACCCCATTACACTCCATCATTTTTTTTGTTTATGGTCACACTAATCAGGTTTTTTACTATCTATGTACCCTTTCATTGTTTTGTCACTATACTTTATATATATGGGTTGATTATTTTTCTCTATATAATTTGATTTATTTTTTTAATTCATTACACTATTATTGTAGTGATTTATTTTTCATATATTTGTTATATGTTCATCAACACACATGTGCCACCATCTTCCCTTGTTGGATGAGTTACTCAATACCTGATTGATATCGAGCATCATCTTCCAAATATTTCACATGATATTCCTACTCAAAATCCACCACCCTGAGAATATATACCATTCCTTATACAAAATGTCCTTGATATTATTCTCCTTAGGTAATAAAACATACCAAATAACTATGAGATAGAGAACACTTCCATGATTTTCAACATAGTACAGAGAAGATCTGAACAGATGAATGATAATAACAGATACTTTCGACCATGTATCTGGACGATGAAACCATAGGTATATATTTATTGGAAGATACCCACATTTCATATATTTTCTCATATTTTTAGTTATTAATTTTTCCTATTCTTCATTTTATAGCATTCTTTTTTTAGTCATGAGTTACATTAATCCTTATTTTTTACACATACATGTATTTATATAAAAAGTACTTCATTTCTATTATCTTTATGCACCTACTATTTTACTACAATCAAGATGTTCAAACCAAAAGGACTATTGTTTTATTGAGTTTGTTTTTTTATTTATAACCAATTTTGTATGTCACCCAATTCAGAAATCAAGACTACTCATAATTTTCTCCACGGAATTCCACTCATTACAGGGAGCTCTCAACTCTTTAAGTATTAAATTTTAAATCAAAAATCCTTATATCCATTTAAATAAAAGATTGTTTTTATATGGAAATTGTTGGAATTCCTTGTTTTGAACGTGTTTATATTTTAAAAATTATTTCAGATTATCGTAAATAAATTTCATTTGAAAATTTATGAAGTTATATTTAATTAATTTATTACTGGATATTGAATCATTAGTCATTTCCTGTTTTATATAGTTAATCTAATTCCCAAGAGGATTCTAAACATATGATTGTATATTATTTTCTAATCTTATTTAATGATTTACACATGGTATTTGTAAATGAATCATAACATGCATTGACATGTTATTGAGGCTATGACTTAACAAATACAATTTTTTTATTATTGAGGTGTTCTATGTTCAAATACTTTTTCATGAGACCCATCTTATATATTTACTTTATTAAGCTTAAAGTTATAATGAATAATAATAATTGGATGCTAATATTTCACAACAATTATCACTTCCTTCCAAAATATATGGATAATTCATGACCTTACATTGAAAAATTGAGGGGGAGTGTTTCATCCAGTAGACATATTATGATTTTACAAAAGAGGTGTATTATTTTCCCTATTAGAATATTTTATTATGATCCAAGTATATTTTTTTGAAAATTTAATCTATCCTCTTACTTTGGAAAATAACAAATAAAAATGGATGATTGGGTTGTGTATTAGGGCAGTAAAAAATCACAATTCATGGACCGATGAATCCCCCAATTTATCATATGTGGTTAGGGGATAAATGTGAGATCTATAACTAACATGAATTTTAAAAAATAAAATAAATATAATGAAAATGAAAAAATAAACATGGAAATTATAAATAAAGTAACATGATACCTTCTCCAGTCACTTGTTATATTCATTGATACACCTTGAACTGATGGGATAATTGATTTCATTTCCAATTGGTGGATTTATTTTATTATAATGATCATGAAATTCATGCATTATACATCAGAGCATACAATTCCTTTAGAGCTTGTTCTTTTCTGTATCTACTAACTATCCCGCGTCCTATAAGTCATTTGAACCTTTTTGATGAAGCCCTTGTGATTGGTTTTTTATTTGTCTTTACATTTTGGGCATGATAGAAATAATAAAAGCATATGTTTATGAACATGTATCCAAGGTATGGGAATAAATACAGTAAATTTAACCTTGAGTTATGAAAGAAAATTCATTGTGAGTTAAATTAAAAATAGGTGAAAAATCTATGGAATAGTTAAGAAATTATAACCAAAATATTAATAAATTGTTTTAAGGAACTGAACTATGAAGAATGAATGATCTTCTATGCAAAAATGACTCTAGAAATTTATTTTTTCTTCATTATCATAGTTTTATTTTCATGTTTTGAAATAATTTTACCTATTTTAAAACATTATTTACCATTTCAAATCCCTATTAAGATCCTTTTTCATGAAGTCAAGATACTATCGATGTTTCGGAGATTTTGATAAGCTGAAATCATTTATACATTTTTATGTCATTTTATAAAGGATTATCCATTTTTACATGATAATTCCCAAGGTATGTGTTTTCTATCACATAAAATTGGATATCATGGTTTCAAGTGAAAATCTTTTTAAATTGGCCAATAATGGCAATTACATGTTGCGAAACTCAATTACACAACATTTAGTCATCTTTCACAACATATGATAGATTTTGATGAACTTTATGAAAGTGTGATAAGACAGGAAGCCATTACATGATATGAGTCACCACTAAACATTGTGTAAATTCTAATTATGATCAACACTTTTAAGATCTAGCAAAAGGGAGACACATTTCTTGAATCCCAGTTACATACCCTGAGCAAATATAAATTTCTAAATCTCGAATATTTTGGATGATATTCCTATGAGATTAAAAAGAGATTCACACAAATTCATTATTTCAAGAGAAAAAAGTGTATTTTAATTACACAACATGAATACTCATTAAATGTCATGTAATATCCTTATTGTCTAGCTACTGTAGGTTTGCAATGAACAAAATGTAACAAAATTCTTGAATTTATCTTTATTATCTCATTCTTCTATCTCAATTTTCTTCCTCCCATTCTAACTAAAATTATTTTTGATCAATAATATTCATTTTTTTATACTTATCGCAGCATCATGTATCCATTTGAAAAGTTTTCCTTGTTTGTCTCTCATCGCCAGAGCCAATATACATGAGTTCTTTATCTTGATCATCAATCTACAACGAATCCTTGATATTATATTTCATGTTCTTATTTAAAATAAATAATTGATTGAAATTATGATTCATTGAAGGATTACATTTCTTGTTCTTGATTGTGTGTCTATTAATTAATTAATCTCAATCCCTTCATGTTCATTATTATCTCAATCCCAATTTTCATTGGCGTGTTAATCATGTTTTCAATCCATTGTCTTTTTAATAAATTCTTCCATGAGAGGAAAAACCACATAGTGTATGGATCAAGACATGGGGGTTTTGTGTTTACTTAATCATTATTTCTAAACATGGAAACTGTTATCATAATAATAATAATAATAAATCAATTATTTAAAGAATCCCTAACAACATAAACATTGAATGAATGACCCTAACCTGATTAGAGTAGAATAGGTTTTGAACAGTATCCTACGACAAATACCGTATTTCAAGCAAGGCTTAATACATCCAAGATACAACTATCTCTAGACCAAGAAGTAGTTTTCCCTTTGATATATATAGTTAGCTTGAACATAGATAATTACTTACCATTTCTTGCTTCACAGCATAATACTTATGAACATATGAAGTTACAATTAGGATCATCATTTATCATGAACATCGAAATTGACCATGATCCATTACTTTTAACTTATATTAATCCATGAATCCATTAGAATTATTTATTCCCAAGCTAAACAACCTTGTGAGGAATACTTCCATAATTTTTTTAATATTTAGTATCTTCTAGCCAATACCGTTCCCTATGGGATTGACCACACACTATCATTATACTACGCACAAGTTGAATATGTATTTTTTGGGAAAATAAATCTAATCTTACCACAGCCCTAACTACTTAAATGACATGTGAGGGAAAATCTCAGGTCATTTGAATCAATTTTCATTGTATTTTGACATAATAACATTTCAATCTTTTTAATGTTTTTTACTTTAAAAACCAGTTTCCTCAATCTTTCAAAAAGATTAATTTTAAATTAATTTCATATAATTATGTTTTTATAATTTTGAAAAATAAATTAATAATTTATAACTATAATGTTTTAATTTAGTAAATATGACCCATTTATTTTTTTGGAAATTATTAATTTTATCTTTAGAAATATTTTTCATTGCCATAGTTTAGGGTATATTCATTAATTGTTTATAAAAAAATATTATAAATATTATAGAATTACCCTAACATTTGTCTTAATTTTATTTTCTGGGTTATTTTGGATATAAATCATCATTGGAATGATTTTATGTGCTCTTGGAGCCACTTGTATGAATTTGAGTCACTTATAGTATTTAATTCAATGAAAAGTCAACTTTTTCATATTCATATTGTTATGAAGGGAAATATATTTAATATGGGGTTATATAGGTGGCATTTTTAACTGTAACAAGTATTTTGAAATATAAAAGTGTCATGTTATTCATGGTAAATTATGTTTAATTTTTAGAAAATAATTCATTTCTCCAAAGGCTTACCCAATGATGATGTAGAAATTCTTCAATTAGTTGAAATATCAAATAAATGATAACACAAATATTAAAATAAATATCATTTATATAATTAATGTCATACATAGATTTTCTAGATTATTATAACATGTTATTGATGTTTTAATAGAGTTATTTGAATATATCTTCTTATTGGGGTATTTTTAAAGAATTCATGAAATGAATAGAGTAAAAATTGACATTAAGGATATTTTAAAATAAATAAATAATTTATTATAAGAAATAAAAATTGAAAAAAATATAATTTTTGGCCAAATGTATGGGATTAGTCTCAACTTTTCCTCAATGACTCATTTATTGGTTGTTTTGAATTTTATTGTAATTTTATAAACTATAAAAATGTAAATTACATTATGTTAGAATAAAATTATAAAAAATGATAAATAAGTGTTAAATATAAATGATATGGATTAAAATTTATTAAAAACACATCTAATTTTCATTGGATAAAATTATTTGATCGAAAAATAATTCTATATTTTAAATAAATCAGTTTTGTGGAATTTTATGAATAAAATTAATTTATAATTATTTAATAATTTTAAGAATTGCAAGAGTACCCCTAACCAATCCATAAATGTGAACCCATTATTTTCTTTTATTCACTCCTCCAAAATATTTGGTTTCATAATGTTATTCCAAAATAACTTCCTACAGTCTCTCCCCACATTTTATAGATCTTATTTTAGGTATAACACTTACCTTAGATGTGTTAAGGTGTTAATAAATAGAGATTGTCTAATGAAAATGAATCATTTTTAGTTAAGTGTTTCTATTTTATTTCATCATCCATAAAATTAAAATATTCTTAAACCTTGAACAAATAATAAATAATTTTATCTAAATATACTGATATTTTATTATTCCAATAAACTAAAGATATCCCCACTTTCATCAAATGTAAATGTAACACCCCAAGATTTCATACTGTGTTATTTCTTCAAAATAATTCAATAACTTGCACTACACGCAACACCGAGTTCAATCACACCATGACTTACAAAGAAAAAAAGCCATTAAAAGAGGTCATGAATAGCATTAACTACATTTTAAACTTTATATAATCCTTATAATTTTAGAATCCATATTATGAGTTTCTTAGTCATAATGCAAGAACAGATTCATTTTCAGTATTACACTTTTATCAACTTTTAATAGTGAAACCTTTTTAAATACAATATTTTATACTTTTTGACTAAATGGGGACATCAAAAAAATTTAAAATGAAACATCCCAAGCTTACACGGTACGCTTTCCTTTGAATAAAACACTAGCGTGTGTTGTACGCAACTTCGAGTTTTAACACACACCACAACCGATCAAACTAGCCGTTATGAATAGTAATACCTAATTTTTTAAATTATATATATTTTATATTTCAAAATGGACTTCATTTTTGGATTCGGAATATCGAATTTAGCCTAAGGTGAAATTTTGGTACTTTTCGGATAACTTTCATATTTTGATGAATAGTGAAAATTACTAAATTTTAATTAAAAACAACTTTTTTAATCAAAATAATTAATAGTGATAAATTGTGAATTTGAGTGGTTTTAAAGTATATTTAGAATATATTTTTACCATTTAATATAATGTTGGTCATTGGACATAATTTTACAATTAAACCGAACATAAACAAGTGTCAATCTTTTGATAGTTATTACCTCTTAAAAACACGCTTTTTGTTTTGACAGCGGGAATTAATTTTAAATTAATTTCTGCCACTTATGTGTTTTGAATTTAGGAAAATGGATTCCATATTTGGAATCAGGATGTTAAAATTGTGTAAATAGGTAACTTTTATTTTTAGACATTTTGAATAGTTACTGTGGTAAATATTTTATTTACCATGGTTAAAGGGTAAATCCAGTAAATAAGGGTTAAAAAAATATATTATAATAATACAAAATTACCCTAAAACGTGTCCTAACCTTATTGGTGGACACATACCCGACCATGGGCATCCTTGGGTCAATTTGGGGACCCCTTGGAGCCACTTGTATGTGGTAGGGACACATTATATTAATAAAGTTAAAATAAAAATAAAAATGGCATAAGCTTACATCTTTTAGAAGAATAATTTTTACATAGGGTTATACATGTTGGATTTTAGATTATAAATATTCATTAGAAATATAAAAAGATTTCCTACATAATGATATTTTATTTATAATTTTTAGACATAAAATAATTTAAATTATTAATGACACAATAATGATGAAATGTTTACCTCATTAATAAATCATTTAAATAAATAAGATTATAATGATTAAAATATTATCTAAAACCTGTCCAATTATTATTGGTTGATGTTATTTAGAATATGAGTCATCTTATATTCGACCTCAATGATTTTTGGAACATTATAAACCGAATATAATTATATTATAAAGTAATATTTTCACTCTTTCCTAAAGAGCCCCTCCTCTCCCTTATAAAAGGAGACCACTTCTACTCATTCCTCACACCTCTCAAGCCACTTGGCTCGTCCAAACTCTGCCCAACTAAGCTCCCCACATCCCTCTCCTCCTCCTTGAAGCTTCCCCTTAGGCAGAAAGCATTTCAAAAAGTCCTTTGGTTCCAACCAAAGTGAGTTACCTAAATTAAAGGTAACGATTTCGCTTAAATTATTTTCATTATTTTGCTTCTCCAACCCCCAAACTCTTTTTATTTCCTTTCTTTTGTAACAACACCAGTATCCTAAATATACTAGGATGTTGTTCTAAGAATTATTCAAACTACACATACACACAACTCCATCTAATGGATGATGAACATAATGTTTCTGTGGATGGCAAACTAACGCCTCACGAAACGATGATTGTTCAAATACATCTTACCGCCTCTCATGGTGGCCATTATGATGGCACTGTAATTAAATATGATATTAATGATATATATTTTATATATAAGCTTCTGTAATTCCATTTTATTTCATACCATTATTCGTTTCATGTTGTATATACATACGATAATTTCATTTGAGGAAGTGCGGACTACCGCCCCCTTAAAATGATATGACTCGTTCATACCACACATGGAACGTATAAAGGATGGTGTTAACGAACTTAAGTAACATATATAAAATATTATATTATAATGGAATAGTAATATACCTATGTATCATTTGGATTCAATTCTTTTAAAATAAAAATTAAATGGAAGTAGCGTTCGTGCGTACGTACGGACTACCGTCTCCACGAACGCGGTGAGATCCATCCTCCATCGTATCCATTCAAGTCTTATTCTCATTTTAGGGTTAAAAATAATGTTAATATCATTCTGATTATGAATAAGATTTAATCTATCCATTACGAACATGTCTTACGTAACCAAACATTTAAGAAGAACGAATCGATTATCACCTGAAACGACGATAATACTAAGATATTATTAATAAAGCAATGTTAAAAGATCATATATGATATCATATTAATATATATGATTCTTGTATAATTTAATAACAACTATTTCACCATTATACAGGAGGTTAACCTACCCCAACCAAGGAAAAGTACAAGGTAAGGGTTTATTTCACAATCTCTTCATTATCTGAGGTTGTTTATACGTAATAATCTACTGGGATATCTTTATCATCCACATCCATGTTTCTTAAAAATGTATTTCAAAACATTTTTACTATTTACAAGAATATGGGTTAAAGTCATTTATACCCTTGTTTGACTTTTTATAAGAGGTTTATAAAGGAATCTTTCCGTCGTTTTCAAAACAAGGTCCTTTTTAACCTTTTCGACAGAATTGAGGTAAGAATGTTTTTTTTAACTTATACGGAGGGTGCGGTTATTTTGAACCGTTATAAAATCTTCAAAACTTACCTTACATGCTTATAAGAATATTTTCAATGAAAATGTTTTATTTTATATGGATCTTAAATGATTTCAAAATAAAAAGAGATATTTCTTTAAAAAGAATTTTTGATTTCATCTATGTCAACATCCTTTGATGGATTTTTACGCTTATTTGAAGTTGATTTATTGTAATACAAAGATTCTATATTGTATTGAAGGTTTTGTGATATGTTTGACTGTGGATGTTCTATTTTTATACCATTCATAGTTTATGGTGAAATTATTGACATTTCGTATGCTAGTTTTAATACGAATGTTTATGTTATGTTTAAACCTTTTCATATGGGAATGCATTGGACTTAGTAAGTGACGGGTGGAGCCCGCTATAGCTCCTCGATGCATCGGTAGGTCTCATGAGACAAACTAGTCTCTTGGCACAAGGCCTTGACAAAATCTTATTTGTAGTCTTGGCACGAGGCCTTGACTATGTGGTTATGATAGTCTGACATTATGCATTCCAACATTATGAAAGTGGTTATTGATTTTTGCATGTGATTATTCGATTAGTAGAATATCCATGTGAATAAGTAAATGGAATTATTTCATTTTATTTATGCCATACCATGTTGAATGTTCATATTTAAAAGTCTTTTGTTTTAGTTATACATTGCCTTAAATGATTATTCTTATTTATGAAAGTTTCCGCTATATTGTTATCCTTACTGGGCATTTGAGCTCACCCCTTTTCTATGTTTTATTTTTTCCAGGATGTGAAGAAGTAAGTTATGAATGACCTGCAGGGATTTTATGAGGGGTTAATAGTGTGGAATGTGGAAACATTATGTTGTTGTATTAGTTTTTCATTTTATGATGTAATGTAAAACTTATGAATATATCTAGTGTTTCCAAGGCTACTAAACAAATCGGTCTTTCGAGATTTGATCTTTCTTGTGATCATGCCAATGTTATGTAATAATGCACCGACTCTGGGTAACTGGGGTCGGGGCTTTACAGTTGGTATCAGAGGAAGTTTAGTACAAACCTTGGAAGCTAGATTTAGATAAACTCTGATTAGAGCACGTAGACCTAAGATGAACTTTGAGGATTAGTATAGAAGAACTTCCTAGAATTTTGGTATTGTAGAGATTTTGTGAGTTTTCCGAGCAATACATCCCTGTCTGGATACGAGCAGGTAGAGGCGGCTCTGGAACAGATGTACCTAGGGGTAAAACCCGAAAACACCGCTTTGAGCTAGACTCGAACGGGAACTGGTGCACGACAACGGGCCTTGCTGCACTCTTGGTTACGACACTCCCGGGGGATATGATTAGGATAACTCTCATTTTCTTTACAAATAATTATGAAGGGTTTATGAGTATATACTTCCTCAAAGAAAACATTTTTATGATTATGGATTATATCCATAAATAGTTCAATTTATGTTAAGTGTTTTATAAGTATGGGATTATGTATTTCGATTCATAAACTGATCTAGTTTATGCAATTGTTTAGAAATGGCGCCCAGTAGAAGGAATGAGAACTCCAGAAATGCACATGATCCAAAGAGAAGGAAGGATCATATCTTTCATGGTCTTAAGCTAGAATTTATAAGATAAATAGTCTCCCATGTATTATCATCATATGAAGAAATAATATCATGTGTTGATAAGATAAGTAAAGATTTTACTAAGTCCTATGGCTTTGAAGGGAAGCAAGAGAAGAAAAGAATGAAAGAGAGAAAGATGGATAAAGGGAAGAGGGAAAAGAAGATTTTTCCCATATGTGGTAACTGTGGAAAGAAACACCCTGGAACTTGCCTGAAAGGAATGGGAGTTTGTTATAAGTGTGGAGGAAAAGGGCACAAAGTACGTGACTGCAAGGGTAAGAAAATGGTTTCAAATGTACAATGCTTCATTTGCAAGGAGTTTGGACACTACGCAAACCTATGTCCCAGTCATCGGACTATGCCGCAAATGATGCTATTGGATAATAATCAAGTTATTATACTACCACAGATGAAGAGGAATGATTAGAGTTCTTATGTTGATTATGTCAATTGAGTGTTGTATCAACAATGTACTTGTTATAATAATTATGAAGTATATAAGGATTGTACTGCAGTACTATTTCATTAAGGACTTGAGATTGTGTGGAACAAAGAAAAGTGACTCAATAGCAGGATAAATTTTTGGAAAATATATGGTTGAGAGAATGATAAACCATAATATAGTTCTGATACCGATGTAGTGATTTTCGAATAATACATGATTATTTTGGAAAAATTATATTGGATATTCTTGACTACCTTGGAACTGATTAATGATTTGTATATTCCATCATTGTTGGGGTTTAAAACATTTTTGGATTGATGAATTATATCCATCATTCTATATGGAATAAGGGAGAATGGATGTAATCAATAAGGAATATGGTAATTCAGGATGTTTCAGTGTATTAAAAGAATACATGATGAAGGTATTCATATGCTATTACGGGGTAAAAAGGATCTACATTATGTTTACCTTCCTTATAAATGTTGGACTGTGAATTTGGACATAAGTATTTTGGATAGTTCTAGTTTGGATTATTTTGGATTGCCATAAAAGGACAACCCGGAGGTCGGGCGGCAACCCGTCGCGTCCGGCAAGGCTGCGAGACTTGAACCCGCAACCGAAGGGTGACAAGGGTGTATCACCTACCACTGGCCCACGAGATGTCCTGGATTAAATAATGTAGTTTTTATTAAAAGATCTTGTAGATGAATTATAAATTCGTTTATTTTGGAACCCTATACGAATAGTGTAAATAGAATTTTTTACATTCTATTATCTTTTAGAGTGAAAGATGAGTTTGTGGTAGAAATTTATTAATGGATAAAACTCTAATTATAAAGTAAGTATATATCCTTATGATCTTAGCCAATCTCATAAATAAATTCCTCAACATTAAGAAAAGCAACTTAGAACAAAAATGTTTTCCTAGATGGTACCTTAAATCATCACTAATTTATGGCTTTGGGATTGTTGGCCTTTTCATAGCCATGTTCTCTACCACTCTCCATCAGATAATTGATGGTTAGATTTTTCTTCCATATCCATATTTTCCTACATGGAACCCTAGTATGTGTTATTTTCGGTAATCTTCATACTTTCGACTCTTTATTTTAAATAAAGGCCTCATTAATTCATTTTTCGATGTGGGATTTCAACTAAGATATTTTGAAACGTCAAAAATGTGTTATCCTAATACCCTATGTTTTTTTGAACCGATGGTATTTCAAATCATCATAGATTGATGAATTTAAGGACCTCAATTTTACACTTGTTTGCGATTGATGACCTCAATCACTACCTATAAATATTTACGTTTTTCCTCCAATTATATGTCTCTAATTGCCACCAATGTTCTCCTAATCGAGATCATAATTTGGTGGTGACCCTTTCATTTCTCTTTTCCTCATATTAAGACTAAATTTTAGTAACCCAATTTACGATGTGGGTTTTCCCACAAATATATTTTCTATTTTCAACCTTTTATTTTCTAAGAACAATTTCAAATTGCGAGGACACAATTTATTGAAGGAGGGGAGAATGTAACACCCCAAGATTTCATACTGTGTTATTTCTTCAAAATAATTCAATAACTTGCACTACACGCAACACCGAGTTCAATCACACCATGACTTACAAAGAAAAAAAAGCCATTAAAAGAGGTCATGAATAGCATTAACTAAATTTTAAACTTTATATAATCCTTATAATTTTAGAATCCATATTATGAGTTTCTTAGTCATAATGCAAGAACAGATTCATTTTCAGTATTACAATTTTATCAACTTTTAATAGTGAAACCTTTTTAAATACAATATTTTATACTTTTTGACTAAATGGGGACATCAACAAAATTTAAAATGAAACATCCCAAGCTTACACGGTACGCTTTCCTTTGAATAAAACACTAGCGTGTGTTGTACGCAACTTCGAGTTTTAACACACACCACAACCGATCAAACTAGCCGTTATGAATAGTAATACCTAATTTTTGAAATTATATATATTTTATATTTCAAAATGGACTTCATTTTTGGATTCGGAATATCGAATTTATCCTAAGGTGAAATTTTGGTACTTTTCGGATAACTTTCATATTTTGATGAATAGTGAAAATTACTAAATTTTAATTAAAAACAACTTTTTTAATCAAAATAATTAATAGTGATAAATTGTGAATTTGAGTGGTTTTAAAGTATATTTAGAATATATTTTTACCATTTAATATAATGTTGGTCATTGGACATAATTTTACAATTAAACCGAACATAAACAAGTGTCAATCTTTTGATAGTTATTACCTCTTAAAAACACGCTTTTTGTTTTGACAGCGGGAATTAATTTTAAATTAATTTCTGCCACTTATCTGTTTTGAATTTAGGAAAATGGATTCCATATTTGGAATCAGGATGTTCAAATTGTGTAAATAGATAACTTTTATTTTTAGACATTTTGAATAGTTACTGTGGTAAATATTTTATTTACCATGGTTAAAGGGTAAATCCAGTAAATAAGGGTTAAAAAAATATATTATAATAATACAAAATTACCCTAAAACGTGTCCTAACCTTATTTTTGGACACATACCCGACCATGGGCATCCTTGGGTCAATTTGGGGACCCCTTGGAGCCACTTGTATGTGGTAGGGACACATTATATTAATAAAGTTAAAATAAAAATAAAAATGGCATAAGCTTACATCTTTTAGAAGAATAATTTTTACATAGGGTTATACATGTTGGATTTTAGATTATAAATATTCATTAGAAAGATAAAAAGATTTCCTACATAATGATATTTTATTTATAATTTTTAGACATAAAATAATTTAAATTATTAATGACACAATAATGATGCAATGTTTACCTCATTAATAAATCATTTAAATAAATAAGATTATAATGATTTAAATATAATCTAAAACCTGTACAATTATTATTGGTTGATGTTATTTAGAATATGAGTCATCTTATCTTCGACCTCAATGATTTTTGGACCATTATAAACCGAATATAATTATATTATAAAGTAATATTTTCACTCTTTCTTAAAGAGCCCATCCTCTCCCTTATAAAAGGAGACCACTTCTACTCATTCCTCACACCTCTCAAGCCACTTGGCTCGTCCCAACTCTGCCCAACTAAGCTCCCCACATCCCTCTCCTCCTCCTTGAAGCTTCCCCTTAGGCAGAAAGCATTTCAACAAGTCCTTTGGTTCCAACCAAAGTGAGTTACCTAAATTAAAGGTAACGATTTCTCTTAAATTATTTTCATTATTTTGCTTCTCCAACCCCCAAACTCTTTTTATTTCCTTTCTTTTGTAACAACACCAGTATCCTAAATATACTAGGATGTTTTTATAAGAATTATTCAAACTACACATACACAAAACTCCATCTAATGGATGATGAACATAATGTTTCTGTGGATGGCAAACTAACGCCTCACGAAACGATGATTGTTCAAATACATCTTACCGCCTCTCATGGTGGCCATTATGATGGCACTGTAATTAAATATGATATTAATGATATATATTTTATATATAAGCTTCTGTAATTCCATTTTATTTCATACCATTATTCGTTTCATGTTGTATATACATACGATAATTTCATTTGAGGAAGTGCGGACTACCGCCCCCTTAAAATGATATGACTCGTTCATACCACACATGGAACGTATAAAGGATGGTGTTAACGAACTTAAGTAACATATATAAAATATTATATTATAATGGAATAGTAATATACCTATGTATCATTTGGATTCAATTCTTTTAAAATAAAAATTAAATGGAAGTAGCGTTCGTGCGTACGTACGGACTACCGTCTCCACGAACGCGGTGAGATCCATCCTCCATCGTATCCATTCAAGTCTTATTCTCATTTTAGGGTTAAAAATAATGTTAATATCATTCTGATTATGAATAAGATTTAATCTATCCATTACGAACATGTCTTACGTAACCAAACATTTAAGAAGAACGAATCGATTATCACCTGAAACGACGATAATACTAAGATATTATTAATAAAGCAATGTTAAAAGATCATATATGATATCATATTAATATATATGATTCTTGTATAATTTAATAACAACTATTTCACCATTATACAGGAGGTTAACCTACCCCAACCAAGGAAAAGTACAAGGTAAGGGTTTATTTCACAATCTCTTCATTATCTGAGGTTGTTTATACGTAATAATCTACTGGGATATCTTTATCATCCACATCCATGTTTCTTAAAAATGTATTTCAAAACATTTTTACTATTTACAAGAATATGGGTTAAAGTCATTTATACCCTTGTTTGACTTTTTATAAGAGGTTTATAAAGGAATCTTTCCGTCGTTTTCAAAACAAGGTCCTTTTTAACCTTTTCGACAGAATTGAGGTAAGAATGTTTTTTTTTACTTATACGGAGGGTGCGGTTATTTTGAACCGTTATAAAATCTTCAAAACTTACCTTACAAGCTTATAAGAATATTTTCAAAGAAAATTTTTTATTTTATATGGATCTTAAATGATTTCAAAATAAAAAGAGATATTTCTTTAAAAAGAATTTTTGATTTCATCTATGTCAACATCCTTTGATGGATTTTACGCTTATTTGAAGTTGATTTATTGTAATACAAAGATTCTATATTGTATTGAAGGTTTTGTGATATGTTTGACTGTGGATGTTCTATTTTTATACCATTCATAGTTTATGGTGAAATTATTGACATTTCGTATGCTAGTTTTAATACGAATGTTTATGGTATGTTTAAACCTTTTCATATGGGAATGCATTGGACTTAGTAAGTGACGGGTGGAGCCCGCTATAGCTCCTCGATGCATCGGTAGGTCTCATGAGACAAACTAGTGTCTTGGCACAAGGCCTTGACAAAATCTTATTTGTAGTCTTGGCACGAGGCCTTGACTATGTGGTTATGATAGTCTGGCATTATGCATTCCAACATTATGAAAGTGGTTATTGATTTTTGCATGTGATTATTCGATTAGTAGAATATCCATGTGAATAAGTAAATGAAATTATTTCATTTTATTTATGCCATACCATGTTGAATGTTCATATTTAAAAGTCTTTTGTTTTAGTTATACATTGCCTTAAATGTTTATTCTTATTTATGAAGGTTTCCGCTATATTGTTATCCTTACTGGGCATTTGAGCTCACCCCTTTTCTATGTTTTATTTTTCCCAGGATGTGAAGAAATAAGTTATGAATGACCTGCAGGGATTTTATGAGGGGTTAATAGTGTGGAATGTGGAAACATTATGTTGTTGTATTAGTTTTTCATTTTATGATGTAATGTAAAACTTATGAATATATCTAGTGTTTCCAAGGCTACTAAACCAATCGGTCTTTCGAGATTTGATCTTTCTTGTGATCATGCCAATGTTATGTAATAATGCACCGACTCTGGGTAACTGGGGTCGGGGCTTTACAGTAAATATAATTATTGTTAGTTTGTAAGACAAAATATCGCCTCCAAACTGTTATAATACATATTTCATAACCATATCCTATTACTGTTAATAATAATTTGATTAATTATTATAAATGATATTATTGAAATATTTATCATTATTAAATAATTCTATATCATGAAAATTCATAACTATCTATAAACATAAAAATGATAACGTCGTTGGTGTTTACTAGTGAACTATCACCTCCATGAAGTGACGTGATACATTTTTCATCATAAAATCACATGGATGATGTATTTAAGTATATTTAAAATATTGATATGTTTAATATGATATTATGATAATTATTTAATTATAAAATAATACAAACCTTCTTTACATATTTAAAATTGTATATTGAAATGTTACTCATACGTGATTATGGATTACTGTCTCCATGATTGTAACGTAGTGAATTTTTCATATCCATATGTAATGAATGGATTTTAAATTATAAAATATGCATAAATGTGATTATTATTTCATGAGTATTATTTTAATGATTATGTACTTATTACCACTTGTACTATAGAAATCATATCAAATTCATTTTGGACTCAATTATTGAATATCGAACAATGGATCGACTTGAACATGGATAATTAAGAAATTTTAATAAAATGATAATAAATGAAATAAATGAAATACTAAACATTACTAATTTTCTCATGTAAGTAAATAATCTATTTAAGCCTATAATTTTGGAATATAATGACTTTATGTGAAGATTCATACTCAAAGGGTCATTTTAAATAAATCATTTTTTAAATGTTATAAATATTTATTTTCAAAATAATTCTAATTAATTACCATATCTATAAAATTATTTTTATTAATTTATTTATGTAGAGATAAACATTTTAAAATGGAATATTGATAATCTCCCTGGGTTGTTTTCAAAAAGGAATCTTTTATGGTTTTATCTACGAGAATTTAATTTAAAAATATCTTCTAAATTTACCCTTCAAATTTTATTAAATACCCTCAAGGAATGTGTTTCTAACATATACGACATGAATTGAATTTACCAATGTGATGAATATTTAATTATATAATTTTCCTTTATATGTTTTCAGAGTTATTTCCAAATAATGTTATCATTATTATTTATTGTATGGGTTTTAGATTTTAATATTGATTTTTATTTGAAATGGTTTTTTTTTAATAGAAAGTGTTTTACACATGGGTTTAAAATAGTATTAAAGTGTTTTGTTAATGATTTTGTAATTTTGAATTATATATGATGGTTTGAACCCCATTATAACACAAGGGTGTCTTTGATGAAGCTTATATAAATGGTAGATCTCCAATATAGATCTTTCAAAACAATTGAACTTGATATAAATTATACAAAGGGTTGAACCCCTATATAGCTCATGAAAAAAAGTGACATGAATATAGATTCTTTCATGGTTGAGCCCCATTTTAGCTCTCCAATGCATCAGTTACTCTGAATATGGAATTTTACTGTATGGTTATTATATTAGTAAGGTTAATTATAAGAGTGGTAAAGTAATGATGTCCCATGGCATCTTTTTGATTTATCTATGCAGTCTAATTATTTTGTAATAATTTTTTAAATTTATTTTAATATTTTCACTAGACTATCAATTTACTATCATTATGTCTCTTACATTTACTTTCGTTATCATGTCACATATTTACTTTTTTCACAAGTCTTAAGATTGGTATGGAAAAAAAATTTACCATGATGAAATTATAGAAGATATGTAATGAAATGAAACAATGTTTCATTTTTAAAAGTGTTTCCTATGGTAAAAAATCATTAATAAGTATAATATTCCACTTATGATTTATGGATTTATGTTCTTTGAGCTTTTCCTAATTCCCAAAAACAATGAAATGAAAATATCCTCAAATAAAAAATGTTGTTTAAAAAAATACACTACGTAATGTTTGAGGTGGAGTCTTTAAAGTTGGTATCGTAGGATGGTTTAGACAACATTGGAGATTATAATTTTTTACTAAGATTAATAGATATCATTATCTATTTATATCTTCTACTTTTATCATCTAGTTAGTGTCTTATAAACCCATTTTGATTGTTTATGTTATAAAAATTTAAGGTTACTAACACTATTATCGTACACCTTCATTTTTAGGTAATTAAGAGTTATTCAATTTTGGTATCCAGAATGACTAGAAAAAGATAACTCTGGCTGTTAAAAATATTTATGGTTATTTTTTAGAATTTTGTCATATTTTTTTGTTATAAGGATTATTTTTTTAGAAAAAGTATAACCCACAAGTTGGGTTACAACCCTTAGCATCCAAAATGCTATGGGAATTGAACCCACTGCTGAAGGGAAATAAGGGTGCATTACCTACCAATGTCCTACATGAAGCCCCAGTTAGTGTGAATTTTTTAGTTAAAATAATTTATGGAGGAATGAAAATTCAATTTTGGGAACACATGTATTATCTAATACTTAACCTTAGGTTTGGGAAATTTTTTTATTCATTAATATTATTTCGAAAGGTGTTTTCTATTTTAAGAATCCTTTATGATTATGGTAAATAAAATAATATTTTATTTTATTGGAGTTGTAAAGGTTTAATCATATTTTTATTGAATTTATGATTTTATTATCCACTTTTGGGGATTCAGTTTATTTATAGAAATAGATTTCATGTCTTGATTTTTATTTGGGAAATTACTTTTTGTTATAAGACCTAATTGATGTCATTTGTAGATAATTTATATAATATATCATCAAATACTAGGTGATCTAATCATTTTTCATTTTTCATTCAATCGTAATATTGACTATTTTGTGTAATTTTAATGATCGTGATTTTTTGAATGGCATATGCTTATCATTGGGCATTACTATTGAATTTTCGATATTAATATGGTTTTTAATAATATATGTTATATAATTATTGGGGAATTATATTATCTTATCTTGACCATTTTTTGATGTTTTTTAATATGATAAAAATATTATTAATCATTTATTTTCATGGGATTCTCATGAATTTTATTCTAGTGCTTCAATTTCTGAAAATTCATTTTCAATACACGTAATTTGGAGAAAAACATGATTTTTTGGTGAAAATTGACTAACGTATGAAACTATGATTTTCATATATGTATGTTTCATTATGTTTTTATTACATGTAGTAAAATAATTACTCAACCCTCTGAAATGGTTCTTAATGAAAAAAACATTAACTATCTCTTTTTATTAAATGTTTTTTGACCCATCACATATTTTTTGTTTTATGATAGAAAAAATTCCCATTATCCTGTTATATATAACTATATATTATTCACTTAGTGTTAGATTTCACTTACATGTACATGTTTTGATACATGTAACCCTAGTGTTTGTTATCTTAGGTAACCTTCATACTCTCCTTTCTGTCTTTTATAATGGATTATTATTTACCCTTTTTCTGATAAATGATTTCGATAAAGGTATTTTGACAACTAAAACCATATTTATCATGACATAATTTAGGATTTCAATGAATATAATTTCCAATTAGGGTATAATGTATCATTATGAGTTTTTTTAAAAGTAATACTTTGTTTGATACAATACACGATACGCTGCATCATCGTTAATTAAACAACTAAATGTTTTTGTTAAAACCAAGCCATTAAAAAGGAGGGTTTGAAAATGGATAAATAAATTTTGAAAATAAGTTTTATACACATATATATAATCCTGTTAACAATTAATTATAAATTAATGTAAACACATATTTTAAATAAAAAGTTATATTTTTCAGTAAAACTAATTAAATATGCATAATTGTGTTTTATAATAAAAATTTAAAAAAATAAAACATGATGTATTATATTAATTAAATATTCATAAATATATAATTTATTAAAAATAATTCTTAAAATTCATTTTATGAGTTTTATATATTTTATATAATAACAAATACAATTCTATGAATAAAAGAACTATTTTTCGAGAAAGGCAGTTTTTCCACCATTTAATGGTGAGTAGGTTTTAATTCTCATTTTAAGACAATTTTATAAATATTATTTAAGTAAAAAATATTAAATTTTTAATAAAAATATAAAAATTTACTTAGTTAAAATTTTGATAATATTTGATAAGTTTCTTGTTTTGATGAATAATGAAAAAATACTACATTTAAATTAAAAAAAATTCATAAAATATATTTATAGTGCTATATTATATATTTTAATGGTTTTAAGGTATAATTAGATCATTTTTTATCAATTATTTTAATTTGGGTAAATTTAATAAATTTTACATTTAATTTTGACATAAAAAAGTTTCAATAGACTAAATTTGTTTTATTTTAAAAACTATTTTCTCAGCAAATCAATAGGATTAATTTGAAATTAATTTTTACCAATTATGCGTATTATATTTTTTAAGATGGATTCAATATTGTGAATAATTAGCCTAAATTTATTAAATAATTCCTTTTTATTTTCAATCATTATGAATAGAAAGAAAATTAATGATTCCTATTACCATAATTAAGGAGAAACTTAATAATTAAAGTTACAAATAATATTATAAATATTAAAAAATTACTCAGAGACTGGTCCTAAATTTATTGGACGATTTATTGTTGAAAAAAATCATTCTTAGAAAAATTTTATGTTTTCTGTGATCTATGAGAATTACTATAATCCATTTATAGCATTTAATTCAATGACAAGTCAATTTTGGCCTACTCTTCTATTTAAATAGTGAAATATTGTTAACAAGGGGTTTTGTGGGGGGGAGATTGAAGACTATATATATTATATTTAAATAATAAAATGTGTATCCTAATTATGGTAATATATTTTTAATTTTTTTGAATAATTATTTGCCTAAAATTCCTACACATATATGATGCAGTAATTTAATAATTACTTTAAATATCCAATAAATTATATTTAATAAAATAAACTATATATTATTTGATATAATTAATGTAATACACAAATTTTCTTTTAGTATTTGAAATTTTATTTATTATTTATAATAGTTTTTTGAAGATAATTTATTTTTATGATATTATTAGAATGTATTGAAATGAATAGTCTCAAAATTAACAATAATTATATTTTAAATTAAATATAATTTTTATAAATGATATTAAATTCATAAAAATCTAAAATTTGTCAAATAGATTAGGTTATTCCTAAAATTTTATCAATTAATAATTATGATTAATTGGAATTCTAGAGTAATTATGTTAACCCCAAATAGTAAGTTACATTATACAAGGGTTAGAATTAAAAAGGATAAATATGCATTAAATATAAAATATAAGGATTAAAAAACTGTCGAAACATATCTAATTTTCCTTATATGAATGGATTATGACCCATAATAATTGTATATTATAAATTATAAATTTTAAATCCATTTGGATTAGAAAATAAATTTATATTAATTTAGTATTTTGAAGATTTTCAATAGTGCTTCTCCCCTATCATATAAAAAGGAAGTCATTTTTCTTATTTATTCACATCACAAAACCAATTCGGGTGATTCATTTTCTATAAAATAAAGTTTATATACTCCCTCCCCACATTATACAAACCTTATTTCAGATTTAACACCCACCTTAGAGGTGTTAGGATATTAATTGAAGGAGATTGTGTGATGAAATGCTATCGTTTTTATCAAGTTTTTGTTCTTTTCTTCTTCTTCCACTTATATCAAATATTCTTCAATCATTAAAAAATACCTCTATTATCCTCAATATATTAATATTATATTATTTTAATTACATAAATCCATATCTACATCAATAAAATTGAAAAATAAATATTGTTTTTATGTATAGATTACTATATCCTCACAGACTAATATAATTCATTTTCCATCAGCATCTCTCAATACAGATTATATTGATTGAATTAATTTTTATATCATATATTAATTAAATATTTAAAATTAGAAAATAAAAATATATCATTTACGTTGTTACAACTCCATGCACATAAAAATGATAACACTCTTTGTGCGTACATGTGAAATATCACCTCTGTGAAGGGATGTGATTCATTATTCAGAACCACATCACATTGATGATATATATTCATATAAATAAATTATTAATATGATATTAACATATTATGATAATTTAGTAATGATAAATTAATACTTACCTTATTTCCATAATGGTCATTGAAAAATGGAAATGTTACTCATGTGTATGTATTTCTCTCCATCTCCCTGAATGTATGGTAGTTAATTTTTCATATCCATATTTCATGGATTTATTTAAAATTATAATTGTCATAAAAAATTTATTATTTTTTCATTAATATTATTATGGATATGATTTCATTATGACTACATTTATTGTGTACAAAATACCAAATTCATTTTGGACTCAACTAACGAAAATCATCAAAACATCTAACATAAACCTGAATAATTAAGTAATTGTTATAACATGATAATAAGTGATATAAAAAATAATAATAAAAATTATTAAGATTATAAATAAAGTAAATAATTAACCTAAAATTATTATTGAAGAATATAAATATTTTATGATAGGATTCTGACTTGAGGTAAGAGAGTTTTTAAATAATCCATATTTTAAATGTTTTAAAGATTTATTATCTAAATTTTTCTCTTTTGTGCTCATTATTTTAGAAAGATTTATATTTATGAATCCATATAGAAAAGAAATTTATATAATGTTAATACTATAATTTCACAATTATTTTTTGAAAAAATTATTATTCGTAAGGTTTTATGAAAATTTCATTCTTTTGTGAATATCATTTTGAGTTACTCTTTCATATTTTTTACAAATTCATAAAGGAATTTATTTTTAACATATAAAGAATGATTGAGATTTCCCATATTTAAACTGCTTTAATTAGTTAATTTTTTCATTATATGTTTTCAATATCCTTCACAAATAAAGTGGTTTGTTTGTTATGTGTTAATATTTTATATTTTAAAAGTGGTTTTTACTTGAAAATGGAATTTAGATATCTAAAAGTGTTTTACACATAGAATTATAAGAGTTGTAAAGGGGTAATTGCTGATTTTATCCTTTGAAATTATATATAAAGGGGTGAGCCACATTAATGATCTTGGGTGAGCGTGATATATCTTACACAAATGGTTGGTCCCAATTATAAATCATGAAAAATTGGTGAGACTGATATAGCTTGTACGAATGGATGATCACATATATAGCTCATTAAAATGGGTGATCCCGATATAGATTATATAAAGTTTCAGTCCAATTATATATCTCAAATGAATTTTCTACTCTAAATATAGAATTAAATAATATGGTTATTCTATTTGAAATAATGAATGTTATAGTGATATGGTAATGATGTCCCAAGGAACTTATTTGATTTTTTATGCTTTCAAATGAGTTTTTTAGAAAAATATTCTATGGGATTCAACATTTTAACCAGAAAATTTATTTTAATTCTTTATATCCCTTACCAATCTTTGGGTTCTCATGCCATGTTTTAAATATTTTGTCACGGGTATTAATATTTCTAAGTAAAAATAATATTTCTTGATGAATGTATTGAATAGGTGTTGTTAAATGAAAACATTTTCTATTATAAAATGTTCTTACGTTGGGGAAAAATGGATTCCAAGTATATGTTTCCACTTGTAATGTATTGGATTACATTGTATGATTTTTTCATCATTATGTGTAACTATGAAAAAACAATATCCTCAAATGTGAATTCTAGTTAAAAAAAATAGTTAATTTAATGATTATGGATATATCCTCACAACATCTCACCACACCATATGAATCCAATGAGATATCCATGAATAATAGTTTGGGAATGATATTTGTAATTTTTCCACATATAAAATAACTAGGGGTGTTTCTAAGGTGTTATATGCATTATAAGTTTTCTAAATTAGGATTACTGTAATTAAGAGTATATTGAATCTTGGAGTGTTGTAGATAAGGGATATTGATTACATGGTTAGGTGAATCGATCCATTACGTCTAATTTACATTATATAATAAATTTCATAAATTAATTTTTTTAAATAAGTTTAATGTTTATTTGATAGTTTTATATATGTGAGTTATTAATGGTTTTATAATTAAGTTATAATGGTCTTTTATGAACTTAGGAGATGTTTCTCCTTTATTTCATCAACGGATAACTATATATGGAGTTCAGTGGTCTATAATGGTTTACTAAGTATAATTAATTTTTCATGACATGTGTGATATACGGCCTCACCTCATGATTGTTAATCTCTTAAACATGAAATGAGTTTCATTTCCATAAACAATATAATATGTACTAAGATGACTACTCTATAGTAGAACCTTAATAATTATATCCCATGAATCTATAGTTATATAAGCACATGATATTGAAATAAATTCCATTGAAATTTAAAATTTCCTGTGATTTCTTAGCTAGAATGAGATCAGACGATTGCGCAACAGAGGCATGCAGTAAGCAATTCCTATTTCCCATCATCCTTCATCCCTTAGAATTTTTCCAAATATATATTAATTTTATATTGCCTAATTTTCTAAAATTATGTGTTATAGTTAAATTTTATTATTCAATGTTTAAATTGATTTTAAATTTTCAAACATCACTAAAGAAACAATATTATTTTATTGATGTGAAATTTAGTTTGATCCTAAAAAATTATGTTTGATATAAAACATTGAATTGAGTAAAAATGATAAAAATATCTAAATACATGTATTTTTTTCAAATTTTATATTGATTATTAACCAATTATTTATTAACATATGGTTAAATTTTCAATTTTATAATCTTGGCATATATTTTTTAAAATCTTTATAAAATTTCAAAACAAATGTTTTTTTGGATACATATATTAATAAATTGAATAGATTTTCATCATATAAAATATATGAATAAAATAGAAGAAATATAAACCAAAATAATATAAAAATAAGTGTTATATAATATGTTATTAATCTTTATCAACACATATTCATAATTCTTTAAACCTTTATCTTAATCATTTTTAATCACTTACAACCAATTTAAAATTAACAAAACACTATTTAATTTCATTACAATATTAACCGTTATAACCACAACAAGGGACAATATGATTGCAGGAAATATTTTATGGAAGAATAATGACTTATATATTCACAATTTTTTTATATATAATTGATATATCATTAAATATAATCAACATTACCTAATATGAATGAAAATAAATAAATATCATATTTTACTAATTTAATATATATATATTATAATTTTTTATAATTGATAAAACATTATTCATATAACATTTTTACATATTGAATCAAAATTGTTAATTGATTTTATAAAAACTATTATATATATATAATATATTTTATTGTTAAATAGAACTATATATGTATTTAGAAATCATGCACTAAAGGCAATGGATTTTATAATGATATGTTAAAAAAATATACTATGAATTATAGAAAATGATGAACCGAGACATCTTATGCATTTATTAATATTAGATCAAAATTTTACCAGGACTTACATTTGTTATAATCTATGTAAACAATCATTATATGGGTATTAAATCCATTAAATCATAATAGTTATAATTCGTAGGTAGTTGATAATATGACCACCTATCCAAATCTATCATGGATTCACTGATCTCATTTCTTATGGTATTGTCCTTATTATGCATTCTTAGTTATTGTGACCACAATCAAACCCCATTAATAATCCCAAAAATAACAATAAAAGGATACTCATTTACCTAGACAATACCCCATAAAAAATATTGAGTTATGTATAGATTTTTCCCATATGTAAGATAATATAGGGGAATTCATGTTGAGATTAAAAATACCTAGAAGAATGATCGGGGAATCGACAAGTAACTATTTTTAAGGGATATAACACTTATTATTAAAAGCGGTCTCATTTAACAACTCAAAAATTTAATATATATTATGTTCATATTAAATTCATAAATATTACATCATATATAATATTTATATTTTTATGTAATATTTTTTTATAAGTGATTATAATGATTTATTTTTTAAAATACCTATTAAATCCACAACTACATCTTCACCCTTAATTGGTGTTGGGTTCTTTGTAAATGAGTATTAGGAAACAAAATTCAATATTAACTATCATCATCATCATCATTTTATTCTCCTGAATAGTTATTACTTAAATTGTTTTCCTAAGACTCATCCTGAATAACTTCTGGACATGGACCTATGTTTCTTGGACTACTATGAGCGGTAGACTCCACATACATGGTACCCTTGAATATTTTGGATGAAATTATTGGAAAAATTAAAATTTCAGTATCCCCTTATTTGAATGGACCCATTTGGTATATATATATTTTTGTTAAATATTAATATTACTGAATCCAATGCGATGGATATTAATAAAAAATTTATGGATGCCAATCGTATGAAAAATGAGTTTGAATATGGGGTGAAATAGTTTCTCATTTTCGAAACACGCCATTATTATTTTTAATTATTTAAAATTATTTAAAATTATTTTTTTAATTAATAAAAATACTGATAAATAATTATAAATTATACCATTAAAATTAATTAATGTTCTAAAAATGATATATTAAAGAATTATAATTGTGTAAAATAATATTTTAATATCAATATATATTTTATTATTATTAAAAAATTCATTTTTATCAATATATTTTTTAATTAAATAAAATAAAATATATATTTATTTATTTAATATAACATTTATTTAGATAAATACAAAATTATTTTAGGAATATATTGGTTGTTAATTTGACACCCCATGATTTTATGATACATTTCTTCATAAATAATTTCAATTCATTAGATATCTTATATGCTCATAACATTGTGTCTCTATAAAATAAAACATTTTTATAGTTATAGCCTAGCCATGAAACATAATTCTTCTACTTTTGCAAATGGAATTTTGAAAAACAGTTATACATCATTGTGATCAGTCAAAATTTTATGTTCAAATACGATCAACTTAATTTTTTTGGGGAATAGTTTCTTGAAAAGTATGTATAGTAATGTACCCATATTAATATTAACATTACCATAATTAATATTAAATTTAAAAATATGTATATTATCCTTATCCATGTTATTATAAATAAAATTTAGGCACCTTATAAATGATTATGATTGTTTCAAAAATAAATAAATAAGTACTGGAAAATTATTGAGTAAGAATATTTATTTCTAGTATTAAATTTTTAAATTAATTTTAAATAAAATTAAATTCCATAAAATGTAATAATAGATAAATATTTTTCTCCTACCATTTTTTGATAATGTTATGAGACCTTAGTTAATTTTTAAAAATATTATAAAATCCGTTCAAAAATTTAAAAATTTATTTTTGAAGTAAATAATAATTTTATTTAAAAACAAAATGTATCATATATAGAATGTTATTATGGAAAATTAGATTCAATTTTTATGTTCAACACATCAAAAAATTATCAGGTTGAATTTTTTGGATTTTTCTAAAATACTTGAATTTTTAGTGAATAGTGAAATTCAATAATTTACAAAATATGATAAATTACGTGAATTTTATCATCATGGATGTGTCATGGATGATATAAATTTCCATTTTTTAGAAATCATGTGAACTTGGTACTATTTTTATTCATAATAATCCAAAATATTCATAATCTTGAGCTAAAATAATAAAATAATGACTAAAATAGTGGAAAAACCCTCCTCCCGTCAACTATAAACACCACTCCTCACTCCCTCTTATCTTAACCCCTATAATCATTTAATAATTTAAATTTTATTCCCAAATTATAATCCCTTTTACCTATACACCACTAGTATCCCTTGGTATTTCCAAAAGACCAAAACCCCTTCTCGTAAGGATGTTCTCAACGATGATATTTCAAGAGGTAAACCATCCCCCTTTCATTTTAATTTCATTATCAATTGGTTTTAAACTTTTATATTCTCCACAACTCCTCTATAAAAATGATATTGATAAATCTATTATCATATATAATGAATTTATATCATTTCAAAGGAATATGCATCATAAATATCTTTACAATCTCTCTCTCCCTCATTTTTAAAATGAAATCATCATACGAGAGATGAAAATTTGAAACCATTATAGATGAAGAACCTTCAATATAGATTATCTCCTTCAAGTCAAGTCATGATACCATTTATATGGTTTAAACCAATTATAAAATATGTATTATATATTATGTAATGATTATACAACCATTATTTTTACATGATACTAAATAATATAACAAAACTAGTTCGTTGTGATCGAAAAACCATCGTAAAAATCTAAACAATTATCACTAAATAATGATTCATATAATGGATCATCATACCATGTAAACTAATGATATATATAACCACTTACAATTATATATGTTAAATAATAATATATAAATTCAATCATGAACAATTATTTCCATTCCACCTGAACTTCAATACATAAAATCATGTGAACTGATGATGAATATCAAGAAACGCACACTCTTGAGTGATAGAATTCAATCATATAAATTTTCAAAAGGCCATAATTAAACATAATAATATTATAATAAATTATTTATATGTGTAATATGTTCTAAATTAAAATATTAATCGGTATAATTCCATATTATATGACCTTAAGGTCAATTGTAGAAAACATTTGGGGATAAGGTAAAGGTTCTCTCATCTCACTTCCATATTTGTGAGATTTTCCTTATTCTCCACTATTTATTATGTATGGTGTTTTTATACACAACATTTATGTATCATATAATAAATCTAATTATTTTCAGTGTATTAATTTTATCATTTGACGATTTTTTTTTGATAAAACTGATGACATGAACCGGTTTCCCAGTTCATGCCATCAAAGGAATTTATTAAATTAAAAAAGTTTCAATACAAAACACGAGGAGTAATGTGTTTACTCCAGAGGGGAATTAAGGGGGTACAATGATTCTTAAATAAAGAACAAAACCAACATCCAAAATGAGCACCTTCAAAGTGCATAGGGAGCTTCCATCTAGGATCAGCCATCAATGATCTTCCAATCAAGAGTAGAAAAGATGATCCATCCAGGGCGTAATTCAGAATACTCATCAAAGAATACCACCAATAAAAATTCCAGATTCTGATAAAACAACAGCAACAAAAGAATCATTTTGAATAGTATAATCCATCCCTTCACCATTTCTTGAGAGCATACAGGTCACAAAATCATCAAACCATGTAGGAAAAGCATCTAATATTCGGAGAAAATTCCAAACCAAAAAACAGCTTAAAACCCAATCACCAGGTGCAATCCAGCCGAGCCAATCCAGAAAGATAAATTCCTAGAGTCCGCATAAAACAAGACCCAAAAACATAACAGTATCCCCATCCGATTGAGCACCATGAAAAACAGGAAATGCATTCAACTGTAGACCATTACAGTGTTAAGAATTTAAAAGAATCAAGGCTGAGTCAGTGAATCATTTGATGATTATTAATTGTAGTGCATATAATTCGATTGATTATAATTTGGTAAGGGTTTCCACCAAAACCTTCATTTTTTTCCTTTGGGTTATTCCTTCTGTATCCTTACCCAATTGTAATTCTTATTTATTTTTATTAAAATATTATATATTATTTTTTAATTTTCTTAAATCATATATTAATATCATTTCATCTTTCATATATGAGGATTATATGTTTTAAAATACCTCCCTTCACTATTCTTCAAGATTATCATGCCCGATTCAAGGGAACTTCTCGAAATCTTACCATTTTCAAGTGCACTATAAAATATTTTTTAAGCCATAATTGTTTTTGTAAAATGAAAAAAAATTATGACAAAACATCATGGAACATTTATCGTTTTATGAAAACAAACATGCCATTATAATTTAAAATCACTTTATCATTTACCTTACACCGCATTAAAATGTTTTATTTCTAAAGCTTCATTTAAAACCCCTTTTACATGATTTCACTTCCTTGGGAAAAATTTTATGCCTAAAATCTAGGTTCAATTTATTTTCCTCCTCTTTTGTAGGAAAAATTTTCATACAATTTTATTTTATGACAAATACAAATTGTTTCTTGAAAGAACTATTATTTCCAACATAAAGGGGGGTTCTCTTCTATCTTTTCATTCTTTGAGATTTAATACTTGTTCAAAACATATTCCATGAATGTTGTGTATGTAATTATATTTTATATATCATATAATTGACATTATTATTATTATATTATATGGAATTATGAAAAATATATTTTTAAGTGGTATGGAAAACATTGTAATGTTTAATTATCATCTTTTATAAGAGTTCCTCAAAGATCTAATTTGAGTATTTTCATCTAGGATTTTGATTTAAATACTTTATAGTGGTATGGGAAAATTGTATATAAATATTTAATTTATTGGAAATTTTATGAATGCATTTGACAGAGCAGGTGTTGGATGGGCCCTTCTATTGCCCCTCGATGCATAAGTAGGTCTCATGAGATAAAACATATTTGGGTTTTGGGTCTGGCCATACCATAATATTTTCAGAATTTTGGGATAAGGCCTTGATGACAGGTTTATGGTGTCCAAAATATGAATTCCATAATTATGATATCATTAATAGATAAATAATTTGATTATTCTACATTTATAATATTCATTGTCATGTTTCATGCGATTATTTATATGGAAGTATTCATTCAGTTTTTATTCCTATAATATTATGCTCAAGATTACATTTTAGTATCATGAGTTATTCACTCTAACTTTTTTATGATATCTTATGTTGTATCACATAACCATAATAATAATATTATCTCTCTACATTATTATGTTTCAATTCCCCAACTTATGAATAATAAAACACTGAATAAGCATTTAAGGATGCAGATTATTTCATATTTTATCATATTTTTTTTTATTATTTTACTAATGTATTATTGGTATCATGAAAATAATATGTTCTTCTATGAATTCTAAAATTATCTATCCTTCAGGATTTTATTCCTTGAAATAATGAAAATGTATTAAAATAATGCAACAGCTCTGGTATTCTTAAGTCGGGTTGTTACAATTTTTATCAAATGAAGTTTAGAAGAAATCTACGATACTATATTTAGACAAAGATGTTAATGAACATAACACTAGGATAAAAATTGAGAGTAATAATAGAATAATATCCTATAATTTTGTTATGGTATTGATTATGTTTATGCTCCAAGAAAATTCCACTCTGTCTGGATTCTAAAAGTGGGTGTGGTTCTGGAACAGATTTACCTAGGTGTTTCAACTCCGACAAGGTGTTCTGAGCATGATAGGGTAACCTGATACATGAAAATGGGAGTTAATATTCACCTAGTTTTAATCTATCTGGGGATATTCTTAGGATAATTAACATTTTTCATACCAACCATATTGAATGATTTTTACGTCCAAAGTAACCAAAGATTGTGGTTCAAGGAATTACTATGCATAAATTTGTGTTTTTGATATACCATGAATATAGATATAGAATGTACATAATTCTATGAGCTAATATAGTATATGAAATTTTTTAGAAATGCTACTTAGTAGAAGTAATGATAACACCACAAATACACATCATGAAATATGTAATATGGAACATATCATGCATGGTCATAAGACAATAGATCAAAGGAAAATATTCTCCAAGGTATCATCACTATATGATAAAATAATATAATGTGTTAAAAATATAATAAAATAATTCTTTGAGTCTTATGGTTTTGAAGGGAATATAGAGGATAAAACGATATAATATGAAAATATGGATATAGGGAGGAATGGAATGAAGGGGTTTCCTACATGTGATTACTATAGAAAGAATCAACCTGAAATATTCTTGAAGGGAATGGGAGTCTGTTATATGTGTGGAGAAAAAGGACATGCAGTGCATGATTGCAAGGGTTGGAAAAACATTTCCGATTTACAATTATTCAACCATGAAGAGACGAGACACTATGATAGTCAATGTCCCAAGTGTCTATGAAATATACATCGAATGATGCTATTGGATAATGATCAAGTTATTATACATTCAAAGAATAAGTTTAATAAATAATATGTATATTCGTCAATTATTTCATTTGAATATTTTATCAGCAATATACTGGTTATGAGTGACTGAAAATTATTAATATTTTATTATTATAAGTCCCTATTTTAGGGCTGAGGGGAGAACCAAACACGAAATCAATGACATAAGACATCAAACCATGACCCAAATATCCAAAATACAAATTACCAAATCAAAAAACAATTGAAGCTCCCTAGAAAAAGCAAAATTATGTCTAGTTTCCACCTTTACAGAACTACACAGAATTTTGTCCCATACAAAGACATGCTGATCATCTATAGAAAACTCTAAAGATAATCTGGAATTATAAATCCTTGAACCGCAGACTGTAGGACAAACAGAAACACAACATCAAAAAATTAATACCACCATGAAATGAAAACCAACATGAAGATATCACATCCAAAACAAAAATCAAGTCACAGTACAACCAACACCATAAATTCCTCTACAAAATCACACAGCCATAATAATAACATATAGATCCAAATCACATCAAAAAATAAAAAAATAGAAACCATCACCATAATCATTTAAACATCAGGCCACATCGAATAAAGCACCACCACAAGCCTGAAGCGCAACCTGTCACCACCTTCACATCCATCGTGAAGACCACCAAGAGCAACCCCACACTCTCTCAGCTGACACACTAGACAACAACCCTCGGACCACATAACCAGGAAAGAATACATATATTGCAAAGATGGAAAAGGGAATTAAACAGGCCAACAAACAATGAGGAAAGCTAGGATGACCGAAGACACAAAGACTGAAAACACCACTTAAGGAGTAACCACACTGAGATCTCTTTAAAAAAATGATAAGGAGAATCCGTAGTCAAACTAAGTCAGTGGAAAGAGAGGTGACGACAAGGGGAAACCGTAGAAAAGCATGACCCTTACGAGCTCATCCTACTATTTATATAAATTATGGAATATGTGGGAATTAGTACATTTGCATTAAGGATTTGAGACCATATTTTGAAAAGTACTACGAAAATATATTCGGTAGAAATTTATTTTTTTGAAAAACACATAATTGAGTGAAATATAACCATTAATATATTAATGATGTAGAGATAATGATGAAGAAAAAATTGATTTTGATATGAACTTACTACATAGGAATTGAATATTGACTTTTGAAAAAGTGTTTTATGGTATCATTGATGGAGTGTACAACACTTTTATATTTAAAGAATATATCCCATAACATGTATCATAGTTAAGGAAAATGTAATAATTCATGTTTCTAATAAGGTTTTATAGTAATTTGAGTTATTAATATATTTAAAGTGGATACATGGTGATGTTATTCACATGTTTGGAATGTGACAATTTATAGCTTTTCTTGGCTAAGTTCATCTTGGAAATTCTATGACCTTCTTTCTAATGTGTTGAATCGTTGTATTTTGGAATGTTTAACCATTTTTGAATGGTTTAAGTTGATCATTGTATGATATTCTAGAGGTTAGTCTAGTACTTCATCTGATGACACAACCTGTGCTAATAGATGAAGTATAGATAGTTAAACGTGAAATCAAAGGATAAGATTGAGTTTATGAAATAGAAACTTATATTTATACTCATAGATAATGGAATAATTCCTCTACTCAAATAAAGGAGTAAAAAAAAATATTTTTCAGTTATCATAATATTTGATAGAATCAATTAATTTTTTACAATAGTTTATTGTTTTTTAGTAATAAACTTTCATATGAACATGTTATATATCACATCCTATCATAACTTCTTAGTTTTAGTTTTCTTCTATGTTTATGTTTTTATGTCATACAAATTTCAACCAATTCTAAATCATAATTTTTCTAGTGACCACCTCATTTCCATTAACCTATTTTTAATAGGATATGTTTTTAATCTTATTTCGGATGTGGGTTTCCCACAAGGTAATTTTGATGCATCAACTATAATCTTTCGAACTGTAGTTTTTTAATTACAAGGAAATAATTTAATTGATGGGGAATAATTTAACACCATAGTAATTTGTTTAATAATTTTAAATAATTCAAAATTAAGTGTTTTTATAAATAATAAAGCTTAATAATAATTATAATTTATATCTTTCAAATTAATTAAGGTTCTAAAAAATGCCAATTTATAGTACTATTTTTGTGTAAAAGAATATTTTTATATGTATATATATATATATTATTATTTTTACAAAAATAGTTTTTATCAATATATTATTTAATTAAATATAAAATATATATTTAATAATAATTTTTGTTAAATACTATATTATTCTATGAATATATTCACTATTAATATGAAACCTCATAATTTTATTATATATTTCTTCATAAATAAATTCATTTCATTGGATAGCTTATATGTACATAACACTAATATTGTATTAAAAAAACATTATAATAATTATAACATATCCATGAAACAAAATTTTCCACTTCTGTGATTTTAATTTCAAAAAAATGACATAAACCGTTGTGTTTACTATGTTTTTTATAGTCTAATAAGATCAATATAAATTTGTAGCGAAGAGTAACTTGAACCTTATGAATTGTAATATATCCTTATTAATAGTAATTATAACATTATGAATATTAACTTTTTCATTATTTATAGTAACCTCACCCATTAAAGTATACATAAAATTTAGGCACCATATAAATGAGACATGATAGTTTTAAAAAAAATAATTAGGTGGAGGTATTTTTAACAATAAATATTTATTTAAATTTTAAATTAAAAAATATATTTAAAATAAAATTTATTTTCACAAAATGAATTTATACAAAAAAAAATATGACATGTGATTTTATGATAATTTTAGCAGACCTCGGTTAGTTTTTAAAAGTCTTATAAAATCGATTTTAAAATTAAAAGCTGTATTTTTTTAGTAAATAATAGTGTTATTTAAAAATTAAATTTCACATATTTGGAAAATTATTTTTTTGAAATGGATTCAATTTTATAATTCTACTTATTTAAAAAATATTAGGGTTAATTTTTGGGGATTTTTTGAAATACTTGAATTTTGTGAATAGTGAAATTCTATAATTTACGTAATATGCTAAATAAATGAATTTAGCCATCATGAATTAGTAATGACTAATGTAAATGGCCATTGGTTCCAACTAAAATGAACATAAAACTATTTTCAAGCACAATAATTAATAAAATTCATATTATGGAGCAAAAATAGTAAAATTATGATTAACATAATGGAAAAAACCTCCACTCCTCCAAAATAAAAAACCACCCCTTACATTCTATTAACTTCACTTTAATATGACTTAAAAAATCTCAATGTTCTAACCAAATAATCTTCCCTAGTCTATCCCAACCTCCCTAGGCCCATTGTTCTTTCCAAAAGGCCAAACCCATTCTCTTAAGATGGTTCTCAACGAGGATATTTTAAGAGGTGAACCCTCTCTCTTTTTCTTTTAATTTCATTTTCAATTTGTTTTATATTTTTATTATCTTCTCATCTCCTCAATATAAATAATCATGATAACTTTAGTATAATATTTTTACCAGAATTATATAATGATAACAAGAGATATATCATAAATATTCTTTGTCTCTATAAATTTTTATTTTAAAAAAGAAATCATCGTCTGGGAGGTGCCAATTTAATACCTCCACAGACAACGAAACATCGTTCTTCATTTTCTCCATCAATTCTGGTCACGAAATAATTTTTATTATTTATCCATATTCTAAAAAAATATTATATCTTATTTAATTTTTCATGAATCATAAATTGTACATGATACTAAATAATATAACAAAACTAGTTTATTGTGATCAAAAAATTTCCATAAAACCTAAAATATTATTAAAAAATAACTTATCAGCCGATTCATCTGCATACCATGTAAAAAATCATATATATAAAAATTTAAAATTATTAATGTTCATTAATAAAATATAAATTATATTCTATATATTTATATCCATTCTACATGAACTTCAATACTGATAATCAAGAGAACCGATTATGAATATGAATAATCCAACACCCCAGAATGGTGAAATTCAATATTATAACTTATCCAAAGGCCATAAATAATCTTAGTAAAACTATAATAAATTAAGTACAAGGAAAATAGGTTCTGAGATAAATTATTAATGGGTATAATTTAATATTCCAGTACATTAATTCATGTTCAAAACACATTTGGACAAAAGGTAAGAGTTTTCTCATATCAATTCTATTTTGTGAAATATTCATTATTCACTACTATTTCTTTTGTATGGTCTATGTATACAACCAATTAATGTATTTTTTCATTAATCCAATTATTTTCATGGTATTTAATGTATCATTTTATAATAATTATTTTTGGGTTATATGATTTGATTTGTTACAATGTGGTAAGGGGTTCCTCCTGAACCTTCATTTTTTCCTTCGTGGAATTCCTTCACTATCCATACAAAATGTAATGTTTTTTAATTTTTTTAAATATTATATAATATGTTATTATGTTAAAAAATAATATATTTAGATCATTTCATATTTATTTTATAGGTATTATATGTTTTAAAATTGATCCCTTCTTAATTCTTCTTGATAAATAAGCCTGATTCAAGGGAACTTCTTGATTTCATACCAATTTTAAAGTTCGCTATATAATGTGTTTTAAGCCATAATTATTTTTGTAAAATCATGGATTTTATCATTAAAAAGTATCACGGTTCATTTTTTGTTTTAATTAAATAAACATTCCATTATTCTTTTAAATCTATGTAACATTTTCCTTTAATAGCACTAAGATGTTTTATTTCTAAAGATTCATTAAAATCACTTTTTACATGTTTTCAATTCGATAAGGAGTTTTTTTAACAAATATATAATTTTAATTTCATACTATTTTATTTTCTTGTATAAAATTTTTTACCATCTTCATTATTGAAAATAAAAGTGGTTTCTCAAAAGAACTCTTCATTAAAAATTAAATGGGGTTTTCTCGTCTTAGTTTTAATTATATGAGATTTAAGACTTGTACACCACTTATTCATTACAGGTAGTGTATGTAATTACCTTTGATATATCGAATCAAAATTCTTATTATTATTATGATATTATATGAGAATAATAATAATATAATTCATGGTTTTATGGGACACGTGGGAATGTTTATTGATCATTTACATAAGTGTTTATCAATGATTTAATTAGAGAATTTTCATCTAAGAATATTATTCAAATAATTCAATGTGGTATGGGTCAATATGATCTAAATATATCTTTTATTAGACATATGAGTAATGAATTAGAATTCTGTAGTGACATGTGTGGTATGTTATATCCCCTTGATGCATCGGTAGGTCCCTTGAGACAAAACAAAACTGTTTTTTGGCTGAGGCCTTACCCTTGTTTTTTTAAAAGTCTTGGAAGAGGCCTCGATGAATGTTTTATGATGTTTGGAATATTCATTTCTACATTATGATATTATTAATAGATAAATCATTCGATTATTCGACTAGTATAATATCCATGGTGAAGTTTCATGTGATTATTTATTTAGATTTATTCATTCTACTTTTATTCGTTTCATATAATGCTCAGGATTATGTTTTAGTGGAATTATTTATTAACTTTTCCTTATTTAGTATGATATATTATTTTGAATCACTTACCATTATTAATCATATGAGATCAACCCTTCTTATTTTTTTCTTTTTCCCAGGTTATGAAGAAGACAACATTTAATATGCTTTTAATGATGCAGTTTATTTCAAATTATATAATGTTTTATTTTATTTTTCTAATGTATTATGGTTATCATTACAACAATATGGTCTTCCAGGACTACTAAACTGATCAATATGTCATGAGTTTATTGATTTTAATCATTCTAATGTATTAAAATAATGCACCAGCTTCAAGATTCTTGGGCCAGGGTGTTGTAATATTTGTAAAATATCATGCACATTACCCTTATCAAATGTTGTGTCTATGTTTATAATATTTTTATTAAATATTAATTTATGTAGAGGAGTTGGTAGAAAAAATTATCTATCAAAGTTATAAATATTGGAATAAAATGGGTGAAAAGAAATGTAGTTAATAATTGGGATAAAATTACATTTCACGGATCATCTAACATTATTAAATGTGTGGAAAATGAAGAATAAATTACCAAGGATGTGATTATAGGTCTAAATGATCTTGATGCTTATATTGAGGAAACGAAAATGATATTTGAAGATAAAATATTTTATTTTCCAGTATTGTTTGAGAAGTTAATGTTTTGTGAAAAGACATTATTGAATGTCGGTTTCACTAAATATATAACATCTTTAGACATGAAAAAGCAGTATAATTTAAAATTCAGATATAGATGTAATGCTACCAGTTTTGGCTAACTACATTATCTCTTTAATGATATGATTCTAGTATATACTTATCTCTCTATCCTAACATATAATTCTAAATTAATGCAACATTTTATGGGTATGATATTAGAATGAATACATGCATATCCCAATGACATTATGCTACTATGAAAGGACCAAAAAACACTTATAGAATTACCAAAGTGTTGTGATTCTTGTTAGAAGAATGATAAATCAGGTATTATGATGGTTTTATGGTACATTATAATGTTTCTAATGTCCATGATCCTATATGGATGTGAGTAGACTGTATGGAATTTGACGTGTCTTGTAGATACAATAAATATGGGAAACATCGTCACTTAGAGTACTCTCTTCAATGGAGGATAAAAACTCATTATTATCCCCAATTAGTAAATGATATAAAATTCTTTCATCTTGTGTTATCTACAGATTGTGAGAATCCTCTTGGTATTAAATTAATAACTCATTGAACATGTCCAATTATGTTGGTAAATTATAAATTTCCATCGTGGTTATGAATGGAATGACAATACATTATGTTTTATATTATTATATCATGACCAAAACAAGTGGGTGATGCTAATGATTTTTATTTGTCTCCATTGATTATATATTTAAAATTATATTGGGATTCAATTGTTATATTATATAATGATTATTTAAAAAGGGATTTCACATTAAGAGACATGTTTTATGGGATGATAAATAACTTTCATACTTGTAGAATTTTTTTATGATATAACATTAAAGAAACTCAAGGGTGTCCCATTTTTGATAAAGTTACCTAGTAAATAAGGTTGATACATCCATTGAAGAATATTTTTCTAGGACATCACATATGTATACCGTGGCAACAGAAGTATCGATCATGGATAAAATCATTTGATGTAAGTTCATAAAAATTTATTGAATCATCTCCACTAATAGGTGATATTATTTTTTAGATTGGAAAATATATAGAAACTGCATTTGGAAAACCTTTTTCAAGAAATCATATGAAATTTTTCTGGATATAGAGATTTGTTTTCTTAATTACAATACTAGAAATTTCTATTTGTTTTACATTTTATTGAGGTTATTCATGATGAAAAATATATAGATGATAGTGGCATTTGAACATTACTAAAGACACCCTACTAAATAATGGATGATATTAAGGATGGGTTGGACGTGATTTATATGGGAATTAAGAAATATTTGGCATTTATGAAGGGTGAAAATGAACTATTCTTCCTCCAACTTCTTACACTCTTCTTGAGTAATAGGGATATTAATTTTCAAAAAACATGAATAATTAAAATGTTCTATAGGGGTACTCATTGAATATCTATAATACCCCGTTAATGACTGATTGATAGTTTAAGGGTCTGAAATCACATGAATGTAATGTTTTTATGAAAGATCGAATTAATATATGTATACATTTCATTTTTTCCAATAATATCGGTCATACACTAACCAAGATCTATTTATTGTTAAAAGATATATATAGAAATGTTATAGAATCCTTGAAATTACCAAATAAGTAAAAGGAAAATTTCATTAAATTATGTAAAATGGATATGTTCTTCTTGAATGCATTATCTGAAATTATGGTTTACTTGGTGGTTCACATGGTGAGAGAGAATTGACTATGTGGTCTTATACATTAAAAAGGGATGTACCCCCAATGAATTATATATGATTATTTTGAAAGGGTATGTATACCATTGAATCAAAAATTAGGTTGTATTGTGGAGTGTTATATTATTCTAGAATCTGTTTACTTCTGTAATGACTACATGTCTTTTTTGGAAAGAGTTGGTCTATTTAAATCTTATCATACATGGTAGCCTATTGGAGATGGAATTTATTGAAGATATGTTATCAAAAATCAATATTAAAAATCCAAATCATTCAAAAAATTATGTTTTTATAACATTTTAGAGATTTCTCCATCAGTTAAGACCCACCAATAAATTCTTAGGCAGTTGAATCCATCAAGGGTTGAAAGATTAATATCAAACACACATAATAACTAATTTATAGGATGGTTTCAAGACCATATTTTTAAAAATTAATATGAAAATTAATATTAAATTTTAGAAATACATTTTTGTCTATACAGAAGACCAAGTGTGTACGTATTATCTTACAATATTTATATAATTAATGGTTACAATTTCTATAAGAAATAACATGATAAAGATAGTACGATAAAGAATAGTGTTTTTATAATTTTGTATAAAAAGATGAATGTTTCTAGTACTAAGGATTGATATCCAATTTATATTAATGTGTCAAACATTAGAATCATAAAACAAGAATGGGAGTTGGATTATACAACATTACAATTTCTGATTTCTCAATACAAGTGAGTTAATAATAGGACTTCGATTAAAATAGATTAATTGGGATTTTTGAAAGTGTATTTCTGTAAAAGATGAAAAAAATATGGACATTTTAAAATGGAATCATGTGTAGTACACAGATTGTGTGTTATAGACCCCACACACTAAAAGTGGTCATTGGTTTTGTTTTATACCAAAACCACTACACGGTTCGATGTGAATTTAATTTATATTGACCTTTTAATTATGACTTCACATTCATTTCATATAATTCTTAATGCAGGGGGTGTTTATATGTTAGATGGGACCATAATAAAGGTATTTGGATACTCGATAGAGGGGTAAATCAATTCAAAAATTAAAAAAATGATTATAATAATTAGGTTATATTTTTTTAGTAAACATTGTGATTCCTCTTATTATTATCTATTCATAGTTGCATTTATGTAATCTAAATAAAATTATTAACCAATTCTATAAATAATTACATCTACATGTGTTTATTCTCCCAATATTAAGGAATAATACAATTGTAAACCTACTACCACTCCTAGTGTAGAGAAACAATGACCTTCAGGACATGGACATTCTACCAATCCTGAGAAACAACATGTTTCTCAACCTGTTACTCCACCCACTATAGAGGAACAATGACCTTATTCACATGAAGATGCTATCAATCTATAAGAAAAATATACAAATGATTTTGAATCATAATATATGGTAGAAGGAGAATAACCAATGTTGTTGAAAAAGCAGGATCATCATAGCATTATGATGTTATAAAAAATTATTAAGGAAAAAGAAAAATGGCTCAAATTAAAGGTCTGATGGAATGTCTGAATATATCATGTTAACAAAAATAGGGCCACGTTAAGTAGTTACATTGTACTAATCACTCAAAATTTGGTTATGATTTATGTAAATTCATGGAATCATGTTGTTCCCACACTTAAGAAACTGATTTGTGAACATATTATCATAACATTATGATATAATTATTTTATTTTAATAAAAAAATAAAGTGATAAAACATTGAACTACGTTTTATCATCCCATGAAGAATTAATTTATAGTAGAAAATTCCAATAATAAATATCTATTAATGCATTATGGAAGGATTCATATAGTTTATCACACAATTCTAATGAGATTTCATCTTAAAGATGCTGAAGGGAAATTTATCATGCACCAACTACTTATGTATGAACACATGATAAACTAAGAAGCCTGGGATGCATTTACTGTATATTTTTTGAAGATATTTATTCAGGTATATTCTGTATTGTAATAAATTGTTTGAAATTAAGTGTTTTCTGTTGGATCGGATTACACCAAATTTACACAAGAGGGGGGGGGTGAATTGTCACTTTTCAAAAATCTTTACGAGATTGTGTTCTTCCATTTATCTTTAATCATATAAAATGATGCGGTAGAAATTTAAATAGCATAAACACATGATTTATAGTGGTTTGGGGAAAAGAAGGCCCTTAGTCTACTCCACCAACACTCTACTCCATGAGATTGGTGATTTTAACTATCTGGTCCACGTTTCAACTGACCAGTTCAAAACTAAGTACAGGCAGTTAACACCTTTACAATCCACGAAAAATCAATTATTTCTCGTTCACTTACAGAACCTACACAACTTAGTACAAGAAGTCAATCACTCAAGAATAGAAAAGAAAGATTTTTGTATTCTGAAAATACATTCTAGATGTTCTTCACAATTGTAACTGCATGAAATTGACAGTAGGTGGATTTTCTCCTTCAGAAATAATAATCTTCAGATAAGAGTCGTTCTGAGTCGATCTCATTGTAGTAAATATATAAAAAAATTCACAACTTTATCATAGAGAGATCTATAGTAGATCTTCGATATAGAACAAGTGAATCTTCTATCGTGTTCCTTTCTCTTTAACAAACAGAGCTTTGATGCTCCTTTTGAAATAACAGATCGGTATGTTTGAGTAGTCTCTATTTTCCTTTTTATCAGAATAATTAGAAGATTAAACATGATCAATAATTTTTGATGCAGTTTCAAAAATCACATATAAATAAATGAACGATAAGAACTTATCCTATAAAATTAGATCCACAAAAGTCGTCTTTTTCACTCGTGATATTCGAACATTTGAATTTACAGAGTAGTCGTGACATCCCTGAAGACTCGGCATAAAAATATCAATTTAATTTGATCAAAACATTGATAAAATGGTTTTGAATCAGTCAAAATCATACTTTAAAATCAGCTTTAAATCTGGTTCGAAATCCGCCAAATATTCAGCATACTGACCGTTGCATAAAAATATCAACTTTAAATTCTCCGATGCCAAACGTAAGGATGAGTTGAACTGTATGCCTCCACTGAACGTAAGTTTGATGACGTAGTCTTCAAATGTAATGTTCACAACGTATGGTTAACAACGTAAAGTTGACAATGTAAACATGACAACAAACGTAAGGATCATTCCAAACGTAGGGTTGGTCATCCATACTTTTCTCTTCAACTTTCAAATGTTCGATAAAAGATACATACTTTTACTTGATCCATACTTTTCCAAGAACGTATGGTTGTTTACAAAAGTAAGGTTAATGAACCATACTTTTGAGAAATAAACGTAATGTTTAATATTTATGTACAGTTCTCCTTTCATACTTTTCTGATATCCCAAACGCAGGGTTCCTTCCTAATTTAGGGTTCTTCTTCCATACTTTTCCCATAATGTATGGTTTATTAACCAAACTTTTTCCTTTTCTCAAAAAGTATACACGCTTTTCATCCTTATTCTATGTTTATCCATGTAGAGTATGAAAATGTTTCGAGAACACGGTCATGTAGATTCCTAATAATTAGTGCATGAACAGTGTTTCCAGAACACGCTAGATACGAATACTTTTGTAATAAATTCCCATTATTTCAAAAGGAAAATAAAATGATAAATTCATGTAAAATACATAACAAATAAAATCATTAGACAATAATTAAGGGTATTTGTGAGAATTAAAATTGTCATAAAGAGATAGAGTAGTAATATAAACACCCCCTTTAAATAAAAATATTATTTATTGTTGAAAACAACACCTGCTCAACAATATCCCCCTTTTGGATGATCACAAAACCCATAAAATAATTAATGAAATTAACATAACTTAATATTAATTACATATTGTTTTGAAATTTTGAATAGATAAATATATCCCTTTAATTTATCTGTGTTTTAATTTATTCCCCAATAAAATGAATTACTCCACCAAACGAAATGATGTTTGTGTTTATCCAAATTTATCCCACTTTTTTTGATATCAAAAAGAATGATAGAATATGGAATAGAACATAGATTAATGTAGAAATGAACAGAAGTAAAGGAAATTATTAACTGTTTAGTAATAATTCAATCTGGATTACTGGCATATCGAAATAAAAACAGTAAAACAAGTAAATATAATGAAGTAGATTTTCATTAAAAGTACAAAATTAATAAATACAGGAATCAAGGTTTTGGTAGTTAATAGGTAGGGTATATCTTCTCTGGACTGTAGACATGATATTTTCTAACTGTTCTCTCAGCCTTTTCATTAATCCATCACTGAGGTGAATAATAAGATCTTTGGACTCTTGAGTCATATGAATATATTCAATGATATTGGCTCTGAAAAACTCGTTAAGTCATTCTTCTTTCTCCATAAACAAAGAAAGCTTCTCTATGAATTTATCTAAGGCAGAGCGGATTCCTAGCTCACTGGATGTCTACTGATCAACCATGAATTTCTGATTATCTAATAGAACAGGTAATGGAGCACTGTTGCATTGAAGATCTTGCAACCTGTCATTCATGTTACTCATTGTGGCTATGATAGCTTGAAATCTTATGATTAAATCAGGTGAAGTACCTAATCTACTAGCAGCATTATTCCCAACTAATGCAAATTGTGTCTCCATAAACAACTTAATATTTGATAATTATGATTTCATAACCATTTCAGATTTCAATTTGGCAACATCATTTAGCATATACTCTTTCAAAATTTCAACTTATTGCCTTGAAATAGAACTCTCCTTAAGATTTTGAAATTTCAGCTGTTCTGATGCTAAGGTGCTTCTCAGATAATCACTCTCACATTGCAGTTGAGATAACTTTTTGTACAACTCTTCAACTTCTCTATTCCTTGAATTAGAAGAACCCTGTGCTTGATTCGCATTCTACGGCTCTGTGTGATGTAGAAATACTAAAGGTAATGATTCAGCATCAAATTTTTCTTTCTCCTTGTCCTGAGTAGGACGATGCACAAATTTTTCCTCAGAGTCATTTTCAGACTCTTCCATAGAAAGATACTCTTGAAGAACTTCTATGTGAGCTTTAGAAGTAGGCTCATCACGAACATCTAAAATTTTTCTTCAAATAAAATAACTAAAATGATATCCTCTAGAGTTTTCTGAGGTATGCCCACTTCATCACCAGGCTCTGCCTCCTTTTCTTGTTGAAGTAAAACGGAAACATCAGCTATAACCTGTTTTTCTGATCATTCAACTATAATTTTTTTCAGGATTGGGATCTGTAACAGGGACATTATGTTCTTGAAGTTGTTCAACAACCTTTATTTCTATCCTCTATCTTAGCCATCATAATGTCCTCAGTATCTCCCGGACTAAACTATACAGTTTTGAAGAAGTATCAAATCTCAACCTCATACAAAAATTTCATATTCTCACTATTGGAAGCCTGTTTGAGATTCTGAAATGAAATTTCTTGTTTCAACAGGAGATTTGTCTGATATAAACATTCGATATCAATCGCCTTGCCCTGTAATATTTTTCTTCCTTATGAACATTGTTTCATAGCACTGCTGGTTTCGGCTTCCTCAGCACTTTTTGTCTTTTCCATTTTTGAGAGAATCCTTGAAGGTTTGAAGGTTTGGGTTTCAGAGGTTCGAAGATTAGGGTTGATGAGCAGAGGTTCAATTTGCAGGTTCAAATAGGTTTTGGTAGAAAAGAAATGGTTTAGAAGTCGAAATTGTTTCTGACAACCTTGATTCCCGTGTTTTTAATAATCATTACATATATTTAAAAAAATAGAATATGTGGGGAAAAGAAACATATTATGTTTGAAAAACAAAATAGCTAAATTATTATAAGTAGAATTAAAATAAAGAACTATTATAGTAAAATAAAATATTATTTAAAATCAAATAAACCAAGCTCCCCTTAATAAAATAAAACCTTTTAGTGGGAAGTGGTTTAGTAAAAATATTATCAAATTGAATTTCAGTACTTACAAATTCCTATGATATATCCTTTTTAAGATCATGATCTCTTAGAAAATGATGTGTTCTATCAATATGATTGGTTCTAGAATGATTTATAGGATTTTTTGAAATATTTATAGCACTAGTATTATCACATAAAATAGGCATATTATTAAAATTTAGTATAAATTCCATAAGAGTTTTTTTTCATAAAAACACTTGTGCACAGCAACTGATAGTAGAAACACACTCTGCCTTAGCTGTTGATTGGGAAAATGAATGTTGTTTCTTACTTGACCATGACACTAAAGTATCTCTTAAAAAGTGACATGTTCCTAATGTGATTTTTCTATCTAATCTACAACTTCCAAAGTCTGAATATGAATATGAAGTCAAATTAATATCATATGTTTTGGGATAAATAAGAGATTAAAAAACAGTTCTTTTTTAAATATCTAATAATTATTTTAACAGCAGTTAAATGAGATTCTTTAGGATTTTATTGAAATATTGCACAAAGATATACTGAATACATTATATATAGCCTACTAGAAGTAAGATATAATGAACCACCAATCATAACTCTATATAACATGTTGTCAAACTGATTTTCTAGTTTCATCCAAATCATGTTTTATATTAGTGCACATAGGAGTTGTATATGTCTTGTTGTTTTCAAGTCCAAATTTCTTCAATAAATCAGTAATGTATTTGCTTTGATTAAAAACATTTCCAAAATATTTTTGATAAATTTGAATTCCTAAAAAGAAATTTATTCCTCCCATCTTACTCATTTCAAATTCTTTTTTCATTAACTTTGAAAACTCGTGATAAATGGTTTTATCAGTTGATCCAAAAATTACATCATCAACATAAATTTGAACTAATAAAATATTATAATTCACATTTTTCATAAACGGTGATGGATCTCCCATTCCAATTGATAGCTTTAGTATGTTTAAAAACATAATCTGGTTTTTGAGAATTTTCAAACCTAGGAGGTTGCTTAACATAAACTTCCTCCATTAAATAACCATTTAAAAAGGAAGACTTAACATCCATCTGAAATAATTTAATGTTCATATGAGATACATAGGATAAGAGGATTCAAATGGCTTCTAGTATAGCTATAGGTGAAAAGGTCTCATCATAATCTATACCTTCTTCCTGATTATATCATTTTCATATAATTCAAGATTTATTTCTTGTTATTATTCCTTGATCATATTTCTTATTTCTAAAGACCCATTTGGTTCCTATCACTGAATAGTTATGTGGTCTTTCAACTAATTCCCAGACATCATTTATTTTTAACTGTTTTAATTCTTATTGCATTGTTATCATACAAATTTCATCATCTAAATATTCTTCTTATTGTCTTGGATTCAAATTGGGATAGAAAGGAATAGAATTATACAATATTTCATACATTTCTTCTAGTTTTTATTCCTATATCTAAGCCACCTATTATATTTTATAAAGGGTGATTCTATAGGGTTCTAGTCTATCTAGGAAACACACCTATAGGTTCTTCAGTATCATGTTCTTCTGAACTGGACTGAATTTCATTTGTATATTTTTCAAAATCATTTTTCATGTTATCAAGCCTTATGTTATCATTAGAGTCGTATTCATCCATTTGATCTGTCCTATTCTCAAAGGGATCAGATTCAACAAATTTTACATGAACTGATTCTTCAATAATCTGTGACTTCTTATTATAGATTCTATAAGCTTTGGAGGTAGCTGAATATCCTAAGAAGATTCCTTCAACATATTTTGGATTGAACATACCATGATTATCCTTGGTGTTCAAGATGTAAACCTTTCATCCAAAAGCTTTAAAGTAGTTAACATTAGGTTTTCTGTTATTCCAAAGTTCATATGGTGTCTTTTTTTAAAATATGTCTAATTAAAAATCTATTCATTATATAGCAGGCTATGCTTACAACATCGTCCCAAAAGTAGGTTGGAAGACTGTATTCGTTTAACATAGTCCTAGCCATTTCCTGAATAGTCCTATTTCTTCTTTCAACAATTCCATTTTTTTGAGGTGTTCTAGGTGCATAGATGGTGTGTTTAATTCCAATATTTGAGTAGAAGGAATTATATTTTTGATTCTCAAATTCTCCACCTTGATCACTTCATAATGAAATTATTTTAAAATATTTTTCATTTTAAACAGCTTTACAAAAACATTCAAATAAAGTAAAAGCATCATTTTTAAATTTCAAAAAGAAAATCAATTTAAATCTTTAATAGTCATCAACTAAAACAAATACATATAATTTACCAACCAATATTACTACTCTCGAAGGTCCAAGAAAAAACATATGGATAAGTTCTAGAGGTTTAGATGTAGCAATTTTGTTAACAGATTTGAAGGATAATTTGTGTTTCATGCCAAGTTGACATCCATCACAGAATCCGTCACTTTCAAATTTGAGACTAGGCAAATCAGAAACTAAATGTTTCTTAGATAAATTATTTAAAACAAATACATTACAATTTACAAGTCACCTATTCCAGATCGAATATTCATTCATTTTAGTAGTTAAGAAATTTACTTGTTGTTTACACTAGGAATTTAAATCCAGGGTATACACATTATTAGTTCTTGGTTCTCTAAATTTAAGGAATTTATTTTTGAAAATAGAACAACAATTGTTAGAAAAATCAACAACATAACCATCATCACATAATTGAGATATACTTATCAGATTGTGTTTTAATCCTTGTACATAAAGTACTTTATTAATTGAGACAACTTCTGGATCTCCAACTGTTCCAATACCAATGATTTTTCCTTTGGCATTGTCACCAAAAGTTACAAGTCCACCATATTTTTGAGTGAGTGTAGAGAAATTCAATGATTTTCAACTCAAATGTCTTGACCAGCCACTTTCCATATACCATAATTCCTTTCTTCTATTGTGAACTTCTCCTTGCAAATACATTTACACAGATTGCTTTGATACTCATAATTTATTGGGTCCAGTGGTGTTAGCTAGCAAGGATCTGGAAATCAATACATGATTTTATTTTCTAATTTCACATGATTCAAATAAATAATTTGATACAAAAGCTTTATTAATGACACTTATTTGTGGTTGTATTAAGAAGCAATTTTTCAAAATATGTCCCCTTATTCATCAGTAATTATAATTTAGTCTTTTTTCACTTGAAATAAAATAGTTTTTGTACAGCTTGGGGTTTTCACCTTTCCTACCAATTCAAAATCTTTCCTTTTTAATGAAATTTTTCCCATGGATTTCATTTAATGTATTTTTTCCTTTATTAAAAATAGGCGCTGCAATTTTATAAGTTTCTACTTCTATTTGTAGTGATTTTATCTTTGATTCATAATATGTATTGTTAGAATTAATTGAATCAACTTATTCAGTTAACTCCTTATATGGTTTCAGCATTGTATCTCTTTTATCAGAAATGGCCTTATGAACATTCTTTAAAGACTTATGCTTATTAAATATAGAGTCATATTTTTTTCATGAATATTGCAGTGGGATGCAAGATTTTCATTAGAGTAATTAGATTCAGAACTACAATCAGAAGAGTAGTAAGATAGCACCTCATCTGTCACTTCTATAAAACACATGTTGGCATTCATATTTTCTTCCTCCTTCTCTGAGTCTGATTGAAAAATACTACTAGAGTCTTCAGATACACTCTATTTAGCTTTCATTTTTTCTTGTCCTTATGCTCATAGTCATTTTATTTGAAAATTTTCTTTCTCTTGTCTTCATTTAGATGAGGACAGTCAGGTCTGATATGCCCCATTTTCTTGCATTCATAGCATCTGACATAATTTTCATCATTTTTGAAGGATTTTCTGAAGCCCCTATTCTTTCTATAGAATTTTGTGAATCTTCGGGCTAGCTGAGCCAATTCTACATCAGAATTCGATAAATCAGAACTCTCTGACTTTTCTTTTACATTTTTCTTCATATTTCTGTTTCTTCTCTATGATGATGCTTTCAAGGTAGTATCATCTCTTTTGATAAGTAATTTATGTTCATTAGCTTCATCTTTTATCTCAGCTTCATGAATCAATAATGTTCTAATCAGTTATCTGATGTTTAAATCTTTGATAGGTGTCGACTATCTGATTGCTGCAGAGATTCCATTCTATTTTGTAGGCAGTACTATTAATAATTTTAAAGCATGATCATATTGTTTAATGTGATCTCCCAAGGAAGTTATGTTATTTAAAATTTCGGTCAATCTTCCATTCATTTGAGTAATACTCTCACCTTCCACCATTCTGAATGTATCAAATTCAATCTTAGAATTTTCATATCTCATTTCCCTAATATTTTTAGTTCCTTCATAACCAATAGCAATAGTTTTCCACATTTCATATGCTTTTGGGAATTGAGATACTCTGATAAACTCATTAGATCCTAGACCACATATAACTGTATTCACTACCTTCGAGTTCATGTCATAATCTGCTTCAGTAGCTACACTCCATGTTTCAGGTTTTTCTGATATTTCATATGAAGTCAGAATCTTGGAATATACTCTATATCCAAGGTTTTTCAGATAGATAATCATTTGTGACTTCCAGAATCCATATTTTTCTCTATTAAAGTACGGTGCTCTGACCATACACATTCCCTCTCTTGTATCAGTCATCTTTATTTGTGTAAAATCACGTTCATCTTGTTAAAGCTCTGTTAGAAAGATCAACCTTTGATACCTATTGTTGGATCAGATTACACCAAATATACACAAGAGGGGGGTGAATTGTGATTTTTAAAAAATATTTATGAGATTTTGTTCTGACATTTAAATTTAATCTGATAAAATGATGCATCAGATATTTAAATAGCAGAAACAGAATATGTATAGTGGTCTGTGGAATATAAGGCCCCTAGTCCACTCCACCAACACACAACCCGACGAGCTTGTTGATTTTCACTATCTAGTCCTCGTTTCAACAGACCAGTTCACAACTGAGTACAGGCAGTTGACACCTTTACAATCCAAGGAAAAACAAATCCTTCTGGTTTACATACAAAAACTGCACAACAAAGTATGAGAAGCTGATCACTCAAGAATAGAAAAGAACAATTTTCATATTTTGAAAATAATTTCCAGATGTTCTTCACAACTGCAACAACATGCAATTGACAGTAGGTAGATTGTCGCCTTAAGAAATAATAATCTTCACATAAGATTAATTCTGAGTCGATCCCATTATAGTAAATATATAAAAAATTCACAACTTTAGAAGAGACAGATCCACAGTAGATCTTCGATATAGAACAAGTGAATCTTCTATCGTGTTCTTTCCTCTTTAACAAACATGTATTTGATGCTCCATTTGAAATAGCATATTGGTATGTTTCAGTAGTCTTTATTTTCCTTTTTTTCATAATAATAAAAAGATAACACATGATAAATAATTGTCGATGCTATATCAAAAAGCCCATATTAATAAAAGAACGATAAGAACATCTCCTATAAAATTAGATCCACAAAAGTCACCTTTTTACTCGTGATAGTCAAACATTTGAATTTACAGAGTAGTCGTATCTTCCCTGAAGAATTTCCATAAAATGATCTTTTTAATTCGATCAAAACATTGATAAAATGGTTTTGAATCAGTCAAATCATACTTTAATTCATCTTTAAATATGTCTTGAAATCCTCATAATAATCAGCGTACTGACCGTTGCATAAAAATGTCGACTTTAAATTCTGCAACACAAAAAATAAGTTTGAGTTGTACTGTATGCATCCTCTGAACTTAAGGTTGATGGCGTTGTATTCAAAGGTAAGTTTCACAACGTATGGTTTACAATGTAAAGTTGACAATGTAAATATGACAACAAACGTAAGGTTCATTCCAAACGCAGGGTTGTTCATCTATACTTTTCTCTTCTACTTTCAAACGTACGATAAAAGATCCATACTTTTAGATGATCCATAATTTTCCCAGAACGTATGGTTGATTACAAAAGTAGGGTTGATGAACCATACTTTTGAGAAATAAACATAATGTTTAATATTTACGTACGGTTCTCCTTCCATACATTTATGATATCCCAAACAATGGTTTCCTTCTTAACGTAGGGTTCTTCTTCCATACTTTGTCGATAACATATGGTTGATTAACCATACTTTTTTCTTTATCTCAAAAAGTATACACTCTTTTCATCCTTACACTACATTTATTCACGTAGTGTATGAACAGTGTCTCCAGAACACGCTCAAGCAGATTCTGAATAAGTAGCACATGAACAGTGTTTCCAGAACACATTAGATACGAATACTTTAGTAATAAATTTCCATTCATTCAAGAGTAAAATAAAATGATAAATTACTGAAAATTACTAAATAAATAAAATCATTAGAAAATAATTAAGGGTATTTGTGAGCATCATAATTTTCATAAAGAGATAGAGTATTAATATAAACTCCCCCTTTAAAAATATATTATGTATTGTTGAAAACAACACTTTCTCAACATTTTCCTTGCTTTTATTGGGAATTTCTAATCAATGAATCATCATCTATGTGTGGAATATAAGGAACATGCAACATAACAAATTTACCTTTACTGTAAAGAAAGGATGGAATATGCTTCCCTTTAGAAAAATTGCCTTGTATTTTAAATCTAACATAGTACTTTTATGTGACATGAATCAAACACATAATTATACTACTCTGTTTATTTTAAAATTGATGAATCCATAACCAAATCCACTTCTATCCCACATAATGTGCTATGGAAGGAGGCATGTGTAAATAAATATTAAATATTAATATATGAAAATACAAAAAAAAAGTGTTTGAAACATGTGTAAGTGTGACATTATAAAATTTTATTTTTCTTTAAATAACTATTACATAACAATGATTACATATTATAAAATATTGTATACCCCACATAGACATAGGAATTATCAACACTTGTACTTGATTCACAACTACTACAGGTTTCCCAAAAGCCACCATGCTAGTATGGTCGCGTCTGAGGAGTCGGTATTGTGGTGACACCCCAAAAATATTTTGAGAAAATAAAAAATTTTAGTATTAGGATAATGAAATGGAAGAGATGAAAGAAAGAGTATATTTATTTCATTAGAAGTCTGAGTTTCTAGAAATTGTTATAGGGTATGCAAAGATATGAAACAAATCATAAACAAAAAACATGTGAAGGTACACCCCCCCTCCACCATCATTAGGGTGAGAAATTCCCCTCAAAGATGTGTTTTAAATTATGTAATCCATATTCTCATAATTGATTCAATGAAATCGGATGTTGGAAGACATTGATACCTTTTATATACTGATATTTAAATAGGAGAAAATGAATTTTATTTATTTTTATCAACCCTATATCATTACCTTATACCGTGGGTTAACATTTTCAACATATGATAGGACACTCTACACAATAGAAAACATCCAACATGTCATGTGAGAGTAGAGATTAGAACAAAAAAAGGACAGAATGTCATGTTCTCTCTTCCACTTGATGATGTAGATATTCATAGGTTATACCAGGCTTTAGAACTTCTGTATCATGGTCATAATGTCTTGTAAAAAAAATTTAATAAGGATGTATTTATTTAAAGTTTAATTTTTATGCTAACCAATTAATTATTAATCAAAAAAGGTCTGAACCGGTAAATTCAATAATTGATGTAGAATGGGAATGCTGTGAAATGAAAGGTGTAATCAAAACTATCTAAAGGATCAACCAACTAATCGAAAATAAAATCTAAATGCACCTTTACATTGGCCATTTAGTATCTTCATTTAAAATCACTAAAGGTTCATGTATAGCCTATGTTACAAAGTTGTATTAATCGCATAGTTGATTATGAAGAACAAATATATAGATAGGATGTTACAGACTACATTTCCCTGGATAAAATAAATAAAATCCCCATGTTTGAATTTCTATCAGTATTAGACTTAAATGTATACATGAGTTGTGTTTTCATGATTTTTCGGAATAGCTCATATACTATGTTAATTATGAAAAAATACATTACATATTTTTTTGTAGGCATATATATGAATAAAAATTAAAAGGATTATCCCATGAGGCCTTATTTTCTATTTCACAAATAATCTTATTTCATACTCTATGTCAGAGATTAATAAATTTTTCATTTCCAATAGCTCACAATAGGGGCCCAGAAGTGAAAAACATGGCGTATAGTAAGTTGTCAAGATGGTCATGTTGAACAAAAAAACACTTAAGACTCTAATAACCTTCATGGAGACAAAATTCCACTTCAACTCAGCACCTTACTATTAAAATAACTTTTAATATATTCTATTTTATTAAATATTAAAAAAATAGAGTTTTTATATTCTCTACACATCATAGATTTCAATCCCAAATTGAAAAAGACTAACTCAAATAGATGATGGTATGAATCCAACATCATGTTTTCCTACTCCCGTGATCTCTCCTCGAGGTTCCAATTCATTCAAAAGAATATATAGACCAAGCTAGACACTCACCAATGAAATCACATCTCCTACGAATCAATGATCTCCACCTAGTAAATTTGGAAAGTTTCACCATACTCAAATTTTATATCACTTATGTTAACAATGTATGATGGATCACAGACATATCTCCTCAACTACATAAAATCGAAGGAATAATGGTCTTGGTAAAATATTGGTGATAAAGAAAAGTGGTATGCCACCTCACCAACCCTACTTATAATCTAAAAATCCGTAACGAATATCAGATATAGATTCTCTTACTAGGCTTAATATTTATAGTCCTCCTATTTTCATGACCTACCAGAACACATGGTCCCCCACATAAAACTATATATTCCTCCCTCTTAAATCCAGATAGGGCTTCTTATATATCTAGGTAGTTTTCATCAACTTCTATATGGTCTTCTCTGTTTTTATCTTCCATTTCACTAACTTTAGGCTCATGAGAAATATCTCCCTAGATCAATCCAACATATTTGGTACATATAGGTTCTTGCATACATGGACATTAATGGTGTCATAATAATGGTGTAATGGTAAATATTATTATACAAAAAATCCACAAAGGGTAGAAGATCCTCCCAACTATGGCCAAAATCTAACACACTATCCCGCAACATGTCTACTAGGAAAAAAATGACTAACTCTACCAAGACATCTATCTAAGGGCGGAACACCATATTCAACCACAATTGAGTCTAAGTATCAACCAAATATCCTATCCCAAATCATGAAATTAAGGGAGAATCATGATAGGGAGACATCTACATGTTGAATACATGAATCCATATTGTCCCATTCAACAATAATCATCCCAAACACTCCATTGAAGTCTACTATCTTATTGCAAGGATCTGGGAAGACATGGTTTTTCAATATATGGTTAATAAATAGTTTTGTGTCCTATTAATGATAATAAATGTAACTTTTGATAATTTTTATAGATGATGTCTAATATCCACACTAGAAAATAACCATTTTGGGTCAGACCCATTTATACGTAATGCTCGACATTAACCTCCATGTCAGAGAATCACCGAGGTATTTACTCTCCTAGAATGTTCTTTATCCCTATCCAAAAATACATTGGATGATGTTCATAGTAAATCTCCTCCTCTCTTGTATATACCACTAAATTTTGTGTATGAAACAACATCTTTATCCCCACCAACATTGTGAATGGTACATTCTCTCATCATTGGAAAATGATAACATTCTCCCCTCCTTTAGAAAATCAATTATGATATTTTCATTTAAATATATGGTCTCAGGTGACCTCATTATCAATATCTCTAAATTTATATTATTTCATTCACTAATGAAGTGGTCGGTACATAATCATCCAAAATATTATGATTATCTACCCTCATATAAAATAGTCATTAAAAAATTGGAAAACTTCTAAATTTCATTACAGAGTAACTAAAAATGAGATTTCCATCTCAGAGAAAGTGAAAGTAGATTCCCATTTCAATAGTATAGAATACATCAAAATAATTTTATTATAGGAACTCCATCCATAGACATTATCTCAGGTCATGTTCATCTAAGAAGAATTAATACATGGGATTCTTCTTGTAAAAATTGAGGAATGATATCTCTTAAAAAAATTAATTTCGGTTTATACATCATGAGAAAAAATATTACTACAAGATCTAAATCATGGGTTGCATAATTATTCTCATAGAGACATAGATTCAAGGACCCATAAAAAATTACCACATTCAATATGATTATAAAATGTCAATTCACTACTTTGGAGTCATTTTAGACCACCACGTACTCAACCCCCTCGTCTTGTAGTCAAAATAATTCGGTGCAAGTCAACCACTATTATCTCTCCTAAAAGGGTTGGTAACACTTCTCGGAACACAATCCCTGAATAACCAAGAAAATGTATTTTGTTATAGTTTACCAAAAAATGAATCTTCACACCTTAGTAAAACCATTAGGTACTCCCAATATAGACCTTACTATATCATTATTGGGTCCACTAGTACTCCCTCATTTGAAATGAAATATCCAATGAAGTGGAACAATCAAATCTAGAATTGTCATTTTAAGAGTTTACTAGAATGATGGTGTTCTCAAAGAATTTATATCACCACACTAAAATGTCTCTTATCTTCCTCCTATAACACTAAGTAAATGAGTATTCTATCTATGAATACCACAATGAATTGATTTAATAAGTACTAAAATATCTAGTTCCAGAGACCCATTAACACTATTGGGAAATTTTTCAAAATGAAGAGCATCATCAAAAGCTCATGATGAAAATAATTTTACTATACAACCATCATTCATACATCCGTTATCAGTATCAAAGATAGTGATAAACTGACTTGAGGTTAATATTTGATATCCAATTAACTGATTTCATCTAGTCAAAGAGAGTTCCAATTATTGGTATTTGATATTAATTATTGTTTTCTCTAGATTCAATCTATTATAATAGAAACATATCCTCAATATTTTATATGACTTTCTGAAAAAAACTAACATTACCTAGGGTCCCATGGGGAATAAAAAATATTCCTTCTATAGATCATCTAACTACATATATAGGTTTATTAGTGTTATAGGTGTCATCAGATATACTTGTGTATATTTCATGGTTATAATTTGATGTATTTTTATACAGAATATTATCTTTGGATAGAGAAGTAAGCCTAATATATCCTCAGGATAGTCATATGCATACTCTTCCACCACTAAAGGAAGTTGAAAAATCATCACTTTGAAATCCCAAAGGATAATACATGTAATGTCCCGGAACTCTCTGGTCCATTACATTGTGAATTTTTGGTGTTGGAGGTGTTTCGGGAGGTCAAGGGGACTTATCCCCAACACTTTTCCTATTTTCCAGTTCTGTGAAAAATGTTCCAGTTTTATGAACTGTAATAGATCAGTCTCACAGATCGGTCTCATAGATCGGTCTCACAGATCGGTCTCACAGATCGATCTGACAGTGTGGTCTCACAGATCGGTCTGACAGATCAGTATCACAGATCGGTCTCAAAGATCGGTCTCACAGATCAGACTCACAAATCGGTCTCACAGATCGGTCTGACAGATCGGTCTCATAGATCGGTCTCACAGATTGGTATGGTAGATTGGTCTCACGTATCAGTGTTAAAGATCGGTCTGACAGATCGGTCTCACAGATCGGTCTGACAGATCGGTCTCACAGATCGGTCTAAAAGATTGGTCTCACAGATCATTCTCACAGATCGGTCTCACAAATCGGTCTGGCAGATCGGTCTCACAGATCGGTCTCACAGATCGATCTGACAGATTGGTCTCACAGATCGGTCACAGAGATCGGTCTGACAGATCGGTCTCACAGAACGGTCTGACAGATCGGTCTGACAGATCAGTCTCACAGATCGGTCTAATAGATCGGTTTCACAGATTGTTCTAACAGATCGGTATGATAGATCGGTCTGACAGATCGGTCTGACAGATCGGTTTCACAGATCGGTCTGACAGATCGGTTTCACAGATCGGTCTGATAGATCGGTTTCACAGATCGGTTTCATGTACAGTAACAATGGGTGAACAGTGTTTCCAGATTCCTACAGTTTTTCCACTATTAAAGATTCCTTTGATGTAAAATACATTTAAAGCCTTAATTTAAGGGCTCTTAAGGCTGTTTCAAAGGCCATAAATCCTATATTAATAATTCCTAAGACCAGGATGTATTTACGAGGTCAAACCTCGTGGGTTAATTCGATCCGTTTTTAATAAATAATTAACAGGATCTTAGACCGTCGCCCCCTTAAATCTTAAAAAGGGACGAGATATCATTCTCCCTTGTTCATTCCCTTTTTTCTCAGCTAATAGACGCTAAAACCCTTTAATCATTCCCGTATGAGTTTCACAATCTATCTTCACTCCTAGGATTGGTTCTGCTCTGTTTTGGATGCAACTGAACTGTGTCGGTCAATCTTCCCAATAAGGTATGTTTTATCGTCTTTCCTTTGGGGATCATCTTATCCTATTTAGCCCTTCCATATTATACCATGTAATTTCCATGATTCTAATGGGTTTTTTTGGGTTTGGATGGTACTTTCGTGTCGTGGCATCCTCCGACAGATGTAGTTGTCGTGAGAGGAGGATTGTGACCCATTGTATGGATAAAGGACGTCAAGAACTCTTCCAGGTAGGGGATTCCTGGCTTCTCTAATTGTATATGTGAAATCGTAGGATTATCATGATTTGTCCTTTAGATCACAATGAAATTGACCTAATTAAATACTTGAACCAGATTAAAAGAATTGGCTGATCGCATGTTGTTTTTTTATACCATGATAAAAGTTTGCTTAATGTTTTTCTAGATAGAGTGATATCTATGGTTTCTTTGATTTGTTGTTCGTTCATGATAGAAATTGATAATGAACGTAAAGACAGAATTAATTGTTAATTAATTGGCTAAAGATAAAGAGGCATATAAATTAATCTGGTTATTGTCGTTGTTGTAGTTGTTTTAATTTGAGGAGAATCAAATTAGGGAAGTAAGCATGGTTATTTAATTGTTATAGATTACTGATTAGGTATCCCGTAATTGGAACCTACGAATAAAAAATCTGCTAATTCAATATGGATTAAAGAACATATTATATAGGAATTTCTAAAAAGGTTATGAGTTACCCTCTTGTTTGTTAAAGGGTCAAGAGCCCATGGTTGTGACTGTTGTTTTCATGCAGCTTTTGTTGTGATGTGAGCCCGGATGGCTGTTGTGATATGTGGAGGCATGGAAACCATGTGGTTGGGGCAGCAGATAACGCCTAGAGTGGCGCGATGCATCATTTTATGCATGTGGGTGTCGGGGAGGACACCAGGGGTGATGGAATGGGATGGATATAGTTTCTGGATGCTTGTGGTTTTCATTGAATGTTAATATTATTTTCTTTTCTCCACTTCTCAAGGCAGCTGGTCTTGCTACCCTTCTTCCGAAGGAGGCGAAGACGCATGAGGTATGCCACATGCTTTCTATGTTTAGCCTCTCGAGGGAGAATGGGTCTATGCTCTTTCTATAGGCGGCAAAGACTCGAAGGGTATTATATCTACTCACTGTGTTGAGCCTCCTTTGGGTTTAGAAGCATAAGATGCTTTTCTAGAATTCCTGGGAATATGGAAATGTAATTCTGTAATGAATGTTTGATTAAATGGTGAGAATCCACGGGGATAGAGATACTAGAATTTAAAGGTGATGTGAATCTTAAAAGGTGCAGTTGATTTTGAATGTGATTCCAATTCAGTTTAATGTGGAATTGTTAATGCTTAATTATTGTTTAATGAATTAATTAATGTACAGTGGAACTAATAAAATGAGAACAGAGTAATCTAATAAATCCTTTCAAATGCTTGTGTTCTTATAGGATACCTAGTCTTAGAAGTAGCAGCCTGAAGTCTGAGAGACGTTAGATGCAGTTGTATCTAAGACTTGGTAATGTCTATAATGTGGATGTGAGTTGTATATATATATTCTGTACTTTTTGTGTTTCTATACGCTACTCCACCCTGTCGGTATGGGCAACTGACACCCTGGGGATTCTGAGCCCTTGGGGGGGGGTGTTTTCCCCAACATTCTGATGGGAGGTTGAATGGATGACTACCCCCTTTGACTTCGCTCTCTTCTCGTGGTAGACCTTTGTGCTAGTTGGCACACTGGTTAGTTTTACCCATATATGTGTGTAGAGGTCTGTAATGGCTTGTGGTTATTTCACACACATATATTCTCTATATAGTATCCTGTGGACTACTATAGGTGTAACGTGTATAGGTTGTGATGGCTTGAGGATCCCTATTCGATGTATGGGCTATAATGGCTTGAGGTATAATACCTGATGTATGATACATGATATGCGGGAAGTGGTGGATCCCAGAACATACCCAATTTCTTTTGGTTGTGAGGATGGTGTGGTGCTTCGCCCAGGTGTCTGCGGCCAAGCTTTTGTGGTGCACGAGGTGCAGATTGTGGAGCATAGCCCAGGTGTCTGCTGACAAGCCTTTGGAGAGAGATGCACATGACATATGTCGTTGGGGAAAAGCAGCAAACCAGTAGGGAAGTAGTAGCGGTTTACCCTTGATAATATTTACTATATGCTATATTCTTGTATTCGTTACTTAGTGAGAGTAGCCATGGTGAGGTTGGTAAATTAGTATACCTGTTTAGGTGACGAGTTTGTTTCACTTGTTTTTCACTTGGATTTAGCATGCTTTCTTTACTGTTGCACGAGAGGCTTGGGGAGGTTCATACTGAGAATACTGTTATACTCACCCTATGTATATATAATCTATTTTTCAGGTCACATGGAGTAGGTTGGAGATCAAACTGGTTACTACTAGCTTGTGGTTTGAGGAGGAGCTGTTCGGGCTTGTGGTCGCTGCCATTTTACTTTCTTTTGGGTACTTTTTGTTTACCGTTTCAGTTTTAGTACTTTTTCATGACATTTCATATATGTTCATAGATATCATTTATTTTTTTTTGTTCTGAGTTGGAGTTGATTGGAGTCTCTTCTATCTATCTCTAATGCATGTGTTTCTTAGAGTGTAATGCCTCCCAATTGTATGTTTATTATACCCTCGGTGCTAGTCGCCAACCCGAGGCCTACTGGATGCGGGACTCGGGGGTCATTATCTCTCTTCTCACATTTCCGGACCCGGAGGGGTACACTTTGTGGGGAGGGGGTCGTGACAGAGTGGTATCAGAGGTCTGGTTGAGGGATGGAATGGAGTTTGGAGTTAGGAATAGGTGAGGATGCATGGGATGGTAGGGCAATAGTGTCTTTCATTTTTACCAAGTGGGGTAAACAATGGAGACTGGCAGATACATAGGAAATAAGGGCCCCCTATGATCAATTTCACAGAACTTTATGTTTACAATGGCTACTAAACAAAGTAATACTAGTTGCAGGGTAGAGACCTAGGAATGGATCATGCATCATTATTCTTTGCGCCTGTGTTTGAATGGTTAAACCTTGGGATAGGTAACCTAAAATAAATAAAACGAAAAAATTAATTAATTAAGGTTGATTCTTCCATATTCCAGGATTAGGAGCTCTAACAGTTGTTATTTTACAGGTATGGCTCCAAGTTGACGTCCTCGTCAGGTTTACGCAGAAGATTCCCAGAAAGCTGTTCCAGCAGATCGCCGCTGGGTAGAGGTTGACGATGATGACACTTGGAGGAAGACACTCCGAGCGTTTCAGCGCCAGAGTCTAGAGAAGTAATAGGGCTCCGTTTCAGATGCAGTTACAAAAGACTAGTTGGAGCAGGTCGAGATAGGCTTCAGTTTGATTCGTGCTCGGAAGGAACACTGGGTGTCCTTGGTTGTGACGATGCTGCATGGAGGAGCTAAGCAGTGGTGGTTCTTTTTCCTCAGGGATCGTGAGGAGTCAGGGATCTCATGGGAGGAGTTTCGGGACAGGTTTAGAGTCCAGTTTCTTTCGTCGACTACGAAGGAGTCCAGTTTCCAGGAGCTTCTTACCCTTCGACAGGGGAGCTACAGTGTTCGAGAGTTTGGAATCCGTTTCAGGAACTGTCTACGATATGCTTCAGACCTGTTACCAGATGAGGTGGCTAGGGCGAGGCATTTCGAGGAGGCTTTGTGTCCAGAGATCCAGCACTAGGTCACCCATTTATGCTAAAGACATATCTTGAGGTGCTGGACAGGGCAGAGGTTGTTGAGAGGACTTTTGCTAGAACCGGATCGTCACGAGAGGGGAATCTTCATGATTCCTCACGAAGCAAAGTTGTGGTCCAGGGATCCCAGTTTTCAGGGAAGAAGAGTTTTCGTTTACCTGTGGGTAGGTTCCATCCCTTCCCATCTCGTTTCTCCGGAGGCAGCAACTCTCAGGGCTATGCCAAGGGATCAGACGCTTGTTTTTCCTGTGGTGGTCATGGCCACCAGCAGCGGGAGTGCCTGACTTTTCAGAGCAGTCATCATGCACCGGGTGCTCCGCTCCAGGTTCCTACATTGAGGCAGTTCCATCCGAGGCTGTAGCAGTAGGTTGCACCATCTTTAGATCACCAGAGGGTAGATGGAGCAGATAGAGTACAGCCCCATGACGCTCCCCGTCCTCAGAGAGCAGAGCGCGGCCGTGGTGCTGGTCGTCATCAGGGTTAGAGAGGCCATGGAGGAGGTTGTGGTCAGCTTCATGCTCTAGCCTTGCCAGCCCCAGGCGATCCATATGACGTTCGAGGTACACTTTTCTTGTTTTCTACATTGTTGTATGCCTTGTTTGATTCAGGAGCAACACACTCCTTCATATCACCTACCCTTGTCTATCCTTTGGGACTTGAGGTAGAGAGGCTTCCAGTGCCCTTGGAGTTGACTATCCCAGTTGGAGGTCGAGCCGACTTGTTTGAAGTATGTAGAGACTGTGAGCTAGTTTTGGGGCAACACTGCTCTTGGGGATATTTCCTATGTTTACGAATACAACCCTATGATGTCATACTCGGCATGTATTGGTTGTATTCGGTGCAGGCTATTGTGGATTGGTACAGGAAAAAGGTCGTTTTCTTTGATGCAGATGGAGAGAAATTGGTGTTTTTTGGTGAGAGGGATCCTCGGATGAGTCATAGACAAGTTCCATCATTATCATCCATGATGGCTGGGATGATGCTGAATTATTCAGAGGGTCAACATTTGGTGTTTCCTAGGGTCGTAGAGGAGTACCCTGATGTCTTTCCAGAATAGGTTGTATCCTTACCCCCTCGACGAGATATTGAGTTTTGGATCGAGCTACATCCAGGAGCGTCTCCTTTCTCTATGTCTCCATATAGGGTGGCCCCTTCTAAGTTACGAGAGCTACGTATTCAGCTTGATGGTCTGTTGCAGTGCAGTTTTGTTCGGCCAAGTGTTTCACCGTGGGGAGCGCCAGTTTTGTTTGTGAAAAAGGATGACAGCAGTTTGCAGTTGTGTGTCGATTATCGTCGATTAAACAAAGTGACAATAATGAACCGCTATCCTCTTCTGCGGATTGATGACCTATTCGATCAACTGAAGGGTGCAAATTGGTAATCAAAAATCGACTTGCGATCAGGATATCATCAGATGCGTGTAAAGGATGAGGATATCCCGAAGACTGCTTTCAGTTGTCGTCATGGGAATTATGAGTTTGTTGTAATTCCATTCTGCATGACGAATGCTCCAGCTATTTTAATGGGGTTGATGAATGCTGTGTTCTGTGAATTCCTGGACAAGTTTGTTGTGGTTTTCACCGACGACATCCTTGTGTAATCCACATCTGAAGAAAAGCATGCAGAGCATCTACGAGCCGTTTTGGGAGTTCTTCGCCAACATCAGTTGTTTGGGAAGTTGTCCAAGTGTGAATTTTGGGCTCGAGAAGTTCATTTCTTGGGGCATGTTGTGTCCCAACAGGGTGTAGTTGTGGATCTGTCGAAGATAGAAGCAGTGTTGTCTTGGGAAACCCCCAAGACCGTGTCAGAGGTGTGAAGTTTCCTTGGTATCACAGGCTATTATAGGAGTTTTGTAGCCAATTTCTCCCGATTTGCGACTCCTCTGACCACTTTAACCAAGAAGGATCAAGTGTTGATATGGTCTGATCAGTGTCAAGCAGTATTCGAGTCTCTAAAGGAGATTTTGGTAAGTGCTCCAGTCCTTTTTCTTCCAGCGGAGGGTGTCCAGTTTGATGTTTTCTATGATGCTTCACATCTGGGCCTAGGCTGTGTTCTCATGCAGCAGAGGTCAGTTGTTTCTTATGGGTCTCATCAGTTGTGTCCCCATGAATGCAACTATGCAACCCATGATATTGAGTTGGCAGTTGTGGCGTTTTCTATGAAGTTGTGGATACATTACCTCATTGCTGAGAACTTTGTGGTTTTCACCGATCATAAGAGTTTGAGGTATGTTTTCTCCCAACGTGACTTGAACTTGCGTCAGTGTCGGTGGATGGAGTTCTTGAAAGAATACGACTTTGAAATATCGTATACACCTGGAAAAGGGAATGTTGTAGCTGATGCACTAAGCCGAAAGACATGTAATGATTTTGTGCATAAATCTTGTGATTCCTGGAGAGTGATGGAAGAGCTATCAGCTTTGCATCATGATATGGGAGAAGCTGGGGGTAGAGGTTGTCTTTTCCAGATGACGGTGCAGTCATCCATGATGCAGAAGGTGGAAGAGTCTCAGTTGGGTGATCTAGAGGTGGAAGTATGGAGAGACAGAGTTGTTTGTGGTGAGGCCCTTGATGGTTGATCGGAGGATGAACAATACCGAGTGTTGTATCATGGCAGGCTTTTTGTTCCCATGGTGATGCGTGAGAAGGTTCTCCGAGAGTTCCATTGTTCAGCCTTGGCAGTACATCCTTGTGTGACGAAGATGTACCAATCCTTGAGGAGTCAGTTTTGGTGGCCTGGGCTGAAATGTGTAGTTGTAGAGTGTGTGTCTCGATGTTTATTCTGCCAGAAGTTGAAGGCAAAACACCGTGTTCCTGGTGGTCTTCTCCAGAAATTAGAGATTCCTCAGTGGAAGTGGGGGGACATCTCAATGTACATTGTTATAGGCTTACCTCAAGCTCCGAGAGTACATGATGCTATATGGGTGGTAGTGGATCGTTTAACAATGTCGGCCCACTTCATAGCGATCAAGGAGTTGAGATTAGTGGAGGTTTTGTTGAGGCAATATCTAGAGGAGGTGGTAAGACTTCATGGAGTACCTAGGACGATCATTTCTGATCGAGAACCTCATTTTACCTCCAGGGTGTGGAGAGGTCTCCAGCATGAATTTGGTTCTCATCTGTGCCGTAGCAGTACTTTTCATCCTCAAATGGATGGTCAGACAGAGCGAACCATCCAGACTCTTGAATACATGTTTTGATCTTGTGTTCTTGATTTTTGAGGTTCATGGATTAAGCACTTTCCATTGGAAGAGTTATCTTACAATAATAGTTTTAACTCTACCATTGGTATGACACGGTTTGAAGCCTTGTATGGCCGGCCATGCCGTTCTCCGTTGTGCTGGACTGGGGTCGAAGAGTCAGCAATTCTCGGACCAGAACTAGTGCAGCATACAACAGAGATGGTGCAGGTGATTCGTGAGAGGATTAAGACAACATATGATCGTCAAAAATCATATGTTGATCAAAGAAATATACCCTTAGAGTTTAATGTTGGGGATCATGTGTTTCTGAAGGTGACTCCCCGTCATGGGAAGCGATGGTTTGGTCGTGGAAGTATGATTTCCCCCCGGTTTGTTGGGCCTTTTGAGGTGTTAGCTCGTGTTAGAGTTGTGGCGTATCGAGTATCACTTCCTACTAAGATGAGTCGGATACATGATGTTTTCCATGTATCACAGCCCCATCGTTATCTTCATGATGAATCTCATTTTATCGATTGGGGAGAGATCGATATTGATGATGATGTAACCTTCGAGGAGTGACCTGTGGAGATCCAAGACCTCATGGAGAGGGTATTGCGTGGGTGTTCTATCCCCTTAGTTCGTGTCTTGTGGCGACACGGTGGCATGGAGGAGAGTAGATGGGAGCATGAGTCACAGATACGTGCTCAGTACCCAGAGATGTTTAATGTTTAACTCCTTTCATGTAATGATGTTTTCTTTGTGGTTGGACCTTTCATGTTTTATTTATGTACTTTTCATGTGATGTTTTGTTCGAATGGTATGGATATGGATTGTTTGTTCCCATGCCCTTGGATGTCGTGGTTTTTTCCTAGCTTTAGAACAACTCAGGGTGGTTTTCCCATGAGAGGTATCTTACGGGGTAGTTTTTTGGACCCCTCTTTTCCTCAAGATGGTTTTAAATTCTCTAGGACAAGAATGTTTTGAGAGGTATCTGATGTAATGGGCCGGACCTCTCCGGTCCATTACATTGTGAATTGTTTATGTTGAGGTGTTCCGGGATGTCAAGGGGACTTATCCCCAACACTTTTCCAATTTTCTAGTTATGTGAAAAATGTTTCCAGTTTTATGAACAGTAACAGCTCGGTCTCATAGATCGGTCTGACAGATCAGTCCCACAGATCGGTCTCACAGATCGGTCTCACAGATCGGTCTCACGGATCGGTCTCAGAGATCGGTCTCACAGATCGGTCTCACGGATCGGTCTCACAGATCGGTCTCACCGATCAGTCTCACATATCGGTCTGACAGATCAGTCTCACAGATCGGTCTCACAGATCTGTCTCACAGATCGGTCTCACACATCGGTCTCAGAGATCGGTCTCAAAGATCGGTCTCACAGATCATTCTCACAGATCGTTCTCACAGATCGGTCTCACAGATCGGTCTCACAGATCGGTCTGACAGAGCGGTCTCACAGATGGGTCTCACAGATCGGTCACACAGATCGGTCTGACGGATCCGTCTCATAGATCGATCTGACTGATCCATCTCACAGATCGGTCTGACAGATTGGTGTCACAGATCGGTCTGACGGATCGGTCTGACAGATCGGTCTCACAGATCGGTCTCACAGATCGGTCTGACAGATCGGTTTCACAGATCGGACTAACAGAGCGGTCCGACAGATCAGTTTCACAGATCGGTCTCACAGATCGGTTTCACGGATCGGTCTTACAGATCGGTTTCACATATCGGTCTGACAGATCGGTTTCATAGATTGGTCTAACAGATCGATTTCATGTACAATAACAGTGGGTGAACAGTGTTTCCAGATTCCTACATTTTTTCCCCTATTGACGTTTCCATTGACGTAAAATACATTTAAAGCCTTATTTTAAGGGATCGTAAGGCCATTTCAAAAACCATAAATCCTATATTAATTATTCCTAAGGCCGGGATGTATTTACTTGGTCAAATCGCGTGGGTTAATGCGATTCGTTTTTAGTAGAGAATTAACTGTATCTTAGACTGTCACCCCCTAAAATCTTAAAAAGGGATGAGATGTCATTCTCCCTTGTTCTTTCCCTTTGTTCTCAGCTAAGAGACGCTAGGACCTTTCAATCATTCCGGTAGGAGATGCACAATCAATATTTACTCCTAGGATTGGTTCTGCTCTGGTTTGGATTCAACCGAACTGTGTCGGTCAATCATCCCAATAAGGTATGTTTTATCATCCTTCCTTTGGGGATCATCTTCTCTTATTTCTCCCTTCCATATTATACCATGTAATTTTCAAGATTCTAATGGGTTTTTTCTTGGGGTTGGTTGGTACTGTCGTACCGTGGCATCCTCCGGTGGATGCAGTTGTCGGGAGAGGAGGATTGTGACCCGTTGTGTGGATAAAGGTCATCAAGAACTCTTCCAGGTAGGGGATTAATGGATTCTCTAATTGTATATGTGAAATCGTAGGATTAGCATGATTTAGTCCTTTGGATAACAATGAAATTGACCTAATTAAATACTTGAACCGGATTAAAAGAATTGGTTGATCGCATGTTGTTGCTTTATAACGTGATAATAGTATGCCTCATGTTTTTCTAGATAGAGTGATATCTTTTATTTCTTTGATTTTTTTTTCATTCATGATGGAAATTGATAATGAACGTAAAGCCGGAATTAATTGTTAATTAATTGGCTAAAGATAAAGAGGCATGTAAATTAAACTGGTTATTGCCATTGTTGTAGTTGTTATAATTGGAGGAGAATAAAATTATGGAAGTAATCATGGTTATTTAATTGTGATATATTACTTATTAGGTATCCCGTAATTGGAACCTATGAATAAAAAATATTCTAATTCAATATGGATTAAACAACAGATTATGTGGGAATTTCTAAAAGGGTTCTGAGTTACCCTCTTGTTTGTAAAAGGGATAGAGACCATGGTTGTGACTATTGTTTTCATGCTGCTTATGTTGTGATGTGAGCCTAGATGGCTGTTGTGATATGTGGAGGCATGGAGGCCTTGTGGTCGGGGCATCAGATGATGCCTTGAGTGGCGAGATGCATCAGTTTATGGATGTGGGTGTCGGGGAGGACCCCAGGGGTGATGGAATGGGATGGATGTGGTTGATGGATGCTTGTGGTTTTCTTTGAATGTTAATCTGCTTTGCTTTTCCCCACTGCTCAAGGCAGCTGGTCTTGCTAGCCTTCTTCCGAAGGAGGCGAAGACGCGTGGGGTATGCCACGTGCTTTCCGTGTTTAGCCTCTCGAGGGAGAATGGGTCTATGATCTTTCTATAGGCGGAAAAGACTCGTCGTGTAGTATATCTACTAACCATGTTGATCCTCATTTGTGTTTATAAGCATAGGATTCTTTTCTAGAATTCATGGGAATAGGGAAAAGTATTTCTGTAATGAATGTTTGACTAAATGGTGAAAATCCACGGGGATGGAGATACTAGAATTTAAAGGTGATGTGAATCTTAAAAGGAGCATTTGATTTTTAATGTGATGCCAATTCAGTTTAATGTGGAATTGGTCAAGATTAATTAATGTTTAAAGAATTAATTAATGTACAGTGGAACTGATAAAAAAAAAACTGAGTAATCTAATAAATCTCTTCAAATGTTTGTGTGCTTATAGGATACCTAGTATTAGAAGTAGCACCCTGTAGTCTGAGAGATGTTAGCTGCAGTTGTATCTAAGACTAGGTAATGCCCATAGTGTGGATGTGAGTTATATATATATATATATTCTGTACTTTTTGTGTTTCTATACGCTACTCCACCCTATCGGTAAGGGAAACTGACACCCCTGGGATTCTGAGCCCTGGGGGTGTGTTTTCCACAACATTCTGATGGGAGGTTGAATGGCTAACTACCCCCTTTGACTTCGCTCTCTTCTCATGGTAGATCTTTGTGCTGGTAGGAACACTGGTTAGTTTTACCCATATATGTGTGTAGAGGGCTGTAATGGCTTGTGGTTATTTCACACACATATATTCTGGATATAGTATCCTATGGACTACTATAGGTGTAATGTGTATAGGCTGTGATGGCTTGTGGATCCCTATTCGGTATATGGGCTATAATGGCGTGAGGTATAATACCCAATGTATGATACACGTTATGCAGGATTTGGTGGCTCCCTGAACTTACACAGTTGCTTTTTGTTGTGAGGATGGTGTGGTTCTTCACCCAGGTGTCTGCGGGCAAGTCTTCGTGGTGCATGTGGTGCAGATTGTGGAGTTTAGCCCAGGTGTCTATGGGCAAGCCTTTGGAGAGAGATGCACATGACGTCTGTCATTGGGGAAATGCGGCATACCCATGGGGAAGTAGTAGCAAGGTACCCTTGATAATCATTACTATATGCTATATTCTTGTATTCGTTACTTGGTGAGAGTAGCCATGGTGAGGTTGGGATGTCACGAACCAGCCCGGGTCAACCCTGAACCGGTCACCCGAGCCGGTCCGCGGCAAGTCCCGAGGAGCGTTCCGATCCCCCCGGGATGGCAACAAGTGCCGGCACTAAAAATTGATCGTTGGGAACGATTTCGGCCCAAGCTAAAAACAGGATCAAAAGAATGAATATAAACTAAACAAACAGACAAACACTAAAGACACAAACAAAACTATACCACGACATACCTCCATGTGACCTCGCGGGTCACCACCCAACTAAAAACCAACGTCGCTCCCACACTGAGCGACTCAAGCAGGAGAACCTGAACAAAAGGAACCTGCAACTGAAAAGGTAAAAGATAGGCGTGAGCACAAAAGTACTCAGTAGGTGAGCCCCACAACAAATCCCAATGCACTGCCAGTAAATAAAGAATCCTACCTATTCCAGGTTTGAACTACAATGTATAAAAGTATGCTTTTACAATGTTTCACTTGAAAAACTAAACACAAGCCATCGCCCTTATTCCTTTTTAAAAGTTGAGTTTCTTTTCATTGATTCTAAATTCGTTCTGAACGATAAAGAAGTGTTACACTTTCAGTTTTACTATACAAGAGAAAAACGCATTTTTATTTGAAAACCATTTTCGCAAAGCAACCAGTACGAGCAGTAAAGAAGAACTGAAAGTAATCAAGCCGGGAAAGAAGGCAAGTGCAAGTAGAAGTAAACAGGCAAGGAAAAAAAAAACCAAGTGAAAGTAAGAACAAACCAGAAGTTATCAGCAATAACCATGGGCACACACGCACGCACTCACACACTCACACACACACACACACATACTCACACACGCACACACTCACACCCAAGTGGTCCCCCGTATGCCGACGGAAGGCACCACGCCAGAGATGGTAGATCAATATGGGTAAAACCCTAAGGTTCATCTAGCTCGCGTGGGACCCTAGAACTTCGTGTCTCGGTGAAAACGTGGCTTAGAAGGCCACGACCCTCAGAAAACGTGGCTTAGAAGGCCACGACCCTCAGAAATCATGTTTAGTTAGTGTTGCAATCGTCAATCCAGCTAAGTGAAACAGGGACAACACCCATCCGGCTCACTAGCACACTAGTTCTAGTCCGCCCACCTAGATACCCAGGGTTTCCCTGTGTGCTCAAACAAGTTTCACATTCACATAATATGTTTCTTCCTCATATCGCAGGCCAAACAGATATCGCACACAAAAGTCACCATTTCCACACCCAAACAATATTTCAAAACTCACGCACGTCAAAAATACCTTTCTGAAATATAAATGTCATTACCCAATCTTTTCGCAAAAACCCCTTTCTTTGAAACACTCAAACAAGAACATAACCAACTTTCACAACCTAGAAAAAATTATTTTTAATAACACAATAAGGGAAAACATCTTTCGTCAACCAAGAACCACACGTAATGTTTCCAAAAACAGTTTCAAAAGGTCACATGACGTTTTCTCTAATCAAGGTTATAAGGAAAACACCATTTTTCATAAACAGTACATTTACTAATTTACACACGCAAAAACATTTCAAAACCCAATTCAACATGTCTTTCGTTACTCAGGAAAAACCATTTGGCGACATTACTATGAAATCCCACAATTGAAACCAAGAAGACACTTTTAATGAAATGCTAGAATTAAACAGTTTGCATTATCAGCAAATCACCACACTATAAAAACTACTTAATATTATTTTCTTAAATTTACTGAAATTTAATAAAAGGACAAGGAATAAAGAAATTCTTAATTTAGAGGCAAGTGCATAGGGAGACTACCTCAAGATGCAGCTCGGAATGAAAAACGACACGACGCGGAACTCTCGTTTCGTAATGGTCGCACCGTACTGCGCCATCAAACCGATCCTAAAACAAAAGGCCGTTAAACGGGTTCAACGATAATAATAATATCATAATAGTAATAACAGTCGTAATAATAATAATATGATAATTAAATAATAATAATGATAATAATAACAATAATGATAATAATAATAAAAAAATATTAATATTAATATGATAATAATTATAATAACAATAGTAACAATAATAATATAATAATAATAATAGTAATAATAACATAATATAATATTAAAAATAACGACATAATATAATAATAATTAAAACAATAATAAATATATAATAATAATAATAATAATAATAATAATAATAATAAATAATCATAATAATAATATAGCAATAATAAAAATAATAACTTAATAACATGATAATAATAATAATAAAATAATAATATGAGGTGATAATAACAATAATAATAATAAAAATAATAATGATACAATAGTAACAATAACATAACAATAATGAAATAATCATAATATTATTAATATGATACAAATAATAAATGTTATATAAGATTAACATAAAAATAAAATAAAAACAAAAACAACTCACAGGGAAGGGGTCGAGCGGGAGCAGGAGGGAAACGGGGAGGAGGCCGGCGGTCGGAAAGGCCGGCGCAGGGGAGGAGCAGGCAGCACATCGGGGTCCGGGGTGCTGCGCGAGGGAAGGCCGGGAGGAGGGTGCCGGGGCGGAGCAGCCGGGCGCGGCGGCTTGGCGCGGTGGGATGGAGATCGGCGGGCCGGCGGAGGTCGCAGGAGCGGTGCGAGCAGGGAGTCGGACAGGGGGAGGGGAGCGGCGGACAAAGGGTGCAGGGCTCGGGACGCCGGACTTCGGCGGCTGGACGGGAACGCGGCGAGGGAAGCCGGGGCGAGCAGGAGGGGGAGGTCGGGTGTGCGGGACGGCGGAGGAGACAGGAGGAGCGGGCGGCCGGAGATATGAGGGGCCGGAACGGCTTGGCTGTGCGACGGCGGAAGATGAGCGGGAGGCGAGGCCGGGGGTTGGTCGCACCGGTGCGGGAGCAGGGAGGCGGGGACGACGGGGCAGCGAGCGGCGCTGCGGGTGCGGGAGGACAGCGAAGAGGGTCGCGCGGGGGAGAGATGGAGCGAGAGGGAGCGCCGCCACGGGGGGGGGGGGGGAACCGGGTTAGGGTTAGGAGGGGGTTAAAATATATATATATATATAATTGATAATTATAATAATAAAATACTAAATAAAAGAATGAAAAATAATCTTAATAAAAATAAAAATTTCTAACAATAATATTAATAAGACCTTATAATAATAATAATAATAAAATAATGATAATAAATAAAAGTTAGTTAATTTTAATAATAATTTTTATAACCAAAGTATTTAGAATAATAAAACCACCAAAAAATAATAATAATAATAATAAGAAAACACACATATATAGATGTATATATATACCTACAAACATATACACGCAATCACAATAAACACATATATATGTATAACATATATAGACCTAAACATATATATGCATATATACACATATAGACATATATATATATATACATTAATATAATCGTCTATAAACATATATAAAAATTCTACAATAATAGTAACGCAACTCAAATAGTAATAATAATAAAAAATCAACGTAAAAACTTTAATATTTAAAACGTCGGGTGGACACATCGTCACCCGGGCCGAACGCACGATCACCGCTAGCGATGCGATGACCGCGCACCGGTGCGAAACCATCAATCACAATTAATCTTAGAAAAATTTAAATCGGGACCAAGAGAGGAGAAAAATTACTGATGTCCGCGGTCGGGGTGTGACAATTCTCCCCACCACAGACACTTTCTGCCCCCAGAAAGTCACCAGGTCACGAGTCAGCCAAAAATCCAAGTCTATGCCCAACAGTACTGAAGAAAACTGAAGTTCTCGGGGATGACCTTACTCTACACAGGTCACACCCGACCGATTCAAGAGAAAACTGGGGTCCGAGGGTGAGGGGAGAACCCGAAGGGGTTCTCCCCACCACAAGAACTTAACTAGTGCAGAAAAGAAGACCATTTAAATAGAACACCCTGGGAAAGGGGGGGGGGGTCGACGCGGGAACTCCCAACCAATTCAAACCAACTCTTACAACACGATTACTACAACACCTCCGTCTAGACATTAAATCCTCGACCAGAGTCAACAACCTTCAATACCAGGGAAAAACCATAGAAAAACATTAAACCAACATCAAATTGGAGACATGATCCACCGAAGTCCACGAGACATAACCACATTTTAAACATAACTAAAACAAGGTCAACCCACACGAGGGTCAAACACACCTTTCGAAAGACACACGATTTAGAATATCACCTCCACACGACAAGTCTGCTTAGATTATCATAGAACCAGTCCATTGTCACTTTTTAGAAAAACAACACATTTACATAAACCAGACTACTTGGATTATAATAGAACTAGTCCATGATAACCGCATGGTAAAACAATGAACATACCACTACGTCAAAACTTAACAGTAGAAAAACATGTACTAAAAGATCTTGATTGTTCCACTGCTAACACGGAACACAAAACCTGGACCAAGGCTTCACACCCCTGGGGACTCCTGACTGTGCGCGAGCTTCACCCCGAGACTTGTGGCTGGGGCTCTGATGGCTGAAGCATCTTCTGCCTCACAGTCAGGTACTGACATTCTCCCATCACAGCTTCCTCTTCAAGTGACGCTTCTAGCAAAACTTCTCCAGATGACCCAGACAACCACAGCGATGACACGTCCTTGGAGGGTTGCGACAAGACGGCTTTAAATGCCCGAAACGACCACACTGAAAGCATACCATCGAACGATCTGATGAACTGGAAGCTGGGACCAAAGGGGATAACTCATTGGGGACAGGTATCTCTCGTGCCTTTTCCTCACCAGAGGGGGAATTCTTACGAACAACAGGGGATGCTGAAGTATTAGCCACCCGCACACCGGAAACCAACTCAGCCAAGAAAGCTTTCTCCACCAGCTTCTCGAAACAAAGGTCTTTAGAAGGGAGGACACGCTCCTTGATCTCTGGACGAAGACCTCCAGTGAAAAGAGAGGCCTTCATGAGCTCATGCGACACTACATCTGGAGAAAAGGAAATCAGTTCCTTGAAATGGTCAACATATGCCTTCACCGTTCGTTGACCTTGTTGAATATGCATTAGCTCCCTCTTTTCTCCAGCTTCACTTCCTCAGGTACAAACCATTGGATGAAAACCGTTTTAAATACATCCCACGTCATTTCACCTTACATTGATGATGGGGTAACCCTCTTCCATTGGTCCAAAGCTGAACCCCCAAACAACTCCATAATTGCACGAACCTTAACATTATCGGGAGTTCCCAACATTCTAAAGACACGTTCCACTTCCTCGTGCCATTTCACTGCTTCTAACGGACCCTGATCACCATGGAGAATAGGCAAAGTCTGAGGAGGACCAAAAACTGGGCATGAAATATCCGAATCCTTAGAGACCTTTCTGGGCGGCATTTCCTGAGCGATATATAAAACTCAAATCCAAAACCAAAATCAAATCGAAGCAACATCAATAAAAGCGCCTTCATCAAAAACAGTCAGCACAAGGACAAATCAAATAAAACACAACCCAAAACAAAATCTCCTCTTTAAAATTCCCTTTTCATTTTTGATTTCAAAACCACCCTTTTTCAAGACCACTTTCAAAAAAACCAATTCACTTTCAAACCAAATCTTTTCAAAACTGTTTCCCCTTTAAAACCAATTTAGAAAACAAAGTCAAGCCTTTAACTTCAAATACACACCCAGGTACTCTCATGACCCGTTGCACATGTCTTTATCCACATTCCATTCATACGTGCATCAACACACACTTTCCATGCATTCTCACACATGTGCAAACGTTCATAAAGAGGAACCGAGGTTTCAACCCAAATCATTCTTATTCAATTACAAGCAAACAACAGATTTTCAAATCAAGAGATTTCAGTTTCAAAACCCATTTTATACATTTAAAATCCTTTAAAAGAAACCAGTCAAATTTTAAAAAAAAACCCTTTTTCATTTCCAACTACGCACTCACGCAGACCAAAACGGAAACAACATCCAAATTTGCATCAATCACTGAAATGAGGGACCAGTAGTCACGCTCAAACTAGCGACATGGTAGTGGGCCATGTCCCAAGTCAGCGTCGACCACTAGGAGGAATTCAAACCACGTACTCGAACTCCGCATGGGTCACTACTCCATGTGAAATTACGACGTAACGTCGGCTTACCTCCATTGTCATCTCTCAATCCAAGACAAACCAGAAAAGACAAGGACACAATTCCCGAACTACCCCTGGTAACTCGAAGATCAGTGCGAGCAAGAGTTCGCGACGCTCTTCCCGTACCTACCCCTCGAGTTCCGACAGTCCTAATCTCCTTCTACCGAACAACCCAAATAACAAGAACCACCTCTGATACCATTTTGTCACGAACCAGCCCGGGTCAACCCTGAACCGGTCACCCGAGCCGGTCCGCGGCAAGTCCCGAGGAGCGTTCCCGATCCCCCCGGGATGGCAACAAGTGCCGGGCACTAAAAATTGATCGTTGGGAACGATTTCGACCCAAGCTAAAAACAGGATCGAAAGAATGAATATAAACTAAACAAACAGACAAACACTAAAGACACAAACAAAACTATACCACGACATACCTCCATGTGACCTCGCGGGTCACCACCCAACTACAACCAACGTCGCTCCCACCCTGAGCGACTCAAGCAAGAGAACCTGAACAAAAGGAACCTGCAACTGAAAAGGTAAAAGATAGGCGTGATCACAAAATTACTCAGTAGGTGAGCCCCACAACAAATCCCAATGCACTGCCAGTAAATAAAGAATCTACCTATTCTAGGTTTGAACTACAATGTATAAAAGTATGCTTTTACAATTTTTCACTTGAAAAACTAAACACAAGCCATCACCCTTATTCCTTTTTAAAAGTTGAGTTTCTTTTCATTGAATCTAAATTCGTTCTGAACGATAAAGAAGTGTTACACTTTCAGTTTTACTATACAAGAGAAAAACACATTTTTATTTGAAAACCATTTTCGCAAAGCAACCAGTACGAGCAGTAAAGAAGAACTGAAAGTAATCAAGCAGGAAAGAAGGCAAGTGCAAGTAGAAGTAAACAGGCAAGGAAAAAAAAACCAAGTGCAAGTAAGAAAAAACCAGAAGTTATCAGCAATAACCATGGGCACACACGCACGCACTCACACACTCACACACACACACACACATACTCACACACGCACACACTCACACCCAAGTGGTCCCCCGTATGCCAACGGAAGGCACCACACCAGAGATGGTAGAGCACTATGGGTAAAACCCCTAAGGTTCATCTAGCTCGCGTGGGACCCTAGAACCTCGTGTCTCGGTGAAACGTGGCTTAGAAGGCCACGACCCTCAGAAAACGTGGCTTAGAAGGCCACGACCCTCAGAAATCATGTTTAGTTAGTGTTGCAATCGTCAATCCAGCTAAGTGAAACATGGACAACACCCATCCGGCTCACTATCACACTAGTTCTAGTCCGCCCACCTAGATACCCAGGGTTTCCCTGTGTGCTCAAACAAGTTTCACATTCACATAATATGTTTCTTCCTCATATCGCATGCCAAACAGATATCGCACACAAAAGTCACCATTTCCACACCCAAACAATATTTCAAAACTCACGCACGTCAAAAATACCTTTCTGAAAATATAAATGTCATTACCCTATCTTTTCGCAAAAACCCCTTTCTTTTAAACACTCAAACAAGAACATAACCAACATTCACAACCTAGAAAACATTATTTTTAATAACACAATAAGGGAAAACATCTTTCGTCAACCAAGAACCACACGTAAAGTTTCCAAAAACAGTTTCAAAAGGTCACACGACGTTTTCTCTAATCAAGGTTATAAGGAAAACACCATTTTTCATAAACAGTACATTTACTAATTTACACACGCCAAAAACAATTCAAAACCCAATTCAACATGTCTTTCGTTACTCAGGAAAAACCATTTGGCGACATTACTATGAAATCCCACAATTGAAACCAAGAAGACACTTTTAATGAAATGCTAGAATTAAACAGTTTGCATTATCTGAAAATCACCACACTATAAAAACTACTTAATATTATTTTCTTAAATTTACTGAAATTTAATAAAAGGACAAGGAATAAAGAAATTCTTAATTTAGAGGCAAGTGCATAGGGAGACCTACCTCAAGATGCAGCTCGGAACGAAAAACGACACGACGCAGAACTCTCGTTTCGTAATGGTCGCACCGTACTGCGCCATCAAACCGATCCTAAAACAAAAGGCCGTTAAACGGGTTCAGCGATAATAATAATATCATAATAGTAATAACAGTCGTAATAATAATAATATGATAATTAAATAATAATAATGATAATAATAACAATAATGATAATAATAATAAAAAAATATTAATATTAATATGATAATAATTATAATAACAATAGTAACAATAATAATATAATAATAATAATAGTAATAATAACATAATATAATATTAAAAATAACGACATAATATAATAATAATTAAAACAATAATAAATATATAATAATAATAATAATAATAATAATAAATAATCATAATAATAATATAGCAATAATAAAAATAATAACTTAATAACATGATAATAATAATAATAAAATAATAATATGAGGTGATAATAACAATAATAATAATAAAAATAATAATGATACAATAGTAACAATAACATAATAATAATGAAATAATCATAATATTATTAATATGATACAAATAATAAATGTTATATAAGATTAACATAAAAATAAAATAAAAACAAAAACAACTCACAGGGAAGGGGTCGAGCGGGAGCAGGAGGGAAACGGGGAGGAGGTCGGCGGTCGGAAAGGCCGGCGCAGGGGAGGAGCAGGCGGCGCATCGGGGTCCGGGGTGCTGCGCGAGGGAAGGCCGGGAGGAGGGTGCAGGGGCGGAGCAGCCGGGCGCGGCGGCTTGGCGCGGTGGGATGGAGATCGGCGGGCCAGCGGAGGTCGCAGGAGCGGTGCGAGCAGGGAGTCGGACAGGGGGAGGGGAGCGGCAGACGAAGGGTGCAGGGCTCGGGACGCCGGACTTCGGCGGCTGGACGGGAACGCGGCGAGGGAAGCCGGGGCGAGCAGGAGGGGGAGGTCGGGTGTGCGGGACGGCGGAGGAGACAGGAGGAGCGGGCGGCCGGAGATAGGAGGGGCCGGAACGGCTTGGCTGTGCGACGGCGGAAGATGAGCGGGAGGCGAGGCCGGGGGTTGGTCGCACCGGTGCGGGAGCAGGGAGGCGGGGACGACGGGGCAGCGAGCGGCGCTGCGGGTGCGGGAGGACAGCGAAGAGGGTCGCGCGGGGGAGAGATGGAGCGAGAGGGAGCGCCGCCACGGGGGGGGGGGGGGGAACCGGGTTAGGGTTAGGAGGGGGTTAAAAAATATATATATATATAATTGATAATTATAATAATAAAATACTAAATAAAAGAATGAAAACTAATCTTAATAAAAATAAAAATTTCTAAGAATAATATTAATAAGACCTAATAATAATAATAATAATAAAATAATGATAATAAATAAAAGTTAGTTAATTTTAATAATAATTTTTATAACCAAAGTATTTAGAATAATAAAACCACCAAAAAAAATAATAATAATAATAAGAAAACACACATATATAGATGTATATATATACCTACAAACATATACACGCAATCACAATAAACACATATATATGTATAACATATATAGACCTAAACATATATATGCATATATACACATATAGACATATATATATATATACATTAATATACACGTCTATAAACATATATAAAAATGCTACAATAATAGTAACGCAACTCAAATAGTAATAATAATAAAAAGTCAACGTAAAAACTTTAATATTTAAAACATCGGGTGGACACATCGTCACCCGGGCCGAACGCACGATCACCGCTAGCGATGCGATGACCGCGCACCGGTGCGAAACCATCAATCACAATTAATCTTCGAAAAATTTAAATCGGGACCAAGAGAGGAGAAAAATTACTGATGTCCGCGGCCGGGGTGTGACATGGGAACATAGTATACCTGTTTAGGTGACGAGTTAGTTTCACTTGTTGTTCACTAGGCTTTAGCATGCTTTCCTTACTGTTACACGAGAGGCTTGGGTAGGATCCTACTGAGTATACTGTTATACTGACCCTATGATTATTTAAACTATTTTTCAGGTCACTTGGAGTAGGTTAGAGATCAAGCTGGTGACTACTAGCTTGTGGTTGGAGGAGGAGCAGTTCGGGCTTGTGCTCGCTACCGTTTTACTTTCTTTTGGGTTCTTTTAGTTTCCCCTTTCAGTTGTAGTACTTTTTTAATGACATTTCATATATGTACTTGGATTTATTTTACTTTTTTTAGTTCTGAGTTGGAGTTGATTGGAGTCTATTCTATCTCTCTCTTCTACATGTGTTCTCTTAGAGGGTAATGCCTCCCATTTGTATGTTTATTATACCCTCGGTGCTAGTCACCAACCCGGGGCCTACTGGAGGCGGGAATCGGGGGTCATTATCTCTCTTCTAACATTGCCGGCCCCGGAGGGGTAGACATTGTGGGGTGGATGTCGTGACAATAAAATAAAACTAATAATAAATAATACATATCCTAAGGCCAATGATCCATGCTATCTCTAATAATTATTCTTCTTCAATAATAAATGAAAATATCACCCCATCTTATGAGATTTACCATACCCTCATCCTAAATCAGTCAATATGTGTGTGGACTATATGGAGATGTCCCATACCTAAAATCATATCATTGGGTCTCACTGTGGTACCAAGATAATAAATAACAATATCTATCCGCTAAGAGAATGGACTAAATCTAAAAAAATTGATCAACTTATCTCCCTTATAGCTATTCTCTTCCTTGACAAGTAGCTTCCTAAGCCTTGATTTAATCACCCAATGATCGTAGTGGTGAAAAAATCATAACATCATCCACCACCCACAACTCGTCTAGCCAATTTTTTTTATCTTCCACTGTAGATAACTCCCTACATGAGCCAGCACATCTGACATGGTGGCCCATTGGGGGTCTTGTTATCTTTTACATGGAGGTTCTAAAAATACCTTGTGATATGGACTTACACATACCAAGAGATGAACCATATCCCCCTCATAAAATAGTAACCTCCCTAATATCCATGATCATATAATCCTATGTCATATGATTGCCATTAAATTCCCTCATATTTTTGGGACCATGAGATTTTCATTCACGAAAAGATGGTGAGGTCATCACTCTAGGGTTTATGTTTGTAGAACCAACAGTCAGAAACAACTCTCATAATAAGATATCCAAAACCAAGGAATGCTTTAGAGCATTGGAGTAAGATTAGATATAAATAGATACCAGTCTAACTCGAACATCCCTATAGAGGCCACACACTAGGGTCCACACCAAAATGTAGATATCACAGACCATATACATTGAATATCATGATAGATCAGTGAACCATGACATGTACACTATGACTAAAATTATAAAATATTAGATTGAAAAAATATCATGCATATGTATTCTCACAATGTCATATGAAAAAAAAAAAATTCCTAAGAGACACACAAATTCTTCCTATGCGAGTTCTATCACATATTTCTTATTAATAAATATGTTCCACCATATAATGTCTAGTACATTGAGAAAGATCATACCTAGGATCACCATATTTGATAGTGGGTTCCATAGATGCCTAAAAACTCTATCTACAACCTCAATCTAGTCCTCACTTACCTAGCCGTCATTATCTCCCCAAAATATGGGTTTAATATGTATCTTGAGAAGCTTTCCCCTCTGGTCCATATCATATTCTAGTACTAATAAATAATGGGATTCTCAATCTGTGGAGGTACAATTTTTATTCCCCCTGGTGGAAATACATTTGGTATTTGTCCATAGAATAAAGCATCATCACAAATTAGTTCATTATCAAAATCTTACTATAGTATACTGACTGGATAATCCTATATTAGTCGAGGTTCACTATGGTAAAAACTAAATATTTAAAGAGAAGACTCAAAAAAGGAATGGAAACATCATCACATTCATATATGATGCACACACTAATTTTTTCATTACAATGAATTCCTATATGTACAAAATGAATATGTAGGTTATCTTAGTCCTAATAAATATATATGTCACCCAAAAAAACATCACAGGTATCCCTATCCTAAAATCCAAACATGAGACAAGTTAAATTGTTTTCCATAGATCATAATCCTAACATCAAAAATAAAATATTACTATACAATAATCCTAATACAACCTAATATTTGAATCAACTATTTCATGAACAGACCCACAGGAGCCCTCCTTGCCAGTGGTATGCTAAAGTGACACCCTTAGCCTTCCATCAATTGTCCATGGTCATGAGACTATTGTAGATTATGTATATCCAAAAAATTGATGATCTTATTATAATGTACATATACACACACATCTCCAATCACAGTTATACTGTGGAATGAAATTAAAAGATATTATAAAAGATTTCATAACATCTAACATGACACTAGATTATGTCAAAAAAGCATATAAATATAAGAAGGGATAAATAAAAATCCAATAGAAACTATAAAAGAGTGTAGCTTACTAGAAACAATGATGCCAAAAACAAACCACGACATTGGAATCCAAAAGATGCCAGTTTGGATAAAAAATACTCCACTATCTCCAAGTACACCTATAACTTTGTTGAATGTTATAGAATGAACAAATGACATGAAATGTGTGGGACAATCTCATTCATAGGTGATTATTAATAAACCCAATGCGACACCCCGAAGACACAAAATAAAAATCATCAATGAGATTTTCATCTCTAAATCACAAAATCCAGGTTGGGTAAATAATGTAAATAAATGTTTTCTCTTAGCAATACTTAATTGATCAGTGTGAGGTTTATCCTCACTACCAGTCTAGGGAGTCCACATGTGTATCCATCGTAACAATCATCAAGGGAACTCGGTCAATAATGAGATATAGGATCAGAACCCAAAATACATGGAAGGATTCTTTTCTCGGAAAAGGACTAGCCATTATAAGAGATCCCTGGTCGTCTTTTTTACAGAGGATTCCTCATTATACCCTTAGGGAAATATAAATGTTGGGAAGGAACCCCTATAACATTAGCTAAGGGGAAGACACCCATTCTAATACCCGAGGATGTCATAGAAGTCACATGATATATATACAATGTACATAGAATTTTTATACATTCTAACAATGAAAGGATACTAATCTGATGGAGGGATCCATATGATTTGTGTTATTCTAAACTACACTCTCTATTAGTCATAATTTCCTAGATTCTCAAGATTGTTCACATGTGTCTGTCTAACTACCTTCTCTTATTTTTACACCATTGTTGATAAAAATTTCAACAAGTTATGTTGACCATTATTAAATCATCACCATCACACCACTAAAAAATATCACCACAATCTAACAAGAAAACACACCATCAACCAAAAACCAGTAGATGTTTTTTTTTCACAATCATTCTTCTATCACATCTAAGATCCATTTAATAAACCCACACAAATAACTAAAACAACATCTTGCATAAAAACCTCTATGAATTGTCTTTCTATATTTTATCAAATCACTCTCCAATATAACAATCTTCATAAAAAATTGGATTAATGGGTTAAAGAAATTAACACAATTACATAATCCAAAAAAGTCCAAGTTTGGTGAGCCAATTAGGATGAAATAAAAAAAATAGAATGAATAAATAATAAAACCAAAATAAATATCTAATCTATAATTCTGATAAAAGAATATTGAATGAATAAATAAACAATGAATGGTTTATGAAATATTTTTTAATTAAAATAATATTGGTTAATCATAGAAATTAATAACAAGGAATAAACTATAAAAAATGCTTAAATCGAGTTGTATCAATCATTGGGGAGTTAATATATGAAATAATTGAATAAAAAGATCATGATTTAATACTAACATATCCAAGTATCCTCATTCATATCCATCTTTCATTAGTATAAACAATCTGACATATCAGTATATTGGATATTCCATTTTTTGACACATATTCCTTATAAGTTACAAGAATAGGGAATTTAATTATAACTCAAGATTATCCAAATAATTTTAAAATAACTTTGATCATATATATTTCAATAGGATTATGGATTAATAATTGATATAGGATGTAAAGATATATAAAGTAAATAAGAAAACAAAAAATTAATCCCTCGTGCATTACCATTATTATATGTAACTCTCTGGAGGACCAGCAGCTATGATCATCTATTATGAATGCCAAGCTGGCCATCACCATGACCATGGTGACATTGAACATACTGAACTAGGACACCAAAACATTCTATCCACTACTTGAATGACCTAATAGGTTATCCATTTCCTCCCCCACTATGTCCTCTACTACAATCATTGTGAGGTCACCTTGGTTGTGGCCCATGGGGGTTCCTCAAGCTCTCCATGCACAACACTGGACCATTTTTAAACGATCAGGGCCCATAAGGAGTATCTCTATAGACCACCAGGACATAAAATAGGGAATGGTATTTCATATATGAAACCTCAATGGAAAAAAAAGAAGGAAACCTCCATTATGGGTCCTTGAAAACTAAATCAACTCTTCACCTTTCAATGAAAATATCATTTAAAATACTCTAACATACTAAATAGTGAAAACTAATTCATTACAAGTATAACATTAATTTAATTTATTATTCAATAAATCTAATGATAAATCATGTCCAAGAACCTATTGGGATTTTTTATTATAGATTATATTCATAAGAAACTTATTATACAATGAGTTTCATTATATCTTCAAAATACTATTTTCACATGATACCATTTTTGAAGCATTATATATAATACTATTCTTAAAAATATGGGGAATGAAACATAATATTTCTGTGAGATATGATTCTCAATAAGAATAAATATAATAAATAAAAATTAAATATCATCTGTCACCATAAGATTATAATGTTCTCATGAATGAATAATCAAGGTGAATGAATATGTCATAAGATAATCCTTTTTAACAGAACATTGATCATAAAATAATGAGTAATTGTATAATAATGTTGTGATATAATATGAAATGCGACATAAAAATTTATATTAATGTGTAAATTATCATGAGTATAACATATTCAATATGAATAACATAGTGGTGTCATATAATCTCATGGATATAATATCATGACATTGTATGAAAACAAATTCATTCCCACACACTAATTTTCGGCTAAACCATATGATTCCTACACATTATGTTTGGAAAAAATCCACTGATTCCAAAAAATTATGTTATGATAAAGACCACTTATTCCCACATATATGTTTTATAAAAAAAGTGATTACAAATAATTAAGATTTGGAAAACCCAAAGGAATGTGACACATTAATTTATGACAGAACAAAATTACTCCAACACATTATGTTTGAGGAAACCAATTATTCCCACATATTATCTCATGAGATATATAATATTACCAAATGAAATGGAATGATATATTTGAGTTGGATATCATATAAATATAAAAAATAAGTTTTATTTCCAACTAAATATGAAAACATTACTAATCCTATTATTTCATCACAAATCCATGAGAAATAAATATATTTAATGAATAATTACAGTAGATAATATCATAAAATATCATTAAAAATATGTTTGATGACCTCATTTGATCATGAACCAAATGAATAATATGAATGATAAAATAATTAATACATAGATAAAGATCACATTTATAAGATCATTTGAAAATTATTTAAATATATTCGATCAAATATCCATTACATTTGATAACTATTATTTTTTATGAATATAACATATAAAATAATGCAAATAAAAATTATTTGGGAATATAATGAAATAATTTATCTACTATTTTCTATAAAATATAATAATTAAAGTTGGAAAAAGTGTTTATATAAAATATATTTAATTAATAGATTCCTCTAATTATTTAGTAAAGAAGATTAGAGTAAATATAAAATTAGTCTTGCGGAAAATGTTTTGCAATATTAATTTTAAACTTTTCTAATAGAACATAAATATAGTAAAAAGTTAAAATAATAAATTATATTTTATATGGAAAGTAATTTAAATACAATTTAAATAATATAAAAATTTTGGGAAAAGGATTCATTACCAACAAGATGTGACAAGGTTGGATCCAAATACAATGATAATTTCAATAGAATTAATAAATATTGATGTGTGAAATGATTCAATGGAATTAAAAAAATAACCTAATGAGAAGAATATATAATTTATTTTAGAGTATAATAACATTCAATTAACGCTGAGATAAATTATTACATAAATAATTATGAATTTGATGTTATATTGGAAATGAAACCCTTAAAGTTTTGTTGATTTGTTAATCATAATCCATTTAGAGAAATTACATGAACTTACTTTGTAAATCCTACGAATAAAATAAATGATATGGTATAAATAATTATTATTGTTTTATATTTACCACATAATTAATATAATTGTTGAACATATATCATAACATAATGAATGGAAATTGAGTAAATGAAATGTTTATCTAGGATTCACACACAGTTAAATGAACCCTATCCACTTGGTAGAATAACTTCTTCACTTGATGATTTATCTCTAAATGACAGACTTAGGTTTTCTTCTATTGACCAAATAATAAATCCTCGAAGATGAAATTGTAAGAGATAATTGGGGCGGGAATCGAGATCAATTCTATTGAAGGCTTTGTGTTGAGGATTGCTCATTTTCTATATTAATGTATGAGATATTTTATTAATAACATTAGCTAGGTTAATGATAAAGACGGAATCACATGGCAGTTAGGTTAGTCATTGAAGAACTTTTTCTAAAACATATAGTTTTAACACCTGAACCATATAAATATCTTCGATAGAAACTAAATTCCCAGTTAATTATAAAGAATAGAGATCTAACAATGTACCTCTTTTTATGTAATTTTCTATTTTTTCAAATTATTTACCATAGTATATTTTATTTTTACTAGAAATATATATTGATAATATTTACCTTTATAAAATGAGATTATTAAAAATTGTGATTTCATTTAATATAATTTAATTTTAATATAAATAAATACTAATTTTAAATGAAAATATAATTTCTATAGAAAACAAATTTAGATAAAAAATTCTTTTAAAAACTACATGTTCTTAAAATTACATATTATAAATTAATAATTAAATATTTTTTAATATACATATTTATAAATTGTAAAATCACATTATATTTCTCATTTAAAAATTATCAATTTAATTTGTTAAGATAAAATTACACAGCACTTAAAAAAAATACTTTCAGAAGTATCAATTATTTTTCATTAAATTATTTAAATATCATCACCATGAAGTTAATAATGTATCTTCTAGACCTTTAATTTATTAAATTACTACATATTAAATTGTATATTTTAATTTTTAAAGTAAAAAAATACATTTTATTATAATAATAATGAAAATATATAATAAATAAAAAATATTTTTTAATATTATATTTTAATTGAATACTATAATTTTAATTAATTTGGGAATTACATATCAATTTTGAGTTATATTATTTTCAAATTTTCACTTAAATTTTCAAAACATCTTATGAACATAGGAACATCTATGCATCTCAAAACACATATATTTTTTAAAAGAAATAACTTTTATGGTTCAATGATATTCATGGTTAGAAATATATATATATATATATATTCTTTATATATTTATATATATACACCATTTCCCAAAAGTTATTATGTAATAAATTTTACAGTCATAATTATTTTATTATTCTGATAAATAGTTCATATCATATGCAATGTTTTTTAAAGGATAAGCAATTTTTGTCAACACAATAAATTTTTTGAACTATTTAACAAATTATTTAGTAATTATATATGATATAAATTAACATAATTTTTTTTACATTAATTAACATTCTTAAAAATATTCATAAATAATTTTAACATCATATAAAATAATGATATATATTTTCATTTTGAAAAATTTAAATACATTTTAAATAAACTATATTTCCATGATTTATGTTGTTTTATTTTAATATAATTGTCATGTATTTTTGAAATATATTTTGATAAAACGAACATAATTATTTAATTAAACCATACCTAAAATTCTTCATATTAAAATTTTTTATTCCATAAAATAAGATCATTTTTGGTTGACTACTAAAAAAATATAATTTTTACAAAACAGTTAAATTCATTGATATCAACCGGATATAAGACAAATTTTTTTAAACCTTTATATAAACAAATTTTATATTAAAATAATGTCATAAATTTTTTAAAATCACATTTTTGAATTTATAGTTCTATTGTTAGACATTTTTAATTAGAAGTGATCTTTAATTCTAATAGAAAGTTTATTTGGTAATAATACATTAATTATGTTTTCACAATTATCCTTTTTGTTGCATCATTATATTAATGTAAAAAAACAAATATTCATTTAATTATAAATAAAAAAATATAATGAGAACCAATACTATACATTCTTTTGTTTTCAAATATGTTTATTTCATCAAATTTCTTTTTTTATAAAGATACATTTTGGTGTGCAATGTTGCATTTTTTATGTAAATTTCTACCACCTATATAAATTGAATCAATTTAAATGGTTTGAATATTTTCAATAATAATTTTTAAATAAGTCACAATTTATATTTATTGATTTAAATAAGTATCTACAGTAATAGGTAGTTACATTGATAAGTGTTAATTATTTGAAAATTGTTAAATTCAGGGACACAATTAGAAAATATCAAAAAAAAAACTATCTATAAATGAGTTAATATAGGATCATTAAATGTTAATGGTATATATTGTTAGGTTGTATCCTCATTATATTCAAATTCCTGTAAAATTACATAATGTTTCAATCCTAAATGGAAGTTATTATAAGAAACACCACCTGTGTTGTTTGCCTTCACCATCCCATATATATACACAACATGATTAATTTAAATGCAAAATATCAATTTTTTATACTTCCACATCCCTTATTTCCACATCCTATACATTATTTTCATCCAAAAAAATATAATATATAAAAGATAATGTTGTGACATAATGGATGATATTTAAGGAATAAGTAATTAACTTAACTATGTTCTTAATGATTCCTTCATTACAATCCTTTTATGAATCTATTATAATAATAATGACTAAATTTAATCATTAATATTTATATATTGAAAATTAATTTTTTTCTGTAAAACCATTATGTACCTCACTCCAATTTCTGAGAGGGAAAAATTTGGTTCACATTACTTGTGATCTAAACCTCTATAAGTGATGTATTTCATTTTTCATCATCTCCATACATAGATGGTTTTAAATATTAATTTAACTATTAAATATGATACTAATTTCATTACTTATTTTTTAAATGTTATTTTTTTCCTTATATTAATAATATTATTTTTAATTTTCATCATAAAATGTTACTAATTCATACATGCATATTGGGAAACATTTATTTTTTTGAGTTTAGTTTGTAAATCTGGTTAAATTATGAAAATAATACTCCTCTATTATTATATGATATTAATATTTAATTAATTTTTTATTGTTATGTAATTTTAATAGTAATGAATAAATGATTCTTAAGAACCCACCAGTAGGTCTTTAATAATTATTCAACATATACATGTTATAGGGGTTTTCATTAACAATCGTAACCAAAAAAAAAGAAATGAACTGATAACATAATAAATACTTATCAGATTTCCATTAATGTTAATTTATCATTGTTAATCTGTTGAATCAGTGAATATGACTAAATTATTAGAACCAACCAACTGAATCATATAAGGTAAGAAGAATATTCGACATACCGAATATAAATGTTATCAATAAAAAAATAATATATATGTAAAAAGTAATGAAAAATGGATGGTATAAAGTATATTAAATATTAATAACACCGTTATTCATATGGAAAATAAAAATATATTTTATATACATGGATTATATATCATGTTCTACAAAGGGTTTGTTAGAAGGGACTGTTTATTGGTCTCAATTTCAATTCCTTTAGGCCAGTTTCATTTTATGTATAATATTTTATTCTCTATGGTTTTATTTTGATTAACTTCACACACAAAACATTATGTGAAACATCCCTGACTTGGAATCCAGTAAACGGTGCACCGATTTGGGTCACCACACGACCTCAAGCATTCTCTCTATATGACATAGATTTCTGACTAGTAGTAAGGGTCTAAAATTTAATGTTGGAAGACTCTATCCACTTTACTAGAGTAATCCGCATTAGATAAATATATAAATAGTATAAAAAATATGTAATAACCAATTATCTTTCTCAATAAAACTAGTCCCACAAATTGGGTATAAAAAATACTATAACAACTATGTCATGTCATGATAAAAGTGTCAAAATTATAGGAATCTCAAAATAAAGACAAAAAAATTGCCCATGTAGGTCCTGACTCCTTGTTTGTAATCTCATATGTGCACATCCCACACCCAAATCATCACCCTAGAATAAGGATATGGCTATATTTAAGTAAATAATTACATTAGTATGAGTTAATAAATGGTTTTTATTTAAGGTGAAATAATAATTTTTACCTCAACTAAAACCCCACCTACACCCATATCATGAATTTCAATTGGAACCATCAACCACCCATTGAGTCATTGAGTGCCTAGTGTAATAAAACGTAGTATCTGTTATTAGATCCAAGGGTCATGTATCACTTACTAGATATCAATGTGTGACCCTATCAGAGTAATTCAACACAGAACTCCACTCCTTCACATGTATTTTAATTCTCTACATCTATTCCCTTTTCAATTTATCCTTCCAAAAAATTTCAACTCACTTTTCTATTTAAAAAATATATAAATGAAATTTTAAAAATTGAAAAATCCTATCATGTTCGGTTCCATTAAAATAATTTATAATTATTCTATAATTATAATATATAATCACGTTTTATGTGAAATGGTAAACTCTTTCATAGAAAGTACTTATATATCCATAATTTAAACCTTGCCTCCTATGCTCAATATTGAATTATTTTTTAAATTTTTTTACAATGTATTGTTTGTGTGTATGTATATATCAATGTATATGTGTATGTATGTGTCAAATGATTATAATAAACACCAAACACTTGAAACTTTTATGAAAACCAAAAATATCATTTCCAACTGAGGTTCAAACAATATATACACATTCTAAAAATCATAGAAACACCCAATTTATCAATTAAGAAAAACATTAAACTAAACAATAAAGTAATAAACATATAATTTTATTCAATATTGATGATTGAAAAAAGGATATTAATGTTCAACTACCAATTTCATCTTTGATATTTAATTTTTTCTTATTTACAATTCATTATTATACGAATTCAAATAATAGATAATTCTACATGACTAATATTTAATAGATGATATGGTTTACCGATTTCATTTTCCTTTATAATATACTTCCCACACTCTTATCTTAAAAAAACATATACCCCAACTTTAAAAAACAAATGTGATTAATAATTAAATGTTTAAAAACTATTTTCTTCAATTTTTAATATAAACTCACATCATTATTGATATTTAACCTTAGTGTCCTCCTAAACGTTTCTGTAATTCCCCTCCTCACATATCATAAGGAAAAATGTTCAATTCCAAAATTATGTATAATATAAATAAAAAAATATAATAAAAAATTCTTAAAATATAATAGTGTAAAATATTTATTCAAAAATATATCATAATTATTATTTATCAACAAAAATTTATACATATTATTATATTTTATGACAATCATCAATTTAAATATTTAATCATTAAAAACTCACCAAACATAAATGTATATTGAACATTAATATTTTTCAATATATACATATTTCATATTAAATATGTCAATATATTATTAAAAAAATAAAATAATATTTCATGTTTCATTAACAACAAATGTGTCCCATTGTTTATAAAATCCATCCAATATTTTATTAAATAAATTTACTTATAAAATCATATTTTCGTTAATAATTAATACATTTGAGAAAATATTAGAAAAAAATTTTATTGATTCATTCAATTATAAAATAAGATGATAAAAATATAATTTTTTTGAAACAAACTATTATAATATAATAAATGAAAAATAATAATAATTTGGCCTTTTCAATTTCACCAAATTAGAAACATTTCAAACTTTTAAAGAATTAATAAAACAATATAAAAACAAATACATAAAAAATGAATATAATAGTAATATTCCATCACAAAAAATATTTAATATCATTAAGATAACTATAAAATCAATATGTAAGTAGTAATCCAAATATATATAACAACAATTAAAAGAAAATTCAACTAACGGAACAAATGAAACGAATAATATTCTATGGAAACTACTAGTAATTCATATTTTATTAAACCCCAAATTAATATTACTTTAATGCATAAAATATATCATATTATAGTATTATCAAAAATAAAAACAAAAATGAATGTCCCATCATAGTGAAAATTCTAAAATTATCAATACTAACTCATTTCAATGAATTATATAGCTCCATTATATTTCTTAAATAATCAACCACTACAAAACGTATCTATGCCTAACTAATCATCCTCACTTGTGCCATGGTCCCACACAATACATTTGGTTTTCAAATGGTCCATGACGTTATAGGCAAAAAAATATTTACTATCCTTTATTGAATCCTCAAAGAATTAATATCCCAAGAAAAAAATAATCTTGCTAATGTTATACCAAAAAAATATGTACTTATATAATATTATGTTGTGGAGGCCCATGAAAATTATTAGCTTCTCAATCAATCATTATAAAGTACTCATAAAATTATTGATTGTCTGTATAAATTCAGAAAACAACATAATGATGGATTTTATAAAAACAAATATAAAATTGAGGAACCTATATACAAATAGATGTACTAGAAACTCATAGTGCACATTTGATAACGTTTAGTAAATAATGGATAATATCAATACAATTTATAAACAATAATATAGTATGAATTTAAATTATTATTTATAAAACATAAATATGATTAGAATCCTCATTATTCATTAAAAACATTAATTCTATAGAATACCTTTCACACTTTCTCTTCAATATATACTATTTTGGAAATGGGTAATTTATTAGAAGATTTTGAATAATGACTAAAAATATTATAATAAGTTAACAAAAAAACTATATCTATCATATGCTCATTGTGATTAATGTATTAGCTATAATTAAAAAATCACATGAACACCACATCAATCTCATGTATTGTGGAACACCCCTATTGTATATTATAGATCATTTTATGTTCATTACGTTAATATTATTCTATAATAATTACTTTCTATGATAACAATTGAATTGCATATATTATATTATAAAGACATATAAAAATGTGCACTTTACTTAATGAATCAGTTAAGAAATATATTTAACAATTTTAATTTGATGTTCTTCCATTACCATAATCAGTTGTAATTTAATTTTAAATTTTATAAGTCATCACTTGATTTTATGATCAAATATAGTAACCATATACGTTTTCAATTTCTACCATTAGAATTTATTTTATTGTGTAATCTATGATTCATTGAAAAATATTTCTATCATTTGGGGAATATCTTTATGTGTTTACGATACACTATCTAACTTTAATCATTGATGATGAATTTTCATATTAACAATACTAAAACAAAGAAATTAAAATTAATGAAAACACACAACATAATATAAATTAGAACAAAAAAATAAAAGAATATTTTTTATTATATTTACTCCACTATAATATGTGACATCTTATTTTAATATTTTTGAAAAAATTATTGTGATGTATAAAAAAATAGTTATTGATAATTAATTTTATTATAATATTTATGTTAAATTAAAATTATGCAATTTCATAAAAAACAAAATCAATGAATGATGAAGGGAATATTTTTATCTCACTATAAGGAATCCAAAATAAATATTAAAATATTTATAATATTTATTAATAAAAACTATGATTTAAATTACTATATCATTCAAAAAATAAAATGAAACTAACATGAATATCATTATCCCTTTTGATTTTCATGAATGGACTATAAATTAAGATATTGGAAAAAATATTTAAAAATATTTAAAAGATTAGGATTTAGAGTCACTACAAACAAAACTACTTTTAGAGATCATAATTTGATTGTCTTTGGCATACCCATTACTTCTTTTGATGGTGTTTTTAATTTAAATTTTAATATTGCTTTTTTTAAAGGTTTTCCATTCATTTTGGTGGAAATGGCGGGTTTTCAAAATTTAGGCCAAATTGTGGACCCATTTTCATATTTAAAAATATTTTTTTCTTTTCTAACTCCTATATTTTTCTATATTTTCCACACGTTCCACTTCCCAATTTTCATACCCTGGTATATTAAAATCCCCATTTCAAGTTTGATCCCATAAAAATTAATAATAATGATGGATTTGGGATTTTTTATTATGGTTTTGGGAAATCCAAAAAGCACATTTCATTCTTTAAATTATTTTTAAACTTTTTCAATATATCATTAATTTTTTACTGTTTTTCAGTGATTCAACCACCCAGCCAAATCCCAAAACCCTATTCTAACTCGCATGATCTATTCTGCCTCTTTGGAGCTCTTTTTTCGCGGATTAGGGTGAAAATAATCTTGGTTTCTCAAATCATCCAGATTTGAGATGGTAATTTGATTCATTCATAAACCATTAAATTTTCACTCTTTCCCGCCTATTTAATTCTTAATTTACCCTTTTATGCCTCATTATATCCTACCTATCAGGTTTTGTAGCTTATAGATTTATCCATTTGTGGATTTGGGGTGATTTCATCATAATTTTTCAAGGTAAGTGATTAATTATTGGTTTCATCCATTTTATTTAGGGTTTCCTACCTCTTTAATTATGTTCTAAAATTTTAGGAAGTTAGGTTTCGAAAATAAGGTTTTATTTGTTGTATTTTTTGTCAAATCATGTGGTTTTTGGTTGGTTTTCACCCCTTGTGGGTTGATGGTGGTACAGTTGATGTTTCACACAATTTTTTGAGGGTTTTAATAAAAAAAAAATGGTGATTCCATGTGTAACAATTTTATGATGAGTTATATTTCGGTATTTACTGTGTTTTCATATTCATCATATGTTGTGTGTGATGTGGAAACTGTTTATGATCGATTTGTTAAAGCGTTTAATTTTATAGTTTCATTTTAGCATGAAATTTTGAGTTATCATGTTTACAAATTGGGGTATTATTTGTGTGTATTCTATAACATATGAAATTGGATTAATGAATATTTTTGGGCTTCCATTTATGATTTATATGGGTCTTGGTTTTCCATTGGGTTCGAAAGGGAGTTTTTAAATGTGTTTTATGTGTAAAACAATGTTATTCCTCTTGAAAGTGCTTTATGAAAATATGTTTGTATTCATGTGAATATATTGTGGTATAATTCGAGGTGGTTTTATAGTACATGAGAGTGGTTTATTAAATCGTTATAGGGATTCAAATTCTATTTTGGATTGGTATTGGTGTGATTTGGTCCTTGAAATATTTTTTTAAATGGGTTTTATGTGCAAATATTGGGTATACTGCATAGAATTGTTTTATGAAAGTTTTTAATGGATTAATGATTTGTATAAGATGTGAAACCATATTGGAAAACTTTTTTTGATTGTGTATATTTTTAAATGGTCAATTTTAAATGTGAAAGGATAATTCATGTTATGTGTATCCATTTGGAAATGTTTTATAAAAATGTTTAACATAATTTCTGAAATTTGAAAGTGATGTGGGCTATTTTGTGTGAGTGTGATATGAAAAATGGATTTTGTTTATGAAAAAGGTATTATGTAACATGTTAGTGGTTTTTTGTGTGATTATATTCATCTTTGTATATATTTTATAAAATTTTTAAAGTATGTGTTGAATTGTGAATGATATTCAAAATGTGTTTTTGGATATTTTGGTGTGAGATGGATTTCAAAATCAATATGAATGACAAGGGAGATGATGTGGTTGTGTGATGTACATGTGGGTTTTTTGATTTATGTGTGATGTTGAAGTGGTATTTTCATTATCTAATAATATTTCATAGATTTCTGAACTAGTTTGAGCACAAGAGGGAAACCCGGGTATCTTTGTAGGTGGACGTATACCGGTATGCTAATGATCCTTTGGGATTTGTTATCTCCTTCAAATAGAAATATTTATGATTAAAACACCAACTAAACTACGATTATTATGATTACTGGGGGACAATAGGTTATGGGTATATTCCCTACTAGTGGCTCATTCACGAGAACAAATATTGCGACGGTTACTCTCACCAAGAAATGTGTATCTAGGACCCAAAACGAGGTAGTGCCTATGATGTATTTCTTATTTTTTGTGCTCATTATATGATTTACTATTACCATAAGCATAAAATATGTTTGGATGGATATTTCATTAGCTTTAAAATAGCCCACTTGAAAACTATGTTAATTTTTAAAGTTTCATCTTTTTGAAGTCATAACTAGAATTTCATGTTTTCGAAAACATTTTGGATTTTAGTATTTGAATGTGTATCAGATGGAATATCATAGTTTTTGTATCTTATTGGGCATTTTATCACACCCTACTTGATCCTTTGGATGTATGTAGACTTGTTGATTTTTTTGCTATAGTTTTGGGTACAACTTTTGTGCATATGGTTCAGGTTTTAGCAGTCCAACGTGATGCAATGTTGTGGGGATGGATTGATGGTGGTGCCTCTCTTCATGTGGAGGTTCTTGAGCTGTAATTTATGGTTTTGTACATATTTTATGTTCTTTGATCATTATTTTATGTTGTGTAAATAAATTCTGAAATTTTATTAAAGATTATTTTGTTTGAAAAAATTAGATTCATTTTATATGAATCTGTATACCTTTTATGTTTATAAACATAGGTAAATAATTCCCAATTTTCTATTTATGATACCCAAGAACATGTGACATCCCGTGGGGATCGAGAATTCCCTTCGAGCATTACTGTGAGATAGGTTTTGTGTCAATTTAGATGGTGATCGGATTCAGTTTGTGAAAAAATTGTATCAGATGAGGTTTGCTCATTTGGATCATGTTATTTGGGTAACTATTAGGATTTTCTAGAGTTAGGACTTTCGGGAAATGAAATTCTAGTTTTGGGTAGTGTTACTAGCTAGAAAACCAAAATACGGGATTCGAGACGCCATGGGAAGTCGAGATTTTTCCGAGTCATTTGGTTTTCTTGGTTTGATGATAATTAAGGTAATTGAAAGGAGAGTTGGTTTAATGGTCTCAGTGTGCTCGCATGGCCTAAAAATCCATATGGAGTGGGGGATATTACCATAGATAACTCTATATGATGGTGAAGTGATTGGTATATGGAAACCAACCATATGTTCCTGTTAGCCACTCAAACTAGTTTTCTCTATAATTGTATTTGATTCTGTAGTTGTGAAATCATGGAACATTGGTTTTAAATAAAACATGACATGGTGTTAATAAGTGTAAAGTTTCTTTGAAATGATTTACTAATAAATAGGTAATGGTTTGATTTTTAAAAATGTGGAACTGAATTTTTAGAATTTTTTTTAAATATAAAATGGTGTCTTTACGCCTTTTTTGAAAGTTGGAAATTATGTTAATGTTGGTTTTGAAAAAGTGTTACCAATAAAATTTTCTAAATTATTAAAAGGTGTTTTAAAGGGTTGAGTTGTTTTGAAATTGATGTATATGACTTGAAAATGAGTGTTCATTTTAATTATTGGGAATTTAATTTAATGGTTCGTGATATTGAAAAAATGAAGTATTGGGTGGTTGTTTTTGTTATGTAAAGTGGAAAGGGTTTTTGTTTTAATCACTGGTATTTCCATGAGTGACCACATGCAAGGGGATATATGGGATAAAGGATGGTTAATGGAACAACTGGTTTAGTTATGGGATTGATATGAGGAGTGTGCCCGATGTGGCACAAAGACATTCATGTGTGACGCCCATGGGGTACCACTGGTGGATACGCTAACCGCTGAACCATTTATTTTCAAATAAATGTTTTAAAGACATGATGTCTTGATGATTGGTTTGGGATGGTGTTTATTATGAGTTTTTTTTTAAATGTTGATATTTTGGGATGTTTTTATTCAAAGAACCCCACTTTTTTTATTGTGTTTTGGGTTACTGTTTGGTCGATACGCTCGGTTGAACGGTAGGTTTGTGGTCTCTTCTAAGAAAAGTTCGAGAAGCCTTTTTGGTGGTTCCCATCACATGAACGGTTCTGGTTTGTGGAATGTTTCAATCAATGTACCATCATGGTTGGGTCCTTTGGTGCTTTCGTTTGATAAGGTATGCCCTTATTAAGGGTTGGTGCATGATTGAATTGAATTCCTGATTGTTTCACCATTGTAAAAACCTCATGTTGATCAATACAAGGAATCCTTTTCTCGATCATGTGAGATTGAGTTTACAAAACTTCCTTTATTTATTTTTTGGACCCTCTTGTAGCAAGAGAGTTCTCATGGAAAGTTGAAAGAGATCATAGTTTTTAATTTATTATTATCATTGATGGTGGAGGTGGTCTGAGGTTGTAAGTGGATTAGTATCTAGACGGTGTCTAAGAAGGCCTTTTGGTCCTTCGTAGTATCTTCAAAGCAGGGGTTTATGTTAAACCAATATTGTGGGAAATCGGGTCAAGATTGGGTATTATGGCAACATGATGGAATTTTGTGTTGTATGTGGACTTGGCATAAGGTCCACTTTCATGTATTGGTTTATCAGTCCCAATGGCCAGGTTCAGTGAGGCATTATGATGCAATGTTCTCATTGACTCTAAAGGATAAGGTCAGACAATCCTCTGAGAGTATCTGACATGTTAGGAGTATGTATCTCATGGGAGAACATAAAAATCCTTTGTTTTAGAGGAAGGTGATTATATGCTTCCATTACATATGTTGTTTCTCACCTAATGAAACAAGGTGTGATGTGTGTGTGCATCTTATAAGCCCTTGTTTCAGTGAAATAGCAGGATAGATTAAAGTGAGTTATGGAATGTGTTATGTATTGGTGATACAATCTAGGATAAGGGTATAGTTTTGATTGAACCAAAAGGAAAAGTTTAGTTTAAGGGCTTCAAAAGCCTATCTACGAGGCCGAATATGCTCCATTCATTTAAGCTCTAGGCATAGGTCCCAGAGAGAAGCTGGCGCGTAGTTAGGGGAAATCCCCAGGTCATTTAAATCAGTATACAAGGTCTTATCCTCATTAAAAAAGATGGGAAATAGTTTAATATATGATGTTTCCATATTGATTTTTGTTGTTCTAGTTCAGTGGAATGAGGTGGGAGGACCTCATGCCTAGGTTAGCCCCTAATTCCATTCATTTCCCCTTTGGATTCCATTATGTTTTTAGAGTATTGTTGGGAATTTGGTTAGACATGTTGAGCATAGGGTTTTCACATGGTTATTAGTAACCATGCCCCATAAAACCATTAATGTATAAGGATCCACAAAGTTAGTTCACGGTGTCTCAAACTATGCAGATTAACCATGATGACGTCTTAACTCACTATGTTTGGGTTCTTCCTTTTCCAACCCATGCAGTTCGGGTAAGATGGTTTCTTCTTGTGGTGACCAGACCCACTATGATACTCATGTATGTTCTTTTGAATATTTTAAATGGATGTATACCCCTAGTATTGGGGAGTTCGTTTGGGCCTCCCCCAGTTAGTGTCTCGATCCTATCTTGCAAAAATTTGAGTTGTCTCCTTTGTTGGGGCACCCATTTGTGTCTCCCCAAACAAGTAACTCAGATCGGTCTTTGTTCTCGGCTTGGTGGTAGATTGTCTTGTTCGGAGATATCTAACTACCAACAACATACTTGGGTAAATTTTTTGAGTGGATATTTCCCAATGGAATTGTTCAATCAAGGTAAGTGTAACCTAGTTCGTTGTTGTTGTTCGTTTGGGTAAGTTGCTGGAATCTTATTTGGATCATGTTTTAAGAGTTTCTTTGGGATAAAATTGGAATATAATTGATCAATTCAGGATGTGGGGTATGTTTTCGTGGGTGAGATTATTCCTTCCTTTATTGATTAATTGGAGGTGTTTTGGCCTCTTGGGGGTGGGTGAAACTTGGACAATGATTCCATTTTGTCCTTTCGGGTGGGTTTGGTTTTCTCCTTTGGCCTTGTAGTGGATTTCCGAGGGCAGAAAGTTTTATAGTGGTAAAAATTGTCGCACCCATGAATTATTTTATAGGTTTTTTTCATTTAATTTTCATTATTTCATTGTTTTAGAGAGTTTCCTTTCAATTCAGTGGAAATTGTGTTTTTTTAAATTTTGGACCAAATTGTGATCCCATTTTCATATTAAAAAATAAATTTTGATTCTTTTCTAACTCAATCATTTGATAACATTTTACACACATTATACATTCCAATTGGCATGACCTAGTATATTGAAACCCCCATATCAATTTGGATCCCATTATAATCCATAATAATTATGGATTTTGGGTTTTTATTAAGTTTTTGGGCCAGCCCATAACTTCTTTTCCAACATTAATGTTTTTTTATATTTTTCAATATATCATTAATTTTTTTCTATTTTTCAATGATTCCACCTCCCACCCAAATCCAAAAGTCCTAGTCTGACATTCATTATCTGTTTCGTAGCTCTGGAGATCATTTGGATCACGGTTTAGGGTAAAAATTCACAGGTTCTCTCAAATTGTCCAGATTTGAGAAGGTAATTGTATTCTATCCTATACCATTCAATTTTCAACCTTTCTCCTTCATTTCAGTTACAATTTGTCTTACTAATCCTTATTCGAGACTACTTATCAGTTTTGGTTACTTTGAGATTCATCCTTTGGTGAATTTTGGGTGATTCTTCAAGATTGTTCAAGGTAAGTGATTCCTTCATTGTTTCGTCCATTTTCCTTTAGGTTTCCTCCCACATTAACGATGGTCCAAAATCTCCAAAAGTTAGGGATCAAACATAGGGTTTTATGGTTTGTAATTTTGGACAAATCATGTGGCTTAGGGTTGGATTTTACCACCTTGTGGTGCGATAGGTGTATAGTTGATGTTTCACTCCAAATTTTGAGGGTTTCGACACAAAAAGGTAGGTGATTCCATGTGTAACCATTATATGATGAGTTTTCTTACTGTATTTACTCATTTTTCAAATTCCTCATATGTTTTGTTTAGGGATAAAGCTGTTTATGATTGATTTGGTTAACATTTTAATTTTATAGTGGTATTTTAGATTGAAATAGGGTGTTTTTCATGTGTAACTCTTGTGGTATTATTTGGGTGTATTTTATAACATATTAAATTTGATTACTAAATCATGTTTTAGTAGAAAATTTTTATTTGGTAGGGTCTTGGCGTGACTTTTGGTATGAAATAGGGGTTTTTAATGGGTTTCATGTGTAAAACCATGTTATGCCTCTTGAAAGTGTATTATGAAAATGTGTCTGTTTTCATGTGCATCTTTTGTGGTATTATTTTAGGTTATTTTATAATACTTGAGTGTGGTTTATTAAATCCTTATTGGGATTAAAATTTTGTTTTGTATTGATATTTGTTTTATTTTGACCTTGAAATATGGTTTGGAAATGGGCTTTATGTTCAATGCTTTGGTATACTCCTTAGAATTGTTTTATGAATGATTTGAATGGTTTAATGATTTATGTAAGAGGTGAAACCATATTGGTAAAATGTTTTAGAGTGTGTATATTTTTAAATGGCCCATTTTAAATTTTAAAGGGGCTATCAAGTGATTTTTATCCTCTTGGAAATGTTTTATAAAAAATGATTAACTAAATTACGGAAATGAAAAATTGATGTGAATGTGATGTGGCTGTTTTGTGTGAGTGTGATGTGAAAAATGGATTTTGTTTATGAAAAGGGTATTATGTAACATGTGACTAGGATCTTATGTATTTTTTACCACCATGGAAATTATTTTATAAAATTTTTAATGGATGTTTTGAATTGTGAATGATATGAAAATGTATTGTGGTTTATTTTGGGGTGAGTAAGATGTCAAAATCAATTCGAATGAAATGGGGGATGATGTGCTTCAGGGATGTACATGTGAGATGTTTGGTTGATATGTGATTTGGAAGTGTTATTTCCATTAGAAAATTATATTTCATGGCTTGATGGACTAATTTGATCACAAAATGGAAACCTGGGTATTTAGGTGGGATGATGTGTACTAGTATGCTAGTGATCTTTTAGGGTTTGGCCTTAGTTTCACATAGAAAGATTGATGCTTAAAACACTACCTAAAATATTATTATAATGATGTTTTTGGACCACTAGGTTATGGGTATGTTCCCTACTAGTGGCTCATACATGAGAATAGATATTGTGATGCTTACTCTCATCGATATACGAGTTACCTCGGACCTAGAGCGAGCTAGTGCCTAGGGGTTATTTTGTTTTTCTTATGCTCTTTAGATTATTTACTCTTACCATCAGCATATGGTATGTTAGTCTAGAAATTTCACTAGCATTTTCATTTTATTTAAATTTATGTATTCATTAAAATAACCCACTAGAAAACTGTTTTATTTTATAAAGTTGCAACTTTTATTAATTGTATATATCATTTCATGTTTTTGAAAACTTGCATGATTTTAATATTAGAATTTTTCTCACATAGAATCTCATAGTGGTGATATCCTACTGGGCTTTCGATCAACACCTACTTAACCCTTTGGGTGTATGTTTAAATTATGATTTTGTTGTCGTAGGTTTGGGTACAAGTTTTGTGCACATGGTTCAGGTTCTAGCGGTCCAATGTGAGGCAGTGTTGTGGAGATGGCTTGAGGGTGGTGCCTCTTGCCCTGTAGTGGATCTTGAGCTATAATTTCTATTTTCGTACCTTTTATGGGATTTTATCATTGTTTTATGTTATTTAAATAAATTCTGAAGCTTTTTTAAAGAGGATTTTGTTTGAAAAATCCAGATTTGTTCTATTAGATTTTTTTACTATTTTATGTCTATAAACATGGGTAAATCATTCCCAATTTTCAATTTATGATTCCCATTAACTTATGTCATCTTGTGGGGATTGGGAACAACATTCGGGCCTTGTCGTGGGCTGGGTTAGGTGCCGGTTTAGATGAAAACTAGATACGGTTTGTGAGAGTCACCATTTATGTATCATTTTTTCATAAATACTCTTCAAGAATTAAATTCACTAACTGCTAGAAGATGAAAAAAACATGTTTCCGAAGTATTGTCGGTGACACTATCACATTTTATTTGGGTACTATACATCCCGTAATGATTTCTCATCCTAATAAAAATTAAAATAAATCATTATTTATTAATATTCAATAGTGTATAATAGTATTGACATTTCATAAATAAAACATTATCATTGTGTATTTCTTTCAATACAATTTCCAAAAAATATATAAAACATAATTATAATAAATGTATTATTAATAAAATTTTCAATATTATAGATATATTATTATGATTTAAAATTCATATATAGTAAATATTAGTAATAAAATATATTATAAGAATGTTATAAGAGTGTAAAACCCTCATAACAAATAGATTAAACACAAAATTGTATTCATTTAAAAATGGAAAAGTAACCCCTACGTAAAAAATATCAAGTGTTTTTTCTAACTCTGTTCAAGAATACATCTCCCCAAAGTGTTCCCCTCCTATTATGGAAATGAGTAATGTGATATGGTGGCTACCCAAGTCCTAACACTAGTAAGCATCAGGATGGAAACTAGTCCTAGTTTTATAATAATCATAAAATAAGAGGAATTTCCATCTAAAAAGACTTGAAGAATGGTGTGATAATATAGACACACTGTTAAATACCTTCTCAATAAAATAAATAAATAACTCCCATGTTCATACATGCAATTTCATATTTTATTATAACAACTAAACGGAATTTAATAATGAACAAATGTTAAATAAGAAAGTGACCACAAAAACCCAAACTACTTTTACAAAACCACGAGTTAGTAATATCAATGAAAAGATCCAACCCAAAACACTGATAGGAAAACACATTTCATATATATTCAATGTGAGTATAAAATTACACTCATTAGGGTCCTCCCTAGATCCTCTCATGAAAAATAAAAATATATCATTGTAATGCATAGTAAAAATAGTTAAAACACTTGTCACCAAAGCATGTTTACAATGGTTCAAGCCTCACCATGTCTAACTCTCACAATGTATAACATTCACAAGATCATATAATATCATAATGTAACATTAATGGCACCCCACTTTTACTTCCCCATTATTTTTCCTCTAATCCGCAACATCAAAATTCTTGAGCCATGTCTATCTAAAATAAGTTAGCCCAAAGACACATGGAAAAGGTAATACGACACACCTATTTCATCACATCATTCCATCCACCTATTTTAATATAGTAACAGAGTAGTTATCAGGAGCCACGATAACTGGTATGATGTGTATCATACATTTTATATTTTACATAAAGTCATCGCATCCCATACACATAGTTTTTACCTCAATCTATCACAACTTATACATGTCATACATAAAAAAATAATCTGGTTAATATATCTATAGATTTATTTCCATGAAATAAACATAATCCATTACTTCCCTTTACACATATATATGGGAATATTAACCATAATTCATACCAACACCAGTTAATATATTAAAATGATAAATGGGCCATAGGGGGTAGTTATACATCCATCCTCTCATCGAGATGTGGTGTAAAACACCAACCCATATACCAGTAATGTCAGTCACCCTAACCGACATGGGTGGAGTAGTGTATTAAATAACATAATATAGATGATATAATATATTCCAAAACCAAACTATGGGAATAACCTAGTCCTAAGCACCAATATAGGTATTTTCTCTCATATATTTTGTTTAACTACTTGGTTATAGATATTGTATAGGCACACAATAATTTTAAGAGATACATTAATTAATTTGTTCTTTTTATCATAAAATTTTTTAAATAAATTTATTATCCATTACGTTAAAAATTAACATTATTTAAAAATACATTAATTAACCACTAGTGTGAAGTTCATGGCCATGTGTAATAATCCAAACAATTTCCATTGTTCCTCAATATTACCGTCTTATTTACATTACATCATTATCTAACATCATGCGTTAATCATTTACTATTCATGATTACGGCATTCCATAATCCATGTACTCTAGAAAGACCATAAAAAGATTACAAAAAGAGGAATCATGAAAAAAAGAAAATATATCTACCTTAAGCATTGGGTAATGAAATGTAAATACATAATAAACCTGAAAATCGATCCTTAAAAAGATTCATTTCAAGAAAGAATCCATATTTAATCACATAAATGGGTAATCCCAACTTCATTCCTTCCCAGGTTCTCTAGTTTCAACCCTGATGCCAACATGAATATCTTGGTGAATCTCTCCATCACAGGAATTAACCACTTCCACATAATTTAATCCTCCTCATCCAATATCATATTAGCAATCCTAGGCTCAACCATCCCAAGCAGGGCTATCCCAGTCTCATGACGCCTCTATCCCCCTACCCCATATGACATCAAAATGAAAATATCAAATCCCATGAACATGATAATGAATTAATGTAAAATCATAATCAACATGGAATCTAAGCCATAAAGAAGAATATATCATTCACACAAAATGAGCTCTCACGACTCTATTCGGAAGGTACATTTCAATCCCAAAAATTGGCCAATATCAGCCTTAGAAATTATCTTTATCACACAACCGGTTATTATTACATCATAAATTAACATATTAAGTATTCATATATTCTATCTATGGGAATTGTAAGGAATCAAGATATATCATGCAATCAAAATTTATTCATGATCTTAACTTATAACTAGTTTCAACAACATAGAAGAGTACCATTCTCATTTAAAAAAGATATTTAATTTAAACATTATCAATTAGAATTATCAAGTTTTGAATTATTTAACAATATAATTATAAAAGAATAAAAATTTAAATTAATCATGTGCATGGAATCAATATGATTGCCATGAAATTATAAGAAACGCCAGATTCACAATATTTTTCCCTTTATTTAGTTATTTTTTATCCAATTAATCAGTTAACATCAGATTTATGATCATTACCATTTTCTATCAAGCTCAACATCCTAATCAATAGTATCATAAGTAAATGAAAAATAGAATAACATAACACTATCTCGAAAAATATGTAAATTGTTATCATGGTAGAAAATAACAAAATAGACATATGATCGCAATCCTATTTCTTTATTAATTAGGTTCAAAACGTATTAGGTTAATATAATTACCATCCATTGTTTATAACATAATAAAATTATGATTTAACGTCATTAAATAATATACAAAGTGAATCAAATACATCAAATGTGTCAATGTTCCTTAAATGATAATAGGACAATGTCGTAGATCCTGATCACCCCTCCCGTAAGAGATACATCCCTCCTATGATATCATGCCACAAATTCTCCACCAAAAAAACAATATTGATTTGTTATAATGATTGATATAAACTGTTATTGCATACAATGAATAAGCAGGATGATCCATATTTATTATCCAATAGAGAATAGGTACAGTGTACCTTGGATCACCATAGATCGAAGATGAGAATCTGAAAATTCATATCAACGGGAGGGATTCCAAAACACCTGGTGATAGAACTGTTGATTTCCAGGAAATTGAGGGAAAATAAGAATGGTTTGAGGTATCCCAATGCAATGTAACTTATAAGGTCACCCTATATATCATTTTTTCATGGTTTGAAACCATTTCACAACATTTAATAATTGTATTCTATGTTCACCAAAAAATGTGTCACCTTAGACCATTCAACTCTAATTTATTTCACATCATGGGGAACCTTATGATCTAGACCCACACAATCTGTGAACTACATATTCATATTATGAAACACTTACATATTATAAATGCTCCCTAATTGCATTTTTTAGAATCCAAACACATCCATATGTACAATACTCCTCAAATAAGCTCCACGTTGATAAGAAATACATAAAGGGGTAGAATATATGGATCTAGGACCTAATATTTAATGCCAATCAAAATATTATCATCCTTGAGAATCGAAAAACAAAACTACAGAAAAAATAAAATGGTTTCATTTATATACCCACCCTATAAGATACCTCTCAAGGATATTTTCTTCACAAGATCACAAACACCTAAATAGAGGAATAACAGAAAAGTACACCAAGAAAACAACCCACTCCAAAACACTCCCCTAGGAGAGATACCTATCAAACATGAGAATGGTAACTGACAAATAATAATAGGGGACCATATCATAGTCTAAAAAGGTCAACATAAAAAAAATAGACAATGTTATAAGTTAATATCTAAACATCAAACAACTCTGGGTACTTAGTCTACATATATGACTCACATTCCCATCTACTCTCCTCTGCCACATAGTTCTACAACAATACATGAACTAATGGAATATTATTACCATGTTACACCTTCTCTTGGTGGTCCTGTATCTCCATATTCCCCATCTTGAAGGGTGCATCATCATTAACATAAATCTCCCCCAATATATGGCAAGAGTGTTTTATTAAGATAAAGATGGAGCACAGACTACTTGAAAAGATATTATATTCTTCCCACTTATTAAAGAAGTGTTGTATGATAAACTACATCTCAAATATGAGTTAACACCTCTAAATGAAAAACAAAAAGTGGAGAAAGCTTACACCCATAACCAAATTATTACTTCAAATGATGAGGATTCACCTTCAGGAATACATGAAATCCAACGTCATACACTTGAGGTCTCTAACTATAACCAACATTGTATTTATAATGATCATGATCTATCTTCACCCTCTCTAATTTACTTGAACCATCTATGATATATTTTTACCAGTTCTAGAATGATAATTACATTCTCATAATCCCATTATAACAGAATAGAGAACGGATAGACCATTTGTGCAAAGATTCAAATAGATCCATACAAATAGAGGAGTGGAAACTATTATTATAATATAACTCAACCCATGGTAGGTTCCTTATCAAATAATGTCTGAAATACCAGAATCAAGGGTTAAACATGTCTTCATGATTTAGGATGGTTCAATCGGTCTAACCATTAATATATGGATGCAAACTAGTGTTAATAAATTACTAAAAGACAAAATCAGGTTGAATACTTGTTCACAATGTGGCATTAAAATAAGGATCTTGATTATATATTATTATCCATGAACTCCATGGAGTCTGACAACCTCCTCCAGATACTCCCTTGATAAAACTATCACTGACCAAGACTCCCAAATATCTAAATGGTGGGTTAATTTTTCTAATGATCCACTATCACTCGTATAGCATCATAGCCTCCATGAGCTGTCGGTGAATCAGTAGTGGAGTCCATAAGGATATCCTCCCACTTTCACTAAGGAACATACAATGGATGGAGAAAATGATTAGAAACATGAAGCTCAACATTCAAATTCTTATAGAAAAAACATCGAGAAACAAACACTACAACTACATGCTTCAACCCATTCCATTAAAAATGACCTCTTAGAACTGATTACATTTTTTTCATATTGAGATATACTGCCACCGGTGAGATATTTAACCCATAGAAAACCATCTCACACATAATAGAATGAAAAAAAACCCTTTACCATGAACATCACCTATAATTTTATATCCTCGGACCAACCATCATAAGAATAACAAAAAATAATTCAGTGTCTCCCAACTTGAAACTTTGAATCCCCCAACTGGGACTCATCATCCTACTGCACAAAATATGACTACAATTTCTTCTAGAAAAGACAAACTCTACATCCATCCTATAGAAAATCCAAATGCATAACCATGAGATCATCCACTATTATCCATTAATATTCATATCCTTGTCATAGATCACTGTTTTACTCCCTTCTATATACATAACCTACACCTTTTCACTTTCCTAGAATATATGAAATCTGAAAGTTATAATCCTTTATGAATTCCATCCATAAATATTGATTCAAGTTCAAGTCACACTAGGAGAGTATAAGCCAAAGGATCTTAAAATTTTTAGAAACCATATAACACTCATCGATGAGGTCATATCCCAATAAAAACAATGAAAACACAACTACCTCAAACTCAAGAGCATTAGTGGTATAGTTACAGTCACGTGGATGTATCTTCTAAGACCCATAAGAAAAAATTAATCTCAACATCATCAAAACATCTTACAAGGAAATAATTGATGTGTTATAGAAAACCTCAAATTGAAATCTATCTTTGAAAAAACAATGAAGATGAGAAACAACTGACTTCTCCTTAAAGTACAAAAAATATTCTGGAAAAATGTTAGCATATATGAAATATTGATTATATCTGGCCAAGAATTTCAAAGTAGTCCTGAGCACAGATAAATTGGAAAAAAACACCGGTAATATATTTTTAGACAATAGAAAATTTATATCCTCAGGAATGTCTTAAGAGAAATCCAGAAACAACCACCTCTATCTTCAATGGATCCATATGTTCTCTTTCCTAGAACATATAATTTCATAGAAAACAGACTTCATGATCCTATAACTCACACTTTGAAAGGATCTTAAATATTTTCCCATGATGAAGAACATTAAAATCGAACACATGTGCTCATATTTCTCCTCCTCATATACAGAGTACACAAGAATGTAGTCATTGAATAAACCACAGATGTATCTTGGAAAACTCTAAACACTATTTTCATAAAACTCAAGAACATGGATAGAGTAAATTTCACATAGAATGACATAAAAAACTCATAATCCTCATGATGAAAATAAAATTTAATCTTTTGAACATCCTCATCCTTCACCTGCATCTGATTATTTCTTTACTGGAGATCAATCTTTGAGAACCAACATTCTCCAATCCTCAAATCAAATTAAGAATAAATTTATGAAATATGATCGTGGTTATTCACAATTCCATGGTTCAAGATATTATAATATATAAAAATCCACAAACTATTGTCATAATTCTTCATGAAAAAAATAGTGCACCACAAGGTGACACACTCAGCCGAACACAAAATTGTTACAATGGATCATCGATATGTACTCTCATATCTCATAACAGAATAGGTTTTATATTATATTCAGACATCGAGATATGTTACATGCATAGATATAGATCGATCCAAATCTCATTATCTCATCATGGGGGTAATGCTACAACCTCATCTGAATAGTAATCCGGGTAATATTATACAACAATAAGAAACACAGAGAGATAAAATTCTCAAGAACTGAAAATCATCTTTTCCATCATGGAAGACATGTATGGAACAAACCAAAAAACTATATGATTATCTCTCTCTAAAAAACTACCATATCTCCATCAGCAACAGAGACCACAAAATACCTATCGATTAAATTTGTCATAGCCTATATTGAATACAACCAATCCATGATGAGGATGATGTCATATAGTTTTATCTGTAAATAGATAAATTCTACCCAAAAGTTTTTATACCCCAACACTATTTCATGGTTTCTACATACTTTATACAATTCATCTTTATCTCCAACAAGTTTGGTGAATGATATAGGCACAATAAGACTCCATACCTCAATTTCCAATGTCTTAATTAGTGTAGGTGAAATATACTGAATCAAGTCATAATCAAACAAATAAGGAACCCATTTAGAAATCATGAAAAGGGCGCCTGAATCAATTTATGGATCACCTGATGTTAGTAACACTAAGGAATGTAGCTGGAAATGAAATGATCTACATCCTATATAACCCTATTGATTACCACCTCGATAAAAAATTATGAGATTTGAGGAAAAGGAACATCTCAGAGCTCTCCTCTTCCAACCATATCTTATCTCTACTGATCATAGACTAGAAAAACCTTTTAGTACAACCTCAAGTGACTAAACCTCATAAGAGGGAACTAAAGAGGAAAACATTGTGCTTGCTGCATCCTCAAGAATGGTTAGGCACTCATTATGCTGATGACCTCAACATCCATAAGAAAAAAAACATATATGATCCATTGGAATAGTTCTAAGAGATGTTACCCATGGAGAAATAAGATGGTGATTGCTAGGATATATAACTAGATAACTGAATACAATTATACCTAGTAAATTGTTAAACCCATACCATAGATCCACTTAATGATGAATTTTGATGACCCCCTATTATGAAGATCTCGTTCTCTCCAGTATTGTTTGAATAACATTTTCTCTCTGAAAAACAAAAATTCTTTCCTTCAACGTGAAATGGGTGACCTAGTTATAAGTATCTAGAAGAAAACCCACATACAAATGACTCTCCATGGACTCCTCATCTGCAAAATAGGTCTCAACCATTTCACACCAGGGTCCGGAATTTGATCCAGAACTCCCATGCATCGGAACTCCCCAGTAAATGTGTATGCATCTCCTAGCAACTGGACACCATCGTAGTGAAATAAATGAACCTCAAAAGGTGACAAAACTCTTGGAGCGTACTCCCCCACTCAGGGGATATCCCAAAACATCCTAATAAAAGATTTTAGGGATAACTGGAAGAATATGTTGACGTAGACTCATGAATAAAAAAAATTGTTAGCACTCATAAACCATGAATATGGAATTCTAATCATTAATTAATTAATTTTTTTAATCATTATATTGTTTTTATAAATCCAAAGGTCTACCCATTTAAATCATTGGAATAAAGAAGAATGATGAATGATATATTTCTATATCTCTATCATGCAAACAGTTTCACAATATTTTGAATGGTCATTGAAAATAATGTTACATGCATCTGATTATTGGGGGACCTAAATACCCATTTACCAGTTGTAATTATGTGTTTACATCTCTAAATAAACTTATCTGACCCCCTTACCCAACAAACCCTAATTTCTCGCCTCTTTTTGACTCCAAGAAACATCACATTCCTCAATATGAACCATTTAGATATCTTTTTAATGACCCCATCGCCCCAATGTGTACCCCTCAAAGTCCATCAATGAAATATGGGAGATGGTTACTTCCCATTCCTCTCCTCTAGTGGGACCTGGGATGCAACCAACACTGGGGGTATAATAATCATACATTGGGATGCATTGACCTCTTGGAAAACATGTGAAAGAGATATATAATAATAATACTTAAATTAAAACCTTAAAAGAATTATATATAATTAAATAACATGTAAAAACATGAAATGTCATAATGTAAGATAAGAACTGAAACAGAAAAATACATGTTCAAAATGGTAAATATGGAAAATACCCTGCAAAAAAAATTGCACCTGAAAAAACATTGGTTATTATTATCTATCCTGGTCTCCAACCTAATACTAGAATCCTGAAAATTGTTTATATTTACATAGGGTGATAAGGATAGTATAATCAGTAGAATCAACCTCAGACCCACTTATGAAAATGATAATGTAAATCTGAAAAATCAGTGTGAAAAATAGTGAAACTAACTCATCACATAAATAGGTAGACTATATTCCCAACAACACTTTAGCTAACAGTCACCATGTATCTCATAAAGAAGATGAAATAATAAAATATATAATATCAACGATACCCCACTCCCATTTCCCCACTAGTTTCATACTCTTCTTCAATATTGCATGTCAGGATCTATCTCTCTCCAATGTAAGAAATAATGAAGAAACAATGGAAAGGCATTGCAACATGCACCTCATGAATCACATCATCAAATTTTCCCATACACATATCTATATATAGTAACCATATAGTAATTTGGAGTCTGCACATCCAATATGACGTGTATCAGACATCTGGTAATATAAATCAATCCATTACAACCCATATAGGTAATATTTATAATAATTATTTGCATACAATATCTAGAGATACATTTTTGTGAAATAACATCATGAAAATAAAACCCTATGCATATATATGTGGGTAAACTAATCAAAGTTAATACCATCACATGTAATAATAATGAGACGAGGACTGGCCTAAAGGGAGTGCATAGTCATCCATCCTCCTACCAGGTTGTTGGGGAAAACACCCTAACATAGTCCACTATGTGTTATTCACCTCTATTGAAATGTGTGAGGTAGCGTGTGAAATCACAGAATGAAAAAGATGAAATATATATCACAACCACACTCTTGGCATAACCTGGGCCTAAGCTCAACTGTAGTCATCTTATCTCAGACACCTGATTTCCATTACTAGGGAGTAAATATCCTATATGATCCAAATCATTTCATGAGCTACATTAATTAATTAATTTTTAACTATCATTTAATTTTTTTAATTAATCTATTATAAATTTCATTAAATATTAAAATTATTTCAATATATATTCATTATCCAGAAGTATCGTCTACATTCCCTACAGTCATAATCCAAAATGAGTCCATGGTTTTTCAAGAATAGAATCTCATTTTCATTCCTGCATCAACCAACACCATGGGTTAAACATTTAATAAAATTTTTACTTAATAACATAATCTAGGAAATATTTTACAACTATAATATTCAACATCAAATAGGAAACATGAAAACAAACATATCCAGTAGCCTTATGCTATGGGGAATAGAATACACATAAATGAAGAAACCTGTCCATCCACCATTATATAGTTTCATTTCATGTAAACATCTATATATATGAAAATCAATGACTAATTATATGTCCAACCCATTAGATATTATCTAGTTTTTCACTAAAACACATATGCATATCCCCTATTCCATCACTTAATATTATGAGTCAAATGTTTCTACACTATCTAGGCCACCTCACCCCATATCTCATCAACCATCCCTGGCTGAGCCATCCGAGGCTCACAACACATCTGGTCCCCCATACCTCATATAACATTTTATAATGAAGTTCGAATCTATAACACATGATAAGGAAGTAAAAAAACCAACATAGTCAAATTGTAATCTTAGACCTAAATCAAGGCATACATCCTTCACATAAAAAGACCTCTCGTTGATTAAATCCCTAGGCACTAAGCCTTCTCTAGAAAATTGGATATTTAGGCACTAAAATTTATATTTATCACACAATTTGTTTCCATTAAATCATGTATTAACTAAATCATTATTCAAATCTTCCAAGTATGGGAATCCTAAGGAATCGATCTATAATATTATTTCAAAGGATAAATATATTATTTTCATTATAACCTATTTTGAAAACATATAGAAGTTCCATTATAATATAAACATGCCTTTTTACTTAAACATTCTGAAAAATTGGTATTATTCTTAGAATTCTTTATAAATTCCATTATCATGGAAAAATATATTTAATTATCCATTCAAATTTCATCAATCTAATTGCTGTCATATTATAGGAAACATTATATTCATTACAACATGTTTCTTTATTAATTATTCTTAATCTTATTAATCATTTTATTTAAACATTATATTTATTTCCATTTTTTCATCGAGATCAACAGGCCAGTCAACAAATTCATAGTACATGTTAACAACAATATCATAGATAGCACACTATCTACTAAAAAAAGAGAAAACCGGTTATCACAACACAAGGAAAAACTTCAATAATAAATCACTGTCATGTTTTTTTATTAATCATTTTCAACATGTATTAGTTTAATCCTACTTCAATAAAAAGGATAAACCATGCTAATTTATCTTATTTAATGTAAATAAATAAGTGACTAAAAAAATCCCCCACCACAAAGGTATCAATGTTATTCACAGGGGAATTGAACAAAATATTAGATCTTGATCACTCCTCCCATAAGAGATTCATCCCTCGAACGAAGCAACGCTATAAACACACAAAAAAAGAAAACTACATTAGAAAGATAGAGAGACACCTCCATATAATAGAAAGAAAAATAAAGAGGCTATAGATAAATGTTCTACAAGAGGATTGGTAGATTATATATCACATCATAACATATTGAAGATGGGAAGTTAAAAGTCAATCCTTATAAAAAGGAATTCAATATACCTAGAAAGAGAGACACGTAGAATTCCTCAAAATACATAGAAAATAAAAAGTGTTTGAAAATTAACATGGATCTACAACATATAAGTGAACACTAATCATAAGATTCTCATGGTGTGATACCATTTCATGTTATATATGTATCCAGTTTTAAATTCCATTACAAAACATGTGGCCTCAAACTATTTATCCCTAGTTAAGTTCATGTAATGGGGAACCCTATGAACCAGTTGCAGACAATCCATGAAATAAATATTCATGACAGAAAATACATACACACAGTCAATTATTTTGGATCTATACTTATATTTTCTAAATACCACTAGACCTACTCAGGGCCTCCTCAGAACACCATGTTCTTCAATGAGAGAAAAAGGGTCAAACTATAAAGATCAAGGCCCTTACCCAGGTGAATAATTTTTTTATTTTATATATTTTCAAAAACGCGTACTACCACAACATTCAAAATATAAAAATTAGTTAATTTCATGTGTACTCAAAACTAACGTTTCAACATTATAGTAAATTTAGATGTAAGTTATGTATTAAAAACCAGGAAATTAATATTATACAATGATTTAGGAATAATTAATTTATTGAAAAAAATATTTATTCTTGAAATGTGTTTTTAATTAGATTACATTATTTAGATAGTTGAAAATGGAAGCTAAATGTTTGATGATGACATAAAGAAAGATATATGAACAACATAGTAATATAATTAATAAGATATGATACATCAAATATGAGGATTTTAGTTCTCATTAGGATCTTTATTTAATAATATTGGTGTGACAATGATACTTTAATAATTATAGTGGTGATGATGAATGTATCAATTATGAATAAAGTAATAACATCCAAAATTCATATTTTTAAAGGGTGAGAGAGAATAATAATGTGAATTTATTGGTGAAATTCTAAATTTCAGATAATTATGTTGACTAAAGAAGGTTTTAGAAAATATATGGATATAGATTTTAATATGGATTTAAATGTTTTATTAGTTTTAATTTTTTTTGGTTTTCTTAGTTACATTTTTATGGTGTTTGATGTTAATCTTATTCACATTTATTGTAAGACTTATTATTTTCATACACTACACAATATAAGTTGTGGTAATTTTCTTACTCTTATATTGATCATATTTATTACGAGAGTATATCAAAAAAAAAATTTGGATGATGATGTCATTGTATGAATCTTATATATTATTTTGTATAAAATTGGAATAGATAAAGATATATTGGTTATAATATTATATATGGGATTATTAATTATAATGGGTTATAAGAATATATATTTCATGTTTATGATTCATAATTACTTAATCATATTTTCCTTTCACCAATCAAACAAAATCCAATATTTATTTTTATGTGTTACACAATATTCAATAATGTTTGGGATTTGTTGATTTTTTGCTATAATTTGTCACTTAACCACTCCCCCATTCTATTATAGAATGTTTCATCATGTGATGATGTTATTATATATTTTATTAGTGAATTTGTTTTATATGATATATTATATAATGAAATATAGGAATTTCCATAGATGTTGGAAACTAACACACATTAGATAATGAGACATTTTAGGATGAGGGTATTGATTTTTATTAACAAAACTCATAAGTACATGTAGATTTTATTCAAGTTATTATCATTTTTCAAAATTATATGTCAATATCTATTATGAATATTCTAATTATACATGCTTTCAATCTTGACTATTCATTTTCATCTCATAGAATCATTGGTTTCCTCATCTCAAATTTAGTATTTCCGTTAGAGGGGAGGATCCCAATATATGTGAAAATAATTGTACACCAATATATTATTCAATTAAAGGAATCATGGAAATGTTTGAAATTGAGGAAGGGGAATATTTATATATTAAAATTTCTGGAGTTTGATACATTTATTTAGAGGTATTTCACATTTTATTGATGATTGATGTTGAATGTTTATTTTCTTATTTTCCAGTCAACACAATTTATTAATATTTCAAAATTAAAAATACTGATAATTTATGGGGTTTTATTAAAGAATTTTTGGAATTAAGTAATGTTTGATTATTTTGATTCAATTTATATTTAAATAGAAATTCATCATTTTTTAGAAATTTATATCTTATGTTTTATCAACCAATCAATGGTCATTACGACATGGTTTTCTAATCTCTCCATTTATGCCATTTTTAATTTATATAGAGTCTACGTAATTTAGGACATAATGATAATTTATTAAATTTAGGTTATTTTTTAATTTATTTTCGAGTAGAAATATATAAATAAATAGTTTTTCATTGAAAACGTAAATATTATCTGAGAAATGTTATTAGGTTAAAAAAAACAATGGATACATATAAATATAACAAAATTATATGAAGTGAAAGACCATTTACAAAATATACAATGATAATGTTAGAACATCATGTGAGGAAATTTTTAACAATTAATGTCCTCAAATATAATTATTATATGTATCATTTATATTATTTCTCATAGTTTACTAGTATTATGATATCATTTTACAATCCTATAGTGACCCTTCCCTAATCAACTAAAAGATCAACAATGAATCAAAAACCCGATCTTCAGTAAGCCACATGGTGGAGACATGTCCTAAAGTTAAAAATATCATGAAATTGAAGGTATTAACATATTTATAGAACACCATGGACAAATAAAAACATATAAAATAATCATCATAATGGATCAACATACACAAAAAATTCATAGAATATCAAATTCCACAAAACAAGAATTATGAAATCAAATTAAATAATGAATTGTTAATAATAATATATAATATAGGTAGTGAAAATGTAAAAAAATTCATCCAAATCCAAAAAATCCCCATGCCATTTGAGATAATATTTACCTCCAAAAATAATATTACCATTCAGAAAACATCAAATAAATAGGTAAAATTATTATTCCTTATTACTAATTCAGTTCCTCCCTAAAATCCCTTCTATGGATATAGATTAATCATATTAAAGTATTTATAAAGTAAATTAAAAATGTATGAATCCTTTACATCCAAATTTCTATCCAAAATAACACATCTCACCATAATCACATTCTCCCAAATCAAAAACATTGTCATATATTTAAAAAATAATTATTAAATTAATAATATCTTTATGTAAATTATAACCGAGTCCCCACTGATTTTCCCCAAAAGGAAAAAACATCGTAATGAAATAAAATTTATAATGGGTATTTTTTTCTATGAAATGAAACATATTTAGAATAAAAAAATATCACAATAAATAAAACATATTAATTGGGTGTCACTAAGAATCTAATAAAACCTTAACTCTTAGGGAATCTAACGTGGTTAATGGCTATATAGGGAAGAGGGATAGAAATATACACCATCCTTAAAATATAATAATATACACAAATATATGATTGCAAGACATAATCAATTATTTAATATCATCAATATTATTACACTACCATTCCCATATTAATCAATAACACAGATTGAATCCAATTTAATCATTATACAATGTGCATATTACCTTAATAATTTTTATTATTTTAATTATATGAATTTTATATCCATGGAAGGAAAAAAATCCACAGTCATTGTAATATTTTTTTCAAAAAAAATATGACATGGAATTCATGTATTTTATATGTGATAAACACATCACCTCTGATGAAATAGCCTCTCAATTTTTTTCCATATGCCATGTTATATTTAGAATATGAAATCCAGACACCTTGTTAAATTAATATGATACTTAAAAAATTAGAATTAAGTATTTATTAATATAGTATAAAACATTATCCATTACTATATTTCAAAATATATTATATAAATCCCATCTAAATTATCATATTCTTTTAGATTATATAGAATACCACTTATGTCTAATCCCCATACTGCAAAAAAAATAATGTGATTTGGTGGTTTATAATCATTAGTTTAATAAGTTGAATCTAATTATACGTCTCGAGATTCCTAAAAATTCATCCCACTTTATTATTTTTAATTAAATATAAAATTAATAAGGAAATATTTGTGATGATTTTTTGAATATAATCTTCCAGTATAGAGATCAGTATCAATTTTTTAGAAACCACTACTAGTGAAATGATATTTTTTCAATGTGTCTTCCCATTTTCTTTCTACATATCCTTCTCAATATTCTATTTTTATAACATTAACCTCATCAAAATCCACTTTTTTATCATCTTATTTTTTCATCATTCCCATATATTTTATAGTTGGTGGTTTCTAGGTAAAATTTATGTTCTCAAAACCTATACTCTTTATATCCTTATAATTGTTGAATGTCATTTACCTCCAAGGGATCCAGATTTTTAGTTGTATATTAAGGGATTTCTCATGTTATTATAAAAATGTCTCGTTTAAATATTTTGTTGGATCATCATGTAATCCTGCCTTAGTAGGAAATTTTAAAGTTACAAATTTTAGCTATCCACTGTCCCTTTACCTCTTCATCTCATGTAGTCTGGGTCTGATGAAATGATTAGTCTGAATCTATTAATTTAGTTATTTTTTTTATTTTAAATTTATTATAAATTTTATTAATAGTATAATATTATTTTAATAATTTATTCATTAATATGATAAAATTTTTAGGTTAAAATTATTTTTCTGAATAGTTTCAATTTGATTCATTTATGAATTATGTTTTAATTTTTCATATTTTCTTTAATAACATGATATTAGGTAATCATTCTTTAAAATTGAATTCTTAATTTATGTTTTCATAGTTTTCATCGTTATAGTTTTAAGTTAGATTTTATTATTAAGATAAATTTCCATCTTTTTTATTCAATAACCATTTATTGATTATCAAATTACTTTACTTGGGATCTTTTATTAAATTAATTGATAATAATATAATCTTACTATGTTTTTAATTTAACATGATTAGATATCAAGAATTATATGAATGTGTTTTTTTAAAAAATTCAATTTTCAAAAATATATCCATTATATAAAATTAAATATATTTAAGTCACATAATTAATTTTCATAGGAATAAGTACAAAAACTATACCAGAAGTGTGGTTAAGATTCACATAAACTATAACATTTTAGTAATTGATTATATATGTTTTTAAAATTTACATGATGTCTTATTTTCCGTATGTTAATAGATATATTTATATCATAATATATGAAATCATAATGTCAAATAATTATAGATAAATATTATTTTTTGAATAATTCTCAGCCAAATTTTCTAAAATATTATATTTATTATATTTATTTATTTTATAATGATTATATTTTATTTTTAACATGTTTGTATTTAACTAATATATTGTAGGTTATTTATTTAGATATGTTTTTATTGGATAATAATAGTTAATATATTTATTATTATTCCTTAGAGTACACAATTACATATTATATGTCTAGATTCATTTTATTATTATTCAATTGCCAATCAATATATGGAAATAAGCTTAAATTTTCATGTATTGATTTCAATTTCATAATATGGTTGAAGATATATACTGTTTATAATCAATTAATAATTAAAAAATTTACTATTTAATATATTATATGGATATGGAAATATAATATTCATGTCATAGAATATTCAATGTATGACTATCATTACAATGAACAACCAACTACCCAGATAGTGGAGAATAAAAATGAAAGCCTCATTAATAACGTTTCAACACTTTTTCTGCACATAATAAAGATTGTAAAATTTCATTGGGGTGTCATTACAATTTTTTAGAGAATAATAAAAGTCAAAACATTAGAAATATAATTTTTTATAAACTAGTTGATGATTTGAATATGGAGTTTCATATAAGGTGTTTATTAGATACACAATTTCCCTTTATATTAAATTTAAACCAGATCAAGAACACATGTAAAATTATAGATAATGTAATGTTTATGATATAATAGTTACATTATTATTCATTCTTAATATTAATAACTCTTAATTATTTTATGTGATGAAAAATGTTGTTAACAACATTAGTCTAAATTATATAATGATATATAATCATCTTAATGACTATATGTTGTATTTTGGAGAATAATCAAATTGAGAGGACTATAAATGATGATATACTTCTAGATAGAATTTTATAAATGATGAAAAAATCCTTAATTAACATAATATAAAGAAAATAAATAAATAAAACCCATGGGTTCATTTTACATTTAATCCCATTGAAATGATGATTTCATTGATTTTTTTTATTCATAAATGAAATAGAAACTGAAGTGACATGCTATTTTATAAAACCATGATGGATACATCAAACATCAAATATACTTTAAGTCTTGTAAATCCAGTAATTATTTAATTTCTTATTTATGTAGAGACCCTATAAATGTGTTGGAATATGATAAGGATGTATTTAATAAACTATATAAGTACATCATATATGATATAACTAGTTATATTTACCCCTAACAATATATTTCTATGGAAGTATTTAAAACTAAAAAGATCAATTCTTTTAGTAAACATTATAAGAAATAAGATACATATAAATGATTTCATCGAATAAATTTAACATTATATGGAATAAATGATATTTATATGGGTAAATGTTTTCGATGAAAATGATTTATCAAAAATGACATTTTTGAAAATGTGTGATACTATAATGTGGATGTTTCCCATTAAAAGGAATCTTTTGAGGTTAGAATAGTCACATCAACTCTCCATGAAAAGTTTTATACATTGATATTATGTTTTGAAAAATAACTTATATGAAAAAGTGATTCATGTTCCATCAATGATTCATTAATAAATAATATATATATATATATATATTAGTTAATAATTCAAAACTCAATGGATGAAATGTTTTGATGTCGCTATTAATTTTTTCATGTTTTGTAATAAAATTAAAATTATATATAGTTGTTGCAAAATTCTGGATAATGTGTCTGTTTATATTTGTTGAAATGATGTCGAAAGTGCATTATATATGAGGGGTGCATACAAAAAATTAATATTTTTTTTATTCATATTTATGTAATTTTAATTTTAATTTTTTACATCATAGTTTTCTTGTTACGCATATAGACAAAAAAATTGACAATTTATTTTATATAATGCTAAATGAGAATGGAATATTAAAATTCTCTTCTCAATGAACATAATGTCATAGAATAAATTAATATAAAATCAATTATATTATAAAATTATAATAGAACATATCTCACACAAATTTATTTATTAAAAAGACATGACATATTTTTTCCTTTGGGGACTGAAATATGAAAATATGTTTGATAGATATTTAACTACCATTTAATGATGTGTTATATTAATCCATAATAATATGTTTGGGTCTAAAATCCATTAATAGAATATGTTTTTTAATAAATTACTATCTTCTGATATTGAATATAATTTTACATGAAAAAAAATAATTGATGTAATTAACTTTTACACATTCTATAAATATATTTGAGATAAAACCACAAAAATCATTGAGATTAATAATGATAATCAACTAATTTTAATTTAGTGAAGATAGTTCTCCTAGTAATTTTTTACTATCATGATTCTATAAAATATGTATTTGACCAAACATATTAATGTTGAATGGATCATACATTATCGATTGAGGTATCCCACCAAGAGGAATTATCTTATTTCTTTATATAATTAATAAATTAAAATATTCATGCACATTACATTTTTGGTTTAATATTTTTTATTTTTTTTCAATTACATATCTATGTCATTATAAAACTTCTATAAGAATTTCATATCAATAAGAATAAATTCTTATTGATATTATATGCCTGATGAGTGTCTCACCATTTATCAAATGCATTTCAATAATATAAGGATATGATTCAATGGAGTTTGACGTGTGGATCATAACAGAAATCAAAATGTCATAAAATTGTGCATTAATAAACATTCAAATGTTATGTCATCATGTTGAGAAAATATCATTAGTTTCTTTAACAGAACTGAAGTCTATAATAACTCATCGATATGTCCAGGATATTAGTTATATTAAAAATAATTTCATTGAAGAATTAATGAGACAAAGAAATTGATGAATTCAATATTGGACATAAAATGAGAAATCTATTATAGAATCATTTTAAAATACGTTACTAATTGAATTTGACATTATGTATGATCATAATAAATTATTAATTAATAATATGTTTATATAATTAAGTAATATTACATAATTTTTTTACAAATTATACATTTATCTTATTATTAGTGAAAATCATGTTGTTATTCCTAATGATTTGAAATATTTTCCTAGAAGATAATTTGGGAAATATAAGATAATCCATGTTTATAGTATTCATAGAATAAATTTCCAATTAATTGTGATAGTAATGATATAAATGAAACTATAATGTAATCTTCATGAAATTTACAATTTTATGATAATATAGAATGTTGGTTGACATTACGAAATAAAATTATAATTGAAATTTTTATTTTTTATAATTAAATGTCGAAGGGTATATTTTAATAGGGTCTTAATGAATTATTTGTTATAATTTATTTTGTTAACATATCATGGTTTATCAACATTATTGAGTGTGGGAACCAAATAAATATTTTACATATTTTATAATAAAAATTAGAATACTTTGATGATATATTCAATTAATGGTGGAGTGTTTTAATCTATTCAATTTCACGTGACTTTCTTATTTTTAGTGATAATATTGAAGAGTTTTCCATTAAATGAACCCATATAAAACAATATTATGATCTATATATAAAGGATTATATTGAAAATATTATCCCTGTAGCAGTGATTAAAGATACAAAAATAATTTCAGTTATAGATGATCATAATAATATAAATAATAATGTATTAATTGAATTAATTTTTATTCCTCTATTAACATACCTATTATATATTATTTATAACATTTAAATAAAAATAGTTTATGAATATCATTTTTTTAAAAATATACATGTATAATTTTTTATAAAATATTATAATGTTATATATTCTTTATTAGACATAATAATGTTGAAATCAAACTGAGTTAATGATATGATTTCATCTTCCACAAAACCCATATAATTTAATTACCCATTAAATATGCTCCCACATTCATTAAGTGTGCTTACTAATTTTTTCCTCCCTCTACAACCATTTTATTCAATCAGATATGAAAAAAAATCCATTAGGTATAACCCCATATCCTATTTCATTGACAAGTACTCTATAGATTATGGGGGGGGGACAGATGGATGAGCCAAAAATTAGCCTTCAATAGTGTATATAATTTCATAGATTCCACCATGTTCTTTTTATGAGGGGACATTTATTAATATGTATTTGTTAATGTTTAATAATAATTCATTATATCTATATAATAATATCTTAATATATTTGTTTTCATATATTTTAATAATAATAAAGAAAAATGACCATGTATACATCGAATGTTTGGGGATGAATAAATTCATTGTAGTTATTTAATTTGACATATATGGGGTTCCTAAAAGTGATTCCCAAGGATTTTACAGGTTGGTCAGGGGAAGTTAACGTGCAATGTGATTCCTCATCCCATAATTTATCTACATTAGAGGAACATTAACATATTTTACAAGAATACAAATATTGATAATCAAGTAGAATAATTCCCAAACAATTTAAAGTACATTTCATATGATATATTAATAATTTTTAAGTCTAATTATTTATTCATTTTTGTCATATATATGAATTTAATTTTTTAGGTTCTAGATGTAGTTGGGAATTGGTGGAAATTTTTAATTTTCGGGGAATGGTTGAAGGTCATTAAGTATAATATTTCATGTGAGTTCAGTGACACCAATATGAATCTCTTAAAATTTTGTCAAAGGGTACCCAATGAGATACCACAAGATAAATAGAAATATATTATGGATATATGTCATTCTTATTAATTTATGTTATTTGATTATGACTTATGAAATTATAGTAATTTTGTTTAAATTATTTCATTTTAATTTTCATATAATTTTTGATATAATCTTACTTTGAAAACTCAACATGTAGGAAGATACCATTCACCCCACTATGAATTGGTTTGAATTTTATTATTTAAAATATTTAATAAGGTTATATATATAAAAATATTAAATATAAATATTTTTATATTATGTACCTTGATTTTTATAGTTATTAAATTTTTCTATTCCTGATATAGGTAAAATAAACTTCTTATGATGTCAATCACACTCTGTTGGGGTTTGATGTGTATAAGAAATCCCATGGATGTTAAAATAATGAACCCATTCTAACCATTGATGAAAAAATATAAATAACAATTCATTATTCATGTATTAATATATTGTGTTACACTTTATTCTATTTATATAAAAAAAATTAACGATTCAAGTGATGAAAATATTTTTCATTCGTTATTTCTATCCCATAATGATGTTATTTCCTATATTTTTTACAAGGATCGTAGCAGTCTTATTGATGGTTCTAAATTTGAACCCCCCTAATTATTTTGATTGAAATAATCATCTTATACAACTAAACATATATCAATAAGAGTTTGTGATTTTTTCATTATAAACCAATTATTTTTATAAAGAAATTTTTGATCCATGATAATATAATAGAATATCAAGAGTAATGATATATTTGTTAGGTTGTGATTTTTTTAAAAATGGAGAATTTAATCGTTACTCTATTTAAGAATATGGTTGGGGGAAATACTATAGAAATTACATCTTTTATAGGAGTTTTACATAACATTTTACATTTATTTTAATATGTTTATATTATTATTATATTTGTTATATATAATATAAAATTATGACTAATTTATTTTCAAAAGAAAATTTAATTCATACACTAGATTTTATAGAAGTTGGTAGTAATTAGTAAAATCTAGATCACTGATCATCAGGGTGAATCCATCCTGGCATATGGGAGAACTCTTCATGTTGGATCCCCTTCTTCCTGTGTTTTATTTCTTATTACAACTTATACATGTTTCATTTTAAATGTTTTATTACTAAAATATATATGAATCTTCTAAAAAATGTGTGATATAATGATTATACTTATTTTCTATTTTTTATTTTCCCTATTTTACTATTTAATGTTTTTAATTATACATCATCTAGATATATTTGAATGTTAAATTATAGGAAGATTCATATTTAAATTATTACTCTTTTCAGTTATTTTTTCCCTGAGTTAAGTAGGGGATTAAACAACCAATAAATTATAAATATTAAACAATATAATTAACAATGTTGAATATTGTGGTGTTGTACTAACATAGACCCTTTATTTATGTGATAATGATTATAAGGAACATATGTTTAGGAAAAAAATGTCATTAAAATAATTTATTGAAAAAATATATTAGTACTTATAGTATCCTCCATATTTTTGAATAACACAAGAGGTTGAAACATCATAATCATCATAATGTGGGATTCAAAACTTATAAAAATTTCAAATCAATAGTTGGGAAAAAATTTCTAGACTGTTATCCAAATTTTCATTCAAGTAGTAAAATCTTCCAGTTACTATTCATTCAATAGGAATGCATGATCCTATTTGGTCAAGGATATTTGAGAAGACATGAACTGAGATAAATCAACTATGGACATCCTATAATAGACTCTCAAACTATATATTAATCACACGCGTGGGACTTACTTAGGGGATTACCAAGAGACAACTCCATTTATTATCAAATGATCCATATCTACTCTATCATGGGATATGTTATGCCCCATGAAATGGACTTCACGAGCCTATATCTCAAATAAAGGAATCATACAGAAAAAACTACTCATAAAAAATAACTCTAAAAATGGGAATGAAGATGCTCTAATCGATCCTACTTAGAGGTGGAGTACACACAAATTCCATAGTTTAAAACCACCAAAATCCTATAAAGGAACTCTATAAACATTTCCATCATCAACACCATGAACATTTTTGGATATTCTCTCAAACTGAATTGTATAAAAATGAATTCTCAATGTCCATGAAGACAACAATAAGTGGTACTATAAATATACTCATAATATAACTATTTCTAATGATATCATGGTTGTAGATCAAAATTTGAAAACCAAAATTCTCACATCAATTAATTGAATAAATCGAAAATCTATAGATTAGAATATCAGTTCTTCACTATCACATGGTTCAAGAGACAATAATCAATACAAAACCAAAAAACACCATCACCTTCTTCATGAAGAATATTGGTGCACTTATAGGTGACACAATTAAACAAACAGAACCATTCTAGAATAGATCATCGCATTATAATTTCATCTCTCATAACTTATAAGGTGTTATCCTATCTGAATATATCGATATAGGGGAATTTCTAGGCTATATCTAAATCCCAAACTCAATATTCCATCTAGGGGTAATTCAACAACCACCTATATAAATACATCATGTTAATCTACTACAAAGATTTTAATCACTGACTTATAAATTTTTTATGAACTCCAAATCAACTCAACCATCAAGGAAGACAAGTATGAAACATAGCTTTTAGTTTCTGAGGGTCCCATTCACCATGAAACAGAATTGGATCTCGATTAGAAAAATAGAATGAAACCCACCTATTCAATAAATCGATGATATTCTATATAAAATATAACCAATTCAATCAAATGGTGATGTCATATGGATGTATCTGTAAACATAAGATGCATCAATAAGAGATATTCTACCCCAACACTTGCTCATAGTCTCTTTGTACATCATATAAGTCCACTTGATCTCCAACTATAACAGTTAACTCTATGGGAAATATAATCCTCTATAAATCATGTCCCAAATCATGGAAGTGGGTATGTGATATAAATAAGTGTGTCACTCGTGTATTAATAATAAAATACACCCATATTGAAAACAATAAAAGTGTATCTCAAAAAATGTCTAGCTCAATCGGCACTCGTGTCGCTAATGCATAATTCTTACCAAGACATACTCCAAGGCCTCTCTGACCCATCTAAAGACCACCTCCACATGAAAAATCTTATCTATGAGGAAAATTACTTTCACTGAGATATATTTTACCTGTTCCACATCCTCTATACTAATCGTAGTCTTGAACAACCTACTTCTAAAACCTTGGATGAAACAGCCTCAACGGAGGAACCTAAGGTTGACCACAAGGTGAACACTGACTCCCCAGAAAGGTTAGGAACTCTTACCACTAAAGGCCTTAGTATCATAATAACACACATATGGTACCTTGGAATAGTTTTGAGAGCTTTTTCCATATAGGAACAAGATGATAAGGCATACGACCTACACAAAAGAAACCAAAAACACCTATGTTCAAGAAAATGGGATCCCCCAACCATGAATCTACTTCATAAGTAATCATGATAAATCATCTCATATGATGATTCGGTTCTAGACAGTGTCCACTATATAACCTATTCTCTCCCTAACACCACAAGAAAACTTCTTCACTATAGACATGGTGTCCTAGAACTATATCTCTAGATGAAAAAATAATCAAAATTCCTCGCCCTGACTTCCTCATTTAGAAATTGGTCAAAAGAATTATGCATATCAGTCATGAAATAGAACACCAACTATCTCACAAGGGAAACCTACTATCAAATGGGATGATACTGTTGAAGATTGGGAACCTTCATGATCAAAGAAAGGAACTCTATTTGGAACCAGTCTTGAAACTTATCTCATGAGACTACAGACTTATCAAGATCCATGATGAAGAGGAAACACCAATCCTTCATTGCAACATGCAACATCGTCATAGCCAATTAAACCTAGTGCTCCTTCTGAGGATATATCATACTAAAATTTCTATTAAACTCATCTAACTAGTCTTGTTAGACTAAATATAAAATAGAACTATTATTCTTCTATATACTCTAATGTTGAAACTATTTGAGTGTCATCCTCCATGTTTAGTCGTCGTTAACAACCACTCTATTGTGCTTTTCTAGCATATCCTGCAAAACATGTTTTGGGTGAACCTAACATGGATTTTGATCTATAGTCATTCTTGTGATATGAATAAATTATTATAGAACATAAACCTATTATATATAATAAGTAATATGAATTATTCCATTATTTTTTATCTTACTATGGTTTTATCTTATCATAAGGTCAACCCATTTCAAACTAACATACAAAGTAGAATATTTCATGATCATTTCCATGATCTCTACCGTAAACCCATATCGATTCATTTAGTATGAAAAATTAAATTATGGTTTTATCCATTTGATCGTAGGAGTCTTAAATATAAATTTTTCTTCTAGTCTCCCTCGTTTACATCACTTACTTAACATAGATGATACCATTTCCCAAATAACCCATGAAATATCACCTATTCCTAACTAAAAAATGTATCATATCCCTCAACATGATCCGTTGACAACACTATACCATGACCTCATACCCTTACTATGTACCCCTCTTGGGGTAGTAATGAAAAAAGGTAGATTGTGATTGTCCGAGTCCCACCACTAGTACACCCCGACATGGCGACTGGCACCAAGGGTATAAGAATCGTAAAATGTGATGTATTACCCTCTAAGAAAACATATGGAAGATTGAGATAATAATGAAACAAAGAAACTCCTTTTTAGAAATATATATATATATATATGTGTGTAAATTAATATCAATCAAAAACATGTAATTTCTTAATGTACCTAAACAATGGAAAGGAAAACTACATGTATCAAAAGCTAAATATGGAAATGACCATGTATCCACAACATGTACTACAACTCCATGAGCTAGTAAAACACATCAAAATCTTTAAATTTATCTATATGAGTTAAAAATATATATTATATATAGGTATTGTGAGTATAACAGTATACTATGTAGGATCCACCTTGAGCCTCTCATGTAAAAGAAAATGAAAACATTATAATGTACAATGAAAAACAATGAAAAAAACTTTTCACATGAAAGAGTATGCTATGTTACCATACAAACCATGTCTTACTCTCACTAATTATCATATAAAATAGATCATATAACATAATAAGTATACATAATTTTTTTTGAACTCATATATTGCTACCGGTTTGATGATCTTCCCAAATATTTCACATCCCAAACCAAATATCTCCAATGTATGCCATCCCAAATACACCATGGATGGGTATCAAAATATACACCTTGTTTATCACATCATCACATTATCTCATCCACATATCATTATATTGTATCCATGTTGTTCATGGGATCCACCATATATTATATGATGTGTATCAAACATCAGGTATTATTGTCATGACATCACACCCTTACAGGTCATACATATAATAATCTATTGGATACTATCTTTCGAGATAAATGTGTGTGAAATAACAATAATTCATTACATCCCTATATAAAAATATATGGGGGAAATAACCATGGTGCACACTATTACAAGTTAGAACCATGAGAAGAGAGTGGGGTTAGAGATCCTCTAACCAAGATGTTGTGGAAAACACCCTCCGATGGTCAACATAGAGGGTGTTATATTCCATCAATGACATGGGTGGGGTAGTGTATAAAATCATATAATAATAATACTATAATATAACTCACAATCACTCTATGGGAAAACCCTACACCGTATATAATTATTGTTATCCACTCTTGGACCCCTGGTTTCCACTACAATGTAATTGTTATCTTATATAAAGAAAAAAAATTAAGGGATAAATTAGTTACATTATTTATATTTATAATTTACTATAACTAATAAGATGATTTTAAATTAAATTAAGCATTAATATTATTTCTAGATATAATCATTATACCACAGTATAAATTCATTTCCCTTTCGTCCTAATCCAATCCAAGTCCATGGTTACTCCGGATTAATATCTCATTTACATTCTGCCTTCAACCAACCAAGTGGGTTAAAATTTTATTAATAATTAATACTTCATTTCAATATCCATGTACTATTGGAAAACCATCCAATGCTACCACAATTTGGATACATGAATCCAAACCCTTATAGTTATCTGATGCAGTTGGGAAAAGAATACACATAAAATATAAAGCACTACACTCTTCCATTAGATAGATTATCTTAAAAAACTTCCATCTTTATGAGCATAAATGGGTACTCTTATATTCTACCCATTACATCATCTCTTATTTCATCCCTGAAGCCCAAATCCATATCATGATGCATCTTTCCATTATAAGAATAAACTATTTCTATTTCATATAGGTTACCTCGAACCGTATCACACCATCCATCATAGGCTCAGTCATCCTATGCTCATAACACATCAAGGACTCCCCACCCAATATAATTTCTAATAACTAAGAACACATGTGAATCAGAAAATACTAACAATAAACCAACACAGTTAGAATGAAAATCATGGCCATAAAAAAGGAATCCAACCTTCAAACATAATGAACTATCATGTCTCTAATTATATGGATTTCATGCTTTTCTGGAATACAATAATTCAGTTCGTAGCATTTGTATTTATCATATAGTCAGTTATGAATCCATTTTGGATTAAACAACACATTAATCATAGTTTCCAACTATCAAGATCCTAAGGCTACATGTTATAATAATATATCTAAAGTAAAAAACTATCATAGTAATAAAACCAGTTTCAACAACATAGAGAAGTAACATTCTAATTTAATCAGTCCTTTTCATTTGAATATTCTAAAAAAGTATTATCACTCTTTTTATTGTTTATAAATTACAATATCCTAGAATAACACATTTTACTAACTTTTCACAATGCATCAATTTCAATTACCATCAAATTATAATAAACATCGGATCTATGAAAACATGTTACACGATTATTTATTCTTAATATATGTAATTAATCATTTTTTACTTTCCACTCATTACAATTTTCAGAATATATAGATTTGTTAATCCATAACATCACACTCCATATTAAGAATCATAACAAATATAGAATAGTATTTAAAAAAGACACAAATTGTTATCATAGAATAAATAAAAAACATCAACATACAATCACTATCGAATTTCATAATTAATTTTGTATATTTATCATTATATCAATCCCATTTACATTCATGTGATAAACCATGCTAATTTAATGATTTTGTGTAAACCAAAAGAGGACGAAATGAATTTCATACCATAAATAATATATCATTCTTCGCATGACAATAGAGAAACATCACATATTGCAGTCACCCCTTCTACAAGAGATTTATCCCTCTAAGGACATTATACCAAAAAAACATAAAGAAAACAAAAATAAAAAACTCTTAGAATGATGGGAAAAAATATTCATATCATTGAAAGAATAATTCATATGATTCAGGTCAAAAAACCTTAATATATGACTATAAACATACCTCAGATCACCACAGATCTAATACAAGAAACTAATAATCGACCCCATTGTAGGTATTAATAAAACCAAGAGATGCCACCGAATATAGCAGGTAAATTGAGAGAAATACCACAAAGTTTTAAAAATCTCTTGGAACTACAAATTATAATGGCATGTCTCGGAATATACTTTCCTGATGTGAAACCATTTTAGGTCATATATGTATCAGGTTTTATGTCCATCTAAAAGACACATCGCCTTAGACTATTCAACCCACGTTTATTTTAAATCACAGGGAACCTTATGATCCTACATCACAAAAGATGTAAACTACATATATACAACTTGAAACACTTTTAGGACATAAATTTTTCATACTCCCATATTTTAGTAACCAAATACTGATATACCTAATGTAGGCCTTCTATGAGCCCCACAAGCATTGGAAACACACAAAGGGTCAAACAAGATGAAACAAACACCTACAAATTTGATGTATTTCAATACATTCTTATGTATTAAAAAACTCATTGAATCAAAACATGTAAAATATAAATATTGATGAAATACATGGGTAATAATAAATATTTTTGATTTTCATAGTGAATTTAGATGATTATTAAATATTAAATAAATTTAAACCGGGATATTAATATGATATAATATTTTTAACTAATTGAATATTTAGAAAAACTAATTAATCATGAATTATTTTTTTAATTGGATAACATTAATTAGTTACATGATCAGTTAAGGATAATATTTTATGATGATGTGAAGTTTGATAAGTGAACAATTTGATAATGTTCTTAATATTTTATGATACTCCTTATATCGGGATGTTATTTCTCATTATATTTTTTTAATGATAATGGTATAATAATGAAGCTAGAATCGTTGCAGTGGTGATGATGAAGGTATCAATTATGAAAAAAGTGATGATTTCCATACTTCGTAATAGTAATGGATGTGGGATAATAATAATGTGAATTCATCGGTGAAATTTTAAATTTGGGATTATGATTTTGACAGGAGAATGATGTAGAATAGTTCAGGATATCTATTTTGATATGGATTATTTATTTTAATTGGTTTTATATGAAATTCAAGGGTTGGTTTTTCTTATATTTTAGTGGTGTTTAATTTTTTATCATTCACTTTGTGTGTAATAATTTTTATTAGCTTACATTATATGATTTAATCGGGTGATATTTTATTACTTATACATTGATTAGATATATTATGAGAGTATAACAAACATTTTTTAGATGAATATAGTATTGTATGAAACATATATACCATTTTTTATTGACTAGTAATAGAATGATATACAATGGCTCTAATTTTAGATACCAGAATATTATTTATAATGTTTTAATAGAATATAAATTCAATGTTTATGATATATAATTAATGAATTATATTTTTCATACGCTACTCAATAACCATCCAATATTTATGGTTATGTGTGATCCAATATAAAATAATCTTGTGGAATACTTGTTTTTTTACATATACATATAAACATTTCCTACTCCCCCATTCTATTAATGAATTTTTTATCATGTGTAGAAGCCATTATATAGGTTGTTAGTGTGGTATTTATATATGGTATATTTAATAGTGAATTAAAGGAATTCCAGAAGATTTTTGAAACTAAAAAGCATTAGATACGGATATGTTACAAGATTTGGTATTTATTTTTATGAAAAATACTCCTATATATCTATAATTTTGTCAAGGTAATATACCTTTCCAAATTTATAGGTTAACATATATTATGAATTATTTTCATTATACAAGCTTGTTATCTTAAATATGACATTTATTATAATAGAATCATTAGTTTCCTAATCTCACATTTAATTTTTGGGTTAGAGGGGATAAGACTAGTATATATTAAAATAATCAAACAGATATATTTTATTCTACTAAATCACTCAGGAAGACGTTTTAAATTGACGAAGAAGAAATATTTATAAATTAATCGTTATGGAATCTGAAATGTTTTACATAATTGTAGTTCAAATTATATTAAAGAGTAGATTTGAATTTTTTTATTTCAATTAAAAATAAGGAATAAACATTTATAAATTCAATATATTGATAATTTTACATTTTTCATTTGATGATTTTTTGAAACTAAACAAGGTATGATAATTTTGGTCAAATTATATTTAGATGGAAATTCCACTTTTTTGAGATATTTATACCATATGTTTAATTTAAAAGTCTATGGTTAATATGAAGTTATTTTTCATGTTCTCTTTATGTGTAATCTTTAATTCTAATAGAGTCGCTCTAGGATATGACATAATGATTTTTTTTTTAAATTTAGCCCATTTTGAATTTCATTTTGGAGGAGAAATATGTAAAGAAATTTTATTTGTATGAAATTTGAAAGTATGATTGTATGAATGTTTAGTGGCTTTGGAAACTATATATGGATGCATATAAAAAAAAATTACATATAGTGAATGATCATGTACTAAATATAGACAGTAAATGTAATAACATCTTATGGGGTAATTTTTTATAATTAATTATATCAAATAAAATGATAATATATTGAGTTTATGTTATTCCATGTAATTTTATACTAATATGATATCATGATTGAATCCAACAATGACAGTTCCCTTATCATTTAAGAGATTGAGAGTGACCCAAAATAGAACCTCTAGTAATTCATTGGTTGGACACATTCAATGATGTTTAAAATATAAATAAATTTGAGGTGTTAACTATTTTGTTTATAAATAACCATAAAAAACTAAAATATTAATAAATGAGCATCCTAATAGAACAATATAAACCGAAAAAATGAAGAATGTAAAATAAAACAAAACATAAATTACAAAATAAAATTAAATAATGAATAACTGATATTAATCTATATTATGGATAGTAAAAATGATTAAAAAAATTCATCCAAGTCCATAAAACCCCCAAGTTCATCATGATAATATTTTAACCCTCACCTAATTAGTAAATACAATAAATTTCAAATAATTAATATGAAATATTTGTTCATTATTACACCTTAGGTTCCTCCATGGAAACCCATACATGGATATAAATTAATTATTCAGAATCATTTAGGGAATTAAATTATGATACATAAATCCATTACATCCAAATGTAAATCTGAAACAACAAATCTGAAGTTGTATCATCTAAAGGTGATTCATTTTTCTGTGACGCATCTGGAAATGACTCGTCTAGTAGTGACTCGTTTGGTGACGAATCGACTGGCGATGACACTTTTGGAATTGATTTCTCATAACGGTGACTCATTTAGTGGTGACTCATCTGGCGGTGAATTGCCTAGTGGTGATTCAACTAGTGTTGAATCATATAGTGGTGACTTGTATGGTGGTGACTCATCCCTGTAGTGACACATTTAAATAGATTTCCATTTTCTTATATTTTTCATATTTTCACATTTTTCCCTTATTGACATCTATTTCTAAAATAAATGAATTAAATAATATAATTAATGATTTTTAAGGATGTTTAAAAATGGATCAATCATATATTTAATTTTATTATAGTACAAGAACATTATAAATGATTAAATTGTGGGGTATTGATGAGATCATCATTAATAGAAGTTTAAAACTGTATCTAAATTATGAATGTTCAATGTCTAATCTTTCTAAACCAAAGATAATTCCTTAAATATTTTTCTATAGAATTATATTGGGACTGGACATCCCAAATCCATCTCCCTCGGATTCAACTAACCTACTAATTTCTGTTATTTTTTGTTTTCCACGGAGAGTTTCTTGTTTGTACGTGCACCACTTTTTTATTTCAATAAGGTTTTGTTGATCAAGTTTCTTCCATGTAGTATTTGTATTATAATTCTTGATTGTGTATCATACAGAGTGGGTATATAAATTTTTATATTTGTGAATATTGTTGATTCCAAATTATGAAATATAAAAAACAAATTCAAAGGTGGTAAGGGAATAGGATATTAGATCTTACTACTTTGTTGAAATTTTTTATGTTGGGAATTGTAAGTTCTAATTACCCAATAAAAATCATGGTCGTTGGTGGTCCTTACTTTCACTTCTATATTTTTGAGTATGGAACACATGATTGTGGGTTTTGAAAAATCTGTAATATGTAATTTGATAATTATGTATTGTCCAATCATGAATTATATTACCTAGGATATAAGGTCTAGTGTGATAACACCCAAAATTAATAAAGTAAAATTGAATAAAATAACTCTTGCTAAATATGATAATATGTTGTTTAGTGGATTATATGTGTTTATGCAACAGGGTTGTCATGATTATGATGTGGTGGTGCAATGTGGCTAAAGTGGGAGATAGATTTTGACATGGCTATTTGGATTTTATTTTATTGTACTTATTATTGTGTTTTGTGCATTGTTAGTTTCCCAATTAGTATGGATAGAGATAATAAGAATAATCTTATAAAGACCCACACATTTATCAATGGAATTTATACCATATTATAATTATTTCTTATAGTATATATCACATAAAATCACATATAGATATCAATATAAACATTATAAATGAATAATTAATTAAATATGTGGTATTTATAGAAATTAAAGAACCTATGATGATATAATAGTTACTAGTCGTTTGGAATAGTATCATGAACCTTAAGAATATTAATCATTAAAATATAATAGTAACTCAACAATTGAGAGTAAAAAATAAAATTTTGGTATCATATGAATAAAATATGGTATATTTATTTCATGGAATAATTAAATAAATGACTTCAAAATGATAAATTAAGTGATGGTATTATTGTTAGTAAAAAATATTTAATTAAAAAATTTATAATTAATTTAATAAATTTAAAGAAAATATATTTTCATTAAATTTATTCCTAAATAAATACGTTTGTTGTCTAATTATTATAATATAATTTTATGAGACCTTAATCAGTTTTTAAAAGTGTTAAAAAATCAGTTTTAATTTAAAATTTTATATATTAGAAGTAAATGATGATTTTAAATAAAAAAATAAATTTCTCATATTTATAAAATTATTGTCATGAAAATTAGTTAATTTTTTAATTCGACATGTTGAAAAGGTGGTAATGTTATTTTTTGGGATGTTTCTAAAATACTACAATTTTATGTGAAATGAAAAATAACGCAATTTATGGTGTATTAACATTATAAGTTAAATACAATATTCCTTGAGTAATGGATAATTTAATCCCCATAAACACTAATTATCCCTATCTATTTTATCTATTTATTAATGTAATCTCAAATTTTTCTTTTCTTTCGAAAAAATAATAAACTAATGAATAAAATAATGAAAAAACACCCCTTCCCTCCACTATAAATACCACCCCTCACACATCGTTTCCACACACCTATAATGATTTGAGAAAAAACCAAATTCTACTCAGGTATCTTTCCATGCCCCTCACCCACTTCCAATATCCCTTTTCCTCACCAAAAGTCGAAAATAATTTCCTTAAGGAGGTTCTTAAGGAGGAGTGATTTAAAAGGTAAAATCCATTATCTTTTTCATTTAATTTCTATCTATTTTCTTATTATCTCCTCACCTCTGATATCAATATTTTAATGATAACTCTAGTATATTTTATATTTTTTAATTCTATCATGTTAATGGAATATCCATTATCATACCTCTTTCTCTATTTATTTTATTTTGAAAATGAAATCATTACACTTGATGTGTAAATTTATCCACAATGTGGATGATGCATTTTTCAATTTTATTTATAAAAAAACTTCAATGGTTGGAACATACATTAATATATATATTTTATAACCCTTTATATGTTTTGTAACAAAGATATTTCATAATACAAAATGATAAAACAAATCTTGTTTGCTGTGATCGAAAACCTCCAAAATAACCCAAATGAATTTCCTTAACTATTTATCTAATGATTCATCATCCTACCATTTTACCAAATCATATATACAACCATTTAAACTAGTATAGTATCATTAATATCATATATATTTATTTATTTAGAATTATACCCATTCTACATAATCATTCATACTCATATTCAAGAAAACCGATCTTGGAAACCAAGGAAACGAACACTCTCGAACGATGTTCTTAAACTATATAACTCATTAAAAAGACCATAAAAGAAATTAATATGAAAATAATGAATAAAATTAATATATCAAAGGTTCTATATTTTTTAATTAATAAATTTAATTTTATTATCTATGATATAAAAGAAAATAGAGCATTTAAACATAATATAAGAGGATTCTTATACCCAACTCTATTCCATTGGGTTTTCCCTCTTTCACACCATTTTCATTATGGATGTTCTATTACGATTACCTAAATATAATTTATTTATTCTTAAATTTATTTTTCTAGATATAAATGCTTCAAATCATATTTTATGATAAAGAAAAACATGTTTTCAAACGAACTCCTCCTTTTAAAAACACTTTTTTACATCCCTTGATCATTTTTTATACTCCACTCATGATGGAAGATTATAATACCATATATTTTATTAATATTATATTTTGTGAACAAAATTTTTTTTCCATGAAAGTATTCTTTATGAAACCCATTTCCTTTTAATGGTTTATTTTACGTCCACAATTGATATGTGTTCTATGTGGAAAGCATGATAATGTAAATGTTATGATGTGATTGGTGGATCTAGAATTATATAGCCCAAAAATTCATGGGGTAATGCGATGTATCTCAGGAGAAAAAGATAAATATGTATGAAAAATATTTTATCCTTCTTCAAAACTATGTGTGGTAGTTAACTACTAAAACATTATGTTTCATTTTTATTCATTTCCACATTCCAAGCTTTTATATAATATTTACTCTAATGTTTTTGAATATAATGTTATGATTATTATTATTATAAACCCAGGTTTTATTGATTCATGTTTTTATCTATCTACTTACTATAATTTTCTCTCACCCCATGCGGGGATGTATATCTCCAAGTGATTACTTATACTAAGAAGAACATGAGGGCCGATAATAAGATAGATAATAAGAAATTAAAAAAATAATCATGTTTTGTTTTTTAAATGATATGTATAGTCCTAACATTCCCAAGACACTAAACCTTTAGATCTTGGTTATGTAGATTTTTTTTTGTTGTTTGTCTTTAAAATGATATAGAAAGTTAAGTATAAAATGTAGGGTTTATATAGTTGGTATTAAGGCATAGTTAAATTATTTTGGGAAATTTAATTAGAGAACCTTAGAGACAACACATACTATGAATCTAATAAAATTAAATAACCCAATAATATTTTATTTAGAAAAATGTTTAACATAGGGATCCATTAAGATATTACATTATATTTCATTTCATAAAGGGATAAGTTATTCCTTACTAGTTGAAATATGTTTGGTTATAACCATTAATATTTTTGGAAATGGTAGGAACCCGGATAAACCGGTCCAACAACCTATGCACGGGAAAAAATGAAATTGAACCAATGATATTCCCAATGCCTTAGGAGGAGGAGGTCAAAATTTCATGGAAATTCATACCAGGTTAAATTAGTATTTGACCAATAACCTAAATAATGTATAACATCATCATTCACTTAAAATGGAGAAACTCTTTGTTGTGTATTTTATGGTACACGGGCCATCAAAATTTAATGGATATTCGGATCCACTAGTTTTTTAATAGTGGGACAACTTAATGTATAAGATAATTTCTATGATTCACTGTTCTATTATGGATAAAGTGACTCTTTGTATTTATTGTCTATGTGGAGAGGTTGACCAATGGTGTGAATTGGTAATGAACACCAACCCAAAGGTTGAAATTGAACAAATGGAGTGGGAATATTTTAAAATAATATTCAAGAAAAAATATTTATTTAAATATATTCATACAATTATGGAGAGATAATGCATTGAGTTGAAGCAGATGTATGTTGAATCAGTCACTACCGATGAAGAAAAGTTCACAAGGATTTGAAGGTTTGCTTTCAATTTTTGTATCAATATCGATAAACAATTGATAGATTCTTTAGTTTTTTAAAACCACACCTTAAAAATGATATATAAATTTATACATTGGGAGTTATGAATGTGTTTTCTAACATGCTGTCAAATTGGATATGGAGTTTGGAGAGTTTTCACAATGTTATGGTGATAAAAAAAACGAATGAAGTTATTTCATGCTCGAGGATCTCTTTAGAATGGCGAGGAAAAATATCAACCACTCACATGTAAAAAATGCGGGATGAATTATTATGGGAACAATCTTAAGGTATTGAGAAATGATATATGTGTATTATAGAAGGATACCAAGATCATGGATGTCAATGAAACATAAATATGTCTGTCGATACATTTTAAGAAAAGAGAGGACCACCTGTTGTCTAATGCTACAACTGTAGGGAGAAAGGGGACAATGAAAGAAAGTTCACTAACCCTCAAGTCCTAAAGGGTAATCAGCATAAAAATTGACCAAATAAAATAGTAAAAGGTTAGTCATATGTAATTACAACTACTGCAGTGCAGCAAGAAAATAATCTCATATAAGGAATATTTCATATTCATTCAAGAGTGGAAAAAGAGTTATTTTATTGTAGGTATACCCATTCCATTATATCTTGAATGTTTTCTAGAAATATTGAATCAATGTCCTGAAACATTAATGTAGATATATTCATAAAAACACATAGTGTTGATATCATTGTAACCAACATGTTGGACTCTTATGATTTTGGAATTTGTGGGAAAATTCTTGCAGAAAATCTCTTGGTGAATCACTTAGTGGAAATCATCACTATACTTGGGATATATGGACTCCGTTTTTATAGAGTACACATACTATTTTAGGAAAAATAAATACATTTTCATATTGTTTACCATCCCATACTCCTCTAAAAATGAAATTAATATCATGAATGTTCTTTTTAAAATTCTCAAATGGTTTGGTTGTTTAATCTTAGTAAAGAAGCAGACCTCTCTCATGTGGTTATGTGAAAGGAATGCATAAACCTATAGGAAATTTCCATTGTGATGGAATATAGTTATGAATTTATTGAATAGTTACCTAGACCTCCCCCAGATCATGAGGCAGAGTTATCAAAAGAATGTATACTTGCAGCTACTCATATCTCAAAATGCCCCAACATGTTGTCCCCAATCGAAAAAGCGGACTTAAAGTAGAAGTTGCAAGAGAATTTTGATAGAGTTTTCATATTCCCTAGTGCATCCCCTTGGGGTGAGAAGATTCTCTTTATCAAGAATAAGGAAATATCAATGCAGCTGTGTAACCATTATTGACAATTAAATAACATTAACATAAAAAAAATATCATATTATAGGGATTTATGACTTGTTTGTTCAGCAACAAGAAGATCAGTACTTCTCAAAGGTGGATCTCCATTAAAGATATCATCAGCTAAATGTAAAGATGGGGTATTTTGGAATACCACCTTTCATACAAGATATCAGCACTATGTGTTTCTGGTGATGCTCTTCGGACTTACTAATTCCCCTAAAATCTTCATGGATTGGAAGAATAGTATCCTTAGACATTACCTCAATAATTTTTTGGTAGTTTTTATCGATTATATTTTCATATACTTTAAGATAATGGAGTAACATGAAGAATAACTAAGGATTGTGTTGGTGACATTAATTAAAGATATGTTATATGATATATTTTTTAAGAGAGACTTTTTGATGAATCAAGTCACATTCATGGGAGATGTGATCTCAACTAAGGGAATTTATATGGACCCTTCAAAAATAAACGTAACTGATGAATGAACCATACCCTATAGTGCCACATAAATATATAGTTTTCTCACCCTATAATGGAACTATAAACATTTTATGGGACATTTATCACAATTTTTAGGCCCTATAAATATGTTCACAAGGAATGGGGTAAAGTATATATGGGAGGAAGAACGTGAGGAAAGTTTCATGTAGATAAAAAAAAGTTGATCACTTCAACTCTTCCCACATTACCAAAAAGTAGAGAAAGTTTTTTGATATATATTTGTTATTAAATGAATTTATTGGGATGTGTAGTCATGAAAAATGATAATGTGATTTCCTACACCTCATGAATGATCAGGATCCATGAGAAGAACTACCCAACACATGTGATGGAGTTAGAAGCAATGATATTTTCCTTGAAAATATAACAATAATACCTTTTTTTATAAATGTTACATATATACTGATCAGAATATCCATAAGTATATATTCACACATAAGGTGATAAACATATGTCAATGGAGATTGATAGTGCTAATAAAAGTCTATAATTTCTATATTCACTATCATCTTGGGATGGAAAACAAGGTAATTTATACACTTAGAAGAAAATAATCTACTACACTATCCAAAATGTTAATTGGGAAAACCCTATCGTATTTGATATTCAAAGGATATATTTAGAAATCATAATGGTATAAAATAAATCCAACCATTCCAAAATTATTTGACAACCATCTATCATAGATAATATCATTGAGGTACAATGGGATGATATTTAGATTCAAAAGATGGAGAATGCAGTAAGTGTAGTGATGTTTTAAGAGATACACATCGATGATGATGGTGTGATTTGGTTTGTAATAAGGATTTGTTTGTATTCAACACCAATGATAAAGAAAGATCTATTGGATGATTCATATAGATCAAATTTCTCTATCCATCCTGGTACTACCAAATTGTACCACGATTTCTAAGAAAAATTCTAGTAGGATAACACGTAGAATGAGATAGTTGAATATATCTCAAGTTAATTGATATGATAGAAATTTAAAGTAGAGTGATATATGTTAAAAGGGATAATGCATCAATTTTCTATAATGATACAAAAATGGTAAAATTTCACTATAGTCTTTGTTACATGTATCCCAAAGACATCCAATGCAAACAATGAAATATGGGTTGCTGTGGAAGGAGTCACCATGATTTCCCACATTATCACTATTTGGGATGATCTCTCACTTGAAAAACATGATACAAATTATGTTAATGAAGTGGTGAGCCTAGATGGGGTTCCACTCTTGATTGTCTCTGGTCATAATCCAAGGATCACATATATATCCTAGATGAGTCTTAAACATTCTCTTAGTAATGAAATGAATTCTAGAGTTACCTACCACCCAAAAACTGTGGGCTAACTTGAAAGAAATATTAAAAAACTCGAGTAAATGCTATGATCCTCCAAAATAGAACATTAATGTGGATGATATCAGTTTTACTAATTGGTTTAGATTTCATACAATAATAGTTTCGACTCGATTATTTAGATGGATCCATATAAATCTCTATACAGAAAGCTATGTATAATGCCAACCTGTTGGGATAATGTTTCCAAAAGAATGCTACATAGAAATGATCCTGTGAAAGAGATGATAATGATGGTTCAAGTTATCCAGCAACATATCAAATATTATCAGATTCTATAAAAAAATTTAGATAGTTATAAAAGGGACATCAAGTTTATTATTATAGAAAAATTCTTCCTACTAATATCACCATGTAAGAGAGTCATGTGGTTAAGAAATAAAGGTAATATAATCCCAAGGAACATCTGTCCCATTAAGATTCTTGATCGCATAGTAGTTTTGGCTTATCTCATTTCACAAACACTTAGTATGGAACAAATTCCTGACATGTTCCATGTATCTCTCGTGGAAACGTGCATACTAGATCTATAACATATACTAAAATCATAGGTGGTACAACTGGAAGGTGATGTCTTTTATGAGGAGTAGTGGGTCAATATTTTGGATGGGAGATTTAAGCTTTTATCAAACAAGTAAACCCACCATGTCAAAGTGTATTGGGGGAACCATAAGAATGAAGAATCAACATGGGAACCAGAGGTGGAAATTATGGAGAAGTACCCTCATCTATGTAGGTAAGAAAAAATTTCGAGGGTGAAATTTCAAAAGGGGGGAAGGGTGTAACATCAACAAATTTTTTCAATGGAATTTGTCCATTATTATAATTATTTAAAATGTTATAAATCACAAAACATCACATATATTACACAATTTCATAATTTATAAATGAATAATTAATAAAACATGAGGTATTTCTAGAAATTATGGAACCAATACTTATGGAATAATAACATGACCTTTTCAATAGGTACATAACCCATAGAGTTAATAATCTATCCATTAGAATATTAATTTATCCTCTTAAAGTAAAAATAAAATATAGAATCTTATGAATCAAAATATGAAAAATTTATTTCATGGAATAAGTAAATAAATGTTACAAAATGATAAATTAATTATTGGTATTTTCATAGGTCATAAATATTTAATTAAAACATTATAATTATTTTTATTATTTAAAATAAAATTTATTTTCATAAAATGTATTCATAAATTAAATTTACTTGTCTTATGAATATAATATTCTTTTGTGAGAACTTAGCTAACTTTTCAAAGAGTTAGAAAATCAGTTTTATTTTTAAAATCTACATTATTTATGTAAATAATGATTTTGGTTAAAAATTAAAATTCTCATATTTATAAAATTTCTTTTATAAAATAGTGTTCAGCTTTGAAATAAATTTTTTGAAAATTTATATGTGTTATTTTTTGGGAATTTTTTTGAAATACTATAATATATGGTGAATAGTAAAATATAATAATTTATTGTATGTATATTATATGTTAAATACTCTATTTCTTGAGTCATGGATGTTGTTTGTAATAAAATATTGAATTATACCTCTCTATTTACATTATTTAGTCATGTAATCATCATTATTTCATATGTTGTGGAAATATAATAATCCAGAGAATGAAATAACGAAAAAGCACACCTCTCGTCCACTATAAATAACACCCCTCATCAACATTGTTCCTCACAACTCTCATGCACTAAGACATGTCAAAATTATTCTCATTTATCTTCCCAAACCCTACACCCACATCTATGAGACCATTGTCTCCACAAAAGAACAAAACTATTTACCTAAGGTGGTTCTCAAGGAGGTGATATTTAAGATGTAAAATAATATTCCTTTTTCATTTAATTTAATTTATTTATTTTTATTTTCTAATTATATCCTCACCTAATATATCAAAATGATCCTGAAATCTTCATTACCTTTTATAAAATATAATTATATCATGTCAGTGGAATATCCATCATCAAACTCATTTCTCTCTCTATTTAATTCTAAAAATGAAATCATCAGCTGTGATATGGGAATTTACTAACATCATGGATGATGTGTTTTAAATTCATTTAATAAAACCAATATATTGGTTGTAACATACAATAAATAATATTTTAGAACCCTTTTTATTATCTAGAATAATAATAGTTACATAATACTAAATGATAAAACAAATCAAGTTTGTTGTGATTGAAAACCACAAAAATTAACCCAAACAATAATAAATAACTACTTATCTAATGATTCATCCTAATTCCATTTCATAAAATGTAATATATAACTATTTAAACTTCGTTATTTTCATTAATAGAATACAATTTTAATTATGAATAATCATACCTAGTCTATATATACTTCCTTACCAATCATCAAATAAACCGATAATGAAAACTAAGGAAATAAACATTCCCAAACAATGAAAATAAAATATATAACTCATAAAAACAAAAATAAATGCACATAATAAAACTATAATTAATTAAATTAACATATAAATGGGTTTTATTTTGTTAAATAATGAATTTATTATTATTATCTAGGATATTAAATAGAATAGATCATTCAGACATAAGGTAAGGGGATTCTCAAACCCAACTCTCTTCCAGTAGGGCTTCTATATTTCAGTCAGTTTTCTGTATGTATGTTCATATTATGTTCCCTAAATATAATTTATTTATCCATAACATTATTTTTTGTATATACATGCTCTTAATGTATTTTTTTGACGAGTACAAATATTTTTCCAAAATAACTCTTCATTTTTAAAAAACATGTTTTACTTATCTTGGTCATGATTATTCTTCACTGAAGATGGGTGATTCTTTTAACAAATATGTTATGCTTTTTTATTATGGGAATAACAATGTTTATCAATTAATGTTTGATCTATGAATCCCATTTCTTTTCTATGTTTTATTTTATGTCCATGATTGATATACATTTTATATGGCATGCATGATAGTTTGAATGTTATGATGTGACAAGTGCACCCAAAATTATATAGAATAATGTAAATGTTATGATGTATGAGGGGAACCCAAAATTATATTTCAATCCATTGAATTTTGTAGTTATATATATATCAATTTAAAAATTGAAATATTCATGAAATATGATTCTGGAATTGTTCACAACTATGTGTGGTAGTCGACCACTAAGACATGATGTTTTGTTTTTATGCATGACCACATCCCATACCATTATATAATACTCACAATCATGACTTAGATGATGATATTATGATGATTTTTTTCTTAACCATGTTATATTGATTCATGTTTTTATCTATCCTCTTACTAGGATATTAGGTCAAACCTTTTTAGGTATATCCACAGTTGATTACCCGTACTAAGGAGAAAATGAGTTCCCAAAATAATTTGGAGAAGAAATAATTAAATAAATGTTTATGTTTTTTCGTAATTGATTTGTATGGTCCTACTTTTTCCATGACAATAAACCTTTGGATCTGGGTTTTGTTAATATTTTATGTGTCATTTATTTAAAATGATGTAATAAGTAATCTAAGAAAGGTATGGTCACTATAAATCATAGGCTTTAATTATTACATGATAATGATTTAAATGGAATGTTTAATTGGATTAGACGATTATGGGATTTAAGTAAAATCCAAACTACATGATTAATAGAATGAGTCAGGAATAAAGAATCTAGATTATGTCTTAATGAAAGTTGAAGACTAAAATATAAATCATGGCTTGTGTTTTACTAGTATGGAGTTACAAATTTTGAGGAGTAAAAGTGAGTAATTCATGAGTAGGTTAGTGTTTTTAACCCATATTTTTGGCTTATGTGATGTTTCCCTATAAATATGTATACACTGTATATTGTCTTGATTTATATATACACTCTACCCTTGTCGAGAACCATGTGTTGAAACCCACATTGTTATATGGGAGGGTTTATTTCCCAACATATAGTGGGGAGAATTGATGGATGACCAACCTATATTCCTTGTGCCCACTTCTAGGTGATAATGGCCCCTGATTCTTTGGGCGAGTTCTGATGTGTGTTCCAAAGTTTCATCAATATTTTTTGTGCTGTGTTGTCCCATGTTTCATTGGGATGAGATGTGTTTTGAGGTCCTATGATTCTTCGGTATGATATTTGATGTGATAGCCAAGGTGTGTGTAAGTGGGATGTGACATGTTGTGATGGTCACAATGTGTGTCGGAAGGAGATGCAATGAGGTGTGACCTAGATTTTTGTGGGAGGGATGTGATGTATTATTGTTGGAAGATGTGGGAGGGCCATATTGTTTTTCACAAGGGTGTGAGAGTGGTTAATTAGTAGGAAATTAGTGTGGGGTACCCTATCATGGAGGTGATTTATATTATAATATAATACATGGAAGCATTATTTGGTGAGTTAGATTTGGTAAGGTGGGTATTTGGTTAGTATAATTGCTTATATATTTTTGGTTCTACTATTTTCCAATAAGTTGATTAGTATGCTCCTCCCACATGTTAATGTGAGACATGGGTTTATCTAATGATAATACATCTGTGATTTTTCTATGTATATAAAAAAAAATCCGGATTTTTGGATGATTTCATGGAATGTTCTGGGCATTATTAACCATAACCATGGACATTTGTTGTTTTGGTGACCTAGATTTCTTATAGTACTTTTAATTGGATAATTTTTATTTGTATTAGTTTTATTTACAAATTCATTACATTATGGTTTTTTGTTTATATATATTTATATATGGGATTTGATTATGGTTGATACATCCAATCTCCCAGTCTTATTTTTTTAAAATATTTAATGCCTCCCATATTGTTGGACTCGTACACTATTGGTGTTATTCACCAACATAGGGGATACTAGAGGTAGGAATTAGGGCCTATTATCTCTCTCCCCTCATCATGGAATATTTTTTTGGAGTGGTTGTGAAATATTAGAATCATAGCTGATGGTTGAGAGATTGGATGAAGTTTGGAGTTAGACCCATTGAGTATTTCATGGGTCTGTATGGAAACTGTGTTAGATAACCTTTTTGTGTTACATTATCAGATGATAATTATAAGTGGATGACTGTAAAGGATAATATTTTTAGCACATTCTTTGGTCTAAGTGATATTTCATAAAATTTCCATGATAGAGAATGTATGATTGCGTATCATATTTTATTTATTTTTTAAATTAAATAGCTATTTTTTTCCTTGGAAAAGCTTAAAATACCTTGAGAATCGACACATCGATAACTAGAGAATTTTACATATTGCCTTTGACAATAATAAAATAGCGAATATGGTTTTACAACATTTTAGGTTGGAAGTTCCTTTCACTTCTGGGAGTTGTTACATATGCTTTTGTAATATTATTTTTGTGTAGACATATTTGATGGTCATTCTTGACTTGGGATCACATAAGAGTGTATGTGTGCAACCCTGAAATCATTATGCGACACCTGTTTCAATGAGTACCTCATAGATTATTATTCATCTTTGATGTTGATCACATGTATTGAGGTGATACCTTTTTATGATGATGGTATTTGTGTGTTTAGTTGATGATTTGGTATTATTTGATTCAATGAGATTGATGTGATGCAAATATTCCATGATGATGTTTTATTCACATGTTGATGTATATAATGATGTTATATTTCCAATGATGTGTGTAATTGTTGTTATCATGCTACAACGTGAAATGTTTTTCGTTTGGAGGATTGGTATGTGTATACATGGTAGGTGGTCGCCATGGTTTGATAACTCATTGTAGGGGTGTGTGCATGATGTGTGATGATGAATATGGAAGAGCATGATAACCTTGTAACATGAAATCTAATTGATGAATTGTGGTTTCTGATTAGATGGCAGAAACATGATTCATTGTGTATTCTGAATTTTACTTGATGCCCTGTGTATTTCAAGTAGGTTATAGATACTCGATGCCTTATGGTATCCTAGTAATACCCAATTAATTGTGGACCAAGCTTAGGATGTTTTCACTCGATGTCTAGTGTATTCCTATTGAATCACTAATAGCCTTGGGGATAGTTTTCGATACTTATCGACATACAATATGTTTCTATCATGGAACAGACATATGTATAGTCACGGGGATTGGGCAGCATGGGTCCAGCAAAAATGCTTAGTTTAGGATTTTTTGTTACAATACTTGTTAGAAAATTATTATTATTATAGAATATAATTACATACTTCATCACAATAGGTTAATAATGCATTAGTGATGTCCTACTGAGTCTTATACTCACACTCTACTCAGTCATTCCGATGTTCTTATTGATTTCATGAGGGATCTATTAATGGGAAAGTATCCCATGTTGAATTACTATGTAGAGGAGAGTGAGGTAAGTATCAGACATGGATGGACTCTAGATGATCCAATTTTGATTTATTTACTTTATCACCATTATTCACATTGAATATACTTACCACTTATGGGATCTTATTTACATGTATGTCAATTTTTTTACTTTTCGGCATGTTACTCTGTTAATTTATTATATTGTTTGTTTTTTATTATAGATCATAAGACCTAATATTAATTATATTATCTTCCAAATATGGACTCGAACCCTTCCTACTAGTTAGTGACCTCTTACGTAAGGGAAAACACACATGAGGTCACATAGCATTCTAGACCGGACCTCGTTGTTTGGGTCAGGAAGTTTCAAAATGGTATCATAGGATTATGACACAATAACTGGTTTCTTTTGTTATATTAGTTTGGGAAATGGTAGAATATAGATAGGATAGTTGTGGCTTGTTGAGGGGAACTATGTTAGTGTCTATCCAACATTGTGTAGTGGACCACTGAGATTCTATAAAGGTGAGATTTTATTTTTTTGGTATAACTTTTTAATAACATCACTTAAGGGATAAAGATAATGTTGATATGTGATATTTGGGATTTTGATTTTCTTCATGCATCATGACTAGGCTCGTAGGTTCGCATAACAAATAAACACCAATTATTGTGTTGCATAATACTTATTTAATTAAATACATTGTTTTTTACTTTAGATTTAGGATAGTTTCTCTTGTGTGATATATCTGTGTTTCCATACTGGGTGACATATATTTGTTGAAATAATTAGTTTAACAAATCATGATGATTTGTAAGTATATATATGAAAATTGTAAGTAATGTGCAAGGAAGGAGACAAGGGTTATTTCTAGGAGGTTTGTACCTTATGTTGATGGTAGACTCTTAGGAAAACCATGTATGATCCCACAATGTGATTAGGGTGTATCATAATAAAATTTTCATTATAAATTGTTTCTTTTAGGTTACTGAATATGACTTCTTGGAATAGATTATCAATCTACATGGGAAGGAGGCCGAAATACATATGGCAAAGAAGACATTCCTAAATTACGACTGGACGTGTAGGAGAATACAGTTGATCCTCCCCCCTCACTAGCTCTGTTGTATATACTATAGGTATTCTTGTACGAGAAGACATTGACTTAGTGTTTTCCTTGGTATAGGAGTTCAGAACTGGGGTCAAATATGATATGATTATCAACCACAAACTTCTTTATCCTTCCATATCATCTAATGTTTTCTAGATGTTGATGAATTTGATGTGATATTATTTTGGGAATATTTGATCTAGTAGATACTCTGATTGACTTACACATTATGATGAGATTGATCTAATGATTGGAGTACAACATTTTTAATACATATATCGTATAGGACCAACTGAGATGAAGGAGCTTGAGGTTCTGTTGGATTACATGGAGAAAAAAAGGATTTATAAAGACTAGGTACTTCACCATGGGGTTTACCTATCAATAATATAAATTATAACGTTTTCACTGTGGGGAGAGGGTGAATTCCAAAAGATGACACTAATACTGAAATAAATTTGTGTGGGATTTCTACTACCACCTACGTATTGTTCCCTGACATGCCTATTATCACATCATCTCCGGACTCCCACAAACAACTCATAGTTTACCTCCATAAATATCATGACATTTCCCTACCACCCATCATCATCTATCAGTTTACTAAATTCCCTTCATCCACAAGAAATCTTCCATGGAAAGAAGAAAAGCCTTGGGTTCCCTCCCCATCAACCCCACGGTGTCACATTCTGTCAACATCATCAAATAGCCCCAGAACCTGGGTGTTTTCATAGAGAAATTTTATGAGCTGCCTTAGACGAGCGTTGTAGTTATTTAATAACTAAGAAACTATGAATACCAAAATCGGTTGCAAGGCTTTCGAAAAAGGCCTTCAGTGACAACTTTTGGTGGTCTCTAAAGGCCAGTATTGTAGTCATGTATGTTGTTTTCCATGATAGAGCATCATAGTCATCAGCAATGTATTTATTATCAGAAACATGAATCAGGTGATGGTGAAGAACCGATATCCATTTTAAAGGATAGATTATCTTTTTGATCACCAATAGGGAGACCGGTGTTTGTCCAAGATTTATCTTTAGTGGGCCAACCAATAGTTGTGAGTTATAGAGGTTTATATTCAAAGATGTCATTTTATTGATGATATAGATTTTATGATTACTTGTTTATATCGTTCAAGATAATGAACGCACCTATAGTGTTCATGGACCTCATGAACCATATCATCCATCCGTACATTAAATAATTAATCATTTTGTTTTTCAAATATATCTTCATCTACTCCCCAACACTTAAGTATCTTCATAAGAACCTTGAGATAATACTAGATACACATTGAGCACATATGCTATACGTCATGGTGTTGAAGTGTGTATTTTTGATTCTAGAGGTTGAAGTTCCTAGGAAATGTGGTGCATATGGTAAAATTATATGTAGACATAGAGAATGTGAAGAAAAACATGACTTTTGAAAATCTCATGAAACATGTTTGATAATAAGAGATTTGGGGGATTGGAATGCTATTACCAGAGCTTTATCTAGGGATTATCCCAAATATCACCACCCTTGAAAGCACTAAAAAAGATGGGCCGAAGTTCTATTTGTATGATTAATGTAAAGTGTCATTCCATGGGATACAAAGAAGGTTAATGATAGCTCATCTATAGACATTCCCTAAGTCTGGGGTTGGTTATGCAGTGTAATGTGATGGATCAGAAGTTGGTCTAGGAGCAGTGCTAATGAAAAGAGAGAAGGTAGTAATCTCTGATTCTCATCAACTACGACCCCATTATAGGATATATTATACAAATGAATTGGAGATTTCTGTGGTGGATCATGCACTGATGTGTTGGAGAAATTATCTATACGGTGTGATATTTTTTGTTTACATGAACTACTAGAGCCTTCTCCATATCATTCCACAAAGGGACATAAATATGACGTTGAGAAAATGGGTTGAGTATATGTATAAATTTATATCTAAGATGTCACTATCACTCTTTAGTTATAAATTATTGGGATTGATTCAAACTAGGATAGACAACCTCCTGTTAAGTACTTGTGTTATAGCCTTTGGTGCAATGAAAATAGATTTAATGCGCCATATCCCATTAGAACTCAGCTATTTTTAACACCTATTTAATTACATATCAGATGGTGAAGGTCGAGTGCCATCATATGAATGTGTTGTTTTAGAAACTATTGATACCCATATAGATGTTGGAGGACGTGATTATGGAGTTTGTGATGTGGTTTCCTAGAACCAAAACAAATCCTAATGCAACCTCGTTGATTTTAGACTGACTAAAGAAACTTCCATAATTATTACATATGATAGAGGCTCACTGAGTGGAAGAAATAGGGAAGCCCTATGTCTGGGAGATCATACACCTTCATGGATCTACTATATGAACTGTTTCAACTTGAGATCCTTGATTTATATCTTTCGGTTGGCAGTGTTTAGAGAATACCCTTGGGACTTTACTGAGATTGAGAATGATGTACCATCCTCTGATCGTCAGACAGTCCAACCGGACCACATGCATATTGGAGGAAATGTATGGCGCCTTCATGCTAGACCATGTAGGAGCATCCGTTGATAAACTAGCCTTGATTGATCTTGGATACAATATCAATTATCAAGAATTGATTTAGATGACACCTTATCAGTCTCTTAATGGGAGGCCATGTCACTCACTACCCTGTTTGTATGAGGCTGCTGAGGTAGCGGTTGTTGGACCCAGTATGGTTCAAGAGACATCCAGGATAGTGAATCTAATGCAGAATTGATTGATCACCTCTTAGAGTAGAAAAAGATCATATGCCAACTAATGTAGGATACCCTTGGAGTTTGATGTAAGAGATCATCTTTTCTTAAAGGTGAATCCTTGGTTGGGGCACATGCATCTAGGGAAGTACAGAATGCCTTGAGATACATTTTATACCCTTTGGGACAACCATGTGGATATGGGGAATTCAATATCATATAGACCACCACTCTCTCTAAAAATTGATGCACCATGTGTTCCATGTGTCTCTACATCGAAGGTTCATACCCGATTAGACACATGTTATTGATTGTGGGGATGATGAACTAGAGACATACACATTATATGAGGAGCATATGATTCCGATCATTTGTTGAAGCAAGAGGAAAATATGAGGGACGATGATAGCATTACCCAAAATTCAGTGGCAGCATGGGAAAATCCATGAAGAGATGTGGGAATGTGAGTATGATGTTTGAGATGAGTGGCCTGAGTTGTTTGAGAAAAACAACGAGAGTCAACTCTTAAGAATGGGAGGTTGATATATGGAGAGAATTGTAATATCCTAATTTTTAAAATGATAATAAAATCCATCTAGTTTATAAACTGTAAATTTCATATGTGAAAAAATAACTTATGGGGGAAAAATAACATAAAATGCGTTGAATGATTTTAATAAGGGTAAAATCTCAGTTAACACTTTGGAATTTTCAATAAAATATTTCGAATGTGTGAAACTATGTTAGTGAAAGATTCAAAGTCTCTTAAAGCCTCAAATATAGCAGAAAAAAGTACTTAACATATTATATTATGAAAGAATAATTTATGAAAAATAAATAAATAACTTTAAAATGGTGTTTCATAAGAGGAATCTGAGAGCACCGATAGGTCCAAAATATATATTTTACCTTATTTGTGGTATAAAATTTGTATAGTTTGGGTGTTTGGATGCCTCACTCATTAAATGAACAATTTTAAACTAAATTAAATATTTATTCTAATTTTTTAAAAATACATTATTAATATTTCTCAAATAGTTCATCATATAGAAACTTTAAGACCACTATTGGGTTTGGAATAGTGGTTTTACCCTGGCTAAGTTATAACTTTTTTTCGCATTGAGAATTCATCATTATTTTAAATTAAATCTTAATAATTAATTCTGTTAATTTAATTTCAATCAGATTTTACTGTTTGATATCCATAACCTCAAACTATTACTCCATTTGGAATGCCTCAAACTTGCTAATTTTTTTTATTTCTCATAGTTTTGACAGGAATAAGATTTGAAATGTTTAAATGAAGAAATACTAAAAACATCGTCATTAAAATCAAGCTAAAACATTAAATTAATCGTTATATATTTTTTTGTTATACAATCTGGAACCTTGAATGTGGTGAGTGGTTCAAAAATCATTGAGGTTTTTCCTTCATCCTTAGTCGATCTCATGACCCATCTATATGCATTTGGAAGAGCCATCCTATTTCATTGGAGTTTTTTTAGATTTAGTCATGTATGACTCTCTTCTTCATCGCTTTCGTCTTTTACATGGGTTTAGAAGGTATTTTTATTTTTCTCCTTTAATTTATTTATTTAATTTTATTCGTCCATTTTGTTTCATCATAAATTCATGGAAAAATGGTGTAATTTAAATAAATTGATTAAACGGAATTTATTTTGGGATAATTTATGTAATTATAGGAGGATAATGAAATGATAATATTATAGTATATTAATGTTAGAAAAATATACAAAGAATATTGCATCAAATTATAATAGGTCGGTTTCATAAAACATATAGAATATAAGCATAAAAAATTATCAAATGATAATTTCATTAAATTATTAGATGATAATTTCTAGAATTATCGAAATATATTTATGAAAAATTATTAATTGATAATACCCTAATATTATCAAAAGATAATTTAAATTTAAATTTTCAAAGGATTATTATTATGAATTATCGATAGATAATTGCAGTGAATGATCAATGGAAAATATCATGAGATTATCGAATATAATATTATACAAATTATTAAAGGATAATGATATGGAGTAAGAGATTATCAAAATTATCATTGGATAATTATGTGTTTTATCAAAAGATACTTATTATTGTTATCAAATGATAATTGTGAGGTTATCAATCATATTTATTAAAAAGTATCATTTAATAGTTTCAAGATTGTCAAAGGATTATTTATAGGTTAAATATATTAAAAGGATAATTTATTATCAAAAGATAATTATAAAAGGATAATTGATGGTAAATTACCAAAAGGTAATTATAAAATGATAATTTTTGAGAAATTATCAAAAAATCATAATTATAGATTATAATTTATAAAACATTATCAAATTATAATTATAAAAGGATAAATATAAAGGATAATATTTTTAGGACATGCTTTGATCGAAATGATAGTTTAAAAATTATCTAAGAGAGAGAAGACATAACTGAATATCATATTTTTATTTTTATTTTTGAAATAAAATAGACGTTTTGGAACAATGAATCCCTTGACATACCTTGAACATCGACAATTATACAACTTGATACATTGATGTATCACTTTTTCCAATAATAAAACCATGTAGATGGTTTTCCAACTTTTAATGTCGGATTTTTCATGCACTTTTGGCCTTTGTTACATATGTTTCCATAATATGATTTATGCATAGACATATTTTATAATTGTGATCGAATTGTGATCCCATGTGTGTGTAGCCCCAAAAAAATTATGTGACACCATTCTCCATGAGTACCCCATATATTATTATTTTGTTCGATGTTGATCACATGTTTTTTTTTGCTACCATACTTATGATGATGAGCTATGTGTGTATAGCCCATGAAATGGTTCGATTTGATTCCATGAAATTGATGTGATAACTATATTCCATTATTTTGTTTGATTTACATGAATATTTATATTATGACTTTATATTTATCATGATGTGTGCTATTGTAATTATCATGTTATGACTTGTCATGGTCTTTTTTGGAGGATTCATATGTTTATACTTGACAAGTGGTCGTCTTGGTATGATTACTCCATATGTGGTGCATGCTTGATGTGTGACGATGATCATGATGCCACATGATAACCTTATAACATGGACTCTATTCGATGCCCTGTGGAATCTAAGTAGATGGCTGACACATGATTTCTTCTGTATTCGGAGTGTTAACTGATGCCCTGTGGATTCTTGGTAGGTTAAATGTACTCAATATCTTTTGTATTCTGAGTGTTACCATATGTCTTGTTCATTCCATGTTGGTTGTATTCATAAGATTTCTTGTTGGTTTTGAGTGACATACCAACATCCTTGTGGCCAGTTTTGGATACTTATCAACATAAAGTATACTTCAGGCATTGAGATGAAGTATGTACAACTGGGGGTTTATGGGGGATTAGTTAGTGAATAACTTATATTTTTTGGATTATGTGTTAATTTAATTTTTAGGCATTTATTATTGTTATGGAATATACTTTTATACATGAGAACTATAGATTAAGGACATATTGGTGGTGTCTTGTAGAGTCCTGCACTCACACCCAACTTGGGTATTTCAGTGCGCTTGTAGATTACACGACGGATTCGTAAAAGGGTTACAGAATGATGATGGATTGGTGTGTAGAGGATAATATATCTAGTAGAAGACTTGGACATACTCTATAAGATCTAAATTATTATTATTTAAATTATCTTCATTTTTTTATTTTGGACATGCTAACCACTTATGAGAGTTTCTTTATATGTATTACATGTGTGTCATTTTTTTTAAAATTCCACATGTAACTCTGATTATATACTTTTTTTATTTTTTACTATAGATACTATGACCTAATATTGATGGTCCAGTCTCTCCACTAATAGAATTAGACCCTCACTGCTAGAAGTCATGCTCAAATATACAGGAAGTCGTCTATGCGGTCACATTGTAATTTAGACCAAACATGGTTTTTCGGTTTGGGATGTTATAAACGCCTAATATCCCTTTCCATGTTCATTCAATGTAGTCTAACGCCAACGATCTGAGTATTATGACTCTAGTTATTTAGTAATGTTTTTTTTTGTTTTTTAATTTATTGTATATTTTATTTAAAACATAAAATATTGTTAATATTTACTTCATTAATAAGATAAATCAATGTGGGTTACTATTATTTCTCTTAACAATTTCATTTTGATTCATTTATGAATTATGTTTTATATTTTTTTCATATTTTTTAAAGAAGATTGAGTATAATCATTTATTTAATATTAAATTCTTTTTTTCAACATTATGGTTTAATGTTAGATATTATATTTAATATAAATGTCCATAAATTATTGTATTCAGTTACATTTTATTGATTGGGTGTTACATAATATTGCTTATGTCATTTTTTAAACGAATTTGTATTCATATAATCATACTGTGGTTTTAATTTATCATTTTTAGATATCACAGATCCTATTTATGTGTTTTTTAATACTAAAACATCTTATATTTATCTATTTTATAAAACTAAAGAGATTTATGTCACCAATTTAAAGTGCATAAGGCAAATATAAATCTAAATATATGTGAACTTATGATTTAAAAAAAATATAAGATATGATTCAATGATTAGATACGTTTTTTTATTTAAATTATATCTGTTTTTATATGATATACTATATATTAATAACAATAAATATGAAATCATAATTATAATTAATTATAATTATATAGTATTTTTTATTAAGTATCAATCCAATTTGATAAATGATTATATTTTTTATAATTTTTTTATATTATAATCATAATGATTTATTTTTAACAGTTTTTTTAATAAAAATATTATATGTCATATATATATATATATTATATCGAAATATATAAAATTATGATTATTATTTTCCATAATTAACCATTATATATTAAATGGATGGATTTATTTTTACATTTTCAAATTATAGATCGATCCCTAGAAAAGGGCTAACAGGTCAATGTCTAGAATTTAATTTCAGATGATGCTTGAAAAGTCCTGTATTTTATAAACCATTAATATTTCAACAATTCACTGTATAATATATAATATGGACATGAAATAATGAATTAAAAATAGTAGAATATTCAATGTATGACAATAATTAATATGAACATCCAACTACTCTGATATGTGAGATAAAAATGAAAATAGTAGTAATAATTTTTTTGACACTTTATCATCGTATAATGAAGGTTGTAATATGTTAGTTGTGTGTAATATAGATTTTTATATATTCATAAAAGATAAAATATAAAAAACAAATAAAATTAATTTTATAAACAATTTTATGGTTGAAATATAGAGTTTTAAATAATATGTGGCAACAAAACCGAATTTATCTTTTTACTAAATTTATACTAGACCAGGTGCTCCTGAGAAATTATAGATAAAGAAATGTGGATGATATTAGAGTTAATGTTTTTTTGAATATAATATCACATAATTATTTTATATGATAATGACTTTTATTAACAAGATCAATCTCAATTATACAATGACCCATAATTTCCAATTGAATGTCTGTTATATTTGAGACAATATCCTTATGGAGAAGACTTTAAAACATTTTATACTTCTATATAGAAATCTATAAATCATGAATAAAACCATAATAACATAAAATGAAGAAAAAGTTATATAAAACTCATGTGATGGATTTTCATTGCATCATATTAAATAAATGGTTTCACTAATTATTCTTGTCTTCGATAATGATAATGAAAAGTGGCATGTTATGGAATAAAACCATAATGGGTTCCTACAATATTAAAAATAATTTTAATCTGGGAAACAATCTGATTAATTAATTATATATTTTTTATGAGATCTTTAAATTTTTTTGGAATTTCATATGGATGGATTTAACAAATTATAGAAGTAAAACATATATAATATGTCTAGTTATATCAACCCCTAACAATGTACATCCATAGAAGTATATGAAATAAACATGTGTCATTATTCTGATGAACATTCAAGGAAATGAGATACATATAAATGACTTCAATGAATAATTTCTACCTCATACAGAATAAATTCTTCATTTTTTGGTAAATGATGTCGATAAACTTGATTTATCAAAAATAAAAATTATCAAAGAGTGTGAAACTCTAATGTAGATGTTTCTTGTATAAATGAAACATCTGAGGTTAGAATAGTCACATTCTCCTAAAATTTAATGTTTTCCACTTTTACATGAAGTATATAATAATAACATATATAAAAATTAGTTTCTTGTTCCATCAGTGAATAATGAATTCACCTCAGGGATATTAGTTTAATAAGTCATAATTCAATAGAGGGAATAATTTGAAGCCACCATAAAAATTGTGGTCATGATTGGAAAGAACATCCCAATTATAAATTATTGATAAAAAATTTGGGAAATTATATAACAATATATTTATTGAAATAGAATTCAAATATCATTATATCCGAGTGGTGGATAAAAATAATAGAAGAGAGTATTTTTATTCATATTTGTAATATGAATTTTATTTTTTACAAGGATGTATTGGTGTTACTCACATGGAAGGAAATATATTTTAAAATTTATTTGATATAATGTTCAATGATTAGGGAAATTAAAATTACATTCCAAATTAACATAAAGACATAGAATAAATTAATTCAAAAACTAATCTATTAGAAAATGATAATTGAACATATCTTGTAAAAAAATTATTGAAAAGCCTAGAATTTTTATTTCCATTGGAAACTAAAAAATGTAAATGTACACGATTGATATTCAAGTATCATATAATGATGTATTTAGATAATTAATCATAAGATATGTGGTTTTAAAATCCATGAATAAAATAATTTTCCATGAAATTATACCGTTTTAGAATTGAATAAATAGTTAAATGACAAAATAATAGATGATGAATTTTATTTTTTACATATTATATAAATATCTTTTTTGGATAATAATAAACCTCATTAGTATTAAAAAAAATTACTCAAATAATTTTGGTGATAAATTATAATTTGGAGGTGATATTCCCCAAATCATGTTTCACTATGATGATTTATAAAACAATGTTTTTGACTGAGGATATAATCATTGGATGGATCATACCTTATTGATTGTTGTATCCAACTGAGAGGTATTTTTATATTTATTTATATGATTACTAAATTAAAACATTCATACAGATTATATATATGGTTTAATATATGTTATCTATTCCCATTACATATCTATGTCATTAAAAAAGATCTTTTAGAATCAAAGATAAAAAAGATGGAAATATTATTTCATATTATATGGCAGGTGATTGACTCACCATTTTTCAAATTTATTTGTCTAATAATGACATACGATTCAATGGACTTTGATATTTTGATGATAAAACAAATCACTATGTAGTACTATAGTAAATCAGTAAAATTTCCAATGTTTTAACTTAAGTGTTAGAATATATCAATCGTTTCATTGATATAACTAAATTCCATAAAACAAATAGATATCCACATGTGAAATGTGATGTTTTAGATACATTCATTGAATAATTTATGACAAAAAAATAATTGATTACATCAATATTGGACATAAAATGAGTAATATACTATAAAATCTTCTAAAAAGACGTTATAGATTTGATATCACATTATTAAAGATAATAATAAATGTCTCATTCTTATTATGATTATATAATTAACTTCTATACATAATAGTATTTTATGTTCATACATTAAATTTATTACTATTTATAATCTAGTTATAGTTCCTAATGATTTAAAATATATTTCATGAATACCATGGAGGAAAAATAAGAGATTCTATTTTTATTATATTCATATATTACAGTTTTATATTGTATGGTATGGGTAATGTAAGAAAATAAATCACTTCTACATAATCATGAAATTTAAAATGATTATATACTATGCAATGGTGATTGATATTAACTAATAAAATTAACATCGATAATTATCTTTTTTGATATTCACGTCCAAATGGTATTTTTTATAGGGTTCTAATGAATGAATTGTTATAAATTACTTTTTTTAATCTTATTATGTTTGATCAATACTAGTGACTGTGAAAAACCCTATCTATATTTTTTAGATTTTCAAAAATAAGACGAATGTTACATAAATGATATATTTAATGATTGGTGGAGTATTTTAATCTATTAAATTTAATGTGAATTTCTTGATATGTGAGATAAAGTTGAAGAGTTTTTTCTAACGAGTGAACCCATCTACAATAAGAGGTTGATTTATCTATTTAGTATGTGATGGAAACAATAAGTCTTATAATAATAATTAAGGATAAAAATCATATCAAATATAATGGATGTCAACAATAAAATAAATAATGAATTAATTGAATATATATTGAGTTCTCCATTAGCTTATCTATTATTTTATATTTTTAATACATAATTTATAATTTTCTTTATATGTATTTTTTAAAATAATTACATTTTTAATATTGTAAAAAAGTATATAATGACATTTTTTTTTGAAATAATAATGTTGAAAACAAAATGACTAAATGATATTAGTTGGTATTCCACAAATCCTACACAATTGAATAACCCATAAAATATATGACCACATTCAATGGGTATTCCCCCTATTTTTTAAACCACTAACTTCCTTTTTATGAAATTAGATATAAATATATAATCATCATATATTCCTCGTTAACCCATTGCATCCACTATTACTGTATGGATTATAGAGGGTTACATGGAGTATCTGAGAGTTGGTTTTCAATAGAGCATATAGTGTGACAGTTTGAATCTCATGGGTATTAGAGGGTGAAAATTATTTATATGAAATTGTTAATGTACAATAATAATATATTAAATATAAAAAATATTTGTTTATTATATATTATAATATTATAACACATTTTTACAAGAATTAAATTAAACTTTAGGGGATGAATCAATTTATGTTTGATATTCCATTTGAAATGTATATGGTGTCTAAAGGTGATTCCCTATGATTGTACATGTAGATCATGGGTTATTAAAAATATCACTAGACATCCAATCCCACCATGTATCATGATTAGAGGAACATTACAATATAATAAAAGAATAAAAATGTTGATAAAAAGTAAGGGAATGTCAAAAAAATGAAGTATATTTTATATGATATTGTAATCACTTGTGTGTTTAAATTTTTCATCATATGTGTTATGTAGATATAGTTTCTTTTTTTTGGATGTTGATAACTTTGGTCATCAATATAACATGATAACATTAGGGTAATAATGTGAGGACATTATTTATAATATGTGGTTTGAGTTTAATGTCATCTAATTGAGTCTATTATAAATTTCTAAAAATTTCCCCAAAGGGATACAATATGATCCATAGAAAACATTTATGGATATAATTAATTTTGATTTAAATAATTTATTTGATAATTTCTTATTCAATTAAATTTAATTTATTAAAATAATTAATTTTTTAATATATTTTATGTTGAATATTTTAATAAAAACACATCAGGTATGGAGAAGAAAGTCATCCCACCAATAAATGCTTCCAAATTTCTTTTTGAAGATCAATGAATGTATTCTATTATATATTATTAAAAATAAAATTTTTAATCCCATGTCCATTAATCCTAAATGTTTTTTCTATATTCAAGTAATGATATAGGTAAAATAAATTTCTGATGAGTTCAATCCAACATAGCTGTGGTCTGATTTGAATAAGAAATAAAAAGGAAATTTCATCAATCATCCCATTATAGACATTGGAGAAAACATATAAATATCAATTCACTCATCGGGTATGAATATACATTGTTAAATTTTATTTTATTTATTTTTAATAATTAATGATTCATATGTTGAAAATATTTTGTAACCATCCTCAGGAACCCATTACGATGTTATTTCAAATATATTTGGATTCCTAAATACTGGTTTTCTATGAGGGTTTGGATTATGACATTCCCCACAATATTATTTGGATTGATAACATCATATTATACTATGAGACCTCCACCTACAAGGCTATGTAATGTTTTCATGCTTAACGAATTTGTGTTAAAAGTGAAAATTCCAATCCTTGATAATATAATACAATATCTATAGTAATGATGGACATGATCTGTTCAGATGTTTCTAGTAATAGGGAATTCAATCACTGCTATATTTGATCGCATTATTTGGGAAAATAATATAGAAATTAAATTCTTGATAGGGGTGGTATATAAAATTTAAAATTTATTTTAATATGTCGATATTAAAATTTATTTATTTGAAAAATAATTTTTATACACAATATCAAATTTAGATTAATTTATAATCTCAATTCAATTTAATTATTTCACTAATTTCTCTAGAGGATCGTAATCCCCATTAAAGTATGTATAAATGATAATAAAGGTGAAGACAACATAATGTAGGGGGTAGTAAAAAATTTTGATCAACCACATCATGTGTGTTATTTTTTATCAGACCAAACATATGCTACTTTTAAAATATTTTAATTTATAAAAATATATGTGAATGTTTAAGAAGAAGTGTGATATAATTTTTATAATTATTTTCTATTATTTTCTATCATTATATGACTATTTAATGTTTTGAGTTACATACAATGTGTATATATTTTAATATTAAATTATAGAATGATTCATTTTTAGATTCATACTTTTTGTTTTTATTTTTTCCTTTGAGTATAGTGATGGATTAACGAACAACTAAATAAAACATATTCCCCTATATAATTAACAATGTTGAACACAACTGCAATATACTGATAGAACACCCTTATATAAGTCATAGTAATTATAAGAATTTTATTTTTGAAATAAATAAAAATAAATAATTTATTCTAAATATTTAGCAATAGTTTTTACTATAGCTATATTTTCGGATAATATGAGCTGTTAAACCTCCAAAATCATAATATTATTAGATTAAAAACCTTTATAAATTATAGATTCTTTGTGGAACTATAATAATTTATCCAATAAAACATTACTGATTAATATGTTGTTTTATGAAATATGATGGTTTAAGAAAACACCTTGAATTACCTCATTCTCCATCAACCCAAAATAATAATGCCAACTAATTATATTATATCCTCATATTTCTAACTTAATGCCTCTTAAAGAAGGATCTCCATCTTAGTAAATCACGGTAGAGTGCATATTCGTCAAATATAATGAAAAAAATACTTCAACATCATCCATATATAATTTTTATGATGTTATTTGTTATAATATACATGATTTGTCATCATCCTCTATAGGTAAATCATCATATCTTCAAAAGATCAACATGTATTGTAACAAATCAGTTTCTCAAAATATTTAAAAAAATTATAAATATATTAATATTTGAGTACTTCTTCCAAAAGTTTTTAATAAATATTCAAATATATTTTTTAGTGTATATTTTCTATAACATTATCTTTGATGATGAACTACAATATCTCACCAAATATTTAACATCTATAATGATTTTAAAAAATGTTATTGTTTCATGTTCATGGTCTTGTTTGAAAAAAATTTCTTTTTATATTTAATATAACAAAATTCATATTATAGGAAATATATCAATTTCTAAAAAATGGAATCATATACCATTACATGTTTCATTACAACAATCATTTAACAAAAACCAATCCTCATATATCCAACGAATTTGGGAAATGATCAAATTATCTTTTTGTTACTCAAACATTTTCCAAAATTTCATTTTGTATAGTTTTTTTTAATTTAGACATTTTAATGTAGTGAAATATTTAATATTTATGGAATTTCCAGACAATATCATCTAACAAGAAGAATTTATTACATGAATTCATTTCATAAAAAACATGTTCCTTTGAATGTCCCAAGATTATTAAAAATTGTTTTTTATTAGGTCCACATATAGTCCAAATTAAAAAAACACAGATGAGAAAAATAATATATCCAATCCAAAATATTAAAATGGAAATTAAAAATTTAAATAATTCTAAATAATTATGTCTAAAAACATTAATCAAAATATTTGATTACACATCTTCATTAAATGAGTAAATGTTTTTTATTAATGTAAAATAACCCTAATTGATTTAGGAAATTTGTAATAAACTATGAATTAACCTCACATCATCTATAAATATATTTAAAACACCTATGGTTATCACTATGAACATAGAATAACAATATTGATATCAAACTACCATCTTCCTAAAATTAACCTTAATTATATTCATTTAGTTATTTTTGAACCATTAATCTATCTATAAAATTTATTTATCTTACACTAAATCCTAAATTAAAAAAAATCCTTGGAAAAAGGAAATTTTTACTCATCATCAATATAATCTATTTTATATAATTGATAAAAAAACATCATTCTATAATCTATATTATTGATGAAATGAATAGAGATTGACATGCCCCTTGGGAAAGAATGAAGACCTCAACATTAATAGATAAATAATGAAATGCTATTTAAAACCGAATTTTTTTAATAGGTATATGAGTTTTGATTATTTTATTTATGAATTAGGTGTAGGGAATTTTTTGAATTTTTTATCTTGAATGATTTTTTAGGATCCTATTTTTAGTTCCTTTGTTTCTAAGAAGTATGAAATGTTTATTGTGTTAGTGAATATTTGAATCTTTTCTATGGTAGAACTAAAATTTAAAATTTTCTTCACAATGGTATTTGAAACTTGGTGTATGGAATAAGGTAACTATGGTCAACCTAAGGTTTATGTGCCGCCATGATTTAAACCTGAAATTCCATTGAACTATTTCATATAACCCAAATGGAATCATGAATACAATATTGGTACACTAAGTATGTGGTAGTGTTTTTATGTTATTTAATCTAGGTAATAAATGTAATTTCAATGTAATACCTCAATAATCTAGAACCATGAATCCACTTGAGGGAGTTAATTTTTCCTACCCACTTACCCTAGTACTCCCATTTTTTTTGTTACTTCACCTTAAATAAAGGGATTTAATGGAGTTATTTGTTCATGTTGGATTAAGGTAATCCATTAGATACTTCCTCTTATGATTGTTTCTCTGTATTTTTTATCTAATTTAATATGTTCTCTATTAAATTACTACAATTTATTTATATAGATGATGGTGAAATTCTTTTATAAAATATGGATTCATAGTGATAGGGTTATAAGTAATTAGAGGATAATGAAAACACCTCATTGATCAATGTTTAAATAGAGTTAAAATACATTATTATATTCTATAAGGGTTTTGTAAAATTTTATATAAATTAGAGACATATTTGGTTTCAATTCAGATATATTTTTCATGTTGATGTGTGAGAGGTATGTAATTTATAGTTCACACTCAAATGGTTATAGTTTAGATTTCAAGTCAAAAGAAGGATTATGTTCATTTCAGTGTCTGAGGTTCTTCATTATGGTTGATATAGGTTTAAATGTGGTTTTACTAGTGTATTTATTTTATTTGTTACTTCGATTATGATGTTGGTAGACTCATTAATTCAATATTGTATTTGGCGTATTCATGTGAATAAGTGTGCATGTTTAGGGGTCAGTTTCATGATGAAAATGGGAGAACTAGTTGGGTTAAAAATAAATAATGGTAGATATTAGATCCTTTTAGAAGTGGGTTCGGCTTTCCACGTATGGTTTTGGGATTGGAGATGTTCTTGACGATGAATTCTCTAATGGGAATCATTACTCGTTATTTTTGAGAAGCCCTGAAAAGTGACTTAATATTCATCATAGATTAATAGTTTACTGGGATAAGCCATATCGACATGGTAATTTAACTCCGAATATAGTTTACATTTGATTAGTGGGTTCTATTCATGCAAAAAATGTTTTTTTGTGTTAAAGGCTATGGGTGTGGCCTCCAGACATTGTAATTTTCATGATGGGAAAATATATATCCAAACGAGTGTAGTATAAAACAACTAGTTTACTAAACATAAATTTTTGTGGTTATATAATTATGTTAATGGTTTCAACCACTCATCATCGGTGTGCCTAGTGAATTTCAAATGATAAATATCATTTTTTCAAATTGGAATTATAACCTCTTTGAGGGAGGAGTTTTGATATGATAAAAAAATAAATTTAGCGGGATATATTAAATTAATTGGATTGAATTGGTGGATATAATGCCTCATAGAATGAAATATGCTTGTTTTTGGATTACTTATGAAAGATAACACATTTGTATGTCCCTTTATACTAATATGACCTTCTCTTTTATATGATCAGTATAGTTATTTGACTCAATGTAGAATTATAGATATATCAGGGTAGATATATTAATTATATCCAAATGGAATTGAGATCATCAGTGGTAATGGTTTTATATAATATCCATGTTTAGTGGTTGGGATTAAATGAAATTAATATAAGGAAATATTACATTTTGATGGATAATATGTGATAGATAACATATCCACCACAAATAAAGTACATATTTTTTTGGGGTGTATTATTTTGACCAAATTACATTAGTGTCTCACATAAATAATATTTTTTATTGGGATAAAAAATATATAGAACAAACATAACTTCATCCTAGAATGTTTGATAACATGTGTGAAAATTTTTATCTATGAAATGATTAAGTCAACATCATATAATTTATCTCAAAGAAGTGATTATCTGGGGTAGATTTGAAATCCATCCAATATATGAGATGGTTCACATTGCTATATTCATGATAGAGACAAATAAATATTCTTATAAGGGGCCATTTCATTAACCTATGAGGTCAACAATAGACTAACCATTCACCAACATCACAGTATTTATACTAAAAACAAGGTTTTCATAAACAAATATCCTTCAAAGGGGAAATTGATATATCCAAGGGGCCATTGATGATCTTAACACCAATGTACCTAGTACAAATATTATTGTCAATATGGATATGGACAACGCCTATTACAGGATTTAGTGGACTTTCCTTATAAACATTTTGACAGATATGGGCTTATCCTCTTGGGTTATATACATGAATTTTAGATGTTTTATATCCCCATGGATAGATATTCATTTCATGGGAAAGAATTATTGGTTTCTCAAAGATGTTTGTGGGTTAAATAAAGGGGATATTTTATACCCAGGACTATTTATTCTTTCCTAGGATGTTCTCATTCACCTCATTCATAAGGCTACAATTCATGGAAACATCCTTCCTTATCGGTGTAAATCCAGAGAATGTTGTAGCGCTCTTATCATATTTGCTGATGATAAAATCATTTTTATGATTTCTATTATGACTAATTTAATAGAAAAATATTCAATTTTAAATCCCATAACTTTTCACAGATATAAGTATCATATCCATAAGAAGAAGGCTAGGAATGTAGAATGGATCTTTCCCCATGAAGTATCTAGACTCACTAGTCTCCCCAGTATGGATGTGAATCTACCATTATGATCGTAGTTTGGGGATTATAGTAGGTTGAGTAGATAATTGGAAATAAAATATTTTTTATATTTCAGTGGTAGAATAACTTTATCCAACAATGTCTTGTAAACTATGCCAAGACATGCTCTATCAACCACCAATGTTCTGAAGAGGATGAACACCAAGATAGATACCATTTTTCCCTCATTCATATGTGATGCTCATGATGATTGGAGAAAGCATTCAGTGTTGTGGATCAGTCTTGCAAGACGCATTCAAGAGGGTGTCATTGATGTGAAGTGATTATCTGGTAAACTAAATGGGATGTATGCAAAGCTAACATATGATATTATTGAGGAAAAAAAATATATGGGGTAGATTCATGGATAAAAAGATCATTGGAGGTTAAAATTGAACAAATATGAATCAATCATCACTGTGATCTATTGTTTCTCCCCATATCCAATACCTCTGTCCTTTTAACAAATAGATTTTGGTATGTGCAGATATTTCCTTAAGGTATCATCACTAGATTTGTGTTCTCATTGAGTTTCATGGATATCCACTCACCAACATCACATTGAAATAAGAAACTTTATACCCAGTGTGTCATGACCCATCCTCAGGGACCGTTCCATGACTACACCAAGCCCACCATCTATACGCCAGGGGGTGGCGAATAGCACCAAAGGTTTAATCCATATAAAAGGTAAGACATTCCCTTTTTAACCTGTAACACACACACAGTCTGAACACAATCGGTAGAGGCAACAACTGAAAATAATCACTATGTAAAACTGAATAAAAAATTAAGTGCTGGAAGGAAAGGGGCTGGAAATACTGGCCAATAGTAAAGTACAACTGCAGAAAAGTAAATAGAAACTACTGAGTCATCGTTCGGGAATCCCACATGAAGGGTGGGTACAGATAGCCTCCTCAACACCTCAGGTTTGTCTGTCCGCTCCTTGCACATCTCACCGTGTGGTCTACCTCCGAGTACTGTCCAGCTCCACAACACACTTCCTTAATCAGTGTTGTCCGTCATCTGCAACCAACACAATGAAGTGTGGGCATTTCCCATGCAAGGGTGAGTATAACGATACTCAGTAGGGACCCGAAGACCCCCGAAGGTCTCCTAGAATCCATGAAGGATAATCCAAAAAAATAAATATTCAATCACGAACTATCAACCAACCTTAAATAGGTATATGCCCATACACATACCAAAGTTATCAACCACAGTTCAGCTCTAAATCTTGATCCCAATAACAACCCAGTCCACATAAGAAGGTAATGTAACTCACATCGATGATAATGATTGAGAGTCAAGACTCAGCTCACATAGGTATACACCTTTCGTATTGTGATAGATTTGATCAGATGTATTCACTGATTCATCTAAGATGTCGGACCCACACATGATACTAGACCAGCCTTGTTTTTGGACCCACACAAACCAACTACTCTGTCGGACCCACACATGATACAAGAATAGTAGTCATCACTGTTGAACCCATAGAGGATTCTTGTACAATAGCTATCATCGACGAACCAACAGAGGATTCTGTTACAATATCCATCGTCGACGAACCCACGGAGGATCCCAGTACAGTAGTCGTCGTTGCCGAACCCACGTAGGATTCTGGTACAGTAGTCGTCGCAGTCGCAGTCAGCTCTAGGGTTCCCGCACATAGCACACTCGATTCTGGGAGGTTCCACTCCTCAAGCCAAGGGGGATGATACATAAACCATCAAAAAGTCTAGATTTGATGTATCCTAAAGTTTCGTCTCATCAAAAGGAACCCAACTTGACATACGACGTTTCAATCAGACACCCTGTCTGAGAGTTATTGGCTTTTCCGTTTCAGGGGCTCGGTTTGATATATGCTCATTCCAAACCAAGACATTTTCCAAATTTTTCCAAAACTCACATAGAGTATTGCAAAAGGACCGTCTCTTCGCAAGGATATTTGTTCCACAGACGACACGTCGATTAGACGCATGGTCTAGAAGTTATTCACATTTAAGGGAAACGGGTTCGGCTCGTCAATCCTATGGGCTGGCGGGTCGGCCCAACCTGGTTTAGTGGGTTCGACCCTGTTGGGGGTCGGCCTGTCCGAGTGGGGTGCGGCCCACCTAGGAACCCCGCCCAGCGGGTCTAACTCGGATAGGGGGTCAGCTCGGCCCGGTGGGGCGCGGCCCACGCACGGACCCAACCCGCAGTTGCGGGCCGGTTTGGCTTGCCTGGTGGAACCGGGCGGTGCCACCCCTCCTTACTGCCCTCCCGGCCGATGTTGGCCAGTTTTTTCCAGTGCGAGTGACCTGCGGTTGCGTGCTGTGGTTACTCCGACATGGTGTGATGGAACGGCACACTTCCATCTCCGTCTCCATTTTTAATATAATTAAGAATCAACAGAGGGGCGCCGAGTCGTGTTAGTTCAGCCCACGCCCTTCGCATTAGATAATAAAAAATGGCCAAAGACGAACCAGAAAAGATATCGAATAACGAGGTATAAACATTATTCATTTAAAAATATAAATTAATTTCCCCTAACACGTAATTAATGTTGCATGTCGACGAGTCTCGAAAGACGGACGTCATTGAAATCGAACGTCGTGGAAGACGGATGTCGTTCCATCAACGTTTGTCATTTGCGATAGAAGCGCCTTCTCCCTTGACCTAGAGGAAGAGGAAGGTAGATGGAATCATTCGTGGCATTGCCTCACCTTCTTTCCCCAGTTGATGATGTGGATGAGATGTTCTTTGTGGGATGAATATTATTCCTTCATGAATTATTCTCCTCTATTTTGTTCTCCCAACCAAAATAAGAGAATGTAATCTCTTCTTTTAATGTTGAAAAAATAAGTTCAAATTAATTCAAAATTAGATTAATTATTTTTATCATTAATTAATCTTATGTGCTGGAACATTCATGATAGGAGGTGGAAATTTTAAAATTAAAAATAAGGAAGGTGAATGGTTTTAGGAATTAAAGGGGGGGGGGGTCAAGGGGATTTGAGAGATTTGTGTTCGTGTGGGCCCCATCACACAATATCCTCTCATGGTTGTTTATGTTGGGTGTGGGAACCACCTCTAACTCATGTTTGGAGAAAATAACCACCCATTAACAAAAATTATATAACACATAATTTTTTTAAAATTTATAAAGAATCCCCAAAATTAACATTGAAGTTGTACAAAACGCAACTGCAGTAAGGGTCCCTTTAAGTGAAAACTAGCACTGCGAGTTCATCGGTGTCCTCAAATTTCAATTCCAAGCATCCATTCAAAATATAAAAAAACCCTCATGTAAGTTTACTGAACATACCCAAAGTAAACTTCAGATAATGATTCTGGGCACCCCAGGCCTTGGAATTAGGTGCCGTTAGAAACTAAAGACCCGTAAAATTAAATGAATTTAAGAAAAAAAATTCCTTGAAATTTTTGGGTCTTTAAATTACACCCAACTCAAGGGTTTACACCCCTGTAAATATACAACATAGACTAGGGAAATAAAATATGGTATTGAGCACACATCTAAGCCACCCACTCCCATGTCCTCTCATGGAGGTTCCCATGCTGCCAGTGAACGCACACCAGAGGAATCGACCATCCACGTAGGACCTTCTCTTCTCGATCCTCGATCTCTGCTGGGACCTCCGTGAAAGTCACCCTGTTATCGATGTCCATCTCCACATGTTCGATGATGTGTGATGGGTCGTGCACGTTTCTCCTCTGCTGAGATACGTGGAAGACGTCATGCACCCGGTGCAACTGAGGTGGAAGGGCCAGGCGGTAAACCACCTCGCCTACCCTGCTAAAGACCTGAAAAGGACCAATGAATCATGGATATAACTTTTTTCCATACCCAAATCTCTGTAGACCTCGTCATGATGAGACCCATAGGAAGACTTGGTCGCTATCCTGAAACACTAGTGGTCTCCGTCTCCAATCAGCATAGGACTTCTATCTCCTCTATGCAGTCTTCATCCACTCCTGTATGATCTGCACCTTCTCCGTTGTATACTGAACCATCTCTAGTACTACAAGTGCTAACTCCCCTGGGTCAGTCCAGCACAGAGGGGATCTACAAGGTTGGTTATACAGTGCCTCATAAGGTGCCTTCTCGATTGTGGAGTGGTAGCTGTTGTTATACGCAAACTACACCATGGTTAAGTGATCCTACCAGATGTGACCAAATGAAAGTACACATGGACGGAGCATTTACTCGAGTGTATGATTGGTCATCTTATTCTGACCATCCATCTGAGGATAGAAGGCGGTGCTTAAGCGAAGCTGCGTCCTGAAAGCCTCCTCCAGCCCCTTCCCTAACCATGAAGTGAAACGAGTATCCTGATCAGAGACGATCGTCATTGTCACACCATGAAGTAGAACGATCTCTTGTATGTAGATGCGTCCCAAAATCTCTACTAACTCCTTCTCTCTGATTGGTAGGATGTGGGCCGACTTGGTGAGTCGGTCGAAAATCACCCAGATAGAGTCATGTCCTCTGGATGTACGTGAAAGCCCTGTCATGAAATCCATGGATATCCTATCCCACTTCTACTCTAGGACTTATAAGGGATGAACTAATCTCGTTGCAACCTGGTGCTCTACCATCACTTGCTGAAAAGTGAGGCATCAAGAGGCAAACTCTACTACTGCTTTCTTCATACCCAGCCACCAATGTTGTCGTCTGAGGTCCTGATACATCTTTTCCACTCCGGGCTATACCGCTTGAGGGGAAGTGTGAAAGTCCCTCAACACCACCTTTTGTAGTGCAACTAGTACCATGGTACATCATATGAAGAGGATGACGTGCTCCCCACCTTCAGAAAACCCATCAAGTGCCAGACTTGAGGATATATAAGCACATCACGCCTCACAATCAACATCCCCTCGATGTGCCTCCCTGACTCGCTAAAGAAGTGGATGAATGACTGTGAGAGACCGTATAAAGGTTGCTCCACCCATATCCACAATGGATATCTACAATGCAGACTTTTGCTATGTCACCTCTCCTAGCAGTTGAATGCCCGATCTTCTACTCACAGCATCTGCCACAACATTTCCCTTCCCAGGAGTATATACTATCTCATGGTCATAGTCCTGGAGGAACTCGAGCCATCACCACTATCTTGGGTTCAGGTCCATCTACGAGAAGATGTGACTGAGTCTCTGGTGGTTTGAGTCGACTGTAAAACACTCTCCCATAAGATAGTTCCCCCAAATCTTCAAGATGAAGACCACTACTGCTAACTCCAGGTGATGGGTAGCATAGTTCTGCTCGTGCTGTCTCAACTACATTGATCTATATTCGATCACCGCTCTCTCCTGCATTAGGACACACTCGAGTCCAATCCCTGATGCGTCTCAGTGAACTATGTACCCAATGCCCTCCTCTAGTAGCATCAATATGGGCTCACTGGTCGATCTCTTCCTCAGCTCCAGAAATCTCTGCCACCATCTCTCTAACCACATGAATGTTTTTCCCTTCTTCTTCAACGATGAATGGGGTACTGCAACTCTGGAGAAGTCTGGCACAAATCTCCGATAGTACCTTGCCAGACCTAGAAAACTCTGAACCCCCGTCACACTCTTGGGTGTCTCCCAATCAAGTACTGACTCGATCATCACTGGATCCACTACTATGCCAGCCTCCGAGAAGACATGTCCCAAGAAGCGAACCAATCGAATCTAGAACTGAGACATTGAGGGCTTACTCTAATGCTGGTGATCTCGAAGTGTATCTAGTACTACCCACAAATGGTTGGAATGATCCTCCTCAGTAGTCGAGTAAATCAGTAGGTCATCGAAGAAAACTATGACAAAGTGATCAAGGGAATGCAGGAAGATCCTGTTCATGAAAATCATGAACACTGCTGGAGCATTATTTAAGCCGAAAATAATAACCAAGAACTCGTAGTGGACATACTAAGACCTGAATGCCGTCTTCTGCACATCCTCATCTCGAACTCTGAGTAGGTGATAGCCTGAACTGAGGTATATCTTTGAGAACCATCGTTCCCCCTTGAGCAGATAAATGAGGTCATCAATCCTCAGGACTGGGTACTTGTTCTTCACGGTCAGCTGATTCAGGTGATGGTTGTCGACACACAGTCGCAAGCTCCCATCTGCCTTCTTGGCGAACAAAATCGTAAATGCCCAGGGTGAAACATTGGGTCGGATAAATCCATTTCCATGAAGGTCCTCCAGTTGTACCTACAGCTCACAAAGTTTGGAGAAAACCATCTGATATACTGGATTAGATATCGGTGTTGTCCCGGGGTACAGGTCAATGTAGAAGTCTACCTCACTGTGAGGAGGTAATCTTAGAACGTCTTCAGGGAAAACATCCACCTACTGATCCACCACAACTGGAAAACAAGGACTCCCCACATCAACTGCTCGGAGGATGAGACTTGCCAACTGATGTGTGATCGGATGCCCCCTCCTCTGCATAAGTCCTTCCTGTGCTGCAAAGGCTCCCTTCACGCCGGTGAAGTTTAACTTGGTCCCATCCTTACAGATACACTACACTTTGCAACTAATACAATCAATCTAAACATGAACTGTGGATAACCAGTCCATACCAAATATGGTGTCGTAAGGCCTCGACGCCACTACAAGAAGATCCTAACAGAATCTATCACCTCCATGAGTAAGCTCACACAACCGGGACCAGTGCGTAATCGTAGAGTCTGCTCTAGTAGGAGTCTCTATCCATAAGGATCGAGGAAACAGCTCTGTCAGAATCTCCGAGGTCCGAAGAAGGGCAGTGACAATAATATAACGAATCACACCTATGACTGTAAGTATTGTAGCAAGGGTAGAGTAGACATAGATAACATCTCGAATCATCTCAGGTGCACCGTGGTCATAGGCCTCGACTGTCTGGATCTGAGACCATCTCTTTCCTCCAGCTCCGTGTGGTCGGGATGGGCCTCCTGGTGGTGGTGGTGGTAGTACCTCAAAATGTCATCCACCGCCCAATGCTCGGCCAGATCCACTGCCAAGTCTGCCTGCTCCTAACAGACCACCATAGTCAAACCACTACCTCTGCCTGGGAGGTCCCTCTACTGTCTGCTTCTCATATGCATGGCTGGTTGGGCAGTCACGAGCCATGTGGCCCTGCCCGGTTCATGCATAGCACTTCCTGCTCCCCATATGGCTGGCTCTGTTTCATGTGCCCCACACAACTGAACCTGTATCCTAAGGTCTCCCACCTGATTGCCTGGTCCGCTTAGACATCTGCGTCAACAATCTATAGTCGGCTGCAGAAGACTCTGGTACGTGTCGTCCTGAGGTGGGTCTCACCGCTGGTGACTGCTCAGCGGGAAAACTCTCTACTAGAAGGGCTCTCTCTAGCCCCCCTGCCTGCGTCAGGATGCTGAGGGGAATCATCAAAGCCCGGATCTCGTTCCTGAGTCCCTGCTCGAAGGTCTGGACCATGAAGAACGGGTCTCGTACCATATCTCGGGAGTATCACGAGATTTCATTGAACCTAGCTGAGTTCTAAGCTACTGTCATGCTTCCCAACTACATATGAAGTAACCCTTGAATCCCCAGTGCATGAAGGGTGGCTGGAACAAACTCTGTGGGGAAGAGACTCTCGAATTCTATCCAGAGTAATGATGCCTCGTCATGCACCTAGAGCATCTGGCTCCACCAACAACCTGTTATTGCGTGTAGGAGACTCATGTCAAGGATAACCATAAGGTCAGTTGGTGTCCCTACCAATATGAAAACTCTCACGACAACCTCCAGCCAATCCTCAGATGCCAGTGGGTCTGTCTCTCCTCAAAACATGGGCGGCCTCTAGAGCTGGAACTCCTGAAACGCACCCAGGCATTGTGCACTCTCTACTGTTGGGGCTGGTGGTATCGGTGGTCCAGTGGGTAGAGGACCCGCTGGTACCTCCGCTATGATGGGGACCTACACCGAGGCCTTATCGCTCGGTGGGCTACCATATTGTACGAAACACGGAACCCTAGTTGGCTGCCTTTGTGGGGCCATCTGGAAAAGAAACAAGTGCACCACGGTTAAAACAGTATACCTGGTGAGATAAAACAAATTAATCACAGATAAAACTTTCGAAACACACACAAAATCAGTGTTCTCGTGCAATGAGTTGGAAATCAGAGGTCAGGGTCCTGGTCTATGGATACGTCGGCAGCCGCACCAACACCAGTTTCTTAAAACTGATAAGCACACCTAAAACAATAAACACTATTACTTTTTAAAAAAATCAGAGTCTATGTTTTGTGGAAGAACCGACTCCTATGATATAAATTTTTCATGACCCGCCCTCAGGGCTTGTGCCGTGACTACCCCAAGCCCGCCTTCTATAGGCCAGGTGTTGGGGACTAGCTCCAAATGCGTAATCCCGATAAAAGGGAAGGCATTTCCTTTTTAACTTGTAACACACACATAGTATGAACACAAGCGGTAGTGGAAACAACTGATAATAATCACTAATTAAAATTGAATAAAAAATTAAGTGCTGGAAGGAAAGGGGCCAGAAATACAAGCCCAATAGTAAAGTACAACTACAGATAAGTAAACTGAAACTACTGAGACGTCCTCCAAGAATCCTTCCTGAAGGTTGGGTATAGATGGCCTCCTCAGCACCTCAGGTATGTCCATCTACTCCGTGCACGTCTCACCAAGAGGTTCACCTCCGGGTACCATCCAACTCTATGACACTCTACCTCGATACATGATGTCTTTTGTCTGCAACCAACACAACGATGTGTGGGAATTTCCCGTGCAGGGGTGAGTATAAAGATACTCAATAGGCACCCTAAGACCCATGAAGGTCTACCAGAATCCATGAATGATAAACCACAAAAGGAAAGATACAATCACGAAGTATCAACCAACCCCATATAGGTATATTCCCATACATATACCTATGTTTTGAACCATAGTTCCCCTCCAACTCTTTATCCCAAGCACAACCCAGTCTACACATGAAATTAATGTCAATCACATCGATGATAATGATTGAATGTCAAGACTCATCTCACTTAGGTATACATCTTTCATATAGCGATAGAGATGATCATATTTAGTCCTTGATTCATCTAAACTGTCAGACCCACACAGGATACTAGATCAGCTAAGCTGTTGGACCCACACAGGATATAAGACCATCAACTCTGTCGGACCCACATAGGATACAAGAATAGGAGTAAAAATAGTTGGACCCACACATGATACAAGAATAGTAGTCATCACTATCAAACCCATGGAGGATTAAGTTTCAATAGTCATCGTCGACGAACCCATGGAGGATTCTGGAACAATAGCCATCGTTGGCAAACCCACGAAGGATCCCAGTATTGTAGTTGTCACTGCCAAACCCACATAGGATTCCAGTACAGAAGTTGTCATAGTCACAGCCAGCTCTAGGGTTCCCACACACAGCACACTGGATTCCAGGAGGGTCTGCACCTCGAACAAAGGGGGTCGATACATCAAATATCATGAAGTCCAGAGTTTATGTTTCCCGAAGTTTCGTCTCATCAAAAGAAACCCAACACAATAGACAACACGTCAATTGAACGCCCGGTCTGAGAGTTATGGGCTTTTCCGTTCCAGGGGCCCGGTTGGATTTACGCTCGTTCAAAACTTGTACATATTCCAAATATGTCCAAAACTCACTTAGAGTATCACAAAAGGATCGCCTCGTCGCGAGGATCATAGTGACGTAGACGGTGCACTGATCGGACATGCGGTCTAGAAGTTATTCACGTTTAAGTGAAACGGGCCCGGCCCATCAAGCCCAGTGGGCTGGCGGGTTGGCCTGACCAAGTTTGGAGGGTCCGACCCGGATGGGGGTCGACCCGACCCGGTGGAGCGCAGCCCACCTAGGGACCCAGCCCAGTGGGTCTGATCCAGATAGGGGGTCGACCCGGCCCGGTGGGGCGCGACCCGCCTGCAGACCCTACCGGTGGTTGCGGGCCGGTTTGGCTCGCCTGACGGTGTTGAGTAGTGCCGCCCCTCCTTGATGCCCCATAGGCTAAAGCCTGTCTGTTTTTTCTAGTGCGAGTGGCCCACAGTTACTGGTCGCGATTCCTCCCCATGCGGCGCCCGTAGGCCCCGCGGTTTCCTTCAGCCCGACCGGTTTTCCCGAAGAGCCGCCTGCAGTTGCGGGCCACGGTTCCCCTGTAGCAAGGTGCCAAAAGGCGTCACAGTCTTCTCCAGCCCGACTGGCATGATGCCGGCCGGTTCTTCCTCAGCCGAGCGGCCCACGGTTGTGGGTCGCGGTTTCCTCCCATGCGGTCGACTGGACGACACCGGTCCTCCACCGCCACATCCCGGCCTGGCCTTCAGTCACCGCTGCCTTCGGTCGCCTTCGCATTAGGTCGCTGCCACATCAAAACTGTGGCCTCCTTCCTCCGACGCGGTGTGACGGCATTGCACCCTTCCAGATCTGTCTCAATTATTAATATAATCAAGAATCAACATAGGGGTGTCGGGCCGTGTTTGTTCGGCCCACACCCTCCGCATTACATGATAACAAATGGCCAAAGATGAACCAGAACATTTATCGAATAATGAGGTATAAACATTATTCATTTAAAAATATAAATGAATTTCCCCTACCTCGTAATTATCATTTCACGTTGATGAGTCACGGAAGATGGGCATCACAGAAATCGGGCACCACGGAAGACGGACGTCTTTTCGTCAACGTTTGTCATTGGCGCTGACGGCGTCTTCTCCCATGACGTGGAGGAAGAGGAAGGTAGATGGCGTCCTTCATGGCGCCGCCTCAGCATCTTTCCCCTGTTAAAGAAGTGGAGGAGATGTTCTTCATGGGATGAATATTATTATTTCAAGAATTCCCCTCTTCTCCTTTGTTCTCTCAACCAAAATTATGCGAACCCAAATAAGAGAATGTAATTTCTTCTTCTAATTTTGGAAAAATAAGTTCAAATAAATTCAAAATTAGATTAATTAAGTGTTACATTAGTTAATGTTATTTTTTGGCACATTCATGAGAGGAGGCGAAAAGTTTAATATTCAAAAGAAGGAATGTGAATGGTTTTAGGAGTTACGGGGGGGGGGGGGTTGTTCAAGGGGAGTTGAGAGGTTTGTGTTTGTGTGGGCCCAATCACACAATACCTTCTGAAGGGTTGTTATGTGGGGTGTGGGCCCCACCTCCAACTACTCTTTGGAAAAAATAACCAACCTTTAACAAAAATTAGGTAACACATACTTTTTATTAAATGTATAAAAAATCCACAAAATTAACATTCAACCTGTACAATATGCAACTGCAGTAAAGGTCCCCTTAACTGAAAAAACTGGCGCTACGGGTTCATCGGTGTCCTCAGATTTCAATTCTGATCATCTGTTAAAAATATCGAAAAACCCGCACATAATTTTACTGAACTTACCCGAACTAAACATCAAAAAATGATTCTGGGAAAACAGGGCCTCGAAATCAAGTGCCCTCCGAAACTGCAGACTCGTAAAATTCCAAATAATTTTAGAAAAAAAATTCCCTTGAATATTTTGGTTCTTTACACAATGATAATTATTGATTTTTGGGATAGTAATAAACACTTGAAAATTGATATTATTTATCTTATAAATGAACTATATAAATTTATTTTCACTACATCGACTTCAAGAGATTTCTAATTTAAGGATTACCGGATGGTGACTAATAGTACAACTCATCAAGACACTATGGGTTTGGCCTTGTTTCTTAATGAAATACATGTCAAACTCATCATTATTATTTAAAAAATTAGAAAGTAGGCTTTACCTATGGATGAGAATGTAAAAAATTTGGTTTTATCTTGGATTCATGTTGCATGCGTTTCAGGGTGTATAGAGATGAGAGTTTATATCATCTATTCTTTTGCAGCGAATGGCCCTGTAATATGCGGTGAACATTCAGTTATTTCATGGGTATATTAGTTTTTGGATTGTGTGGATTCTTCTTTCTTAGACAGTTAGTTTCATAGTGTGAGTAATACTAGCCTTTAGTAGAAAGCTCAAACCATTATCCTTGAAACTTGTTACTGGTGAATTTTGATGTCAAGATACAAGTCCATACATGAGGGTATTTATTGTTTAGCTATATCCTTGGGGGAATGTACTAAGTTTATATTTTTTGATAAAATTAGCCTCCATCATAAATGTCTTGAAGCCCCCTCTCTCAAACTACTTTAGGTGGGAGTATTTTCCAACTGTACAAATAATCCTGGTCATAAGGTTAGACGGTTCCCTCATCTCTTAGGAATCATCTTGACATTGATGTTTCATTCTTTTTTATTGAAAGGAAATATATCAGTTTAGTTCATTACTCCATGGGTAATGTTATCTTTTCTTTTGATGCACACTTTGGTAGAGTAAATTCCCTTTTGGATTAGGATTTTGAAATTCTTACATGTATTCATCTTTGTAGGCATCAAAATATTGGTCTCACTATAGTTGAAATAGACTCTATCATCATCTTTCATTTCATGCATGAAATCATAATACACCCTAGTCTATATCTTTTATTTTGATAAGGTGCATGAATTTTTTAAGTGATGGAACAAACACTATTCACACATGGTGGGAGGGCAATAAGGTTGCTGATCAACATGCTTCTTTGGCTATAAAGGGTATTACTTTTATTCTTCCCACAAACATGCATTACTTTTATATTGAAGGGTAGAATCTTATAAGAGGGGATGTTCTTGAACAACACCACTTTAAGCCTATGTAGATTCATGTACTTCATTATTGTTCTTTGGTGTCATTTTCCTTTTGTTTTATGCACTCTATTTAAAAATAAATAAATAAATGATAATGTGTGTGTGGATGGAATTAAATTTTTAAAAGATAATGAAATAAATATTCATTTAAATAAATTTAACAAAATACATATTTATATACATTGACATAGTTATATATATTTATTTTAATAAGTAAATATTTTTATATATATATTTTTATTACTAAATTAATATTTATAATTCAATATAAATTATAATTATAATTTTATAGAACATATTTATATATATATATAATAAAAATATTATATATATATATATATATATATTATTTTAAATAATATATATTTTTTTAGTGTATGACCATTTTTCTTGATATGTATTTTCTAAAAATAGATATAAATTAAATAATTTTTTACGTATGTAAATAGAATTCAATTATGAGAATATTTTGAAAAAGAATTAGGATATAAATATATAAATATTTCATATGTATATATTTTTAAAAATATATATATATAATTAGTTATATATTAATATAAGTAAATTTATAGTAATAAACATAATGAAATAGGGGTATATAATGAGTTTTAAAGCCACATAGTAATAATGTATATGACCATAGTTCAAACCCTAAAATAGACCTGTAGAGGTTATTTTAGTTCCATTTTTGGATGATTGTATAGGCTATTGCATAGATGATTTCATAGGTAGTGGTGCATACCCATGTCCATACTGGTGATGTATAGAATTTTTATAGGAAATAATTAAGAAATGTATAAAGAGCCTACAAGACATCCTATGGTGGTACATTGGTAATTAATTATTATAATGGAATTGAAATGAAAAGGGCCAACCCTTAGAGGAGTGATATCCCAATCACGAATTCGATGTTTCTATACTATTTCACTACAAAAAATCTCTAACACATTATATATTTAATAATATACAATTAGTCTAATTTTATCCTAACATTGTGGAATTTTTTTTATTATTCTAATTTTTTAATAATGAATTATATCTCTTGTTTTATGATTATAGCCTACATTAACGTTCAAGGTAAATTTAGAGATATATAATTTTTTTTATGGATGTTTGAATCAAACTAGGTTGCAGCTTCCAGACCACTACATTAAACAACTATCTGGAACATAGTGTCACATTTTCGAATTGATGTTTGGATGATTAAGGAAGTAGTTTCATGATGGTGAGTCATTCTCATTTCAACATGGGAGAATAATTATAAATTAATTCAATATGATGAGAAAACATTTGGAAAAACTAGTGGGAGATACAATGGAATATACATCCACCGTGATATAGTGTCAGTGCTCATCATTTGGTTCTATGACCTAATGAAATAACGGTTCAAAGGTATACCTAGAATAGGTCATCACTGGGTATGAGAGAAAGTAAAAATGTAGAGATGCCTCATATAAGAGTGATTTTATTGATTGTTTTCACCATAGAAAGTATGGAATATGTGGGAAGTTCATAGGATGATTAGGTAGTGGTTAGGAAATAACAAACTCCCATGTGGGACTACAACAATCATTGAAATTCTTAAAATTTTTTTTATTACAACTCTTTTTACGAGGTATTGTGGGTAAAAAATTCAAATTGGATTAAAATTAACTACCAAAACACTAAACTATATCAACAAATGTTGTGTCTTGGTCAGTTCATAATATATTCATGGAATGTGTAAGATAATTTTATTTTCTTCTTTAAATGGTTTTTCATTGTTGTACAAGGATAGATACTACATTGTGTGGAATTTATCAGGTTCATTTTCATACTTTATAAGTATTATTCATGTATTTCATAATGTTTTATATATTCATAATTTGGAATTTTATATGGAAATCAAACAAATTTACATCTACGATATCTTGTAGGGTTCAAAAATGAATCTTCCATAGAACATCAACTAGCTACCCAGAAAACTGTATTTATTCAATGTGCCACATCCTACTCAATGTTAGTATAAATCCAATTAAATCATAGCTATATCTCTGTGAATTAATGTTAAATTACCTCTAAAAGATCAATATTTTAAATTATTTATTATTATTCTATATAGTAGAAACATAGTTTCACCCAAATATGGTCAATATTTTCATGAAAATATAAAAATAATCATGAGGCTATATTCTACATTATAGTATCTTGGTTATGGAGAGACTATGTAATAAAAAAAAGTCAACTTTGGATTGATCCAAAATTCATAACTAATGGATAGAGGAAATTGTTTATGGGAAAAAGACACCTGGATAAAAGGATTCCATGGGGATATATTAATATTCATTTTATTCTTTTAGGGATTCAATAATTCTTCGGTATTATTTGTCGATTTCATATGGTTGTAATGTTATATACATTTGTTGTATATACTTATTTTTTAATCTCCTTATGTATGTGTTTTCCATCTATTGAGTTCACTACATCCCTTAAGATGGATTAAAAATTTATAATTAGTGAATATCTATTAGTTAATTTCTGATATAGAGTAGTAGTATTGAGATTTATCATTATAGGATAATTTCGATTTTGAATCACTCATATAGATTAATAATAAATTGGGCCTCACTGAATCGTATAACCTATCACCAAGTAAATGTTATGGTGATTAGGGGATGAACATAATTGTGATATAGGGGAGAACATAAGTGAGATTCAACAATAACCCTATATTTCTCTTCTGAGATTGAATTTAAAGCATCTTTGTATTTCTAGTTTAACTCACATATGGGAATTAAATTGAGCTATTTCATATTAATTATCACATTCCAAGTTTATTTTTTAAAAAATATTTCTCAACATAAATTTCTATTGTTAACTCAAAAGAATACATTATCATCAACCTTATGAAAACATCTTCTCAAATTAATCCATCATTTTTTCCTATTATTGTTTTATAAATAAATTCTAATATATAATCTACACTTTTTGTTAACATAGGACTATTTTAAAAATTTTATTTAAACAAAATCTCATACATATTATCTTTTCAACCAACCATATTGGAACACTTCTATAGTAGGATACTTTATTTTTCCTTTTGTTTGACCACTAGACTCCTTGATCCTATACTATTATTTTCATTTTAGTGAATATGGTTATTTTTTTACAACACTAAACTCAGAGAAATAACCCATTATAATTGTGTATTACCATGCTAGTATCAATATTTATGGAACCATTTTTGAATATACAACAATATAAGTTTCTGTGAAATAGTGTATTAATTGATTGGTTCACACATTTCATTCGTTTATCATTTCTAATCCTTGTTATTCTGGACGTGCATATATTTTATTTTATTTGTATGCCTGAATATTATTGATGTGTGGTTTATACTAGTATAATGAGATAAAATAGATTTAATTTAGAGGAGGCCTTTGAATTTCAAACATAGATATAGATAAATTTATCAAATATCTAGAGTGAATTAATAGAAAATTTATTAAATGAAGGTGATGTATATCATCATTTGTCTTGTAAAATTCATATGAGATTTAACAATCAAGGACCATAGATTTGTTTTTCTTGGAACTACTAAATGAATTTAATTTAAAATCAACCATGTAAACATATTTTAGATGAAACTAAGAGTATTAATGATAACCCGAAACATTATCAAATTAGGAGGAGTGTATAATGATAACCTGTATAGTCTTTATTAAAAATATCTTAAGTTATAAAACACATTAATTAACCATGGAGACTCCAACGATATTATTAAACTATGAACCATCACATTATAAATGATTATGTATAATAAATAGTATTTAATGTTACAGTTGTTATTGTACATAATAATATATAAAACTATCTCCCATATTTGGAGGGAGAAATATTTTCATCCAGAAAAGATATTGATATTGAGAAGTGACATAGAAAATTTTTCTTTGAAATATGGAGAATCAACCAATGTGGCATAGGAGATATTCAAAGAAATGATACAATGGTTCCCACAAATAGGTCTATTCATATTTCATACTAAATTTATAATTTAATAAATAGAATAATAATGGGAGGTTGTAAATAGACACATTCTCCCTTCCATTTTTATTTGGAATTATCTGATTGACATGAACAAAGTATGATTCATTTTATCGATGAGAGATAAAGTGGTGTAGTTTTACCTTAAATAATTACTGAAGTAGAGAGATGAAATATATTATTATAACCTCATCAATATCCTTGAGGATAGTTATATATTTTTTAAGACCATGGTAGAGGTGGAAGTAAAATTTGAAAAAGAAAAATTTGTGAAAGAAGGGTAATTTGTTTTTGAGTTATAAGATGAATAATGGTTTTATGTATAATATTAAAATTATAATAAAAATATTCATTAGTTAAAAAATAATATTTTTATACATTCATTTTTAAACCGAATTAACACCGTATAAATTTTTGTTTCATTACTCTGGGTGAATGTAATGCACTATCAGTAATTATCATTGTGTCCATCTCCAAAAATAATATGTAGAAATTTATAGTGGTGTTAATGTAAAGTGGTAAATCATATAGATCACTAATGATATTAACGGAATCAAAAACTTCATGTACACCAAAAATGTTATTCTTGATATGGGGATAATTATAAAATTGTAACCCCAACAAATAATGACCCCTCAAATATAAGAGTTCGTGAATAATTTTTTGTTAAAATTATTATATTGTGGGAATATTTTCCTTAATTTAGAGAGTGAATGAGCAATCTAATATCACGTGGATCCAATGAAAGGAAACATGAAATGATTAAATAATGTAAATGAGTTTATATCTTCCATTACATTGACCCGGTGGATAGTTTTTTTGGACTATAAAAAGAAACAATTTTTAGTGAGGATGTATAATTCTCTATTCCATTCTATAAAAACATTATCTTATAGGAAAATATATTTTAACATGTGTAATGTAGACACCAGATTTCATTAGTTTAGGACACATATAATTCATGGTATGGGGGATGAGTTCCTCAATGATTTCATAAATTAAATTTTAGTCTATCACGGTAATTTCAAGATTGTTACTAAAGAATATTTATTTATTGATTAATTACATGAGGATACATCAACTATATTAAACTAGGAGAAATTTAATTTCATTGTAACATATATCATTGTGATCAGACACTGGATATCTAATAAAAGGATTGATGTAGACACAAAAAATTGAGATGATAAAGAATGTACTAGAAACATTAATAGAATGAATTTTTACAATAATTTTAGTTTATATTGTATTTTTATAATGATATTACGATTATATTTAATAAATCACTTATCCCCTCACTCAGAATTTAAATCCCATCGACCCATACTTTTTATCTAGTACAAAATAATAATGTATATTTTTTATAAAAAAACAAAAAATATATAGCCCCTTTTACATCTAATGATATTTTCCTGTGTAGAATTTGGGAATAAGGACCACTCTAAAAAAATTTCAAAGTAAAAAACATTAAACAAATGATGTGATAGGAATTTCCTCACACTAGATCATTATTAAATATATATCCATGAAACTTATAAATGATACTGAAATCATTTTATAAAAACACAGGTTAAGCATAATTCCCAAGTAAGGTATTTCTGAAAATATAGTGAGAACCTATTTTAAAATTAGCATTAGAAAATATTTTTTAAAAAAAATTGGAAAATGATTATGAAATTACTTTTGAAAAAAAATTTAAATATCCATTGAAAATAATTTTGAAAATAATTTTTAAAATACCATTGAAATTACTTTTGAAATTAACTTTACAGACACTTTTGAAAATATAATAGATTTATAAATACTTTTAAAATACTTTTAAAACATGATATTGAAAATTTATTTTAAATAATTAATCATTTTAAAACATTATGGTACTTTTAAAAATACTTTTCCATTTTGAAAAATGATAATACTTTTGAAAATGCTTACTCATTTTGAATAAAATTGTAATAACATTGAAAATACTTCAGTAATTTAAACAAATTATGTAACCTTTTATAATACTAATTTAATTATAATAAATTATAATAAATTTAAAAATATGTTATTAATTTTAAATCATTACAATAATTTCTAAAATACATACAATTTTGAAAAATCATTAAAAATAATTCACTAATTTTTCAATTAATATTATTCAAGAATTGGAAAAGAAAACCCAAGGGCCACAAGAAACATTAAAGGTTGTGTGGGCCTATCCACTTCCCTTAGGTTTGTGTTCACTCTATACTTCTCTTTCATTTTTACAATATACAATTTCCAAATTTTTTTAAAAACATATTTAGATCTCCTTTATATATATATATATATTTCTATGTATTTTTTCTTTTAAATCATAACAATTCATTGTTATCTTTACATACTTATATTTATATAAATATGATATTTAATAGGAAAAAACTTATTAAATTTTGAATAACCAAATCTCATAACATTGATACATTGTATAAATTCAGGGAGTGTTAACAAATGAATAATTAACATTGATGTATTTAAAATTCATATCATAAACTCATAAAAATCCATTTTATTAAATTAAAAGATACCAATATAAAATTATTATTTTCAAATTAATTTGTGAATAATATAATTAAATAACCATTTATATAATTTAATATTTAATATTTGAAAATATCATATAATACAAAAAATAACGATGTGAAGGTATGAAACTTTCATATAAAATAATAGTAATTGTGAAATTACTATTAAAATAATAAAATAATTTTAAAATATATAGATATTTAATTTTGGTTTTTTAAATTAATCATAAAAAAAATAAATTGTATAATATACATATAATTTTGAATGTAATACTTAAAAAAACATTTTATCCTTCCATTATTTGAAAAATATCAACTCGAGTAAGAAAACATAAAACAAATTTTGTTACATGAATTAAAATCCTTAAATAATCGTTATATGTGTGTATATATAAATAAACATAAATATTTTGGATAAAACCCCTTATACTTTTGAGATAAATTTTTGTTATATAAAACATTTAATTTTAAAATAAAAATACCTATTTAAATCAAATCAACTTGGAATCATGAAATCATTATTCAAATTTAAGACATTAAAAATATTATGCTTTTTACGTAAAATGATACTATGATATAATAATTTGAAATTAGTATCATAATTATCAAAATAAAATATATATTTACAAAATAGTATAACTTCCTTATATGGACGTCACATTAGAAAATAATTAAACATTTATGTTACAAAATAACACATATATATCAATTTTTACATAACTTTAATTTAAATCATAAAAATATAAACTCCTTGTTACTAAATACATTAAAAATATATAATTACATGCTTGAATAATATAAATTTTATAATTGAAATAAAAGTATATAATAGTTGAAAATAATAGAATTCTTGCTTCATAAATTTATAACACTTTCTTTTATAATATGAATATTAGATAAAATAATTATAATAAATATGTAAACAAGAATATTTGAAATACTATATGTAAACATATACATAATGAATATAAATTTGTAATCTTTTGAAAATGCTATTTACATAAATATAATACATATACACCATTACCTAAAAATGGAGAACTGAAAAATTAGAGGAATCTTTTATACCAATGGAGGTTCGAACCAGATGAAGGAAATAGGTATCTACCAGGTTGAGGGTACTCGAAATAGAGTAGAAAAAGAAAAAGGGTCATATTGTATGGGCATGTTTTCATATTCAAACATAAATAATCAGGGTTTTAAAAGTGGACCATGCCTTATATAAATGGAGTTTTGGATTTGATGGTGTGGAAGAAAAACAATGGCGTATATAAATTTCATTAATGAAAAGAAGTATGCACAAAGGATTATATCATAGTGGGGGTGAAATATATGGATTATTGGGAAATTAGAGGTAATGTAAATGTTTTATCTCTATATATAATTATATCTATTCTTTTATAATTACGTATCCATTGTAATTGACTATAGTAGCACAATGTATGTAGGTAAATTCTACTTCAAAATTCTTACACAGGAAAGCAGAGAAGGATATGAAAACATGAATTAATATAATGAATGAAACGATGAAAATAATTAGTATTTTAGCATATGGGGGATGTTTTAGGAATAATGAGGTGTTCCATTTTCCATGAGGCAGAGGATGACTCATGAGTGATTTAACAAACCTGATATAAATAGTGTTTGAAAAGGTGTAATGTAATGGGAGAAATAGAGCCCACATTGATATAAAATGTGGGTCTCTGGTCCCTTATAAATACTTGTTTATCTATGTCTGGCCAAAATTTGTAATAGTGTCATCTTTTTAGGGACTTATACATAGGTTTATATAGGATTTTATCGAACCAACACATACAGGCAATGCATCCCACGATACCTACACACTACCAAGTATTAGCCAAACATATTACTCCATAAGAGAGGTGACACTTCCACCTAACTAGATTTTCCATACTTCCCTTTATTTGAACCTTCATTAAATAGTTGTATGCCTACAAATAATATTCTTAGATGTCCATACATTTTTTTATTCTAAATAAAAAATTAATGAAATTTAAATTCATTAATTAGTATTAAACAATTTTTAGATAAAATTAATTTAATTAAATATTATTACTAGAGTAATAATAGTATAACTAATTAAATATAGTAAATATTTTAAATATGTATTTCAAATTTATGACATTGTGAAATTTTAAACATTACATAAGAAAATAAAATACATTTATATAAAAAATTAATATAAAATAATATATTTTTATTAGAATATTCTAATTAAAAATATAATTTCCTAAATAAAAAAATGTTAACTTTTATATATTGTATTTAAAAAATATTCATATTAACATAAATAACCTCATTACATAATATATTATTATTAAAACATATATTAATTATTTCTAATTTTAAAAGAAATTATTTAATTAAAATAAAACTAGGCTAAGAATATCTAGGTTGTTACACTCTAAACACCATAAATTAAATTTTTCCCTCAACATTCATTATTGTACTTAATATTTATTCTGAAATTACATTTTTCATAATTTATAAAACTAGATTCACTATATTTATATACTCTTAATGGTTACCGAATTACCTAAGAGTCCAAATATTGATCTCTAACTCTATGTTTTTTTATCTCAATCTGAATTGTTATAAAACATAGGTCTTTTTTAACACATTTAATATATTTAGAAAACATTACTTATTTTTTCCAAAAAGCCTAATATAAAATGTTATCTAAATTTTTCCTTTTATTCCAACTTTAAGGGCCCTATAATAATGCTTCTGGATCTAGTAAAAAATAATGTTGTATGTTTTTTTATAAAAATAACTAAAAATATATAGTTTATTTTAAGGATTGTGATATTTCCAGGCCTCTAATTAGGTGGAAAAGGACCAATCCTAAATATTTTCATAGTTAAAACATTAAATAAAAATTTTGGGATATGAAATGGATCATGTTACGCCCTTATAGAAGATCAACTCCGTGAAACATTTAAAAGATCCTGAAAACAATTTATAAAAACATAGTGTGAGCATAATTTCCTAGTAAGGGGTATTTTAAATCCATTGAAAAATATTTTTTGAAAATAAATTTTAAAAAAAAAATTGAAAATTCATTTTTAAAATTCATAGAAAATAATTTTGGAAATCCATTTTAAATTTTCTTTGAAAATAATATTAAAAAACTTTTGAAATTTCTTTTGGTAATAATTTTGAAAATACCTTTGAATGACTTTTAAATGAAAAATAATTATATAAATGCATCTATAAATCAATTAATATAATATTTGGAAAATAAATTTTAATATAATTATTTTTTAAAATTAATATAATAATTTTGAAAATAATTTTGTACTCAAAATAATATAATACCATTGAAAATACAAACACATTTTGATAAACAATTATGACACCTTCGAAATTACTAATGTAATTTGAAATCATTACAATACCTTTGAAAATATTTATGTAATATGAAATTATTATAATACCTTTGAAAATAATTATGTAATTTGAAATATTTATAATATTTTGGAAAATAATTACACATTCGAATGTTATTTTAAAATAATTGAGTAATTTTTCCAAATATATTATCTATGCTTTGGAAAAAAATCAATGGGGTGACATGAAACCTTTAGGGTTTTCTTGGCCAACCCACATTCCTTTGGAATGGGTTCACATACCACATCCCTTTCTTGTTTACGATTTTGATGTGACAACCTTTTATAAAAACATTTTTATCATTCCTTATATATATATTCTATTTATTTTTTTGAAACATAAAAATAAATTATTAAATTTACACACTTATATTTATATAAATATAATCTTTTAGATGAAATAACTTGTAAAATTAGGTAAAAAAAATATTATGCAATTTAGAATTTTTATAATTATTGTAATGTTATCTAAATAATGATTATCATCTATGTATATAAAATTTCATACATAATCTCATAAAAATCAATTTTATTGAATTATAAAAATAAATGAAAAAAATCATCTTTTTGAAATTCAATCTTGAATTAGATAATTAGATACCCATTAACTTATTTGAAAATTTTATAATTGAAAATAAAATTTAATACATATATTAATATTTTTAAGATATGAAACCTTCAAATGAATTAATAGTAATTGTGATACTACTATTCAAATAAAATAATAATTTTTTAAAAAATATATATATAATATTCCTTTCATAAATAAATCATATGAATAATGAATTATATAATATGCAAAAAATAATAAAAGTCACAGTTTTAAAATTAACATCTTGACATTTCATTATTTAAATAATATCAACTTGAGTTATAAAACATGAAACAAATTTTGGTACATTAATTCGAAACATGAAATAATTTTTAAATGTGTGCGTGTCTGTGTGTGTCTATACATACACATACATCATATGTATAAAAATCCTTGTACTTTGAGAATAAATTTTTTATTACATAGAATATAAAATATTTAAATGAATATCCCATTTAAAATCAAAAGAACATGAAATAATGAAACAATAATTAAAAATTATGTCCATGGAAATATTAATATTTATACATAATATGAGAGTATAAAATCATAATTTGAAATTCTTATCTTAATTTTTAATATAAAATATCTATATTAAAATATAACAACATTTTTATGTAAACATATCCTTTGAAAATAAATAATGTTATAGTTTGAAAATAACACATATATGAATATTTACATAACATTAGTTTAAATCTGACAAATATAAGAATGATGTTACTAAAAATATTGAATATATATATATATATATGTCAATGTTTTTAAATACATTGATAATAGAAACATGGAATTTAATATATATATATATATATATATTTGTTTTTAAAAAAGGGAGTTCCCCTTACATAGATTGTAAACACTTCTCTTTCACATTTAGAATATTAAATAATTAATGTAATATATATATAAATATACATGAATTAAAGAAATAATACATGTAAAATTATACTTGAAGAATATAAACATTGAAGCCTATGAAAATAATCTATACATAAATATATCACATTTACAGAGTCACCTAAAAACTGAGAAATCAGAAAATGGATGTAAATCCTTCTGAAAATGGGTGTTCACAACATATGAAGGTTGCGGGTATATTCATGCTTGAGGGTACTCAAACAAGAGTATAATAATGATATGTAATTCTTGACTTGGAAATGTTTCTTCATCAAAATGAGTGAAGGGGGTTTTCTTAGTGAATCGAATATTATATACATAATGGTTTGGATTTGATGGTGTGAACGAAAAATGATATTACACAGTCCATTAATTATGAAAAGCCTTCCCCAATTATTTAGTTATAGTGGAGGTCAAATCCATGGATTTCGAGGAAAGATGAGGCAATGAATATATTTTAAAACCATATATAAATATATCATCTTGTTTTATAGTTACTTCTCTAAAGAAATTGACAATAGTAGCACATTGTATGTTAGACAATTTTACTATTGTTTTATTGTATTAGATGGTGGAGATTAAGATGAAAACTCAAATGCAAAGGATGTTGGATATGATGCTCATCTTGACTTTCATAGCTTGCAAAAGAAACTCTACGAACAACAAGGGGTTTGGATGGTCACACAAATGAAGAAATCTCATGAGTGATAAAATGGTCATGTTAATTCGAATGAAGGGTTATTATATAATATATTTTTTCAATGGTGAAAATTAAATTGATGAATTGATCCTACATCATAATAAATCATAGGTATCTACTACATTATATGTAATTCTCGATCTATTACAAACCAGATGTAATAGCAAGGTCATCTCCCGAGGGCCTCATACAAGGGTTCATGCAGGATTTGGACTAACCAATTCACATGGGTGACGGGGCCCACATTACCTATACACTACAAGGTGTTGGCAGAACCCATACCTCCATGGGAGATGTGACACTTCCACCTATCTAGATTGATTAGGCCACCCTTAGTTTGTAATTTTCTTCTTGTTTTTTGGTCTACTCGAGAATATTATTCGATGTCCACAAAAATATTTTATAATAAATTAAATATTAATGACTCATTAATAATTATTAATCATTCTTAATAAAAAAAATTCATTTACTAAATATTATTATTAGTGTTATAATAGTTTAATTATTTAAAGCTTGTAAATATTATAAATAAGTAATTCGAAAGTAATAATATTTTTAAAATATAATCTTTACATATCAAATACAAGTACCTTTATTATTATAAATAATATAAAACTAATATATCTTCATTAAAATATTCTAGGTAAAAATAAAATTTTATGAACATTAAACATAAACTGTTATACCTTGTATTCAAAAAATATTTTGATTAATGAAAATGAAATAGTTTCATAATATATTTATATTGAATCATTTAGCTGTTTTTTTAAATTTTTAAAAATTTATTCAATTAAATGAAATATAAACTTTTAATTTCTTTGGTGATGCATTCTAGAACCTTAAAACATAATTCCACCCTCAAAATTAGTTGTTATGCTTAAGAATAATTTTGATACCCTTTTTATAGAATATAGAAAACTAGAATATCTTGAAATATATATTCTTAAAGGTCACTCATATACCAAGAATCACACAATTATATTAATATATAATATATTTTTTCTTCAATATGAAATGTTCTAAATCATAGGATTTTATTTTTTACTAAAATAGTATACTTCGAAAACACAACATATTTTTTTCTAGACAACATAATATCCAAATATATCTAAATTTTTTCTTTAATACCAAGTATAAGGCCCCATGTACCACACTTTAAGATTAGGTAAAATATAATTATTTATATTTTAATGAAATCTAAAAATATATAGTTTATTTTATATATAAGGATCTTTCCTGATCTAGGGTTTAGAGGAGAAGGAACAATCTTAAAAATTATAAATGTTAAAATAATAAATAAAAAGTTATTGATACGAATTTTCTCTTGATAGCTATTTAATGAAGCTAAACACCCATGTGACTTCTAAATGATTCTGAAATCATTTTTTAAAACCATTTGATGATCATAATTTTTTGGTAATGTGTTTTTTAAAAAATATTATAAAAACCATTTTTTGAGAAAAACTTTTGAAAAAACTTTTGAAAAATATTTTTAATATTCCTTTGAGAATACATTTTAAAATACTCTAGAAAATAGTATTTAATGTTCCTTTGAAAATACCGTTGTAAATTCTTTTGAAAAATCATTTGAAAATACTTTTAAGAATACCATTGATAACATTTTTTATAATATAAAATATTTATAAATACTTTTAAAAATCCTTTTAAAATTTGATTTTTAAAATTTGATTAAAATAATAACATTTTTAAAATCATTATAATAATTTTAATAATATCTATTTGTTTGAAAAAAATATAATACATTTGAAAATACATAATTTTTTTGAAAAACAATAAAATACCATCGAAAATAATTACATAATTTGAAAACAATATAACACATTAAAAAATACATATAGAATTTGAAAGCATTATAATACCTTTGAAAATACATGCATAATTTGAAAAAATTATAAAACATTTCAAAATACATACACATTTGAAAATGATTTTTATATAATAGAGTTATTGTTTTTGAAATTATAATACAATAGTTTGGAAACAAAACCAAGGGACAACTTGAAACATTTAATGATGTCTCGAATTACTCACTTTCCTTATAGAATGGTTCACTCCCCCCCATCCCATTCTGGTTTTTTAGGTCCAAGTCCCAATTTTTATATTGTTTTTGGTATTTCTTTTATATATATATATATATCCAATGACTTATTTCTTTTAAAACATAACGATGAATTATTACATTTACACACATATATTTATATAAATACTAATTTCATAGGAAATCACTTAATAAATTTCGTACAACCAAATATAAAGACATTTAGACTTTTCATGAATGTATGGAATGTTAACGGAATAATTTTCAATATACATGTATTTAAAATGTCATTTTATAAACTCATTTTTATCCATTTTATTGAAACAGAACATAAAATGATAAACATTAACTTTTAAAATTTATTCTTCAATCAGATAATTAGATACCAATTTACTTAGATCAAAAATTGATATTTGAAAATATAATTTAATATAAAAAATAATGACGTGAAGGTATGAAACTATCATATAGAATAATAGTAATTGTGAAATTACTATTCAAATAAAATAATTTTTTTAAAATATAGATATATGATTTTTCTTCCTTAAAATAATTGTATCAAAAATAAATTATATATTACACATAATATTATATATGTAAAATTTTTAAAATAAACATTTCATTCAATCAAATTAAAAAAATATAAACATGAGTAAGTATACTTCATATAAAATATTAGTGCATGAATTAAAATCATGAAATTTAAGATAAATGTGTGTATATATATATCTATGTATATATATATATAAACACACACAGACACACATATACATAATAATAATTATATCCCTTGTACATTGAGAATTATTTCGTTATTACATAAATATAACATTTGAAAATGAATATCCATTTTTAAATCAAAAAATCATATAATTATTAAATAATAATTCAATATTAAGACCATTAAAATATTAATCTTATTAAAAATCAATTATAATATAAAATCATATTTTGAAATTAGTATCACAATTTTCAATATAAAATATATAATTTAAAATAGTACTGCATCCTTATATTAACAATACATTTGAATATAGATAATCCCGTAAGTCTGAAACTATCGCCCATACATATATATCTCTTTACCTAAAATGAAATGAAATCTATGTAATATAAACACGATGTTTCTAAAAATATTACTTATATATATATATTCTTTAATGTTATAATCAAGGAATTGGAAATAAAAATATGCAAAGGTTCTTAATAAAATTAATTAAGCCTTAAAAAAAATTAAAACAATTTCATTAAAAATTAGAATACATAAAAATAAATTTAATACTTATATAAACATGAATTTAATACATAGTATATATAAAAATATACTTGAAGAATATAATATTTAAAACTTTTGAAAATAATATATACATAAATAAAATACATATACACCATTATCGAAAAATTGGGAGCCAATGAAAAGGTAGGCTACTCTTTCTACCAATGGTTGTTCAAACTAGATAATGGTGGTCAGTAACTTCCCCCATGAGGGTACTCGAACCAGAATAGACGAGAGGGAGAGAGAGAAAGCTTGGTTGTGTAGGATTTATTCTTCATACTAAATTAATGGGGGTTTTATTTGTGAACTAAATCTTATATTAATGGAAGTGAAAATTATATGGTGTGAAAGAAAAATATTGTGTACATACAATTAATTAATGAAAAGAAGTCTAAATAGAGGATTTTATTACATTTGGGTCTAATCTAGGGTATATATGGAAAGATAAGGATGTATTTATGGTTGAAAATCATATATAAATAAACCATCACATTTTATAACTAATTCATCATAGAAATATAATGGGGTACACAATGTAATTGGATCAATTCTATTGTTGTTTTCCTGCACTGGAAGTTGGATAAGGAGATGAAGACATCAATGTGAAGGATGATGGTGACAACTCTCGACATGAATAGTGTAGCTTGCTGAATAAGCTGTATGAATAAGAGTTGTTTAGTTAGTTGTGAAGAGGAAGATAAATTTGTAATGATCTAATGGTCATGGATGTTTGATCAAATGTTTCAGATATAACTAATATATTAAACTATGTATTGTAATTGGATAATGTAATGCCATATTTAAATAATCCTTTGGTCTCTGATCCCTTATAAGTCATTCTTTTTCTGATTCTATCTTATATTAATAATAGTGTCACCGCCCAAAGTCTATATACACAATCCCGTGTAGGATATTTCCCATCTTACTTATATGGGCCACACACCCCACCTTACATATAAAATTGTTGATATATGAAAAACTAATGATTCCATGCGAGAGGTGACACTACCACCTATCTTTCTTGGTCGTACCTCCCTTGGTTTGAGCCTACTCCCATTGGTTGTTGGGCTAGAAGAGCATATTATAGGATAGAAACAAAATTTTTTATTACTAAAGAAAAAATTATGGACTTATAAATTAAATACTAATAATTTTTATTTATTGTTATTAAATATTTTTAGTATGAAATTAATTTTAATAACTATTATTACTATATAATCATTATTAAATATAAATAAATACAATAAATTTTTTAAATATGTTATTGAGATGTAATAATATGATAAAATTACAAACCTTACATATCATATAAATAAACATTTATTTGGTGATGTACTATAAAAATAATATATTTTAAATAAAATACTCTTTGTAAAAAAATTTCTTGAAAATAAAATGCAAAATCTTATAACTTTTATTCGAATTGAAGGAAATGTCTCAATTTCAAGAGATATTTTTATTGAATCATTTATTAGTTTCTTTAAATTGCCAAAAAAAATTAATTGAATAAAAAATATGATTATGATTTTTGACGTGTTAAAATACACCTAACCAAATATATTTTATTCAAAATTGATGAAATATACAGGGGTGATTTTAGGTAATTGGATAGAATTCTTTTAATACCTCCATAATTATACCATAATGTCGATAATATGGATTTTAGTGTTTTTGTGATGATAATTATTATGTGGTGGTATAATTTCTTTGCAAAAAGGATAATATGATCAACCAACCATTTTACGTGGAATGAATATATTTTTATGAGTTTCATATAAATTAAACCACCACTGAGAAAACAATATTTAGGTGTTTTTATTTTTATATGATCAATACTTACCTTATACTCCCTTTTTGGTGGCATATATGGATTATATATACTTGAAATAATTTCCATCTAATAAAGATACCCAAACCTTACCCGTTCATTTGATTTTAATATTGCAAGAATTTTCAACAACGTTTTAGATATAAAAGGGATATAAAATTTTATTTTCCCACACCTCTCAAGTATATACCTATAAAAATATATTTAGAGAAAAAATCTATAGATTTGAGATGAGTTTTAAAATGAAAATATAATTTTAGTGAAAAATTCCAAGAGATGATGGTTCACTATTGTATTTAACTACTTGATGATAGGGAATATTTATCCCTAGTTCTCATACCTATAAGAGTATATAAATTTATGCGATGTTTATTCCACCATTTTATCTGAACAAAATCATATATAAATTAAGTCATTATGGTTGTATATAATGATTCATTTTTAGAGTGAAATTTGATGTTTTCTAAAATTTTCTCACTTATAACCAACTAGAGGACACCGAAGACCGACACATAATTTTTCTGTTATTAAAAAAACATTATTCTAGTATTCATGACACCTATAAAGAAGAAAAATTGTGGTTGGGTGTTATAATTTGTAATATATATGGAAAATATTTAAAACTGATGATATTTCCCATTAACTAATCCCATATTTAAAGGTTTCAAATGTATGGGTAATTGAATTCATGGGAACATTTCTCATTCATTTAATGAATACATACATCATATTACTTTTTAAACTAAGCTTCAATATGGGATGATTAAATCCAACTACTTAAAAAATTGTGAAGTTAATTATAATGAACATAAAGAATACTATTTTACATAGATTTTTGATGTTGTATCTAGTGATCAGTGATAGAGGAGCTCACTTTCACAAAAACATATTAGGTGAAGATAAAATGAAATAATGGGGTTGTTACTACATTAGAACCACATATATATATATATCAAACTGGTGGGATCATATATCTATTAAATAGATATATGTGATTTATAGTTGAGATGACTACTAGTCCAATTTTTAATTTTTGGTCAAAAATAATCTGGAATTCATTGTGGGATATTGAATATCCAATAAGACGTTGCTAGGGTAGTGTCTTTTCTTATTAATGAATGAAAAAATAATAAATTTCTATAGATATCACTCAAAAATTATTTTTGGTGATCATGGTTGGTATGTAGTGATAACATAAATCATAGAGGAAGTGATTATTCGAACTAGATGAGAAGAAATAAATTTAGCGAGACACTTATGAGAACTATAATATTTATATGTAAAAGGAAAGAAAATTTTATAACCAAAAAAATCAATTGATGGAAATAAATGATGAAATCAAGGTATTGTATTTAAATTATCATCATCATTTAATTTTATCAAAGACGAGGTTAGGATATTTATTATATTCCTAGACATAAAATGGTTTATCTCAAGAATTAGTGCAATTCCAAAATAATAAAAAACACAGTTTTTGGTAAAATTGACATCATCGCAAGTTATACATTTATAACAAAAAATTTTGGGGTTCAAAATAACTATAACTTGATTGAAGATATTTCTTTGATATTTAATCATTAATTAATGTGCTTAAAATGAATAAAATAATGTATTTTTTTTACTTCGGATAATAATTATTATCAATCTTATTTGAAAAATTCATACATATGGTCATATAGTTTTTTTGGATGTGAAGTCTTCTCTAACTGAAATCCATTGTTTCAACTCAAAGCTCTATGATAGGTGTGGGGGATTTTTGCTGACATATTAAGTTGGGGTGAAGATGAATTTATTAATGTGTCTAGTTTACCATAATACAGTAAGAAGTACATGCTTCAAATGAGGGAGTAGTTGAAAAAAATAGATCTATTTTGTATGAACCAAAGAGAATCCATATCAATATGCATCATTTTCATGATAAGATTTAAACGAGTACAATAAAACATAGTAGTCATTTTGGGGTTTTCAAATTGTATAATGTTTTGGAAACTGAATTCTATTATCCCTACTAGAATGGAAATTGATAGTATCATTTTAACTTTCTATTGTGATTAGTTACACAAAAAAACCATTTATCAGGAATAATAATTTTCTATTTTCTATGGAAAATTTTCACCTCCACCACCAATGCATTTTATCATAATGTAGGGGTTTCATCATTGTAATGGTTAAATATGAGAAAAATTTCTAATAATGGATTCAATAAATATGACAATTTGAATATTTAATTCTATAATAATGTTATAGGAAAACATGATAAAATTAATAGAGTCATGGAAAAAGAGTTATGAGTTTATTAAAATATTGTTGAATCACAAATTTCACATTGGTTTCTTCAAATATCATTTTCTAATGCACTCCATAGAACATGAGCTAGGTGTCCATTAAAATAATTCCTACCATAATTTTCTGTAGGGAAAAGAATTACATTCTATATCGATCGTCCTTCCATTTTCATGCATCCTTACACCCTTTACCTTCCAATTTTTCATTAGCATCACACCATCCTTTATTTTCCAGAAATATCAATATCATTCCAAAAAAACACAACAAATATTTTCATAATCCTCTTCCCATATCTTTTTACTACAATCTCATCCTTCCAACATGGTGAGTACAAAACTTACAAACTTATTTTATCATTCAGACATGGTTCACTTTCTTATGATCTCAATGGATCACGATCATCAACTTCCAACAACACAGATCAACCTACTCCTAAAACAAAACTGGGTTCCAAAACCAAATGAAATCATAAGGCTCATAATAAGTCTAAGGCTACAAATAATGTAAAATCAACACCCTCTAATGTATCACTTCTCACTAGTAGAAGAATCCAATAATATCCCCTATGTTTACTACATAAAACACAAAAATTACACCCCAATCTATACCACATCACCCATTACATCCCAAAACATCATCATCTAAAAAAAATTAGTAATCTATAGTTTGAGATTCACCAAACCAAAACTAGAAGTCCGATCTTATTAAGGATAATAATTAATTCATTCGAATGCATAAATTGTAAAATTTCCACTATGAAAGAGTGAGATATATGATTTGGAGATGAAAAGTTAGATTTTTGTAGTTTATGATTTAATGGAATCATAAGATGATATTTACTTAGAAAAGAACGTTTAGGAACCAAAGGATAAATTTTCAAATATACTTCTTTTGGTTCTTACTATATTAGTGATTAAAATTGTGTCACACACATGTCAATTATGTGGGAAATTGGGGATAATAACACTTTTTTAATTTTTTGTAAACTATGGAGTCTATAGAAATTTATATATAGAAAAATAGAACATATATAATTTTTTTGAATAATGGGGGTAATCAATTACTGGTATCAATTTCAATCGTGATTCTAATTAGATGTAGATAACTCATCATAATATTTCACTTATCTATGATGTACTTTAGGCCATCACTCAAGCTATGTTGGGTAAGGTTAACTCCTAGGGATCCATCATCCCTCTAGATGTGATGATTTATTAGTCCACATATAGACTATAGAGATTTCATATGTTCTAGGTTTTTTTTTATTTTTTGTTCGTTGAAAAAAGTAGAATGGAAAACTAATGAGTTTTAATTTAATCAAACATTTATAAAAGAATATAAATGTTTATATTTGTTTTTTTTAAATCACCTAACTTAGTATAATATAATCTATTGATCTGTATAACATTTAAAATACGTTATTTCTATGAATTTATGAGAAATATTATGTATAGTGAAGTGAATAATATATTTATTTTGTAATTTATTGGTGGTACAAATCATTTATCTCAATCCCATTAATACCTCAAATATCATCCAACACATTTCGTTCACAATACAATACTAATATACCTTGTTATATTTCACATGATGTGTTAAAGGAATTTTATAAGGAATTATTTTTTGTTATATTCACCACCGTGGGAAACATTTATGTTTGGATAGGATTTGCTTCTAACGAGCCACCAATTACATAATATTTATCCATCCAATTTCCTTCACTACCTCAACCCATTAATGCTGCTACATCCACTATAATATTTATTCATGACTCAAATCCATCTTAACCCATAATATATTTTACTTAGAGGGGTCCACTACACAAAATTCATAAGTTTAATTGAAAAATAATACAAACCATAGCCTACATTCATTCACCCTAGATTATACACTAATATGGATACAGACTTTTTTACATGGATTCAAATAAGATTTCATGGAGATGATGACAGATGTACCCCTAATAGTCCAAATCTATATTAGAAACAACATCCATCTTGATCAAAGAGATGACCAAACAATCATAGTGTGAGAATATTATTATGAACCAGACATCCGCTATTAGTTCTATGCATTATAATAGAAAACCTTAATATATTCCATCCATCCCACTAGAAATGATCCCAACCAAAACACCAACCTCTACCATGATTCAAGATTATTGTGAAGGTCTGGCCAAGGATATCATCACGGATCCACAATACATTTCACGGCATTGTTTTATGTTACCTCATGTTTTCATTTTATAATTTATCACATGTATTTTTTACCAATGTATTGTATTCCATTATTGAATATATCTCTTATACATAAATATGTTATATACATGTCAATGTTTTTAGTAATACTAAATTCCTTCTAATACATTAAAATATTTTATTATTTTTCTATCCATATTATTAGTTTCAGATTTGGATTCTTTCCCCCCATATAATAAATCTAGTACACGCTCTCATTCTATATGAAATGGAATAAAGAGTTCATATTTGAGTGTCAATTTTTTTTTCATATATCTTGATACATTTCATTATATTTATTTTGTTCTATGTGGTTCCCATCAATTCCACCTTGGTTACAAACAGGTGAAAATGCTAAATTTATATGTGGGGGTGTATCCATAAGAATATTATAATTTCTTAACCTTTATGAATATATTATTATAAAATAATTGAAACATTTTATTTACATGTTGCGGAATTAGATTAAATTATAAGAAAAATAATAAGTAAAAAGTTTGAATATTTTGAAAACCTATTCTTTATCTAGCAAGAATATTGTATGGAAGTGAGTGTTTGAATAATTTTAATTATTAAAAAATTATATGTATATTATTTTTTTAGTTTTCATTCAATAATATTATTAACCAAACATATAATTTTCATTCACAATGGTTTATGGAAAAATTTGAAAAAATTCATTCATATTCAGTTTTTTCAATCATATTATAAGGATGGGTACAAGAACTTGAAATTTCTTATTTATATAATGAAATAATGATGATTTTGAAATGAATTGAATTTTATGAGGACATATATTTATTATAACAAATCCAATTTTATCTTGATACCACTCATTAAATTTATATATTGAATAACCTTGGAGAACATTAATTGACTTTATAGGGGGCGCATTATAGGAAAAAATTTACATCTGACCCAATTTATCTTGTATAAACATATGGTTTTAGTTTCCTATTAACAAGGGAGTGGGTAATTTCACTATCCCAATATAAATTATTTTTTTATGTGGTCAAATTTGGGGTTTAAAATCATTATTATTTTAGGAAAGAACCACAACAATTTTTAAGTGTACTATTGAGTCCTATAAATGTTGTAGTGGAAAAAATGGTAAAATGATAGATATTGAATTGACTGTAAACTAGACACACCTTTTACCACCTTTTATTATATATTATAATTACAGTTGGCAGGAGACTGATAGTGGGAGTCATGTGCATTTTGTTTTAACTTCCAAGAGTGTGATAATTATTCATGTACATAGTCCACTTGAAGCATTAGAGTAAATAATTATTCGCATAGAAAAAGGGGATAATTATTTAATGTGTAAATTGTATCAAAATTATCAGTTGATAAAATTAAGTTGATTTAATTTCACATAAAAGTATGGTAGAAAATATTTTTTTGTCATGGAAGTGAATTGAAGTTCATGAATGTCACTATCATAATAAACATTACCTTTTTATCCATAAATTATTATTTTTACATTAATATCAACCTTTTTTTATAATTATATTCATTAAAATCCAAATACATTATACTGATGATATTTTTTGTTTAATGCATTTGTAGATATATTAGTAAAGTTCAACCCCATTTATAGAATCTATAAAATTGGTATTAAGAATAACACTAATTAAATAATTTTGAGTGATAAGTGAATAGAATATATTATAATAACCACAGATTTTAGTCTTTATTTTGTCTTATAAAGAACACTACATCTCATATTATTTAGCTCACACAACACTGAGGAAAAACTAACTTTCAGATAAAAATATTTTAATATTACCATAATAAAGTACTCATCTAATGAGAGGGTATTGAATAAGAGTAGATAAATTTTGATATATATATATATTAATGTTTTAATTAATAAAAATATATTTATTTATTCGATGGAAGATTGCACTCAATTTTTAGTAATTACATATTATTCCTAAAAAATAAGTTTCCTAAAAAATCATTTATTTATCTGAGAGAATATTATAATTCATTTTTTAAAATTCTCAATAATTTTTTTATAAATAATATATAATTTTTAAATTAATAATTACAAAATTTATTTATTATTATGTTTTTTACATTATATAAGAGATATATTTTTTAGAAAATACTGAAAATTACCATTTTTTATTAAACATGCAATTATATTTCATTAAATAAAAAAATATAAATGTAAAATAATTCTATCAAATTTATAATAATGTAAAATTTTTCTCAATTATTTATATGTACTTATTTTAATTAAATAGGAATATTAATTATAGTCTATTTTGTTATACGTTTATTTTTAGGTTTAAAATTCCAGTTCTCTAAAAAACATTTATCTTTTCATTTGGAAGGACTATTTAAAAATAAATTTATTACTCTTTAGGGAATTTAATTTAATGAAATAGAATTTATTTTTCTAATCATCATAAAAAATTTATCATTGGTTGAATTTTTGACATCTATCTAAGGATCATAAATATTGAGTGATAGTAATATATTATTGTTTTATGAAGAATATATCTCTTATGACCTCACCCATAAATAAATATTAAATTAAAATATATAAAAGTTATGGAATTAATAAATTATGATAATATATTACAAATATAAAAAAAATAATAATCCAAACAAATAATTAATAATTTATTTCATAAAAAATAATAAATTTATTTCTAATGTCGACACAATGCCTGCCTAACAATAAAAAAAAAATTGGGTTCTAAATATAATTTTTGAAATCATAAATGAATTTTATTTATTAATAATTACTTTAATTCTTATATGATTATATTAATTGATATTTATCTATTTTTAAATTCTCCATAATGAAACATATCAAAATACATGTGTGGTGCTTATGAAATGCGAGAAAATTAAAAATAGAATAGTAAATAAGTTATCATGACATAAATGTGATTAAATATACATATTAAACAACAATTAAAAATAATAATGTATTAAAAAAATATTTTTTATAGTTTATTTATATTTTTGTAAAATAGTATTATAGTCATAAATATTTATACTATTTTGACATAATTATTATGAAAACAAAATAGAAAATAAGTAAATAAGGTCAAAAATATTAAAAGCACAACTATTAGTTGAGTTTAGATTTATATTGATATGAATATTTAATTATAAAGAATAATTGATATTATAAGTGATTAAATTTTTAATTGATGGTTATCCTGAAATTTATAATGTCAAGATAATATGATAACAATGAAATTGACTTTCAAGGTATATTATGTCAAATAATATTCTCTTAAATGATTTCAGATTATAAAAATTTTAAATAGGTTTACATGGTTGTTATATAGCCTAATATGTCATCATTTTTTTTCGTATCATATTTTCACGTTACATGTAAATGTATAACCCATTAAAAATGAAAAATATTTCAACATGGTTGAGGTTAAAATTTGTTATTAAACGTGTTAAACCAAAAGAAATTGAATCAAATTCCACATAAACCATATAAAAATTTATTCATTAATAGTATATAAACCAGAAACTTTATTTTATTACATATCTTGACCACTTTGTTTCACATTAAATTGAAAAACAATTTATTATATTTAAATAAGATATGTAATTCAAACTATGTCATTTCCATCAGTATAAATGAAAAAACCCATCCTCTGTCCTTCACACGACCATGAGGAACAAAACTTGACCTAAAAAATATATCCTCGATAAGATTATCTACATTTTAGATATTCTAGTCTTCTAAAAAGATAATATAATGTTTCTTTAAATAATAATCAAAATGTGGTTCTTCTAATGGAAGTTAATCGCATTAAACATGTGTTTTAATTCAACCTCCTCTTCTACATCCTTATAATATTATATAAAAATGATCATATTGTAAAATATGTACTAACCATATAAATAAATATAAGTTATTTTTTTCCTAAAAAACACTTATTCATCTATCTTTCATACTAAGAAAAATATATAAATCACTTGGGTGTATCTATGGACTACTGTCGCCAAATAGCAGTGTAGTTGGGGTTTTAGCACTAGTTTATATGGATTTTTATTAAATATTAACTATCTTAAATATATTATTATTTTAAAATAATTATTTTTACTAAAATATAATATATCATTCCACATCATTCCATTCCCCTATAAAATAATGATAAAGTATTTCATTTGTGTGTGTGAACTACCTCCTCTACAAAGTGATGAGATTCATTTTTCATTCCTTTTTTAAAATATGATTATAAGCCTTTATATAATTAATATTAAATATTTTTAATCATCATTCATTTATTTTATATGATATATCCGTTATTGGGATGAAAGGATCATAACTACTGAATCAAAACATATATGGAAAATGAATTAGTTAACAATTGAAACAATTATAATACTGGATACATGTTTTTTCTATGGGTGAAAAGATATTACATATTATTTTTATTTGTTATTATAGAAATTAAAATTCTTATTTTATGTAGTGGTATATTATCTAAAATTAATATATATGATGTTAAATCACATTCAACAATGGGGAAACATGAGGTGGTACATTTTTTCTCAATTTTAACTCCATTGAAACATATTTTTTGTTATGATCGTTTTTTCATTTATGTGGTGTATATACTACCAAATTTATGTATGTCAAATGAATAGCCATGTGTTCATGGAAACTGTGGATTCAATTCACGTTTTAAATTTTAAATGATTTATAATTTAAATGTCACCAAAGTGTTAAGGATTTTTTTTAAATCTCTATTTTTTGGGATTTTTTAAATTATATTAAACTGAATTTTATAATATATCCTTCATAAGATAAAATATTATCTTATTCTCAAGATTTTTAAGGAATTTTTTTATTTTTTTCTAAATTTTCTCTCTTTTAACTGAAGTATATAAAAAAATTCAAAACAAATTCCAATCTTATACCAATTTTTCATTGGGTATACATTTCTTCTAGGTTCATAATATTTCATAACTAGTTTATAAAAGTTATTTTTATTTAAAAAATGATTTTTTATGGTTATTTTATGTTATACATAATTTTATAAATGGTTTTAAATGAATCATTCTATTGATTATTGAAAGATTCAATAATTAATTTCTTCATACATTTTTAGAAGAAATGTCCAAATTTTATTTATAAAAACTATGAATTTTTCCAACCAATGTCACCTTTTTATAATATTTTCAATGTTAAATAATATTAATACGGATTTACAAATAATTACTAGATAAAATTGAGGATATACCCATGGGTTTATGCCACTATTCTGAAAGCACATTTGTGTAGAAACACTCTACCATTGGTTTGAAAAAACAATTTTAATATGTATGGTATATGAAACTTATACAACATAAATTTGGCCCCAATAGCTCAAATTTGGTGTCTACATTATTCCATTGTAGTATGAAATAGTGAATAACATTTATATAGACCAAATAGTTTATTAGTATCGGTAAACTATATTCATAAATTAAATTCGCATTACATTTTAAAACACAATATTCCCAAAAGTTTTTTACAATGCCTTTATTCAACTTTTTATATACATAAAAATAAATCAAAAATACTACATGGTATCCTGAGAAATAAAATCATAAAAAATTGGTGACCTATAATGCTCGGTAAGGGTAAGAATAAAATAGAAGCTAATAATGAATAAGGAATAATCAATATATAAAGATAAATACTATAAAAACATTTATCTTTATCAATAAATGATCAAAATAAAGTAGGAATAAAATATGATCACATAATTACATTTAAATAAACCCATGATCTTGAAACATTGAGAAGGATATTATAACTCAATATAAAATCACATGAAATACTAATTACTGAATTTATAATAATTGATTGCATTATACGAGGCACCTAAAAAATGTTAAGGACTGTTCCCAGACATTAAATATTGAAGGGGCATGTGCCAAGAAATTTAATACCATATATACCTAATCCAATATATCCATATTAATGGGTATGGTCTTGGCCAAAACCATATCACTATTTTCTCATAAGCCATACCTATATATAGAGGTGATATAATTAGACTTTCTCATGACATACAAGGTCAAATGATTTCCACATATGAAAGGGGAGAAACATAATGCACATAAAAATTCAATTTTAATCTATGAAATGTACTGTAAATGTAGTCCCGAACCAATAAAAATAATCATAAACCATATATAGTTAAAAAACCATTATCAAAAATGTACCCCTAGTAAAACTGGCCATAAAAAACCTAGAAAAATAAATATGATGGTATCATTAGAATATATTCCCATGAAATCATAAGTAACACAGAAGAATTCTTTATTAGATTGAAAACAATTTTTAAATTTCACATGGATCATTTCATTAGAAAATTATCCGTTCATTCAATGTCACAATTTTATTTTAAAATTATATAATTCATAAATTTTTTTGAAAATACTCTTCTTTGAAATTCAATTTTAGAAACTATGAATTAAAAAAATATAAGGTAAATAATTTTATTTTATAAGGAAATTATTAAAATGAAACATAAGCTTAATATATATAATGATCATTATGGTGGTTCATTCCATACATTCTATACAAGTGAGAAAGAAATTTCATTTTATACAATTAAAAGATTAGAAAACTGCCTCATTCATAATGGAAAAAGAATATTAATTTTGAAAATATTTTTTTTAATAAATAAAAATATGGGTAAAATTTTATTGTACAAATAATTTGGATAATCATAAAATATATTTTATCAAAAAAATTGAAAACACAGTTTTTGATAAAAAGAGATATTGGTCCAAATAGGTGAATAATGTTGGATTTTATTACAAACCTTTTCTTAATCATTTTATGTACCAAATATATGATAAGTGGTACTATTACTACAAAAAATTTAGGAATATTTATAGGATAATAAAATAGATATATTTTATGATATAAAAATAAAATGATTCAATCATGATAAATGTAAACAAAAACAATCTTAAATTTTGATGATATTTTAAAATAAACCCTTACCATTTTGATCGCTTACAAATAAAAAGACCAAAGATAAAAACACCTTTAAATGATCCATTAAATAAAATGATAATAAATGAATTGAAGATATAAAAAGAATATTATAAACAACACATGAGAGAAATAATTGGTGAAAATAGAATATGTATGAAGGATATAAAAGTGATATAAGAAACCCTTAACTTAGGTCTGACTCGTCACGTATGTTCTTTGTAATCCTCTTCATGGAGAATTCTCCTTAAAATTGAACCAAAATCGTTATTAGGTTTTATTTCATCCCAAAATAAGTATTATAGGATGATATGATGAGCTTTTTTAGTTATTTTTATATAGATTAGTCTAACAAAAAATTTATTATGGTGTTAAAAATAGAAGAGAGTCAGTGGAAATTTATAGGGGGTGATTGGCCTACTTGTAGATTTTTTAATGAAAAATACGAATCCACGTTTTTCACATACCAAAGGAGTATAAATTGGAGTATTCACAATACATTGAATTTATATAGTTTAAATATGGACGTCCAATATATTTTAGGTATGTTTTTAGGTCTAATTAACTTGTATCATATTAGTATAAGTCTATAGTGAATCAATATTTACATAATATTTGGTAAATAATTATTACTATTTATACTATTTAGTATGGTAATAAACTAAATTCAATGGATTAGTTAATATAAATTATGGTGATTCCAAATATGGAATCAATTTTTTTAAAATAACTTAATATTACTGGAACATTTTAATTTAAAATTAATCCTATAGATGCAACGTGAAAGGGGGTTTTCAAAAAGAAAATGTTCAAAATTTTACAATATTGTTATATAAAAATTAAAAATAAAAGAAATTTAAATGGAATAAATTACATTATTTGATAATGAATTGAACTCTTTCTAATTTAAATAATACTAAAATTATAATTTAATCTTTTAAATTGTTTTAATGAAATTACAATTGTTAATTAAAATTCAGTATTTTTACCTATTAATTAAAAATGAAAGAGTATATAAATGTATCAAAACTACACCCTAATATAATTTTTACATTAATATTTAAAAATTGATATTTATTTTTTTTTGAAAAATATTTCTAAATATTTTCAAAGCTAATTATAAATTTTGTGCGCAAAGCATGACTAATGATTCTTCTAGAAAAAATTAATGTTTTTCAAAAAAATCTTATTTTACTTCACGTTATAATTTTATCTGTAAGAAAAAATATTTTATTTTCATTAATTTTTTTACCATATAATTTTCATAATTTTGATATTAATATTCACACCATCCAATTTAATGGAAATTTTACACTGGAAATGACTAAACAATAATATTTTAATAGAGTATCATGTTTCGTTCAAACCTGGTGTTTCATGTATTGCATGTTATCGAATAAATTAAATTTATTTAATATGTATATATATATTAAATTCCTCGGAAGTTTTATTCCCATCTAAGCTTGTTGTTTTAGTTCATACACTATATCGAATGTGATATTAATTCTTTAAAATCATGTGTTGTTACAATATAACACCTTAAATAAATTGTTTCCTCACAATTTAATCATGATCATTGTAATAAATATATTTACAATTAAAAATACCTTTGTTGGCCACCGAAATCCTATAAACTAAAAACATCCTCTTGATAAGATAAAAATTAATATATTAAATTCATTTTGGAATAATCTCAGAACAAGTATTCCATGTATGAGAACATTTGTGGATAAAGAAAATAGGGAAATTGAAGAGAATATTAACTCCCATGTATTAATAGAGAGTGAAATTGAAGAAATGAATATTGGTGATCTGTAGACGGAAAATGAAAAAAAACCCATAAATCTATGAGGACTAAAGGGGATATCTGATTCATTAGAAATGAATTTATTAGGATAGATTTCTATAGGATCCTCTCTTATTGTTAAAGAATTTTTTTAAAATATATTAATAATTATAGATAGAAATACTTTATATTTTTCTATATCATAATCGAAATTTCATAATATGGTTGTCCTTCCATCAACATCTAATTCATATCATAATGTATGAAATCAAAGTTCAAAAATTATAATTTTTATGTATGAAGAACAAAAATTCAATTTTAATGGATTGTAAGATCCATAATATAATTTTAAGTCACTCCATCATTCTCTAGTTTTTATTATAACAAAAAAATGACTGGTTATCCAAAATTCAAAAAATATTCACATGGTGAAGTAAAACATTTATCTCTTAAAGATCATCAAAATTTCAACATAAAACATTTCATAAATGGTTACCTTAATATCCTTCAAAATATTAATATGAAAAAAATTATTATGATGTTTACTGTATTTCAAAAAATTAATTTTCACTAATCCCCCAAATACATGAAGTATCTCTTAACTGTCACATACCAAACATGTGAATACCTATATAATCTAGTCTCTTGAACAATGTAAATAACCTGAATAAATATAATAGAGTAATGAAAACTTGTCTGCTTCATTATTCCATAAATAAGACAAATATTATTGGATATATTCTTTAAATGGAAATATAATATCAACTCCATTAATTATAGAATGATCCACTTTCCAACAAATAATTAATCAGTACTAAGGTAGTTAGTAATATCCAATTTAATTTATCCATATCAATCATATCGTTATCCCAACATACTCATATCAAGATAGGGATTATATTAAGGAATTCATTTCCCCAAATCATGTTATTTCCATGATGTTCAACATTTTACTGAATCAGGTTTCATTACTATTGGTACATTACAACATACACTATCAAATCCATAATGAGATAGTACTACAGTAAAATCCTTAATCATTTAAAAATTATATTAGTAAGGTTGTTATTTCTAAAATACTCAAATGAAATAATTTTTGAATTCACACACAATAACATTAATCATTTTACTCATTCTTTGGTAATGAAAAAATCATGACAAATATCAATTAATTTCTTATAAGTTGTATTCCATTAACACTTGTAGAATTTGTTTCTATACTTGACCATCTTCTAATTTAGCACCCCTACACCAATAGCCCAGAGCTGATGTCGACATTAATACATTAGAATATGATACAAGGAATCACATCGTGAAGGAACAAATATTTTTAATGTTTTTTTTAAATTATATACATTCGTGAAATTCCGATGAAATGTTAAAACATAAAATACAAAAATATATTTTTATAATAATTCGATTATTCTCATTTGAACGTACATTCATATCAATCAAAATATAGTTTGTAGAACCTCCGGAAAAATAAAAGCGGGTGATCTCAGATACTCAATAAGGGTAAGGGTATATTGGATTCTTTGAATAAATAAGGCATAATCAATATGTAGTGGTAAATAACTGAAACACATTTTTTTTAATCAATAACATTATCGTAATAATCTAGGAATAAGATATTATCAAATAACCCCATCTATGTAATCAAATGAGATTGAAAAATGAATAATTATATTCTATCTAATTTACTAATTACATGGAATTTTAATAATTGAATTCATAATAAGATAATTCGTAATGTTATACATCTAAAACAAACTATCGAGGTTTGTGACATAACATGAAATACTTTTTACGCTTCTTCCAACGTGTTTAATATTATCAAATATTGTGCCATGAAATCTATATAAATGGGTAAGGCATCATGAAGAATCATATACAGTTTGTCTAATGAGAAAAACACATACATAGAGGGGGTATTGTGGGACTCTCCTTTCATTTTCAAGGTCTAATCAATTCCTCATATGAAAGGGTTGTAACATAATTAAAATAAGAATACATTATTAAACTGGGATATGAAATTTAAATATTTAACTATTAAATAAAAATAATCATAAACCATCCATATTAATGATAATGGTATAAACAAAATACATCCCCAATAAAACCAATCATAATCCATCCATAGATACAATAAATATGGAATCATTGGATTATATTCATATCAATGAATATGTAACATCCAAGAAAGTCTTCTTAGATGGAAAATTATATTTGAAATATCTCTAGGAATATTTCTTTTATGAAAATAACTATTCTTTCAAAATTAGACATTTATTTTAAAATTATAATATTCACAAAATATTGTGAAAATATTTATCTATGAAAATAAATTTTAATAACATTGAACATCAATAATATTAAGAAAGAAAATTTATTTAAAGGGGATATTTTTTATTTGTAATGGATCCAACAATGAAATAATGATCATTATGGTTGTTATTATTTGTACATACCATATATGTTAAAAATAATATTTATTTTTCACTATAAAAATGTATTGAAATTTTCCTCACTTCAAATATGATAAGATAGTTCCTGTCAAACAATTTTGTAAAAAATTCAAACATGGGAAAAATTATAATTAACAAATCATTTAAGGGATTCTAAAAAAATTTAATACATTTTTAGAAAACATGTTTTTGGATGAAAAATGACATTTTACTAAAGAGAGAAATAAAATTTTATTTTCTGAAAAACATTTCGTTAATCATTTTAAGCACTAATGTTAAGAAAATGGCCCTATTATATGTTATATTCATGAATAACCAAAAAAGAAGAACATAAATTGATTTTATGATATAATATAAAATAATTCCCCCATGAAATACTTAAACAAATATAATCATGAATAACGATGAGATTTTGAAATAAAGCTTTACCACTTTTATAACATTGAAATCAAATTCCCCATGAAAGAAGAAACATTAATTAAAAATTTAATTACGAAGAAGATAAATGATTTATTGATATAAAATAAAAGAGGGTTACATATACACCTCTAAATTGAAATAACTGGGGAATATAGTGTATTTATCATCATTGTAAATGTTGGATTAGAAACACATAACATTAGTCTAACTCATCACTTATGTTCTTTATCTTGTCATTTTTTGGGTATACTTATTAGTTTTTTCCATAAATCATTACATGGTAGGATTTATTCCCAAAACTGTTTTAATGATGATAATAGTTATTTTAGGAACTCATTTGGGTAGGTTTTTTTCTATTTAAATGGCTTTGAAGGTGTGAATAAGAAAGGATTTGTGGTGGACATTTAATAGTGAGGTGAGTGGCACAATTAAATGTTTTTGAAAGAAAAAGGTGTACACATGTTTTTACATGCCACAAGGGTCCAAAATGAATTATAATTAAGAATTAGATATGATAAGGTATAAATATTTCTTTCTAGTATAATTTTGAAAAGTTTATTGGTTAATTTATGCCTTTTCATTTTCATTATACACCAAATTAAATCCGTTATTTTATTAACCACGGTAAATAATTGTTAATGTGTTTCTATTCAATTTGATTAAAAATTTATTTGAACTTATTAGAAATTATAAATATTCTTGGTTAGGAGTATGGAATCTATTTTTCATTATTCCATTAACAAAATTAGAGAAATTTAATATTAAATTAACTCTATAGGTACAATGATAATGTGAGTTTTCAAAGTGAAACTTTTCAAGAGTGTACAATATTTTTTAAACCAATATTTAATATTAAAGTGATTCCAATGAAATATATTTTATTAATTTATATAAATTTAAATATATTTGATAAAAAAAATAAAAATATAATTTAAATATATATATATATATATATAATATTTAATTAAAATTCTTAATTTTCACAATAAATCAAAAAAATGAAACTATTCAAAAAAAATACAAAAAATTCACACTATGAAAATTTTGATATTTTAAATTAAAATTTAATTTATTTTTTCATATACATTTTTATAATTTTCGTTAAAATTAATTATAAATTCTATTCATAATGCGTGACTAACCAGTGTTTTAGAAAAAAGACAATTTTTCTTAAATTAATTCTTTTTTTAATGGTTTTACTTTTATCAATAATCAATAAATTTAAAACAAATTATGTGTAAATAATATATATTTCAATATTTTTTTAATACTATTAATACCCAAAATATTTAACAACTGTTTTGAAATTTAAATGTTTAGATAATAATATTTTAATAGAGGTTTTTGTTTCATTCAAACCTGCCGTTGCATGCATTGTAAGTTGTCAAATAGGTTGAATTTATTTTAAAAATAGATTTATCATAATTCATAGGGTTGATATATTCAATTATAAGCATGGCCTTTCAATTCATACACACTATTTAATATGATGTTCATATTTTAATTACTATGGGTGTTACATATGCTAATGGTTTTACCAAACTATTTTTAGGGGTATTGTTTCTATAAAAACATACATTAACCGTTTTGTAAAACCATTAGTATATATAACATATATAAAACATATAAAAATGGTTTCAATCACCTATTTTCATAGTTATCGTTTCTGGAAACATATACCAATGGTCTATGAAAATTGTTGGCATAAGTATGGTATGTGACAGTTATACCAATAGACAAACCAAACCATTAGTAATGGAATATTTTTATCCACATTTACTATTGATCAGGTCAAACCAAAATTATAGGACACCTATACCTACATTATGACCAAACCGTTTTTATAGTTAGTACAATTAATTCTGCATAATAACCACAATACTAGTAACTACTTTCATATAAAAAAATACTTTTATATATTCATATATAAATATATATAAGAACATATATATTTTTTTGTATGATAGTGGTAAGGTATTAGAAAATTTGTGAGAGGTTTTGGGATTACTGTACAACGCAAGGATTTGTAATTAAATAGTGGGCTAATAATAATAGTATGACCAAACTATTATTATGGGTCATTCCATTGAAATTTCCTATGATAGTGGTTGTAGAAACCTTGGTATAGGTGCTATATAAAAATGGTTTTGTCAAACTATTGGTATTGGTCTCAACTAAAGTAAAATCACTCAACGGCCCCTCAAACAACTGGTATAGGCTATACCAATGGTTTGATGGACTATACCAAGGATTCCAACCCATAACTATAGAAATTTCTCCAAGAATTGATTATTATATATTGTTATTTTTTTATTTATTTTTTTATTAAAATATATTCTTCGAATATATTGGTTTTTTAATAAAACCTATATTTTTTAGGAATTGGTGGTCATCGTTTATATCTTAAAAAAATTTGGTAATTAACTTTTTCTTGGAAAATTTACTTTCTTGGGATCATACTAAATCAGAATTACATTCATCTTCCATAACCATCCTTTTGTAGCATTGTTATTATAATTTCCAAAACTATATACCATTTCTACATACGGGTTTTCAAAATGATAATTTTCTTATTGACATGGAAAATATCGATATTTTGTATTCATTAATCAATATTGATAATTTTTTACAATAAATTTTTTTTTTGAGTTAAATTGGTTATTAAATATAGGGATCATTTATTCTATAATATATTGCAGATGATGGTAGGTTATAGATGGCCCAAGGATTCATCGATAGGTCTCATGTGACAAACTATTTGGCATTCCATATTAAATGGCTTATTTGTGTATACCAAATAGTATTAGAAACCATCTTATAAAAAGTCATTGATCAAGACATCATTCATTATGAATTTCCTTCTTTGAAAATTTAGTTATCTATACCCATGCGAATATTATATATATGTTACCCATGGAAAACCATTGTGCTTAAGATATTGAATAAATAGAAATTTTTTACATGTTTACCTTCCCATATTGAGTGATACTAATTTACACATTATATTTTCAAATAATAAACAGCCTATACAAAGGATTTTAGTTCACCGTTATTGTGTTTCCGGTTCACTAAGATATAAAAAAGAATTATTTGAATTAGTTTCATGAAAGAATATAATTTACATTAGTTATGTTTTGTATTTTATTTACAAGGAAAAATGGTAGTCATTTATGTATTTGGTTCTTCAAGACTACTAAAAAAATTTATCTATAGTGATATGATCACCTATATATTTTGCTAATGTAATTTAGTCAGCAAGGGATTTGGGTTACTTGAACTAGGGTTGTTATAGTTTTAATTAGATTATTTTTAATAGAAAACATGAAAAATAGATTTAGGAAAACAATGATTAGAGATAAGAACCCCATTAATGACTCTAATGATTTGTCTAATTTTAGAATAATATCAAATATTATGGTAAATTGGAGATCATGTGGTTTTCATTGAAAATGAATCCCTTTTTGATATTACTATGTGGATGTGGTCAGGGAAAATATATAGTTAGGTCCAATAACAATGCATGGATATTATTGATTATTAACTCACTTGTTTCCAATACATGATGGGGGCACAAATACAACACACATTTATATAAAATCCAAGTTGATATTCATTGGTTAATTCATATTTTACTTGTATACCATTATGATCAATGTGATGATAAAACCTATGGAAACCTATGATCTTCAATAGGGATATGGGATAAAACTAGAGTTTCATGGAGTGATAAGTATATGTTTGATCATTAAATTGATGTCATAGATACCCATTTTTATTTTTTATTTTATTGGATTTTATGATTATTAAGGATAATTTTGGATAATGTTTATTGAATAAAACCATTGGGTTTAGTATATGTTTTAGTGAAATATTTATTTGAGAAAAAAATATATTCTACTTTATGAACAATTATTGAAAGATATTAGTAACCATTAGGATCATTATGATTTTTGATTATATTTTTGTTATTGGAATAAAAGGGTTATTAAATTTGGGTAACATATTTGTTTTCATATAGATTACAATGGGATTAAAAAATAATTGTGTAACTAAGTGAATAATTTTTTTTAACAAGTGCACAGTTTTTTGAATATTATATGATTAATGTTAATGGAAATATTTCTAGCTGACATGGGATTTTATTTGATGAATAATTGTACATTAATATTATTTAAGAATTTATGATTTTATTATGGATATATGGTAATTAGGGTAATTTATGAGAAAGATGATCAGTGAATTTATATTAATGATAGGGAATATTCATTTTTATTAAACATATATAATAATTAATTGTTGATATTTTGAGATAAATGATAATTGTTTTTGAAGGATATTTAACAAAATATTTCTGAATATTGGATTTTTAAATTGGTAATAAATAATTATGAATACTATAAATATTTATAACCTACGGAATGATTTACATTGAAATTTGAGTTTTCTCTTTTTCTTTGGATATTAAATTACTATTTACATATATTAATGATTATTCATATTGGTTATTATTTATCTAGGGCTAACCATTTCTGTTTTAGATTGGTGGAAAATATTTTTATCAATTTATAGATCTTATAGTTGGATAAATGTTGATTTTATTTCTTCCTACAAAAAACATTTATCATGATCCTAATGATAAATATATAAGGATGAAATTATTCATAAATAATAGGAAGAAATCATGTTAGTAATTTTATCATATTTTTTATCCCAATGGTAAATGAATTTATTAAAAATAAAGAAATGTGAGGATAAATATATCGACTCTTTTATGGAAATTTACACTCTACTACTAAGATATATTTTCATAAACTAATTTTAAATAATGAGTCTTATAGATATTTTTGAATGATAGGTTTCGTGATTATACCCTTGAAGTTAAGGTTCATTGTGTAATCAATATATGATTTTATTACTATATAATATTTATTATAATTAAAGGAATTTAAATTGTGAAGAAAAATTATCTAAGGAGGGAAGAATGTAGTAAAAAAAGTTTTTTTATATTTTCACTTAAAAATACATTTCAGAGCATGCAATACATGAATCACTAAGCTTTAACAAACTGGAAAATAAGATTTTTTAAATTTGACTATTATAACCCAGTCATCAAATAAGAATGTATTAATATTAGTAAAAGAAATATGATATATATATATATATATATATAATTTACCTAATCAATAAGATTTAATTTATTTACTCTTAGTAAATATAAACTCGATTTCTTGTAAAGACATGTTATGCTTAAAAATATGATTTCTTCAAGAATAGGTTTTATTGCTTTTTTTGAAGGAATATTATAAATATTTATAAAAAAACATTTTTTGGGAATAATATATTATCTTTTATATTATATTTTGAAAATTATTTTAGGGTGTAATTTTAGAAAGTATCAAAAGATGTTTTTTTATAGTGAAAATTACAGTTTTTAAAAAAAAACATTTTTTATTAAATCAAGAAATTTAATTTTTTTTTTATTATTCTAAATTAATAATGATTTAAAATAGTAATCCATTTATTGGGAATAATATAATTAATTACATAGGAATCAAAATTTTACTTCAATTTGGTATAAATTTATTTATGGGTTTGAAAATAATTTTCCTAAGAAAAATTAATGTCATATATTTTGTGGTTATATTAAAATAGAATTATACTAATTATATGTTTTTGATATATTTTAATGGAATTTATTTTTTAAATAATAATTTAAAATTTAAAATTTGATGATTTTTGGATATTTTTTACATAAGATAAATATTTGGTGAATACTAAAAAAATATAGTTTTTAGGAAATACTATATCTCTTATGACATACAAAGGATATAAAAATAATAGAAATATTTTTGAAAAGTATGGAAAGGTTCATGTATTATATTATAATAAAAATATAATATTAAATGAAATAATATCATATAAATTAAAATTTATTTCCTTATATATATGAAAATCTTGTTTAGTATCGATGGAGTGCATGAACAACACTAAAAAACTACAATGTACTGTCCAAAGAAACTATTTGAGAAGTAAGCTATATTTTCTTGACTATATTAATTAATGAAAATTTTAATTTATGATATATACTGATAAATTTGAATCATGAATTTATATTTCCTGATTCTTATCCAGATTCTTGTGTAGTGATTGCACAAGATAAAAAAATTGAAAACAAAATATTAAATAAGTTTTCATGACATTGACCAGAGTAAGTAAACACATTAACCCAAAATAAATATTCCTACAGATGTAAAATAAAATATTATTATATTAATAAATTATTTTTAGTTTTTGAAATTAGTATAGTTTTCTAAAACATTTATGCTGCAACAAGGCTGAATTTATGAAATCAAAATAGAAATTATGTAAATGAAATTATATATATTAAAACTGATAATATTTAGGTATGTTTAGATATACTGAGAAATATATATATATTTAAAAAGGATAATTTTTTATATAAGTTATTATATATGAAATATTTTCATTCTATGATAATTTTAAAGTCAACATATAATTATAAAAATAAACATAAAATTTATGGTATTATACAATAAATAATATTCTTTTAATTAGTTTAAAATCATGAAAATATTGAAATCAGACAAGAGGTATGATATGTTTTCTAATATTTCATTTTTGACAACATTTTCCAATTTTAACTTATATGTAAATTTATAACCCATTAAGAAGGAAAATATTTTTACTATAGTTAAGGGTAAAATTGGTTACCAAACATGTTAAATAAAAATATCTGGTAAAAAATTCATATAAGCATATCCAAATTTTAGTTTTTGAAGTGATTTGAACTGTATAAGAAAATATAAACAAAAAATTCCTCATGGTCCAACTTTCCCATGAAACATATTTTATCATATTCAAATATTTTAAGTAACTCTTTGTGTGTCATTTCCTTCACTATAAAACTATACCACCTATTCTCTATTCCTATAACCACCATGTGAAACATATCTCAACCAAAACCATCCAAAATCTATTCAATACATATTTGAAATATTTTAATGGTTATTTCTTTATTAAATTACAATCCCTGTGATACTTAAGTAGAGATCTAATGTAATGCCCTGACCCCAGTATGCTGATATGCTGATCAGCACCAGTTGTATCACCAGCTCCATTATAATTATCTTGAGCGGGAGGGAAATCCCTACATGGAGTGCATGCAATGATACAGTTTCAAATCCTTCCTCTAGGCTCCATTTATAAACAATATAATAAACTATATTTGTTTTTGAATAAAAATACATAATAACAAACTTGCAAAACACCTAATATAAATTGAACAGTTTATGGATATAATCCATAATCATAAAAATGTTTTTTTTGAGGAAGTATATACTCATAAACCCTTCATAATGGTTTGTAAAGAAAATGAGAATTATCCTAATCATATCCCCCATGGGTGTCGTAACCAAGAGTGCAGCAAGGCCCATTGTCGTGCACCAGTTCCTGTTCGAGTCTAGCTCAAAGTGGTGTTTTTGGGTTTTACCCCTAGGTACATCTGTGCCAGAGCCGCCTCTACCTACTCGTTTCCAGACAGGGATGTATTGCTCGGAAAACTCACAAAATCTCTATAATTTCAAAATTCTAGGAAGTTCATTTGTACCAATCTTCAAAGTCTATCATAGGGCTATGTGCCCTAATCAGAGTTTATCTAAATCTATCTTCCAAGGCTAGTACTAAACTGCCTCTGATACCAACTGTAACGCACTGAATCTGGGTAACGGGGGTCGGGGAGTTACATCTAAGGGTTTTTCCTCACGGAGAATGCAATTATATTGAATGGGCATTTTAATGATTGCTTCTTATTCTTACACCGTAAAATATTCTATATCTATGGAAATATAAAAACCATAAATACCATCCTTAGAGTAAATTGTTTTTTACCAAAACCATTATTCATCTCTATTAAATCATAAGAAAAATTAAAATGTTGCTCATACATAGAAAGAACTTACCATCTACAGATATCAATGTAATTCATTTTGTATCAGCATATCCCATATATAGTTATAAAGATATAAATAATGAATAAATATTATATTTATTAAATTATTATGATTTTTAAAGAATAATATATCATTTACCTTCTTAAATATACCCATTTAAAAAATGATAGTGTCACTTGTGCATATGTGTTGACTTCCAGCTCCATGAACTGATATTATTCATTTTTCATGAATGTATTTCATGGAAGATTAAAAATATATATATATAAAATATTTTTTACTACTATATAATTACTACACTTCTATAAATGATATTTCCATGATAATTAAATAAGAATATTAACTAAAAAATAAAAACATATATGAAAAATGTGTTTGTTAAAGTCTTAAACAATGATAATAACAACCAATTAGTGAAAAATGATTGAAAACATATTATAAGTTGATATTATATCATATTATATATATTTATATATATATTTATGAAATTATAAAAAAAATATTGATTAATAATATATGATGTTATAGAATATTCATCTTAGTGAAAATGTAAGGTATGGTGTTCCGTCTCAATTTCAACTACATTGAGACATAATCGGTATGATGCACCTATTTTAATTTATGAAATATATATAAAACCTATTTTAAGTATATAAAACGAATATATATATATATATTCATGTTATTTACTGTTTCAATTATTATTTACTATTCCATGGGGATAGAATTTAAATGTTACCAAAGATGTAATAATTTATTTTGTAATATCAATTTATTGAATAAAAAATATTTTCACTGAATAAGTATTGTAGTATGAATTTAATAAAATCCATACAGTATCATATCTTACATATAATTAATTAGTTTAACTTCTTTTTTAAAAAAAATTAATTTATTTTTAACACGTAATAGTTAATTGAATTCTTAATATAAAATCCGATCTTATTCAGCATTTTGATCTGGAATATTTTTCTTTCATGTCCATATATGTTTTATTTTATTAAAAAATCATTTTTAATTAAATTAATTAATTATTAGGGTTATTTAATGTTATTCATGACTTTCTAAATGGTCTTAAATGAATAATTATAATTTTTATCAATGGTTCATTACTAACTTTCTATGAAAATTGATAAATATAACATTTCTTTTTATCATATATGACATTATCATATTTTGTGATAATTTAATTTTTTTATATATTTATTTACTTAGACATATTTCTAATTTCTATAATTCGCTAATAAACGACAGAAATTTATTTTCCATGTTTTTATTTCATTTTCTTTTATTTGTCAATGGACTAGATTTTATTAAAAACCCTATATTTTATATGAATTGATGGTTATTATTTATATTTTATTCAATTTTTGGTCATTAAATTTGTAATGAAATATTTATTTTCATGTAATAAATATTTACCATACAATTCATTCCTCTTCTATATCTATATTCATTATATCATTGGTATACATATTCCATAAACTGTATACCATTTCTACAAACATTGATTTATAATAAATTTTTTTTGATAGTCTATAAAAATAGTGATATTCTATATTCTTTAATAAATAAAGTTATATTTTATTAGTAAATATAGTTTATGAGTTAAATATATCATTCAATAAATGTGTAATGTGTTGGAATTATCATTCTTGGTGGGGCGCGATTATATATAATCCCTCGATGTATCAATATGTATTTTGAAACATATTATTTATAAAAAAAATTAATTTGGGGTTTTGGGGTGTACATACCCATATTTGAAAATATCATTGACTATTTCCTAGATCCAGATGTCTAACAATAATAACTTCACTATTTAATAATTTAGTTTTTATTATCCATGATATTTTTACATTGATTTTATCCATGAATTCAATTTTTTATCATATTTATGATTAGATTCAAATTGTTTTTTGTATTTAACATTCCATATATAGTATAACTAATTTACCCTTGATAACATTAATTATAAAAAAACCCTTAATAAGGTTTTTATCTCACATGTACTTTGGTTTTAATTTCCATTATATAGGAATGAGTCATTGAATGAGTTTTAGGGATAGAGTTTATTTATATTTTATTTCCCAGATAAAATGGGAATAATATATATATATGGATCATTAAAACTACTAAAGTGATATTTCTATAGTGATGTGGTCCCTAGTGACTTATTAAAATGTAATAAAATTTACATAATATTTAGCTTAATTTAGTTGGGGTAGTTACTATTTTGGTCACATATGTTATAAATTGTATTAATGGTGAAAAAAGTTTAATAATGGTAATGTTGAATGAAATTAGAATAAAATATAAATTAGAAAGGAACCATGATTCAAATATATTATAATTATATGATGTGTTCCCTTTTACACATATTATCTCACACTTTATTATTATGACTATGTTAAATTTAATTATTTCTTTATTAGAGTATGAATTATGTTTTATTTATTATATTGATTTTTCCATGGAACATTGATATTATAATGTGTTGTGTATTAAGATATTTATAATTAATATATACCATTTAGAATCAATTTTTAAATCTTATGTTATTTTTATAATACCAAGTATTTTTTTATTTTTATTGATTTTACAAAATATGTATATATAAAATAAATTTTAGTATTTAATATATTTTTTATATTGAGGAATCAGAAAAAAATTGATGTCACTAAACCATTATGAAACTCAAGTAGCCAAACCATAGTATATTCTTATACAAATTAATCAGGGAATATTAATAAAATAGATGAACCTTAGTGGTTATTATGTTGACCAACTAGGGACATTTGATGAAAAAATTATTCAAGGTATTTAGATGAAATTTGGACAGATAAAGGCCAGCACCGCTTATGTAGGAAAACCCATGTGACATTGATTAAACAAAATGGTAGCTAGTGATCCATAACTGAATGACTGAGAAATATCATACATAGAGTGGGAATTCTATAGGTGAGAGAAAGATACAGGGTGTTGAAATTCATTATGGATGATTTTATGTAGTGTGGAAATTACAATGGAATGTGATTATTGTTTGAAGAGATATTAGGATTATAAGAAAGAGGCTGTGAATTACAAAACTCAAATTTTGAACTACTAAAATGTTGGAAACTATTACGAGTTTCTTTTATTTCATCACTTATTCAATGGTATGGAGGAATAGTAAATGGAAAATGATAGAAATGGTCTACCTGACCTCTCCATCATATCCTTTCATGTTGCACAGAGGTGATTTTCAAAATATTTTTATGGAATGCATAGGATAATTCACCTTTAAAATTGATTTGTATTTCACAGTATGATGTTTGGGTATATATTATGCTACAATGACATCATAAGTTTCATTCAAATACTTTAAAAGGTTTATTATAAATATTCTTGAACTTATGTAATTTTTCATTTGGTAATGGAGAGTGAAATTGAGTCACCTTTTTTATACTGTGTTATTGCTAGATAGGAAATGGCATAGCCCTGTATCTTATGTTTCCCACCCACAACGCTGAAAATCAACTCTACACAAAATCATACTCAATTATATTTGATTCTATATAAAACCATTGTAATGTTTAATATAGATAAATGTTTTGATATTCAACGTTTCATGATTTGAAAGAAGATATAGTTATTTCATGCCTTAGAAACACGTTTTCATAATAGAGATACTGTTGGTTTCACTTTCACAACGTATATACCATTAATTCTAAAAGCTACTAAGATTGTCGTTATCAATAATTCAAAACTCAATGAGAGTGAGAAAACAAAAGAGTTTAAAATATATTGGGAAATTAAATTTCTAAGGGGATATCATAACATTACATTGATACATAGATGCATCGATACACTATATTGGATTGTGACAAGTTTTTTTATAGATGAAAAGATTTAACTTTTTTTCTGGTGATTTTATTTTTTCCCATCCCTCTAAGTATGTTTCTTCCATCATATAACACCAAAATATTCATTACAATTAACATATAACACAACTTAATTAGGTAGTCACTTAATAGATAGTGAAATAACAATAAATTTTTTTGGATCTAACTTGAATAATAAATTTCTGTAATGAGTCATTCATGTACATTGATATCACATAACATACTTTCAATCATATCAAATAGTTTCTTAATAATAATGATGTTGACTAAGATACAAAATAGTATTTGATAAATGGGTGTAGGGGAGTGATACGTGATCTTGACCTCCTATTATGTTTATAATATTGAACCTAATGAATCTATGACATTCAATATTACCTCGACCAACGGAATCAAATATTCCTAGGTGGTTCTCAATAAAACCAACAAAGAGGATTGTTTATATTTTGAAGTCTCAAAATTAATCACCCATACTGATTCAAAATATAAATTTCTCATCACCTTTAGAGAAAAAACCTATGTAACATATCATTTATACATTTTTATCTAATTATTAATCAACCCAAGCTTATCTTCATCATAGATTATTTGTTTCCCTAACATAACATCTCATTATTTTTTGTTCTAACCAGTTATAATGCATCTGCACTTTTGAATAAACAATCAGGGATGGAAACATGGAAAAGATACATAATAATATTTAGAGCTCAACTTTGAGACTCTGATTTCAAATATTACATGTTTTTAGTTTATGTAATATGTTTATGGGTTTTCTACTCTATATTGTAACCAACCCAACTCTAAATTGACAATTCCCAATGTTGAATCAATATATAGATATATATAACTATGATTATGATAAATTTTTCTTTATATATTTAAACAATATAAAATAATTCTATTAATTTATTTACACATTCATATAGATAAAATTTGTTCATTTTTATACATTTATTATATTAATTAATTAAAAATATTTATACTCTTTCATTAAATATATTAAATTTTAAATATTTATATGAATTATAATAATAATTTTCAAATAATTTCTCCATATAAATATATATACATTTTTTGTACCAATATATATATATATATTAAAACACATAGATATATATATATATTGTGTGTGTACATGTGTATGTATATGTCTAGGTGTCTCTTTGTTTGTCAGTATATGTGTGTCTGTGAATTCCTTTGTCTTTATGTGTGTAAATGTATATAAATAAATATTTTTTATCACATTAAATTAATATTAATATATATATATATATATATAAACATATAACTTTGTGTGTTTGTGGTTAATAAATTATATATAATATATATTAATATATATATATTTATATATATGAAAATTATATTTAGTTTCATGATAAAAAATTACACACACATACATGTATATTTTTTAGAGTGTTATTTATTATTAAAATAATTTTAGAACAAATATATTTGTACGTATATATATATACATTAATATAAATATAATAAATAACTATGTATTTGAGTTATTTGTGTGTGTATTGAGAAAGGATAGTGACGTTTTTTTGGAGACCAATCCCATGGTTTCTTATTTCTAAAAAAGTGGAAATGTATATTAGAGAAAGCAAGTGAAATTATGGGAATCAAAATTCCTAAAAATATAATAAAAAATAAAAAAATCATAAACAACTAGGATATAACATATCTTTTGTTCTATGGGAATATATCCTCATACATTATACGACATCAAAAGAAAATGATGTAGATTTATCCGAAATTACCATCATTGTCCAAGGATGAAAATTTCTCAAATACTAATCATGATAATGGAGCCGAAAATTATTATTTCCTTGGCCTCTCGTACCAATGGGACAATGTACTCATCAATAATATTTCAATATATTCCATTAATAAACCATAAATTAGTTTTCAATGCCAGAAGAATCATGGAATAGAAGAGAAACCTCCCTCGCAATAACCATCCTATAAATTTCCCCCAAAAGTGTTTCAAATATAATAGAGTATCTTTGTTGAGAGTAATATCCCCCATTTTAGTACATATAATAAATTTCACTATGTGTTAATCCAAATTCTAATGTGTAATATCATTTCTTAACTAATATAATAATATAGTGAGCAATGCATGTCAATATAATTATATATGGATACATAAAATTCCACCTTACCTTTAGTATGTAGGGGTGATGTGTTCTTAGAATATTTCCTAATATAATCTTTAGAGGGCCTCTTCTACTGGATAAGGTAGTTTTAAGAAGTTATTTTTTCACCATGCCAGAGATGGGTGCTCCGGATCCTTTGGTGGTGCAATAATTTTCTTACACTCAAAGAAATAATAATTATTATCAACCAAAATCATCCAAAGAAAAAAATAATATAAATCTTATTTAATGATGTTGGGCTTGATGTTTGTGTACTCATATTTGAATCTAGTGATACATTATATTCATAATTGTATTTAAAAGAATCAATTTGAAGGCCTTTAAACTACATTTTTACATGTTTAACAACAATAGTATAAGGATTCCCTCGATTCGTAGCCTCTCTATTAGAATCAACAAATTTAGAAGTAATCACAAATTTTCTTGTCATTACATAGACTCTTTTAGTGTCTAGAATAAACCTATTTTCCAAAAATGTAATTCTATTTACTCATCCATAGATCATCTCACATGGTTGAAGAAACCGTAAAGATAGATTGATATATGGACATTTGTTTTCTCGAAGAAATGGTAGAGGCCTTGAGATAACATTTAAAAACTTCTAGAAACCCAAAATATTAATGGTTGTAAAATTCACTACATATCATAAAGAAATATATGTATCATTTCCCAATTTATTGAATGTTAACTAATTCATTTGTGTAAGATTAAAACATTGAAATCAAGAAACAGGTCTATATCATGAACCGTAGATTTATGACATTTAATATTTACAAGATTATTGAAGGGTGTAATAATTAAACATAATTTTTTTCATGGACCATGAAAACATGCCCAATAAAATCTTGATTTGTTTAATAAAAAAATGGAATTCCCACCAAAACATATTTATCATAAGAGTAGAGTATTGAAATTTTATATTTCCATTATTTCCACCTATGGTTATCTACTCATGTTGCAGCCATAGATGATTGTATAAAACTTCTTATACCCCAAACTCCAATATCATTAACAATTACCTTTTTCATCAACATTACCCATCATATCTATACCTTTAAAATTCATTTCCCTGAAATAATCATTTAGGATGGAAATTTGATTCTCAAACACTACATCAACCATTTACCTTCAGAGACTAAACAGATGAAGGAGTTGGTTTCGTGACCATGCCTGCAGCACACCTTGGGTCCTACGGGAATGATTACCAGGGGTCATCATCTATGTTTCTAGCCATTGAGGTTTAGCAGGTAGTTGAATAATTATATCACAGTATGTCATCCCCTAAAAACATTTGTATGCATACAAATCCTTTGTATCAAAACCAACTTGGTTCCCATCATGAGCTATAAGTGATTGTTCGTGTTCACTTGAAGAGGTGTGTGTGTGTAATATTATTATAGATATATACTTGAAAGATAATAATCAAATATATATAATATTTTTGTGTAGATTTATTCATTTATGTGTCTGTACTTATGTATTTATTTATCCATTTATTTTTGTCACTCTCCCTATATATGTATATATATATATTTGTGATCAATTTAATTATTTTCCAGATGTTTATTACTATTCCAAATTATTTGGTATAGAAATATATGTCCATGGTATATTGGCGTGGTCATAGTTATCTTAGAGATAATTATATCCCTCCCATAAAACAATATAAACGTCATTTTTAATAAGCAATATAAAGTCTAGGAAATAACAATACCTAATTTTTTATTAATATATATTGATGTAAAAATATATTTCATAATTAAAATGGAATTACATATATTATATTATATTATTATATATTTTATAATTTTATACTTATTATTATATGTATTTTACAATTAAATTATTATTGTTAATATATATTTCATATTTAAACTATTAATTTTTAATTTTTTTTGATTTATTAAATTATTTTAAAAAAATTTTAACTTTTTTTATAAAAATGAAACTATTATTAAATTATTTATTTAATAAAAAAATTCTCCAAGTTAATTCGTTTAATTTTAATAATAATAGTCATTGATTATAAAAATTAGTATTAAATGTATTATATTATATTATATAAATTATAACATTATATTAAATAATATATATTATACAGAAAAATTATTTAACATATTTTTTAAAATTATAAAATTAATTATATATAAATTTTTTATTATTAACCATATATTTATAATTATAAAGATATGAAATTGAAAAATTTATTTCATATATTATATTTGTTTCCATTATTACTTATATGAGATTAAAAACCTAAATAATCAAACTATACAACCATGTATAGTGGGACAATCCATATGCCTCTCAAAAAGAAATAGGAATGACCCACTAAGTCTACTTTAAAACATTGAGTAGCTTGAAGGCCTAACCTACAGATGGCCTAATATCCAATTTTAGAGTGGCCAAAAAAATTCTTAAACATATGAATCAAACATTTGAGAGGGAATACTTAATAATGACAATTAATAATTCATCTATTATACATCCCCTATCATTAATAAAAACATGAATTCATATGTTAAAAATAGCACTCTCTCTGCAAAGAAATTCGAGCTCCACTCTATCATATATAGTAAATACGTGTGGTTGGATGGATTAATAATATAATCATATTCCCTCATCCCTCATTCAAGCCAAACACCCAATGGTGACAATGTGGTGACAAACCACACCACATTTCATGTTGTGTCGCATTGTATAACAAGTTCCTCCAAGTGGTTCACTGCATGGAAAGTCACCCTGCAATAAAATGTTTTAATTATGTGTAGTTTGATGGAAAATATATAGGTCCCCACAAAACCATATATCTTTAGATCAACCAATCCAATGACTCTTATATATATCTATGTTGCACCACCTGCCTATCACAACACATTGTCTTCCTGTTCCTGAGAGGATACATCATTCTTTTTCCAATTCATGTATATAATGGGGGATCATATTTTAATTATTTTACTATAAATAAACATGTTATTTAATATTTCATCTTAGTTAATATTTTATTTTTTACTACATATTTATCTAGGATGAATATAAATTATCTGAATTTCAATATTTTCTTATATTGGAAATACAATCCGAAAAAAATAATGCAATATAGTTCCCCTTGGATGATTTTCATATATGAATATATAAACTAATACTGTTAATAGACAAATTTTTTGGTTATTTTTTAATGAATAAATACATCATATAGTCCTATATTTCATACAGTGTATGATTTAGGATTAATATGCATGAAGATATCTCAATTCATGTAACTATGTATGGATCAGTTTCTACATGATTGCTATGTTATTATTCTAAATATTACATTTTTTTATTTAATTATAATCTCTTTGATATATTGATTCAATAGATATTATGACTCATAGAATGGAAATCTAATGACCTGGTAATCAGGGTGAAGTATGATACCACTAAGTTATCAATATCGTTGTGTTCAACGATTTCAAAAAAAGATCCAGGATCTCTAATTTTATTGTTATTTTGTGCTATCTATGTTATCCTTTTAAATTGTTTGTTTTTATACAAAATTCTATATCAACTTTGTGTGTTACTAAAATTTATTTCCTTTATTTTTAAGCCTTTGGAATCGGTATGTTGATCCTTATTGCATGGGTAGTTATTAATTTATAATTCTAATAAGATAATGATTGAGTGGGAGGATCCCCATAGCTACATGGTTCATCATAAGTTATAACATTACTATATTTATTTCCTTTATTATGTGTTTTACAAAGACCATGGGGGAAGAATAGTAATCTAACACATCGTTATATGGTTCCGAATAAACATATATATCATAAATCAGATAAATTATAACCAACACCATGATCAGACATTTGGTGTCTATTGTAATAATGAAAATATTCATCTTAACTCTTAATACAAAAAATATCTTATGTCTCTATACAATACATGTCCCATAATATAAATTCTTGAATAAATAAGGAAATAGAAGAATTAAACGAGATCAGTCACATATTAAAGAGTAAAAGGTGATAAATGAGATACAGTAAAAATAGTAGACAAATGAATTAGGGGCTACAAGATTTTTGGACTAAAATTTTTTAAAATACAAAATGCATATATGTTCCAAATTAAGTGAAAAAAACATACATACATCAAATATAAATTATAGTTAACTCTTAAAAAAATAATCTTATGAAGTTTCTATCAATGTCAATTTCCATCAATTAATATACTACACCATTGGGGTATCCCCTTACATATAATAATGGTATATAGTTTGATTAATAATTTCCAATTCAAACCCATTATACCGGATTAAAGGTGAACACCATTAAATCATAAGAAGTATTTATGTGTATTCACAGTGGAAATATATTTGAAAGAGTGGTAATGTTTATAAATAATTCATTATATGAATGGAAAAAGGTAGTGATGGATCATTCATCTGAAAACAATTTCATTTCCACAAAACCAATCATGCATAAGATCATAGATAATTAATTAATGTATTTTTTAAAAACTATCCTATTATGATAATGATACCATTGATTGAAATATTTCCTAATAAAATAATAAATCGTGAATTGGGAAAGTGTGTTTGTATAGATGAAAACATTTTGAGATGATGAAAAACTATATATCTGTTATAACTCTAATCTTAATTTTAAGTATGGATCTTGATTTTGGGGTGTTTTTTTCAGAAAAAGGAAGAAATGAGATTTTTATATGTATATATCATGTACTTTTATGTAAAATATGTGTCCTAGGTTGTTGTGTATTGTTATGTAATTGCCATATAACTGCCGAGTACATGGTTGTGTAGTGACCAGGCAGACCACATAAGTCGGGGGCCAGATGAGGCTAATACACGACCTATAGTTCTAATGAACTCAACGAGTTATTTTCTTTTTATTTGATATATCATAGTGGGGTAACATATTATGTCTATAATATTCTTCTTCTACTTGGGGTTTATATAGAAGAGTGACACTAGAATCGATGAACTTTACACCCCTCTCAATTTTCCATCCCATCTCTGATAGAGTCATTGTTAGGGCCCTTGAATCCCATCGGTGAGTTCTCAAAACCCTTAGATCCATTCTCCAGGATTCCTTATATCTTTTGAGTTATTCAAGGTAGGGTATTTTTAACCTTTTTGTAGATCTATGTCAATATATGATGATTCAAGAGTTTATGATTAAGTATATTGATCGTACGACATTGAGGTAGGTGGTTGTGCCTTCTGTTTTTTTTTCCTAGATTATATATTCAAAAAGTGTTGTATACTCTTGTTTTGGGTATTTCCTGACTTTGATTTAAAATTTGTTATTTAGATTCTATGGTTTGATTAATTGAATAAGGCCTTTTGCTTATTCATAAGGTTAAATATCTTCTATAAGGGACACCCCATGGGTGGGTTTCCCTTGATAGATTGTTTATGACCTTTTGGTCTATGTTTCTTAGGAGGCATACATTGTTTTTCATGCCTTGTTTGATTATTATGGAGTTTGATTATTTATATGATATTACTATGATATTCATTACAAATTAGTAATCAATGTAGTAGTTATAGATTACATGAGGTGATTTGATATTATATGCACACTCTTTTTTTCAATGGACCGTGGGAGCCTTGGACCAAGAAGACTAAGTGGACATCCAAAATATTTACACATGACAGTGAGATCCGGAGTTTATAACTTTGACCAAATGGGTCAGACTATGATATATTACCATGTATTCATCTATCAGTGTTTTGGTTTGAACATGAGAGCTGCCCAGTCATTCATCTATAATTATTTGGGTTAGATCATGACTACAGCACATGTGATCATTATTATTTGATTAAATGAATGTTGGACCCAAGGCATTAAACCATGAGTGCTTACCCAGGTGGTCATTTGTAATATATTGATGCTATTTTAGAGAAAGTGGTTAGACCATGAGAACATTCTCAGAGGAGCGTTTATTGAGTAATTTAGGTTATTTAAGACTAGTGGGTATATAATGTTATAACTTCCCAAGGGGTCATGTATGAATAATTTTATAATTAGGACGAGCCAACCAAGCTAATTCACAAGCATGAAATCTATGTGACTTTATTGTTTTGATGTTATTTAGAGACATTTGTTTTGTTATAATACACATGGGATATAAAGATCATGATAGATCATGGGGTTACATGATTGAATAAATTTAATAATTGATAAATGTAAATGAATAAAATCTAAAACTGTAGGATTGTTTACTTTTGAGTACTTCCTACTTTATTGCGTTATTTTTTCTATTACTTGCTATATATATTCTATAATAGATGGGCATATATCTTATGGTGTTTTCCTACAATGATTAGTCTCGCACCCTATTTGGGTCATTCTTTTGGACCCAAATAGAATATATGATTGCATGTGTAGATAAGGGTAATCTCCCTTCTTCATCAGGTACTAGATTACTATTAGAGCTGAATACCATGGGACCGAGATGAGTCGTGTGATGCCATTGAAGTTTACTGGATTATCTATTGATTTGTTTCTATATTTTATTTCCAGTATTATTACTTGTTTGACTAATTTCCTAGAAACATGTGACATGCATCATTTATATATAAACATATGCCCTAGTTATTTTTTACTATCCGCCTTCCAATGTTTACCATTGTTGTATGGTATTACTAATTCGGCTATTGTTTACTCTTTTTCCACTATATATACTCTACCAATAAGGTAATATTTCCCATATTATTACACCTTGGCACTCACTAGTAGTCGTAAACCTCTAGAATTTGGGTAAATGATCTTGAGGTTATGTGACCAATAGGGTTCAGGGAACCTTTTGGCCGCACCCGAATCTAAGACATTACAAAGTGGTATCAGAGGAGTTTTATTTTATACAATCTCTTAATATTTTGAAACATTATAAAGGGATAAATAGTAAATGGACTTTGACAATTAGTTGTTCTCGAGAGTAGCTACCATGTGTACTTGATAAAGCCTAATTTAAATTATTTGAATTATAATTGTTGTATTTTGAACTATTACAGTTGATTCGAATTCACTATTGGGTGACACACATGATTTATGTGGTTAGTATTGATATTAGTGTGGATCTTTTTTTTCATCCTGATTAGTTGGGGTTTTTCCTTCTCATGAATTATATAGGAACTTTCAAGAGATCGCTTGTCAGTAATTCTTGTCATTCCACTTAGGGTAAATTACTGATTTAATGGTATTATGATAGATTCTTTTCTATATATACATGTTTTTGTGATAGAGGTTGTTATTAAATACCTACTATTTTTATAGGTTATTGGTACATTTAATGTTTCACTGGATGGATGCCATGATTTCAACCCTGATGTTTTATGGGCCCTCGTGGATCAGAATTTGGGGGATCATGTTAGAACCTTTATTGGAATTTTATTAAGAAATGATATGAATGAGGATACTAAATTTGATTTGTGGGTAGTATGGGATCTTGCAAATCTAGACATGTCATTTGTTGGCCAAATTTTTAGACATGGGGTTCCGGAGATGATTCATAGGATTATTGTCTCAAATCCCAGAAAACATGATATGTGATGTTATGAAAACATACCATGTGTTCTTCTGTTATAGGGGAAATTAATTATCTTAAGTAAACAAAGTGTTCTATACGTACATGTCATGTAGTTTTTGACCATGTGACTAACTTTGTGATAAGACATGGGGTTGACAAACATTTTCTAGAACACACTGTGTACTAGGAGTACATGTCGTTCTGTAATTCACCATGAATCTGGCTACGTGACTGACGACACGAGTGGATATAATTTCTATTGTACACACCCTATCTAGAGTGTGTACAAAGTGTAGGGTTACATCAGTAAAAATGTGTAGTTATATCCATGTACAATTACTTGGGTAGGATAGAATATTCATGTACACACCGTGTCTCATGAGGAACACGCCATGTGTATGGGTTTTACAGGACCTAGATGGCAAGGGAATACACCCTTGTTAAGGTTTAAAGGGAACATGATGTGTAGTGGTTCAGCATGCCATGTAACCCTATTTTGAAAAACAAGAATGCTTTCCTTATCTTTGTCCATTAATTGACATATAATTTACAGTCCTTGACAATCATATAATGGGGTGTGCACCTAACCTTGCATATTCATGCGACTAAGACTTCCTTAAGTTGCACACCAAGTATAAGGCGATGATCAGACACTAGAAATGGTAGATCAGGCACTACTAGTAGATCCTCATGTTGTACCTATTTTTGCACTGGCTATTATACCAAATGCATGTTCTAATGTACAATTTCGTAAAGGCTTTATGAGGATGATTCAGACTTTTCAAGGAGCACCACATCCTTCCCAAACTATAGTAGAGTTGACTTAGGAGTTCCAGTGGAAGCATCGTCCTTATTTTTTAATGAATAGAGGACCAAAGGATACAATGTCATGGTTGAAGGCCATGCTATCAATCTTCAACCATCTAGAGATGCCTTTTGAGAGGATGATAAAGCTAGTGAAATACAATCTACATGATTCCACCAAGATATAGTGGGATGTTATCTTACAGGAGGTATTTCATCGATATATGACTTGGCATGAGTTACAGAGAACCTTCTATGATTAATTATACCCCATGATATGGAGGGATGATCAATCCTGTGAGTTCATGCATTTGGAGTGGGGATCTATTTCATTAATGGACTACTCTTCTCACTTTACAGAGCTTCAACACTTCTCACATATTCTGGGGGGGTGACGATTAATCACTCGATTGGTGATTTGAGGATGGCCTTAGATACAACATTCAATCACAAGAGAATATTTACACATTGACTTCAATGACTTCTATAGTAAATAATGTCATGATTACTGAATGCAATCTAAGGGATTTGAGGGATGAGAACTAGGGTGGTTCACCATCCAAGGATGGTACTCCTTTGTTTGATAGCATGAAGCACTGTAGGGTGCCTGCACATAATGATTTTAGTAAGAATGATGTATTTTTAGGTATCTAGGTGAGGTGCTACAAGTGCCGGAAGAGGTGAAACATGAGACCATGGTTCCTGAGAGACCCAATGTAATACCGATCTTGAAGAAATATGGGCCATGTTCCCAATTTTTGAAGGTTTTTCTCACCAGTACCTAGTGACAATGGATATGTAATGACTCTACATATAAGAGAAGGTCCACCAGTTTCTAATCAGTTAGTGAACTTGAGTTCATTAGGATATTCCAGCCTAGCAGGTGGTCATGGCCCCAGTGGTTAGATGTTAGGACTTTAGTAACTGCTGGGTAGATCATCTTAGGGTAGAAATAAAGGGTCACCGGGCGGTAGTACGGGTTATATTTTTACGATGGAACAAACCTAGCATGAGTAGGATCCCAAAACCTCTAAGGTCAGAGGTAAAATTTTAGTTGCATCATTTTTAGGTTATGCTGCTTTTGATATAGGTTCTTCTCATATTTTTATACTTGTTTCTATTATGAGGAGCCTTGGGATCATTACCTTTACATAAAATGTTTTTAGGAGGCAATACAATCCATTAGCGATTAGAATGGATATTGTATGTTAGTGGAGGGGAATTTCAACTTGAGGTTCATCAGTATATCTTTTTTGGGACATATATGTGTTATAGATGATAGGCTTCAATGTCATTCTCAGAATGGACTGGTTGGATTCATTTTAGGAAATTGTTGACTGCTATTATCATAGTGTATGTTTCACATCATCTGAGGGAGAATCTTTTCTACACAATAAGGAATGGGAAGTCCAGGAAAGTAGAGTTGGACTAGTGTACCAAAGGTTTGGAGGAATCACATCCCAGATTCCTAGTTAATATTTGGATGACTATGGGACTTCACTGATAGAAAATTCCTTTTATGGTGGATTGTTTTAGAGATGTCTTTCATGATAGTGTTCCAAGTTTTCCTATAGAGTGAGAGGTGTATTTCATTATTTATCGTCTTCCAAAATTGGCACTGGTGTGATATACTCCATATAGGATGTGGACCGAATAGTTATAGGAGCTCAAGAAGTAGTTAGAGGAGTTACATGAAAATGGTTTCACCTGACCAAGTACTTCTCCTTAAGGTTTGTCTGTCCATTTTGAGAATAAGGTGGACGATACCCAAAGACATCATGTGGATTATTAGAATTAGAACCAACTGCTGGTCAAGAATCAATTTCCCTTTCCTAGGATTGATTTATTTTTGGATAAGCATCTAGAATCTTGGGGGTTCTTGAAGATTGACTTGATATCTGGTTACCATTAGTTTTGAGTTAGACCACAAAATATACCTATTAGATCTTTTCAGATTAAGTATTGTATATATGATTATTTGATTATTCTGTTTGGTCTCACAAATGCACTAGAATATTTCATGAAAATAATTAACTAAGTGATCCACCCTTACATGGATTATTTTTTGTATGTCTTTTGAGATGATATATTGGTGTTCTATCACACTCGTAACTACCATGAAATTTATCTTGAGATCATTTTTAACACACTGAGAGAGTGTCAGTTATATGCTTAACTCTCAATGTTCCAATTTTGGATAGACTAGATATACTTCCCTGTTCAGGTAATATTAGATACAGGAGTATCAGTAGACCCCAAGAAGGTGAGAGAATTAAATTCCTATGAGAAGCCTAAAACGTCTTTGAGGTATGGAGTTTTCTATGGCTAGTTGGATAATACAGATTCTTTATTCTATATGTTTAAAACATAGTATTTCCACTAATGGGACTGACTAAGATGGGTGGGAAGTACTTGAGGGTACATTCCTAAGATTCAATCTTTCAAGAGTTGAAAGGGATACTGACTTCAGCAGTTATATAGATATTTCTAGTACTAGGAAAGAGTTATAACATTTACTCATATGCATCAGGTATCAGGCTGTGAGTAATAATTTTTATGGTGGAGGAGTCCTCGCGTATGGGTCTCGACAGTTGAGGCCATAATAGAGGAACTACCTGACACATAATCTCGAGTTAGCTACAGTTGTGCAGGCTTTGCACATTTGGATAAATTATTTTTGTGGAGAACATTTTTAGGTGTATAATGAACAAAAAATACTTAGGTATGTCATTAATTGGAAATATATGGATTTCAGATATTGATGGTGGGTTGATTACCATAAATCTTTTATCTTTGATCATGACTTCAATACTAGAAAAAACATAGTGGATGATGCATTGAGCTGGGGGACATAGATACATGCAGTTCAGGAGGGTAGTAGTGAGTGGAAGTATATGGATATATTCTCTAATATGCATTAGGAGGTGCACGAAAAACAGGGGTAGACTTTTCTTTCCTCTATAGTTGTTACCTCTACTCTCCCAGATCAAGTGTGAATGAGGTATCTATCAGTTTCTAAGGGCCTAGTACTATGAGATAGTGTTTTAGGTGTAGACCCTACTCTTGGGTGAACAATAGGTGAGGATGATGTTTTTCATTTTCATGGTCATGTATGGGCATCAACAGACTTGTTCAAGGATCTACTACGAGATTTTCATGCTTTAGTATGGGTAGTTTATATTGGTGTCACCAAGATGTATCATGATATAAGTGGTCAGTATTGGTGGTCATGAATGAATATTGATACACCTGGTTTTGTTATGAGATGTTACACCTATTAGCGGGTTAAATAATAGTACCAATGACTGACAGGTCTTTTACAACATCTATCCATTCTCGAGTGGAAGCGGAAGGACATCACAATACATTTTGTGACAAGATTGATGAGATCAACATGAGATAATGATGCAGTGTGGGTTTTTATCCACAAGCTCACAATGATTCAAAATTTCTTACTAATCAGGGATAACTTCAGTTTTGATGAGCATGAGAGGTTTTACATCTGATATATTGTACATTTTCATGGGGTTTCACACTCTATCCTCTTAGAAAGGGATTCATGGTTTAATTCTTGTGTCTGGTAGGGACTAGAGAGGGATTTGTGTACATATGTACCCCTGAGTAAAAATTACCATCCCCAGAAAGATGGTTAATCAGAGCACATGATTCAGGTTTAGGAGGACATGCTTTGAGCCTGCATCCAAGATTTTAGGGGATCTTGGGAGAGATACATAAGCCTGGGGGAGTTTCCATACAATAATAGTATTCAGGAAAAAAATAGATGGAACCTTGTGAAGATTTGTTAGGTGGGAAATTTCGATCAACCTTATGTGGGCTAGGGGCAGGAGATATAATGACCAAGTCCGTCCCATGATCATGATATTGTTCGCTTTTGGCCTAGCCCACACGGTTTTATTTTCCCTGGGCTCTGACCCTCAAGAAACCCCCAAGAAAAGGTCTCATTATGGTAGAGGTATCCACATCACCTTATAAAGGGGTGCATCATGCTCCTCCTCCTTCGATGAGGGATTTTCAAAACCAACCCCCCCCAGAAGGGCCCAATATCCTATCTTGCACATCATAAGAACACGGGATCTAATACCATTTGTAACGGCCCAGTCCATCCCACCATCATGATATTGTCCGTTTGGGCCTAGCCTGCACGATTTTGTTTTTTGGGGCTCTGACCCTCAGGAACCCCCCGGGAAAAGGCCTCATGATGGGAGATGTATCCACACCATCTTATAAAGGGGTTCCTCCTGCTCCTCCACCATCAATGTAGGATTTCAATAACCTTATGGAAATCCCACATCGATGGAGGAGGAGCACGACGAACCCCTTTATAAGGGGGTGTGGATACCTATCCCATCATGAGTCCTTTTCATTGGGGGTTCCAAAGGGTCAGAGCCCTGGGCATACAAAACTGTGCGGGCTAGTCCCAAATTATAAAATAACATGATCATGGGATGGATTGTACCATTAACATTGGTATTAGACATTTTTCCATTTGATGTGCCAACGAGGATTCTAGGCCCTTCTAGTGGGGGTGGGTTGTGGCAATCCCAAATCGAATGAGGATGAGCATGAAGCACCACTTCATAGGGTTGTGTGGATACCTCTCCCATCATGAGGTGTTTTGGCGGGGGGGATCATGAGGGTCATATCCTAGGGAAAAAAACTGCGCGAGCTAGGGCCAAAGCGGACAATATCATGATCGTGGGTGGGACTTGGCCGTTATAGGAGAGGTAGCTATGATAGTACCTCGCCTTTTCAAGGAGACAATTGAGTAGTTGGAGTTGATTCAGAAGAGGATGGATTCTGCACAGTCCCACCAGAAATATTATGCTGATCGAAAAAGATGACCTCTAGAGTTTGAGGTCGAAGGTCGGTCTTTCTTGTGTGTCACACTGAGTTTGGGATGCATGAGTATTAGGTGACAGAGAAATCTTTTGCAGATATACATTGGGTTGTCTGAGGTTTTGGAGGGATTTAGGTCGGTTGCCTATCAGTTTTAGTTACCTTAGTGGTACTGGGATATTCCTAATGTCTTTCATGTTTCTCACATACGACGTTACTTTTTAGGCCCATCTCATTTTTTTAACCTAAGGATGTTGAGTTGGACGTGGGTTCATCATTCGAGTGGCACCCTATTCGAATTTTGGATCACATCATAAATGATATTCGTGGTTAATCTATTCATCTGGTATGGATACTATGGTAGCACAACTGAGTGTAGGACAAGACATGGGAGAGGGAGGATGATGTATGATTTTAGTGGACAGATATATTCATAGATTCTTCTTCACCACCCTTGGAAAGGAAATTCTGGGATGAATTTCTTTAAGATATGAAGTTTGTATGAACCCGAATCTTTATTTTAGTTATGGATCTTGATTTCGGTTTTCTTTTGAAAAAAAATAAAGAAATTTAGTTTTTCTATGTAAAGGTCGTGTGCTTACATGTACATGTCATGTACTCAGTTTCAACCGATATTCACGTACTGGCTGTGTAATTGATGAGTACATGGCTGTGTGGTGTCCTAGAAGACTTCTTAAGTCCTGGGCTTGTTGAGGCTAATACACGATGTGTAATTTTAATGAACATTTCATGTAATTTTCATTTTCATTGATATATTAGTTTGGGGTCATCTCTTATGTCCTTAAACGTATTCTTCTCAATGTGGTTCATATAAGATAGCGACTAAACAACCGAAGAACATCGAAACTCTCCTGGTTATCTATTTAATCACTGATTGACATACTTTCTAGTGAATTGGAATCCCACTACTAAGTGAAAAAAATCCCAAGATCCTTTATTCATAATTTCTTCTCCCATTTGAGTTATTCAAGGCTGTTGTTTTTTCTCCTTTTTGTAGATCTATGCATATCTAGGCTGATTGAATGACCAATATTCAAGTATAACAATAATACAACATCGAGGTAGGTGGTTGTGCCTTCCATTGTTTGACTTTGGATTATATATGAAAAAAGTGTCGCATACACATGTTTTGGGTATTGCTTGACATGGATTAAAAAAATTTTATTTACATTTTAGAGTTTGATTAATTGAATAAGTGTAGTTGATTATATGTAAGGTTAAATACATTGTCTAAGGGACCCGAATGGTGTCTTTTCCTTGAATTATTGTTTATGACAATTTGGACTAGGTTCCCTATGTGGCAAACCTTGTTTTCCTTGCCTTGTTTGATTAGGATTGAGTTTTATTAATTAAATGAAATGCATGGGATATGCATTGAGAAATTTTAATCCATATAATAGTTATAGATTACATGAGATGATTTGATATGATATGAACACCCTTTTTACAATGGACTTTGAGATACTTATCCTATGAAGACTATTGGGACTTCCACACTATTTACACAGTACCATGAGATCGTTGGTGTAGAACATTGAACAGAGGGGTAGACCATGTAAACTACACAAGAGGTCATCTATAATTGGTTTGGTTAGACCCCGAGAGCTAACAATATGGTCATAAATAATTATTGGGTTGTACCATGATAGATACTAAGGTGATCATGTTTATTTGATTATATAAATGTTGGATCCAAGGTTCTAGACCATTAGAGATTACCTAGTTGATCGTTTGTAATTGATTTTTTTTAATGTTTGCCGAAAGGGGTAGATCATTAGAGCTTCTAAAAAGGGTTCTTTCATGATGATTTGGTATAATGTTAAAATAGATGGGATAGATTATTATAAAATCCAAATGGGTCATTTATGAATAATTGTGTAATTATAAAGAGTCTAACAAGACAAAGCACAATCATGGGCTTTGTCTTATAAGATTGTTTATATAGTCTTCTCATATATCTGATTTGTTACATTACACAGGGGATACAGATCTCATCATATTTCATTGAGTTACATGAGTCAATAAATTTAATAAGTTTTAAATGTAAATTAATTTAATTGATATCATTAGGAGTGTTAATTTTTGGGTACATCCTTGTTTACTACTTCACTTTTCCAATTAACTGTTATATGTATTCACTGAAAATTAGGCATAGATCTATTGGTGGTTGTCTACTGAGATTCATCCCACACCCTTTTTGAGTCATTATTTAGGACCTAAACAGGGTATATGATTGTATTTATAGATACGGAAAAGTTCCATTATTCATCAGTACCAGATGTTTATTGGAGCTAGAGATCTTGTGACCAAGCTGAGGCTTGAGATTCTATTAGTTTTTACTTTCTTTTCTATACATTGTTTTCTGTATTGTATTTATATCATTGCGACCTTTTTGTCTAGTTTCCTAGACACATGTGACATGAATCATTTATATATATATATATATATGTATATATATATATAAATTCTCTAGTTTTTTTATTAGTATCATTCTTCTGTTGTTTACCTAAATTGTATGGTGTTACTGCTTGGGCTATTGTTTACTATTTGTTTTGTTTTATATACTCTAAAAATGATGGTATAGTTTCCCCATTATCACACCTTTGTCCTTGCTTCTAGTCAGTAGTCTCTGGAATTTAGGGAAATGCACTTCAGGTTATGTGACCAATCGTATTTGGGGAACCATTAAAAAGAACCCTGGATCTGGGATGTTACAATAGGACCAAAAAAATAATTTTTCAGTTTTAACATAAAATTTAAATAAATTGAAAAATCACCTTTATGAAAGGTTATAAATATAAGAATCATTAATTTTTAATAAAACTATTGATGATTAAATCGTGTTGTATGGATAATTTCATTGGAAAATCGTTATATTTATAGAGAAAAAACTATGAAGAAAGTATTGAAAATAATTCTGATAATTTTGTTGATGATTATATAAAAACAATGTGAGGGTTCACATAAAAAAACCATTTTCAATAAGAGATAAAATGATTATAAAATATTATTTAAATAATAAAATTCCCAATAAATGGGTCCTTTAAATAATTTATAGTTAATTTTGAAAGTGCATAAAGATAATGTTTGTAATTGGTATGGAGTCCTTAATAAACATTTTGTGTATTTTCATATATATAATTATGAAGGTAAACAAGAAAAAATTATTATAACAAGTCAAATATGAATTAAAAATCAAAATATTGGTCATAATTTAATCTTATGATAATGGTAGAAATAGGGAGTGAGAGATAGAGAGTGATAAATAAAGAATATTATTAAAATATAATGAGTATAAAATGAACATTTCTAACAACGTAGTGTGTGAAATGTTTGTCCATATGGTAGAGGGAGGGAGGATACGATTAATTTATTAGAAATTAAATTTATTTATTTATGTATAAAATAGATGAACAATACATGAAAATAATAGATACTTAGAAACAAAACCCTTACCTTGGTCTTTATATTATCTCATATGTGCTCCTGACATTTGAATAATTAAACATTATTATCTTTATACTTGATTTATAAAATTACCCACAATAATTTATGAATTATTTTCTAATTAATTTAACTATTATTATTTTTCAATTATTTACTAAAATATAATATTTCTAATCATATATTTTTCAGTCATTATTTTTTTACACAACGAATCATCTATGGTATAGTAGTAATAGGTAATTTAAAATTTCTAATGGTACCATATTCTAGAAATGTGTCAATTTATTTATTCCTTTTCATTATACATTACATGAGTATATTTGGTCAATAAAATATTTCCATTTAAATTTTTCCTTTAATAATCTGTTTTAAGGTCAAAAAATAATTATGTTTGTTTACATTTGTTTTAATTATTATTATAGATATTGTATTGTCCCATTATTATAATCATGATAATATATTAATATTAAATTTAGATTAATTCTTGAAATAAATATATTTGAATGCACCATAATGATTTATTTTTATAAAAACATCATAGTTCTCATAGGACACATAATACCATAATGCATTAAATAATATATTTGTAGTGTTTTATAATTCGTCGTAAACATATTAATATTTAGGTTCTATAAACACATTAAATTATAAAATAAATATTACTTTAGTTTTATATTTATTGGTTATATATTTCAATAGAATGGATAATGGGATAATTTCAATTACTAAAATGATGGTTTTTGAAAATCCCGTATTTTGACATAGTAGTGACTTATAAAAAATGTTTTGTTGGGATTGAAATTACATTATTTCTTAAATAAGATATTAATATTGATGATAATAACATGAATATGGAATCATTAAAATATATGAAATTTTAAATTTAATTATTATATATAATTGAAATCTAATGTGATAAATGAAACGACTGAATTATAAAACCATTATTTTAACATAGTAATGGGTTATGGAAAGTAGTTCATCGGTGGGAAATAGTCATTCTCTCTTCATTGATGGATAAAAATTATTATTAAAAGTATAAATGGAATAATTTAATCTATATAATAAAATTTTTATAGTGATTTAAGATAGTGAATCATTAGTTAAAAATGGGAAAGGGTCCTGAAAACATATATGATTATATTTTAATGAAATATAAAAAAGGTTTTATGAGAGGTAATTTAGTGGAATATAATCAATAAAAGATATAAATGGATGGAATCATGGATATTTAATTATGTATAAAAATGGATATCTTTATAAAATAGATCATAAAAAATTTAAAAAAATAAAGGGAGAGGTCTAGAAAAGGAGTCCTTAAAATTATATACAGTCTCCTCCATTTTATTCAGTATAAAGCCTTTAGATGAGGGAATATTGGTAATAACTGGTTCATAGGGATGAGTTTAAGGATTTATGGAGTTATATTTGGGTTTATATTATTTCAAGGATGGAATTGTTTAGGCGAGGGGAAAGGGGGGGGGGGGGGTAGGGTTGTTTACATATGCAATGGGGAAGATTATTTTAGATGAAATTATCCATTATTTTATAATTGATTGAAAGACTATGAATGGTATGGATGCCAATGACAATTAATGTGTTTTTATAGAAAAAATTAATTTAATTTCGTATTAAAATAATCGAAAACAAGAATGTAATCATTGAAACACTTCTTTAAAGAGAATATTTCAGAAAAAATTATATTATGTTAAAATATAACATACATTAAAAAATTTAAATTATTGGTTTTTACGTGCTAGATATTATTTTTAAATAACATATATTGCACCATAAAAATAATGTTGGTTTATCAGGAGTATATGTAAATTATTTATTTTTATTTATATCATTATTATGTTATAAAATATATGGTTGTTTATAAAAACAGGTTTTTACTATTCACCAAAAAATATACATCAGGTAAAAATAAAATAAGTCAGAACTAAGTAAATTGAAAGGATAAAATTAATAAATGATCTCTATTTTAATAATTTATAAAATTCAAATTATTTAATTTATCTTTTTAAAAATATTACACAATACATGGAAAAATATTTTATTTACTATAAAAAATATTTCTTTTATTTTGAGTTATTAAATTTATATCATTCACAGTGGTATATTTTTATACCTCTCAAGAAATATTATTTTAATAAAGAAAAGTATGAAAAAACATCATGGATGTCTTTAGAATTAGAGACTAAAGAAATCTCTGATAACTAAATCCACTCCTCCCAGGGGAAGGAACCCAGGATTAGAAAATTTCTTTTTTCGAGGGGGGTGGTACTTGGTATCCTTGGAGGCCAAGAAGTCATCCACACGGTTTCCTTTACTCCACATATAGAGGATCTAAATATAATTGGATTAAATATTTTTACATGTAAAACAATGAAATTTTATGGATTTATTATTCTATTAATGTGGATATTATCTTCTAAATACATAATTGAGAAATCCATTTTAGTATACCAAAAAATAGACACTATGATTCCAATTGTATGTCAATGAATATTTTACTTCTGTAAAAACTATATATCACTACATTATCACCATTTTATAATAATAAGATATTATAAATAAGTTGAATAACATTTTCAAATAAAAAAATATTTATTTTTTCATGTTATTTTTTATAAAACATGCTACTATATATATTAAATAAAATTTTATAAGATATAAAATATGTACATAGGATATTATAACAACATATTTCAAATTAAATGAATAATTTTATTAATTAAAAATCCCTGATATTTACAAAATATAGTGTAAATATTATATTTAACCATTCATTATATGCCTCTCATAAATTGTTATATATCTTTATTTTCAACAGTCTTATGTTATAATATTTATACTGTGAACACATGTATTATACTATTAAAAATAAAATAATAATAACATAATTAACATGATGATATTAAAATAAAAATATTAATAAATGAAAGTTATTTATTAAGTAAAACTATATATTGAAATGTAATTCCATATAAATTAGAAGATTATTTATAAAAAAATCAATAAAAAAAATTTTATTGGACTTGAATTATTATTTTGAATAGAAACATGTGTAGGAATAAAATTTGGTGTTAAATTGGTATAGATCATTATATATTGTATAATTAAAAAATAATTGAATTTACAATTTAAAATATTAGTTTCAGAGAAAAAATATTCTTTCAGAATCAACAATGTATCATTCTACCAACTTCACAAAAACTGTTCCTGGTAATTTTACCCATTGATAAAAATTATTAAAAATTTCTAAAAATTACTTAAACCATAATAATTTTCCTCAAAATTGTATAAAAATGTTACTATGGTCAGGACATATTATGAAATAATATAAATGTATAATAATTGTTGAACCTATATGGTGAAACGTTTTGTATATGAAATATTACTCTAAGTATAGTAGATTTAAATCTATGTTATAATACCCAAATTTAACTAAAAATAACTCTAGAAATATTCCAACTCTATATTGATACCAACAGAACTAACCTAGATCCACAATTACTTATCTGGACTTTAACATACATAAATTTCATACAAAATATGACACACATTAAAACACATTATATCAATTGTTTGGGGTATTTTTTATGTAAGTTCATATTCATCTTAACTTTAAACATAATATAAATTTTATGTATCTATAAAATCTATGTCCCATCATTAATATTTAGTATATAAATGGAAATTCTAGAAATGGTTTCATCTAGAAAACACAATAAAAAGTTAAAAAATAAATTATATAGTGATTATTAAAAATATAGATGCATGATCCTATAATATGGGGAATGATTAATTGAACAAGATCATGTAATCAAAATAAGTGAAATTATGATGTCATATAATGATTATAAAGCATGACATAAAAATTATTTTGAATTTCAAAATGATAATAATCTTAAATGGAATAAATCATAGATACATAGCATATAAGAAAACATATAATAAATAAATGGTAATCATGAAAAACATAGGAATTTGGAGCAAACATGAAGTCTTCCATATGTCGATGTACACTGACAAGTCAACAAGAAAAATATTCAATTATCACTACATGTGAATCAGATGTTGTATCTCATAATATAGAAGCATTACCCATTTTAATGGGGGTATATATAATTGTAATTCCACACATTTAATTATTTTCATTTCTCACTTATATTGAAATGTACATAGTATCCAATGAGATTTAAGACATACCCTCTCCACTACATGATATATAATTTAGTTTTCCCCCATTTTCATGACACCTCATGCATATTGGTTTCCCATGAATATCAAGAAGCTGATAAATAAATCAAGGTCACATAAAATTTTAACGAATAATAATATAATAATAATTTCACAAATTATTTATCAATGTAAATATCCTTCAATAAATGTAATCCAGATTAATGGTATTATCGATGTATATAATAAAGGGTATACAATCTATTAATTAATTTATGTCTTCGAAAAAATGTATGTACATCTCAGTGCACCTCCATCAATCATAAGAATTAATTAATGTTATTCAAAATAGAATGATTTTGGGATAAATTTATATGTATGTGTAGTTGATTATAATAGAATAAAAATAAAATAATCAATAATTCTGATAAAAAAATTCATTTCAACTATACATCATAAACATAAGAGAAAAAATAACTAAGATCTATTATTTTAAGTGAAAATCAATTTATTTTAAAGAAACTATTAAAGCAAATAAAATCTATGAAAAAGATAGATATAAAAACATGAAATCATTTTTTCATAGATGAATATTGTTTAATGGAAATTAAAAAAATTTATATTATTTAACAAAATAATTATTAGTTTTTTAAACAACATTGAAATGAAAAATAAATCATCATTATTAAAGAAAGAATTTAATGTAATAAAATTTATTATGAACATAATTAATCTTTTTTAATTCATTTAACATGATTATTTTATAAAAAAACTAATCATGATATAAATAGAGACTAAAATATAATTGAAAACAGTAAAATCATTTTCATAACTTGTTTTGATGTTTTTATAAAAATAATTGAACATTTACATTAAAAACCCATTTTTAAGTGAGTGTAAAAGGGTTTTTTAAAATATTTATCAAAAAAACCATAACAATGGAACCTAAAAAACAAAAAAAAAATATTTTTATGGAATATGTGGTAGAATTTTGTAATTTGAATGGATTCCCTAACAAGTATTGAGGACTTTGACCAAAATAAACATATATAGAGAATCATAAAGACCAACATACACCCTAAAATAGAATGAAAAAAATACAGGAAAAATTGTATCTAATTAAAATGTTATAAACAAAAAGATAGTGATTGAGTTTCATAGATAAAATGAGTTCTAAAAATGATAAATATTATTAAGGGAAATGTTTAGAAAAATATATTTTGTGAAATATAACTATCACAAAACGTACATCAATTTTAGGAGTGTATTTACTTTGTATTGATTTTGATTTTTTAGATTTATATTTATACTTTTTTTAATTAATTTTGGGTATTTTTATTGTTTTATGTCTGTTTTGGGTCATTTCTTGGTCCCCACATTTTAAATTTCTGGTTGATCATGCCACAAGTAGGAGATGTACCATTGCAACCAGGTAGATAATCAACCCTAACCCAAGAAGTTCATTCCATGTCCTTGTTTGAGTGCAGATAGGGGACTGGGTCGATGGTGTGTTAGAACCATGGAATAGGCATCAAATCAATGTATATACGATGAGACCCATGAGGTAGGGAATCCACTGTGAAGTATTGAATTTTTTCATGTTGTGCCCTATGTAAACATTGACTTTTAGGTAATTCCATATTTCCTTTATCATAATATAGTATACATTGGTTTTATTTCTACCACATTTTATTTACTCATTTTAATGATGATTCAATAACACCTACTGATTTTATCTTCCATTGAATGTATCCACTTTTGATCAATTTTGGGTTTATTGTTCAAGGTTTATCTTTAATTATATTCCTCCCACTCTCTTATTTTTATTCTCTAATACATCACTCTATTGCTCTTGGAAGCTAGTGATTTTATTCATCGTGATTTACTGTTTGGGGTTTCTCTTGTATTTGGGTGTCTGAAATTTATGTGGGAGTCTTTTCTTCTTTATTTCGTTACCACCATCAATGGTAAAGTGTCTCTCATGTCTTTAAGTATTTTTTTAATGTTTTCCATTTTTCAAATAAGAACATATGATGATTAAAAATTTCTATTTTTTTCAATTAATGTATACTTGTTATTTAATATATAGATTGATTGAGGATTTTCTATAAACCTATTTTTGGATTTTGAAATGTGATTTACACTTATCATCAACATGAGTGGATTTTACATAGAGATTAAATATTTAATGTGGTTAATAGAACATATAAATTTCTTTTTTATTGAAAATCATATTTTACTAATGCTTTATATTTTCAAATTATTTGAACAATTTTGATAAGAACATTGAGGTTTTATGAATGTTTGAAGCCATTGTTCCCTAATTTGTTTTACTCTATAGTTTTTTAACTATTTATACTGAGTTATTTTAATTAACATCATTAATGTTATTCCATCATCAAAAATCAACAAATAAAATGTTTAGAAATAGAGGGCTCTCAATAAATCAAGGACAATTTCTTTGTTTATTTTTTGAGCTCCACTATGTGATCTTGTGTGATCATTATTCTATTATTCATAACAATTACTCTCTCAATTAAAATAAAGGTGATATTAAAATCCTTATTTCTATACATGAATCTAATTTTATGAAAAATGGACATTTCTACAACACTGTGCATGACTTTGGAATCCTATTATGTATACAGATTAATGGAAATTTCTGTCATCCTCGTCACACTCTGAAGGTTTCCTTTAGATATTTTAGTCATCGATAGACCAAAATCAATATTGATCGCACCTAAAAAGTCAATATGGGCCCTGCGGGATGTGGTGCTATCTTTAGGAATCACCTCGGTCAGATCCTTGGATGTTTCATGTGTGGTTGTGGCTCTACCACCTCCCTTGAAACTGATATGATGAGTTCAATTCATGCAATTTCCTTCACTAAGAAATTTGGTTCAATCATCCTTTGGATAGAATGTGACACAACAACCATAGTACATGAAATTTAAAATTGTGTGACACATCTATCTTAGCCGATTACTACCCATTGGATGGAATTCACCTATTCTCTTAATGACCTCAACTACTTCTTCACACATTTTTACCGAGAATTAAACACCCTTAGATATGTATTGGACAACATCGGAGTAAATTAATACATCACCTGGTTTGATGTCCACTCCGGTGATCTTATTTACCTTCATAAAAATGATTGTAATAAGAATCCTTAATTTAGTCTTATGTAAACATTTTTTCTTATATGTTATTCCAGGATTTATTCCAATTAAAATTTATATGTGAATGGTTTTTTAAATTTCTTATGGTCTTTTAGTATTTTATAGATGTATAAAACTAATATTATTTTTGAAAAATTATTTCATATGTTATTATAATTATGGTTTCTCAATTTTTACCTAAAGGAATGTTTGGTACCCATATAAAGGATTTAAATGTAATATAAATTTTGAAATATTATTAATATACTGATTTAGATATATTATCACCTGTATGAAAATTTAGTTTAAGTTTTCACCTTCTATATTTTATTTTTCATAAAATTAAAAACCCCTTCATTAAAAGCCATTAATTTTTATGGCACATGTGATATAAAAACTTTTGTGATACACAGTATTATTGTGTAATATAAAGATATAAATTTAATTATGTGATGTGTTAAGGTTGAATGATGATATGTGATTATAATTTGATAAAATCATATTATTATTTGATGAGTGTTCATCCACCACCAGTTTATATATTCATGGGGATCATAGGCTCTATAGTGAATGAATATGGATGGATAATATACTATTAATGATTAGATTAATTATTATCCTATATAATTAGACCCATACTAGCTATGATATGTCCCATGGATTAGGCTTGTATGAGTATTTCAAGCGGATGTTTTCTAGGAAAACATCATTAAGAAAAAAATTCTTCTTATAGAGTACATCTAGGATTATCCAACTAGAATCATAGTAATTTATCAGGATTTTATATATTGTTGTTTCTTATGTACAATATTTTTAGATTAGTTATATTTTGGTCTTTTTAATATTATTATATATTGATGTATTCTATTTATTTAAATTTTATGTTATTAAATTACATGAATTTTTATCATATGCCTCCTTCTACACTTCTGTTATTTTAAAGTAGTTTAATTATCATTCTTGGTATGATGTTGAACTATAAAATTTAGTATATTTTCCTAATTTTCATGTTAATGTTTTTTAGAAATTAATGATCTATTTTATTTTTAGTTTTATTAATTGTTTTAAACATATATGTGAAAATTATTTTTTAAAATATATTTTCTAAAAAAATTTAAAATAATTTAAAATTAATTATTTACAGTGATAAATGGATTTCAAAATGTTTGTGTGTTTGGTTTTTCTTTAAAATTACAAGAACAATTATTTTAAAAATATTTTAATAAAAACTAGAATATATGGTCTATTTCATAAAAAGGAAATTTGTGGACTCTTATGTGAAATCTTATAAATATGTTTATTCTGACAACATATTTTTAAAATTCTAAATCTCCATAATTTGGTTATAATACAAGATTAGGTTCACACTATTTTCCATTATATGGAATTCCTATCTCTGTATTTTCCGGGTATTGTTCTTATGGGATGATTAAATGTAAAATTTGCTGTCAATTTAGGATTAGGATGGGTGTTTTTGTATTATTTTTTATCATTTTTTATCATCTAATTTAGCCACAATTATATTTTAGAGTCTATTTATGTCATAATTTTTTTTATGATTTGGATGTTTTTTTATAAAAATTATTTATTAAGTTTTTTAATTTATAATATATTTTTGAGTTTGAATGGTATTCAAACATATCAAAACATCATATTATAATTCTACATGAATCTTTTAAAATATTTAATATGAATTACTTTTTAAAAATAATTCACATTATTATGATTGGATTCCCTATAACAATTTTCATACCCATTGGGATTGGGAACATCCATCGGGCCTTTTTATAATCCCACTTACGATCCCAGTTCAAGGGTGGCACATTTTTTTTCATAAAAATGGTATTAGTGTACCCTTTACTATTTAGTGTATTATGTTATATTATAGATAAAGATATTAAAACTCAAGACGTATGTATAGGGGGACTCTAGCGGGTAATTTCTTGTTCAAAGCCTCAAATTACTCAGGGCATTCTAGTTATGAGTCGTGATTTTCAGACTATTATTCATTTATTATATTGTTTAGTAATTTATAATAATGTTATCTGGAATAAAATAGATTGTATTCAAGGTTTACATATATATTTCTACATTTTGAGTGAAATGGTTCTAGATTAGGAAGTACATGGTTATCTTTCCCAACCTAAAAGACCATGTCGATCTTGGGCACATGGTTAAAAGAATATATCAATAGATTTCAAATAATTGGTGCAATTCAGTCAATCCAAGTGACCCAAATATCCAAAAAAATATTCCCTTCGTAATTATAGTGTAGGAGGAATTTCTTCCTACGTCAATTTTATACTACATTGTATACTATTAAGGTTAATTAAAGAATAATTTTTCTAATATCATGATTCTATTTGATTTGATATTCAGAATAATTTGTATTTGGAAAACATGGATTTGATGGTAAGAGTTATGTATTCAATAAAATAATTTATTTTAAAAAAAATGGGTGGAAATTTATTAAATTTGTGAAATATTGAAATTGGATTCAATGAGAAAAATTCAAAAAATTTGAAATTATTTTTTTGTGGGGTTTTTTAGAAAATAAGATAGTATTATAAAATAAATTGAAATTGATTTTTTTTTTGGTCCATTAAAAAGATTTAAAATGGGTGGTGGTTTTATTTGTGGATTGTGGGTATAATTATTTCTTATGTTATGAATATTCTAGTTTATTATAATTTGGGTATGGGGATCTTATTTATATAATTTGACTAGTTTCTATATTAAAAGTAAATTATTTGTATGAAAACTTTTAAACATCATTTTTGTATGGTTTTCTTAAGATTTTTTATGATTAATTATTTTGAGGTATTGATTAAATTAGGGTACATAATAACTTGGGAGACAATAATCATGATGTTTTTTTAGTCATGCTCTTTTTCTATATATAGTGTATGCCACCCCAAAATATTTGGGTGGATCAGGGAAAGTCCATATTTTAGTGTTTTTCTAAAACACACATCTCTTTATATTTGAGGGTTTTCCTTCATGTTTATTCAAAAACCCAAACTAAATGTGGATAGTTAAAGAAAAAAATCATATGATTTTGATCAAACTCAATTATTAATGACTTATAATTGGTTTTTTTTCATAGATTCTATCTTTTTTCTATAATAAGATTATTCCCAACTAGATTTTTCATTTTGTTTCAGTTATGTGTCTTACCAAAATTATATATAGGGGGAACTAAGATTAAAAACAGAGATGATTTGGGTTTATATCATCAATTATTTTGCCTCTTCTATGATTAAAAGTGATATTTAACTTGATTATTTTGAAATATATTAGTCATTCTAAACAAAATTTTTTATAGGTTCTATGAACATGTGTAACATGTTACATGAATCCGGACAGTGGTGTAATAGTACCTATTCTTGTTTTCTCTCTTAATTTTCTAATATTTTTTATATCCTTTCAACTTCCCTTGATATATTTTAAGTCATAAGTTCTTACTAAATCCTTATTAATTGGAATTTTAAAATTTTATAGTCCTCGTAAACTTATATATTTATATCTCTCTATTAATAATGATCTAATGTTAATAAAATATTCTATTTTAGTTCAATAATAGAATATTTTACTTGTATTTTATAATTATTTTCAATTATTTATTGACATATCATTTACTAAAAATTATTTTATAGTGATAATTCCCTCAAATGATCTCAAACATTGATCAATTAATATAGAAATAATATAAAAATATAATTTTCAATTGTGATAAATGTTGTCCTTTCCATTTTTTTCGATTATAGTTTGGTTTGGATATATAATTTTTGGTATGTTCCCTCATTACATTCAAGATTCCCCATTTCGTGTTTTTTATTTTTATCATGGTTACGTTTTAGGGAAGAATTTTTTATAGTGGGGAGAATTTTCAAAACTATTATATAATTTTAAATCAAGGATTTATTTATTTATTTATTATAAATAATTATTTTATATTTCATTAATTATTTCTTGAAACATTGGGTGTCATGTTTTATTCGATGTGTTTTATGTGATAGAGGGGTCTGGTTTTTATAAACAATAAACATGTTAGGGTATGAAAAAAGTATATCCCACTTTGTTTGGTAAGGCTGGGACCAAGTGTGAGTGGATCTTGGGTGCCTTTGTCTATGGATGTTTGTAAAAGAAACATATCGAGACTAGAAGAAATCTTATTATGATATATAGAACCATGTTATGAAATTCCCAAAGTATATTTTTAATTTTATTAAATTATAACTTTCCTTATATCATAATAATATCCATTTTAGGGTATTTTCTCTCTAATTCATTTGAGTCATCCAAAGAGATCCCTAAGAACACCCCTGACCCCCTTGAATGCCTCTTCAATCACATCCTATTTTCCTCAATTTAGGCTTGATTGTTTAGTGTTTATACTTCTTTATATTCCTCCTCTCGATCTTCTTTATTTTCTATTTCATACACCATTCAGATGATTCTCTACACAAGCTCAGTTTTATTTCTACATGATTTTTATATAAGTGTATCTCTCTTATCTTGGATTCCAGGGTTTTTAAGATACACAATCATCCTTCATTTTCCTTCCATCATTATATGTGTTGCGCATTACATGATTTTGGGTCTGTGTTTTAATGATTTTGAACATTAATTGGAAAAATTTAAAAATCGTGTGGTTTTTAACGTCTATTTTCAATGAATTTTCCCTTGTTATTAGAATAATATATTTTTTAATGATGTATTATTAACATATTTCCAGATTTAGAATGTTGGTTTTAATTGATATTCAATATAATGAGATTTTACCAAGAAATAATTTCCGTAATGTACATGAAAAATTTATTAAATATATTATCTTAAGGGAATCTCAAATATTGAGTATTTTTTTGTATTTTTATATGATATCAAGTATTTTAATTATGTGTTTTTTCATTAATTTGAAAAATAATTTATTGATAACTATTGGTATTAGGTCATGGGTTTCTCTATTATATACTTGTTAATTAGGATTAGAAACATATTTCTTATTATTAAATGATGTTTAAGCTTTATAAATTTTATGTGAATGATATTTTTAATTTGTAATTATAATTTATAATTTTAAGGATGTTTTAAAATAAAACTTTTATTTTGAAAATATTTTGAATAAAATTTCAAAATATTTTATATAAATTATAATAGAAAGGCATATTTGGTATAATTTAAAATGAATTTATAATTAATATAATATTTGAAATTTTTTTAAAATATATTTAATTTTTTTTTCTATTTTTAAGACTAATATTGCATTAGTACGATTTTTAAAAATACTTTTTATAAAATGATGTAAACTAATATTAAAAGCGCCATTTATTTATTTTTGATATGTGAGTTATATTTTTATTTATGATGTTGTTTTGTTCTAAAAATAATGTATTAGTATTAATGGTGTATTAAAGTGGGATTAGTAGATATGATTATTTTTTTTATATTTTATTATTGTTTTAAATAATTCCCTAACTCCTATCATTGTATTAGTTGGTCAAAAATGTAGAGACCCAATATTTTCATGAATAATTATTACATTATTTAGATGAATATTTAATATATTTCAATAACACAAGACTGAAAAAAAATAAAGGATTAGTTTTATTGTAAAATAGACACATAATATTCTTCTTTCATGAATGATATTCATCCTCTACCATGAATATATTCACATTTTGTATTTTTAATAGACATACCCTATATAAACATTTCTTTATAAACCAAGTAATAGAAACATATGAAAGGGTTGGATCATGTGCAGAGTATGGGTAAACATGGGAGATATTCATTAAGGATCATATTAAATCAAAAGATAAGAATAACTATATGAGATCACAACTATAACATACAAATTTAATACCCAAAATGTAAAATATCTTAATCAAATATCTTGGAATCCCAAAAAACATCAATCCTAAGAGAGATAATTGTTTATAAATCAATCATGAACTATATTCTCTTGTAATTAATGTGTGGAACCAATATAGGTATAGAATAATATAATATGTCAAGGTTGACTACCACACCCATCAAAACATAGTGGATCATGGATTTTTATAATTTTCCAATATCATATCAGATCAGACATCACAACCTGCATCCCATAGAGGATTAAGCACATTGATTATTTTTCCCAAGTTGATCAATCACATTAACATGCATCCTTTAATTATGTCATGAGATATAAAATGTTAACCAATTTACAAAAGTAATATATAATTATAGGACCACCCATCACAAAATAAATACTACAAAATTGTCTTCCTTAATATCATAAAGAATGTATAATATAATCTCATCCTAACTTATTCAGAGAAAATGGGGTTCATAAATATTTAATCCATTTATCAAAGTGTAACCAAGAAAAAATTAAAGGTTTTTATAAATATATCATAATCATTAAACATTTATATGAAAAATATGGATCGTATTACTGGATCATATACCTAGTAAAACATATTTAACATCAAAGGATGTAATCATTGTTAAAAACTCCGTTATAGTATTCACTCTAATATTTCTTATAAATATATAATTTTCAAATTAATATTACACAATTAAAATCAAATAATTTACCAAATACTATAGAAATTTTTTCATGGATAAGAAACATAAAAACATATAAATGAAGATTACATGAACTAACTGGTAATAATGGTGGAATATTTTTATCAGGTTTTATAATTTAAAATAAATTATCACTTTAACAATTTTGTTAAAATTATTAAGTACCTAATTTAAAAATGAAAAATATTATTACATTTAAAGAATTTTATAAAAAAGTAATTCATGGCTAAAATTGAATTAAAAAATCATAGTAAGATTTGAAAAAAATTCTTGAAAATTTTATTAGAAAACACAGATATGGAAGAAACTGTATTTTTTTCTAAAGAGATAAATTTTATATGTGTTTCTTAAAAACATTAATTCATTCTATTTGGAGCATTAAATTATTAAATTGAATGAAAACTGTATTATTAATAAGTTACAAGAGTAGTATAAAATTCTTGTGATTCTTGAGAGGTAGATCATGAAATTCCATCATAAAAAACATAATCATAAACAATATAATTTGGGCATGGAAAAGTTCTCATGGAATCTATGGAATCTATTATGAATATTAAAAACAAGAATTAAGATAGAAAACTATTTTAGGAGTTAAAAATTGAAATGTACTCAGAACAAAAATGCATCTCCTCTCATCCGCATAACCCAAATTTTATGTCATACAACCACTCTACATGGTGTTCCCAAAAACTAATAAAATTTTATGGATGAGGAGTTAGTACCACCCCCCTATAATTAATTTTAATATATGGAATGAGGATTGTATTCAAATATCCCATAAACAATTATTTATTTTGAGGGGGATGGTTGTGAAATAAACCCATGTAAATGATTTCTTATTTCCAATATGTGGCATCCTTTTCAAAAAATGGAAAAATTATTCTCACATTTTGATGTGGGATATATATATCATATCCCCATAGAAAAGTTAATGTTTTGTGTTGTGAGGCATTCACCCCATAATCCTACAAAAAAAAAACATTTTGTTACAGGCGATGATTTTATTTTTCAACCCCACAAAGCCAAGAATACTATACGTCGAACAGACCATTCTAAAAAAAATGGATATATTCAATTTCATTAAAATAAATTTTATTCAATGAAAAGATGGGCGAAGAAGATGAACATACATATAGTAGATAAGAAAATAAAATACTTTGACATGAAATTCACCCAATTAATACAGAGAGTAAATGGAAAATAGAGAACGTGTAAAGGGAATCTATGCAAGAGGACCCACCTTTCCACCCACAAAGTGAACATTGTTGATACTATAAAGTAATTCCATGTGAATAGTAGTACATCATAGAAGAACACTGTTTGTGATCCCCAACTATGTATAGTAATGAGAAATATACAAAAATGGGGTATCCTTATATTGTTTTCCTTTCTGAACTTTCTATCCTTAGTTATGAATAACATTTTTTATAAATTCCCCCCTTCAAGAACTATATAAATGTATTCCCGACCTGATACCCAATTATATGAATTCCATCATTGAGACCTCCCTCCTAGAAGAATGATACATTTGGTCTAAGGACCGGACACACCAGCCTGCACACAGTCTGATCATGCATTATTATTGTTAATTAAGTTCCATTTTAAGCACCCCTATATGAGGGGTACTTATAATTTTATAATCATGAATTTTAATGGTAATTATGATCACATATATGGTGATGGTGGCGGATGGATTCTTAGGATAATTGATAAAATCAGTTTTTTGAAATGTAAAGTGAATCATATGACAATCCACCATTGTCATATATAGCCTTTTCATCCCACCTATACACTATTCTTATAGGGAATCATATAGGAATACCTCCTAGATTAATACCCTATCTTTTCTTAGAGGACATATCCATACCTTCCACACTGTTATCCACATCAACTAATTGATGATAGATAATGTGTGAAGTAAAAATTCATCCAGTCTTTGTTTCTCTCACAAATCATTACATGCATGTCATTAGAGTTCAGGGTTTGTTGTAGGACTATAATGATAAAATATCTGTAAATGTGAATCCGTAATAGGTGTAATCGCTAATAGTTATAAACTACCTGGCATATTATTACCATTATAATGGGATACTTAGTAATCCTCCATGAGATTTAAACCCAATATTCCAAATCCACAATATCTTTTCTTGGGACATACTATCAATAATATCATGACCATGACTTGATAGAAAAATTCCATTTGTTCCCCCTCTTATTTTACCCATGTCATCCTTTGAATTCCAGGTGAGAACTATCTCTATAGGGACCTATTCTCTATATGACCAATCCATTACTGACATGCCATACTTCTCTCATGATCAACCAGAATGGACTACATCAAAAAAATCCCCACAAAAAACGTTTCTTGGTACCTTACTCCTAGATGTCTTCCCCACATTACACTAAAATGGTAGATCTATTCCTTGTCACATGATCTTTAATGGTACGATATATCCCATTAAGTGGTGTCGAACTATATGGGTTCCAATTCCTTACACAGTGATACATAGAATGAACCTCTTACAATATTGAACCCAATATCAAAATTCTTACAATCTACATAGATGGTAATAAACTACAGGGAAAAAAATCATGAGTATTTAAAATATGATCATTTAAATAAGGAATTACTGAGTAAAAAACCAAATGAGACAGAGAAACTCTGATATATACCTATAGATTTTCTTTTGGAGATCCAAGGATAAATATAGATGTTCTAATTGATAGATAATTCCTAATACATTTATATGGTTACTACTATATGTATTTTTTTTATTCTCAATCTGAATTGTATTTTAATATTTGTGAAAGAATCCCAAACAATAAATAAATCTATAATAAAGTGATAGAGTTGTGAAGAACTTCCCACAAAATGTTGTCATGAGATCAGACTCCCCTCGTTTCAACTATTGTGATTTCATATGTATAATTTGGAAAATTCCATCAATACCCACCTAACATTGGAATGAAGGTCCATAAATCATCATTGATATGGGAAATATCGAAGTACTTCTAGTTCCATGAATATATCATTTTTTAAACCACTTAAAAGGAGATGCGAAATGAAAAGGATTACTTGATGGAAAAAATTGTGAATCTATTCTCAACCCACCACAATCATCGTTGTGGAGTTTTATTTATCATCAGAAACAAAAAAATGAACTCAATGTGAATAAGGTATGTGATAATAGAATAAAAAAGTTAACATGGGAATTGTGAATATTATTTCCCAACACAATATTGATAATAAAATTCCATCAAAATCATAACTAGTGAACCAAAAATGATTCCTCTCTTTAACTAAATTAACGATATCAAAAACATGTGAGACCCTTTCATACTCTAAATGGAATCCTAACAACTGAAACAAACATATTCTTCTTGTATTTCACAATTCAGGTCCTCGTCTAGATAGAGGATCCTTTTCCCCACCTAGAATATCTAATGTCAGGTATCAAATGCATTTTTTAGGAGTACGAACTCAGTGTTATCATCCTAGACATGGAGAATTTGTGAGAATTATTCTAATACATGAAGCCCCTACAATCTTCAATGGCTAATGTTGGGGGGTATATTTGATTTTATCCTCTATTAATTGTCTGGTTGTACTAATAGTCATCCTATTCAAGGTAATATATATTTCAACATTTTATTTTGTTCGAGGAAAACTGATAGGTTTTTATGGTCTCTTCTAAACTGTGTTGGAAGGCTTGATGGATATGAGTATGAATGCGTGCTTGTCCATTGGTTACCTCCTTGTTTTTTTTGGAATGCTTTTTTTTTGGAACAAGGATGTGATACTATTATTTTTTATTGATTTTCATCATTGGATGACACCCAATGAAATGACCATTTTATCGTCATCCAATAATCATACAAAAAGTGATTCGAATAATTATACCATTTACAACAAGGAATATGGAAAACATCCTTTTATGTTAGAGAATGACGATGAATATTTGAAATAATATTAATATAATTAATATTATAAAAATTAGTATTCGAACAAATAAAATATACCAGTCATGTTTGGCCTCTTAGTTAATTATCAAAATGGAATTCCAATAACATTGTTAGAAGATTTTGTATCTGTATAGCAACCCAACCCTAGAACACTAGAATCTAGTGTCATGCTACCATTACATTGGCATGATTTAAAGGAATAAAATCTCAAAGTACCAAAATGATTATTATTATTAGTAAACCAAATAAATACATGAGTCTGGTATTAAAAATAAATACATTAATTAAAACATTTTTCGTTTTATCGTAATAACATAACTCCATCTAGTGTATGAATTAACTCCTTTTATAGAACACTTAAGGGAATATTGGGGAAAAGAGACAAAATAAGGGTGAGTTCAAATTCTTAGTAAGGTTAAATAAAATGGAATAAATAATGAATCATTGATAACAAACAATATGTAAAGGTAAAATATTAATACCTAAAACATGAAATTAGAAAAACTGAGAAGAAAGTGAGTAAAAAATATGGAATGCTAAATTACTAAAAATAAACACCATTAAAAATAAATTGTTATGGAATAATAAATATTTAATGGTAAGAAACTAAAACAAACATTCCATTTAATCCATAAACTATGAATGAAATGAAACCATATACTTTCTCATATTGAAAATCTCAATGATAATATTTACTAAATAAAAATGAATGTAATACTTAATTATTTGACCTAATTTTTCAAGCCCATGAAAATATATACTTTCAAGACATTTCAAAATATGGATTAAAAAAATTGGTATAAAACAATTTAATTTAGGAAAATACTTTGTCTTATGTGAATCTATTGATGTATCGAGGGGTTGTATAATGTCTAGGGCCCACCTGTCACCACATATCCTTAGAATTCCTCATATCATTTAATTTATTTAATTAATAAAAAATATTCCTTAAAAATATCATTATTGAATAAATAATGTGGATTTATCAATATTTCCTAAATTGAGGATAAAAAAACAGGGGTTTCTGTCATTGATGAATGGAGATTCCATTGAATGATCACCATAAAATTCTTGAATAAAATAATCATTAAACACTCTAAAGTTCCCCTTACCACCTTGAAACATTGTAATCACAATTCCAAAAGATTTAAAAGAAATATATAATACCATGATATTAAGTAGATTCATTATATTACATTCGATAGTAATCACTTTATGTTAAAAAAATATATGATATGAGAAAAAAAATCCCACGATAAATGATATGGATAATTAGGATAAATTCACTATCTAATGATCATATTAAAGTTACTATTTCAATTGTACCAACAAAGAAATCAAGGATGTGAATTTCTATACTATCCTTTAAAAAATCAATCAAAATGCATCAAGATGAAGAATAAGGATGGTATCAATACATCATATCCCATTTTGAGTGAAACTAAATGTCTGATGTCATTGGTGAATAAAAATACATTAAAAATATCTTTTGAAAACATTTTATATGAAAATAACCATTTTATTTAATCAAATTTTAAAAAAATCATTTAAATCAATTTTGAGTAAATTTTATTTTAAAAAGCAAAATTTTAAACATAAAAAAGGAAGAATCAAATAAATAATGGCAGTTAAATTCAAAACATGTCATATGAGGTTAAGAGAATATTCCTTTTTTCCAGTAAAAATGATTAAAATTTTATTTTTCAGAAAGTGAAAACAATATTTGATTTAATAAAATTTTAAAAGATAAAAATGGTAAAAAATATTTTAATAAGTTATTTTTTTTAATTATAACAACCTATTTAAAACATTTATATAAAATACGGTTTTAGAATAAAACTGGTTCCCCAACTAAAGAGAAAATAAAAGTGGGTTTTTTTAAAAATATTTTCTATAATATTTTGAGTAATAAAGAATGAATAAAAGGTAATATTAATTGAAAATTGTCGTGAATAAATAGTAGAGAATAATATTATAGGGTTTAAAAAAAGGTGAACCAATAAATTTATTTGATTTATATTCGACAATAAACAATCCCAAACATAATTATATTATGATGTAAATACTAGAAAATAAAATAACGTTGATGTGAGAATTAATAAATGAATAGATTATGTTGGTAAAATTTAAATCCACATAAAACAAGTTTAAATAAAACATTACATATAAAAAATTTATTACATTCCATATCATATAATATTAATGACAATGAGGATGTAATATAACCCCATGAAAAGAAATCAGTTTATGAAATTCCTTACAACATGGTATCTTTTAACACAAATAACCATATAATAAATAATTCCAATTGAAAATAAAAACATAATTAATATAGAAAAAATCATTTTTTAATATACAAAAATTGTCAGTATATTTACCAAAAATATAAGTATGTGATGAATATTACATTTATCCCATGGATGTAAAATGTGGGATGAAAATCCCTTACCCTGTCTTTCCTTTCAAGTGATAAACCTTCACAATATTTTGGAAATGTTAATAACTTATTCAAGAGAAATATTTATAATTATTAGGTCATTTATTATCTTATATAATATCTTATTACTCGTTTTTAATTAATCATTCATTATTTTCACTATTTCATGTGTTAATTGTCTGGTATCTCAATTATGTTTTAGATTTTTACTCGTTGATTATATCATGGTTTAATCATCTCCAGAATTTAAATAATTTTTTAAATATTATATATTTTTATTATATAGGTATTTATAATAATCCAAATTATTTTGAGATTATAAATGAAATGCACTGTTCATGGAGACGGTTGGTCGTCCGTACACATGAATGCTACATTCATTAATTTTTTATATGAAAAAAATGGTAAGTAAATTATATATATTTGTATATTATAATTATAGTATATTATTAATGTCATATATGTCATGTTTTTTTTAAAACCATTGTTTATAAATTCCATGTATATTTTGGATGAATCGCATCACTTGGAGGAGGCGGTAGTTCGCACTTCCAAAAATGATGTTATATCTTTTGCAAAAAATAAAAATAATAAGGACTTGTGTTATGTAAATATTAAAGAATAATAACATTATAAATATTATATATCATATTTAAAAATATTTTCCATCATAATTCTTAACAATGAGATGTGGTAATGAAAAAATGAATGACATCGTTTTGTTAGCCGGTAGTTCGTCACAGAGATAAATGGAAAGTTCATTACCCATTAGATAGAACTATGTTAATGTGTAGATCTAACCATTATAATAAAAACATATATGTATATATAAGATAGTTTTATTTGTATATAATAATTAAATAAGAACATTCGAGTGGGTGGATAATGTTAATAAGTCAAAAGAGCTTATGGAAAAATGCCACCTCTTATTCAGGTTACTCATTTTGGTTTGCACCAATTGAATTCAGTAGATAGATTAATCGAAAATGGGTGGATTATCAACTTAGTGGAGGGATGTTTTTTATATTTTCAGTTATATTTGGGTAGATACAAATTTCTTTATATGTGTGAGGATCTCTGATTGGTGAGTTCATTTTTATGGCGGATGAGGAGTAGCATTCTAGGAATGTTTTTAAAAGGAAATTACCAAAAAAGTTTTTCCTATGAAATATGGCTCTAATAATAAACTAAATTAGATCAAACGGAGGATACAGTTAAAAGATTTGTCAAAAATTGATTTTTTATCAATCTTATTGGTACTTTTTTCATTATGATTAAGTTTCAATACCTTGTAAAGCTATTTTATCACTTAATCGTTGTAATACATTTTAAGTAATTTCGATAATATTTTTGGTCAAAAATTAATTAGACCTTATTTTAAAAGTATAAAATATTATGATTACAATTATGGAATCCATTTTTAAAAATTCCTATCATATAAGTTTTATAAATTAATTTATATTTAATCCTGGATACAGGACTCTGAAGAAGGTTTTTAGAGTAAAATGTTCAAAACATTACTTTAATTTCATATTCAATTTCAAATTTAAATTGATTCTGATGAACTAAATTGGATTACATGATGTACAATTTATCTAATTAATATTAAAAAGTAATTTAAAATACAATTTAACAATAGTAATAAATTATATCCAAAAGAAGTTGTGAATTAATATTCCGTGTTTTTAACTATTCATCAAAAAATGAATCTTTACGGAAAAATGACAAAAATACACCTTAACCTAATATTCATGTATCAATTTAAAAAATTATGTTCATTTTTACATATTTTTTTATTTAATGTTCAAAAAATTGGATTGAAAATAGGTTCTCTATTAAAATGTAGTAAATGTTCCTTTAAGAAAATTTTTATTTTTTTGTGTAATATTGGGTTTGCTCTTATATTATGACTACTGAATGTATTGGATGAATGCAAAAAAAAATTAATATATATATATATATAATATATTAGGATAAATTTTCTAGTTCTATTTGAATTCTCTAGTTAATAATCTAGGTTATATCTTATAATATTAATTTATAAAATTTTAATATTATGTTGTTGTTCGCAAAAACATGGTCTTTCATAAAACACAATCCACCAATGAAACTCATTGTTTCATGCAATGAATTCGTAATTTTTTTTGTATAAATTTCAAAATATATCAGTTTTTAATTCTAGTTCAAATTTTAATGTCTTGGGATATTATATTTACTTGAACTCTTGGTGTTGCGTTTCATACATGTTATCATATAAAATGTTATTATTTTAGAATTTTTGGGTGTTACATTCTGACCGCCTTAATTAAATTTTGTACTTACAGTTTAATAAAAATATTGGTTGTATATTGTTTTATATATTATATGTTTAATTACCATTTCACGGGAATGATTCGTAAAATATGCTCTAGAGAAGAGAGAATGGGAAGTACAAGGGTCACATGGATTATCATATAATATGGTCGCTAAGTAGAATAACATTAGTGGAATGTAGAGATACAAACAAGGTAAAAAATAAGAAATATTTATAGGGAGTAATTAAGTTCATAAATCACAAACAAGTAAATGATAAATAGATATTTTAGGGCCTCAAAGCCAGAAATTGTTGATGATTCAAAAACCCATCGATTCAACAAAAGGGAAGGTATTTGGACAATTTTTTTTTATCATTTTTCTATTATTGATTATTTTTTTTTTCCAATAAACACAAGAAATTATACTTACATAACATATTTATATAAACACCATTTTGTTCCTTTTTTCTTGGATAAATTCAAATTCATCCAATACATCATGTAATAGATATCCAAAAATTAACATTTATTTCGGAAGAATTAAAATAAACATTTAATGGATCATAAGCCCCATAAAATAGTAAAAAATATTACTATTTGTTTATAACTATTATCCAAATACCAAATGTTTAATAAATTAAACTCTAAATCTAAAAAGTGATTAATCCAATTTTCCTTTTTAATTTATTCATTAATATTTTCAACTAGAAACAATGACATATTTACAAAGACATTATATTGGCAGGTTGTTGGAATAAAAAATTATCATTCTTTTATCATGGGTTCAAGTACTATGGCCTTTCAAAATTGGATGGGATATCACCCAACAAATAGGTAGTTCTTTTCAAAAATAATATTACTAAATATGATGAATATTTTTGAAATTTATACATTAATTAAATTTTTAACTAAGGTTATCAATACAAAAACAATATATAAACACTTCATCCATTTATTTCCACATATTTGCTTCCTTGGTATAGCATTTATCCTTATAAAGAGGGCATTGACTTGGGTGATACTCAAGTTCTCTAAATCTTAGGCAATGAACAATAAATTGATCCTTAGGATGAGATTTATTTCTTGTCATAGCACTTTTCAATTTTTCTAAGAAATTCATTGATTTATGTACATCTTTCCCAAATATAAATAATGCATCTATTGTATTAAGATACTTTCTTGGGTTTCCCCTTAAAACATTCTTACGTGATAGAAATCCATCCGTCTTGACTCCATGTTCTCCACCACTTGAGTTTTTAGAAAACACCTACCTTCTCTTCATTGGTGAGTTGGAATTTAGTTAAGATATATGTTGTTAATAATGTTTTGGGAAGAATGATTAGGCATAACATGATATCATTAACACATATAAACACCTCTTTTTTTCACATTACAAACCTTTTTGTTCATATTCAATGTTAACATTACCCATTCAGGTTCTAACCATTGAAAAAAATTTGAAATCACACTGTGAGTAACAATAGTCATAATGAGATATTCTTATGATAATTTATTGGAATAATAAATCATAAAACATTAGTTTTAAACTAGGATATTTCTTTTCATCCCTTATTCACATCCTTTTAATGGTTTTTAGAGAAAATTTAAATTATATTAATCATAACCCCTGGGAGTGTCAAACAAGGTGTGTAGTAAGGCATGTTTTTTTGTACCCGTTTACACTTGAGTCATGAATGACTCACCATTTCAAAGTTGTTACCCCTAGGTAAACGTTTTTCATATCAACAGATATATGTAACATCCGTACAGGGATGTATTACTAGAAATGACCACATAATCTATATCATACCAAATTTGAAGGATGTTATTCTATACTTTTCCTAAAATTATACCTTAGGGTTATTTTCTATAATCTATTTTATTTAAATTTATTTCTTAAGGTCGATACTAAATATAATTTGATACAAAATTTAATGACCTAATAACATAATTCTCAGAGCTAGTGTCATTATACCATTATATTGGCTTGATAACAAAGAATTTGGACCTAAAGATTGAAGATTTTATTTGTCTTCGTAAATAGGATACATACATCAGTCTTTCATTTCAAATAAATAAACTAATTATAAAATATTTTTTCCCTTTATTAGATAATAATATTATTCTATACAACATATAGTTTCTTATCTTTCTTAGTACACTTTAAGGAATCTTGGGGAATGAAACATAATAATAGTGAGATAAAATGTTCAATAACGATAAATACATCGGTCGAAATAATCAATCAATGAAAATAAAAAATATAGAAATATAATAATGGAAGGCACATTTCACGAAGTCAATAAACTGAGAAATAAGTGCGTAAACAATATAGAAATTTAAATAACAAAAAACACATGCAAGTTAAAATAATTGGGTAAGGCATAATCAATATTCCATGGTATGAAACATAAAACATATTCCATTTAATCAATAAAATTATATTTAAATGAAAATATTGTCTTTTTATATTGAAAATCTTGTGGATAATAAATATAGAATAAAAATGGTGGTAATTCTTAATTATGGGATGTCATGTCTCAAGGATATGAAAAAATATATTGGTAAGACATTTCACAAGAAAGAAAAAAAAACAATAGGTAGAAACATGATTAATTTATTAGATTAATTTGTCATAATTGAACCTGTATATCCATTAAGGGGATATATAATTTATGGTACCTACCAATCATAACATGTCAAAAGAATTCCTGCTATAGAGTAATTTTTATAATTTATATAAAATATGACTTTTCAAATAACCTTTTTGAATAGAAAATATTGATGTATCAATATTTCCTCCATGGAGGATAACTAACTACAAGGGTTGTTGATGTTGAAGAATGGAGATATCATTGAAAGATAAAAAAACATTATTCAAGAAAAAAATCCTTAGAAATACCAAAACATTATCATAATTCATTGAAACATTTGTATCATAATTCCCTATGAATTAAATGAAACATAAAATATCATGAGAAGTATTAGATTCACGATATAACATTTCATTATAGACAATATATGTTAATATTATATGTGGTTTACACAATAAAAATATCCATGATAAATGAAATGGATAATTAGGGGAAATTCAATGTCTAATAATAATGGGAAACTGAATATTTTAAGGGGACTGAAAAAGGAATAAGGGAGTGAATTTCAATACTAACCTTGAAGAAATAAATCATAAACCATTCAAGGAATAACTAAATATTTCATCAATAAAACATATCCCAAGTGGGCTAAAAATAAAATGGTTTTATCATTGATGAATAAAAATACCATAAAAGATCTTTTTGAAAACATTTTTCATGAATTTATTCTTTTTTTGAATATCATTTTAAAAATCCATTTATTTGAAAATAGCAATTGAAATAATTTTCTTTTAAATTTAAAATTTTAAAAACTAAATGTACACATCAATTAAATTATGACAAATAAATTTTTAAAAGTCATATGAGGAAAAACATAACATTCCTTTTGCACAGCAAAAATGTTAGAAAATGATTTTTTTTGATAAAGAAAATAATATTCCATTGAATAAAATTAAAAATAAAAAGGGGTATTTTTTTTCATAAATCTTGTTTTCAATGATAAAAAAATATTTGAAAATATTTTTAGAAAACACTTTTTTTAAATGAAAATAGTTCTCTAACAAAAGAGATAAATGAAGTAGGGTTTTCATATAATCATTTTATTAAAAAATTTCAGTATCAAAGATTATAAAAATTTTATTATTACTTGAAATGATCATGAATAAAAATATTATAATAAAATTAAAGGGTTTACATAACAACGATCCCACACTTTCCTCTTATGTAGTATTCATATATATATAGTCTCAACAAATATTGAGGGTGAGAAGTAAACCATTGAAATGATAAAAATGATAATATGATAATAAATAATTGAATATATTTTTTGTTTCAAATATACATGCACATAAACATGCGTAAATAAAATATTACCAAAAGGCTCGATCATGGGAATAAGGCCCATGACCCCAAAATTTATTCAAAGAAAAATAAAAGTTGCAGCAAACAGGGGGAAAATCTATAGTCCAACAGACCACGCCAACAAGAACAAACAGAGCAAACAGAAGATCACCTTTTTCAAGGACGACCTCGACCCCTAGATCCCCCCGACTGGCCGGGAGGCGGCCACACCCACTCTGTTGTCCAGCTTCCATTTCCATAGTCAGTTCCTCAGTATTTTCCATAGGGGAAGCTTCCCCATGCAAGCCAACATCTGTGCAAGTGTCTTCCTTGTGATCCGCAGCAACATGATACTCTTCATTCACCGGTCGAACCTCATGTGTATCCTGGACCACCTGCATCTCAGAAGAAGAGCAAGCAGTACTGTAAGCAATGGATTCCACTACCACTAGGATCTCCATCCCCTTATCAGTAGCAGGTATCAAAGTGTTATCTTGATTATTGCTACATCCTGCCTTCTTAAGCCCCTCCAGATTAATCATATCAAACTCCGGAGTATTAATCGACTCCAACATAGAAAAGAAATTAAGTACTGGCTTTGGTGATTTCGGCTCAGCACTCAAAGTATCCTTTGGAGCAGCCTCCATATCAGCAACATGCAGAGTTGAACTCACCAGAATATACTCTGTTCTAATATCAGCATCACCCTTCACTAATAAATCATAATGGTTAACCTGCTAGACCACATCCTCTCCTACAGTACCACTATCCATCACAGCACCATCCAGCCGCGCTCCCACAGTAGTTACCTGGGCTGGATCAGCCCTCAACTTCTTCGACGTCACCAATTGAAACCCATCTTCATCAAAGATCTTCATCTTACCCTTCATACAAGCCGAAGCCACTGCAGCACGATCAAACTCAGCATTGACATCATCCTGAACAACAACCTCATGCTCCGATTGGACCCCGTCCTCTTCCTCAACAAGCATATGTTCACCCTGCTGGGCATCAACCGTAGCCTCCTTCTGAACTTCAGTAACCATTGTAGCAGCATTCGTATGCACTAGATGACACCCTTCCTCATCTTCAGCAATATCGGCCCATGACCTGCAAGCATCACCCCTGGTAATTCCAACAACATATGGTTCCAATGCCTTATCCACTGATCGGTCATCAGCAGCAGCCGACTGGCCAACAGACTGCTTACCCAAACCAAACTGAACAGCCTCAGCAAATGAGGCAGGGCCTACCTTTGGAGGCTTCTGTACTCTAGAAACCAACTTAGAACCAGCCTCCACCGCCGAAATCGTTTTGCACTGCTAAGAGGCAAGACCCACCGACTTACAAAGTGTACACTTCAAATTCCTACGACATTTCATAGAAGTATAACCAATACAAAGACATGATTTACATAAGATAGGCAACCACTCATATTGAACAGCAAGTTCCAACTTAAACTCCCCAGCAACAAGGAAAACATTGTCAATCAGGACCTGTGCTAGATCAATTTCTACCAATACCCTAGCAAAATGGCCAAATCTAGGGTGTTCAGTCTCCTTATCCACCTTAATTGGACTTCCAATGGCTGAGGCAACATCCCATAAGACTGAAGGATGCCAAAAAAACCAGTTTAAACCCCTAATGCGGACCCATGTATTGTACGAATGAATCACATCATTTTAAGGAGGTTGTAGGCCACACTTCTACAAATGATGTTATCATATATGCACAAAATGAAAATACAAATTGATGTGTCATATAAAAATTACATAAGCATAATGAAATTATAAATTTAAAATATATCATACAAAAATATTATTTCCATCATATTTCCCAACCATCATAGGTGGTAAAGAAATAAAAATGACATCATTTTGTGAGGTGGTAGTTCTTCGTACACAAAAAAAGATATGTTTGTTACCCATAAAATTGAAATTCAGGTAATTGTTGGTAAATACCATAGAATAAAAACATATTATTATATTTATAATACATTTATTATTATATAATCATGAATTATTATATTTTAAGGGGTGTAAAATGAAAATAAAATAAAGGATCTTGAATATAGATGTTACCTCTTATTTGTATAAATCCTTTTGTTTTCACTAAAGGTCTTCCTTGGATTGATTTCTAAGAAAATTGACATTTATATGTTGCGTTAAAGGATTTTTAGATTGTATTTTTTTAAATAATGGATGATCTAAATGTGTTTTTAGATGGGATTATGTGGGATGTTAGAGTGCCTTTTTATAGTGGGGAATGACTGACCTTATTATAAATATATTAAAATGTACTTCAACCTAGGTTTTCCTAAGAAAATAGAATATAAAAATGTACCAAATTAGATGAAAAGTATTATATTGTATAAATATGGACAGAAAATAGAATTTTGACATGTTTTTACCTCATTTATACCCTTCTCATTATGTATTAGTCCCTTGTTAAGCTAATTTTCCCTTGATCACTATAATTTATTTTAACTAATTTCACTATCATTTATGGTAAAAACAAAATTTGGCCTTATTAGAAACTTGAAATTATTCTAAATAAAAATATATAATTTATTTTCCCAAATTCTAATAACCTATGTCTATGAAATTCATTTAAATTTAATCTCGTAGATGGTACAACAAAGCATGTTGTAATGTAATATGTTCAAAATGATGCTATGTTTTTATATTCAATTTAAAAGTGAAATTAAATAAAATTCAATAAAATGGAATAATTGATTTAAAATTAATCTAATTTAACTTTATATCCAATTAAAAAATATAATTTATACTTATAAATAACATTTACAAAAAAATAGCTTTGAATTAAAAATCATTATTTTTTACTATTCATCAAAAAATGAAACACTACATAATAAGATAATAATTCCCTGAAGAGTAATTTTTTTATTTGAAAAATAAATTTCATTTTAAATAAATATTTTATAATATTTCCAAAATACTGGATTTAAAATATGTTCGCATTAAAGTGTGAAAAAAGTTCTTTAATAAAATTATTTGTTTTTTGGCATAATATTTGTTTTTCTATTATCTTGTGACAATAAAACATATTAGATGAATAGAAAATAATAATTGTATATCTAATATATTTTCTATTATTTTAGTTATTAATACTCATAAAAACTAATTTACTTGTTTTTTTATATCTTATATTATTAAATAATAATATTTTAATAGTATATGTTGTTCAGGTAAACTGACTATTTCATGTAACACAAGAAATTGAAGAAACTCATTGTTGCATACAACGCACAGTAACTCAGTATCTCATGCATTTAAATTTCTTTCATGGATTAATTTTAATTTAAATTATAATGTCTTGGGAAATTATATTCTGTCATGTGGTTGGTGATGCATGTCATACATGCTATCAAATTAAATGATCTTATTTTAGAATTTTTGGACATTACAGTGTGCATTACATTTTATTGAACCTTTGGAACAATCATCAGTACTTGAAATATAAATTATTTCATTAGGATATATATGTCAATCTTGTTGATGTAATCGATGAAATTTGACATTAAATAAGTTTAACATTCCTTCCAGACGTACGATGCCAGAAATTCGAAAAATAGTTGGAGGGTATCCAAAATTAAAGTCCAGATGAATTAATAAAATCATGTTAGCTAATCATCAATTCCCCACCTAATGTTTATATTAGTGGATTGGTTTACCATGGATAATTTCACTTCACCCTGATCCCTGATCAAGAAATCCCCCAGAGATGACATCAAGTAATTTCATCAATCTATGTCTTCTATAAAAAGTGATCTACAATAATGAAATATGGTATTATAGAGAGTAATGGAATATAAAAAATCATAGAAACATTCATATTGATGAGATAAAACCATTTAAAGACTGTTTTATTATGCATGAGAGAAGGTTGAGAAGGCTTCCCAGTTAAGAAAGGTAAATTGTCAAACAAAAATAGTGTCTTTAATAGAAATTAGCTCATGAACAGATCATACAATGCACCCAGAGCATGTTCATAAATATCATTGAAAGATCAAAACATTCAATATATTAGTTGCACTAATATTAATAAATGGGTATCCCCATCCCCTAGATTAGGAAATTTTTAAAACAAAAACACCCTTTATTTCCACTGAATCGTGATCAAATTTTTCTCAAAATGCATCCAGAGAAAACACAACCTATAATTCTAGGGTAGCATTTACCTCACCCTACTCCTCAACATAATTTAGTACATTCCCATTTGGGAGGAGCACAACATGGTGGGCCCTCCCAGTGCATCCCATCTCATGAATAAATATCTTTACATAGAATGTGTATAGAGAAACTATTAATTTATTCCCTCCAATCAACCATCACTATGTGGGTTCAAGAAGTTCCTTGAAGGAAATTATAAATCACAAATTTTATAATAATAAAACCTAGTCTATTGGGAGCGAAAATCACTCCCTATGATTTCTTCTCATTCTATAGATATTCCAAGGTAAATCGACTCTCCTTTCATTGTAATACTCACGGGACACCTACAAGAAATTATGAATTGGTGAATTTCATTATCACCACCACATAAGATGATGTAAAATGTGAATCAAATGCTTTAAAACATGAAGAGGTTTTTTCGATCCAAAAAATATTCTACAGAGAAATGACTAAAAAAGTGGTTTCTACCAAAATCCATAGGCTCACTAATATTTTTGGAACTCTATCTGATGTGCTACTACCACAAGCTTAACAGGTACTAACCAATTAAAGTATGAAGGTGTGCACATATTTCACCCAACAATTGAAATGGTTAAATTTCTAAAACTTGATGAAATATTTTCTTAGTATGAGGAAGATATTAAGGATATAATAAAACTTAATGAAAAATTACTACAAGTAAATTTCTTCAATGGTTATGTTCATCAAGAAGAGAGTCACCCCAATCTCATAGATGACATACCAAAGAAAATAGTGTTTTTTGTAATAAAAAAATTAGATCCATAAAATCCTATCAACATGGGATACAAAAAAATATATTTACACACCATTAGAGAAAGATATAAATAGTTCCATCTATTTGGGATAATGCCAGTGCTATTCTAGATGAATCCTCAAAATCCTGCTCATATAGTTCACCAACCACAAGTACATGAAGAGCCTTCATACCCCACTAACCCCATTGCTCCCCTATTCATGCTAATTATTATTCAGAAATTCCCCTCAGCTCATTAACACTATGTAATCATTGGTAGCTCTATTAGAATAAATGGAGGACTGGAATGGATTTTTACTACTAGGGTGTATCCTTACACTGAATGGATGGACACAAATCTTCCCGAAATTTTTTTAATCCTATATTTCCTAAAGTAAATGGATCAAGGGATCCATAAAAACATATGATTTACATTGTATCTTGATGTGGTCTTATGATGTGAAATATTATACTATAAAAGTAATATAAAATCTTGTGTTTTGGAAAGACCCTCTAAGGACAAGACTTTGTTGGGTATATCTACTGAATAGATATATTGATCAAAGGGTGGGAATATATTTGTATCATTTTTCTCTTTTTATTTATCTCTGATGTGTATAATATGACCATTCTCAGTATCTCAAATTGGAAACAGTGAGAAAGAGAGAGGGTGTAGGATTTTTTCATAAGGTGGATGGGTTTGAAATACTCCCTGAACATGCAACATACTCAATATTACTTATTTGGTAATTTCACCAAAAACCATCATGATAAATTGTGAGCACCTATTATTTTAATAATTTATCTAGGTGAATTCTAGGATATTACCATAGTTGTATAGAGGATGGATGCAATATGGTTCTAACCAGAGACAAATAAATACTTCTTCTCATAGAATATGAATATAGAATGAGTTGAGTTTAAAATAAGGTTTTCACCTTGAAACATTTCTCTACAACATCTCCATCAATAAATATTACACCTCCTCATGTTGAACCTCTTAATTAATAGAAACATTAGAAACAGTACAATGATATGGATGATGATGAAGAGAAGAAACACTTTCAATTTTTAAACCAGAAGGAAAAATTTTACTCCATCCAAGACGATCATGATCCATGATACTTTATAGCTAGCTTGAAAAATAATTTATTGAATATTCTATATCATATGTGTCATGATAATGTCAGTTATGAAGGTTACCCTTATTACTAAGCCTGATGCTGAATATTGGGCCACACCATCCAGGATTGTTTTGCTTTTAATTAAATTCTACTAAATATGGGTGATTTTATAAATGTGAAGTCATGTAATCCACAAGATCATGTGTCATGTATTTATTCTACCACTATAGAACATAGAGGTGAATCAAAATATGTTATGAGTAAGGGTACCCAAAAGATATGTGAATGTATAACTAAGAAGAAAATTAATCAAAATCATGTTATCCTTTGAGCATAGTTAATCTACCAAACCATTCACTCATTTTCATTAATTATGATTCATTTAACTTATTTTACATGATATTACTCAATGGTTAGATACTCTGTGATGTACAATAATAAGAAATTACAAGGGAAATGACTTGAATTGGAGCCTATATTGATTCCAAATTCAACCCCAAATATATTGGATTCCATTCCTCCAATCCAGTGAGTATGGGAAGAATCCCCCTAAATGGTAAAAAATGAATTTTCCATTTTAAAGTAATCCTCATCGGGTTAAGAATTAATCCTTGTTTCCATTAATTTCATTCATTAATTAGATACCTTATTTAATTATGAGAATAATTATGAATTGGAGTTCCTTTTTTGAAATATGTGAAATATGGGAAATGACCACATAATTCATAGTAGAAGAGAATACATTGTCATGTCCATGACCAATCTTCTAACCACATCCCCTCTGGATCCATTTACATTTTTTTGTGACGCGCAAAAGATCCATTAAATGAGCATATGAAGAGAAGTAATGTTCACCCACATTCACTAAGAGCCATCCAGTAATAATTAATTTAAAATAAATATTGGAAGTCATGAAATAGTCTCTCCATTCTAGATATCTGTTAAAGCTAAATTGGAATAATATCATAACAAAAAATGTCCCTCAATACATACTCAACCATTTTATCAGTCTACCCCAGAAACATCAACCACTAAAATTCATTTTAGGGGATATCCCCCCATAGTGATACATAAAAAATTGACTAAAAATTATTACATCTTGATGTTTTTAGTCATTGTTCTAGTGAAACATTAAATTTTTTATACTCTTTACTAATCCAAGGATATTCTGGAAGCCCTTGTAATGGAAATGGTAATCTCTAAGTGTTTAATGATGTGATAACTACTGCAGACATATCCTTGGTAGAGATATATCCCATGTAATATATTTAAATTATGTATTATATAGAATAGTACATGGAATATATGATGCCAATAAACATCTGGACATTGTTTATATCAATCAGACTAGATTTTTTGGACAACTGATGGTGATTAATTGATAATAGATCATCATTCAATAACATTCCAATGTGAAACATTCATCTATTTGGATATAGTGAAGCAAACATGTCTTTTTCTCATGTGATACTTCTAATGTATGAAACATGTAAATAAAATATTCTTAACCAGATCAAACATAGAATACTATTTTGGGACATGATAATCATGTATGAATTTATGGTCGTCTGATAGGATAAATCCTTCAACATCTGTATAGGAAGGCCTCAGTTGCACCACAATGAAGAATTATCTATATTATATCACAAATTCATCATATACTATGTCAATGGGTAAATTAGGGATGTACATGTTGATAAAACTCCATTTGAATGTTGTGTGTCTTAATACAATAATACATAATTTTATTGGAGATTATGGAAGAAATGTATGCATGGTGTTGTTTCTTAGGATACTGACCATAATATTCTGTATATGACCCTAGATAACCCCTTCAAGAAGCTCGATGATGAATATGTGTTGCACCTCAACCAAATTGAAAATATGAGTTCATAATCATGAATTTACTCATAAACCCTCTAGATATCATTCATGTTACACGAACATTGTAGTACTAAATATTTTTTTGATCATTCAATCATTGGTGACAAATCATTGTAATGCACCCTTATTTTATACCCTGAAATTCAGTTGGCCTCAACACCATCAGGCGAATCTGATGAAATTTTCAAACCACTAATGAATGGATACGCCTATGCCTTCAAATCTCATAATATTGATATTTATGATAAATATTAATATCAACCTTTATCAATAATCCATCCTATCATATAATTATAGGAAGTGGTTAGAAGATGTAGAATATGAAAAGGAATAAAAGATCAAAGGATCACCTTTAACATTTGACGAAGGTGTGTCCACTACTATCGAGGAGCTCGGAAATTTATTTCTAGGAATAGAGGAAGGTATATGACATATATGGATTAGTTTACCTATTTCCATAAAATAAAAATAGGTATATACCACTTTTATAATGAGTCATAGATATTTTTTCACCTATAATTATAAAAAAAATATAGACCTTAATTAGGATGTGGACACCCACAAACAAGGCATCCCAGATGATCATCATGGTTACAAGAAGTCATCTGGAAGAACAAAACCACGTCATGTTGCAATGGTTGAACCTTATGTTGATAATCTCATCAAATAAAAATACATTTTAAATGTTTAGTACCCAACATGATTCACCAATATCAACATTGTTAAGAAGAATAATGGGAATATTCGGTAGCTCATCAACTTTGGAGATCTCAACCAGCATTGTCCCAAATATGAATTCATGATTCTAATAATAGAACATACCATTGAGATGATGGTTGTATAAAGATACCTCTTATTAATGGATGTACATTATGGATAAATTATAATATGAATTTCCCTTGTTGATAAATAATATACTACCTAAATGGAACCCCAAGGATTATACATATATCAAGTGATTCCCCTTGGTTTAAAGATTTCTGCTACTACATTCAAATGTTCCTTTCATAACATATTCAAAATATTCAATGGATTTTACATTGATTGTTATGTTAAGGATATAGTTGTTAAATCTTAGAATTTCTTTCCATATTTCAAACCTAGAGACTGTAATCAATATGTCGTTAAAACTTATCCTGAAAATAAACCACCTAAAATTAAATTTTCATGTGACAATGGGAATATTTATTTCCATCATAGTATGTCATCATGGAATAAAATTTTATCCATATAAAAACCAATATCCTTTATTTTTAACTTCAAAAAATCCATGAATAACTAAAGGTGTTATAGGATTCCTGGCCTATATTCAATTATTTATAAAAAATCATTTTAGAAACAATTTTTCTTTCACCAGGTTGATGAAAATGTGGTTACATATTAGAGTACATAGAACTATCAAAAGGTTTTTTATTATCTTGTTAAATTTATGTTGAGTTTACCATTATTGATGTCTCATGTTAATATAAATACATTTATCATATATATAAAAATTTTAGAGCAATCATTGGATTCATTCTTCTCACAAAACAAAAGATATTTGAAATGAAAATAGTCGCTATTATTTAATTCTAACTGTACATGATTCCAATACAAATTAATTTGTTATTTAGTAAAATTGTTTAGAATTATTCATTTTTATTTAGAAATTATTTAACTACCAATTTAACTAATATTTACATTTGATCTTTAAATATGACCATATAAATATATCCTCAATTGTAAAATGTTTACTGGGTGGTTGGGGTGACTAGATGTTATTAAGATGTAGTTTGATATTAATATAATACCTTATAAGGTGATAGAAGTTCATGAACTAGTGGATTTACATGTAGATAATTCATCTTTGGAAGAAGCGCCTATCTATATCGAACTGCAAGATGAATAGTTCTTACCTGCAAACAGATCCCCCGAAACATGGGAGTTTTATTTTTAGGGAAATTCATGAATCCTAACGTGAAAAATAATAGAATAACCCATGATAAATAAAATTGGGATATGGGCCATTCTTATCTATTTAGAAATGGTTTTTTTACCTTATTCGTTCAAGTTTTCATAAGGCTTCAATAATAATGGGGAAGAATACCAATCCTTTATTTTAGGCATATATGTTTCACTACAAATAATAATGGCGCAACTAACTATCAAAGTTGATTCAAAGTTGGTAATACTGAATTTAAATGGTGAATACACTATAATAAAATAAGAGTTATTCCCCTATGTGATTATATTTGAGGGTTGGTGGACTAATTCTACTCCCAACCAATGTTTTATCAAATCACAAACTCATAAAATAAATAGTAATATGCACTAGAAAACTCATCTATAAATTGGATTATCAGGAATGGGTTGAAATATTTATCATTATTACACATCGTATAATAGTATAGTGTTTTATTTGGTATAGTGTGAAAGAGTTTAATGAGTTAAATTCTACACGTGAATAAAATAACCCTTGAAATGGTTCGATGAATTACATATTTAACAACATCAAAACATATAATCCACTATCACATAGTGTCAGGAATGAAAAAAATACAATGAGGTTTAGTCAACTACATTCCCTATGACAACCCAAATTATCAGATGATAATCTATAAATTGTTCCACGATTGTGTTTTTCTCATATGTATTGATGTGTAAGAGACTCTTGAAACTATACGTGAAATAGATGTTAGGAATTTTAGAACCCTCCAATTGAGAAATAATCACTCTTTCCAAATTAGTATGATTTGGTATTTCTAGATTTTTTTTACAAAATAATACACCTAATTCATCAAAAAGTGTCATCCCTTTCAAGTGCATGATAATTTCATCCACAAAACCTATAGAGTTTCTTCATACTTCCAAATACCATTCATCGTACGGAGAATGGTTTTCATGGGGTAATATCCACCCACTACATCCATGTAGTCTATGTATATCGACACTGCTACTAACTTCTTCTATAAATGGGCCAAAGAAATACCCCAAATTCATTTCTTGAAAAAGTCCCCATCAATTTCAGAAAGTTAAATATTATTTCCATGTTTGGTCTCCCTAAAATGATATTTATGGACAATGAAACAAACTATTGTTATTATTAATTGAAAACCCTACAATAGGATTAGAACATTGAGTATTACTATTAATAAATTTATCATGAAAAAAATAGACAGATACAGACTTTCTAAAAAACTATATCAAATTTATTACAGAAAATTTTGTAAAATGATAACAAATCCATTCTCGATAAGCTTCAGATTTCCTTGTGTGCCTACCATATTGTAACTCATACTAAAATTCTAGTGAAACCTTATTCACTATTATATGGGAGAGAAGAAGTTTTTCACATTTAATTCCAATTTACTGTATGCTACATTGATAGTTTTATCAATTTTCAACAGATGATAAATACTATAGTCATTTGGACAAGTGGGAATGGATTTATGGGAAGAGAATGTACACATTTTATTACTTAAAGGATCATTAAAATTTTGATAACAAAAGAGTTTCATAATAAGGCTATCCTTCATTAATTATTTAAAGAAAAAATATTTTTCTATCTCATGACCCTGATGATACCTATGATGAAAACATCGATGCTTGAACCAAATGGGATGGGCCATTTTTATTGACAAGGACTATTTCAGTGGTACATATTAATTTCCCACCTTCAATAGTGAGCGCATTACACTCCTTGCCAGTGTAATATTTAAAATGAAATATTGTATTTTATTAATGACAGAAGGTACGTGTAATATGACACAAAAACTAAAAGGCAGCATTAGAAAATTTCCAAATAATGTTGAAGAACATAGAGTAGTCCTTTCCTAATGAAATTAAAATGTGTGGATCATACAATCATAGTAAAAATATGTTATATTGTATGGAAACCTCTACAATACATGAGGATAAAATGTAGTCTTACCCTATTCACAAAGCATATGACACCATGGCTGATAATCCATTAAGACCTCATGTGATGAGTATGGGTTTCCTCTTATGAGATGATTTCCTAAATTCTTGGGTATATTTTATCATGAGATGATTTCTAGAATTCCGGTATGATTTAATAAATAATACCCACATACCATGTTATAACTCATTCCATACCACAAATATTATAAGACTATGGTGTTATAATACATGGGATGGTCATGTGTGCGTGGCCAAAAATGGGTATTTATCATCTTGATCACCCAACTTTTAAACTTTGGGATAATTCCTTTTAAGTATGCATCAATCATAGAACTACTTGTGATTTGATTTTCCACCCATTGAGATACATAGTTAAAATTGGAATCTACATTCTATTCAAATAGAAATATGATAATATTTCACCCTTCTTATATAAAGAGCTTTATTATTGCTAGGATTTTCTTAACATAACAACTATGTGTGTCCTGATTCTATCATTTATGACCACGTTTTCCCATATCCCTCATCATTGGACTGTCCATGAATTAATGAATATTTTATCCCATTATATATATATGAGTTATATAAGTTTATGGAATCATTAATCATAACAATATATGGCTGGATTATTATTTCCAAGGGATACACAGCGATTCCTAGACCTTCTATCTCTATCCCAAACAAAAATTCCAAACCCACATATTCTTTTCGTTAAAAATTTATTACCCCATGTCATTCATTCTTGTCTGATTTCCAAATACCTAGTGAGTAAGCCACTATATACCCACTATTGTTGGTTTCTCACTTCACCAGCTATATTTTATTATCCACCGTTAGGTAAGGAAAACCTATACTATTCCTTCTTTCTCACAATGAACATAGAAAATATGGTCTTATGAATCCCTTTATGGAAATCCTGGTATTATATGGTCATGTTTTAGTCTTATAACTATGACCGTAAACTATATGTATCTCATAAAAAAATTTATGATGATATACCTTTTATCTTCTCTTCATTATGTGATTCTCGAACTAAAATGAATCGTAAAAAAATCAATATTCCCCCAATATCATATGTGCGAACCATATATTCATTGGATATTCAAACATGGGGTTTCCATTTCAATCATAATCTATTATTCAACCCTAAACACAATTTCCCCATATAAGAATTCAAATTCATGTGGGGAACATCCATCTAGAAATATGGTTTTCTTGACTCTCATCTGAATGGGATACATAGTGAAACTCAGAATCAATAGCCCAATATAGATATAATTTAATAGGTTATTTCATTGCATGATTGAGATACATAAATTAATGTCAGGATCAAAGTGGTGTTGGATGAAATACATTAAAATTAACACCAAACAACCTTCCCAAATAACTCTAATCTATAAGAAAATTTATTTATTTTAACATGTTAAACATCATGGTTCGCATACCATCCATATGACATAGTACTATTCATTATTGTGGTCCTTTATTGAATGGACTATAGATCCTGGTGATAATATCATATCACACCATTGGGTCATAACTACGTGTGGATGGATTCTCATCTTAATGAGATACATAGTACCATGTAGATCATATATCAAAGTCAAGACAAAATGTGATAAAAATGTTCCCTTTTTATACAATGATCTTGATCAGGGTTGGGAGTCCTTTTTTATATGATCTAGGTGTGGCTTGATTCTCATCCCAATGAGATATGTAGTAATATACAGATCTTATTTAAAAATCCAACCACTATTTAAAATGAGCATTCCTTATATGATTACAGTACATCGATTTACTAAAAGAGAAAAAACTTCTTGGATGAATGACCAGAAAAAGGAACAAAAACACTATCTAACCATGATGTTAAAAAAATAAGGAAATTTCTTCACCATAAGATATTAAAAATCATTGTCTACATCCCAACTATATAACATTATACTACACATTGTTATGGAAATACCCTGAGAGTTCCATCTCTCCAGGTGATGGTATCTTATAAATCCTTTGAGTCAGAATTATGTGTGGGATTAATCTCATCCTTAAGAGATACACAGTGATGTATGAATCCTTCATTAGAGTCCCAACTATGAAAAAAAACAACTCATATAATCCCATATATGATCTTGATCTTTTTATGAAATTCTCTCCTTTGTTACAACCATTATTAGTCTAAATTCATTCATCATAATCAATAAATAATTATCTCACAAATCAAAATTTATGTATTGTGGAAATCAAATCCCAAAAATCATCATTTGGCTATTAGTGATAAGAGAATCTAACATTGAAGGACACATATGCTTCAACTATGAATAATATGTCTAAAGTTGGCTCTATAAAATACAACCCCTAATGTTCCCTTTAAACCAAAGGAACCCTCATCCCATGGAGAAATCCCTCTTATCTATATATATCCATAAGAAATTGAAGTGTAATTCTATTTTAAAATTTGATATATGGTCATAACATACATGTTTTCCCCATATCATCCCCTTAAATATTAAAACCCCTAAATTCATGATTTATAACTTCTTTCACATCCTTTCCCACGTGTATGGGATATGATAGAATAATTTTGACCACCACCCAAAAACCTCATGGTTTCTAGGATGGTGTCTCTTTTATATGTCACACATCTATAAATTCCATTAAAAATAACCATAAATTGAAAAATTTCTCAAAATTAGAATATTCATGTGATCTCATCTTGTTTCCCTCATTGGTCTATTTTTGATTGGAGTAAAATTCCCCCTTCCATACAAATAAATTAAATTTAATAATGGATTTTCCCATACACAGACATAGGATGTATAAATTATTTATTTATTCTAGGATTTATTCCCTTCACAAACCCCACATAATGTTATTTATATATTTAAATCTTCTAAAGCCTCTCTTGGATATCAGTGATAATAAAATATAACTCTAAAGGACATATTTTTAACTATGAATAATATTCCACCATGTGGCTCAACATAATACACCCAATGTGGCATCTCAACCAAAGACACCTAAATCCTTTAGGTTATATCCATTTTTCATCATACACCATGGAATCATCATTGGAGAAATTTATTTTCGAACCTGGTCTATTTTCATTCCCCACATACATGTCCAATTCTATTTATTTAGATTTGAAAATCCCAATATCATGAAATATAAACATCCAATTAACATCACAAAATTGTAGAATTTTTTTTTACTAGAATGATCATTTTTGGAAATTCATGGACAATATTATTCAATCAAATACATTAGAATCATTGGTCTGGTATGAATGACCATAAACTAACAATTAAAGGTAACATATAACTATTCAAGTTAAAAAATTTCAAAAAGGAAACATATGAAACATTTGAGTCTCAAATCTCTAGGTATGTTGTCCAGATGATATGAAAATGTTCATTTTGTTCAAATTTAAATGGAAAAATACTAATCAGGTTGAAACCATAAAAAGGGAATCTTGATAAAAGGTTGAGTCATTCCCGCTTTGCCTACTTCACATCATATTTAGGAAAAAATTACCGCAGTCAAATAAAATACATGAAATTTTTAGGATTCATTATATAACTCTAGTAATAGTCAAAATACTTTCATTGGGTTCTTAAACCTATTAAAAAATTATTGCATTGAAAATATTCATTCACATCATTTTTTTTAATACTCAAAAGTGTGTTACAAGATCATTCATATATTCTAGGAAGCTAACTCTAGTATTTTGGTGATTTTAATTTTACATATATCACCCATTATAATGTCCAAAAAAATAAACAGTTCACATAGAGCTAAATGTTTATAATTATGACTGATGATGTTACTCTATAGTCGAATGATTCAGGATATCATGACATTTTGTTTTGAAACAGTTAATGATGATATGATGAGAATGTAAGAAAATCTAAAATACATAAAAATTATGACAACCTAGTTTCCAATAATTTGAAAAAAAACATTAAAGTGGAACATAACAAATTTGGAGTTCGTATTTGATGCTAATGAGAAAAAGAAACTAAAAACATGGCTACAATATACATTGAACAATTTTTTCCACAAATAAGATAATGCCTGATGAGAAAAATTGAGGTAATTCTTGTGAGAAAATCTTTGGTTAGACTATATGTCATCCAGTTGGCTTGTTTTCTTAACCTGGGAGTAAAACTCATAGATTTTAATACAATTAATTTTAGAACAATTTTTATTGATGATAATTGTTTCATCCCCATGGATTTAGGATTTTTTTTGTTCTTGCATCTTTTATGTAAGTACAACAATCCAATCATGGAGTTTCACTTCCTCTGTAGAAAAATGATGCAGCTCTATGGTTTAATAATTCAATTATTCCACATAATGATTGGAATGATTAAATTATAAGAGATCACACTCTCTAGCCATCAATTCCTACTAGGAGATAAGAATTTGATCGATAATGATTCAAAAAATAAGGTTATATTAAACCCCTTATTCGTAAGAGAAATTAGAGTTTATGACCAGTATATTCCATTTTAATAATATTAAATGACGGAGTCTTTGTGATAATAGTGAAAACATGGTTCCAAACCCATTTTCACACATCTAGATTATTGATAGTAGCATAGGGAACCATAATCTAGTCACCATATACTATATAGTTATAATCTATAATTAGGTTCACTATAGGGGGCTTGATCTAAATATAAATATTGTTGTAGAAAACTCTACCATCTCTTAATCCCTTCTATTTTTATTGATTGACCCAATTAGCTATATTTTTAAAAGGGAAGTGTTTGAAACTATTTCTCTTGGACAAAATCCAATGAAAAAACTAATAGTGTAATACATAAATGATGGCTCTGATAACTACTGACATTAGGGGAACTTGAAGATGAAATTACCATTGAGTTCATAGATTGTTTGGCAACATCTTTTTCTACCTCATAAATTAGTGATTAAAACGTGATATGCGAGGATCTTGGAGAAACCAATATCTTATTCCCCCTTCAAACTAGTTTTTACAACATGAAACCTGGAGAATATTTTACCCATATTTTTGAATAACCCCATGACATGGCAGTTCAAGAATCAAAAGAACGAACGGTAACTTCCTTGCCAAAATACAAATGCATCAACATCATCCAATGTTATTGATGATGGTTGTGAGTGACTCTTTCTTAACCGTAGTGATAGTTGAAGATGAAACAAGTTTCAGACATCCAAACCAACACAGAACTCTGTAAGGGGGTATAATTTATGTAAATTGTCACTCCATTATTTAAATATTTTAATATTTCATCTCGAAATGGATTGATGTCAGAGTGTTCTTCCATGATTCTTCCTGTATTTTCCACCACTTCTGTAGAAGGAACTATGTAGAGATCTAATGAAAATTTAATGTGGTTTTGTAGCATCTAAATAACACTATCAATGTCTAGGGATATTGAGAATAAAACATCATCATTGATTAGTATAGGGTGATATATGTAATGAGAGATCATCACAGTATAATGATACTAATAACAATTAAATTATTCTTATGTTAAACTATATTAAAATTGTAATAGACCACTCTGGTATTGTAGAGACCTTACCTTCTGTATGTGACCAAGAGACATATAAATCCACACAAGGGTGAATATAGAAATGTTTCTAGGAAGTTCCCATTACAACATGGATACCAACTTCATGGTGAAACCCCTAACACATGTATAAGAATCGAAGGATATCAAAATCCTTTCACTTAAAAATATGGTGAAAATCTTACTAGACAAATGTTTTAGGATATATATAAATAGATTAGAACCACATGTGGAATGTTCACCTGAATTGACAGTTTCTATGTATTAACTAAAATTATATTTATATTTTTGGGTTTTGTCAGTCCATGTATGCCAAATATTCGACCTCATCCTGATGGCATGCATGAATTATTTTATCCAATAACTGCATAAAATAAAATAATGGATGTAAATGGGATTACACCTTGACCTACTTGTCCGGATAATTAGGTCTCTGTATAATGAAGGATTAAACATGTAATCCACCAATCTGTTGGTTTTTGGAATAAAATCAACTTACATCAATCTAGGGATGGTAATTCCCCCGATTGGTAGATATCTCAAAAACTAATCCCAACATCACTATATAGCATGTGAAAGTTATTGGTGCTCGAGCACCAGTAACTAATAAATTTAGGAAGGAGACAAGAAAGGGGATACACGAATATTTTATAAATCTTGAATTAATATTATAAACAAATGAATTACAACTATTCAATAATTTCCATGCAATTATAATATACTCAAAATGACCAGGCCCATTCATCAGAGTAACAACCTCAAGACTGAAAATCCCACTTTAATCTCCACCCCTAGTGAAATCACACTGTTGGTTATTTAAGTGGATGGGTAATTGAAAATAATGCACATATAGGATATGTTAAAATTATATTGGTTGCTTTTAACACTTATATAACCAAACAAAATGAAAACTTTCCCTTTACCCAATTTATGAATAATGTGACCAACCATAGAGTATATCACTTGAACATGATTTTAGGGAAATTATAACAAATAAGGTGGATGTTTTTTATTAACTAGAAGAATTGTAGCATCATATTATAGCCAAACGATGTATAGTGGTATTCAATCAGATAATGGAGAGTCTATAAGATCAGGTGAATGTTGATTCATAATGGTACCTTGTTGAGGAAAAACAAGGCTTCGAGTGACGACTTCAATATTTAGGAAAATAATATTTCTCTTCTAAATAGAAGTTATAATCCTGTAAAAAGGAACATAAACAATTTTATTTTCATTAAAATCATTAATATAATGTATTATATATTAATGTATTTAATTTAATATAGTATGTCAAAAACAGTGAAGGTGAAGGGAATAGTTTGTAGTGTTGTGTTGACTATGATGACATAAAAATTACAATAATTGGATAATTATACGATTAATAATAGTTTTTCATTCATGGTAATAATTGTTTTTAGATATTGATTAATTGATACAAAAATATGGATTATCAAAAAGGGTAACACTATATGAAAATATTTTTAAGCTAGAGGCCGAGGGTAACTCGAAAAATGCATGTAGTTCACTACAAGACAAGTGAGTATGTACTGACAGAATTTATTGGAATAACCCCTCATCCATGTATACACACACACTATATAATATTCAATTAAGTCAACTTCTCCCATGAAATCTTCAATTATTTATTTTGATCAGACAACATTCCGATTTGAGGCCTTTATTGTTCCCAAAAAATTTTTACAAGGAATATGATGAAGAAATTATGAATTTGGAAAACCCATAATGAAGTCAAAAAACTCATAATATATTAAAAATTGGTAAAGTACAGAAAACTATAAATATGACCTCCCCTTCCACATACCCCAAAAATTATATAGTTATGCTTCTATGTATAGAGTTTATGTAAATGAAAATCATTTGAGATATGGGGAGGTATTTTCGGCCTACCTACCCCATGAAAAAAATCAATTCATGTGAGAGGTGAGGATTTGAATTCCCTATAAATGTTTTTCAATTTTGAGGGAGAAAGTGATGAAATCAGTCAACACATAATATTATTTTTTGAAATGTGAGGCATCATTTACATAGCCCAACAAATGACTTCTCTCTTTTTGTCGTGAAGAATATTTTTTACATCCCCACAATTGAATTCTCATTTTTTGGCGTGAGGAGGTCACCCTATATCCCAAAAACAATAATACATTATGGGAAATGGTTTTATTACTAATCTGCATTGTGCTAAGAATACCATGTGGCCATTCTTACATTTTAAAAAAAAGTTATTTACCTTTCAATACAATATCTGATCTAAAAAGAAAATAAGGGGGAAATTTATGGACATACCGGGAGTGAATAAGTCCAAATAAATATTTTATAGGTCATTCACTGACCACATATCATTAGAGAAAAAGTAAAATGGATCCCCAACAATGGGATCCTTCACAGAAGGACCTACCTGACTATCCACAATGGAAATTCCATTACATCTACAAAGGAATCCACTATGAAGAATCCCCCTTTGTTGAAGAACACCATCCACTCTCACCTAACCCACGTAGTAGAGAAGTATCAAAAATAAGTAATCTTATGTTTTTTACATTATTTCCTTGATGCCATCGTTCTTCTTATATTTTTATCACATATTTCCCCTTTATTAATGGTCTAAATGTCCGGATGTAACTCAAACCAAAACCTCGGAATGTATTTCTTGAATCCTCTCTCAATGATTCCATATTCATTTGATATTGATACAAGACACACTAACATGGCCCTCTTCCAATCGTGGAATCTTGTGATAATGTATGTAACACATTTAACCTCCCAGTAGGTGGGGTCCTTATAATGTTTTTAATCACTAATTATAGGGAAATTAGGATCTCATTAATTGAGAGGGTTGAAGATTTATTCATAGGATTGGGGATGACATCTATTTCAAAAAATGTGAAGTGAAACATATGATAATATCCCCTGTCATTTGTAGCCTCTCCTTCACCCACTATTCAACCTATTATAAGTATAAACATCTAATATTACCTCTTGGAGTGAGCCCCTACCTTTTATTACATGATATCTTATTCCCATCAATATCATTTCCCTCTTCCACCAGTGGATGAGGGATATTGTGTGAAGTGTAATATCTTACACTAACTCTTGTTTCTCACCCTGAGTAAGAATCACATGGGTGTAAAGGTCAGTGGTGATCATATCACTAAAATGGTAAATTTTCATAATTTAGGACTCCCTCATAGGTGTAATCCCTTGAAAAGATCTAAAAAATGTTGGATTTTATTCCCCTTATAATGGGATTTTTAAGAACATTCTATGAGGTTCAACCTAAAATTAAGAATACCACATATCCTTTATTGGTAAATATTACCAATAATATCATTCCCCTATATGAGATGTCTATATTACTTCTTAGGCCCACTTTTCATTTACTGCCACTAGTATATTCCTTCCGGATGAGAGTTGACATCACCCGACTATATTATTTGTAATACCAATCAATTATCGTTAGTTCATGCATCCTATACGATCAACCAAAAATTTATTCTTCAGCATAATTCCCACACCATCATTTTATTAGTACATTCCACCTAGATTTCCCCACCACATGACACTAAAGTAGATGGTATGGTATTTTTCACATTTCCAAATATATATGATGTGTCCTATTGTTTGTTACTAAAATAAATGGGTTCTCATTCCTTTAACAAGGATACATAGAAATATCATATTATAGGTGTGTTCCTGATATCAAAACCCAAAACTTCTACAAAGATGGTAAACCACATTATAGAACCCAATCATGTGGAATTAAAACATGATCCATTAAGCCAATAATTTCCATTTAGAAAATAAAACAAGTTGGATAACCCCTAATATATACATATGGATCTCTCAATGGATAATAAAATATAATTTTAGATATTCCCATTGATAGAGATCCCTAGATACAAAAATATGTTTACACCCGCTTGTATATGTGATTTATTATAGATGATAAGGGTGATCATTTTTATTTTGAGGTTTGTAAGAGCTTTAATATTATGAATTAAATCTATAAGTGATTCCCGGAGTAGAAAATAATTCCCCCCAAAAGGGTGTGATGACCATAACCTCCCAATCTTCATGAACAATGTTATATCCTTTGAATCATTGTGAGAAATCCTCAAATGAATATATTTAATTGTAATTCATGTCCATAAATCCTTATGTATACATGAATTTTTGGTTGATTCGATTTCTACTAATAAATCCTATAAGAATCTTTCCAAATGGGTATACAAAATGACTGTAACAGCTGAATTCCAAAGATAGTGTAACCATAATTACCCCCACATTAAAACATCTGGAATACATGTTCTCATCCGAATGAAAATATTGAACTATTCATGAATTAAGTATTTGATAATAAAATAATTGATTTATCATTGGCATATAAAATATTTTATTCAAAACCCAGACCACCAATATGAATCAGTTGGATACAATCTCGATTAATAATCATATTTCATAACAAAACCAATTCAAATTTAATAACTATCGAACCATAACCATATGAAAGATATATACACATATAGAAATTTATATTAAAATAATTTTCATGTGGATAATCACAAAATATATCCATTGTTGTTATATACAATACATAAAATTGACATGTTTAGAATATTTCATGTGTCTTACAGATGTAAAAGTGACACAAATCATTCTTACCTTATGTTCGAATTATTTCATATATGTTTGAACCTACTATTACATATATATATTATATATATACATTCCATAACCATACTCATTATTTAATACAATATATTATTTATTGAGAACTATTGGTCACTCATTTATTAACAATTATTTATTAAAATCATTATTCTTATTGATATGTGCATCATTTTTCATTTATGTTATGGTTCAGATGTTTTGATCCTGGTACAATGATTATAGTTCCATCATATAAATAATTTTTATAATAATATAAATTTCATATAAAAATATTATACAAATATTTAAGTTTATCCTTGAAAGTTAGATATTGAATAATGAATTACATCATTCATGGAGGGGGTAGGTCATATGTATTCTTGAACATTGTTTCCATTTATTTTGAATAATGGAATAAATGAAAGGTAAATAATAGTTCACCTTTAAAAAATATTTTTTTATAAAACATATAAAATATATTCATTTATTCTATCTTTATTACCATCCATGGAAAAATAAAATGAAAAGTATCACATCACTTCGTGAAGGCTGTAGTAAACACATATGCACGAGCGATGTTATCGTATTCTAACGGATAGAAATATAAACAAATAGATGAGATGTTAAAATTATATAATTATAACTAGTACATTAATATAAAATATATAATTTAAATACATAAATATTCAGCCAAAGGAATGAGGGATGGACGTCAAATTATATAAGTTTGTGAAGTGTTAGTTCTCCCTACACACGATCGATGATTTCGTCTCCCATTCAACGGATGGGGGGACAAATAGAGGTTCTTCAATAAACATATCAAAATCTCATAATATGGTATATACTATTGGTATTATATTAAAATTATTCATATATGATGTCATTTTATAATATAATATGTAAAAAATGGAAGATCTTGGTTTTAAAAATTATGTTCTCCAAGAAGAACATCTTATTGTTCTCATATTAACGACCCTAGGGTTTGTTTTTTGGAAATTATGGAAGATATTTAATATATTTTAATAGATTATAGAGATTTTATTATGGTTATTCATGATAAATTTCTCAAGAAATTGGAAGATATGGGTGGGGTCGGGACCCTTTTATAATTTAGGTGAATGGAACACTCGTAATTTTTTTAATGCTCTAAATTAATGTTAAGTCACCTTTTTTAAAAAATGGTTCCAAATAGACCATTAATAATAAATATAATATATAAGGACTAAATATGAGTAGATAATTTAATCTATGAAAATTATTAGGTCATTTTAACACTTATCTATTTTCTTTTACCACCAGGTAAACCAATTTTTACCAGAAATGCATTAAAAAGATTTTTATTGTTTCTAATATTAATTATTACAAAAAAATTGGTTGAAAGTACTAAATAATATTATTTATTATGACAACATATATTTAATCAATTGGATAAAAATCAATCCATGGATATGGAATAATTTAATTTTAAATCATAAGGGAAATCTTGAAGAAAAATCGGTTTTCTAACGAAATTTATTATTAAATAGGAAAAGATCATATATCAAATTTCTATATAAAAATGATTGAAATTATCAAAATTGAATTACAATTGTGATAATTGACCTAATTTTACTTTTAAAGATATCTTGAAATTAAATATAACTTTTTAAATTCTAAAAAATGGAAAAAACATTATTTTTCACTATCAATGAAAAAAAATATTTTCACAAAAATCAAAACAATTAACTATAAGATAACATTTTAATTTTGATTTAAAATATTATATTTTTTTAAATGTATATTTTATAATTTGAAAAGGAATATTTTAAAATAAGTGTTCAAAATACAGTGAACATGCTTCATAGAAAAATAATATTTATCAGCATAAAACTTGATTTTTTCTTATATTATGACTAGGATAATATTAGATGAATCATAAAAATTTTCATGAATATATAATTTATAAATTTCATTAAAATAATATATAACTACTTATAAATTTAATTTATTAAAATAAAATCCCATCATGCGTATAAAAATAGTTTTTTAGAAAAACAATACGTTTACTTTAAAATGATTTTTATATTCATTTCAAATCAATTGATAACTAATTAATTTATTTCATATATTTGAAAACTATATAATTTTATTAATTTGAATATTTATATTCATACTCTATAATTTAATGACATCAATATATTGGTTCATTTAGATTCAATGTTGAGTGTATCACAAGATATTAAATAGATTATATTTATTGAAAACTAAATATATTATACAATATTCGGGTGTTACATTATACACCCCCAAAAAATGAATTTTGACCGTGAATTCCATTATTCCAATATAATAATATAATAATATATCTCGATTTCTTTACATACTTAGGTAACTATATAGATAATTCAACTTTATCATTCCTTTAATAAACATTGTCTACTTGAGTATTCTTGTTATGGAGAACATTATCTATATGATCCAAGATTTATACTAATTGTTCTTAATAGTAAATATCAATCTCTATAGTAATGAAATATAATTTCACTACATGTGATCATTCCGGAATTTACTTCCTCATGAGAGATATACAGAACAAATCATTGACAAGAGAGATATTTTGTTGAAGCACCATTTGATAAACAACAATATATATATGTTCAAGAATCATGAAAAGGACAATGTTCCTAGAGATCAGATTTCCCTTATTTTTTAATCCTACAACCTTCTTAAATTTATAAATTCATTTAAAAACCTTCCCAAAAACATCAAATTTCAAATCACATCAATGATTATTAGAATTAATTTTCTTTTCAACTCTATCTGCATTGATGTGATGTTAAATTGATCTTACTTTCCCTTCCATATCCCCAAATAGATTATGCCCCAATTGAATTATTTTTCTAACATCATACCAATATGTTGAAGTTACACAATCATTTATATATAAGTATTAATAATGATACATGTTAATGGTTATGTAAAATATATTATTTTAATAAAAATACAATGGGGGAAGGTATTGAAACAAATTTGTTTTGAAATCCCCTCAATAATACCTCATCATATCTTTTAAGGTATGAATTTTAATCTTAAACTAACCCTGAATATATGTACGATAAGTAGTGTTAAAACTAAACTATTTCTCTATAGCCTTGTGAATACATTGGCATAACATTGAGGTAAACCATAGATCCTAATATGTTACAATATAATGTGGTAGCCCAGACATCTTTTCCGCCTTCTTAATGAATATTTTTGAATGTTGGAAAAGATATAAATCATATATGAAGGGAATAAAGGGTTTTGAATTTGTAAGGTGATCAATTACCAGAAAAATAGTATTTTATTAATGAGGTTTATTGGGTAGTGACATGAAAAATCATTGATGATTTATTCCCATTTTCGTTCTGGAATGGGTAATAGTTGTAACATCCCATTAGAATTCTACCGCTTAGCCATAAATTTTTGACATATGAATCCCCAAGATACATACTCTATAATATCTATATTTATTCTTTCCAACCATAAATACATATTCATATATTCATATATATTAATACATGTATTATAAATAGAAAATGATAAACTATGTGCCATATTCAATAGCCCCATCTTAAATCCAATACGAACGGAACACAAACACAGTTCCCAAACATTATCATTCTATCACAATATATGTTAAACTCCAAAATGATTTTCTCCTTTTTTTATTTACATATCTTCTTTATTATACTTGTTAATCTTTACATGGATATATGGTTGAATGATCACAGGAGAAATACAATTTTTCTCCACTTCTTTCATGATTTCTAGATCCATCCTTTAAAAATCATGAAATTTGGGATCTTTTGTGATACTCATCATAGATAATACATCATGATCCTTTCGACATAGAGCACTATAATACTTTTTCTATTTCACCAGATGTTAATGTATTGAAAAATCATAATCATTTGTTAAATCTTAATATCTTCTTTGGAAAATATTCAACTCTTTCTGAGTAAATTAATACAAAAACATGTATGATCAGTATATATATCACAAAATTTTCGGTAAATATAATTCATATATATTCTTATGTAAACCATTACCCCAACAAACATGAAATCTCGAGATGGATAATTTTATATGGAATATTTATTTTGCATAAGTTATAATGTATAACCATTCCATTTTTCCAAAGAATTAATCTCATACCCTTCTTTGATGCATCACAACAGATCGGAAATCCTTCCCCACAATAGGTTAGTGTATTTATTGGTTAACTGAATAACCGACACTTAATTCAAGTAAAATTTCATACCATTCATTTATCTGAAGAAACATGGATCTATTCTGAGTTAACATGGCTTCTAGATTTGATATCCATGAAAAATTATCTGTAAAGAACCAATAATATCTAGCCATACCATCAAAAATTATGATCATAATCACCGTAGATGGTTAGGGCCCAAATTAAATATCTTCCAACATTGATGTATCCACATATATACCCACTCAAAATATTATATAACCCAAATATGAACCATTTAACATCCAAAATCCATCATTTTTATATTTTCCATATAACTTATCCTTCTGTATGGTCTTCTGTAAAATACTAAGGTGATATTCATGTTCTTACATTCTCTTTGAATATATAATAATATCATCAATAATTGGTACTATGAACATATCATGGTAATTTATAAATTATATATCCATTAAATACATAATGACATAAGGGTAATTAGTAAGAATAAATGAAATCACTATTAACTAATATTAGGTCTAACTTGTACAGAATTATGTCTTGGGTATTTCATTCCTCGAGAAACTCAATTAATGATATCCATAATGATGTTAAATCATGAAAAATGATGATCTTTGTGATATCAGTAAAATGATTAATCAACATGGGGTATATGTTACTTTTATTTTTAGTGATCTTGATATGTTATTGAAAATCAATATTCAGCCTCATTTATCCATCATTCCTCATAAAAAATATCAAGATTAACCCAAACTGATGTGCATGGCCAAATAAGTATTTTATCATCTACTTCAATTCATTCAAATGAATTAGGTCCATTCAATAATGAATTATTGAAATAATTTTGACAATAAGACTGAGTTTTATTATGAACTCAACGTCATTATTCTATGGATAATATGGAAAATATTTATGAAAGACATAAAGAAATAACTACATAATAGGAATATAATTAATTTTTAGTTGCTCCCCTTTAAACTGAAATAAACATCAGTTTTGAATATGAATAAATAGTTATAAGAGAAATTTAATTTGTATTAGATGTTTATATTTATCATCACATTGATAGATGATCATAGGTTGGTTTAAAAAATAAAAATTGAATTCCCTTCTATAGAAATTCATGTTGGAAATATGTATATTTAGTCAAACTATGCCAAAAAAATTAAACATTAGTAAGAATAATAAGATTTACCTAAATGAAATTTCCAGAAAATTCAACTAGAGAATAGTAATAAACATGAGATATGATCATCAAACTAGTTGGGGATTTCAATTCTAATTCAAAATCAAATCATTGTGTTGTTTTTTAGATACCCATTAAAAATTCTTCAAATATAAAAGAGTGTGTATAATTAAAGTCGAGTAAAAAATTATTAGTTCTATAGTAGAATGCAGTTATACATTTTACCAAGTCATTTTATTACCCTTAATCATAAATATTGATCACTTGAGAATTTACTGTGGGTCTCAACTTAATAGGTTAATGATTTCAATCAATTTCATTAGATTTTAGATTTTTGATCAACTTATAATTTTTTATATGAATTGAAATATATTTTTTTCATTATATCACTCTAAAATATTATTTATTAAGATTAAAATAATTTTATTTTCCATCATATTCAAATTCAATGGGGTTTATTCAAGTTCTAACCATTAACTATGACCAAAACTAATATTGTGAGAAATAATAATCATAGTGGGAAACCACATAATCATAAAAAATCATTTAAAATATGAATAAAAAGAGTCATCTTCTATTATATTTATGAAACCCTAAGACCAACCCAAGACATTCATGATTATTACGAAAATATTATAGTGTTATCCTATACATATACCCATCCCCATGGTTTTCACCAATCATTTCTAATATTAATCAATAATGATTGAAAAATCATATGCTTTGATACCAACCATAGAATAACATAATTTTCATACACAGATATTATAAGGACCTGGCCTTAAACATTATATATTATTGAATTAAATGAATAATTCACATTGAGGATATTTTCAGGTTTATAGTTTTATAGAATTAGGCCACAACTTTTACATTTCAAAAAAATTACAAAGTAGACAATTCCACTCAGTATCCATTTTTTTAAACATGAGATATTTAAAAAGAGAGTCATGTCTAGTTCCATGTTTAAGAAAGCATAAATTTTCCTTGATCCCATCCGTGACCCTATTCCACATTATGTCCTGTGAAAAACATTTCAAAAACATGGGATGAGCATAAAAAGCTCAGTAAGGGATACACAAAGAAGTCAAACTGTTAGTTTTTCAAAACAAAAAGTAAACCATGAATACTTTAAGATAAGTAATACTTTTCACCTTTATGAAGTAGTAAATACTCTTCACTGAATAAAAGATCATCACTTACCATTTTTTATCCAAAAGATTACCATAAAACCCATATAAATAACACATAAGATATAAAGGTAATTTAGGACATAAACATACTTAAATGGAATAACCATACGGTTGACTTACACACATATCACTAAATGGAATACCCATATGACCGACTTCCATACCCAATGCATTGGAGGTTATAATGTAACCAACCGTCCTGGTATTCACGGTACCACCCGTCATTTGGTTTATCACGTAACCACCCATGAAATTTCCAAGTACCATTATAAAATCATAAGACATAAAAAAAATATAATGAAAAGAAAACATTTCCATATCTCAATAAAAATATATCACTTAAATATATTGAAATAAAAAATTCTTTATAAAACCAATTTTAAATACCAAAATACATAAAAGTGTATATGGTATTTATTTTCTTTTAAAACATTACAGCTTGTTGAGGAAGCCAAAGATAAAATAAAACTCGCGGCGACAGAAAAGATCATTGTCACCGATTACGTTAAAAGAAACATTCTTATTTGTCGATTAGTAAAACACTTCATAGAAAAATATTCCCTTTAAATGAAATGAAATGTCAAAGGTGTTTATACAGCGTATAAAATAAAGTATTGTATTAGAACAAAATATGCCTCAATGAAAGGATATTGAGACGAAGTCCCTTACCTCGTGTCCGACTTGACTCAATCATTCTTTAATATCCTGAATAATAAACTAAAGTTAATTTATACTTTCTTAAGAACCTTTTTCAAATTTATTATTACTATTATATCACTTATTACCATGTTATAAACATTATGTAATCATTTAAGTTAATAACATTCATTTTTTTTTATATTTGGCACTTGAATCAAAAATGAACACCTTATATTTACAAGTTATACATGTGGTCAATAGTCTATTATATAAAGAATGATATTCATGATTTAGATATCATATATATCATATATATATATAGTATATACTTGTATTTATAATAGTACATAACATTTAGATAAAACAAATGAAATGCACCGTTCATGGAGATAGTAAGTCGTACGTACGCATGAACGCTACTTTCATTTATCTTTCTTATTTTAATGGAAATAAAACATAATGATACATAGTAATATTATAATTCAGTATAATATCAGATATAATATCTTTAACACTATCCTCTATACATCCCACATATGTTATTTACGAGTCACATCACATTAAGGGGGCGGTAGTCTGCACTTCCTCAAATGCGATTATCTTATTTACCCACTATAGAAACAATAAAGGATTGATATAATTGAGAATTACATAAGAATAATGAAACCATAAACATAATATATATCATAAAAAATACATTTCTGTCATAATTTCCACCATTATAGGCAGTTGGAGATATTTTGAACAATCATAGGTTCGTGAGGCGTTAGTTTTCCATCCACAAAAACATTATGTTCTTCATACATTAGATGGATGTGTGTGTAAGTGTAGTTATAATACTTTTTAAAACAACATCCTAGTATATTTAGGATACTGTTTTTGTTAAAAAATAAATAAATAAAAATAGTTTAGGGGTTGGAGAAATAAAATAAATGAAAACAATTTAAGTGAAACTCTTACCTTTAATTTGGGAAACTATTTTGGTTTGAACCATAAGGACTTCTTGAAGTGAATTATATCTAAGGTAAGGCTTCTAGGGGAGGAGAGGGATGTAGGGAGATTAATTGGGCAGAGGTTGGATGACAAAAATGTCTTAGAGGTGTGAGGAATTGGTTAGAAGTGGTCTCCATTTATAAGGGGGAGGAGGGACTCATTAGGAAAGTGTAAAAATATTATTTTATAATATAATGATGTTCGGTTTATAATGATCCTAAAATCATTATAGTAAAAGATAAGATGAGTCATGGTGTAAATAATATCAATAAATAAAAATTTGACATGTTTTGGATAATATTTTAATCATTATAATCTTATTTATTTAAATGATTTATTAATGAGGGAAATACTGCATCATTATTTTGTCATAAATAATTTAATTTATTTGTTGTCTAAAAATTATAAAAACATAAAATCATGTATTATATCTTTTCAACTTTCCAAATAATATTTATAGTTGAAAATACGACTTATATATCACCATATAAAATTTAATTACTAATAGATTTTTGTTAGTGTCAATTTTGTCTTTACATTAAATTAATTAATCTAAATTGTCATTATCACTCCCAAGTGGCTCAATGGGGTCCCAAAATCGACCAAAGAATTCCCATGGTTGGCCGCTACTCATCCAATATGTTTAGAACATATGTTAATGTAATTTGAAATTATTATAATATTTTTTTAATCTTGAATTACTGTATTTACCTTTAACCGTGGTAAATAAAAGTCAAAAGTTATTATTCACCAAAAAATTATTTTCATCTTAATGAACCACATTTTACATATTCATAACAGCCATGTATGTCGGATTTCTTAAATTCAATTCACAGAAGTGGTAAAATTTCATTTAAATGAAAGAGTCAGTTTTTTAACTACCACAAAGTGGTTTCACTATTCATCTAAAATTTGAGGTTTTTCAGAAAAATACCAAAAATGCAGCCTAAGAATTATTTGATATTATGAATTAAAAATTGATTTATATTTTTCCAAACTAAAAACATACAAGTAGAATTAATTAATTTAAAAATTAATTCTCTTTGTTAAAAAAATAGCGTGTTTTTAAGAAATAATAACTATCAAATGATTGATACTTGTTTATGTCTAATTTTAAAGTGATGTTAATTCCAATAACCAACATTAGATTAAATGGGAAAAATATATTTTAATTTCACTTTAAGCCCAACTAAAAAGATAATCTAACCATATAAATAAATTAAATTAAATGGCACATTTGAATTAAAATGCAATATTTTTCACTATTCATTAAAAAATGAACTTTATCAGAAAAATACCAAAAAATTATCCAATGTAAAATTTGATGTCCCCATTCAAAATAAAGGTTTTATTTAGTCAATTAGAATGTATTAAAGTGGCCAAAAACTATATTTAAAGAGAGTTTGCCGTTAAAAGGCGATAAATCGGCCTTTTCATGTAAATTATGCTTAAAATTAGATTCATTCACATTTAAGCCTCTAAATTTTTATTGGATAATGTAAATAAATTTAACAAAAATGTATAATCATATTGTAGTTAGTTTCATAAATTCCCGCCAATACAACTTCTAGGAGTTAACTACCAATTAAAATAATAATATTATATTATTAGTGTGCAAATTAAGATTCCAAAGAAACCCACTGCTGCGTATCAGGTACGCTATCGAATATAGAAACCCCTTTAATGTAAAATTAATTTTTCATTCAAAAATATTAATATTTATGAAATATGTCTTATTCTTCATTTACCTGGGATGTTACATCCTTCCCCCTTTTGGGAATTGCGTCCTCACAATTTTTATTCACTTATCAAAATAAGTGGGCGTATTTATCCCTCATAACATTTTCAAATTCCCACGTTTCCTCTTCAACCATATGGGTTTTCCACAAAACCTTTACCTAGTAAATTAACTTATTCTAGAACACCTCCTCTCTACGGTCAAGAATTTGAACCAGTTCTTATTTATAAGAGAGATTCTATTCCAACTGATCTACCTCTAGGGTCAAAACATGAGATGGATCTAGCATATACTTTCTCAACATGGAAACATGAAAAACATTGTGTAACTGGGATAAAAGTGGAGGTAAATCCACTCTCTATGAAACCGATCCCACTTTATCTAGAATTTCATAAGGTCAAATGAACCTCAAACTCAACTTTCCCTTCTTACCAAAACGCATCACATTTTTCCATTGGGAAACTTTGAGAAAGACATGATCACCTACCTCAATGGAATGATCCTTCCTCTAGTTATCAGCATAACATTTCTGTCTGCTCTAAGCTGTTCTCATGTGATTCTAAATGAACTGAACTTTCTCTGCCATCTCTTCTACCAATTCTGGTCCCATCAGCTTCCTTTCACCTACATCATCCAAAAAAATTTCAGTTCGACAACACTTTCCATATAATTCCTCAAATGGATCCATCTGTATAATAGAATGAATGTTGTTATTATATGAAAATTCAACCAAAAAAGATGTTGGTCCCAAATTCCCTTATAATCCATCAAAAAAGAACGTAATATATCTTCCAATTTTTGAATTGTTCGTTTTGACTACCCATTTTATTGACGATGAAAAGCTGTAGTAAAATTAAATTCAGTACCCAATGAATTCTGAAGCCCTTTCCAAATGTTAGAAGTAATCCTGGGATAATGATAAAATACAATGGAGAGGGGAAATCCATGAAACCTGACTATCACTTTAACATACCATTGAGCAAGTTGATCTAAAGACAACGTTTCTCGAATAGGAAGGAAATGACCATATTTAATCAATCGATCAACTATAACCTAGATTGCATTATTACATTGATATGTCATTGGTAATCACAAAACGAAGTCCATAGATATATTTTTCCATTTCCACTCTAGCACTGGTAGAGGGTGAAGCATCCCTTTCGGTAATGGACGCTCTGCTTTTACCTGCTGACAAGTCAAACACATCAATGTAAAATCAGCAATATCACTTTTCATTCCATCCCACCAGTAATACTCCCGAAGATCTCTATACGTCTTAGTACTACCAGGATGAACTGAAAACGGAGAACTATGAGCTTCACATAACAACTCATTCTTCATCTGTGAATCATTAAGTACACATAATCTCTTCCCAAATCTAGAAACACAATCATTATCAATGTTAGATTCAGGAAACTTACCCTTCTGATCCAACTCTACAATTTTTTGCAACTCACTCTCTTCTTTCTGTGCATGCTTAATTATGTCTTATAGAGATGATTTCACTGACACCTGAAACAAAACAAAAGAATTTCCTGCCACAACAACTTCTATATAAAAGTTCAACAAATCAAAAACCAAATTATCTTGATCCAAACGTAGAATGGTTAATGAATTATTACCTTTTCGACTCAAAGCATCAACCACATTATTTTATTTTCCCGAATAATAAAATAACATGATATCATAATCATTGATTAATTCCAACCATATCCTTTGTCTCATGTAAATTCTTTCTGAGTGAATATATACTTAAAACATTTGTGATCAGTATATATTTCACACTTCACTCCATACAAATGATGCCTCCAAATTTTTAAAGCATAAAAAACAGCAGGTAATTCCAAATCATGTGTAGGGCAATTTAACTCATGAGGTTTCAACTGACGTGAAGAAAATATAATTACCTGATCATCCTGTATTAAGAAACATCCCATTCCTTTCAACAAACCATCACTATAGATAACAAACTCACAATTTCTGGATGGATGTTCCAAAACTGGAGCATTCACCAATCTCCTTTTCAATTCCTTAAAACAATCATCACATTCTTTTGTCCAAATGAACGTAACAAATTTTCGAGTTAACATAGTCATTGGACTAGATAACCGTGAAAAATTTTCAACAAACCTCTGATAATAACATGCCAAACCAATAAAACATCAGATCTCAGTTATATTTTTGGGTCTTGTCCATTCTTCAACAGCTTTTGTTTTAGCTTGATCAACAATTATTCCATTTCTTGAAACAATGTGACCAAGGAAAGAAATTTTTTGTAACCAAAACTCACACCTTCTAAATTTCCCAAATAATTTATTTTCATTTAAGGTTTGAAAGACAACCCTTAAATGAATTTCATGCTCCTCTTTACTTTAAGAATAATCCAAAATATCATCAATGAACACAACCACAAACTTATCCAAGAACTCATGGAAAATTCTATTCATATAATCAACGAATACACCAGGGGAATTGGTTAAACCAAAATTCATAACTAAAAATTCATAATGGACATATCTAGTACGGAACTCTATCTTCATAATGTCTTCTTCCTTTACTTTCAACTGATGTTACCCCAACCTCAAATCAATCTTTGAATAATTCTGAGCTCTTCGGAGTTGATCAAACAAATCATTAATATGATGCAAAGGATACTAATTTTTAACAGTGATGTTATAAAATGCTCTATAATCAATGCAAAGTCTCATTGAACCATAATTCTTTTTAACAATAAAGATAGGGGCACCCCATGGTGATGTTCTAGGTCGAATGAAACCTTATTCTAATAACTCATGCAACAGCTTCTTTAACACTAAAAGTTCAATTTGAGCCATTTGATAAGGGGGTTTTGAAATAGTCTTAGCATCCAGAACAATTTCAATAGTAAATTCAACTTCCTGATCAGGTATAATACTAGGAAACTAATTAAGAAGAACATAAAGTTACTCATTTACCACAGGCACATCATTTATCTGAACAGTTCCTTTGTTTTCAACAACATGTGCAAGGTAACATTCATTTCCATCTTTTACTAGTTTCTCAGCTTCCTGATATGTTATCAACATCAAGGGTTCATTTTTCTATATAAACATAAAATCATTCTGAAAAGAAACCTATTTAGCTCTATAGTCAATCATAGAATGATAAATAGAAATCCAATCCATGCCCAAAATAACATCAAACTCTACTAGAGGTAAAACCACAAGGTTTGTCGGTAGATTCATTCCACACACAAAGACATGGATGTTCTTATGTTTTCTTTTTTGTCTCAACATTTCCTCCATGTGTTTTTACTATTAGTTCTGTATTCATATCTTGAGATGGAATTCCCAATTTATTGGAAAACATCTCAGAAATGAAAGAGTGTGTAAAACCTGAATCAAACAACACATTGGCATAATCTGAACAAAAAATAGTGTAACTGATACTACTTCGTTTGATGGCCCAACATCTGATGAAGTAGTTTCAAAGGATTTTACCACCCATTTTTTCTTGTACTCTGGCTGCTTTCCCTCATTTGAGTTCTTCTCTAGACACTCATTTGCATAATGACCCATTTTATTACACATAAATCATCTTACTGATGGTTTTTCATTGCCAGCTTGATCATCTTCCTTACAGTTACGAGCAATATGAACAGACTTACCACACTGGAAGAACTTTCCAGACATCGATAAAAATTCTCCAGGATGATTTTTACCACACTTCTCACAAGTTGGATATTTAGTTTTCTTACCTCCATGCTTATTTGATTAATTCTTTCCCTTTTCCTGCTTACTGGACCTCGTATTCTATTGTTGGTCAAAGAACACTTGATCATCGGCAAACTCCATTTCCACCTTCTCTGCACATCGAACAAGATTTTCGTAACTTTTGAACTCACGAGAGGCTAATTCTCTTAGATATTGTGGATTTAGTCCTAAGTAAAATTAATTTATCATATTATCAAGATCTCAGATGAAATTCTGTGCATACCTTTCCAGTCGAGTGAATTTTTCTTCATAAGCAGCCACTGATTTATCCTCATACCACAATTCTAGTAATTGTTTTTCCATCCTAAGATGAACCAACTTAGTAAAATATTTCTCGAGAAACATACCTTAAAATTCATCCCAATCGAGAGCATCGATCTCCTCACTATCTCTGCTAATTTTCACCATAGACCACCACTGATCAGCTTTACCTTCAAAATGGTAAACAACAAGACTAACCTTTTGAAGTTCTAAATATCCCATAATATTGAAAATCTTTTCCAGTACTGTAATCCAACCTTATGCTAGCACAGGGTTAGATGATCCTCTGAATGATGGGTGATGTTGCCTCATGAAATGATCCGCTAATGAAATGTTCCTCTGTGGTTGATTTGGCTGATCTCTTGCATGAATACCACCACCATTGATAGCCTGAGTCAACTATGCCATCACTACAACAAACTGTTCAGTTCCGATTCTGACCATCTCAGGTTTCTAATTTGGAATGTTTTCTTCCTCCTGATGTTGTCCCAACATAGCTTCCCTATTTCCTCTATGGTAAACCATTCTGAACACAAAAATATCTTAGGTGAAGAAACATGGTAATCTATAAATTCTACATGATATCGATATTATCATAAATTACTTTATGGATATTAATTTAATAATACCCTAACTCCTAAGGTTATCTAAATCGACCTCTAATACCAACAATAAGGACTCGGCCTTAAACATTACATAATATTAAATTAAATTAATAATTCACATTGATGATCTTTTCAGGTTTATAGTTTTAAATAATTATTCCATAACTATTACATTTCAAAAAAAATTACCAAGTATACACTTCCATCTAGTATCCATTTTTATAACGAAACATGAACTCTTGAAAAAAAAGAGCCATGTCTAGTTCCATGTTTATGTAAGCATGATTTTTCCTTGATCCAATCTGTGACCCTATTCCACATTGTTTCATGTGAAAAACATTTCAAAAACATGGGATGAGCATAAAAATCTCATTAAGGGATATAAAAATAAGTAAAACTATATGTTTTTCAAAACAACAAGTAAACCATGAATACTTTAACATAAGTAATACTATTCACCTTTTCTGAAGTATTAAATATTTTTCACTAAATAAAAGATCATTACATACCCTTTTGTAACGAATTTATTACCATAAAACCCATATAAATAACACATAACATATAAAGGTAACTTGGGACATAATCATACTTAAATGGAATAACCATACGGTCGACTTCCTCACATATCACTAAATGGAATAGCCACATGGACAACTTCCATACCCAATGCATTGGAGGTTATAATGTTGCCACCCGTCGTGGTATTCACATCACCACTCTTCATTTGGTTTATCACGTAACTACCCATTAAATGTCAAAGTACTATTATAAAATCATAAGATATAAAACAAATATAAAGGAAAGAATAAATTTCCACATTTCAATCACAATATATCACCTAAATATATTGACAAAAATATCCATTATAAAAATCATTTTCAATACAAAAATACATAAAAGAATATATGGTATTTATTTTCTTTTAAAACATTACAGCTTGTTGAGGAAGCTAAAGATTAAATAATACTCGTGGCGGCGGAAAAGGTCATTGTCACCGCTTATGTTAAAAGAAATATTATTTTTTGTCATTTAGTAAAACAATTTTTTAAAAAAGATTCCCTTTGAATGAAATGAAAAGTCAAAGTTGTTTATACAACATATAAAAGAAACTATTGTATTTGAACAAAATATACCTCAATGAAAGGAGATTGAGATGAAGTCCCATACCTCGTGTCTGACTTGACTCGATCGTTCTTTAATATCGTGAATAATAAACAAAAGATAATTTCTACTTTATTAAGAACCTTTTTCATGTTTATTATTCCTTCTATATCACTTATTACCATGTTACAAACATTATGTAATCAGTTAAGTTAATAAATTCCGTTTTGTCGATATTTTGAACTTGAGTAAAAAATGAACACCTTATAATTAAAATTAATCCATGTGGTCAATAGTCCATTATATACAGAATGATATTCATGATTTAGATATCATATATATCATATATATCTAGTATATACATGTATTTATAATAGTACATAACATTTATAGGTAATAAATGAAATGCACCATTCAATAAGACGGTAAGTCGTACGTACACATGAACGCTACTTTCATTTCTATTTCTTATTTTATTGGAAATAAAACATAATGATACATAATTATATTAAAATTACAGTATAATTTCATAAATAATATCATTAACACTATCCTTTATACTTCCCACATAAGGCATTAACGAGTAATATAAATTTAAGGGGGCGGTAGACTGCACTTCCTCAAATGAGATTATTGTATTTACCCACTATAGAAACCATAAAGGCATGATATAATTGCAATGTACAGAAGAATAATGAAATAATAAACATAATATATATCATATATAAATGCATTTCCATCATAATGGCCACCATGAGAGGCGGTTGGAGATATTTGAACAATCATCGTTTCATGAGGCGTTAGTTTTCCATCCACAGAAACATTATGTTATTCATCCATTAGATGGGGCTGTGTGTAAGTGTAGTTATAATAATTCTTATATTAAAATCCTAGTATAATTAGGATACTGGTTTAGTTACAAAAAAATAAATAAAAAGAGTTTAGGGGTTGGAGAAGTAAAATAAATGAAAACAATTTAAGGGAAACTGTTACCTTTAATTTGGGTTACTCCTTTGGATTGAACCAAAAGGACTTATTGAAGTGCCTTATGCCTAAGGTAAGGCTTCTAGGGGGAGTATATGGATGTAGGGAGCTTAATTGGGCAGAGGCTGGATGAGCCAAATGGCTTGAGAGGTGTGAGAAATTGGTTAGAATTGGTCTTCTTTTATAAGGGGGAGGGGCTCTTTAGGAAAGTGAAAAAATATTATTTTATAATATAATAATATTCGGTTCTAATGGTCACAAAATCATTATAGTCAAAGATAAGATGATTCATGGTCTAAATAAAATCATCCAATCAGAATTGGACATGTTTTGGATAATATTTTAATCATTATAATCTTATTTATTTAATTGATTTTTTAATTAGGTAAATACAACATCATTATTTTTTCATAAATAATTTATTTTATTTGTTTTCTAAATATTATAAAAAAATACTATCATGTATGAAATATCTTTAACTTTACAAATAATATTTATAGTCAAAAATAGGACTTATATAACACCATATAAAAATTAATTACTAAAAGATTTTTGTTCTGGTCAATTTTGTCTTCAAATTAAATTAATTAATCTAAATTGTCATTATCACTCCCAAGTGGCTCAATATGGTTCTAAAATCAACCCAAGGATGACCATGGTCAGCCAATACTCATCGAATAAGGTTAGGACAAGGGTTAAGGTAATTTTGAAATATTATAATATTTTTTAACCTTGAATTACCCTATTTACCTTTAACCACGGTAAATAAAAGTCAAAAGTTACTATTCACCAAACAATTATTTTCATCTTAATAAACCACATTTTACATCTTGATAACAACCATGTATGTCGGATTTTTTTAATTCAATTCACAGAAGTGGTAAAATATCATTTAAATGAAAAAGCTAGTTTTTTAACTACCATAAAGTGTTTTCACTATTCATCTAAAATTGATGTTTTTCATAAAAAATATCAAAAATGCAGCCGAAGCATTATTTGATATTCCAAATTCAAAATTGATGTCTATTTTTCCAAATTAAAAACATAGAAGTGGCATTAATTAATTTAAAAATTAATTCACATTGTTAAAACAAATAGCTTGTTTTTAAGAAACAATAATTATCAAAAGATTGATACTTGTTTATGTCCTATTTCAAAGTGACAATAATTCCAATGACCAAAATTGGATTAAATGGTAAAAGTATATTTTAATTTGACATTAAAACCAACTAAAAATATAATCTATCCATATAAATAAATTATATTAAAAGGTACTTTTGAATTAAAATGCAATATTTTTCAAAATTCATTAAAAATGAACTTTATCAGAAAACACCAAAAAATTACCCAAAGTAAAATTTGATGTCCCCATTCTAAATAAAGGTTTTATTTGGTCAGTTAGAATGTATTAAAGTGAAAAAAACTATATTTAAATAGGTTTCTCCATTAAAAGGCGATAAATCGTCCTTTTAATGTAAATTATTCTTAAAATTAGATTCATTCACATTATAATCCTATTAGTTTTTATTGGATAATGTAAATACATTCAAAAAACAGGTATAGTCATATTGTAGTTAGTTTCATTCATTCCCGCCAATACAACGGCTACGAGTTAACTACATTTAAAATAATAATATTATATTATTAGTGTGCTACAGAAGATTCCAAAGAAACCCGTTGTTGCGTATCAGGTACGCTATCGAACATAGAAACCCCATTAAAGTAAAATTAATATTTAATTCACAGATATTAATAATTATGAAATATGTCGTATTCTTCCTTTACCTGGGATGTTACAAATATTTTTATCTTTTTGAATGAATATGTACTAAATTTACCAAATACATGCCTATGGACCACAATGGTTTAGTGTATTAGGATATTATATAGAAAATATTATAATTTAATTAAATATATTAATCATTTCCAGTAAATATCTTCCCATTTAGTTTTATACATAAATAAACCATATAATAACATTTCTATATTACAAGGGGAAATGAACCATACAAAAGGGTGAGCTCTTATGCCTTCTGATGTTAAACATGATTTATATCAATCTATTATCATACAAAAGAATAATATAATAAAAAGGTTATGATATAACAAATATAACATAAAAACAACATACCAAATTAGTCAAATATCACAAACATAAGTCTTGGAATAAAAAATATTCATTTAAAATAAAAAAAATTAAAGTAAAAAATCTACATAAATCTGTAACGATCCATAATTTTAGGTCATAAATGTGTAGCACTAACCAATGTATAAAACCTTTTTATTTTTTATTGTTATCTTTGGAGACAAAAAATTCATGATAGATTCAACATCTCTACTTATTTTCCATATCATAGTAGATCAGGAATCGCCATGAGTATCCCATATTGGTTCAAGAACTTTGACTTATTTACCAATGTGGATCAAGAAAATCTACTTGAATCCCAAAATTATCACATAAGATATAATAAATTACACAATGAATTGAAGGTCAATACTATTCTCAACCCACCAATCACATAATGAAAGCCTCATATATTTTTTTCTCAATAATGATAATATATTATCATATCATCACATCATAACCCGAGGAAATAAAACAGGTTTCAAAAAATTTCATAAATTCCGCATTTCATTTCCCATGATAAATAATTGGGTTTCATAGAAATATAATCATCATAAATCATCCATATAAATAATAATTTTGGTATCATTGGTATAAATCCCAAGTAAAATTTAATTAACATAAAAGGATAACATTAATGATGAAAAATCTACTAAAATATTCAATAGAATATTTTGTGTGGAAAATACACTTTTCACTTCAAAATAACTCATTTATAATCTAAACTTTTCTCAATTAATAAAGAATAAAATTTCATTTTAAATAAATAAAAAAAATAATTAAAATTACATTGAATTGAGTGGTCATAATGGATAGAAATTTCATTAATGTCTAATAAGTTTAAAGAAAAGAGCCCCTTCTCACTTTTATAAAAACTAAAAAAGTTCATCATTTGTAAAATTACCTGAAGATTAAATTTAAACCATTTTATTAAAAATTAATTCATTGCTGAAAATACATTACAAATCATGTTATAATAATTAACATTTTCTAGAAAAAAACTAGAAAAAAAAGATTTGAATGAAAAAACTAATTTTTACTGAAGAGATAAATAAAGTATGTCTTCCATAAGAAAACTATTTTAATGCAATGACTACATAAAATGTAGAAACTGAAAAAACCATATATTCCAAAAAATTAACCATTGGAGAAGAAAATTAACATGAATCTTGTGAGGTGGATCATAAAATTTCATCATCAAACACATAATAATAAATAATCCAGATAATTAAATTGACTATAACATAAACCCATTACAACTTTGGTAACATCCAAATGAAAATATAAATAATGAGATAACAATATATGGATATTTATATAATAATAAATTTCATTATAATCATCCTAAAATACATTCATTTTTTTTATATACACTATATACAAGTGGTAACTATTCAATATGTCTTGTGTCACACTGTTGTAAAAGTGTGACGAAAGTCCAATACATTTCATCAGACTTCCTTCATCAATAAACTCATCTTTAATAAAATATATAATTATGAATAAATTATAAAACTAAAAATATATAAATCATAACATATATTAATTAATAAAACACTTTTATCACCCATTTATTAATAATTAATTATTTAAATAATTTTTATGAGTGAATACTTGTTCATTTTTCATGTATGTTTTTGTTTGGTCGTTTTGATCTATTTATATTGATTCTAGTTACATAATATCAGGAAAATTAATAATTATATAAATATCATATATATTATTTATATGCACATTTATAGTCATTCATGAAATTTAGATATAAAAAATGAATCACATTGTTCCTGCATACAATTGGTCGTATGTAAACATGAACATTGTTTCCATTTTTCTATATATGTATCAAAAATATTTAAATAATATTTAAACTTTATAGAATAGTTTTTCCCTAAATATTATATATATTCAGTAAATCAATCATTATTACAATTCATATAAAAATACAATGAAACATGTACCACATAACATCAAAGAGGTGGTAGTCCACATATACACATGTGAAACATTGTCATTTTTCAATGGATTAAAAGGTAAGTAGGTATATGTCATATTATAATTAAATAAGAATAATTATTTCATAAATATCACATATATTAATTAAATTCATTGTTACATCCATCCTTGAGAATAGGTGATAGAAAATTAATTGCATGAGTTCGTGAGGCTCTAGTCTACTGTACAAACAATCAACAGTTTCATTTCCCTTTTGATGCAAGGGGAAGTTTGTATAGGTTAATACACCAAAACAATAATATATCTATATATTTTGGATATATGGGTTTTTTATTGGAATTATTAATACATTATTGAAATTGTTAAATTAATACGTAAAAAAATAATGATATTGGTGAAGAGAATTTCCGTTAGTTAGAAAAACAATATTTTTACCTATTATTAAGGATCTTAAGTTTGGTGAATTGTTAATAAATAAACTCCTGAATGTGGAAAATGATTTTTTAAATATATTATTGAAGGTTATTACGTTAAAAAATGGGATAGGAATATTAAAAATTTGAGAGGAGGAGGTGAACATTTATAATTGAGGTTAGTCATACACTTATAAATTATAATGGTTTTTAAACAAATTCAAGTTACATTCCTAGAAAATTAACTCAAAAATGGGCCCTTAATGAATTTTAGAATATATAATTTTGAAATATTTCCATCTAATTGAAATTAGATATAAATATATTTCATTTCATAGTTAGAAATTTTTGATACAGCCATGGCCCGAAACTGTGGCTCTAGGGGTCAAAATTTTGTCAATAAGTTATAACCATAGTTCCAACTATCCATCGATCATTTTGGAATAGATATAACAAAATGATATATCCTTGTATTTAAAAGAATATTTCCATGATTTCCACTATGAATATCGCCACAGTTTTCATATAGTTTCAATAGCATACATGTTTTTCTACCATGGCTACAAGTCTATAGCCATGGTGGGAACAGTTTCTATTGGGTATTTTTTCATGGTGGATGACTATGGAAATATCCCATGTAAACTATGGCTATAGATGTATAAAAAAAATTCTACCAGTAAAATTTGATTTCCAAACCTCAACTATCACAGAATATAAAACTTTTTACTATAATACATATATCATTTGGAGTATAAATATATATATATATATTGTTATATATATCATTATAAATCGTGGTAATAGAAAACAAAATTATGGTTATAGATCTTCTAGCCACATCCCAGTATGAATTTTGTTTTTGAACTAACATAAGAAAACCTTTAACCACGGTTCAATGAATCCATTTCTATAGGTAGAGGTTATATCCATAGATTCATAGAACCATGGATATAGTATTTGAAGAAACACTATATAGCCATTTTTTAAGAAAATTATGACTGTAAGTGTAGTTTATATACATAGTATAGAAAAAAACATGGCTATTGACATGGGGTAAATACAAATATCCATGTTTTTTGGAAAGCTATTTCTATAGGTCCATGTATATATCATAGGTTTCTTGTAGTTTTATAGCGTTTATAATTTTAGGATAACCAGTCACAAACTTGTTTTAACTCTAACCACATTAGGAAATTTCATTATTTTTTCTATACATTTTGGAAAAAAATTAGTTGATCTAATAACCTAATATTTTTTATGATTATTTAAAATATGTAATACATTTTATCAAATTCAATTATAAATTTTGGTATAATTTATTTAAAATTAAACCAGTAATCAAGATGACAATGTTGTTTTCCAAAGAAAAATACATCTTGATTATAAATTGTTTTTATATAAAAATTCGACATCAAATTCATTCAAATGAACAAAATAATTTTGAAAATATTATAATTGAAATATTTATACTTTTAAAAAATAAAAACAAAATAAATCTTTTTAAATTTTTTAAATAAAAGATATATTTTAATAATTATAATTATTTATCACTCATCATAAAAAAGTTTTCTTTTCAAAACATTATAAATAATAAACTCCTTGAAATAAATTTCATGTTTATATCACAAATTTATGTATATTTTTTTGAAAAAAAAATTAAATTTTGGAAAATTTATTTAAAAAATAACTGTGTAAAATAAAAAAATTCCACTCTTTAGACAAAAACATTTTTAACCATAAACCATATTTTATTCTTATACCAATCCTAGAATTATAAGAATGATAAAATATTTTATTGAAAATAAAATATCTAAATTTTATTATAATATTTAATAATAGTGATTAATTAAATTTATTATGGTAAAAACCCATTGCATTCATAAAAATAGTTTTTTAGAAAAAAAACCTTTTTTACCGTATAATTATTTTTATTTCAATATTTAATCAACAAATTACCAATGAATTTATTTTATACATGTGTGAACTATATAATTTTTTTTAATATTAGTATTCTTATACATACCTAACAATTTAATTTCTAGGTTATAATAATATTCTATATTACGGTTTATTTAGACTTAGGATTACCGGTATAGAATTCTATTACGAAAATTAAATTTATTTAAAAATAAATGTATGAGAAAATATAATGGTGTTATATCCTTCGTGGCATATTGATTGATAAAGGATGGTTACTATAATATTTATGGTCATATTGACAAGAATCCCTAATAATCAGAATATTACCAGTGATTTGGAGTTTGAATGGTGATTCTTGTTATCATATTCTAGGAGGGTATTATCTTAGAATATATCACTTTGGAAAAAAATGTTTTTTATGAGCTTATACTGAATCATTTAAATAAATTATTAATAATTTTCCATGATTAAATATAGAATAATATTTCTTATTTTACCCATTTTAGTATCCTTTCTATCGTACAAATATGATTAGTATGCAATCATGGTGTATTCGAATTGTTTCACTTTTATGTTATGACATTACCTTAATTTTGATATTGTTCCAAAAATTTACTTTTCAATTTTTCTATCATGTTTTATGATTTCTGTTTTTTACCTTTTGATTTTATAGTTTATTCAATTTATCCAATTATCTAGTTTACATATATTTATATCCATATATGAGTTTTCTTATATTATGTTTTTAAAAATATTTTTAAAATTTATTTCCAATGTTTTTTTAAATGAATAATGAATTTCATAAAGTTTATTCTATATTTTAAGAATGGTTTTGAAAATTAATATGTTTTTTGGTTTATTATAAAAATTATGAAAATAATTATTGTTAAATTTAGTACTACAAAAGGGAATTTATGATTTTTTTAGTGAAAATAAAATTTCTAAAATATTTAATAAAATAATAAAAGAATTTTAAAGATCACACCATTAATTTTAACACTAGTATTGGTAGACTCGGGATCATTTTAGGTTTACAATCACTTCGAGCAATATTCCTAGTCTACATCTTTTAGAAAACTCATATATTATTCCTAATTTTATTATTAGATGGTTACTTTTGGAATCATAGAAATATTATTTAGTTTATTTTTATTTCAAAATTTTCATTTATATATTAGAATATTCAATCAAAAATATATTTTCTTATTCTATTTTGGATATATTTTTTTATTCATTTGTATTTCATCATGATAACAATTTTTTCATTTTGTTTTATTTTGGAATTGTTTATATAATTTTTCATTTGAGTATAATGCACGGATACACCATTCTGGTGTTCTCGAAAAATTTCTCTATAAGTTTAATATAATTTATTTGGTATAAATTATTACTATTTTAATATTTTGATATACATCCACTAGTTGATGAATACATGTATAGGGATCACACTTCTAGACCTACCACTTGCCAACATGGGTTCCCATTTGAGGGCTGATTCCGGTAGGTTCATGATAATAAGTCCATAAGGGGGTAAGTGATAATGTTAATTAATTAAAATTGATTGTTAAAAATTATATATTATTTCTTAAATATTTAATTTGAAAAATATATGAAAAATTATGAATTTGAAGAGAAATACTTGAAAAGTATAGTGACTTGGAATGAAAACGCTGACCTCGAGTGCTGGATTACCTTGTATATACTATAATATTTTCAATAGTAAATTTTTTTAGTTATTTAAATTCCTTATAACAATAATAATGTATATTTATTTATTAATTTTCATTTTAGAAAACATTATTTAATTTCTTATTCGTTTACAAAATCAGTATCATTCATGTCTGTTATTTTTGCTCATTTACTTTATATTTTCCAAAACAAATTTGTATATTTTTTTGGATAAGTGTCAATATCCAATGGTCCGATAAGGTCCATTAATTTTATTATAATATTTTCATATCATTAAAACTAAAATATATTTTATTAGGATTTTAATTAATTTATAATTTTTAGAAGAATTTTTAAATAGATATTTTACAATTTTAAAATCATATCCCCAAAATTAATTTAATATTAAATCATTATTAAATTATGAATTAATTTTTTTAATATCCACTAATAATATAATTTTATGAAAAAATTATAATTCATATAATTTTAGTAAATCCAACACATGTGAAATAATGGTTTTTATAGTTTTTTAAATAATTAGTGGTGAAGTAGTTAATATTATAATTTTTGGAAAAAATTAATTTAAACCAATTTTTTTAATTTTAAATTATGATAATGTAATTTTATAAAATTATAATGAGTAAAATAGAAATTTAGAAAAATTTATTTTTATATAACTTGGATTTTGACATGATAACATCATAAGAAAATAGGTATAATGGGAATTCATCAGTAATTTATAACAAATAATTGATGAAAAGGATGATAATTTACTAAAAATACATGTGATTAATTATATTAAAAATATATTTCAATGATTTCATAAAAATGAATTTCCTATTGGATATGAAATAAATTAGGTAAGGAAATATTATTTCAACATAGTAATTCAGTATTAAAAGGACATCAATGAGAGTTAATGGTTCATATCTATTTATTAATGGATAAAAATGATTATTATAACATATAATTTAAATCATGGAAGATAAATAGTTTTTGATTTTACATATTTTTATATAATTTATCACAATTATGAAAAGAGAAACATGCATGGAAAATCATTTATTTATGTTGTACCTACTTATGAAAAATGGTCTATGATAGATAATTTAGCAGTCTCTCATAAAATATGGAACAACTTGATGCTAAAAATGAAAATATTTTTATGGAATAATTTTAATGTGTTTTTGAAATATATCATTATAAATGAATATTAAAATAATTGGGAATATCATTGAATAGGAAATATTACCCATATTCTATGTAACATCCATTAGAATGGAATTGATACTCTTAAAGGGGGAAAAATTTTCACACATTTATATTAGGTGTGTGGAAATAGAAATTTAGAAGGGGATTTTGAAAAATATATTCAAATAATTGGAATATTGGACATTCAGAGAGAGATGATGATGTGGGGTTTTTATATTTCCTTATGTGGTGAGTTATTTTTGAACAATGTATTGATTATTCAATAAAGTGTTCCCTGTTTAATGAATATTATTTATTGTAATGTCATTTAATTTTTTATGAATTTTTTTATTTATCATTTATGAAAATAAAAAATTTAGATGGAATATTATGAGAACATGTTTTATGGAATCAAATAAAATTAATTTTTATATGAATGAAATAGAAATTTACTTCCAAAACATCGAATATAAATTTCTATTATGAACATTGTCACAACATTTACCATTTAGGACCCACTAAGAAAGCAAGTTAGTGAAGAGTTTCTCCCAAGAACAACCCCAATAATCTATTGGCTGAAATATATCATTACTTGCAAAATATCATTTCTTATTCATTTAATAAATCAATATCATAAATGTTTGTTATTTTTCTCATTATGTTTGTATGGGAATGAAATATAACTTTACTTCCAAAACGTCAAACATAAATTTTTGTTTTTAACATTGTAACAACATGGACCATTTAGGACCCACTATGATTACTAGTAAGTGAAGAGTTTCTCCCAAGACCATCCCCAATAATTTAGGGAATGGAAACAAGTACTTATTAAGTGTATTAAAATTATAATAATCTATTGATTAATGAATATTTTCAAACTCACACCTTTAATAACATCACAAACCTGTAAGAAAAAAAATTATGAACACAAGGTGAACCTAATTAATGTATAATTATGTACAACAAACAGAGAGAATAAATATAAATATATCGAATGTATGATGTAGAGAAATAATTTCCCCAAGAATAAAAAGGATTCATTGAGTCTAACAACAAATGAGGAGGAATATCCTTCCCACAGACACTAAATAAAACCCCCACAAGATCTCAGTGTTTCCCAGTACCAATATGTTTCACAAACACCATGCCCACAAATGTCAACATATAAATATTAAGAATATTCATAGGACATGATAAAATATGGAAAACACATGGATGAGTTAGTATATATAAAATAGTAGGGAACCTAAAAAATCATAGAGGGAAGAAATATAAAGGAATAGTTAATTCAACCCAAAAGACAAAGAGGGTGAAAGAAATGTAGAAATGGATATGCTTAGGGATGAAACTAAAAAAATGATATTGAAAATATCTTCATATTCACTGTTAGATAAAAATGATGTGTCGCTTTGTATCTCCATGTTCCATTTTTTACCATATTACAGTAGGTCATTATAACATTGTTAGATCTTTATTAGGGGCCAACACCTTATTGAAGGCACGTCATGGTCGATGGGGTGTTTTCCTCATTAAAGGACCTTTAACGCATTATAACTAAGATGAGGGAATATATACTCTACATATTGGTTATCCATAACCAATGTGGGTATCTTGGGTACCAACCCTATCTCACCCAAAGATATGGGCGAGACAATTACACATACATTGCATTCCTGTCGTCTCCAACCCTGATGTCTCTATGGTGGTTAAATCAAGTATAATTATCCGTTAACAATGTTTTTAGAAGTTATATGACTATTCTATCTCATTTATTAACTTTTATCAATATAAATTTCACCGTAACATTTTTTAGGGAAAACAAATTTTAAAGGACTATTCATGGATTTAATTTTGAGTCCTAATAAATGATATATTGGTGGTAGAAAATTCAATTAATTGTATATAACATGTCACTTAGGGTAAATGATGTATTATCCATGTTCTAATAATGATCGTTTCATTCTAATAAACTCATCATGTGAATATGCGTATACAAATCATTTCCATCATATAACGTGACAAGTGGGACCAGTATGTGTTGTGATCGTGTACCCCTATTCTAACATGAATCTTTGCATGTGTTGTTACATTTTGTTTGGGACCACCACATAACCTTGGGATGTATAACTCATTTGAAATCTATTTCCACCACTTAACTCATATTACATATATTTTTACCCCTAAAACACAAGTCATATATTTGAGAATGTAAAATATAGTATAGTATTATTCCCCATTCATAAAATATAAACCTATTTCACATTGAATTTCATTAGTAGATTCTTCCATAATTCTAAAATTATAGGAAACTACTCCATTAATCAATTTCAAAACATTGTTGTTTTGAAATCAATATTCTCATATACCCACACAAATACTATCCTGTTTTCCATCAATTTATGTGAGTTCTACAAACAATCCAACTTTTTTGGCCTTCCATAGATCTATAATTTTCCATAAAATGACCATATCTATCTTCCATTTCACATAAAAACAAGGGACTGAGGTTCAATGGTGTATTGAATAGGATAGGAAGTCGAATTAATGGCTTGTTGCAGACCAATTTTGAATAGATGAAGAATGATGGTAAAATGGCATAGTAAATAAAGAATGTTCATTTATGTTCACTATAATCCTGACCATTGATCACAATCATGGACATAAAACAAATCAATTTGTACTTGCACAATTTAATAAATTCAAGGTCAATAAAAATTTAAAATATATATAACAATACTTTTTCCTGGTAAATGAATAATTCCAAAGTGAATAAGTAATCCATGATTTAAATATAAAATAACATGGAAAGAATATATAAATAAAAAATCCCTACATCATCCATTGATCATTCAGTTTTTGAGAATTAACTGTGTTTATGTGAATACTAAAATCCGTTAAATTTGACATCTGATCCTTGATACTATCATGTTTATTTTTCAATTATAATCATAATGGTGGATCTCTATCAATCATTAGTGATATTGTATTAATAATGAATAATTATTATATCATAGATTATATTGTTTCTTTCAATGATAAAATTTATATTTAGATAATTATATTAATTAAATTTATTTAATTGATCTAATTTTTCAAATATCCTCTCGTAATGGTGAACTTCTGTCGGAAAAAACTTAAATAAAATTTATATCATTTTAAAGGTTAAGTCAGTGTCATGAATCAAAATGATGTCTTAGTTTTCTTATATAAGAATCCATTCAAGAGGGAAAACATTATTTTTTTTAAAATATTTCTTCAAACAGTTAAATAAATAAAATAAATTTAATATATTTATTTCTAGGATCAGTAAAACTGGTAATGTCCCACCAACATCAAATAAAAATATATAATTTTATATTGAAATTATCAAAACTTCAAACAATTAATATCATAGTCATCAAATTCTCACAGACATTACGGATTTCATACATAAAATTCATCCATAATCTATATTGTATGGTCAATCATTAGAAATAATTATCTCATACTCCAATGAGCTCTCATAGAGGTTCCCATTTTCCCAATGAAATTTTACAAGAAAAATGGACCCCCATCATTATTTCATTCCAATAAAACCTTGAATTCTTTATGTGCTCTATAAAAGAGGCTATATCCACAACATAAAACTAACCCAGGAATGTAAAATACAATATATCATGATCATATCAGCTAAAATTTGACAAAAAAAGTGTTTTTATGAACATAGTCTAATTATGGTTTAAGGCCAAGTGTTATATGACCTCCCCAACCCAGTATAGAATATTGAACAAACTTTTGATAATTTTATATAGTTTCTCACCCCCAAAAACCATTAGGAACCTCAAAGTGGAGATATTATTATCAATTGGTAGTCTACCAGTTGAAATTTCATGATATTATAATATTGGTCTTTATAAACATTCTTCAGAATCTGAGCAATTTTAATTCACCCTTGGATCACCTGAACATTCTTCATCATCTCATGCACAAATGTGTTCTCCATAATAGATTACCCACAAATATACATCAAATTAAAGGGTTACCTATATGATATCTTATATATATACATGAATGGTTACATGATTATAGTAGAGTAATAGCTTTTACTGTATGTAAAATCCGTTAATGGTAAGTGACCTTACAAGCTCAGTCTAAAGATTAATGTGCACAATTTTAAAAAATTCTCTATTGAATACATGATTGATTTAGATTTCAAATATTCCAGGGGGTGTAACATCATTTTCATCTATTATTGGGTCATAAAATCATCACACATACACCACTAATACTATAGTGTAAACTAATAATATATTTTAGAGAGAACTGTAAAGGGAACCCCATGAAGCTTGATGTTCTATTGTATGTACAATTGCACCAAAATCATTGATAAACTCTGATCTCAAATGAACTTTATGTGTAGCAATATTGGATGTGGGTCAAAAATTATCTTGATAGTGTTATTTCCTCTAACAATCCATCTAATAAATGTCAATGAATCAAAATATATTCCAACCCAATTCCTATCAGGGGGCTCAAGATATTTCTAGAACTACATTCTCTTCATTCACCTATTTATATGTGAGGAATCGAGAGCTTATATCAGAAAACCTCTACCTCATGTCTACCAATTAGAAATACATTTAATGGTCCTAATATATCTTCATCTCTATTAGATGTAATTACAATGGGGAAGGTATTAAACATCAACAATATCTCCACTTATGACATGATTGGAAACATAATTTTTCCTTAAAAAAGATAAATTGTTGTCCACTATAAGAAAATCATTCTAGTACCTCACATAAGGATATCTTATCATGAATAACAACACAAATGACGCATCAAAACTAAGGCTTCGTAACATACTAGAGAAGTAGTTAAGTCACTACCATATTTATGAGGTATGTTTCCCCAATCTCATTAACCATGTCCAGTGTGAGTGAGTATTATATCTTTGATACATATTCTACTAAGAATGATTGGGATTTCCTATAGTGGGAGTCATCTAACATGTTTTCCTTCTTTAGGGTATGGACTATATCATTATAATAGTCTTTTATTAACTCTAGACAATGCCAATATCATAAGTTCAGTTATTTCTATAAATAATACATCAAACACTCTAGTGGTCATTGTAAAGTACAAATAGATCACCAAAAAGAATAATTACTATACCTGTGAAAGGTTTGGACCACTACTTCCAATTCAAAGACATTGGTTACATTTGTATCTTCATAGCGTTTCAGATTAATAGATCTATATTAAATAACCTTTTGATTTACAGACATCACACACAAAAAGCTACATTTTAGGGCATCATGGAACATTATGTACTCAACACCCTCCTCTGGAAACCTCAAAAAATGAGCAAAGGTGAACCGTTGTCTCGAGTCCTAAAATTCATTCTAACACTACTCATTTAAATAAAATGGTCTCTCTTATCATGTTTTGGAAATCAAGGGGAATTAATACTACAAATATTTAACATATATCATTAATTGTACCAAGTTAAAATAATAATCATTTACACCTCATACATCATATTTGGGTAATACCACGATTGAAATGACTATACCATTACCATATCCATGATTCAATATGTTATGAAATAACTTAAAACAGAAATTTTCCCATTATTATGATAACCCTATATTGTAATTATGGATATTGTGTATAAAAATTATTTATAATGTTTTTATAAATGAAATTAAATAATTACACCACACTAGATACAATCAGATACATTTTCCAGTTATGGTTATGGATAATTAGACAAGAACTTAAATAAAATAATTATTGACTAAAAAATAAATTAATATATCTACTTCGCTTCACGAATTTTCTCCAAAAGGGAAGGCATCTGAATTAGAACTTCTATGATACCCGTGGAAATACATTTAAAACATGGGTGGTGAATTAAATTTCACAGTAAGTTGTTTTAATATCATTCTGAACCTTTAATGAAATATTATTTGAATATAAATTTGGATAAATATATTTTTATGAATTGGTGGATAATACCATGAAAAAAAATTTATTTTCTATTTGAAAATAGTGTTGAAAATTATCTATGATCGGAAAATATAACAATACATTAAAATTTCATATGCACTAAAATTGATTTAGAAATGAACCAATGAATTTTGAAAAATTATTAAGAAAACTTTATAAAACAAAACCACAGGGAAACATGAAATAATGAAAGTTCTCTTGGGCCCACACAATATTCAGGTGATGGGCTCACTCCCCTATTTCATACCATATTTAAAATGTCCAAGGGTATAATTTTATAAAAAAATACTCCTAATTTACATATACATACACTTTATCTTGGGTATTCTATTTTAAAAACATTGACCACATATTCGCAAATGATTACAATTAAATTAATACATTTTACTTCATTAAAGAATATTTTGATAAATTAGAGAAACATAATTTTACCACTTTTAACCAAATCATATTACCTAGAATGTCAATGATATAATAATAAAAAAAATTATATTATAATTATCATTCATTAAACACTTAACAATCATTTCAAAATTAGTTTCCTACAAAAATCAGTTTTAGTCCATTCACATACATGTAAAAATAAAAAACTATTGAATGTATAACAAATAAATGATATTCTATGAGTGATGTTAATGGATATTTATTATAATACATATAAAATATATGGTTGTTCATGTAACTACATACTTAAAAATATAGTTTTTATTATCATAAAATTATATCATAAAAAACTGTAAATAATTCTTTATTATAATAAATTTTACGGAATAATCGAAAAATAATTATTTCCATCAAAATAATCAAAAGTAGATAAATATCTAAAAATAAAGAATTAGTTTATAATTCAATAAATAAAAATTAAAAAAAATAATTATTTTGAAATGAAATAATAAATTTTTTACCAATAAATTTGAACATCAACTTTTTTTCTTAAAAATAAATAAATAAATATTCCCTCACCGATTTGTGAAATTATAGATCAAAATATGAAAATAGAGAATTGAAATATATCACTTACAAGTAATATTGGTAATCTAATATAGAAAATAGATAAAATATCATACAATTAAATTATTAAATGAATAAAATATTTGTAAATAAGTAATTACTTAAAAAATAAATATGAAATAATTTTATAGAAAATGCTTAATCCCTTTTACCAATCATGTTTTTAGTTATTTCCTTCTATTCTTCTTGGATGAATACTCAAACACCATCTGTCATAATCATTATCTCTCAGAATGAGAATGAAAACAATCATTTCTCTTCTTACCATCCCTCGACACTCTATTTCTGAGAGACTATGGAAGGAAAATTTATGAATTTTTTGTATTTCAACATGAAATGTTATTTTAATACTCTTATTGGGTTGCAGAGCAAGATGATCAATGTCTAATTAATTATATAAATAGATATATATACATATATAGACACACACATATGTATACATATATATACGCATATATATAATCTTACAACATCACTAATGAAGAATATTTTTACACATGTAATTGTCTAAAAAATATATGTCGCAATCGTTGCTCGCATGTATCTAGAATCATATCATTGGTTAATTGTCATCAATTTTGAATGAGAACATCAGATTATAAAAATAAATTATCATAAGAAATCAATTTGATACGAAGCATGTTCATAGAGAATCTTTGAAACATGTTGTAACTGACAAAAATTATTGACAAATGAGGCACAAACTGTTATCAAGCAGTTGACAAATAAAAACCCTCACAAATACAGACAACAAAAAGAATAAAATTTAAAACATGAACAAATATAAATATTAGATTTTGAAAGATGAATAAATCAATATAATATGGCATTATTAATCCGATTTTATGAACATTCAAACAACAAAAAATACATACATGTAGGTCTTGTTGGATTTCACACTTCGTAGTTCAACCCCTTCACGACTGAACCCTATACCACACTCAGCCTACTCCAAGAGTCCATCGGCTAGCTCCACATCACTCAGTACTCTTCCTTTTCCGAGATCGATGTATCTCACTATTGTGTTTGGCCTTCATCTCTCTCTTTAGTAGTCAAACATCATTTGGCCTACTCAAGCTTCCACTCGATGACAATCGCCTTCGACATCACTACTCAGGCTCACCTTACCTCTCGGTGGTAGAGACCCTCCCCCAAAAACCTGAATATCAACCCCTATTAATTTATATTCACTTTTATTCATCCATCTATCATTTTATTATCATTTATTAAATATAACATTAATTATTATTATTATTATTATTACTATTCATTTAATATAAATTATTTAATAAATTTGTATTTATATTTTAGTTGAATAATAAAAAACATAATTTATAGTTTCATAATTTTATAATTTTATAAAATAAATTAATAAACATGTTACATTTAAAACAAAAAGTTTTTTTTATAAACATTACATTTCTTTTAATTATTATTAATCTTATTATTATTTTTACCTTTAAATCAAAATTATATATATATATATATATTAATTAATTATATTAATAATTTTATAAATTAATGTTTTAGATTAATTATTATACATAAATATATATATTATTATTTCACATAACTCATAAATTAATATTAAAATTATTAATTATATAAAAATTATTTTTGTTTCACAAATTATGTATCCTTAAAAAAATTATTTAAAAAAATAATAATTTTAAAAATAATTTTTTTTATTTAAAATATTTAAATAACTAATCACTTTTCTGTTTAAAAAATGAAATATGCACTTTTCAATATTAATATATATATATAATAACATACTAAATATATAAATAACATAGGATATAAAAACTATTTTTTGATGACATAATTTAATATACCATTTAGAACAAGGGTATTATTATAAAAATGATTTAATGTAATATTTTTTCTATATTTTATTATATAATTTTAAATGATTAACTTAAATATTAAATAAATTTTTATTTGGACATTTTTATATTATAAACTAAGTTTTTTTTCATATGAAATTATTATAATTCTCAAATTTTGGGATGTTACAGTTGTAATCTTGAACAAACACTTCAATAGATTACCATATAATTAGTTAACCCATAGTATATCACGGTCCATCCTCTAATTCACTGTGAGATCCTTTTCAAACAAATAGAAAATGAGATGGTTATCAATAAATACACCATGAACTCGTCTATGAGAGGAGGAATGATTCAGTTCATATATCCCTGGAATATAGTATGGGTATTCATGAACACCATTTTAATCTCAAGGAATTCATTATTTTCATAGGGACATCCAAATGACGTCATCATAATTTTATCATTTTGAACCAAAAACAAGTAATAGTTTGGAATCATGTCATTATTCAATAAAAATATAACATTGTTTTCTCTTGTTTAAGAGGTCATTGATCCTATGAAAATGTTACCTTTTCTAATCATAAATTTTTTAATGTGATTATAATCAATACATAGCGTCAAGATCCCATCGTCTATCATGGAAAAAACCAAACCTACCTAGTTAGACACACCTATTCTAATGAATCCTATACAATGAATTTTATCAAATTGTACCATCATCTCCTAGAACATAACATGGTTTATTTTATATGATCCATACCATATTAGTCTTGTATAAAGAGGTAATTTAATATAGAATTTAATGAAACAAAATTGAAAATATATTAGGACAAATTTGTAAATGCATCCTTTTATTCCACTACTTCCAACATAATACAACTGTTTTATAATACCACTACACTGAAGGAAAAAATACAACTAATGGTGGTTCGGTTGTAGCTTTTTTTCTTAAAAGTCTTATGTGTTTTTCCAACAAAACATTATCACCATTGAATGAATATATCATCCCATCCTCTGATAAGAACATTGAACTCCAACTATAACAATCCAAAATGAAACATACCATGGATATCCATTCCTTACGAAAAACATTATAATACAAATTTCTTGAACATCTCAAGTGTTTTCACATGAATCTATCTCTATTGAGAAACAAAATGAACTATCAGAAGTTGTTTTATGCTTTTGGATCACATAATTTTGATATATCTGGCCACAACTGATAGAATAATGGATATATGTGAATAAAAAGCTATAACATAGTGTACAATGGGATGAAATAATTACTCGTGATTGTTTCTATAAGTACAGTTTATAAAGTAGAAAATAACTAGATCACACCTTGAATGTTATCATATATATCCAGATCATATAATGCCATAATAGGTACCATAATATCCACTCATTCTTCAAGAGTGGACCACATGGGGGTGTAGTGGATGCAGGCTATAATTCCATCCTCCACCTGTATCTACTCCTCCTGGGGATCAATTGTCCCCCCTCTCATTATTACATTCCTACGGTCTACCTAAACCCCTATAGGAAGATACTAGATCTTGATTCAACATCTTTGACAGAGTTCCACCCACTATATGTTGAGCATTTCTAATGTGTCATGTTTGAAGTCATAATCTATGTAAACCTTCCTATTTCATGTAAAACAATACATGTAATTTCACTAATAAGATCCCCTATGGGATACCTAATTTGAAATTATCTGTGACTGAGCATGACTGCATGAATACCACATATCCCAATAAATTAAAGTCTAATGAATACTTACTATAGGAGCTCAATTTCTCTCAGAAGTGAACTCTTATCTCCATATACATGAATCTCCTCTCCCAGGAAGATTATTATAAATAGGTATCACTATTACACCCTTAATGAGGTAAGAATTCATACATATACCACTCTTTCATAGATGTTCATATGAAGGCCTTACTCAAACATTTATAGTTGGAAGTATATGTATCACATAGTATCACATGAATAACTTGTGAGGTCAGTTAAGATAGATTTATATTTCACAATAATCAAATAATTCTATTGTAACCCCTGATGATCCCTTATTTATAAATAGTGAAGAGTCAAATAATATTAATCATCATTAAATATGTTCTCAAAAATCATTCTATCAAGTAAAAAACTAGGTCATCCTAAAAATGTACATATGAGCTATCTAAGAAAGGGACTATGGGTTTTATTGATCCTTGTAGGGTGGAAAAAAGTACCTTTATGTGAACAATAAATCATTAATAATTATTTCTCTAAATTATAATAAAAAATAATTACTAGAATAATAAAACAATAAATAAAAAATGGAATTAAAATATAATAAATAAAATAACATGATTTATATTTGGTAAAAGACAAGGTCGATGATAGATATAAGATACAAAAAGAAGAAATAAACAGAATAACACCACTTCATAGACTTGCAGTGAAAATTAATAAAAAAACATGCACCTAAATCAACCCAAACTATGTGGTACTTGAATGTCAGTAACATCCAAGTGGCCAGATAAAATTTCATATATAGTCTTGATATAATAATACATGTACTTCACAACTAGTTGACCTATAAAAATAACATTTTATGAGGAAATATATTTCATGAATTTTTGAAAATAAATTTATAAAAATAGGTTTTCAATACTTCCTTTTTTTAATATCAAAAAGTTTCATAAAAAAATGCAACATTTTTAGAAATATGATCTTCTTTATAAATAAAACCAACATATATATTCATTTAATAAAATGTATAAATCAATGTTAAAGATGTTTTAGAAAAATCAGGAAAGAAATATGAACTTGAATTTTCCAATTTCAAAGTAATCATACATTGGAAAGTACATGTATATCATAATCACAGAATCCTATGTTCTCAATGAGAAATATAAAGTACAGATAAAAATATTCCATCAATAAATGAATATATGTGTTCTAAAAAAACTACACAATAATTCACCCCATCTTAACACCCATTATTACCCTTCCAGACCTAACTAATGGGCCACAACCCATTTGTGGACCTATTCCCCTCATTGGTAAACTAGCTATAACATATTTCTAATATAGTTCTTATGAGATCCTAGACATCCATCCTAACCAACTAGGTTTTCACATGGTATATAAAATAGAGGTGATCAATTTAAATAATAAGAATATAATATAATCATATCATAAAAAAATTATTAATTAATTTATCTCACTCACTCTTCTAAACCCACACAAAAAAACATCACCACTATCCCTAGCTAATAATTTAACATCACTAACAATAGCCTAGTATTTATCCTATGGGGTCTTAAACAACAATGAGTGTCCATTACGTATAAATAGACATTTTGGCTAGATTTGAATTTTTATATCAAACCATTTTTATTTTCCATTATTTTGGTAAAATCATCCTTTAAAATTATTTTAACGAAACCCCATTTTGTTAAAAAACTACACAGATGTCATTTGATAATCCAAAAAATAAAAATCAATTTAAATCATTAAATATTTCTACCAAGACAATCTTAATAAAAATATATTTCCCATATTTTTTCTTAAATTGACAGTGTGGTCAATTTCAACAGAAACTAATAAGGGAAAATGTATCATACCTAGTAAATAATGAATAATAGATATTCTTATCTATGTCTATTTATGAATTAGATAGTGTTTTAGAGGCTTAAAACGAGAATAAATCCAATCTTAAGCATGAAATACACTAATATTTTTAAAAGATTGTTTTAATGCCTTCTGATGGCAAATCAATTTTTAAATATATATTTGGAAAATTTTATATGATATATTTTTCAAAATAAACATATTATTTATGATTTGGACATTGAATTTTTTTTGGATAAATTTTTTGTATTTTTCTGACAATATTCATTTTTAATGAATAGTGAAAAATACTGCATTTTACATCAAAACTGCTTTTTCATCTAATTTAATTATATGGTTATATTATCGTTTTAATTGGTTTTAAAGTGTAATTAGAATATATTTTTACCATTTAATCCAATGGTAGTCATTATAATTAGTTTCACTTTGGAATTGGGCAAAAACAAGTGCCAAACTATTCATAGATATTGTTTAAAAACAACCCGCTATTTGTTTTGACAACGGGAATTATTTTTAAATTAATTATTCCAATTTTTATGTCTAGAATTTGGTAAAATGGATTCCATATTTTTAATAATAAGGTACAAATTTTGTAATTAATACCTTTTTTGTTTTTGGACATTATGAATAGTAATAACGATAATTATCTTTAATTATCTTCATTAATTAGTAATCGGGTAGTTAAGGATAATAAAATAATATAATAATAAGAAAAAATGACCCCAAAATGTGTCCTAATGCTACTGGATGTGTCATGGAGGACCATGGGATTCCTTGTTCCAATCATGGGTACCTCATGGAATCACTATTGTGTGATAATGACTTTTTATCTTTTTATTTTTAAAGAATGTTAAATATAATAAAGAATGTATCACCTGAGTAAAACATTTTTTATATTGTCTACATAAATGGTCTATTGGAATATAAAGTTTCATTTGAAAGATAAAAATATTTCCTACATCATAGAATTTTTTATATAATTTTTATACATTATATAAATTATATTATTTATGACATCATGATGATATAGCGATTACCTCATTAATGAATGATTTTAATAAAATGGAAAGATAATGTAAAATCTAAAACATACACTTTTCAAAGACTTATTGGATGAATATATTTCTTACCCTTATCACCTTATCCTAGAAATATATTAATGTGGGACCTTTAAAATCTGAAACTCATTTTAATATAAAGTATCATTTTATAACATTCCAAGAGTGCCCCTCCTCTCCTCTTATAAAAGACCCCCACCTCTACCTCTTTACACACACTTCTCAAGCCATTGGCTCGGCCAAGATATACTCATTTTATCTCTCCACATCCCTCTCTTCATCAATTAAGCCTTAACTTAGGCATAATGCTCTTCAAGAAACCCTTTTGGTACAAACCAAGAGGAGTTACCCGATTTAAAGGTAAAGTCTTCTGTAATGTTCTTTTGTTTTATTTTGATTCTCCATCCCCCTAAATTCTTTTTATTCATTTCGTTTGTAACAAAAACAGTATCATAAATATACTAGGATGATGTTATAAGAATTATTAGAGCTACAATTACACACACCTACATCTAATGCTTAATGAGCATACTGTTTCTATGGATGGCAAATTTCTGCCTCACGAAATGATGATTGTTCAATATTCATCTAACACCTTCAAAAGTGGACATTAAGTTGTAACTATACTTATATATGATATATTATATGTTTATGTTTTCCTTAATCTTTTGTATTTATACATTTATGGAATACCTTTATGGTATCCATTATGGTTAAACGCGATATCTTAATTTTAGGAAGTGAGGACTACCGCCCCCTCAAAGTGATTTGATACGTTAATGCCATATGTGGGAAGTATAAAGGATGGATTTAATGATATTATATATTATATTCTACTGGAATTATAATATATATTTATATAATTATTATTTCATTCCATAAAATACGAAATAGAAATGAAAGTAGCGTTCATGCGTACGTACGGCTTACAGTCTCCATGAACGGTGAATTTCATTTCTTAACTCTAAATGTTATGTATTATTATAAATTAATGTATATAATGGATATATATTATATATATGATATCAAAATCATGAATATAATTCTGGATATAATGGATATTTTACCACATGAACAACTTGTAATTATAAAGAGTTTATTTTTGACTCAAGTACCAATGATCGACAAAACAACCACTATTTACATATATAATTACATAATGTTAATAAAATGGAAATAAGCCATATAAAAGGAATAATGAACTTGATAAAAGCTCTTAAGAAAGTAGAAATTAACTCAATTTTATTATTCAGGATGTTAAAGAACGATCGAGTCAAGTCGGACCCGAGGTATGGGACATCATCTCAATCACCTTTCTTTGATGCATATTCTGTTTTATAAACAACTTTAATTTATACGGTGTATAAAACACTTTGAATTTCAAATTTATTCAAAAGGAATCTTTTTTATAAAAATAGTTTTACTAAACTACAAAAGAGAATGTCTTTGTCTTACGTATGCGGTGACAATGACTTTTCTGCCGTCGTGACCATTATTTGAGTTTCGACATCCTTTTCAAGCCATACCATTTTTTTAATGAAAAATAAATACCATGTTTTACTTTTGTTTTATTTCGGTATTGAAAATGGTTTTGATAATGTTTTTATTATATCAATGTGTTTTTGATATCTTGTGATTGAAATGTGGAAATGTTATTTTTCCTTTATGCATGTTTTATGTGATACGATTATGTTATGGTTCTTTGGGAATTGTTTATGAAGATGGGTGGTTCCATGATAAACTAAGGGCGTGTGAGCCCATGATAGCTCTCCAATTCATTGGGTAACACAAAGGAGTTAAACCATAAGGTTTCTCCAAAAGGATTAAGGGAATATACTGTGATTGGTATTCCAAACGTAACCATGAGGGTTACTCTCTACGTAAGAATGTTATGAATGCCTCAGGTTACCTTTATGTCATATGATTTCTATGATTTATTCATAAATATTATGATTTAATGAGGTACGTTAACATGCTTATGTTTTATGAGTAAAGTATGATTTCATTGATTCTTATGTATACATGTACTAATGTTTCCTTTTCATATTTTTATATCCTTTACTGTGCTTTTTATGCTCATCCCAAGTTTTTGAAATGTTTTTCATAGGTCAAGGGAAAGGTACATGATGTGATGATAGTTTCAAGAAAGTGTCAAGAAAGAATCCATGTTTTATTTCGAATATGTTTCCATTGATGGGAAAAAATTAATATTAACTATTATGTAACCTCTTTGTTTAAATGTGGAATGTAATGCAAGATTTATGATATAATTCTCTAAATATCTAAACCAGAAAATATCCTCAATGTGTACTGTTGAAATAACTCAAGATTATGTATGGTTTAAGGCTGGGGCCTTATAGTTGGTATCAGAGGTCGGTTTAGATAACTTTAGGAGTTAGAATTCTATTAAATGATTACCCAAAAATATTTTTTATGGTCAAATTGGAATGATATAGCATTTGAAGATTACCATGTTTCTTCATCTAAGACATGTTTGTTCAGAATGGTTTTTCATAGAGGAAACAAGGAAGAAGTGCTTGGAAGGTATACAGAAGGAAATGACCCTCCAAATCAGAATCCTGAGATAGTCGGAATTGGAACTGAACAGTTTTTTGTAGTAATGCCGCAGTTAACTCAAGCGATAAATGGTGGTGGTATCCATGCACGAGATCAGCCAGATCAACCATAGAGGAACATGTCAGTGGTGGAACATTTCATGAGGCAACATCCTACATCATTCAGAGGATCATCTAACCCTGTTCTAGCTGAAGCTTGGATTAAAGCACTGGAGAAGATTTCCGATGTCATGGGGTGTTCAGACAATCAAAAGGTTAGTCTTGCAATTTACCGTTTAGTGCGTGAAGAAGATCTGTGGTGGTTGATGGTTAAAAATATCCAGTACACTGATGAGATTGATGCTCTCGACTGGGATGTACTCATAGGTATGTTTCTTGAGAAGTATTTTCCTAAGGATGTTCGACTTAGGATGGAAAAAAAATCCTTGGAATTTAGGCAAGAGGACGACTCAGTGGCTTCTTATGAAGAGAGGTTCACTCGATTGGCAAGGTATGCTCCAAATTTTATCCGAGACCTTGATAGTAAAATCAATCATTTTTACTGAGGATTATAGCCAAAATATCGAATTGTATTGAATTATCATGAGTTCAAAAGTTATGAAAAGCTTCTTCGATGTGCTGAGAAGGTGTAAATGGAGTTTTCTGATGATCAAGTGTTCAATAAAAACCAATAGAAGAGGATACCAAGGTGGCAGAAGAAAGGGACGAATTCTTCAAAAATGTCTGATGGTAAGAAAATTAAGTTTCCATTTTGTGATAAATGTGGTAAAAGGCACACTGGGGAATGTCTTTTGAATTATGGAAAGTGTTACTGATGTTGTAAGATGGGACATAAGGATTTTGATTTCACTGAGAAAGATCAGGGTGATGGTAAGACCAAATTTGATTTACAGTTAGTGAAATGTTTTAAGTGCAAATTAGATGGGTCACTATGAAAACGAGTGTCCGACCAAGAGCTCGAGTGATGGGAAGCAGTTATACTACAAGCAGAAAGGGGTGGTGAAATCATTTGCAACTACTTTAGCAGATGTTGGCATATCAATTGAAGTGGTATCGGGTACTTTGTTTGTTTTTTCAGATTATGCTAGTGTGTTGTTTGATTTAGGGTCTACACATTGTTTCATCTCTGAAAACTTTTCTATAAAAATGGGAATACCATCTCAATAAATGACTCCTGAACTTCTTGTAAAAACACCTGGGGGAAATGTTGAGGCAAAAATAATTTATAAGAATCTTCTTATCCTTATCCTTGGAAAGAACCTACTTTAAAACATTATTGTTTTACCTCTAGTAGAGTTTGATGTTATCATGGGAATGGATTGGCTCTCTATTTACCATGATAAGATTGATTGTAGAGATAAAGAAGTTTCTTTTCAGAAAGACTTTCAGTTTGTGTACAAGAATGAACAATTACTGTTTATAACATATCAAAAGGCTGAGAAACTTGTAAAATATGGAAATGAATGTTACCTTGCACATATTGTTTAAAAAAAGGAATTGTTCAGAATAATGATGTGCCAGTGGTAAATGGGTATCGTGATGTTTTTCCTGATGAGTTGCATGGAATAATACAAGATCAGGAATTTGAGTTTACTGTTGACTTAGTTCCTTATGCTAAGCCAATTTCAAAACCCCTTTATCGAATGGCTGAAATTGAACTTTTAGTGTTGAAGGAGCTATTGCAAGATTTATTAGAGAAAGGTTTCATTCGACCTAGCACATCACCATGGGGTGCTCCTGTTTTATTTGTTAAAAAGAAAGATGGTTCTATGAGACATTGAATTGATTATAGAGCCTTGAATAACATCACTATTAAGAACCAATATCCTTTTCCTCATATCGATGATTTGTTTGATCATCTCCATGGAGCTTAGTTTTTTTCAAATATTGACCTGAGATCGGGGTACCATCAGTTGAAGGTAATGGAAGCAGATATTCCGAAGACTGCATTTTGTACAAGATATGGCCATTATGAATTTATATTTATGAATTTTTGGATAACCAATGCACCTGCTGTATTCATGGACCTTATGAATAGAATTTTCCATGAGTTCCTGGATAAGATTGTGGTTGTTTTCATTGATGATATTTTGAAGTTTTCTAAAAGTATAGAGGAGCACGGAAGACATTTAAGGGTTATTTTGGAAACCTTAAATGAAAATAAATTGTATGGGAAATTCAGCAAGTGTGAGTTTTGGTTGCAACAAATTTCATTCCTTGTTCACATTATTTCTAAAGATGGGATAACTGTTGATCCTGCAAAAACAAAGGTTGTGGAATAATGGCCAATACCCACAAATGTAACTGAGATTCGTAGTTTTCTTGGTTTGGAAGGCTACTACCAAAGGTATGTTAAAAAAATATCATGATTATCTATTCCAATGACTAATCTAACTCGGATGGGTGTTTAGTTTATCTGGACAAAATAATGTGATGATTGTTTTCAGGAACTGAATAAAAGATTGGTTAATGCTCCAGTTTTGGAACTACCTTCCAGGAATGTGGAGTTTATTACCTATAGTGATGCTTCTTTGAAAGGACATGGTTGGGTCCTAATGAAAAACGATCAGGTAATTGATAATGCTTCAAGTCAGTTGAAAACTCATGAGGTAAATTATCCTACAAATGATTTGGAATTAGCTGCTGTTGTTTTTGCTTTAAAAATTTTGAGGCATCATTTGTATGGAGTAAAGTGTGAAATATATTCTGATCACAAAATTTTAAAGTGTATATTCACTCAGAAAGAATTGAACATGAGACATATCAGATGGCTAGAATTAATCAAGGATTTTGATTGTACAATTTATTACCATCCGGGAAAAGAAAATAAAGAGGCTGATGCTTTGAGTCGAAAAAGTAAGGCTTAATTAACAATGTTGCATTTGGAACATGATCCATTGGTTAAGGATTTGACGAACATTGGCATAGATGTTGTTGGTGGAGGATGTCCTTCTATTTTGTTTTAGGTATCAGTGAAATATTCTATGTAAGACCGAATTATGAAAGCACAAAAGCAAGACAGCGAGTTGCATAAAAAGGTAGAGCTGGTTCAGAAGGGTATGTTTCCTGATTTCAACAGTGATAATGATTGTGTTTTTAGATTTGGGAAGAGATTTCATGTGCCTTGTGATTCACAGTTGAAGAGAGAGTTGTTATGTGAAGCTCATAGTTCTCCGTTTTCAGTTCATCCAGGCAGTACTAAGATGTGTAGAGATATACGAGAGTATTACTAGTGGGACGAAATGAAAAGAGATATTGCTGATTTCACTATGTAGTGTTTGACTTGTCAATAGGTTAAAGAAGAGCGGGAGTTACTGAAATGGATTCTTCAGGCTTTACCAGTGCCATAGTGGAAATGGGAGAATATATCCATGGACTTCGTTGTGGGATTGCCGAAGACACCTCGAGGTAACAATACAATCTGGGTTATTGTCGATCGCTAGACTAAATCTTCTCTTTTCCTTGCCATACGAGATACTTTTTCCCAATATCATAATTCAATTTTGTATCATAAAGAGATATTTAGGTTAGATGGAGTTCCTCTCTCTATTTTATTTGACCGTGATCCCAGGTTCACTTCTAACTTTTGGAAAGGCCTTCAGAATTAATTGGGTACTGAATTAAATTTTAGTACAAATTTTCATCCTCAATTAGATGGGCAGTAAGAACGAACAATTCAGACATTGGAGGATATTCTACTTTCTTATTCAATGGATTATTTGGGAAGTTGGGACCAACATATTTCTTTGGTTGAGTTTTCTTATAATAACAGTTTTCATTCCAGTATGTAGATGGCACCATTTGAGGCATTATATGGGAAGCGGTGTCGACTCCAGCTTTCTGGGATGAAGTGGGTGAAAGGATGTTGATGGGACTGGAATTGGTAGAATATTTGGCAGAAAAGTATAGCTAATACATAAACACATGAGAATAGCATAGAGCAGGCAGAAGAGTTATGTGGACAACAGGAGGAAGGATCTATCTTTTGAGGTAGGTGATCATGTTTTCCTCAAAGTTTCACCATGGAAAAGTGTGATGCGATTTGGTAAAAAAGGAAAGCTGAGTCCAAGGTTCATTGGAACATATTAAATTCTGGAGAGAGTTAGATCAGTTTCATACCGAGTGGCTTTACCTCCGATTTTATCTCAGGTACACAATGTTTTTCTTGTTTCATTGTTTAAGAAGTACATACCAGATCCATCTCAAGTTTTGAGTCTAGAGGTAGCTCAGTTGGAAGAGAACCTATCTTATGAGGAACAACCAGTTCAGATTCTAGACCATGGGCAGCAATTGTTAAGGAATAAGGTGATTCATCAAGTAAAGGTTTTGTGGGAAAACCACATGAGTGAAGAGGCAACATGGGAATCTGAAAATGCAATGAGGGATAAATACCCCACTTATTCGATAAGTAAATAAATTGCGGAGACGCAATTTTCTAAAGGGGGAAGGATGTAACATCCCAAGTAATTGATGAATAATATATATTCTTATATATGTCTATTTATTAATTAGATAGTATTTTAGAGGCTTAAAACGAGAATAAATCCAATCTTAAGCATGGAATACACTAATATTTTTAAAAGATTGTTTTACTGCCTTTTGATGGAAAACCATTTTTTAAATCAATCTTTTGACAATTTTATAAGCTCTATTTTTCAAAATAAACTTATTCTTTATGATTGCAACATTGAAATTCTTTTTTGATAATTTTTAGGTACTTTTCTGACAATTTTCATTTTTAATGAATAGTGAAAAATACTACATTTTAAATCAAAACTGCTTTTTAATCTAATTTCAATATATGGATATATTATATTTTTAATAGGTTTTAATGTTTAATTAGAATATATTTTTACCATTTAATCCAATGGTGGTCATTAAAAGTAATTTTAATTTGAAATTGGGCATAAACAAGTGCCAAACATTTCATAGATATTGTTTCAAAAGAACCCGCTATTTGTTTTCACAACGTGAATTTTTTTAAAATTAATTATTGCAATTTCAATGTTTGGAATTTGGTAAAATGGATTAAATTTTTTGAATAATAAGGTTCAAATTATTTAATTAAGACTCTTGTTTTTGGACATTATGAATAGTAATAGCGATAATTATCTTTAATTATCGTGATTAATTAGTAATCAAGAAGTTAAGGATAATAAAATAATATCATAATAATAAAAAATTACCCCAAAATATGTTCTAATTATACTAGTTCTGTCACGGCCAACCATGGGATTCCTTGTGCAAAACTTGGGGACCCCATGGAATCACTTTTGTGTGATAATGACTTTTTATCTTTTTAATTTTAAATAATGTTAAATATAACAAAGAATGTATCACCAGAGTAAAACATATTTAATTTTTTCTAAATAAATGATATATTGGACTATAAATATTAATTGGAAAGATAAAATAATTTCCTACATCATTGTATTTTTTTTAATTTTTAGACATTAAATAAATTAAATTATTTATGACATCATGATGATGCAGCGATTACCTCATTAATGAACGATTTAAATAGAATGAAAAATAATGTCAAATCTAAGACATTCACATGTCAAAGTCCTATTGGATGAGTATATTTCGAACCCTTATCACCTTATCCTGAAAATATATTAATTTGGGAAATTTAAAATCCGAAACTCATTTTAATATAAAGTATCATTTTAGAACTTTCTTAGAGTGCCCCTCCTCTCCTATTATAAAAGGACCACACCTCTACCTCTTTACACAAACATATAAATCCCTTGGATCAGCCACGCTCTGCTAATTTTATATCTCCACATCCCTTTATTCATCTTAGAAGCCTTACCTTAGGCAGAAGGCTCTTCAAGAAACCCTTTTGGTACAAACCAAGAAGAGTTACCTGATTTAAAGGCAATGTCTTCTCTAATGTTCATTTATTTTATTTTTCTTCTCCAACCCCCTAAACTAGATTTATTCATTTATTTTGTAACAACACCAGTATCTCAAATATACTATGATGTTTTTATAAGAAGTATTCGAGCTATACTTATACACACCCACATCTAATGGTTAAAGATCATACTGTTTCCGTGGATGGAGAATTTCTGCCTCACGAAACGATGATTGTTCCATATTCTTCTAACACCTTCAAAGGTGGCCATTAAGATGTAACTATATTTATATATGATATATTATATGTTTATTTTTTCCTTATTTTTCTGTATTTTTACATTTATGGCATACCTTTATGGTTTCCATTATGAGTAAACGTGATATATTCATTTTAGGATGTCGGAATACCTCCCCCTCAAAGTGATTTGATTCGTTAATGCCATATATGGGATGTATAAAGGATGTAGTTAATGATATTATATATGATATTATACTGGAATTATAATATAACTTTATTTTATTATGATTCCATTCCATAATATATGAAATAGAAATGAAATTAGCGTCCATGCGTACGTACGACTTACTGTCTCCATGAATGGTGCATTTCATTTCATTCCACTAAATGTTATGTAATATTATAAATGCATATTTATACTGAATATATATTATATATATGATATCTACATCATGAATATAATTCTGGATATAATGGATATTTTACCACTTTAACAACTTGTAATTATAAAGAGTTTATTTTTGACTCAAGTACCAATGATCAACAAAATGACCATTATTAACATAAATAATTACATAGTGTACATAACAGGGTAATAAGTGATATAAAAGGAATAATGAACTTTAAAAAGGTTAATAAGAAAATATAAATTAACTCAAGTTTATTATTTAGGATGTTACAGAACCATCCAGTCAAGTCAGACCTGAGGTATGGGACTTCATCTCAATCTCCTTTCATTGAGGCATATTTTGTTTTATACAGAACATTCTTTTATACTGTGTATAAACCCCTTTGTCTTTTACTTTTGTTCAAAAGGAATCTTTTTTATATTAAGAGTTTTACTAAACCAAAAAAGGGAATGTTTTTGTCGTACGTATGTGGCGACAATGACTTCTCTGCCGCTATGACCATTATTTGAGTTTCAGCATCCTCTACAAGCCATAACATTTTTTTAAGGAAAAATAAATACCATGTTTTACTCCTCTTTTATTTTGGTATTAAAAATGGTTTTGATAATGTTTTTATAATATCAATGTGTGTTTGATATCTTGTGATTGAAATGTGGAAATGTTATGTTTCCTTTATGCATGTTTTATGTGATACGATTATATTATGGTTATTGGGAATTGTTTATGAAGATGGGTGGTTCTGTGATAAACTAAGGGCGGGTGAGCCCGTGATAGCTCTCCAATTCATTGGGTAAAGTGAAGGAGTTAAACGATAAGGTTTCTCTGAATAGATTTAGGGAATATAATGTGATCGGAATTCCAAACGTAACCATGAGGGTTACTCCCTATGTAAGAATGTTATGAATGCCTCATGTTACCTTTATGTCTTATGATTTCTATGAGTTATTCATAAATATTATGATATCATGAGGTATGTTAACATGCTGATGTTTTATGAGTAACGGATTATTTCATTTATTATTATGTATATATGTACTAATGTTTCCTTTTCATATTTTTATATCCCTTTCTGAGCTTTTTATGCTCATCCCATGTTTTTGAAATGTTTTTCACAGGTCAAGGGAAAGGTACATGATGTGATGATAGTGTCAAGGAAGTGTCAAGAAAGAATCCATGTTTAATTTTGAATATGTTTCTGATGATGGGAAAAAATGAATATTATCTTTTATGTAACCACTTTGTTTAAATGTGGAATGTAATGCATGATTTATGATCTAATTCTCTAAAACTCTAAACCTGAAAAGATACTCAATGTGTATTCTTGAAATTACTCAAGATTATGTATGGTTTAAGGCTGGGGCCTTATAGCCAACTATGTTATAAAATTTATAAATTTCTTCTCATACCATTTAAATAGATTTATGATATTATTTTTATAAAAAAAATTTCAAAATTTTATAAAAAACGCAAGGAAATTAATTCTTTGGTATTTTTACTAGATATAAGAGGAAAAAATTAATTATAATAAATATACCTTTATAAAATAATGAGTAATAAAATATTCAGTTTGAAAGAGATTTTAAAGGAAACCCAACCCCATCATATGGGACTTCCCAATAACTGGATGGGATCTACAATATGGAGAGAGTGAGAGAGATCATATGGAAAAAAGTGATCCACAATTCATGAAATCCTAAATCAATAAACCCAGATCAAATAATCCCAAGATCAATAGATGTAATATAATATAAATACCATGGAAACCCTCAATGGGTCCTGTAATGACTAATATATTTGTGACCTCTATCATTTCACATCATGATAGATGGGAAACACCAATTATATTCTAGGAATAATACCCACCAACTAAAAAAAATATAGAGAATAGAGGGATGTCAAACAAGGAATATTCTCCATGGATTAGGGATGAAAAATGAAGTAATTTACTGGGTTAAATAGATTCAAGGATATATTTATTGATCTTCATAAGAAAATCTCATTAATCCTTATCAATCAGAATAACTCCCTTATAAGACCAAGTGACTCATTTGATATTTTAAAAAATTTTAAATTACTAATACCATAGAGTTGTGGTATCCACCATTACCATGGTATATTTTTTTTCCTCATTGTAAGTAGACTAACATTGAAGATAAAACATAATTTGGAGGAATTCCCTTTTATGTTTAAGTACCACCATGCCTATTACCATTGCATGGTGAGGCCTTCTTGGCCATGGTCCATATGCAGATGGTCTACTCTCTACGATCATGACCACACCCATACTAAGTGTAATGATGACCCGATTTTAAATATGAAATTTCAATGTGACACACATGTTACACCACAAAACGGTCCAATAATTATTTTAATTTAAAATCCCCCCCTATTTAAATCTACAATGAACAATCGGACACATCTTATAACCCAATGAAACCATTAAAAGGATAAACAATTCATACCTAAAACTAGGGATGTGACAATATCCCCTAATATAATTCTATTTCTAAAACAAAATCTTTTAAATAGGATTTTATGAATCAAAAAAACTTATAACTCAAGATAATAATGTCATCCATGTTATTCTCCCAAACCCAAAAAATAATCCAAACACTAAGAAACACAAAACATTCACAACTCACTGGTAGAAACTAAGATATATAACTCATTAATGTGATAATCCAATGAATGGTGGTCTCACATCCATGGTATAATCTTTTTAAATAATTATTACCCTACGAACTGTAAGGGGCTCCCAAAGAATCAAAATTGAAACAACACAACAATGATGAAAATTTAATAAGAAAAATTCACTAATTGGTATTTTTTCCAAAACTAGATTATAGATCCTCAAATACTCAATTGGTATGGGACAGAATCATCAATATATATATGCAACGTTAAATGAACTACATATGAAAAATCCCTGACATCACACTAGAAAATTTTATTGAAAATAATAACACCCTAATAGAACAACACATAGAAATTAGAAATTCCTCACAAAAGATTATTTCCCAATAAGAGTTATATAGATTAACCTATTGTTTTTTATGGTTATGCATGGAAAATAATTTCAAAGAACTAACTCTTAGGGATTATAAAGATAATATTCAATGGGTCAATGCAAGTTCATGTTTATCATAACATCAATCTGATCCTTTATAGATATAATCACTAAAAGGAAAAGGAAAAATATAAATCCTACATCATATTAATTGAATAAATGTACAAAAATGAATGACACAAGATAAATACATACATAACTAAAATCCAATAGATAACAGTAATGTGATAAAATTGATGATGAATCACCTCAAATGATTTCAGAATCCTAAAAGAAATGATTTATCTAATTTTTTATTCTAAAACGGATAATAAAACCCATATTGATTCTTGTGCAGACACCCTTTCGACCAGGAGAAATCATGGATGGTGTGTTTTATCCACTAAATAATTATGTCCCTTAGATTCAAACCTTATAACACAAATCATCAAAAGTTTTAAATTGATTAAGAGAGAAAGATCAGAAGAAAACCCATATAAAATTAATTCTTACATCACTAGGAAGGAATTCAATAATTTATTCAAATACATTATAACATCACTATATAAATTATTTAATAACCAATAAAAAAACATAAAATAACATGGTAAATAAGGTTAAATAGATTGATGCAATAGAATACCCAAATTGTTTTCACTCCCAAATCAAAAATAATGAGTTGGATTTGGGGATAGTCAGAGAGGTTGTATTGGAATTTTCCATTGTTATGAGTAGCACCTCTACAGACCATTCACAAAAAAACCAAAGATGTAAAGAGAGATAGGCCATGATATTCATCTAATAAATAAATTTATAATGTCCCACCATTCAACAATTATTGAAATACTTGTGCTTGGTTCTTGAAAAAAATTATGAGAAGAATCAAGGACATTGGGTTCCACTATTTACAAATTCTAACTTCAATGAAATTATATTCCCCATAAAAGAGCTTTCTCTATAACACCCATTTAAATTATATAACTCTAACAATACTATTTCTTTTTCTAGGTCTACTTTATCTTCTATAGATTTTCTTACCACCACTCCATAAAATTAGATTCTATGAGAAGAAAATACTTGTGATAGGATGGGTCGAATAAATTATATGGAACACCAACCCAATAAAAAATCATCCAAATCTAGTTAAATCCAAATATAGTTGAGGTTTTTTTCATAGACATGATAAAATGATATGAAAAATAAAAAAATTATCTCCTTATTAAATACAGTAAAATTATATAGCCTTAGGTACCTCTTCGAAATTAAAAAAATATATTGAATGACTCATACATTAAAAGATTCCCAATATTTTTCCTTATGAGGAATATCTCGGATGAACAATATCCACAACATCTAATAGAGACACCTTAGCATTAATGTTTCAAAAATATTCTTTAAGTGACTTAAGAAATGAGATCAGGGTGAAAATATCCTCAATGCATAGTAGAAAATATCTATTTTCCTATGAATAATGTTTCCTAATGAAATGAGGGGGATATGGGTTTTGGAACTCTCAAATGAAGTCATGAAACTTGGGAAAGTGATGAATAACCTAAAGATCATCAACAACTTTAGAAGAAATAATTATCTAGTGAGAATCATGGTCATCCAAAGAGTATATTTACATTTTAATTTTGATTTTATAAAAATAATATAATTTAAAAATAATATCAGGATGAACTCTTCAAGTTTAACCACAAGATATACATAATACATTGAAAAAAAATATAAATACCTAAATTATGTAAATTTTAAACCAAATAGATAATAAGCATTCAATCAATATACCAATTTTATTTTTATAAATAAAATTTACCTCTTACATCCATGATTAATTTGAAAAAAATAATTTGTGGAAGTATATATATTCTAAAAAAGAACATTTAAATCTATTTTATAAATTTTAAATAAATTTAAAACAAGATAAATATGTTTCAACGATTTCCATTTTAAAACAAATCATATATAATCTCCATAAAATATACCAATTAAAATTTCTTATTGTTATAAGAAAACATTTAAAATAATTTAAATTATACCTTTAATTCAAGATAAAAAAATATTTTCAATAAATTAGTAGTCATTTTTAATCCAAAATATCATATATAAATATCCAAATCCATATATAATTTCAAATTCAAAACATTTTAGACACACATTCAAAACATAATGTCATTTTTTATCCCAAGCTTTTTCATTACACTTGTAAGTCATTTTAAAAATATCCCAAATTTTTCTTATAATTTTATTCTTTTTGAAAAACAATTTCTATAATATTCCATTTTAAAAATATATTTCAATGTTATTTTCGAAAAAAAAACTCATACCTAAAAACCCAAATGCACCATACAAAAATCAGAAAATATTTTAAAATATCTCTTATAGGGAAATAAAAAATATCCAAAAATTATTGAAGCATATGAAAATATATGGATTTAATTGATGACCTATCCAACCATAAAATATTCATATGAAGTCCAATGGAAGATGCTTAGGTCATAAATTATAAACATATTTTTTCCAACCTTCTACATGTATTGTATTCCATTTATCTACTCCATATTTCAATAGAAACTCACAAATCACTAAAAAATATAGACAAAATTCATCTAAAAGAACAAATAACTAATACTCAATATAAGAAAAAATTATCATAGAAAATCCTTGTACATCGGGTCCCTTTAGTACAGGTGGTAATCAAGAACCAATCCATGATATATATCCTAAATTATAACAATCTTATTTAATTTATTATTATAATATCCTTCCAAAAGGAAAAATGTTCCATTGATACTATTTTTTCTTAAACCAACCCATGTTTTCCTTAAATTTGACACCTGACATAGTAATGGAAAGGCCCAAGGGGTATTCCCAAACACCATGGATGGAAAAGGTCACATGTGAATCAAAATGATTTTTTTTGGGAATTATTTCAACCAAAAAAATAATAAATAAGTATCATAATAATAAAATAAATATATAAAAAAATAAATGAAATATAATAAACAAACCAACATGTATATATGATACCAGAACACATAGTCGATGGGTTATATAATATACTACATGGAGAAAACATTAGAATAATACCACTACCAAATCTCTATGTAAATATTAATAACTCAAATTTCACATCCATCTACCCAAATAAGGAGGTACAGATACGAATTCTTTATCCAAGCCACTATATATATTGTAATATATATTGATGAGATAAGGATCATATAAGGTTTCTAACAACGGACCTGTAGCATAACACTATAAAATAAAATCAATTATATAAAATTCTAAACATGGGAATATATAAATAGGTTTTCTAGATTTTTTTCATAAAAACACGTTCCAAATGGGTTTCCTTGAAAATGAAAAATTTTAAAAAAATATAAGGTGCATTCTAAATAAAACTACTCTTTTTTATATTAACAAAACAACAAACATTAATTGTTGATAAAGTTGTTTTAGAGAAAACCAAATAAAAAAATATAACATCATTAATAAAATTTTCTAATAACAATACATATGAAGATATATATATTTGTAGTATTGAATCTTAGGTTATTAAGCAGGCGAATCTACTAAATTTCAAAGATGCTCATCGATAAATATAATTTTATGCAATGGAAAATAACTTCATATCAATTGATGCCTCCTTGACACCAAGTTTTACCATACATAGCCTATCTAAGGGGAGACATCACATTGGTTAACCTATGTTCCACATAGTTCAATTGCCTAGAGAATTATTCTAATCTAGTTCACATGAGTACCTAAACACTCCTACCCTAAAAACTTATATTTTGAATATATATCAATAGGTGGTAATAATTTCAATTTAATAAGAATTCCATATAGTCTTATCCTAATACAAATATTCATTTATATATACTCACTACCCCTTTGATCACCAATAGAGGAACAAAACCTTTATCAATGCCTTATAATATAACATTACTACATCTATGGTGATAATTAACTTATAAATTCCAAAACAAACATGATATTTAATTATATATAAAAGGAATGTCCTCTGGGTTTTCATTTTCCATTTAAACTATTTGAATACAGAATAATCCATTATAATCAATATATAAAAATGATTTCATTGATGGTACCTTTTGTAATCCAATAAAATATTAATTTTTTAATCACTCCAATAAAAACATACATTCAGTTCATTTCAAAAAATGGACAACAGACATGATCTTTAATAAAAAACATCTTTCCCATTATTTTGGAATTAAAAAGTGTAATAAATTTCATGATTTATAACCAAGATCCAACTACGGATTTAAATTTTCAAACATTGAATTATTCTATTAAAATAGTTTCAAAGAACAAGTCAACTGAAACCCCATTTCCCAATTTTTTTAAATAATTAATGAAAACATAATTTTTGATATGGATACTAGATATAAGAGGGAAAAATAAAAGTAAATTAGTGTATCTATATGAAATCTTGATTAATAAATGTTTCAATTTTAATGATAGTGGAATGGGACACCATCATTAATGAATTGAAATTTCGTATAGCTAAACGTGACCCGCAAACTAAATAAAAACACTATAACGACCTAGAAATATCATATACAAATATTCGATCATTTTTTTCTAAAATATTCACTATGTTATAGAACAAAATTCCCAAGGACATTAATAGTTTGATGTTTTAGGAAACATGGAAACAGAAAGAACTGGTCCATACATAAAGTACATCATCTCCCACTATGATCTTCATAATAAGAACCCTTCTTAGAAATATCACATGTAATACACTTCTTCCTGACATAAAGAAATGAAACATAAGAAATAGTGAGATCATATTCTCTACAAGGGTAAACAAGGGAGATAAATATTCATAATATTAATGTAAGGGTATGAGAAAATGAGATTAAAAATTGAATACAATACCGTTCTTATAAAATAACATAATCTTGATTCATGGAATAAGAAATGGTTTTTAATAATACATGAATAATGAGGGAATCATTGTACATTATCCATGAGGTCATAACATTGTAATAAGATAAAAAAATCATGTCATACATATAATAATATAAATTTTTCTATCCAGACTACCCACCATGTCATTTATAACATGTTATCCTTGGTATAGACACCTATATACATAATTTCGGTTGGGATGACCTCGTGTGTACACTATTTAGGCATTAGGATAACCTTCCATGTACTATATAATATTATATAACATTAATCATTACCCAATTCATTATAATTAGATATACATTTCACTTGTCACATAGTGATAATAACATATATGTGTTTTATAAGATAATAAAACATTTATCCTATCATAACCCATAAAATTAAATGGGTTTCATAACCATTTCATCATGTCATAACCTGTGTTAAAAAGATAAATGTTTCATACTCATTTCATCATTTCATAATTGTATAACCCCTATAAAATAAGATGGTTTCATTATAACTCTATCATGTTATAACCCAAGGAAACGAATTGGGTTTTATAAAAATTCTATCATGGTATAACCAGGAGAAGATAAACTGGCCTCATTAACATCATGTAATCATAAATATAAAGTATTCATATAAAGAATAAAATGTTAACCTTGGATTGTATCCTTTGTAAAGAATATATAACATCAACAGATTTCATATTAGAGGAAAATGATAATGATGGGTCATTTAAATCATTTCTTGAGTAAAGAATCATTTTAGTTTCAAAAACAATATTTTAAAGCCTAAAATAGTATTAATGTCCTTTAATTTTAAAATAACCATGAAAAGCTATAATGAATAATCAAAAAAGTAATCATCATGAAGATGATAAGTTTCATTCATGTCATACATGCTAAAATAATGATCCAATTCAAAGTTTTCAAAAAATCTAAACTAGAATTGTTTGGGAAATGAAATGAATATTCATTTTAATTTCTTTCAAAAAAAAATTCAAACAGGTTGAAAATTTACTTTTAAAATTCCAAGGATAATAATGAAAAATTTTGAAATCATTTTTAGAAAACATGGGTTTGGATGAAAATGGATTCTCAACCGAAGATTGAAATAATGTAGAAGTTTCCTAAAAACATTCTCTCAATTATAACATATACCAAAGAGTGGGGAAATTGTAATATTACATTATATATCATCAATGACTATATAGTATTAAAATTAACTAGTTTTTTGTTATATTAATTATAATATTTAATCATTGGAAACATAATCATAAAAAATCGTGATAAATGATTAATTTCTAACATAAAATCAACACTACTTTAGTGTCTTTGAGTAATATTCCCATGAAAAAATAACATAAAATTGGACATTAAATATCATTTGGATAAATAAATTAATTATATAACATGTCAAATTTTATTTATATATAGCTTGATAATTAATTCAGGTGCACAACATAACATACATCTCAAAGATGAAAAAATGAGACAAAATTCATTTACCTTATGTAATGAGTTATTCAATAGACATTGAAACATAAAGTATTATAAATATAAGTTTATTATTAATATATTAAAGAAAAATATTTTTATATATCATACCATATATTATTTTATTATAGCCTTTTTTACCTTTTATAATCAATTCCATGTTAATGTTACGTTTTCAGTAATAACTACATTTATTTTCTTATATGTTCAGATTTTATATTTTTTGGTTCTATTAATTTGATCAAGGATCCATAATTTTTATAATTCAAACCATTATACATATATAATTTATATTCATTATATATGTATTTATACTATTCAATAAAATATAGATTGTCGAAATTAAGTACATTGTTTTTGGATACAATAGGTCATACATATAAAAATTGTTTTTTCCATTTCCTCAACATACTAGAATAAATAATGGAAAAGTACATATTTTCATCTTGGAATATTTTCTATGTCTTAAATATCACATATTTAATTTAAACATATCCCCATTACCTTCCATGTAATGTGTGAACAAATCACATTAGTTCAGAAGGCAGCTGGCAGCCGTACACATAAGCGACGTTATTGTAATCCAACAAAATAAAAAACATAAAGGTATGTGTGATATAATAATTATAGATGAATAAATATATAATAAATATTAAATATAAATAATAAATACTTCATTATTTATAACTATTTTTTGTGGTAATGGAAAAAATCAATGACATCAGTTTGTGAGGCGGTAGTCTGTCATATACACGAATAATGATTTCATAACCCATTTGATGGATGTGGAGATGGTTGTAGTTCGTTATCCTAATATAAAAATATATAAGTATATAAAATGTAGTAGTTTTTATATATAATACTTGCAAAAAATTAATTTAAATATGTTTCGGAAGAAATAATACAAAAAAACTCATTGATGAATGTTACCTCTTCTCCATGTACACTCTACATGTTTGTAACAAACGCCTTCCTATGTTGAATTTATTTCATATATAATAATTCAATGATGATATTATATAATTAGAAAATTGATTTGAGAAGTATGTTTAAAAAAATATGGTTTCCTATAGTTATTAACATAGGATAGAGGTGGCCATTGATAAGTGAGGTGAGTGGCACACTTGTAAAATTTTGAAAGAAAATTTTGTAACCAAATTTTTTTCATGAAAAGGGTTAAAAATTTGACCATTATCAATAATAGAAGGGTTAGGTTAATTTATTTCAATAAAATCATTGCTGAAAAATATTCGTTTTATCTTTAGGCATTATATTTTCAGTTTAATCCCTTGTATGACAATTTTAATCTTAATCGCAGTAAATAATTTATTTTACTATTTTTAATATTCATTTTTGTAAAACATTACAGTGATGTTACTAGATAAAAAGAATCATGATGATATAAAATATGGATTAAATTTATCTAAATTAAATTTATAAACATTGAATTTTTTAATTTTAAATTCATCCCATAGAGCTGATGATAAATTGGGTATTTAAATAGAAAATGTTCAAAAATTTACATAGTTTTTGTATTAGAATACAATATGATATTGAATCTAATTATCTAAATTATATTATAGTATGTATAATTGAACTAATTTTACTTTAATCTCAATTAAAAAAATATTTTTATCTTTAAAAAAACAAGATGAAAATGTAGTTTTCAATTAAAATTCATTATTTTTGACTATTTATCAAAAAATGAATCATTGTAGAAAAATCAAAAAAAATAAATATAAGATAATTTTGACACGATTATTTCAAAAATGAAGTTTAGTCTATAAAATTTATATTATAAAACCTTTAAAATTCAATTTTATTATTGTCTTTAAAAATAATTATAATTTTTTTGAAAATAATTTTTTTTGAAACTTATAGACTTAATTGAAAAATAAATACATTTTTATCTACATTTTTATTTTATATAAATCCATTTTAATTAATATTTAAAAATTAATTATTCCTATTCATATGGACATATTTAATTTGAATTTTATAATGTTTTTGTTCAAATAAATCTCTTAATAATATATCATGGTTTCCTTAAAACTCTATGTCGGGTGTAATGCAAGCTTACCCAGTGTTTTGTGGTACACAATATTGACATATTTTTATGTATAACATTATATTCAAAATAAATTTAATTTATTAAAAAATAATAATTCTTAAAAAAAATCAGGGTGTTATATTCTACAACCTTAAAATGAATTTCTCTCTCAAAATTTTTCACTCCAATACAAAAAAATGATGATACTTCTACAACATTATATCTTTCACTTCCCATGTAGATTCCCTAAACTAGAATTGTTTTCCAAAATACATTAAAAAATGAAGTGGTTTTATTCTGTAGAAATTCCTCTATGTGATCCCAAATCACCAGCAATTATTCCTCATATGAAATAACGTTCCCCATTGGTATGACCACAGAGTTCTGTAAATGTGACGAGTTAGTTATGTAATTTCTCCGAAGAGACACATAAAATGAATATTAGATTTTTGAGATGTAGAGTAGAATATGCAATTGATAGTATACCATTCTATATTGATTAAAATTTTAAAGGCTCTAAAAAAATTAGGGCTTCGTTTCCCTTTATTTCTAAATCTCATAACCTCATTCCATGGGGAAATTCATATAAACTCATTACCACTAAAATAAAATTCTCGATCATGTTGGTTATTATCAGAATAATTTTTCTACCAGCTCAGATATACCTTGAAGTTTTTGATGAATGTATATAACCATCTCTTCTATTTAATATATTATATTAGGTCTCAAAATTGTTCTTTTTCCAACTTCATTTTAGAATATTTAATCTATAAATTTATTTCTATAGAGTTCTTCTTGAAAAACCATCTAAATTCTTGAGTGAAAGCTATTATTTTATGAAAACTCAACTGAAGTAATCTGTTGGTCCCAAAAACCATTGAAATAAAAAGAACAAGTTCTCAACATATCCTCTAGGGCTTGAATTATTATTTTAGACTAACCATATTTATTATATAATACATAATACTAAAAATCATCTCTGTATCAAGAACATACATAAGGTTTTACCAAAACAATGAGGTAAACCTCAAACCCTGATTAGATAAAATGGAATGTGTTACACCATGAAACCTTACAAAATATTTCATGTATATTGTAGAAATATTATCCATAGAGGTGTATTCTCTACTTGAGAGTAATTGTGATAACTTATTAAGGCAATATACTACAACACATATGAAATTAGTTCCACTATGTGTTTTGGGGAGTCCAAGGACAAAATCCATAGTGATGTTGTACTCTTTTCATTTTGGGATAACTAGGGGATGCAACATTCCACCATACATTTTTCATTAATAATTAAAATTTTAAAATTACAAGAATGAAAATAAAATCATTGTGATATCTCTCTTCATAAAATCCCACTATAAATACTCATTCAAATCAAAATACATCATCGAACCGCTTGAATTAATATATAATGAAGGAATAATAGATTCTTATAACAATAGATTTCTTCATGAGAAACCATCAAATTTTTGATCAAAAGCTATTATTTTATGAAAACTCAACTAAAGTAATGTTTTGGTCCCAAAGCCTGTGAAATTGAAAAAACAAGGTCTCAAAATATCCTCTAGGGAAAGAATTATTTTTTAAACTAAATATATTTATAAGGTTGATACATAATGCTAAAACTCATCTCTATATCAAGAACATGAAAAATGTTTCAACAGAACATTGAGGTAATCCTCAGACCCTTATTAGATGAAATGGAATGTGTTACTCCATGAAACCTTAAAACTTCCTTCATGTATGTTGTAGAAATAATTTTCATAGAGGAGTATTCTATACTAGAGATGAACTGTGCTATATTAGTAAGGCAATATACTACCACACATATGGAATTATTTCCATTATGTGTTTTGGGGATTCCAATGACAAAATCCATGGTAATGTGTTTCTATTTTAATTTTGGGATGACTAATGGATGTAACATTACCCTATAAATTTTTCATTAAGCCTTTACATTCTAAAATTACAATAACCAAGATACAATCTTTTTGATACCTCTCTTCATGCCATCCCACTAGAAATACACTTTCAAATCACTAGACATATTAAAACAGCTTGAATGAATATAGAATTAAGGAATAAGATATTACTCAAAAAATATCATCATAAAATATTGCATGGTTGGAATGCGTAGAAGGTTACTAACCTTATCATTCTATCATGGTTAATATTAAACCTAGAAACATTTCTAACCTTCTTTAATAATTCTACATCATACTCTTATGCCTATATAATTTTCACTAGTATTGATTTTTGAACATCCATTTGTGCAATATTAGATTTTCCTTTCACTAATGTTTTCTTGATCCACCCTATAAAAATCCTAAAATATTGGATCTTTTATAATCATAACCATGGATAATATATACTGATCCTGTCTACTCAAAGCAAATACCACTTTGTTCAATTTTATAGTGAATGTTTTACTAATCATTCATAATCTAAAATCATTTATAACTATATTATTTGTATGTTATTCAAATCCTTCTATGTTAATATAGAACTGAATCATTATTTATTATTATATATATCACATTTTCTTATAAAGATAATTCCACAATATATTTAACATAAAAATTAATAGAGTTAACTCCAAATTATGAGTTCTGTAATATTTCTTATGAATCATAATTTTTCATGATGAATAATATATGAAAATATCATTCGGTGTAAGAGAACATCCATTCCTTAATTGTATGCTTCACTATATATTACAAACCCTTCTACACTAGAGGGTAATGTAAGAACATATTTTATTAAAAATATTCTCACTAGTTCCTTGAAATTTTCCTCACAATCATATATCTTGAAAACTTATCTACCTTCTATGTTAACATAGTTAGAGGATTATAATGTCATTGAAAATATTACATAAACTATCAATACTAAATATAAAAACCAATAAACTGTGGATCTCAACCAACATGGTTGGTATGTACGAACTTTCAATAGCCACTATCTTTAATGGATGTACCGATATACCCACTCTTGAGATTATTTGACCAAAAAAATGAAACATTTTTCATCTAAAATTAAAAAATTATAAAATTTTCATATATTTTATCCTTATTTTGGGTCATTAGTACAATTATCAAGTGATCTTCATGATCATAATTTCTATTTTAATGGATAATAATGGAATCTATAAATACTAACACAGACTGCTCAAGATAATCTCTAAAGAATCTATTCATTCCATCAATGATGATATTGTGGGAATTAGTAAGACCAATGAAATAACTATATATTCATTGTGTGAAAACATTGTACACAATTAACTGTATTGTATATCATCCTTATTGACACTCAATTGATGATAACCATAATGAAGCTCATTATTGGAAAAGTACTAAGATCTGTGTTGTTTGTCAAAGAAGTCATAAGTATAGGGAAGTGTATACTTTTTATTTATTTTTATCTTCATCAAATCCTGATAATTATATCAGTGCCCCATTGATTGAAAATTATTTTTAACCAAAATAATAGGTGCACCCCAATATGACACACTTGCCTAAATAAATCCTTTTCCAAGTTTATCCTGGAGTTTCTTATTCAATTTTTGCATCTCAATCAGTGATGTGCTACCTGTAGTCTTTAAAATTATTATGTATTGAGATTTGTGTTCTATTGAGAACTCAACTTCACATTTCAGTATAATGCTAGGAAATTCTTGTTGAAATACATAAAAATCCCCATGAAATAGGATTATCATTGATTTCAGGGTTCTCCTCAAAAAAATTTTATAATCACCGCCTTTTAAATAGGAATAAAGACCCATACAATGGATATGATCTCAATAATAAGTTCATACTTGTCTTCACAATTATATATGATCATTTTTTAGTTTTTAAAATCATATGTAACATCCCTTCCATGAAAATTAAAGTGGGATTTATGTTGATAAATCCAATCCATTACCATGTTTACATCACATTAAACTATAGGAATAATTATATGATCTGTAAGAAGGAAATTGCCACCAAAATCATCCATAGAGGAATCATAGGCTTGAGATGTGATCATAGTACCATTATATATTTTCAATAATAATTCTACATATAATTGTTAGGTTTTCATATTGATCCCCTCAGAAATTTTTTCAAATATTATATAATGGGTAGATACAAAGTCAAGTAAGACATTTGAAATTCTATATATAATGGAAATTGTGCCTTTCACCATGTTGGAAACACACTCCTCAATTAAAATAGTGTTCACATGACATATCCTCTTGTCCATCTACCTAATAAGATTAATGAATTGATCACCACCATTAATACTCAATGTTGGTAACATGTTATAATAATTTCCAAAATCCTTATATTTGAAACACTGAAGTGTGGGTGGTGCATTCTGTGGAGTTTTATCGATATTATTATCATTATAAAACTTCAACACATCACTTCAGTATTCTGACCTTCCCTTGCACCCTGAAAACATGTAGCATAACTCATAATAAAATTTCATCCATGACTCATTGCACACATTTACCATAATGGATTTCACATCTTCTTTTTTCCATAGTTCAAATATATTCAATTGAATTCCATTTTTCTATATTTATCAAAACAATTAGATTTATATGTAACCCAAAAAACTTTTTCCACATTGATTTCACATCAAAGAAATAATTGCACAGATGCAAAATTGTCTTAAGTATAATTCCATCTAAAGAATTAGTTTTAATCCACTAAATAATTTATCAACCTTATATTCAATTTGGATGATACTACCAGAAGCACACCATAAAAGTCCTATAAATTTTTTTCTCATAGGTATGAAAATATTCATTACCCTTTTGTTTTATCTCAAAGAACTCATTATATAACATTTTATGAATAATATGTGGAAAAGTACTATTTGAAAAATATTTTTTCAAACTCATCCTAGTATATAGAGTAAATTTCATGATGTTACGTCGTATTCTTGATATGACTCCCCAATTATCCACTTCACCTTCAAAATGGACGAGATACAAATTTAATTTTCTATGTTTAAAACGCTAAAAAATATAAAATAAATTTTTTTGTGGTGGTAATACATTGTTCATAAACAAGCGGATTGAAAGTCCAACTAAAAAAGGGGCTAAACACTTATAAAAGACTAAACATAATTATTTCGCTGTTTTTTAGATGTATATAATGACTCATATCATGAGAATGTTTTTATGATAAAAATTATTATATTTTTCATTACATGACCCATAAAATTTTTATTTATAGGGGGACAATCATTACATTATCCATTACACTTATAATTAACCAAATTCCTTCTGGTTCCATCCATTGATCAAGACCGAAAAATGTATTGTATTAAAAATTAATCCCAATGCAGAACCCAATAATCTTGAAAAATGACATATAAGATGACTAAATTCTGAAACCTAATATATTATATGACACATTTGGTTTACCAAAGGTCAACCATAATAATTATATATTTAAATCCTCTGTGATGGTTCATGGATAGTTTTTTAACTTCCAAAGTGTATTCACAGTGTGTGTCAAACCAGATGAGAAGCAAGGAATGTTGTCATGCAAGAGGTGTTGACTGAGTATAGCTGAATTAAACCCTTTCACAGTTATTACACCTAGGTACCTCTATTCTAAATCCACATCAATGTGTAGTATCCATACATGGATGTAATTTTATGGAATCCCCTCACTCTATCTTTTACAAAAAAATACAGGGAATTTTCATACACATTGACTTATACTTAGACTTATCCATTGACATGTCCTTGGGTATATCACTAGGGATTTGTCATTCTAATTTCTAAATTTTAACTAAACATGACCGCTTATAGTCACTATATCAACCCAGTCATATCATACATATATATTATATCATTTCTGATGAATATTAATTAAATTACACAAACTCACATCTAAAGACCATAATAGTTTAGTATCTTTATAAACATGGAAAGACACAGAATTAGACCAGTTGTAAACTAAATCATGACCCAATATGATCTTTATATGTTTCACGATTCTTATACATATCATATGTAACACATTTATTCACAACATAGGGAATGTAAACATAAGATAGAGTGATCTCATATGCCCAGTAAGGGTAAAAAGGGAAAAAATTAATCATAACATGAACATAAGTGTATGGGAACATGATCAAAAAATTATAAAACCATACCCTTCATAAAAATATTTTTATCTAAAAGAAGGAATAAAAATTGGTACTTCATGATAAATGAATCATATTGGAATAAATACACCTGATCAGTGGGGGAATAACATTATCATACAACAGAAAATTGTGGTATACACCTATGTATAGAAAATATTATGAATATTATACCCACCATGATAATAAAAACATCTTATCTTTGGGATGACCACCCATTTACAAGCATTAGACGTGGAATGACCTCATGTGTACCATATTTTAGACTATAGATAACCTCTTGTGTACCGTTTGATCTAATATAACATTAATAATTACCCAATGCATTGGAGGGAGATATAGGCCCCCCATAACATAATGAATATTCTATATATGTATTCCACACGATCATTAAACATTCTTCAAAACATAACTCACTAAATAAAATGGGTTTCATAAAAATTTTAACATATCATAATTTTAGGAAAATATACATTTTTTATAACAATTTAATATTTTCATCACTATATAACCAATGGAAAAAAGGTGAATTTTATAAAAATTACATCACGGTATAACATGTGGGAAATAAGAGGGATTGATAATAATTATTTCCGAGTATATCCCATGTAAGATAAATGGGTTTCACAGTAATATTTTCATCCAAAATATAATCTATTTATATAAACAATAATCATGGTACCCTTGGGTCATATCACCTATAAGTAATAGCTAACATCAATAGATGTCATTTTATTTGGAAAATGATTTTTACTGATCATTTACAGCATTAATTGAGGAAAATAACTTTTCCACTTTGAAAATTAAAATTTAAAAATATTAAACATTTGGAAAATAATTTTCTTTTACATTAAGAATTACTATGTATACAAGAATATTGAAATTAAATAATGGTCAAAACAATGGGAGATTTCATTCATTCCATAAATATTAAAGAAAATATTCATTTCACATTTTATGTACAACACAAATAGGAAAAATTTTGAGAAAAGCATGAAGATTCCATTCAATAAAATATGTAAATATATATTCACTGGTAAAAATGATTTCTAAAATTAATTGAATATTTATAAAAAGTTTTTGGAATTTATTTTTATAAAACACGGGTTTCGAAAAAAATGGATTCTCAACCAAAGAAGGAAATAAAGTATAATTTTATTAAAAACATTTTTTCCATTATTTTAACTACCAAAGAGTGTAAAAATATTGTTATTACTAAAAAATTTGATTAATTATGAGATGATAATTAGAATCATGAGTTTTATGATATTGGGATCATAATATTTTATCATGACAATGATAATCATAAACAATCCCAAAAAAATGATGAGATAGTAACATAAAATCATTAAAACTTTGTTATCGTTGAATTGTAATCCCCATGAAGGAATACCATAAAATAGTTCATAAAATATCATCAAGATAAGTAAATTTATGATATTACATGACAATTTTTATGTATATACACCTCGAGAAATTATATATCTGTATAACATAATGTATGCCTCAAATAAGGAAATTTGAGATAGAAATCCCTAACCTTAATTCCTAACTTCCATTATACATCTTCAGCCCTAATATATAATAAAAATAATATTTTTATAAATAAATTATAGAAGAATATTTATATATATCATTCCATATATTATTTACTTTTAACCTTTTATGACCCCTTTATTGAAAATTCTAGGTTAATTCTATGTTTTGGGTAATAAACAATTTTTTCCATATGTCTTTTAACTTGTTATTTTATATCCTCAAAAAATTGATCATGTTTCCATAATATCCAAAATTTTAACAATGATATAAATATAATATATATTCAATATATATATATAGTAATCTATAAAAAATAATATATAAAATTAAATATTGTATTTGTGGAGACGGTAGACTGTATGTACGCAAGAACATTCTTTCCATTTTATCAATGTATTCAAAGAAAGAAGGGAAAATGATATATTATAATTTCAAAATAGTTTTTATTTAATATCTTTATCAAAAAAATTTATTTATACAATCCTTATTACCTTTCATATAAATCATGAATGAGTCACATCACTTCATGATGTGGTAGTCTGCCATACACACAAGCGACGTTATTATAAACCAAAAAAGGAAATAAATAAGGTATATATTATTTAATAATTAAAAAAGAATAATAATATCATAAATATCATATATAAAAAACAAATAAATAAATATGATTTACCATGAATAGTGGTAATGTGAAAATAAATGACATCGGTTTGTGAAGTAGTAGTTTTCCATACACATGAACAATGATTTCATAACCCATTTGATGGAATTGGAAATGGTATTAAGTCATCACCTTACCATGAAAAATTATCATTATATTTAAGGTAATGAGTATACCATATAATATTATTATAATATTAATTCATAGAGGTGGAGGAACAAATAATTCAAAAATGAATATTGATGAATGTTAAATCTTATTTAGGTATCCATCTTAGGTTTTATCCAAAAGCCTTCCAAGATTGGATTTATATCAAATATATGTCATAGAGGATGAGTTGAGAGAACTTTTATACTAATTTGGGATGGTATTTTTAGATCCAAAAGTGTTGAAAGGTGTTATAAATTGAGAAAATGGGGTGACCTTTTATATGTGAGCTGAGTGGCACACATGTAATTTTTTGATTGAAAAATGCTTAACCATGTTTTTATAATGAAAAAAGATTATAAAATGAAACATTTCCAATAAAATAAGGTGTATAGTCTAAATATTTCCATAAAATTGGTATTCTAAAAGTTTTGTGTTATTTTTTAACCGTTATCATTTTAGTCTCCCCACCCCTAGTAAACCCATTATCACCTTATATATGTTAAATAGTTTTTTAATGTTTTACATATTTATCTTTTCCCAAAAATGAGCTAATCTTATAAGATAAAATAAATTATATAGATTCAAAATATTGTATCCATTTTACCAAATTACATTAATAGAAGTCAATTTTCATTGATTTAAATGTAATCCCATATAAGTAATGAGAAAAAACATTTTTAAAGATAAAATGTTTATATTATTACAATGTTTATATATAAAAACTAAATATGAAATTAAATAAAATGGCTTAAATTATATTAATTGATGTATAATTGATCTAATTTTACTTTTAAACCAATTTAATATAAAATATTACTTTTTAAATAAACTAATGTAAAATATTGTTTTCCATTAAAGTATATTGTTTATCTATATTCATAAAAAATCATGTTATAAAAATTCAAAAAATTCACCCTATGATAATTCAGAACAATTGGTGTTAAAAATGAATTTTACATTGTTATGTGAATTTTTTTAAACTAAATCATTTTTAATTTTATTAATGTTCAAAAAAAAGAAATATTTTTTTGAGAGAATAGTATTTTTTGAAACATATAAAGACTATAATGAAAATTATTTAATTTTTTAACCAATTTGTTTCTTCAATATAAGACAACAATAAATAATATTTTAAAATTTTTATTACTATTTATATCTCCGCCTAGTGCATTACTATTTTCCATATTTTTCACCTCGTATATCACACTTCGGGGATATGATTAAGATAATTCAAATTTTATTTACAAAACATTATAAACGATTTGAAAAAATATAAGATTTTAAAACATTCTCAATGAAAACATATCTTTGATTATGATATTAGATATGATTAAAATTTCCAATTTATGTTCAGTGTTTCACTTGTTTTGGGATTATAATATATGTTTTTTGATGGTATGATCTAAACTAGTTTATGGGATTATTTAGAATTTTATCCTAGAAGAATGAATGGAAACTATATTAACACAGATACCCCAGGTAGGGATTTTCCTCCAGGTGAAGATAATGAATGTGGAGATAGAGTTATAGCTAGAATTGAACAAATAATAACCATATTGGGATAAAAGAATCAAGTTATGCATAATAAACATCCATGTATAGAGATATTTTCTAATCCATCAAGTGGTGTAATAATTTTATACCACTCCATCCATCAAAGTCCTCCATAATTCAATGGGAGTAAAAATCCATTTTCGGAAGATCTATGGATAAGTTACATAGGGATGATATATCTCACTCTATAAAATAATTAAAAGGGGATGGTTTTCATCAAATTTTATCTTCTCTCAGATAAATTGGATCAATGGTGGTCAGTCATTTAAAACACTAAGGATGTGGAGGAAATAAAAAAGCATAGATCTGAAGTATTTTCAGGTACTCTTCTTTGAAAAATAGAGTCCAATGAACAGTGAAAGGATTTAGAGTGAAAATTCATTAGTCTATAAAAAAAAGAAGATGGAAATTTTTCTATGTATGAAGCCAGCATTACAAGGATATAAATACATAATGTAGACTATATTGATTATCCGAAGATAAATATTGATCATTTCATTGAAGGACTCAAGATAATCATTACAAGGGAAGAAGCATCCCAAAAATTCTCATCATACAATAATATTGTATCAATTTTTATCAATATATGAAATTAAATCTAAAATTAATAAAAAATTTATGTGAAAAAATATAATAAAGGGTGTTATATGTAAAATATATAAAGGGAATAAGTGAAGGAATGATTTTACAACATTTGATAATTGTATAAATAAACACCATAGTACTTTCAAGATTTGAATGGGAGTTTTATTAAAACTATATGGAGAAATAGAACCCTAATAATGATTTCATTTTCAAGAAAAAATCTTCCAATGATTAATGATTCAAATTTGTGGATATGTAGAACTATTAAATTTAATTGCACATTAATAAAGGGAATATACCTCAGAATAAGATAACATAAAAAATAAATATTTTAATATTAATAGAGTCCATGTGGAATGATTAATGTTCTTCTGTATTTGGATTCCATAATTATGTTGTAGAAGTATTTTAAAAATTATATTGTTTCAGCAAATAATTATTTCAATATAGTACATTGAAATAATATGTTGAATGATATCGATGACCGAGAAAAATGATATATTGAAAAGCTAACATTTTTGAAAAATACATAATTGGGGGTATATATACCGTAATATGTTTCTGATGTTGAGATAATAATGAAATGGTTATGGGTTAGAACTCATGACTATAAAATTTTTGAGTTATTTAATTATTTATGATATATTTGATGTATTTGACTATATTATTGGATATATGGATATATTCAACAATAAAATATTTTATTTTTTGTCAAATTCTTATTTTCATAAAGGTGTTATGGTTATCAAGGTATTTAAAAATTTGGTATATTACATTATGATCCACATTATCCTTTTTGAGGAATCTAATGTTATGTTTATTTTAAAAATTTATTCACCTTATTTCTAAATTTTTAGACTTTAAATTTTGTCATATATATTTTATATGAGGGTTAAGGTTAACTATTTATGTAAAGGATTGGGTTGAACTTTGGGTTCATAGTTCAAATATTTAAAATTTACTTATTATTAGATAACACATTCTAATCATTTGGGTCTTGGAATATATCTAGACATAAGAGGAGTTACTTGTAATAAATTTACAGATCTTATGGTCTATTAAATGTTAATATTAGTGTTTCATGAATAAAAAAATTTAACTTGGATATTCATTTCATTAAGTAATAAATTAATTGAAAATTGATCAAAGCACAACCAAAGGATGAAATCATACGTATAATTTTTGGTGTTCTCAATCATGATAGGAAATGAATCCCTAAACTCTTGGAAAAAGTTTCGTGAAACAAAAAAGTCAATCATAATACCATTATATTAAATGAATAAAACAATCCTTTAATTTATATCAATTTTAAGGTTTTGTGGTCATTGACTTTCTCATTACTATTTGATTTATTATGATCAATGGAATTTAGTTGTCTCTATAATTATTTACACTTTTCTTCTATGTTGATACCTTCACTAGTCACCAATATTATCCTATATGGATACCGTGTTATGGTTTTTAATAGGTGACATTATAATATCCATTATCTATTTTATAGGATTCTTTATTGACCCCTTTTACAATTTTTGTTTTCATCAAATCAATTTTTTAATCTCAAACCAATGGTTTTTCAGCATCTTCTCAAATTGTGAGGATGTAGTTTATTTAAGGTGGGGAGAATATGACACCCTATGATTTTAAAGAACGAAGCTAGGTTTGATTGTATATATAAAACTAAAAAGATATTTTAAAAGATTTTAACAACCCCAATACTTTAAAATATATATCCATTTAAATAAATTGGTCCTCATTGATAGATTATGATACACACAACCCTGATTTTAATAGAACCATGATATGGATAATATTATTTAAACATGGTAATTAAAAAAAGATACTAAATTAGAGGGTATGAATAAGGCTAACTATATTATATAAATTTTATTTTTGGAACATGTATAAAACAAATTCAATGAATAACTATAAATCATAAATAAAATAATAGCAATATAAATGAAAACAAAATTCTTTAGAAAGCTCATATTTTTCTATAAGGTTATTTCATCGTTCTCTCTGAACATAGATAAGAATTAATTTTTACCAATCATATAAGATTTAAATTAAAATATGAAATTAATTTTTAAATTCAACATGTTTAAATTATCTTAGAGTAAATTTTTTAGAATATTCTAAAATGTATAGTTTTTTATGAATAATGAAAATACTAGTTTTTATTTAAAACTCCATTTCTATTTCTAGAATTAAAATAATAATATATAAATTAAATTTAAAAAAATATTATAACTAAATTATTATTAATAAAAGTCTATTTAGTTGTATAAATTTCATTTTTAATTTTTATGTAAAAACTTTTTAATCATTTGATATTATTTTCTTCAAAAAATCATTATTTTGTCTCGTGTGTGGGTTTAATTTTAAATTAAATTATTCCAATTATTAAAAAAATTCAATTTTTTTTATATTTTTGGAATCTTTATAATTAAAAATATATAATAGCTTCAACTTAATCATTGGTCATAATGAATAGTAAAAATATTAATTATTAATTACAGATATTATGGTTTAAACAGGTTTACCGTGCGTTAATATAAAGAGATAAGTCTTAAATGGAATAGAAAAATAGAAAATTTATAATTTATGTTCTTTTATTGGGCTCATATCAAACAATTTTCTATAAAAACCCATTTTATTCCTTTTTTTATGTCAAAATTTATCACTGTCACTTTTTTTTTCAAAGATTCCAGGTTTTCCTCTCCTTGAAAAAAAAACCTCCCCATCTCCTCACCTATTCACACATAAAAATATCTTTGTATTAGAAAAAAAAGTAAAATATAATCATTAAGTATCTCACCACATCATACATTCCTTACTTCAATTATCAAAACCTCTTATGAATGTGTTAGGTATGAACATAATGATTCTCTCTCAAAAAGTGGTAAAACAAAAAAAAACATTCCTTTTTGTTTTATTTATTATTACATATCATAAAATTATTACATAAACATGATAAAATATAAATGAAAGTATATAATTTATACTATTATGTTATTATGTTATTGAAAGAAACTATATCAATCTACAATTCCATAAAATGGGAAAGGAAATCGTTAATCATGTGTATGGCGGACTTCAGCCTTATTAACTAATATAACTCATCTTCCATCACGACCTCTCACAGATATATATAATTATGTAATTAACATATTTAGAAGATATTTATGACATTTAAATACATCTTTAATTATAATGTCACATATAAATTGTTACCTTCCAATTCTTTGGAGAATAATAATGTCACTCATTATTATGTGTGGACTGCCGCATCCACCAAGAGATGTGAAATGTGTTTAATTTTATATACACATGGATATTAATAAAGATGTAATTAATTAATATAAATTATTTAAATTATTTATTTAAAGGTTTATTACTATTTACCTTTCTTTCATTCCATCTGTTGAAAAAAAGAAACAACGTTCATGTGTATGTACGACCTGCCAATGCTATAAATGGTGTAACTCGTTTTCCTATCCATAATTTTTTGGGATATTTTTTTTAAAAATGATATAATTATATATGTTATTTATATAATTTTAATATTTTTTTAAATAATGGAACCATGATCAATATAATGGACCAAAACTACCAATCCAAAACATACATGCACTACAAAATATTTCACTTTTTCCAACAGGAGCATATCTGTCAGTAAAAGTGTATTTTCTGTTGGTAAAACGTTTTACCAACATATATGTCTATGTCACTATACTGTCAGTAAAACCTCTATCACTAAATTTTTTTATGACAGATAAAATATTTCTGTTGCAATTATAATAATACTAATAGATAATATATATGTTTGTTAAAGTGTTTAGCAACAGTTTTTTGTAACAAATTTTTCTGTTTCTAATAATATTACAAACATATAATGTTTTTTTATAAATTAAATTAGAATAAATAATATTTTTTTTATTAAAACATCATATTATATTTCTTAGTTTATCATATATAATAAATATGTTTTAATTTTTAAACCGAAGAATATTTTAACACATGTTCAATTTTAGAAAAATAATAATTATATTAATAATGAAATTCATTACAAAAGAAATCAATAGAGCATTGGAAACCCACCCCCAGGTTGGATCCTCCCAAACATGATCCCCCCCACACACACACACAATGACCTAAACCCAACTCCAACGAGTCCGCTCCAACTCCAGCAGCTCCTGCGACCCAACCCCAGCTCCAGCGAGTCAGCACCAACATCTCTAGCGAGTATAGCCCATCATTTCCAGTGAGGCACCTCTAGAACATCCATTCTAGTGATCCAAATCTAGTGTATGACTCACCCTTCAGCTCCAATATATACATCACAAATAACCTAAATGGATACACACAAATTAGTGAAAAAAATCTACATGAATTGAAGCAAAAAATGAAATAAATAGAAGTATAAAAAAATGATTTGCAAAGTGAAGATTTGTTGTCATCCCTATTGACATAGAAAGGATTGGTAGTCCGAAAGACTCATACCGAGGCATCATTTATCAAAAAAATATACCAACAACACACCAAATACTATCCTGTGACAAAATATCATTTCCACCCTTTTTTGGTAAATATTGTCTTCAAAAGTTATTAAAGAAAGCAAGAGTTAAAAGGAATACATGAGGTGTAATGAGAATAAATAAGAAATAAATTGAATATGATTACACAGACTTTCATAAAAATCACACAAAAAATTAAAACAATTCACCTCTAAAATGATCAACAACAGCAGGCCATTTTCACAGCATCCGGGATTGAAAAAAGAAATTTTTTTACTACTAACAAAAGAAAATAAACTTGAACAGACCATGAAAAACTTATATAGGTGGACCATATAAGGGAACGGTGCTTCATGATTGTAAAAATACTAAATGAAAAAATCATGCAAGTTTGATTCTTCCATGATACACTACCAGCCCAAGTAAGATCCAATTCATGAAGGACAACAATATTAGGCTCAATATAATGCATGATATTCCACCAGATCATGAAACTGAAGCTCTCGTGACAAAAACATCCCAACAGGTCCCAAAAAGATAAGACATCAACCATATTTTGTTTCAAAAGCAACTACATCCACCATGATCAGTAGCCAATAGGAACATAGCTATCAAACCATCTTCAAACAATCCAAGAAAGCAAGCCTTCATCCAAGAAGACATTGGATCTAACAGCTCCAAAACACCATCATGTAAAAGTATACAGAACAAGCAGAAAACATGACCTGGAACATCATATTCAAAATTAACACAGAGAATTCTTGATTTCCATAAGAATTTTTTTTACTACTAACAAAAGAAATGAAACTGGAATAGATCACAAGAAACTTACATAGGCGGACCATATAAGGGGATGTTGTTTCATGCTTTAACTAATGCTAAATGAAAAAATCATGAAAGTTTGATGCTTCCATAACAGGATCAATATAACGAAAGATGTAATGTTTTACTCCATATCATGAAAACCAAAGCCCTGGTGAAAAAAACATCTCAACAGGTCCAAAACAGATAAAATATCGATCAGTTGTTTTTCCAAAAGTAAGGGAATCCTCCATGATCACACGAAAACTTGTACATAAATATCAAACATTATTCAAACTATCTGAAAAAGCTATCCTTCATACAAGAAGACACTAGATATAGCTTTTCCAAAACACCATCATGCATAAGAATACATAGCATGAAGAAAAAATGACCTGAAACATCATATTCAAAATTAACACGCAGTCTGCAACTTCATAATAACATCCAAACACAAGGAAAGATTCTTACTGGTGTGTTATATTCATTCTCTGATGAAAGATAATTTGTGTTTTTTCTAGTGTAAATCAATTAACCTAAAAAACATTTAATATATATCAAACACATGAAATACATTACCCCTTTTCCACATATAACACCCATAACATCATGTTAAAAAACATGGAATTCATTTCCCTTTTTCCACACAACCTGCAACTTCGTATTCAAAATTAACATCCAAACACTAGGAAATTTTATTACTGTTGTTTTCTTTTCATTATTTGATGAAGGATAATTGGTTCTTCTCTAGTGTAAAACAATTAACATAAAGTGAAAACATGAATAAGAACACTAATACATCAAGAACACAACACTCAAGCATGTGGGTGTAGGTCGAGATCGTAATGAAATAAACTGCATAATAGCTACTCACTAAAATCACAATACAAAATTAAAACAACCATGTTTATCCACACATCATTTAAAAATGTAAAAATTGATGACATAAAATTTATTCATGTGTAATATTTAGAATATATTGGTATGGATTAAAAAAATGGTGGGAAGTCATTACCCTTTTTCCACACATAACACCCACAACTTCACCCTTTATCACAAATTAATAGACTAAATGGTGCAAGAGTCTCATGTTCAAAAACATTTGAGTAAATTCTATGGGAATGAGCTCTGGAAAGGAAGTACTCCACACACAAAAAATGTATCCATGACTAATGATGGCAGTGACAAAAAGGAAATATGCAATTTCAATGTGATCATCCACATATGTCTTCAACAACATGTCTGTGTTGTTTTCTTCCTAAGCCATGATACCCAGATAAATAAGGGTTGAAATTGTATCAGATGTATGTAATAGGTAAAAACAAACCAGTACTAAATACATGATTTATCAATTCATTTAAAAAACACCATTAGAAATTATATATTCATCCTTAATAGGTTTTTTTGGAAACCATCACTAAGTAAACTACAATAAGAATATTTATCTGATAGTGTAAATTTTACTCACACCATATTGTATAACTCTCCATTACTACTCTGATTATAAGGTTTTGCTATGGTGAAAAATAACATATATTTTACAGAGATTTGGATACCCAATGGATATTTTTGTAGGTTATTCAGTTTTAATGGAAAAATACATTATAAGTACAATGTTTTTTGGTCCTGTTGAATAAAATGTGGCAACCCAAATCACCGTTTATAGAATAAGTGATTGATAATATTTAACAACATATAACCTAGAATGTACAATAAAAAGAGATATAGGGAGTGGGTATTGATTTGCAATAAAGGTGGGATGTTGATCTTTTCTAAAGTAAGAATGTCAAGAGTACTAAGTTGAACAAAAAACACTCTTAGGAAGAATATTTGGAACATGGGAAATCATGTGCCCTATAGGTTATGGAATTGGATAAAAATATTTCATGTATTCATCCAAGTATCCAATAATGGTGGTTCTTAGGGAACCTCAACTTGAAAATAGATGAATTATTTTCTGATGAATTCAATGTCGTAGGGACAATTAAATCACCTGACTCTTACTCTTTTCTTATTGACCCTATGGAATGGTTTGATCCTAGGAGTCGTAACAATCATCAATCACATTCCCTTATTTATCACTGTTCAGAACAATTCCAGTTTCAAGGTCATTATAGATGAATTATTCATTCTAGATGCTATCCAAATCATTATCCAAGACAATTCAATAGGTTTGGATAGATTTCCTAGCTCCTTTATTTTTTTGGCATGAGTCGTTAAAAAAACGAACCTCAATGTTTTCTAAAACTACTTTAGGGGTGGATTTTTCCAAAATTATATACATTTTCCTCCACTATCCTCATTCAAATTATTAAACTCTTTGTCCAAAAATTAATCCAATTTGAATGTGAAAATTGTGTACAAAATCTAGGCTAGAATCCATAATGGGAGACTTGAGCCTCTCCTCTAAATACCAGTCTTGTTAGAACACCATGGATTAATTAAATGAACATCGATTCAAAGAATAAAATAGAAAAGATTGAAAATAGAATTGATGCGTATATGAATGGAGGACTGACTCAAAAAACTAGAGTGGATCTGGATAATCATTCAATTAGCGAACATGAATCACCAGGAAAATAAATAAAAACTAAAACCAAAAAACATATTTCATCGGCATTTCACTAAATCCATAACTGCAATTCAATTCAAACTCTAGAAGACCTTGATTTCAAATGATAAAAATTTGAAGAAAAAGAGTGTGTGCCTGATAAGATGCTCAATCATCAACCTTTTGAAAAAGAAATGGGTGATACCAACTATTTTTAGTAGAAAGCGGAAGAAATCAACTGAGAATCGGTAGACATGGGGTGTAGGTTGTGTTGAAGAATCAAGGGAGTGTGGTTGTGGGTAAGGGCGATGGTGATGCACCACGTCTATCGGTGAAAACAAAGATCATTGATCTAGGATGCGGCACCAGCGGTAGACGACGACGTGGGGAGTGGGGAGGCGTGGGATGAATGTAAAGACGAGTGTCTTTTTCAGTTTATTTTGATGGATCAATTAATAAAATTAATTAATTAATTTATTTATTACATCCTATTCTTTTGAAATTTATTTAAAATATACTTTTAATTATATGTCAAATACAATATATATTGGATCAAATTTAAAATTTATTCCAAATATTCTCCATATTTCCTTGTTAATAAAAGCCTATTTTTTTTATTAAATTAGAAATTATTTTTATAAATATGTTTATTTTTGTTAACAATATAATTTTTTTAGTAAAGGATAAACTAATAGTTGCTAACATTTTTGTGGTTAAATTCTTTGTTTTAATTGAATAAATACTGAATCTAAATTTTTATGTTGAAGAAAATTACTGGTAATAATAATTAATAATTACATTATAATTTTTTGGTAAAAAAATGTTGGTATTAATATGATAAAGTGACAAATTTAATTGTTGGTAAAGTTTTTTTTGGTATTAAACAATTAATACCAACATATATATGTGTTTGTAATAATAAATGATGGTACTCCAATTTAATAATAACAAAACTTAATATCTATTGGAATTGTTCATTTTTACCAACATATATGATATCTGTGAGTAAATTTATGTTGGTAAAAGACACTTTTCTAGTGATGAAAAATGATGTAATTATCACCTGAAACATTGATTTTTAAAAATTTTTATTTTTAAATGAGTCATAAATTAATATTTTTAAAAATTATATGGTATAAAATATATGAATATGGTTCTTTAATATATTTATAAAAAATCTATATTTATTATTCATGAGTTATAGCCGCATACGAAGGAAATCATACTTGAGGTAAGGGTTTATCATATCACTTTTACTTCCATGATACATATGAAATATTCACAAGTTATTTATTTTTTGTGGTTTATATTCTACCCCTTTTAATGTTATATCATGAATTAATTTATTTTCGTTTTTTCAATGTTCTATTTGATGTTATTTAATTCATGGGGATTATCACTCAAAAGTTACCAATGTGAAAAGGGATTATATTACAATCTATATGATTATCGATATTTTTTAAGATTATGATTTTGATATTGAAATTTTATAGTCTACCTATAAATAAACTCATCAGTTTTCATATAAACTTGTTTTTTATGATCTTGTAATGAAATAATACAACTTTCCTCTATTTTTTACTTTTGATGATTGAGGAATCATTTTATGAAAAGATGACTTCGTTTCTCGATCCAGTGAAAAATACATTATTCTCTCGTACCCATGTGTTATAAATAAACATTTTTTAATATCCTCAAATTATTGTTAAAAAAAATTAAATATGATTTTTTTTTACAAAACCGATTACAATGAATCATTGTATCATTTTCTAAACAAGGTAGTTTTTGACTTTTTACTAAAATTGTGAATGGAATCCTTATTTTAACATACTCGACATGAACATAATTTCCCAAAGTCATGAACACTAATTTATATAAATATTAAATTACAAGTTTACAAGGATATTATTTAAGAAAATATTTTCTTCTAGTTATTATGATTTTTTTTTTGGTTTTTGAACGTGATTTTCATTCGGAAAAACATTTTCATCAAGAATATTTTAATGTAATAGTTATGGTATTTTTATTTATCAAAGACAAATACCCTAATTTCAACTATATTACATAGGTTGTTTTTATGATACCAACCCTTTTATTGTTCTTGATGTTTTATTATCAATTTTTTGAGTATGTTTTATTTTCATACCATTTTTTGTATTACTCAAGATGATTAATGATAATACTTATTGATTGGTTAATTTATAACCATTTTGTATATTATTTTGAAATATCAATATTTCTGTTAATTGTGATACACCAATTTCATATGATCAATTAATTGGACATAGTAAGTGATTGATAAGGATCTCTATTTCCCCTTGATTCACCAGTTTGTCTAATGAGATAAAGTAGCTATGGTTTTTAGATGAGGCCATTCCGATTGATGTTATATATATTTCCATAAAGGCTTGAATATATGGTTAGGATGTCCATAATTATGTACTTTTTCATTATGATATTAGTTATTTCTTTTTCTTTTCATTATTCATTTAGATTGAATATTCATGGTTTTGTTTCAATCTCATGTGATTTTTTATTTTGAAATATTTGATCGTCATTTATTACTATAATATTATTCTATAGGTCCAGTTATATTATTAAATTATAGGTGCATTAGTAATTTACCTTACTATATTTATTATCTATTATTTATTCGTGATTTATTACACTATACAGAACCCCTTAATGATTATTTTATCTCACCACTTTCTTATGTTTTCTTTCCTTAAGATGTTGATAGGCATTTTATGATTAATTTGAAGGGAAATTATAGAGTCAATAATTATGAACTAAAATAAAATATATATTTTTATTATATATTTTCAAAAGTATTTTGATTTCATAAATGGATATATTTTTCCAAGACTATTAACCTATTTGGTCCTTTGGGATGTTATCTGTTTTATATAGTTCCAATGTAATAATATAACCAACGACTCATAGATACTAGGGTGTGAGACTTTATGGAAAACCTTAGGGTTCAATTAATTACAATGATAAATGTGGCCTATAAAATTCTACCTCAAGATGGATAGAAAAAGCTATGATTATCTAGGATGAAACTCCACAAAATTTGCAACAAGTAGAAGAATAAAGGCCACCTGCGCAAGATAGTGACTCTTGAGATCCAAAATGATCAAACCAATGGAATTAAGATGGTTAAATAAAGTTAAGGATGAATTTAAATACCTTTCATAGACGATATCACACACCTGAAACAGTGGTTGAAAATCTCCAAGAATACCAGGTGGCCTATTTATCCATTTCAAATATTTAAAACCACTTATACAATGGCATGGATTTAACCAACATGTTCATGGAGCTTCAATCATAGTGAAGAAATATTGTTTTTGGATATGGAGGGGACACCCTCTATACTATTATCTTACATACTAAAATACTGGGGATGTTATTTAATCCATTTTACATAAGTGATCTATATGATAAACCATTAATAAAAAATAATGTGGTCTAGACTATATTACATTGTAAAACTCCAAAAAAAATCAACCACCAAGAAACTTATGAAATATCCAAAACCTTAATAATCAAATAAAATGTATTTGAAAATTTCATTCCGAGAACTATATTTTTTATGTCGTTAGTGTGAGATTCATCTCATCATAGGTTATGGGGACCATACATCACATGTTTCATGATGTTCAATTAATAATAATGGACATGAGTCAATCCATTAGATTTGTTGTGTTAGTCAAAGAGAAAAAAAGACAAAATATTCATACCAAGAATTTATATCCAAAGTGTATGGATCACTTGAGAACCTAAAAGGTGTCTTCAAGTTAAAATCATGTTGTGTATTTAGAATATGATCATATTTATCCTAGGACACTAGAAAAAAAATCCAATTCATTTATAAATGATAACCATCTAGGAATTATAGAATTGTTCCAACCATTTCTCAAATGGGGGAAGCACTACTATTTTCTCTCCTAAAAAGAACCACTAGTTAACTTGCCCTTGGAGTAAAGCCACATCACTCATGTGGTCATCCTCATAAACTAGACTTGGAATTTTAATTGTATTTTAACATGGAGATGTCATTGAAGTTAGAAATATGTACAACTATTTGATTATAATATCCGGGGTGCTAAAACAATAAAGATGTTGAATCCAAATACACATTCCAATATCCTTAAAGTACAATTGGTTCACCTAAAACTAATTTCTAATCAAGATTTTTCAACAATATTGTTATTTGTGTCATGGTATATCAATATGTTGGTCTTCCCACCATCACTAGGTTCTCTAACCTAAGAGTATAAATCAATAAACGTTAAAACTATTTCCATTTCTGGCCAAAAAAACCCTCACTACACATATAACACTAAACACCGTCACTATGATAAACCATATTTGCTACAATTTTTGAACTACGTAACCTAGAGGGGCCTTGCATGGACCAATATAAAGACATCATCGACACCCCATTTACTCATCTAATATGATAGGGGTAGGAAAAGATATCCAATAAATAATATAAAAAATATTGTAGGTTGAAAACTATGATCTGATACATATATAAACCTCTATGTCCAACACAAACATACGTGAAAAATAAAACTATAATCACTAAATAGAAAACTAATGCATGTAATAACATCTTGAAATTCCAAATAATATATTAATAAATAATTCCAAGGTGTGAAGGGAAAAATATATAGACAATACTAGAAAACAATTGAGTCCCAACTAATGGTAAATGGGGAGGAAATTCATACTAACTATCATATAATAAAACCATAACCTCATCTCATGATTTCCAGGTACCACTAAGATCTACCAACACCAATACTTCCATTTTCACCATCAAATTTTATAACATATGCATAAGACATGACACTTATGTGTAAATACCATGGAAGGGTGAGTATATACATTAATATTTAGATTCTATAAACACCAAATAAAGAATAAATAGAAATAAATAGTCATCTAAACTCGTAATAAAAAATTGGGGGAATGAAACCTAAATAAAGAAGTTCCCAAATTTCAATCCAAAATATGGGATACAATATTTTATTTATCCTCCCTGGTAGCCAGGGAATTGTGTCCCCAAAATAAATAAGTGAATGTGTTATCCTAATTCTAGTTTCTTATTTTAAACTCACCAGATATATAGTAGGTGACCCGTTCATCATCAATGGATCATCAATGTCGAGGGTCTGTTAATGCCATAGGAGCACCAATTACCTATTGGAGATAAAATGATGGGATAACAACTACAATATTTGGAGACCCATGTCATGATTAAATATTTAGGGGTATTAAACCAATTACAACCACAGATTTCAAGGACCCATGCCCTGATCTATAAGACTTAATATGGGGGAGATAATAATTATGTCACATTGGTGATCAACTTAAAGTATCAATGTCGCCTAACTATGATAGACAGTGAAATGTAATCTCACAATCTCTCAACTTATTTTAAATGTCATAATTAAGGCCGCCATCACATTTTTATATGGGAGTATACTTTTGATGGTATATTGACTAGTTATCTTCTATGTTCTAGAGAATGTTATATTAGAAGTACAACATTAGATGAAATATATAAATCATGTCCTCTAGTGTATAGTGGGTTTACTCTCAGGCCCAATACTAATATTTTTGTGTGGCTCTATTCAGTCTGTGGAAAATTATATACATGTTAGTCAAGTCATTGAACATAGTATTATGCAATGTTTGAGGGCCTAGGAATGTACCCATATACCCACTCAACATCCCATGTAGAGTAAAATAGTGTATATTTTCAACACATGTTTGTGTGGTTCATAAGTCATCTCAAACCCCTTATTGAAATTGAAAGCTAACAAAATAGAATGTTTTCATCTTAACCACATGGTGTGTTCATAGGAATTTAATAGGAAATTATTTATTCATCCTAAACTTTATTACATACCCTAGATTTGTATTCAATTACATTGGGAGATTCCTCAATGCTTATATTATTGATAAGAAGTCCATGGGTCCATGATTTCTGACCTCTTGTGGTCAGAAATTAGGATTCTCATGAACCCATGTCAAGCTAGTCACATAAAACATCACCACTCGATGGTTTAATCCCCAATCCACCATCCATGATCCACTATCTAACTACGATATTATCATAAATGTCAATTTTCATCATTATTAGTACAAAAACCAGGTATGAGTGTCAATATTACAACAAACCAAACTAAAAGTCAAATCATCATCCTACGACATTACTATGAGTATCATGTGATGAATAAAGAATGAAATTTCCAATGAATAAGGTATCTTCATCAATGGACATTATAAACCCAACCATGGACTTCAGTAACATAAACATATATCAAATCTGAAATCTCTTGCACCATATATTAAATCTATTGTCATAGAATTGGTTAAACATATAGGGTCCTGCTCTAACCAGGTAAAAGTATATTTCTAAAAAAATAAAAAATGTGCCCTCATAATAAAAAATTGCAAAAAGGAATCCGAAAATAACAAATCCAAACCTCATCATTGGATCAATCAATAATGTAGAACGGTTCAACATTGATAACGATGACACGTATCATTGAATCAGATTATCGACCCCTGATCCTCTCATGTTGATTTTTCTAAGATTCTCTCAAACTGTATAACACTGAAAATCTCATGTATTATGTAGATAACCTAGAAAAATTTTCAGATAAGATATTATATATTTTATTCTATGATAAAATACGTATTTATAAATATAATTAATTTCATTTCATTAATTATTTTAATTCATCTAATATAGAACTTTGATATTAAGCTATTACATGACCAAATAAAAATAGAATTTTAAACAATCATAGGGTTCACCAGTTGTTCTTTATGCCACTATGGCCATAATATCCCATTCTGAGCCTTTGTTCAATATTAAAACTCATTATGTCTAAAAATATGATACTTTGTGGTTTTTTATATTTAATACCTTTCATATATCAATTAAGGGGCACAAAAATTCATTTAGTGTAGCACAAACATCAATGAAAAACCCATAAATATTTATTGAAATATCTGAAGAGTCTATCTAGAAAAATTGGATTCATAACAATTTTTTTCAAATTCAAAATATTAATCATTAGATTTATTTTTTGTTTTGAAAAAGGACTCATTAATTGTCAATTCATATTTAAACAGTAATTATGTAATAATGTTTAATGGTATTCTCAAAAAAAATATTATTCGTAAAATAAGATTGTTAGAAGGATCCCAAATATAAATTTCAAGACTATTAAAACATGTTATATCCAATAAATGAAATCCATTTTATGAAATTAAGTTCAAAAAATTATATAGAAAACATGTAAAAGAAACGACATAATACATATAAATAAATAATTAGAATTATATCTATTTTTTTTTTGAATGATTACATTTTTATTTATTATTCTCTTTTAATTATTATATTTATTTTAAATATTAGTGTATAAAATTTATGTTTTTTGAAATTATTATTATAATTTAGTGGATAATAGATTATAAAAGAAAAATTTAGAAAACATTATAAATTTAATAAAATTTATACCCTGCGATTTCAATTTCATTTCAATGACCATATCAAATTCATAAAAAATCAGTATCCATATTTTATAATAATTTTTTGATAATAATACAACATACATAATAGGGATTATATCTTTAAGGATGTAAATATTTTTAATGTTACAATATTTAAAATGGTGTTACTCATAATTTTAAAATGAATTTATTTTATAAAAATAAATATACATAGAAAATTATATCAACAATTTTGAAATTTAATGAGATATAATGTAAAATAAAAATGCATAATATTGTATTATTTTATTTTAAAAATGATAAGTAACATTTTTTCATATGTTTCATATTTTTTGTTATATGAAATTACATTTAATGGTTATATGATACAATTTTGGAATGTATAAAACAAGTATCATGGATTGTTAACCATTCTATTACAACGACGTAATAACTATGACTATAAGAAAATAAATTTTTAAGTAAAAGTTTTGTTGGTAAAAAACAATACTATATATATAAAGAGTCTTGAATAAAGAAAATGGGACGTTATAAAAATATTATTCAAAATAATGTTATATTTTACTTGAATTAATATTTTGAAGAAAAAAAATTAATAGAAACAAAATATGTTATAGATGTTTATATTAATTCATGGTTAATTTCATTAAAAATGAAAGCATAAAAAAATTAACTTTTACATATTTAATATTATATAAGGATAATTTATTTGAAATATTGTATGTTACATGGTGTTTTTTGGAACACCTAAAAAATAATTTATAGGTCATGTATGTGACTACTGATCTGCTACCATTATTTGAAAAATTTGGTGGGATCAAGTGTCATAGTATTTAGGTAAGCACACCGTGACATGAATCAATAAAATATGACCTATTATTTATTTATTTATTATTTCTTATATACATTCATGGATATTATAGAATATGTATGGGACTCTATTTGTGAATCCCAAATGTCTTACATACTCAATACCTAGATGGGAACTATGGAGGATATATAGACCTTATATTGGTTATTTCATGGTATTTATAGTTCTTTTAGGATATCTAGTTAGTGTAACTAGGTTAGTTTTGGATATTGGAATTGGGAACGTGTAAAACCACATATTGAATAACATGGTCTTAACCAAGCTACCACATCACCTCATGTGCCCCTCCTTGTATATAAAAGTCTTTTTAAAAGAATAAAGGGTCTACATATATTAGTGCAGATCTTATACCCCTATGTCATGTCGTAAGAAAAATAATTAAAAAATATGATAAATAATTAGATAATCATTATTAAATTTGGGAGTATAAATTAACATAATTTCAAATTTCATGCATGTCATACAATAATAGGTAAAAAACACACATAGCATCAGTCCAAACAAGTGTATATGTGTCGCGGAAAAAAATTAATAACAGCAGATTTCCTTGGAGACTATCCTAGTCCTCCACTAGCTCCATTCTTTTCTTCTCAGCCATTAGCCACAGACCCCTTACCCTTCCTTAAATACTTATTCATGATGTATCCACCTAAAACTGGATGCCTGAGTAGGATGGGAGTAATTAAACCCAATAAGAAACCAAAAAGTTTTACTTGAAAGATGAGATCATGTAAACAAATATATTCCATAAATATATAATTAATTAATTAATAAATAATAGAAAATTGATCACATGTGTTTGAACCATGACACCCTGAGCAACGTTCATACCTATTTTTACTCTATGTCAGAAAGACTGTCAAGATTTTGGGACTAATAAAGATCTATAATCTAGAACAATCATCATGCTTCTAGACATTGTGTGTGTACAAAAATCAATATATACTATGAAATAACTGAGTTATGTTCTTGATATCAATGAGTAATCGGGTAATCAAGTTAAATTTATTCAACTAAGCATTGAGTTAAATACACCTTCGAATCTACTACAAATTGATTATATCATAAAAAATACATATGTAATCTTTGTATCTATAACCTATTCCTTGACCCATCATTAATAATATCAAATTTCTTGTTCACACACCATTAATGGGGTAACAAAAAACAACGGTCAACATTCATTCAAAACCAAGAACAATACCACAAAAGGAACAAATAACAGGTTTAAATATTAAGAAAACATAACAAATCTTCATGATTAAATGTATAAATTTACATTACATATGATAAACATCACACATGAAAAAATAGTATTTGAAAATATAAATGTCACCAACAATCATATAAATTTATGGTAAACAATGCACACACAGACATGTGATCATAATCAAGAAAGAATATCAGGTTTCCCAACAATGGAATTGAATCATAGAAACAAGGGTAAAAATTTACACTAGATGTTAAGGAAAATTATACCTCAATTTTTGCGATAATAGACATCAAATTACATTTAGGAATCTTCATCCATACCTTTTCTATGTTTTTTTAGCTTTTAATACTCACCAAGAATTCCTTGAACCAATTATTAGTATTTTGTTTCAAAAAGAAATAAAATACCTCATGTGATAAAATATAATATCTCATGGATAATATCTATCTAATAAAATATGACTGACATATATGCTCACAATTATTTCACAAAGAATAGTTAACAAAAAAACATATGATAATACTCTATCTCTCTAGAATAATATTCATTTCATAATAATTTATTATTATTCTTTGAAAATTTTGGGTTATTATTGTATCACGAATTATTCAATGAATTCCATAACTTCAGAGGAATTAAATTTTAAATGCACATAAAATATTAAGGTAATGATATAAATTCACATCCTGAATTTATCTCTTTTAGGCACTACATCCAGGAAGAGGAGGGAGAATTTATTTCCAAGCCTATATATTTTATCGTGGTTTTGTATTGTTTCTTGATGGTTTCATCAAAATAAAAGACAAGAATTTATAAGTCTATTGGTAAAAAAAATATTAACCAAAAAAAAGGGTTGAAGGTATTTGGATTTTCTATATAAAAAAAATAACTTGTACATAATCTATTATTAATGCCCCTAATTAAATTAATAATTTAATTTTGTTAGCTATTTCTTAATAGCATAGAATTTAAGTAAAAATAAACATGTTAGAAAACAGATATTGAATAAAAAGAATTTAATTCCATGATTTTAAAAAAATTGAACTATTGAATCAAATTTCAGGTGTTATCTGGTGAATAAAATGCATATATGATTGTTTTTAAAATTTCTACCAAAAATCTCCATGTATACGAGTAATATGGTTTGACCCTTACACGGATCATTGTTTTATAATATAGTTATATGATTTTTCTAATGCAACCATTGAATCCAAATTACTACCTTTATTCTCTCACTAAACCCATATTTATCTCATAGATTTACCTTATGCATACGTTGGGAAACCCATGTTACACTTACATGAATCTATGTTTACCCTTACATATGGAGGACTACCTTCTCATGAACCGATGTAATTTTTTTCCATCAGTAACTATATTGCTAGTTATAATTTTGGATTTAATGTATATAAATGATACTTGTAACATAATTATTATTATTTAATTGATACATCACATTTACCTTCTTTAATTATATTTTGTGTGGGTTATGATGGCGTCGCTTGAGTGTACAACATACCTCAGCCTCACCAAGTGATGTGATTCATGTTTCACTAACACTTTACACAAAAGGTATTAAGGACAATGTATTTTAATATATGTAAAATATATGAAATAATTCTGATATTCACGAGATAATTTAGATTATGAAATGATAAAATATCATTTTCATTCTTGTCTTTAAATTCACAAAAAAATGATTTATTTCTTTGTGCGTATGTGTGGACATCCACCTCTATGAAGCAATTTAGTTTTTTTATTCACCACACCACGAAAATGATATATATATGTAAGGAAATAATATTTTATTTTTGATATTATTATGATTTTAAAAATAAAAAATAATACTTTTCCTTATTTATTTAATGATCATTTAAAAATGGAAACATTACTCATTTTGTCATATGCCCTACCATCTCCATAATTGTAACATTGTACATTTGTAATAAAAATAATTATTGACTCGTTTTAAATGTATAAATTATATATATAATTAAAATTCTTTCATGATTATTACTGTGGATAAGAGGGAATAATGTCCACTTTTACCATGTTATACCTAACGAAGTCATTTTTAACACATAAATCATATACTGTCAAAACATCTGAAGTAACCATAATGACTTAATAATTTTGTATATAAAGGTAAAATATAAAATAAAATGAATAATATAATATAAAATAATAATTATTAATGTAAATAATTAACATAATATTATTATTCATGAATATAATTAATGTACACGATGAAACCGAGTCAAGTTAGGGGACCCTATTTCCTAAATTTAGGTTTTAGAAAGTTATAAATATTTAATATTTATCATTTTTATTATAAATTGTTTTATTTTTTTCAAGAAACTTAATATATATTTTTAAATTTATGATCAAGTTCATTTTTACCATATTTTACTTTCTTTAAATTGTTTTAAATAGAAGGAATCATTTTATGGTTTTATGTAAATGACACATTACACTAAAAAAGCAGCTTTAAATTATTTTAATGAAATATTTTACAATTAGATTTCATCCATATTGATATTCATGAAAATATTTTATGGGTTTAATTTGTGGATATTATATAATTCTGAAGAATATTTCAAATCTTTTGTGATTTTTTTTAAAAACATTAAAAATGAATCTTCTTTGCTGTTTTTATAAATCATTTTGAAAAAATTATAAAAGTAAAGTTTCAGTTTATCATATATAGTGACAATGAATATTAACACTTCCATAATCAATACATGAATACTATATTCCATTATAGTATTTCATGTTTTATTAAAATAGAGACCCTCTTTTCCTTTTTACAGGTATTTTTGTATTTAAATTTGTTATTAAATGGAATTTTCATTTCATAGAGAATTATTCATTGGGGATTAAAATAGTTTTTCATTAGTTTTATGATAAAAAGTTATAGATTTAAATTTTATTGTTCATAATATGGTAATTATAAAATTTTTATGGGTTTATCCCCATTATAACTCATTGATGATCTAGATTTATAATATATGATGTGTAGTTTTATATATCACAACAGTGAATTGCATAATGAATATTATATCAGGAGAATTATATTAGAAGTTAATATTATGGTTATTATGATTTAATAGGTATCTTTTTGGTATCTATGGGGGTTTTAGGATGATGATGTCTCAAGAAACTCACATAACATTTCTGTTAGGTCCAGAGTGCTGAATACCCCGAGAGGGGGGTGAATCAGGTTATGACTAATATAAAATTAAAGCACGTTCTGATCTTGTTTCACTCTAAAGCATGCACAGGACACATCAATTATTACTTGGTTCACCCTCACTAGGCTACATCCTAGGAGCATACACTGGCAACATGCCGATGTACCAAATCCACTATAAGCAGACTATTGTTTACAATGTTCGGGATATATCACTTTTATTCCCAGGCTCACTTCCTTTACAAAGATTAGGGTTAGCTCACTACTTTCCCTAGGTTCACTCCCTGTTTCTCTCTCTCTGGCTGACTGTTGGTGGAGAGGATCACCTTCTTCCACTTCCTTTGCTTGCTACTCTAGATAGGATCCACTCACATTTTATAGACTTGTAAGTCTCTTTATTATCACTAATGAATACATCCTCTGTTGTATATATATTCTCTATTGAAGTCCAACTTTTACCCGTAGAAGAATCTCTCCTTGTAACGAGGGTATCAGGCAATCTTCCAATGTAACACCCCAAGATTTTATGAGATATATTCTTTTTAATTTCTTTGATGTCTTTTATTTTACTCTACACTGAGATTAGATTGCACTATACGCAACACCGTATTAGCTTACATTATACGCAAGCACTATTCAAGGTCTGTGATGCACGCCGGAGCAACCTTCCTCGATAGCGTGTGTTGTACGCAATACCGAGTTTCACTAAATCAGATATTATTATAGTATGAATAGTAATACACAATTTTAAAAATTTTATATCTCAAAATGGAAATCATTTTTGGATTCGAAAATTGAAATTATCCTAGGGTGAATTTTTGGTATTTTTCTGAAAACATTCAATTTTAGATGAATAGTGAAAACACTGGGTTACTATTTAAAACCCGACTTTTTTTTAAATAATTATATATTTTATTTAAATTTATTTTAGGTCAAAATTGATACATAATATATATATATATATTTTCAATTCAATTCATTGGAGTGAGTTTATAATAATTTTAGAGATATAGAAATTTTATTGAACTTTTTACCGTCTTTTACCCACCTCTTAGGAGAATTTTCAAATTTATATAAAACATAATTTTATTGCTTCTGTGAGTTGAATTTAGATTGTTTAAAGGATGTGGGTAATATCATGGAGTAAAATTTTGTTCAATAAGATAAAAATAATTTTTGGTGAATAGTAACTTTTTACTTTTCTTACCACGGTTAAAAGTAAATAGGGTAATTAAGGGTAAAAATGATATTATTTTTACCCCAACACATGTCCTAATTATATTTGATAAGTATAATTCGACCAAAAACAACATTAGTAATTGCATATTAACCTTTATATCAACTTGGATTAGATTTGGACATTTATTATTATTTAATTCAAAGAAGAGTTAAAATAGTTAAAGTCAACGTTTAATAACTAAAACATTTTTAATATAGGGTTAAAAACAATATAAATTCAACTCTAAATATTAATTAGAAATATAAAAATATTTCCTACATAATGGTAGTTTATTTTTTTAGACCTTAAATAAGTTAATTTATTTATGACACAATGATGATGATGTAATTACGTTATTAATGAAGTATTAACATAATTGATGTAAGAAATACCAAAATAAATGTAATTTGAGACTTCTTATGAATTAAATTAATTTTTTTGGTTAATATGCAATGTTAGTATTGATTCAATTAACATTTTTCGAACTAATTATTTTGTTATGATTTTCAAAAAAATAAATTACAAAATAGTGTCAAAATTGACATAAAATTGTTTTTAAGAAAATATTATATTATTAATTGTTATTATCTTCCTAAAAATATGAGGTTCTTCCAAATGACTTATATAAGGTTAAATATATTAATATTTAACGACTTGGGGTTATTTTGGCTTGTTATAATAAGTTTATTTACCATATAGTGTAAGAAACCAAGAAGACTACGTAAAAATTAAATTATTTAACTTAGAGTTAAATCTAAATGATAAGGTTAAAATAGTAACCTAAACATGTCTAAAACCTATTTTTTGATAGGATTGCAACCCATACCCACTTTAACTTTTAAATAAGTCACATTGGAGCCATTATAAACCGAATATGACTTTATTATAATCTAATATTTTATGTTTTTCTAAATGTGCCCCTCTCCTCCATTATAAAAGGGAACCTCCTCCCTCTTCTCTTCACAAAATTTTGAGCCTTCATGCTCAGCCAAAACCATCCCATTTACCTTCTCAACGTCCCTAGAAACATTATAGAGGTTATTTTCTCCGCAAAATAACAACTCCGGTGCCTTAAGAGGAATCTTAAAAGAGGTGCGTCGAAGAAGAGGTAATTTCTTCTACCGATTCTTTCATGATTCTTTCTTCTACAACTTCTTCTTCTTTATTTGATTCATTATTAAGTAACAAAATAAGTATCAATAATATAAAAGTTTGTTATTATAAATATTAGACTACCCCATTTCACCTTTTATCCATCCTACTGAAAGCAAAATCACTATGTGTGCTTACGTACAGAATACCGTCTCCACGCCGTGGTGAAATCTGTTTTTCCACCACCACCATACTTGGATGGGTATAATGGTGTAAAAAATAAGTATATATAGTTATTATACATAATAATTCATTTTAGATATTATATCATACACTCATATTAAATTGAATAATTATGGGAACGATTTCATCGCTCGTGCATACATACGTATTACCATCTCAACGACGCGATGCGATTCATTCTCCATGTTAACCATTAAAGAATGAGTATAAAGTATATGTAATGAATAATAATGAAATATATGACATGATAAAGCTACTGGATTTATGTTTGTGTGTATATATATATATATATTTAATCTACTTACTTCCATTCAAGTCAATAAGGAATGGAAAACAGCGTTCATGCGTACGTATGGCCTACCGTCTCCATGAACGGTGTATTTCATTCAATTTATGGATCTATAAAATATATTTATATGCGGAATATATATTATATATAAATCATGTTCTAAATTCTGGAATTATTTAAATCAATATATTAGTAATAATATCAAGAACAACAAGTCGAAACACGTACGATAAATGAAACGATTTTACCCAAAATGCTGCATTAACATAGAATTTACAAAAGATCAGGTAATATAAAGTAATAATTCAACCATATATAATATCATAACAATGAATATGATTCTCTAATAAGTCAATAAAATGATTTAAATCATTATATAGAATTTTTAGATACATAAGAATCATATCATACCTAAGGTATGGGATAATTTTGCAATCTCATTTTTCTTATACGAGATTGCTTACACGAAAGAATTTACTGGGGTTATATTTTTCATCCAAGTCCATAAAAATGCTTTCCATAAAGTGTTTAATATTCTTAAATGTATTTTTAAATTCATTTTTACCCCTCTTTTACTTTTACATTGTGTTATGGAAGAAATCCTTCTTTTCTTTACCATATATGGTACTTTTTGATTTTTCCGTAAAAAGATTGAGAAGAATGTTTTTTAACATATATGGTGTCAATGGATTTTAAGAGTTTTATAACGAATTATTTAAATAATGTTTCCTCTAAAAAATTAATGATTATTTTCATCCAAATCCTTTTCTTTTAAAATTGAATGGAATTTTGTGCCAACAAAATTATTTTGAAGAATAAAGGAAATTTTTCTCAAGAATTCATTTCAAGTGTTTTGTCAAAACTATTTCCCATATATGATGAAATTATTTAGTATGATTGTTTTTCAAGTATAATATCTCTATGATTAACATGGTTTAACTTTTCTTATGATGAAATTATATCCATTTTTTTATATGAATTTTGTTAGTATGTGATAATGATTATGAAACCCATTTTATTCATTGGGTTATGATGAATGATTTATGATTATTTTGTGGCACAAGTAAGAATGATTTAATTATGAGATAGGTGGGACCTATATTTCCCTCAAATGAATTTGGTAATGAGTTATATCTCATGAGATAGACATGGCTAGAATGGTATGTAAATCAAGTTCAGTGATACAGGACTGGAATGAGGAGTGAACTCAATTCAGAAAGGTTCTTTGTCCCCTAAGATGGTCTTGACAGCAATGCCTTGGGTACTATGGAAATCATATCATGTGATTAATGTTTTTACACGATTACTTGTTTTTTTTTCATTCTATTTTATCATGATTTAAGTTCCATTATTATATATTCCATACATACTTCCATGATTAATGGCTTTTCTCAAGATTTTGATGTTTAGATTTTATGTTCATGTTTTTGCATTCAAATGTTTATGGATTGATTTATGTTCTTGATGTTTATCCTTATTGAGAATTTGAGCTCAACCTTTTTATGTTTTCTTTTCCCTAAGATATAAATAATGGTTATAGGTAAGAAAACAAATGGGGAAGGTCTTTATGGGAGATGTAGATGATCTTTCACCATGATTAGAATATTATTTTTCTGAGTTACCAAATACAATAAACTAGTACGGTCCTTCTATGTTTTTTTGTTATGTTTTAAGTATTCCATAAAAGTAATGTAATGTCCATGTACATCAAGTATGGGTCTCTACAGTTGGTATCAAAGGAAAGGTTTAGTTAACCTTTGGAAACTAGGATGCGAAAACTTTAGTGATATCCCTAGAGATATTTTTATGGTATGTCAAGGGATGTCCCTATGGTTCAGTATAAGTATAGTGTATAGACCTAGAATTATGGTAAAAATATTATAATTAAACCTAATGTGTTAGATATTAAAGGTAATACCCATTGATTATGTTTTTTTCCTCTCACACAATTCTTTTTCGGGATTTAGAAAATGGTTAGAAACAGGAAGATTCACGATAATGGAGGATATGATGGACAATGGAATGATACTCTTCATGAGAAACCAAATGAAATTGGATCTGGGAGTCCATATATCATTTTTATGCCTAATCAGAAATCTCATAATACGAGCAATAATCTCAACTTTGGTATGTTTCCTGACACAACTAATAAGAGAAAGAAAGAGTTTCATGATGATCATATAGGAAAGAAAGTTCAATTTCCCTCATGTATATCATGTGGGAAGAGGAATCAAGCATAAAGATTCAAAGGAACTAGAAGATGCATTGGGTGTGGAAAAGAAGGACCCAAATCCTGTAATTTTAAAGGAAAAGGTTCAGTTAACACCATGGACATGGATAATGGTATTTCAAAGACATCAAAAATTGTTAAGTGTTTTAAATGTAGAATGTGCGGGAATTATGCAAACAAATTCCCTAAGGGAAAATCTCATGAAGAGAATCAGCATAGTCATATGGGTAGTATTTATGTAGATGATGATGAAGAGACAAAAAATGATATATGAGATGAAATAAATGATGAAGAACAGTTACTGGTTTAAGAAGGTAGTGGAATAATTGTATGTTAATCAAGAAAAATGTATGATACTATGGAATAAATAAAAATCTAAGGATTGTTACACTATTGTCTTTCCATGAGTTTTTGAAAGTAAATGATTAATGTTACCAGAATCCATGAATGGTTTTTCAAAATATTTTTGTAAGGTAGATGATATGTGCATAATGAAAAGATAAGGAGATAAGGAGATGTTTGATAGTATTAATGAGCTCATGACTTGTATAAGGACAATGTGATATCATGGGTTTAGTATACAGAATTTTGGAATTTTGGTATGTGGAACGAGTTAACTTTTGACAACATTCATGTTTTAACTAAGGTTCAATGGGTACTCATGTTTCAATAGAATACATGATTGAGTTATTCACATGATTGTAATGTGACCAACAAGATATATCGTATGATATATGGGGGATAAATGATGGTATTCACATGCTCAGTAGATGAAATTTATTGTAATTGTTTTCTTTATACTATGAGCTTGGACATAAGTATTTTAGAAAAGCCAAAAGATTGGAATGGATTATGTGGGACAGAAGTTATTATTATTTAAGGATAGAAATTTTTTCGATATGATTGATGGGATGATATAATAATGTAGTTTTTGAAAAAGGACAACCTGCAAGGCGGGCGAAAACCCTTCGCGTCAGATAAGGTTATGGGAATCAAACCCACAACCAAAGTACAACAGGCCTTTACCACCTTCCACTGACCTACATGAAGTCCCTGGTTAGTAGAAAGTAGTTTTATTTTTTTATGATGTATGATAGATGAAGTATAAGTCCATTTTAGGATCCATATATGATTAATCTCACTATAGATGGACTTATGTATATAACTTTTTCTAACCTTATGTTTGAGAAAGATGGAATGACCTATCATTTCTATTGCATGATCTGCTAACACTTCACGGAAGACAAATTAAACTTCATTTCTTTAAGAGATAAATTAGAAATTGTTCAAGGCACAAACAACAGTGATATTGTACCAAAATCAAGTAAGTATTTCTTTTAATTTAAAAAAATATTCAACATTAGGGAAATGATCTTGAAAACCAAAAATGTTTTCCTAGTGCCCACATATCTGATGAATCATATGGTACCTTATATTATCACAAATTTTGGGATTTTTTATTGTTTCAACTTTCATAGCCATGTTCTCTTCCACTCTTCATCCAAACATGATGGTTAGATTTTTCATCAATATCCATATTTCACCTATGTTCTCCTATGTGGAAACCCAGTGATGAGTTGATTTGGGTAACCGTTATGTTTTATACTTCACTTTTTAAAATTAAGTTTGAGTATTCCTTTTTAAAATGTGGGTTTCTATGAATGAAACTTTGAAGTAGTAAACAATTTATAACACCAACGAATTTCGAGGGTGAAATTCATTTTAAGGGGGGTAGAATGTAACACCGTGAGATTTTATGAGATATATTCTTTTTAGTTTATTTGATGTCTTCTATTTTACGCTACACCAGGATTAGTTTGTGCTATAACCAACACCGTATTAGGTTACAGTATATGAAAACACTATTATGGGCTTGTGTTGTTTTCCATAGTAACATCCCTCAATAGCGTGTGTTGTACTCAATACCATGTTTTACTAAATGAGATATTATTATAATATGAATACTAATAACCACTTTTTGAAATTTTATAAATTTTATCATTCAAAATGGACTTCATTTTTGGATTCAGAATATTGAAATTAGCCTATGGTAAATTTTTGGTATTTTTTTGAAAACCTTCAATTTTTTATGAATACTGAAAACACTCGGTTACTATTTAAAAACCAAATTTTTATTCAAATAATTATTTATTTTAAAGAAATTTATTTTAGGTCAAAATAGATACAAAATATATATATATAAGTTAAATGTTATTCATTAGAGTCAGTTTATAATAATTTTAGTGATATGAAAATTTTATTGATCTTTTTACCGTCTTTTACCCACCTCCTAAGAGAATTTGAAAATTTACATAAAACTTAATTTTACCAATTCTATGGGTTGAATTTGGAAATCCAAGAGACACAGTTAATATCAAGGAGTAAGATTTTGTTCAATAAGATAAAGATAATTTTTGGTGGAGAGTAACATTTTACTTTATCTTACCATAGTTAAAAGTAAATAGGGTAATTAAGGGTAAAAATGATGTTAGTTTTACCCTAACACATGTTCTAATTATATTGTATAAGTATAATTAGACCAAAAACAGTCTTAGGAATAAAATATTACCCTTTTGGTCCACTTGGATTAGATTAGGACATTTATTATTATTTAATTCAAAGAATCGCAAAAAGAGTTAAAATCAATGTTTAATAACTAAAACATTTTTAATGTAGACATAAAGAAAATATAAATTCGACTATAAATATTAATTATAAATATAGATGGATTTCCTACATAATGGTATTTTATTTATATTTTTTAGACATTAAATATGTTAATTTATTTATGATATAATGATGATGTAGTAATTACCTTATTAATGAAATATTAACATAAATGATAATATAAATACCCAAATAAATGTAATTTGAGACATTTTATAAATTAAACCACTTTTTTAAATTAATAAGACATGTTAGAATTGATTCAATTAACTATTTTCGAACTAATCATGATGTTATGAGTTTCACAAAAATCAATTACCAACAGTGTCAAAAATGACATAAAATAGTTTTAAAAAAACAATTTTATACTATTAATTGTTATTATTTTCCTAAAAATATATGGTTCCGAAAAATGAAATAGATAAGGTTATATATATTAATAATGAACCACTTGGGATTTGTTTTTCTTGTTATAATAAGTTTATGAACCATATAATGTATGAAAACAACAGGACTTGGTATAATTTAAATTATTTAACTTAGAGTTAAATCTAAATGATAAGGTTAAAATAGTAACCTAAAGATGTCTAAAAACTATTGGTTGAGAGTATTTCTTCCCATACTCACATTATTTTTGAAATAAGTCACTTTATAGTAATTATAAACCGAATATGACTTTATTATAAAATAATATTTTATGTTTTTCATAAAGTGCCCCTCTCCTCCTTTATAAAAGGCATCTCCTCCCTCTTCTCTTCACACAATTTTGAGCCTTCAAGAACGGCCTACCCCAGCCCATTTCCCTTATAAACATCCCTAGAAACTTTATATCAGTTCTGTACTCCACAAATGACCAACTCTAGTGCCTTTAGAGGAAGTTTAAAAGAGGCGCGTTGAAGAAGAGGTAATCTCTTCTACGGATTCTTTCATGTTTCATTGTTATTCAACTTGTTCTTCTTTATTTGTTTCATTATAAAGTAATAAAATCAGTATCACTAATATACTGATATGTTATTATAAATATTAGAAAACCCCATTTCACCTTCAATCTATCCTACGGAAAGTGAAATCGTTGTGCGTGCGTACGTACGGAATACCGTATCCACGCCGTGGTGTAATCTTTCTTTACACCATCACCTTACATGGATGGCTATAATGGTGTAATGAATAACTATATTTAGTTATTATAACATCATACTGATTATGAGATTTTATATCAGCCAATAAAAATCAATTCGATAATTATGGGAATGATATCATCGCTCGTGCGTACGTACGGATTACCGTCTCCACGATGCGATGAGATTCATTCTACATGATAACAATTCAAGAATAAGTATAAAATTATATATAATGAATAATAATGAATTATATGACATGATAAAGTTACTGGATTTATGTATATATTTATATATATTTCATCTACATACTTTCATTCAAGTCAATAAGGAAAGGAAAACAGTGATGATGCGTACGTACGGCCTACCATCTCTATGAACGGTGTATTTAATTCCATTTATCGATCTATCGTATATGTTAATATGATAAATATTTATTATATATAAAACATTTTTTACATAATGAAATTATTTAAATCATGATATATGTAATAATATCAAGAACAACAAGTCAAAACACGCACGACAAATGAAACGATTTTACCCAAAACGCTTCTTTAACATGTAATTTTCAAAAGAATGGGTAATATAAAGTCCTATGTGAACCATATATGATATAATAAAAATGAATATTATTTTATAATAATTAAATTACATTATTTAAATCATTATACAAGAGTTTCAAATACATACGAAGCATATCAGACATAAGGTAAGGGAAAATTTTACAATCTGATTTTTTTTATCCGAGATTGCTTATACGTAAGTATTTACTGGGGTTATATTTTTCATCTATGTATATAAAAATGTTTTTCATAAAGTGTTTAATATTATTACATGGGTGTTTAAATTCATTTTTATCCCTCTATGACTTTTACTTTGTGTTATGGAATGAATCTTTCTTTTGTTTACCATATAATGTACCATTTGACTTTTATGGTAAAAGTACGACAAGAATGTTTTTTAACTTATACGGCATGAATGGATTTTTACAGTTTTATAAAGAGTTATTTCAAGGATGTTTACTCTACAAAATTTCTTGATTATTTTCAAAAAAAAACCTTTTCTTTTAAAATTTAATGGAATTTTGTGAATAGAAACTTATTTTTAAGAAGAAAGGATATTTTCCTCAAGAATTCATTTCAAGTGTTTTGTCAAAACTATTTTCCATATAGGATGACATTATTTAGAATGATTCTGTTTCATGTATAATGTCTCTATGATTTTTATGGTTCCACTTTTCTTATTTTGAAATTAAATCCATTGGTTTTATATGGATTATGTTATGATGGGATGATGTTTATGAAACCCATTTTACTCTTTGGGTTATGATGAATGATTTATGTTTATTTTGTGGCACAAGTAAGAATGATTTCATTATGAGATCAGTGGGACCTATATCTCCCTTCAATGAATTGGGTAAATATTTAAATCTCATGAGATAAACATGGATGGAATGGTAAGTTAATCCGGTTCAGTGATACAGGACTGGAACGAAGAGTGAACATGATTCCGAAAGTGACTTTGTCCACTAAGATGGTCTTGGTGGCAATGCCTTGGCTACTATGGAAATCATGTCATGTACTTAATGGTTTTCCAAAATTACAAATTTTAATTCCATTATATTTTATCATGATTGATTATCCTTTATGATATATGCCTTATGTACTTCCAATATTTATGTATTTGCTCAAGATTTTGATGTTTAGATTTTATGTTCATGTTTTTGAATTCAAATATTTATGGATTGTTTTATGTTTTCTATGTTTACCCTTACTAGGTATTTGAGCTCACCATTTTTATGTTTTATTTTCCCCAGGATATAAAGAAATGTTTTGGGTAAGAAAACAAAAGTGGAAGATCTGTATGGGAGATGTTGAAGATCATTCACCTTGATTAGAAGATTATTTTTCCGAGTTTCTAAAGACACTAAACTATTACGGTCCTTGTGTGATTGTTTTTGTTATATATTAATTATTTCTCAAAAGTAATTTAATTTCCATGTACATCAAGTATGGGTCTCTACATCCAGTTTCCACGCAGCCATGAACTACTTCCGTGAAACAACCTTACCTGGTGCCCTTCTCTAAGCCGGCATGTAAGTATCGGCGTGCAAGTCAAAACTGGAGCGCATGTCCTCCTCAACCGCTTGCTCAACACAAGCTTCTGCAACCCCAAAAATGTGCGTCACACACCCTTTTATGCCCAATCCAATATTGGAAAAAAAACATCAACTTTATTGCTTCTTCAAAATCTGGCGTGCAAGTGTCACCTAACCACTTGCGCAGTGCCTTCTTCTACAGATCAATACTTGCACGACTCACTTCCTTTCTCACCCAAACCACCTTTAGCATGAAACTATCACCTGGCGTGCAACTTATACTCGTGTGGCCACACAACAATTCTGCGACCACCACACATGCATGAAAGGAGCTCATATTTTTCTAAGAGTTGAACTCTATACCGAATGAGGAGGGGTCAAACTATATTTATAGGAATTTGGACACCCTACGCGATGGCACCCAAGTATTCCCTCAGTGCAAAAGTTTCGAAGCGAATGTCTCTTACATGTAACTCACATGCGAGACCAACACTAAAACTTTCGCAACCCTCTTTAGTTTTCCATATTTTTATGTTCGGATCTTGAAAAACAGATGGCGCACAAGTTTCATCTCCTTCAAGTACTTCGCGTGGAAAACAACACCAACTTGTATCTTCACATTTTGTAACGCCTCTAGATCATTCATTCCTTTTTCGACGTTCTTAAATCCTACATGAATCTTTAACCACATCCCTTGAACTCGACATGCCACCATAAAATCCCCTTTTTCGACAAATTTGTATTTCATGGTTTTCATTGTCAACAACCACAAAACAGATGTCCACTTTGTCAAAAAACAGAATAACCTCAAAAATTCTTCAATGATACAATGGGGGATTTTTCCCAACAATTTCGATTATTTCAAATGAATTTTCAAGGAAATAATTTATCTTTAAAATGATAGATAATTATCTTTTTCAATAACAAAAATTATTCTATTTTCATATAATAGGTTTGTTTTTATGAAATGGTTTTTCATGTGTTTTCATGGATTTCACTATAGTAACTAATTTATTATTTTTATGTTCCTTACTGATGCTTTTTTCTCATCCTGTTTTATAAAAGAATTCATAGGGTTTAGTGATGTGTAATGTAAAGGCTGAAATTATGTTTAAAGTAGTGATTATTTTTTATGAAAAAAATCATGATCTTTCAAATGTTTTATTTTTTGGGGACAAATGGATATTGATTATAAGTATCCACTTTTATAAAATATAGAGTTCTAATGTAATATTTTTGAACAAACCCTTAAAAAATATGAAACTAAAATATATTTTGTAATTTAAGAAATAAAATTCTCGTTTAACGTCTGTAGAATATTTAATGTTTATGGTCACGTCCTTATAGTTGGTATTAGATCTAATGTTTATATAACTTTAGTGGTAGTGATTTTATATAAACTCATGTAAAAAAAAATTATATGACCACAAAGGTTAGTAATATTAGGATAATAATGTTTATTTTGGATAATTATATTGAGTAAAATAGAGAAGAGAATGGTTAAGGATATATTCATATTAATGCTTCATATATTATGGTTTATTAATGGTTTATTGGATATAGTCACACTAAAGTTTTATAGTAAATAGTTATATTAAAAATGAACAAAATTAATAATATATTTGGAGGAAAATTTAGTTTTTTTATGAATATGAAATTAAATATAATCAGAGTTGTAGTAAAAACTCATGTGGCTATTCTTAACAGTCTATTACGAGTAATGATTGAAAACATGGACCTATTACAGTTTCATGGGGAACAAAAAAAGAAAAAATATATATCCATTGAATATAATGTGAGAATAATCAAAATGATAAATGTATTCAACAACTTATGTGTTATGAATTTGAAAAAATCTCTTATAAAATGTATTAAGAAAATAAGAAGTTGTTTTTTGTGTGATAAGTGGGTGTAATGAAATAATATTCCTTGAAAAAAAAAAGATAAATTCTGTAAACAGTAATATAACTCCTCCAATGTTATAAATTGATTGTTTTATATGTGTGGAGTTTTGGAATTATGATAATCAATGTTATAGGGTTAAAGCTCGGGAATGGGATCATCAAGAGTGGTATAGATAAATTGGTAATAATGCCTAATTTAATTATAGTAAAACATGAGGAAACAGCTAATGACATATAAAATGTATGCATTATAACTTGGATTATTATTTAAAAAGTTTGAATGTTATAATATGACTCGTATTATTTTTTATGAAGGATTTATTCAGAAATAATATTGAAAATCATGGTTACTAGAATATGAGTAATATTTAATGGTTAAGGTGTATAAATCAAGGTATTCTATTGTTATGATGTGTTGGTACATTTAAAGATGACCAGAACATTGAATTCCTTAATAAATTTTTTATTTTCTATTTTATGGTATTACTTCTGGTAATATTAATTTAATATTCATATACGTTTTTGGTATATATAACCCTATGTTTAACAGGTGGAAAGGTTATTAGAGGTAAAATAGTTTTTCCATTTTGTGGAAATAGGTTTAAATGTATTAAATAATCTAGGGTTTATAAGATATTTCATGATTATAATTATTTATTAATATTTTAACAATATTTCTAGGAATATTATGAGAGTAATATTATGACAATTACTGAAAAAAACATGTCACGTCTAGTAATTTCATTGGGATTGAATCCAAAACGGAATGATGATAAGGGTGCATCACTAACCATTGGCCTATTTGATATACTGGTTAGTATGATATTATATCAAAAAAAAGTTTTTACATATATTAATTATGCTTTTTTGGAGGATATTTTTTATCATATCGAAAACCCTGGGATTGAAAAATTATATGGTGATTAGTTTCTTAGTGTTTTTATGAATATGTTCATGATTTTGGGAACGTTAAATGATTATAGTAAATATAAAATAACTCCAAATTATTTAATATATACTAATTTAATTATCATTTTACTATTTCTCTGAGTTAATACATATTATTTGTGTAAATTATTAATATATCATAGAAATTTTATTATTACAGAAAATACATTTTTTATATGAGACATTATAAGTGATTGGATTTTTTTAGATAAATATTGAATCAATATTGGAAAAATATCTGATCAAATCCTTCTAATTTTTGAGTTTTAATCTTATTCAAGAATATTTTGTATAATTTTGAAGGTATTTTTTTCAAATGATCGAATATAAACATCGGGTGTTACTATTGAGGCCATAGATATAAATTTTTTATTATATCCTATGAAGGTTTATTCATTTTAGAAATTATCATCACTATAGTTACCATTTTCATTTACCATAATTTATAAATATATGAGGAATATCATATTATACATTTATGATTATTTGATCCTTCAAAAGTTAAATTTAGTGCTTCATGCAAGAAGAATTAATCTTGAATACATATTTTTTGGAGAAAAAGATATGATTGTGGTGGATATTAATTAATACAAGAAAATTTATTTAACAAGTAACTATATTTCTTTATATTCTTAATCTCATTAGTAAATAATTCTTTAACCCATGGGAAATACTCTTGAAAATTAAAATTCTATCCTATTATATTCACTTCTGTTGAAACAATTCTCTTTTTTATACGTATTTGGTTTATGGTTTTGTGGATATTGAAATTTTCATGATCATTAAATTTTTTATGAACAATGATATAATTCCATATCCATAATAATTTTTTCATTACACTTTTTTAAATGTCTAAATCTTGACATTACACCAATGATCTCTTATTTTGAAACATATTTTATGCCATACTAAATAACCATCATAGATCATTTTCTCTCTTATAAATAAAAAGTATTATAAAACCTATTTATGTTGTGGGAAATGAAGGAATGTATTTAAAAATTTCAAACCACTGAATATCATTAAAATTATCAAATTCAAAGGATTAAATTTATTAAATGTGATAGTATTTAACACCCCTAATATTTTAAAAAATTGTTATGCATGATAGTTTATGACAAGTAACATTGTGCTTAAACGACCAATGATATATATGACCATTAAAAACTAACCATTAAATTGGTCATATAAATAGTATTAAATACTTTATGAAATAAATATATAAATTTCCTGATTAATATAATTTTTTATAAATTCTTTGTAAATAATTAGTCAATTTATATTAATATCGTTTAATTCATGAAAATAACTTTTCTTCAAAAAAATTTCTTATTGATTTTTGTTAAAAAATATTATAATTTTATTATAAATATTTAAACAATTATTTTATAAAATTAAATTCATTTTTTAAATCAATACAACAAAATTAAAATATGTTTAAATTTTTGGATTTCTTGTATTTTTCGATGAATAATGAAAAATAAACATTTTTTAATAAATCTTTTAATTACAGAAGAATAAGTAATTAGAAAGAATAATTATAATTTAATATGATTTCAAGTATCCTAGGTATTATTTATTTTTACTTAAAAAATTAAATTACATTTTAACCATCATTATTTTAGATTTTAGATTGAGTTTATTTTTTGGAATGAAATTGTGTTTTTTCTAAAAATGCCTAAAAATGCATAATGTTTCTCCATTTTGGTTAGTTAAAATTAACCATAATAATTGAATATTTAAAATTAAAGTATATATTATTTATATTTATATATTAATTTAAATTTATATAATTTGTTTTACAAATCTCAATGTTAATATAAAATGGTCCTTTGCTTTGAAAATAAACTTCTTGAAAACCTGCTTTTTCATTGCACCTATTAGTATAAATTTTAATTAAATAACACCAATTTTGTGAATTTATTTTGGAAAAATGGATTCCATATTTTTAATGATTATTATTTATATTATATAATAATTTCAGATTATTTATTGGTTATAATAAATAGTGAAAACAATCAAAATGTTTTACCACAGTTAAGGTAAAAATAAGACTACTGGGTGTTTAAAATAATTATATAAGGATCAAAATGACCTAAAAAATTTCAAACATGTATTATATGGATAAATATAGAAATAATATCATATAATTCTCGATAATGATCTATTTTGGAACCTTTTTAATGATAAAAAATGTTCTTCTGTTTTCTTTTTATGAATTCCCAATGTGTCCCCTTCCCCACTAATAAAATGTTACCTTATGTACTCTCTATTCATTCCATAAAACCCATTTATCAATATAATCCCTTGTAAAATAACTTTATTACATCTATATTGAATAATTTAATCCCATATATTTTTCATAAACACATACTATAAATGATTTTGTTTCTAACATAATGAGTTTGTCCAAAGTAGAGGTATCGTTCTTAACTAAGCATTTATATATTTTTTTTCAAACATAATGAAAATATTATTAAATTATGTTCAAATAATAAAAAAATTATATACCATGTATTTTGATTTTATTATTCTCAATTAATAACCTAAACCCATATTATCTTTTATCAAATTCGAAACAAATTCATTATTTTTGTGTACAACAGGCTACCCCCTTGCGAAGTGATATAATTAATTTTTCATCACCCCCTATAGTATATTCTTATAATGATGGATTTAATATAGATATATGATATTATTAACATTATTATACATCTGTAATCATAATATTATATTGAAATTCTTACATTCCATTCTGTTGGGGGGATACGATAACATCTCTCGTCTGTACGGCTGGCTACCACCACATAATCAATATTATTTTTTTCTCACTAGAATTTTAAATTAAAAGTAATGAAGACAATTTTAATAAATATTTGTGATATATATGATATAATTGTTATTCTAATTACATATTTATCATTCTTAAAATATAATATTTAATTTTGTTTCTTTCATATCAACTCAATAAAAAATAATAACATCGTCAAGGTGTATGTGTTGACTTCTGCCTCCACAAAGTGATGTTATTATTTTTTCATCACCAATTAAAATGTATTATATAAATAAGTATATATATATAAATAATATTTTATTTATGATTTGACTATAGTTTTTAAAAAGAAAATAATACTCAACTTTTTTCCATAATGATTTTCAAAAAGTAGAAATGGTGCTCAAGCCTATGTATGGAATACCATCTCCCTGATTGTGATATAGTTCATTTAATATAAAGTCATTTAATGATAAGTTGTAAAATAAAAAATTATGTATAAAACAAATAGTATGTAATTATTATTGTTCTTTATTTGATGGAATAATGACCACTTTGACTATATTCAACCTACCAAAGTCATTTTTGATATAAAATCCCAATACTATAAAAAATTATAATATATACTTAGATGAATAAATAACTATGTGAATAATGATAAAAGATAAAATGAAATTTACAATAAACATAAAAAAATGTAATCAATCTAGTAAAAAATAATATTATTTTCGTATTTATGATTTTTAATAATGTACATGAAAAATTTTACAAAATGTAAATGATTATTTAAATTTAAACCTCATTTTGGAATACATTACAATTTTAATTTGTAAATATTTTTCTTCTATGTTTATGTAAATATTTCAAAAAAAATATTTATATTTAAATTTATAATAATAGTCATTTTTTGTTTATTTATCTATTTAAAAAATGAATCTATTTATGATTTCACATTATTGACACTATACTTTATAACCCATCAAATTAATGTATTAAATATTTATTTTCAATGCCTTTTTATTCCATGTCCATATTCTATAAATTGTTTTATAGGTTTATTTATACTGATATAATGTAATTATAATGTTAATTTTCTGTCTCTCTTCACTTTCTTTCAATGGTTTTCAAAAGGAATCGTATTACATGTTTTGTATAGAATTTGTTAGAAACAATACAAAAGATATTCTCCATTTTTACATATTGAGAAAAATAACTTTTCTCTCCCCTATAATAGTTATTTAATGTTTTCATTCCCTTATAAAATTTCATTTTTTTATTTGAATAAAATCCCAATTTACCTTTTCATGGGTATTTTGTTATTGAAAATAGGTTTTTTAATGTAAAGGGTATTTTGATATCAAACATAATTTTCATATGAGTCCAAAGGATTTTTTTAAGTGTTTTACAATATATATTTACAAACATAAGTTATTTTATTCATGATATGGTCCGTGTACATTATTTAATAATGGTTTATACCCATTATAGATAATAGTTAATAGATATTGAGATTATATGATGGGTTCACCCATGTAGTGCTCCAATGTATTGGGTAATGATTATGTTCCCCAGAAAATTATATTGGAAGTAAACCCTATTTTAATTCAAAATAAATTGTTTATTTTAAGGGTTCTATAATGGTTCTATATTCATTATTCCCCAACAAACAAAAATGAATTTTATATTCTTACTAATGAGTTTTCATCAAAATAATTTGATTTCAACGGTTATGATAATGAATTTTTTAATGTAAACTATAGATAATCATTTAAGAAAAAATGTATATTTTTAAAAAATTATTTTTCATGGATTTACATTTTTCTCATTGGAATAATGAATTTATGCATATTTTTCCTTCTACTAAGAGTTTGGTTTTCATTCCATGTTCTAAAATATTTTTATTAGAGTTTAAGGAAGGGTATTAGAAATGAAGAATTCAAGTAGAAAGTCATTAAAATCATTCATAAAATGAAACCTTTTTTATTTTAAATGTTTTATATTGTTGAAAAATGGATACTAATTGTCACTATTATCTTTAAATACATATGAGTTTTTATGAATGATTTGTGACCTAACTCTCAAAATATCTAAACTTAAAATTCATTTAGTAATGTAAGAAAGTGAATTCTAGTTTAAATTCACCAAAATATACACTGTTTAAGGTCGGGTTATTACAATATAATTCCCTCATAATATCTTATTATATAGTAGTAGATAATACTACTATATTGTTTCTAGGGATCACATTTTCATTACCCAATGACCATCTCGGTATCGGGTCACCTCCATCTAGCTATTCCAACATTATAATAATACTATATTTCAGACTCATTTCATACCATTACCCAATATAATGTTCAAGATGTGACCACCCATTAAGTGAAATTTATTAATACTAGATACTTATATTCATCCATTATATAGTCATCTAACAAGCTCATAAATTAAACAATTCTACTCTAAAGGTCGTTCTCCATGCTTTAAAGATTCACATGTCTTCAATATAAGTGTATTAGCTATGACATAAACATTCCCTATCACATAGGAAATCACAATTTCAATCCCCTATAGATAATCATCCCAGGACCCATGCCTCATGTTCATGTCATGTTGTGTGAATATGTAATGTAGGATCTTTTGGTCAGTGTATATAAAAAACATTTCACCAAAGAGATAGATTCTCTAGTACTTATGTGATTTAACTATGACTATTAACTCCCTATCATGAGTATGTTTGTTCCATTCATGGGGTCATAGATGACATGAAAAAAATGATACTACATACACCCTATACATTAGTATCACAATAAATAAAATTCATGATTCATCATAGTATATTTCGAATCTTATCCCAAAATATAAAAGTATGAGTTCATTACTTGTTTTATTCCTCCAATCTAGACTAATTAAAACTTATTAAAACAAGTTTAACCATGGTAACATTAATACATTAATCACCATCAAAGTTATAGTTTTTGATATTTATGATATTTCATAGATGAAACATATATAATGTCAAGTTATACATATAAATATCCTGATCTCAAACATGTTTTGGGGATTTATCTAGGATATCACTATCCCAACTTTCTCTATTTTCATATACATACTTGTCTCAATCAAAACATGCCATGAAAACATTACCCAATGTAACTTGAAGTTACACATTGATTGTATGGAACAAAGATGATGTGATTGAATCATTCTTGGGACTACCTCAAGTTGTCATGAATACAACTATGATATTGGTGAATAGATGATGGTGTTTTAGATGAAAATTGTGATAGGAATGTATACGTAATGGTGGAATATATTGTTCATGAGCTTCTTGAACACTATAAACATATCTATTTTGATAATTTGAATCTATGTGCCCTCCTACAACCCATACCCTATCTAAAAACATTCTCCAGGAAGTCCTCCACTAAATTGCTCATCCAGGGGTAGTAAGATTGATGATAAATCTTATAGAACAACTAGGATCCATGTAATCAATTAAAAATATAACAAATAAATAGAAAAATATATCTATTATTCACTATTTCCTATTTTTTCTTCTAGTAATCAATAGATAGTCTAAGAGAACCATTTACATTTTTAGTGAACAAGATAAAAACCACCCATATTGAATTATTTGGGCTAATAAATCCCATTTTATCTATTTTAGGAAGATACACATTAATATTATTGAATAAGTTTTTCATTATACAATACATGGGTATCAAAATGGGCAATTCATATGGTATGAGATCTATCCCAATGACATATTTTCTTGCAAGGGGGATTCGTGTGAAGTAATTATTCTCTGGTCCTCATGTACCTCTCTCTCTTTGATGAAGAAAATTACAGTCATGTAAAATTATTGTTAATGTGTTCTTAGAATATAGATAGTCTATCCATGCTGAGGATTATATCAAATATTTTCACCTCTAGAACCATTAAGTATCAAAAATTTATATATCGGGTTATGGATCTACGATATTCCTGGAATTGTTGACGATTGAACAATTTCATTACCATTTGTGTATTAATGGAAGGTAACTTAGGGTAAAAATTGATCGGTATGTCCAATTATTCAACAACATGCATGGATAAGAGGAAACAAGAAGCACAAGTATCTAAGGAGTTGATAGTTAATATATAGTTTACCATAGATATACATTGATCAATCGATAGGCCTTCCCCACCATCTATCAGAGTCGGATGTAATGCATACTCACGGCCTACCATAGGTCTACAACTTTGTCCCTGTGATATATGAGTAATATGAGTTTTCATTTAGGTCTACTTCTTATCACATAAACTAGGTCCATGGTTGCCTAAAAATATCTATCATGACCCACTATAAATGATTATCCTCAACGAATCAGTTAAACTCCACTAGAGACGACCTATATGGGAAAATTTGTTACACTTTCCCTAAGGTGTCGATCGGGATCTTCATAAAATATCTGATCAATACAATGTTGAAACAGTGTGAGTTTCCAATTTAGGGAACCAAGGAGACTTTGAATTTCTCCACCCATATACCACTAATTTCAACATGAATCGATCCATACTCCTCTGTGTATTGGAAAAAATACTCCCTATAATAGTAGGAGGACCACTCACATGTGTACTAAAGGGTAGATAAAGAATAATTGTACAACACACTTCTATGATCTTTTCAACCATCTAGGCCTCTTATATAAACTATATACCTATAGTTTCAAATTCGGATTATGTCTCATCTCAACATACTAGCCTTCATATCCTCATTCCTGAAAAAAAAATATGTGCAAAAAAATTATTATTAAAATTATCAATGTAGGAAATAACTATTTTGAAACTTCTCAATAGCTCTATGAACTCTTATGCTCATTAATGATTCAATGTATCATTAAAGAATTCCCCAAATAAAATTTTCCTTAATGAATCTCCATGAATGTCTACTACATACATCATTCTATCCCATTACTCCCCACTAATACATGGATGGTCCCTACTGCATGAATGAAACTATATCACCTTCCTATATGTTGGTGTCTAAAAAATATTAAAGATACCATTTATAATATCCACACAATCCTCCTTATACATTGGTCCTCTAGTTATATGGAAGGTTAAAGGATGATAGAAATAAAAATACCTAACATAGACAGCCAGGTATATCAGTTAATTCAATCCATAATATATTGGACCTACTACTGGAGTAGGTGCGAGTGTATTCTCTACAATAACCTTGTCAGTAACAGGTTGTAGAACAAGATCATCAAGATAACCCTAGTTGGAATTATCTGTACTTAATATCATTATTATATGACGTAGTATTTTGATATCATGAATAGGATAATTTTTAGTAAAGGTTGCTATCATAAATATTCTAAGGGATCACATAAAGGTTCTCTTATGATTCCACCCATAACCAAGGTACACTCTCTGGGAAATCTTGAAGGCCACATCCCTGTACATTAGTTAGAGTTGTATATATTAAAGCACAACGAAACATAATTCTCAATTTAACTAATTGATTCCTATAATGATATACCTCAATAGCATTGAAAACATATATATCACAGAATGTAGAAAATATCACAAACAGATCTCTCAATTTAAAGAATTTAATTAAATAAATAATATGAAGTACAAAAAAATGTAAAGATATTTAATTCAATCCTATGTGTATAATCATGATTTTTGACAGAATCAAAATATCATCATAATTGTAATATAAATCCCACCAATTGTAACTCAAAATTCCCCTATGCATGTTTTAACAATGAACAAGGATACTCCTATACTTGTGTCCCACACAGCTATCTAATTTTTCTATGTATAAGGGTAGTCCAAAAATTAACCCAAAATATATTCCTATGATACCATTTTATAACATCCCAACTTAAAACATTATGTACCACCTAAAATGGGTATATTATGACCTTAGAATCATTCCATATGAATAATAATAGATAAAACATTTTAATAAATAATTAGAAAACCAGAGTAAACATGTGAAAAACTAAATAAAAATAATGTTAGAAGGAATACATATCATGTAATAATAATTTGAAAAGATTATTAATTTTAATGTTAAAACACGTTAAAAATATTTAATATAATTAAATATATAACTACTAAGTCACATAGAGTCTTCCCTAATATTCCACCAGCTCTATGTTCTATTTATCATCCCTCAACCTTGGGCCACTTTTTCTTACTCGAATCCCTATACTAAATGTATGTATGTTCATCAGGATCCCCATACAGGGTGTGACTAATAAACCCTAATAGTACATAACCAATTTATCAATAAATAGTGGGATCTGTTAAAAAAGTGTATTCCATAAATAAACATCATATCAAAGAATACAAAAATGATCACTAGTGGGATAACCAAGACACCATGATTCCCAGACATACTTGTTTTGGTCCCATACTAGAATTAATAACAATATATCATTATTATTAAATAACTATCCCTTATTCTAGTAGTCATGCTACTCAAAATCATGTGTTTTTATTTCCCATCATCCACAAGGATTCTAGTCAACCATTTTCTTGACTTCCAGTAGGTATCGTGTGATCGTGCTACTCTATATCCTCTATGAATTGAGTAACATGTTAAATTAAATCCTATATAAATCATGTAAATGATAAAAAATTCATGAGGAGTATTTAAATCTATAAAATGTTTCTATGACTATCATTTCTATCATATTATGCCATGCACACTTCTGCTCTAAGAGAAAAACATGTGATGGTGGTCTACCTTTTTTTGGGAACCATTGAATATACCTACAAAGGTATGTTTAATAGGGTGTAAAATTAAATAAATTGTATCATATCTTCATGATTAAATGTATAAACATACACTACATGTGACTAATATGAATCATGAACAAACATTAATATGAACGTACTCATGAAAAAATGAATCAGGTATAGTTCTTTTGGGAAATAGACACACGCAAATGTAATCATAATCAAGAACGACTATCAAGTATGCTAACGTAGAAGTCATATAAAGTGAAAAATTGTTACAAGATCCCAAAAAGGTAAGGAACATCCTACCAAAATATTTTGGAAAAATATATTTGTGATTTTTTAGGGAAACATCACTCGAACCATGTTAATGTTATTTTTTCTAAAACTACATTCCATGAATTCCAAGAAAAAAATATAAATATATTTCAAAATAAATGATATTCAATATGTGATAAATGATTTTCTCTAATGGAAAATTTATAAATTATCAATTTATTCCAACACATGCTCTATAAATTCTTCATCAATGAATAATAACAAAACCACAAGCAATAATAATCTATCTCTCTAGAATATTATACATTGGATAATATTTTATTATTAAATAATGATAATTTTTTGTTATTATTGTCTCAAAAAATATATATCAAAATCTAGAACATTGGTAGAACTCAATTTTAAAACCACATTAAAATAAAAAATATATGATATATAGTCCAACCAAGAATTTATCACTTTCATGCTCTACACCGAGAAGGGGAAGAGAAATGTTCTTTCTAGACCTGGGAACCAAAAATGTGTCTTGAATTGTTCATAAAATATTTCATAAAAATATAACACAGAAATTTATAGGTTGATTGAAGAAAAATTTTCAACCAAAAATGAAGGCTTCAAGGGTTTGCATATTTTATAAATAAAAAACATCACAAATAGATCCATGGTATTAAAGCCTCAATTTAAATTAATAATTAAATTTTAATTACAATTGCTTCTTATTAGTGGTTTGATTATGTTATATTAAAAAAATTTACTTAAATATTCCTCCCAAAAAAGGAATTATATAAGGGAAATATAGAAAAGTGGGATTTTCATATGTGGATATTAAATATTTTTAGATAAATATTCCATACTCTAAAAAAACAAACACCATATGACCTTAATACTCTAGTGCCTTTCAGAACATAGAACATGATCTTATTAATTCAGGAAATTTATTCAATGTATCCCAAAATGTTCTTACCCTTTAGTATCATCACTAATATATCTAATATAGATCATTCATCAGAACCATGGGAGAGAGAAAATAATAAAGGGTGAGATCAGACTCTCAATAATGGTAAAAATAGGATATATGAATGAAAAAAAACTTGGGAACATGAGAATAACATTTAAAAAGAATACCATGAATATCAAAAATCATAATTTTGATTCATGGAATTAATAGTAGAATTTCACAAGAAATTAATCATAAAGAAGTCAATGAAAATAATCCACGAGATCATAATGATGGAATAAAACATAGATTTGTGGCTACCACATAATCATTGTAATACAAATGTTAAGATATAGACCAAGACATAAATTACATGTTAGGCTTGGGATAAACACTCATGTACCTGCTTAGGTATTTTTCTAACCACCAATATACCCTATTTTTAGGCATGAAATAACCACTCATATACCCTCCTTTTCAATAATGGTCTAAACACTCGGGTACCCACTAATCATGTAAAACCTATATCAATACACAATTTTTTAGATGGAGATATTGGTCCCACTAATCACAAAATGAAATTTATAAATTTTTATGCTACATGATCTTCAAAAACATTCATATCATAATTCATGAAAATAAATGGCATTCATAAAATATTTCACTATGTCATAACACATGGGAAAGAAAAAGGTTCCATAATAATTTCATAACTCTATCAATACAGAACATGTGTAAAATATATGTGTTTCATAGAAATATTATCATCATAAAAAACCATTTAGAGAATGAATAATAATGGTTTCCTTGAATCATAACCCCATAAAATCATAACTATCATCAAATTATTCCATCTTAGATAGAAATTTGTTATGAATGATCACTTGGAATATTTGTTAGGGAAATATATCTTACACTTTAAAACAAAAAATATTTTCTAATTATTATCATTTTAAATAAGATTTAATGAATAAATTAAAAAGAACACTTATGAAAATATCCTTACCCTTGGAAAACAATTTTATAAAACAAAAAATTTAAATCATTCCCTTTTATAAATTGCCTTAAAAATGTATAAAGGAATTCAAAAATCAAAGATGGGTGATAAAAGTGGAAAATAATGTTCAAGTCATGCATGTTAAAAAAATATTCTTCTAACATTTTTTTTAAAATCTAAAAGGTATATTTTTTGAAAATGACATGAATATTACATTCAAAATATTTTTTAAAAGTAAAAATGGGAAGTAAATAACTTTAATAAATCATTTAAGAATATTGAAAACATTTTTCAAAACATTTTGCGAAAAAATGGCATTAGAAGAAGAATCGTTTTTGACTGATGTGATAAACAATGTAAATTTTTCTTAAAATAATTTTTTCACTTATTTTATGTAACAATTTTTTACCCCACATATTTTTTCCCAGGAATGACTCTCCATATATTTATTTTTTTTGTAAAATATCATTTATTTTGTTTAAAATTTTCTTGTTGAGCATAGGTATCGTATGATTTAGGTGTTTTATGGGTGAAAAATTAAAAAGTGGTGAGCCTTGCATGTATAAAAAATTCACATCATTAACGAAATTCACAATGTAAATTGTTTTATGTAGAGATCATGAATTTAATTCTTGGATTTAATTAATTCACACCCTATAAAATTTTCATACACTATCAATTTTATAGTCCCTATAGACATCCCATGAGAAGTTAAACATGTAAAAAAACTACACCACATGAAATGTTATTTTATGTTTTTTAAATGTTGTGCGATTAAAATTTGGGGAAACAGAGAAAAAAGAGAAAATGATAATTTCATGATGTTTATTATTAAAACATCCATAAAAAGATGTTGGAATATTTTTATTTCTTTCTAACTGGTACAAATATTTATTAAATGCTCTAAAATCATTTCAATTTTACCCCTAACAGGAAGAACAATGGTATTAGAAGTCTTAGGCTTCAGAGAGACCATATGGACTTGTTCCTTTTCTATATGATGTTTTGTATATTGTGATGTATTATTTTTGGAAATATCTAAGCTTTTTGATACATAAATGTTTCTTTTTCTCCTCAAAATATTCTATATATTTTTTAATGGGATAAAGTCCAATTGTGATATAGTGTGGAAAAGCATCATCTTTCATCAGATATTCCTTCTATCCTTGAATGAAAGGATCCCAAGATGATGTCCATTTGTATTCGCACCTCAATACATTTAATATTGAATCCAATACTGTTTAAAATTTTGGTTTCCCTTAACAAATAATTTATTTAATAGTTTACATTAATTAGGGATTTTGCGAAGCCTATAAAGTAGGTTTTATTGGGAGTACAACACACCATGTTTCTGATTGTTTCGACACAAAAATTTGACCTGGTGAGTTAATCTTCATGTAGGAAAAGTTTGAATTTAATTAGTTAATTAATAATAATAATTATAATTAATTAATAATTTATAACTAGAATGGGTTGGGAGCATGAAATGTTGAGATTTTATGGGATGAACAATGATGATACTCGATGAGCTCAACTACGGACCCTTATCATCAAGGTGTAAAATACATAATAAAAGGTGATATACTATGTTTAATTAGACAAATTATATTGAAGGGAATATGTAAAATGTATCGTAATGGGATTATATTTTCAATTTTTCATATTTAATTATATTGAAATTTCCTTTTTCGTTGTTGTGTGATAAAGATTTTACCCCTGATGGATTCCAAAGCGCATTATGGACCGCCCTGGGATGGTAGGTCATTGATCTAACTATGTATTATTTTCTGGTTTGTCTTCCGACATTGTTTTATATAGTTTTTGGGTGTGAGGTTCCCTGTTATACTTTATTTAAATATAATTTAATTATAATTAATTGTTTTGTATTCATTTTTATGAGAGAGAAACTCCTTACATTTGAGGAAGGGCCGACTAGACTAGGGAAATGTGGGAAGTGTTTTCCAATATTTTTTTACTTGGGGTAGGTGGGTTGTCTAAACATAATCCATTTTTATCCAATTTAACTATGCATAGTATTTGAAATATGTGTGATCATGATAACTTGTTTCTCACATGATAAAATTAATTTGATATTCTCTCTTAAATAGAAATTATTTTTTATAACCTCTATTAGAAAAATGTTGGGTCCGTAAGCATGGATACTGATACGTGAGGCCACCCGATTGGTATCAAATCCTTAGAACCTATTACGATTAGATTTTTCTGACATTATTTCACCATTATAAATTGATAAATTGATTAATTATTCTAAAAAATATAATGAATTAGCATTATATATAAATTGTGTGATTTCTTAGGGTAAAATCACCTTGGTAAATTTGGGTAAAATGATATATTAAATAACATTGTGGTTAAACTATATATGAAATATCTTTTATATGATTTTGATGATAATTTTCAACATAAATAAATCAAATATATTTGGTTAGATTGGTGTTATTTTTATTAATTCATCATTTTGTCTTAAAAAGATATATATGGTATGTGACTTTTGGCCTAATAAATTTTCATTCATTTCTCTCCTGTTTATTTCACACTTTTGAGATTGATGTGTGATGAAAATATTTTTATATTCTTTTGGGTTATGTATCTGATATGTATAATGTGATATTCTAATATCCATAATAATGTGATTTTGATATTTTTGAGTGTGTAATTTTTGATATGCTAGAGGGTGAGGTTTTGATATAATTGGAGGATAGATTCTGATATTCCTGAGGGTGAGATTCTGATATACCTGAGGAGGAGATTTTTTTATTATTGTGGGAATGATTATGGTTATTATAAGTGTAGAATCCATTTCATTACAATATTTTATGAGTAATTCATCCTCTGTAGGATAATCATTCACCGACATGGGGGATCCATCCTATTGTAGGAGGATATATCCCCAGATAAAGATACCCGAAAGGGTGCTGAGGTTCGTTTAAATGTCCTTAGTTTGTAACCAAAATCATGAGGTCCAATCGGTTTTTTCTTGTTATGTATTAATTTATAAATTTATTTACATTTTATTTTATCTATGTCAAAAATTAGTTTTCTCTGAATGAATTTCTTTAGATATGGTGGTGATTACTTACTATATTTTACTCACAACCTACATAGTTCACCTTTCCACTTGGGTACCCAATAATCCTTCACATGTTTTTTTAAGAACCTATTAGGGGTGTGGCCTTTAATATCATGGTAGAGTGGGAATACTCAGATTTCATAATGAGATAGAACGTGTTCTAGTTTATATTTTTCATGGGACCCAGTTTTTTAAATTCTTTTATTCTTGTCTGCATCTAGGGTTTGTCTAGTGGGTGGCTTGTTGTATGTTTTGGCATGCCCATTTTGGCCTTTACTACATTTCATGGATTATTATTGTAAATTTATTTCTTTCTAAGTACTCTACCTTCTTATTTCCATGATTTATGTTTCGTTATTTATTTATTATTTTACACTCTAATTTATGGGGTATATTTTCCCCACTATGACCTGTTACACCATCGTGACTAGTCAAATTCCATTGGGGTATAGGGAAGCATGCCCAATTTCATTTGTTGAACAAGTATGGAAATTAGTTATATAGTTACTTGGGTCAGGATGTTATAAATGGATACCATAGGGTATTTATCTTTTTTTTCTTAAAATTTTGGGATTTGTTATAATCTAGACTTAGGAATTTTCCAGATCCTATAATGGATGTCATGTTGGTTCATTGAGAACAACTGCTCTTATGAGAATCCTAGGTTACCAGGTATGTAATTACTATTTTTATATGTGATGTAATGGTTTTATTTTATTTTCACTGAGTGTGATGAAAATGTGGTTTGGATGTTTTGATTTATGATAGATATTTGACTCTTGGCCCATTGATAAGTGGTCACTTAGTTGATTTTATTTAAATTTTTTCCTATAGAGGGAAGAGGTATCTCATGAATCATATTAAGAACATGTTATCCACATGACATATAATACTAGTATTGTGTGATTTCACTAACAGTAAAGGAATCGTAATTTAAATTTTCCACAACTACTCATTCGTTATTTGGGTGTATACGTACTTAATGGAATTATACACATATGGGATGATATTATATATAGATTATTTCTTATTGATGGTTGTGAATATCTCTATAATATGATTTATTATGAGTATAATGATTCATTACCCATGAACTAGAAATGCATGACCCCATTTGGTTGATTTTAAACTTGGTGAAATCCCCTTTTAAACTATTGAGAGTGTTCTGGCTTTGGTTTGGTTTGGTTTTATGGAATAGTCTTCCAGGGAGGAGCCAATTTTGAAAGTCGTCAAAGAGGATGTGTTCCCTAGTTTTGATTGGGAGGTTTTGATTTTCATCCATTCATTTTGAGTCCATGATATCTAATTTTTTTTCAATTTGAGCTCTTTTATCATTAATACGGGGGCATGCATGATTTTTTTTGATTGGCGGTTTTATGAGATATTGACCTATGGACTGGGTGCTTGGTCCTGGTGGATTACATTAGAGTATAAATATATGGAAATGAGAGAGATCTAAAGGAATTTAGTTTTTGACTTGGGCCGTCATGATTATGTTTCCATTTTTATGGTGTTGAGATCGATGGACAATAATGTTAGGGGTTTTCATGATGAGCATATCGTATGTGAATGATTTAAGAATAAAATTTTGTTCTTACAGAAATTACTAGGGTGGAAGCTGGTACATTGTGTTGAATAACCATTACTAGTATAGTTATATCATGTTTGGATACTCATGACTGGAGAAGCATCGAAGGATGGCCAAACATGTGGGTGAGGTTGACATACCATTAACTTTGCATGAGACCCTATGGTTCTAGAACAACATCGTGAGGTAGTTTTCCATGTAAATACTCTTGGAATTAGTAAGGTTCTTCTTTTTCAATAGAATTTATATGGGAGTTCTAATCAAGTATATATAATGGACTATATGATCTTGTTAGTTGTTGAATGGTAATTTGAGACTAGTTCCGAATATGTACAAATCTTTGAAATTTTTGTCAGGTTTTGTGAATTTTTATTTGAAGGTAAGAGACCTAGTGGTTTTTGTTGAGAAAATAAAGGTCATAATATGTTGTATATGCACAATAAGGTATGGTATTCTTGAAGAGATTCCATGGGTGTATGATCCAATTTCTTTTAGAAAAATTTGGGTGATATATGGCAATTATGGTGAGGCTGATGATTTCAGATCGATACGATGAATTGATTCTGTTGTAATTGTTATTTTGAATACTTGACATAGAGGAACATGAAATTTTTTTTGGTGATAGTGCCATAGGAAACATGAATTCATTAAATCTGGGAAGAAATTCAGGTGGTGATCATGATTCTTGGATAAAAATACCCTCTTGAATGATGAAATATTAGAGCTAAGGAGTTCATTAGGTGTAGGGTGGCCCAACAACCTTAAATGAGTTTGAATTGTACCTCTTATAAGAGGTAAAATAAAAAATAGTTTGGTTTTAGTGGTAATAGTTGAAAAATTGTAGTGTACTATATGTTTAGAGATGAATAGCCCCAATATATTGGCATCATCCTAAGTATTCTAAGAAGGCTTTGGCTATACACAATAAAACGTAAATGTTTTCCTAGTTGTGTGAATGGAATTTTTTGGGTTACAATCATGGAGGAGTGTAAGGAATTTTGTACATCTGGGAGACAACCATGAGTGGTTAGAGGAAGATTCAAATGTGTAGTGGGTACTTGTCATATTTGAATTATCCATTGGATAGTCTTGGTGGAGATGGTGCATCGACATTGGGCTTTGAAAGTTCAATTGTGGTTTGTCAGTGTTTTATTGGGTGATCCCAAATTCATGACATGATTCGAGACATGAGACTTCATTCATGACATGTTTCAAGGGGTTAATCCCAATTCTGTTACATTTTTCACAGGATATAACATGCGGTGAAAAGTATCGTGACATGTTTTAGGGGGTGAAACATGTAATGAAAATTGTGAAGGAGCTTATTTGGGGGGGAATTAATTAGAAATCATAGAAAATTGGTATAATGTACGGGGAACATTGTTCCAGGTATAATAGAGTATTCTGAGGTTTATTCAGGATCATTTAGGGAGAGGTTAGTGCATGTGATCCCTATACATGAGAATATAATATTTGTCTATTCATATCAGAAACATAGAAAATAAATTATACCATCTATAGCAGGAGTTTTTTCTCTATCTAAGCATGGTGGGATAAATGTTTCATAGAGTGGGTTGTTGAACCATAACGGTTTTGTTTTGATATGCGACCTTGATGGTGGGTAATTACAAGGGTTAGAAGTAGATTTATTAAGATGGTTTTCATGGAGTGGAGAACCATGAACGTTTGGGTGAAATTGATAATGGAGTAGTGATATTTCAAAATGGATGTGTTTTAGGTAACATAGTTTTGGGTTTCATTAAAGGTTTTGAGAAGAATCTTGAGTTTTTATGAGTACTAAATTTTATCTTGGGTGTTGTGCAATGTAGGATCTTTCTATGGTCCAAGTTAGAGAATGAAATTCTATGTGAGGTTTTGTAACCTATGAAGGAAGTTTTATCTTGGGAAATGCCCGTGAAAGTTTCTTGGGGATGTGAAGTATTATGGTTTGGAGATTGTAATACAACATCTATTTTTTCAGTAATATTTCTCTTTAATTTTTCTTTTTTTTTGTTTCAATCATTTTTATTTGGGCTTTATTTCAATAAAACCTAAATTTTTGAGACTAGTTCTGCGATGTGTTATGTGTTGTAGGGGTACGATAAGAATAATTGGTGTTTTGGATATAGAAAAAATTAATATCATAAACACAATTCATGTCCTGAATTGTTTTTTGAAATCCTTGTGATCTAAATTCACATAATGATTAATTCACACACATTAAAATTTATACACCCTAAAAATTCTACACACTGGGTAAATTTTACATGCCATGAAAATAACCCAAAAAATGAAACACATGGCACAAAAACATTTCACCCTGTAAAATGTTAATTTAAAAATTTTAAAACATAATGGGACTAAAATTGGGGAAAATAAATAAATAAAAAGGAAATTGAAATTTCATGATGTGGAATTTTTACAGATCATGGAAGACTAGATAGATGTTTTTATAGATTCGTATAATGTGGGAATATTTTATAAATTCTACAAAATCATTTTCATTCATCCCCTAACATGGAAAATGACTAGTGATTATGTTTTGGATTCCAGGATCCCGTGTGGAATCATTCCCTTAGTGATTAAAGCATAGTCAATTGTTATGGATTCCTCTCAGTGTGATATTTCGTTTTTCAACCATAGATGTTTCATTTTACTCTTGAAATATTATTACTCATTTGGGTGGACTAAAAATTTATAGTGAATTTGGATGAAAATCATCGGTTTTTATTTTAGTTTCCTTGTAGACTTGAAATAAGGAATATCGGGACAATACTCATATGCATTTAAACATTGATCGGTTGAGGTTTCACTCCATTTAAATTTTTCAAATGGGTTTTTCCCTAAATTTATATTTAACATTTTTGAATATATATTATTAATAATGTATTTATTGTATATTGGATCGAGGTTGCATTGGGAGTAGAACACACACTATTTTTTTGGTTTGGAATATGCAATTTAACTCAATGTGTAAATATTATTGTATTTTGTGTTATAATTTTATTAAATAATTAATTATAATCATTATAATTAATTAATTATTGATAATTGAAATGGTTTAGGACCATATAATATTGATATGGTCAAGGATGAACCAAGATGATGTTGTATTAGCTCAATGAGCCTAGGAAATAAATATCTGTCCATAGTGTCAAAGTAGAAGAGCCTCAATAAAAGGGAATTTCCTATGTTGACACACGAACACACCCTTTAAGAGAGGTCCATCAAAGTTATTTTTTTGGGTTTCTCTTTTCATGTTATCCAATTATATTTTATTGACTTTGTATTGTTGTCCTGTAACCTGATAAGGATTTTTTTCCGCATTGGAGTCAAAAGTGAAATGCAGACCATCTTGGGTTGGTTGGTCATTGATACAACTATTTTTAATTGTCTCATAAGTATTTCAGTATCGTTTTCCTACACATTTTTTATATTAGTTTCTTTTTAGAATTCAATTTTTATAATATAATTATATTTTTTGTTTTGGTTATTTTTGGCATGAGATGGGAACTCACGATGCTTGAGGAGGGTCCAAATTTACTTTGGAAACATAGGAAGTGTATTCAGAACATATTTGGATATAGAATAACTCTCTTTTAGTTTGATGGTTTGACTCTAATATATATTTTTTACTTTTATTTATCCTAGATTGTGAAATATTTGGGATAACACTGGTACACCATGCGCCAGAGCAAATTAATTGGATAATCCCTGTTAAAATATAATTATTTTTCATAAACCTTATTGGATCCCATTAGGTCAATATAGATAGAGACAAAGACATGTGGCCACCTAATAGGTGTGGGATCCTTGGAACATGTTACGACATGATCAACATAACAATACAACCCTATGATAAATTTAAAATATTGATTATTTGTTTCTTAATTTTATGAATTGGAATGACATATATGTTTTATAATTACTTATAGTAGAAATAACATTGTTAAATATTCTTAAATGATATGTTAAATGAACTTTTGGTTAAATGATAAATGTATCAGGTTTGATATAATTATGATGATAGTTAATAAATAGAATTAATGGAACATGTTTGGATATAAAAGATGATAATTTTATGATCATAGTGTCTTATGATGAAATATATTGTATCTATTTTTGGCATGGTGATTTTAATTGCAAATATTTTGTGTTTATTTTGAACTGTTGTGATTTATACATGAGGGTCAGATTGTGATATCTTTGAGGTAGATACTTCTGATATTCCTGAGGGAGATATTCTAATATGACTTAGAGTGATATTTATGAAATGAAAGAGTGGAGATTCAGATATTTATGTGGAAGAAATTATGATATGTATATGGGAGTGATTTTGAACTGTTGGAGGATAGATTTTGATATGCCTTTTGGAGAGATTTTGGTATACTATATAGAGATATTCAAATTGTTTATAAAATGGGATGGTGTTCAAGGAGAGTTCAAATCATAGTAATTCAAGGAGAGACTAGGGTTACTTCAACTCAATGTCTTTTACACGAGATACTACTGTTAAGGTTGAATGCATCCTCACTAGAGGATGTATCCATAGTGATACGGTAGATGAATAGGATATTTACAACACCAAGATAAATTCATAACCGGAGAATCATCAACCTAAAATAAAAATCAAAGGTTATGGATCATTCGAGACATTGTATTTCACGAACACTCATGAAGTGGGTTCTGGAATTATTCTTAAAAAATGAAATGTCTATTGGCACTATGAAATGTCGTATGTGATTGGAGAATGATTATTTCATTGAAATAACACCATCAATGGAAGGGTTTCCCTTATATAATGTGTGAATTCATGCAATCATTATTTACTTATTCATATTTTATCTATAATTTAGAGATTCTTGAAATGGATTTTCATTCTAGAAGGTCAATGTTATTTTCACTTACTCTTTACTTGTAATGAACATAATAAATGGGCCTGGGTCAATGGATTTGTTGCGATGAATCTAAGATTATATATATACAACAATGGAGTTTTAGATTCAACCCCTTTGAAATAAAAAACGAATATGCTCTTATCTTGGTAAAAAAAAATTGTTTAGGGTGGAATTTGGTGGAATCTTTATATCCTTTGTGACATTTATTCATCAATTAGCATCCATATTAATATGGACATAGCAACAAAACTGGATCGATTTGTGAAATTTTTCCAAGTATTATTTGAGGTAGATCTCATCTCAATTCTAATATAAAAATTAATTTTGGTAACATATGATAATGCGTTAAATATTTAAATTTTCTATGAGAAGATTCTTGTCTCCTATCCTGATTTCAAGATCGTAGCACCACCAAAAAATTATAAGCAAGAAATCACATGCACATTATTATTCTTTAACTTCTCATGATGAGGCATATTGTAGAACGAAGAGATCCAAGTACAATAGATGTAAGGATACTGGTTGTGGGAACACTTCATTAAAGGACGGAAATATTCCATTGAAGGATCTAGATATTCATCATTTAGGGGATTCATTTTTGGATCCATATTTTTTAACTCCCATGAGATCTAAAAGTTTTACTAGATAGGGGAACATATCAAGAATTGTTGACAACATGTATAAGGTCAAAGAGGGGAGTGATCTTGTGCAATCCCCTCAATGGGATGAGCATAGAGAACCCTTGATGAAAGGGTAAAATGGGAATGCGAGTCTTTATAGTCATCATGTAAAGACATATTGTTTCCTTGATCATGTAGGAACTCAAATCATGGTGGAGTTTAATAAGAAATGGATGTTGGGTAAAATTAGAGGCAATTGGGAAAACAAAGAGGATGATGCGCTTTCACTAATAAACTTTTACCTAAATGCTGCAATTAAGGGAATGATGAAATAAGATGAAGGTTTTTCTTCAAATATGTTAAATGATTCAAGTCCAAGGAGATATTTCTCTTCTCCTAAGATCACCATGGGAACCAGGCTAATGCCTCATGCAGGTGGTAAGAAGGCCCATGGTTGCAAAATAATCTCTCTAGATGATTGGTCAGATCGGGAGAGCGACTATGAGTATTATAATGGTTTAGATTATTATCATATCTTTATTTATCTTCTTGAATGAGTGTATTTATTTTTTTGTTTGACCCCATTACATTATTTATGTTGTTGTTGTTCCTTATTTAATAAAAGGTGCATGACCCTAATATTTCCTAAAAACAAATGTGGTTGGCCTAAGGGAAGAGGGAATTTTTTATGATATATTATAATTGATTCATCCTCAGTAAGATAATATTACAATAACACAGGCAATCCATACAGATATAAGAGGACCTACACTTAAACAAATATACTAGGTATGGTATTGAAATTGGATTTTCTTGCTTTGGGTGTTAACCAATATAATGAGGGTCAAAAAATTTAATACATTTGAAGTATTAATTTATTAAATTATTACCATTTTATTAACTAGATTTCATAGACTATTTCATCCATCTAGATTTGATTAGATATGGTGGTGTCTACCTACAATGTTTTTCTAACACCCTAACCAAGACGTCATTACACATGGGTACTGATGCATATCTCGCATTTTTATTTGAGGAACCTATTAGGGATATTCCCCAAACAGCAGTCTAGAGATGGATAGATAAAATAGTATTAGGATATTGGATGAGGTCCTTCATGAAGTATTCATGGAGCCCATTTGTTTATATTCATTAATTTTATTCTCTATCTATGTTTATTGTAGTGTGAATCTTTTAGTATGATTCAGCATAGTTTTCAAGCCCTTACTAAATTTCATGTCTTATTGTTGGATGATAATTTATTTCCTCTTACACTAATTTATTATTTCCATTGATGATGTTAGGTTATTTATTTATTATTTTTAACTATAATATAGGGGTTATAGTATCCATTCAATATAATGTTACACCCCCATTTCTAGTCGACAGGCTCTAGCATATAGGGAGGCAATCTCGAGGTGATGTAGTGAACCAGTCATTCCATTGGTCTATAGTGAGTCGGGGGGGGGGGGAAGTTACTACCAAATAGAATAAAAATGGTAAGAATACATTAAAAACCCATGAATTACAAGAGGATTAAAAAATCATTATAATTCAGGAGAGTTTGATCATAATATTCAAACATTAAATACTTATTCGTAATTTATCATAATAAACAATGAGATTGTAACATAAAATCCACACCTTTTTGTGTCTTTGAATCAAAATCCCCAAGAAATATTTTTCTGAAATAAAATATATAATATCATTAAAAGAAGTATATTCATGATATTAAATGTAAAAGTGGTGTTATATATTGTCACACCCCGACCGCAGACGTCCGTAATTTTCCTTCTTTCTTGGTCCCGGTTTAAATTTTTCGAAGATTAATTGTGGTTCGTGGTTTCATGTCGGTGCGCGGTCATCGCACCGCTAGCGGTGATCGTGCATTCGGCCCGGTTGACGATGTGTCCACCCGGCGTTTTAAATATTAAAGCTTTTATGTTGAATTTTTATTATTATTACTATTTGAGTTGAGTTACTATTGTTGTGGTTATTTTCCGTGTATAAGTGTATATATATATATATATATGTCTATATGTGTATATATGCATATATATGTTTAGGTCTATATATGTTTATACATATATATGTGTTTATTGTAATTGCGTGTATGTGTTTGTAGGTATATACACATCTATATATGTGTAAATATATATATGGGTGTTATTTTAAATGATTGCATTATTTTAAATGTTTGGTCATAATACTTATTATTATGAGTGACTAATTTTTATTATTAGTATTATAATTATTATTATTATTATTGATTATGTATATATATATATAGTATTTTGTTTAACCTAACCCTACCCCTTTTCTCCCCGTAGCCGCCACTCTCCCTCACCTCTCTCTCTCTCCATCCTCCCCCGATCTCAGCCCGGCCGTCCCCTCGCGCAGCACCCGGACTCCAGCTCCCTTCGTCGCCGCAGCCCCTGCCGTCCGCCCCCCCCCCCCCCCCCACCGAGCTCGCCGCTCCCGGCCTCCACCCCGTCCCGGCTCACCCCGCTTCACCCGCGAACCCCCGCTGCTCCGCCCTGCCTCCTGCGTCCGAAGCCGCACCGCCGGCCTCACCCCCTACTGAGCCGACCGCCGGCCTCCTCCCCGTTTCTCCCCTGCTCGCCGACCGCCCTCCTGCCTGTTTAGGCAAACCGACCGCCGCGCGCCCTCCTTGCCAAGCCGACCGCCGCGCGCCCTCCTCGCCCAAGCCGGAGCCCCGTCGCGACCCCTCCTGCTCCCTGTCGTCCCGCCTCGCCCAAGCCGGAACCCCCGCGACCCCCCTGCTCCCTCCCGTTCCGCCTCACCCGACCGCCGCTACACCTCCGGCGCGTTTCCTCTGTCCGGCACCTGCACCCCCGACCTCCCCTCCTTCGCCGTGCTCCCCTCCCGCCGCCCGTGGTGAGTCTTTTTTAGTTTATTTATCTATTTATGTTTTATTTTCAACATTTTTATTATCATATCAATAATATTAATGTTGCCATTATTTTTATTCTTGTTATTATTATTGTTATAATGTTAACAATAATAATAATATTATTATTATTATAATTACTATCATATTAATATTAATAATATTATTGTTATTATTATTACTATATTATTATTATTATTATTATTATTATTATTAATATTATGAATATATTTATTATTGTTTTAATATTATTATGTTATGTTGTTATTTTTATTATTATATTATGTTATTATTACTATTTTTATTATTATCATTATTATATCATTATTATGCTCATATTATTATTATTATTATTAAGTTAATATCATTATATTATTATTATATTACTATTGTTACTATTATTATTAAATTATTACTTTATTATTATTATCATATTGTTATCATGTTATAATTATTATTATTATTGATCGTTGAACCCGTTATACGGTCTTCTGTTTTAGGACCCACGCGGGGCTTTTTCAAGAGAGTGCCATCGCTGCGCTTTGTTTTCGAGGTTCCGCCGTCTCCGCGCCTCAGTTTCGAGAGTGTTGGACTTTATCACGTGGCTTCGGATACACGTCGTGTCATCGCGCCTTGGTTCCAAGGTCGTTTTACCGCCGCGCTTGGATCTTGAGGTAGGTCTCCCTTTGCACTCGCCTTTAAATTTAGAATTTATTTATTCCTTGACTTTTTATTAAGTTTCAGCAAATTCAAAAGTATTACTAAGTAGTTATCTATAGTTTGGTGATCTGCTGATGATAAAAGTTGTTTTAATTCTAGCGTTTCATTAAAAGCGTTTTCTTGGATTTAATTGTGTGCTTCTATGGTAGTTTTGCTGGATGGTTCTTCCTGATTAACGAAAGATCATGTTGAATTGGGTTCTGAAGCGGTTTTGGTGTGTGTAAAATGGTAGGTGTATTGGTTATGGAAAATGGTGTTTTTATTTGAACCTTGATTAGAGGAAGTGCCGTGTGACCTTTAAACTCGATTTTTGGAAACATTAAGCGTGGTTCTTGGTAGTTGAAAAAGAAAAAAATGTTTTCCTTTGATGCGTGATTAAAATTCTGGATTTCATTTGAGAAATATTATTCTTTCAAAAGGTGTTTAAAGGCCCGTTTGGCTCTTGATAAAAGTGGGGTGCGTTTGGAACTGGGAAAATGATTTCTTACTTGTGAAACAAATGTGTTCCAGGTTAGGATGCTGATTTGAGTTTCTTAAATAAATTTCTAAGTGCGTTTCTGGTTTTCAATGAAACGGCGTGTGTTATCCCTCTTTAAAAATGCTTTAGTCTTAAATGATCAAAATGTAAGTGACATGACGGTCCGGTTGGCACTTTATTAAATGTGAAGTGATTATATATATATATACGTACTTGTGAGGGCATTTCTACAGGGGGACTTCCCTTCGAGGGTTGTCGTGTAGCGATGTCCGTGTAAGGGGTTGGCAAGTGCGGTGAGATGAGTCACGCGTGCGCGGGTCTCCCACTTACACAGTGTTACAAAAACTACTATGGGTTCATGGGCGTCTTGTAGATTATCGAGTGACGGTTGCTTGCTAACCCTGATTAGACGGGTTAGTACCCCCTGGAGTTACAGACAGGCCAGGAGGGATGTGCCACTGGTTGGCTGTTAGGGCGGCCAGTTGGTTATTGACTATGGAGTACCATGCCGGCAGGTAGTCTGAACCCGAGTACGTCCAGGGGTTTTCTAGGGATGTTCAGGATCACCCATGGTTATTGCTGATAACTTCTGGTTTGTTTCTACTTGCACTTGGTTTTCCTTGTCTGTTTACCTTTACTTGCACTTGTTTTCCCTGCTTGTTTTCCTTCAGTCATATTTCACAGCCTATACTGTTAGACTTTGAGAAAAATGGTTTTCAAATGAAAATGCTTTATTCGCTTTGGGTTTGACTTGGAAATGTAACACTTTGCTTTTCAGAATGAGCTTAAAACTAATGAAATGGAACTGTCTTTCGAAAAAGAATAAGGGTAATGTCTCGTGTTTGATTTTCAAGTAAAACATTGTGAAAAATTACTTTTACACATTATAGTTCAAACCTGGATTATGTAGATTCTATTTTTACTGGCAGTGCATTGGGATTTGTTGTGGGGCTCACCTACTGAGTACTTTTGTGCTCACGCCTATCTTTTACCTTTTCAGTTGCAGGTTCCTTTTGTTCAGGTTCTCCTGCTTGAGTCGCTCAGTGTGGGAGCAACGTTTGTTGTAGTTGGGTGGTGACCCGCGAGGTCACATGAAGGTATGTCGTGGTGTAGTTTTGTTTGTGTCTTTAGTGTTTGTTTGTTTGTTTAGTTTATATTCGTTCTTTCGATCCTGTTTTTAGTTTGGGCTGAAATCGTTCCCAATGATTAGTGTTTCAATGCCCGGCACTTGTTGCCATCCCGGAGGGATCGGGAACGCCCCTCGGGACTTGCCGCGGACCGGCTCGAGTGACCGGTTCAGGGTCGACCCGGGCTGGTTCGTGACAAAATGGTATCAAAGGCTGGTTCTTGTTATTTGGGTTGTCCGGTAGAAGGAGATTAGGACTGTCGGAACTCGAGGGGTAGGTACGGGAAGAGCGTCGCGAACTCTTTCTCTCACTGATCCTCGAGTTACCAGGGGTAGTTCGGGAATTGTGTCCTTGTCTTTCCTGGTTTGTCTTGGATTGAGAGATGATAATGGAGGCAAGCCGACATTACATCGTAATTTCACATGGAGTAGTGACCCATGTGGAGTTCGAGTACGTGGTTTGAATTCCTCCTAGTGGTCGACGCTGACTTGGGACATGGCCCACTACCACGTCGCCAGGTTGAGTGTGACTACTAGTCCCTCATTTCAGTGGTTGATGCAAATTTGGTTGCTGCTTATGTTTTGTTCTGTGTAAGTACGTTGTTGGAAATGAAAAAGGTTTTTGAAAGATTGGACTGGTTCCATTTAAAGGACTTTAAATATATGAAATGGGCTTTAAAACTGAAATCTCTTGTTTTGGAAATCTGTTGCTTTCTTGGAATTGGATGAGAATGATTTGGATTGAAACCTCGGTTCCTCTTTATGAACGTCTGCACATGTGTGAGAATGCATGGAAAGTGTGTGTTGATGCACGTATGAATAGAATGTGGATAAAGACATGTGCAACGGTTCATGAGATTACCTGGGTGTGTATTTGAAATTAAGGGCTTGACCTTGTTTTCTAAATTGGTTTTAAAGAGGAAATGGTTTTGGAAAGTTTTTGGTTTGAAAGTGGGTTGGTTTTTGGAAAGTGATTTTGAGAAAGGGTGGTTTTGAAATCAAAAATGAAAAGGAAATTTTAAGGAGGAGATTTTATTTTGGGTTGTGTTGTTTTTGATTGGTCCTTGTGCTGACTGTTTTTGATAAAGGCGCTTTTATTGATGTTGCTTCGATTTGATGTTGATTTGGTTTGATGTGGGTTTTGGCCTTGTGTTTTATATGTCGCTCAGGAAATGCCGCCCAGAAAGGTCTTTAAGGATTCGGATATGTCATGCCCAGTTTTTAGTCCTCCTCAGACTTTGCTTGTTCTCCATGGTGATCAGGGTCCGTTAGAGGCAGTGGAATGGCTCGAGGAAGTGGAACGTGTCTTTAGAATATTGGGAACTCCCGATAATGTTAAGGTTCGTGCAATTATGGAGTTGTATGAGGGTCCAGCTCTGGACCAGTGGAAGATGGTTACCCCACCGCCAACGCAAGGTGAAATGACGTGGGATGTCTTCAGAACCGTTTTCATCCAATGGTTTGTACCTGAGGAAGTGAAGCTGGAGAAAAAGGGAGAGCTTGTGCATATTCAACAAGGCCAACGGACGGTGAAGGCATATGTTGACCATTTCAAGGAACTGACTTCCTTTTCTCCAGATGTAGCGTCGCATGAGCTCATGAAGGCCTCTCTTTTCACTGGAGGTCTTCGTCCAGAGGTCAAGGAGCGTGTCCTCCCTTCTAAAGACCTTTGTTTCAAGAAGCTGGTGGAGAAAGCTTTCTTGGCTGAGTTGGTTTCCGGTGTGCGGGTGGCTAATACTTCAGCATCCCCTGTTGTTCGTAAGAGTTCCCCCTCTGGTGAGGAAAAGGCGTGAGAGATACCTGTCCCCAATGAGTTATCCCCTTTGGTCCCAGCTTCCAGTTCATCAGATCGTTCGATGGTATGCTTTCAGTGTGGTCGTTTCGGGCATTTAAAGCCGTCTTGTCGCAACCCTCCGAAGACATGTCATCGCTGTGGTTGTCTGGGTCATCTGGAGAAGTTTTGCAAGAAGCGTTGCTTGAAGAGGAAGCTGCGATGGGAGAATGTCAGTACCTGACTGTGAGGCAGAAGATGCTTCAGCCATCAGAGCCCCAGCCACAAGTCTCGGGGTGAAGCTCGCGCACAGTCAGGAGTCCCCAGGGTTGTGAAGCCTTGGTCCAGGTTTTGTGTTCCGTGTTAGCAGTGGAACAATCAAGATCTTCTAGTACTTGTTTTTCTGCTGTTAAGTCTTGACGTTGTTGTACGTTCATTGTTTTACCATGGGGTTATCATGAACTTGTTCTATTATAATCCAAGTAGTCTGGTTTATGTAAATGTGTTGTTTTTCTAAAAAGTGGCAATGGACTTGTTCTATGATAAATCTAAGCGGACTTGTCGTGAGAATTTAATATTCCGAATCATGTGTCCTTCTTAAAAGTGTGTTTGACTCTCGTGTGGGTTGACCTCGTTTTAGTTATGTTGTCGATGTGGTTATGTTTTGTGGACTTCGGTGGATCATGTCTCCAATTTGATGTCGTTCAAATGTTTTTCTATAGGTTTTCCCTGGTGTTGAAGGTTGTTGACTCTAGTCGAGGATTTAATGTCTTGACGGAAGTGTTGTTTTAATCGTTCTATAGGAGTTGGTTTGAATTGGTTGGGAGTTCCCGCGTCGACCCCCTTTTCTAGGGTCTTCCTTTGAGATGGTCAACTTTTCTGCACAAGTTGAGCTCTTGTGGTGGGGAGAACCCCTTCGTGTTCTCCCCTCGATCTCGGACCCCAGTTTTCTCTTGAATCGGTCGGGTGTGACCTGTGTAGAGTAAGGTCATCCCCGAGAACCTCAGTTTGCTTCAGTTCCTTTAGTTCTGTTTGGGCATGGGCTTGGTTTTTGGCTGACTTGTAACCTGGTGACTTTCTGGGGGCAGAAAGTGTCTGTGGTGGGAAGAATTGTCACACCCCGACTGCGGACGTCCGTAATTTTCCTTCTTTCTTGGTCCCGGTTTAAATTTTTCGAAGATTAATTGTGGTTGGTGGTTTCACGTCGGTGCGCGGTCATCGCACCGCTAGCGGTGATCGTGCATTCGGCCCGGGTGACGATGTGTCCACCCGGCGTTTTAAATAATAAAGCTTTTATGTTGACTTTTTATTATTATTACTATTTGAGTTGAGTTACTATTGTTGTGGTTATTTTCCGTGTATAAGTGTATATATATATATATATATATGTCTATATGTGTATATATGCATATATATGTTTAGGTCTATATATGTTTATACATATATATGTGTTTATTGTAATTGTGTGTATGTGTTTGTAGGTATATACACATCTATATATGTGTAAATATATATATGGGTGTTATTTTAAATGATTGCATTATTTTAAATGTTTGGTCATAATAATTATTATTATGAGTGACTAATTTTTATTATTAGTATTATAATAATTATTATTATTATTGATTATGTATATATATATATATATAGTATTTTGTTTAACCTAACCCTACCCCTTTTCTCCCCGTAGCCGCCACTCTCCCTCACCTCTCTCTCTCTCTCCATCCTCCCCCGATCTCAGCCCGGCCGTCCCCTCGCGCAGCACCCGGACTCCGGCTCCCTTCGTCGCTGCAGCCCCTGCCGTCCGACCCCCCCACCGAGCTCGCCGCTCCCGGCCTCCACCCCGTCCCGGCTCGCCCCGCTTCACCCGCGAACCCCCGCTGCTCCGCCCTGCCTCCTGCGTCCGAAGCCGCACCGCCGGCCTCACCCCCTGCTGAGCCGACCGCCGGCCTCCTCCCCGTTTCTCCCCTGCTCGCCGACCGCCCTCCTGCCTGTTTCGGCCACCCGACCGCCGCGCGCCCTCCTTGCCAAGCCGACCGCCGCGCGCCCTCCTCGCCCAAGCCGGAGCCCCGTCGCGACCCCTCCTGCTCCCTGTCGTCCCGCCTCGCCCAAGCCGGAACCCCCGCGACCCCCCTGCTCCCTCCCGTTCCGCCTCACCCGACCGCCGCTACACCTCCGGCGCGTTTCCTCTGTCCGGCACCTGCACCCCCGACCTCCCCTCCTTCGCCGTGCTCCCCTCCCTCCGCCCGTGGTGAGTCTTTTTTAGTTTATTTATCTATTTATGTTTTATTTTCAACATTTTTATTATCATATCAATAATATTAATGTTGCCATTATTTTTATTCTTGTTATTATTATTGTTATAATGTTAACAATAATAATAATAATATTATTATTATAATTACTATCATATTAATATTAATAATAATATTGTTATTATTATTACTATATTATTATTAATATTATTATTATTATTAATATTATGAATATATTTATTATTGTTTTAATATTATTATATTATGTTGTTATTTTTATTATTATATTATGTTATTATTACTATTTTTATTATTATCATTATTATATCATTATTATGCTCATATTATTATTAATATTATTAAGTTAATATCATTATATTATTATTATATTACTATTGTTACTATTATTATTAAATTATTACTTTATTATTATTATCATATTGTTATCATGTTATAATTATTATTATTATTGATCGTTGAACCCGTTCTACGGTCTTCTGTTTTAGGACCCACGCGGGGCTTTTTCGAGAGAGTGCCATCGCTGCGCTTTGTTTTCGAGGTTCCGCCGTCTCCGCGCCTCAGTTTCGAGAGTGTTGGACTTTATCACGTGGCTTCGGATACACGTCGTGTCATCGCGCCTTGGTTCCAAGGTCGTTTTACCGCCGCGCTTGGATCTTGAGGTAGGTCTCCCTTTGCACTCGCCTTTAAATTTAGAATTTATTTATTCCTTGACTTTTTATTAAGTTTCAGCAAATTCAAAAGTATTACTAAGTAGTTATCTATAGTTTGGTGATCTGCTGATGATAAAAGTTGTTTTAATTCTAGCATTTCATTAAAAGCGTTTTCTTGGATTTAATTGTGTGCTTCTATGGTAGTTTTGCTGGATGGTTCTTCCTGAATAACGAAAGATCATGTTGAATTGGGTTCTGAAGCGGTTTTGGTGTGTGTAAAATGGTAGGTGTATTGGTTATGGAAAATGGTGTTTTTATTTGAACCTTGATTAGAGGAAGTGTCGTGTGACCTTTAAACTCGATTTTTGGAAACATTAAGCGTGGTTCTTGGTAGTTGAAAAAGAAAAAAATGTTTTCCTTTGATGCGTGATTAAAATTCTGGATTTCATTTGAGAAATATTATTCTTTCAAAAGGTGTTTAAAGGCCCGTTTGGCTCTTGATAAAAGTGGGGTGCGTTTGGAACTGGGAAAATGATTTCATACTTGTGAAACAAATGTGTTGCAGGTTAGGATGCTGATTTGAGTTTCTTAAATAAATTTCTAAGTGCGTTTCTGGTTTTCAATGAAATGGCGTGTGTTATCCCTCTTTAAAAATGCTTTAGTCTTAAATGATCAAAATGTAAGTGACATGACGGCCCGGTTGGCACTTTATTAAATGTGAAGTGATTATATATATATATACGTACTTGTGAGGGCATTTCTACAGGGGGACTTCCCTTCGAGGGTTGTCGTGTAGCGATGTCCGTGTAAGGGGTTGGCAAGTGCGGTGAGATGTGTCACGCGTGTGCGGGTCTCCCACTTACACAGTGTTACAAAAACTACTATGGGTTCCTGGGCGTCTTGTAGATTATCGAGTGACGGTTGCTTGCTAACCCTGATTAGACGGGTTAGTACCCCCTGGAGTTACAGACAGGCCAGGAGGGATGTGCCACTGGTTGGCTGTTAGGGCGGCCAGTTGGTTATTGACTATGGAGTACCATGCCGGCAGGTAGTCCGAACCCGAGTACGTCCAGGGGTTTTCTAGGGATGTTCAGGATCACCCATGGTTATTGCTGATAACTTCTAGTTTGTTTCTACTTGCACTTGGTTTTCCTTGTCTGTTTACCTTTACTTGCACTTGTTTTCCCTGCTTGTTTTCCTTCAGTCATATTTCACAGCCTATACTGTTAGACTTTGAGAAAAATGGTTTTCAAATGAAAATGCTTTATTCGCTTTGGGTTTGACTTGGAAATGTAACACTTTGCTTTTCAGAATGAGCTTAAAACTAATGAAATGGAACTGTCTTTCGAAAAAGAATAAGGGTAATGTCTCGTGTTTGATTTTCAAGTAAAACATTGTGAAAAATTACTTTTACACATTATAGTTTAAACCTGGATTATGTAGATTCTATTTTTACTGGCAGTGCATTGGGATTTGTTGTGGGGCTCACCTACTGAGTACTTTTGTGCTCACGCCTATCTTTTACCTTTTCAGTTGCAGGTTCCTTTTGTTCAGGTTCCCCTGCTTGAGTCTCTCAGTGTGGGAGCGACGTTGGTTGTAGTTGGGTGGTGACCCGCGAGGTCACATGAAGGTATGTCGTGGTGTAGTTTTGTTTGTGTCTTTAGTGTTTGTTTGTTTGTTTAGTTTATATTCGTTCTTTCGATCCTGTTTTTAGTTTGGGCTGAAATCGTTCCCAATGATTAGTGTTTCAATGCCCGGCACTTGTTGCCATCCCGGGGGGATCGGGAACGCCCCTCGGGACTTGCCGCGGACCGGCTCGAGTGACCGGTTCAGGGTCGACCCGGGCTGGTTCGTGACATATATACCTCATAAAATATTATTGGTTCGTAATATAACATGGGTGTCCAAGAAGGTAATTTGAGGCAAAAATCCTTTACCTATTTAGTAACATTTCAATTGTAATCCCCAAGAAAGATATATCCTAAAATGGATATGCAAATAAAAATAATTTTCATGATAATAATCACAAAATAAATTCATTCATAGAATATAAACCACCTAAATCAAATAGGTTATGAATATGGAATGTGTCTCACATAAGTAAAAAGTGTAATGGAAATCCCACTCTGTGGGTCTCTAATTCCAGTGTACTAATTAAAAACTCAAATATCATAAATATAAGTATATTATAAATCTATTATAAAACCAAAAATATATATAATACCATATATTATTGTTTTGACCTTTTATTAACCTTTTATTATCAATTCAGCATTATGGTCACGTTTCGGCCAATATCAGCTTTGTTTTCATATATACCTTTTTTTTAATTCCACTAAACCTGATGATAGATAAATAATGTAATGAATAATAATCATGAAATAGTCTTCATATAAATACATTAATTATAATTTTAATACCAAATAATGAAATATGGTTTTGAGAAATTAAGTATGTCACGACCATGTATATTATAGTTCACACATACACATGAGTAACATTTACATTTTCCAATAATCAGTAAATAAAGGCGGTAAATAATATCATATATTTAAATAATGATAATAAAATCATAAATAAAATATTATTTATCTAAATATACATATATGTTTCTTCCATTTTCTATGGGGTTGAAAATAAAGAGTCATGTCACTTTCAGAAGGCGCTAGTCCACACATACACGAATGATGTAGTGATATTGTTGTGTGTGAAATGTTTTTAAATAAAATGATATATTATCAATTTATAAATATTTCATGGATATGATAATTATTTAATTTATATAACCTATATTTATCCTTGTAATATTCTATGTAATGTTTTAGTGAAAAACTAATCATATCACATCATGAGGCGGTGTTCTGCTGTACACATAAGCGACATTATATTATTCTCACAAAATGGAATATAAGAATTAATATGTGATAACATATATCAAAAATAATAATAATATCATAAATATTATATATAAATAACAAATACATCACTATTTCTAGTCATGAGAGGTGGTAATAAAAATGAACGAACTTAATTCACGAGGATGTAGTCCTCCGTACGCAAGAACGATGATTTCGTAACCCATTTAATAGAAGAGAAGATGGATGCATGTCATTACCTTCACATAAAAACATATAATTATTATTAAGCATATTATGTTATTATATCACCATGGTTTAATAAAAATATAATGGTTAAGGGGAATAAATATTACAAAAAATCTCATTGATGAACTTTACCTCTTCTTAGGGAATCCTCCCTAGGTTTTCCCTAAATAAATTTATATGTTGTATTTAAATAATAACTAATGACTATATGATGATATCAGGTATTTTGGAACTTTATTTGGGTAGGTGTTTTCTGAACCCAAAGGTTTTTAAGATGTGAATAAGAGAGGATATATGTGGCCTTTTATAAGTGAGGTGAGTGTCACACTTGTTATTTTTTGAAAATAAAAAGGTCCAAAGACGATTTTATCATGGAAAAGTGTAAAAAATGATTATTCATAAGGCTTATTCATTATATATTCAAAATAATTCTATAAAATATATTTTATATAAGTTTTCAGGTCATTATTACCCTTATCTTTTTATTTTAACACATAGTAAACACATTTTTTCCTTTACCGCAGTAAATAATTTTTATTAATTTTACATCTAATTTTGGTATAAAAATAATTTTGACAAATTAGATAATATATTTTGATGATTAAAAATATGGATTCATTTTTTTCAAATTACATTCGTATAAGTGAAAAATTATAATTTAAAATTATCCCATATTCGTTATTATAAAGGAGGTTTTTATATATAAAAGTTTTAGAAGGTAACAATGAGTTTTATATAAATTAAATAAAAAATTGATTCAAATGACATAAATTGGATAAATAGATATATAATTGAACTATGTTTACATTTTAAACAATTTAAATTGAAATTAAATTCATAATTAAATTATGAAAATCATTTTTTCAGTTAAAATTTTCTATGTTTCACTATTCATCAAAGAAAATAATCTTATTAGAAAATTCTAAAAACAATATCACCCTATTATAATTTAAAAAAATTTATTTTAAATTTAAAATTCTATAAAAGTTATATTTTCTAAAAGAATCAAAAAAAATTATAAAAAAAATCTGTTAAAAATGTGAAAAACTATTTTTTACAAAAATATTGTTTTTTAGTGTAAAACATGATTTATTCATGTATCTTGTATATAAAACACATAATATGAATTTTAAAACTTTTATTGGATATATAAAATATAAATTTAATTAAAATAACTCAAAATAAATATTTTTTAAAATTTATTTTGGTAAAATGTGTTTTTTTCATAAAATAGTTTTTCTTGGAAAGATTCTATATATTTTCTAATAGTTTTTATTTTTCTTTTTAATTAATTGGGCCTTGAAAAATTATTTTCTTACACATTTGTTATCCATATATTTTCATGATTTAGATAATCCTATTGATAACTTCCATTCCAAAGGCTATATGAAAAATATTGTATAATAATATTTTAATAATATGATATGAATCATTTATACATACACATTCATGTAACACTACATAAAATAAGTTGTACATGTAACCGAATCGAATCATAGTGATACGTGTAATGAAATATAAACATAGAGTTATGTGTAACACCAGATAAACATTGTTTTTATGTAATTAAATCCAAACATAGTGTTTCATGTAACTCAAGATTAGCTCAGTGTTGAACGAAATGAAAAATATAAACAAGATTAAATTTTACTAATATTGTAAAATATCAAGGTATTAAATTATAATTCCATTAAATTAATTTATCCATCAAAATTAATCTCATTAGTTCCAAAATACTAATCATACTTCTACCTCATTACATCCAATTTTTTCCACATTGCTTCCATAGGCTAGTGGTTTTCCCACAAAACATTAACCAAGTACGTTGTATTTGATTCATATATCCTTCTGTGTTAGATTCAGAATTTGTTTTGGTTATTACTCATAAGGAATATCATGATCCCGCAGTAAAACCTCTTATCTCAGTACATGTGATGTATCTGGTATTTACTTCATATTTATAGATACATCAGAGAAGTCTTGAGCATTAAATATGTTTGATGGAAGCACCAATCAATATCCTATTATCCTGATATGACCAATAATATCAAAAGGGTCAATATACCTATGTATACCATTTACTTTATATTATATGAAACAAATAATCCTTTTATTATGATTCTATCAATTTCACTACAACTCTTACTCAATGAAATGAAGATGAATTCTTTTATGTCTAAACCACTAATGGACCCCACGATCCATAATAGAATGATAAGTCATAGGTTCTATCGCTATTTAAATAAGGTTACTCATGGTTATCCAAAATGGATAAATATTCATATGGTGATGTAACATGTTAATCCTTAAAACAACATCAACATTTCAACATAAACACTTCAATAAATGTTTACCCTTATAACTATTCCAAAATTGAAAATTTATAAATAGGTTTAGTAAGTTTATCATGATAAACATACCATTAATCTACCATATATCATAAATAGGATCTTGATTTTCAGATAACAAACATTTTAATACCTTCATCATGAATTATACTGATACATGGTAATAACCTAAATGACTATAAAATCATTTTGAAATCATACGTGCATCCTCATTCCACAAAGTAAAACACAGATTATGGAATTTATTCCATAGATCCCATAATATTATATATCCCATTAATGATAGAATAATTCAATTTATAAAAAAATAATTTATCGATTCATATGTCATCAATACTGTCTAATTTATTTAATCCATCTCAATCATCTTTTTTTCCAAGTTAGACATTATCCTCTCCACATCAATAACATAATAACGATTAGAATTCCTTAATCATGTTTTATAAATTTAATTTATCATTTCCAATAAATCACTAGTCAATGAAATAAGTACCATTTCACATATTCTTTTCAATCATTAAGAAAACATCTTACTGAATAATCCTTACATATTTCGAAATTCTTGAATTCTCACACATAAACAGTTTAATTATTTCACATCATCCTAAAGCCATTCGATAGACTTCATCATATTTTTCTTTAATATCATATTCCTTTCATATGTTATACATAATATCTTCATCATCAATAGAAAACTAGTAATTATACAACCATATATATTATATTTAAGAGCTTTCTCCTTAGGTCATTTATTTTCATATTGCCAAAAATTTCAACATTTAATACATTTAGTAGTAAATGATACCTTAGGAAGACCATTATTCGCACTCATGATGTTAACCAAAAATTTAATTTTTCTATTATAGTTACTTATATTTTTTCCTTCTTTTCCACCCCTAAACATCTTATTGTTCATATGATACATTCCCTTGAGTTATTTTTCCCTCATTATTGACATATAATAAATTGAATTTTTCCTACTCCATGGTCTTCACTACCCGAACTGTAATTTAACTTTATCCTTTTATTCATTTTTGAATCCAAGAGTTGGTTAAGTTATAAATTTTTAATCATGTTCTTTGATAACTTATTAGGAATAATCAAAAATCCATCACTACATTAATCATCCCATTTTTCTTATCATTCGTAAATTTCTTGTCACATTGAATGTTAACAGAGGTCCTTCAAGTTCCCTCAATTGACTAAAACGAAAAATTCAAGTGTGATAAAAACTAAACATTGGGGAAAACAACAAAATCATTAAAAAATACTTTATAATGTGGCTATCTCAAGGCACATTGTTTTCAATCAATGTCACCTTAGGTTTACCCTTGTTTATTCATAGTCATCAAATATTTAAATCCTTTGTGATGGTTGGTAAAGAGATTGTGAATTTCTAATGCATATCCCCCGATATAGTAAAACTAGGTCTTTAGTAAGGCCCATTATCATGCCCCAAATGATATTTTAGTCCAAATCAATGTTCATTTTTATAAAATATTACCCTTATGTAAAACTTTTCTAGATCCACCACAATTTTTAATATCAATAAAGGATGTAATTTCTTAGAAACCACATTCTCTATCTGTTACCAAAATTATAGGATGTTATCCTATACTTTAATTTATCCTTAAAATTATCCTTAGATGTATTCTCATGAATATAATTAGAAGTATCTAGAGGGATCTCAATTTTTTTTTCTCATCCTAGTCTCTGATTGTCATCCAGACTATCCCCTTGATACCAATTATATCATCCCATGTTTTTCATTCAAAAATATTACATATTTTTAGATGAATATTCAATACACTACATAAAAGAAACATAAGTAAAATAATAGTTTAGTGCCTTTGAAAACATTGAACACAATATTATTAATCCATTAACAATTTTCCATTTTCCCATAAAGATCTTAATCATTAGTACTCTTCTGGAAAATATCCTACTTAAACATTTTCTTCGTAACCTGTGGAATGGAATCATAATATAGGGTGAGATAATTTTCTAAGTAAGAGTTAAAGGGGATGATACATAATCAAAACATGAACAAGAGAACATGAGAATGACATTTCAAAACCAAACCATGCATATCAAATATCACAATCTTTAGTAATGGAATAATGAATTGTTGTTTGTAAGTCATCAAATAAATGGAAACAAATAACATGATCCTTGAGAGAATAATATTGGCATAATATATAGATGTTTAGAAAACAAAAAATTATAGAAAACCATTTTTCAATGATATTTATCAATACACTCATAACCTGTTATTCTTGGGAAAACAAATCTTGTACTCACATTGAGATTAGGCTAAACACCCACGTACCAAATATTTGGGGCTTCAGTTAACCACCCATGTACCCTATTTTTTAGTCTTCAGATAACCACCAATGTACACTCTAATATCATAGAATATTTATAATTATCCAATGTTTTAGAGTGAGATATTCGTCTCACCAATCATATAATGAAATCAACCCTATGTGTGCTACGAGATTATAAAAAAATCAACATAACATAACCTTTAAAAATAAATGGGTTTAATAAATAATTTCCTCATATAATAACCATGTAAAATAAACGTGTTATGTAATCATGTCTTTTTTTAAACATAACATAATCCATGGAAGACATATGTGATTCATAAAAAAAATCCTCAATAATATAAATCATTAAAAAAATAATATGAATGGTATTCTAGGATCATAAATCCCTTAAGGAATAAGTAACATCAAATGATGTCATCATTAGTATAAATTAATGTTTATAGATCACATTAAATATCTATTGAAGTAAATATCCTTTATTTTTTAAAATAAATACCATTTTCAAATATATTTCTTTAAAAGAATCTTTAAATATCATTTCAAATCAATTCTTATTTTGAATATCCGTTTCCCTTATAAAAAAATTAAAATAATAGAAATTTTCAAAATAAATATCTTTTGAAAATAACAATTAAAATATTATAAGGGAATAATGGCATCAATTTGGTGTCATGAAAAGGTAAAATACCATTCATTTCATAGATGTTATAAAAAAATATTACTTTCACACTTTTAAAAAAATTCAAAAGGGAATTTTTTTTAAATATACAAGAACATTCATTTAATGATAAATTGAAAAGTAAAAAATGGTTCAAGATGTATTTTATAAATTATTTTTTATGGTTCAAATAATTTTTGGAAACACATATGAGAAAACATCACTTTTGAAGAAATCATGTTTCAACTGAAGAGATAAATAAAGCTGATTTAACATAAAATCATTTTCCCTTGTATTTTAGTTACCAAAGAGTTATAAAATTGTAATATTACATTAAAACATCATAAATAACCAAATGAAAATAAATTTCAGGATACTTATTGAATGATAGATCATATTATTTCAATATTGGAGTATTAATCATAAATTATCCCAATAAGTTATTATATTGTATCATAAAACTCCAAACACATGGGAAACATTGAATCATAATACCCATGAAAGAATAATCTCAAATTGTAACACCCCAATAATTTAAAAACTTATAATATTGAATTCATGAAAATATTTAGTCTTAATGAAACAAACTTTTGTTATAACCGAGCCAATTAATATAATTTTGTCACTTCATTGATTTAAATTTTGAAAAACTAACATACATGGTTGCGATTAGTACGATAATTTCTATATGATATGATCATCTTATATTTTTGGTGAATATAAACTTACCTTCATAAATAGTGACATACCCATATGAATACTAATATACCCTCATGAATATTAAGGTAACCTTTTTGAATAGTAACTTTACCAATGAATGTATAAATAAAATCTAGGCACCTTATGTATGTGAGTGAATGATTTAAAATTAATTACTAACTGTTGGTATTGTTGTGGGTAATAAATATTTCATTTAAATAAATAAATTGACCTAAAATAATATTCAATTTACTAAAATGTATTACTAAATAAATATTTTTCTATCATATGATCTTTGAAATATTTTATGAGACCTTTGGTAATTTTTGAAAGTATTATAAAATTTGTTTTAAATTAAATCTGAATTTTTCAATTATATGATGAATTTATTTAAACATTAAATTTTACATATTTTGAAAATAAATGAAGTCTATTTTTTAAATTCTATACATTGAAAAAAGAATATGGTGATTTTTTAGGATTTTTCTATAATACATGCTTTTTTATTGAATAGTAAAAAATGGTTACATACGATAAATGCTAAATACAAGATTTATTAAGTAATAGGTGATGTAAGGCTGATATATGCACACTTGGTTCAAACTCATATACCCTTATTACTATTAGAGTCACATGAATCAAGAATATTTTTAGTATTTCACCAAAATAATAAAATAATGATTAAAATAATGGTAAATCATTCATCTCCTCCATTATACCCCCCCCCCCCCCACTCCCTCTTCTATACCCTCCTCTCATGCCTTGTACCTTGTCTAAATTCTGCTCAAACATCCTCCCATGCACAACTCCCAGATCCATATGTCCTTTGTCTCAAAAAAAGATCAAAACTAGTCCCCTGAAGAGGATCTCATGGAAGATAACTTCATGATGATACTAATATCAAATGAATAACACCGTCAGACCTAAGGTAATGGTTTTCCACATGAACATCCATTTTCATTCGGGTAACTCATTTTCTCTACAGAGCTCAATTAAATTATTATTTATTTATATGTACTATTCATGAATTCTATGTGATTGTTCTATATATATGTACCAACTAGTATCCCATTTTCTTTTAGGGGGTGTTATATGTTTTAAAAGGATCTTTCAAAGATTCTTCCCAAAATACATTCCTTTTTATAGGGAATCTCTCAAAAACATTACCTATATTCAATGTCACTCTATATTATGTTTTCAGAATCCATTATATTTATAAAAACAATCATTTTATAATGAAAATAAAATATAATTTCTCTTCTAGTTTTATACAAATATTTATCTAAAATAACTCATCTTTTCAAACTAAAAGTGTATTTATCTCATGAATTGATCAATTATTTTATAAGAGTATATTCATATAAATCAAAACTATTGTTGAATATTATGTATTATTGAGTCTAACCATTTATGATTACATCTTTCGTATTTAATTTAATGGGTTATGATTAGTTTTACTATAGATGTGTTATCTTAAAAGCAGTCCCCAATTTTCACTGAATGGTTTGTCTTTATGCTTAATGTTCAAGGAAGGTTATTTTAATTTCATATGTTAGTTTCAATATGAATTTATATATTTTTTATGTTTATCCATGATCATATGAATAATTAAATGGAAATAGTATGTGATATTTTTGGCCCACTACAACCCCTCGATGAATCACTGGACTCATGAGAAAAACTACAGTCTTGGCATGAGGCCTTGACAGAATGGTTATTTATGGTCTTGGTACACAGAACTGATAGTATGGTTATGATGGTTGGAATTTTAAATTCTCTCATTATGAAACTAGTAATTTAATGTTCATTTGGTTATTGGACTAGAAGAATATCCATGATTATTCTTCATTGTGGCATTCTTTATTATGTTCTTATTCCTTCTATAGTGTGTTCATATTTATTTTTTAAGGCACATGTATTTTGTTATACATCATTCCAAATGTTTAAGTTTATGATATCTTTCACTAAATTTATTAACCACACTAAACATTTGAGCTCAGACCAATCCTAATTCTTACCAGGATATGGAGAAGTAAATTTTTAATGACATTCTGGGATATGCTAGGAGTTGTGGATGTTTCTAAGGGAATATTTATATATAGTATTTCATTTCAAGTTCTAATGTGAAACTTATATATATATATATATATATCTATTGTTTCAAAAGCCACAAAATGGCTCGGTCCATTGGGATGCATATTCCTTGTTTATAAGATACTCTAATGAAATAAACCACCAGCTCCAGGAAAATAGCGTCGACTCATTAAAATTTGTATCAGAGGAATGTTTTGTAGAGAACAAGGAAACAAAATTTAGAAAACATAGATTAGGGAACAAAGCCCTATGATTGAATTTGAGGGTAAACATTCGATAATATCATGGGATTTTAGTGATGAATATATTATATTGATCTTTCTAGAAATAAATCATTATCTATGTACTACAAGTGGATGTGGTTGTAGAACATATGTACCTAGGAGTAACAACACTGACAATGTGTTTCAGTCCTGACCTAGGTTATCCTAGTACACAACAATGAGCCTTACAACGCTGATAGTTGTACCCTACCTTGGGATATCCATAGAATAATTTACATTTTCTTTTAAAACCCATTATGAAGGAATTCAATTTAAAATTTTCCTCAAAGAACCCATGTTTATGATTAAGATATTAACTATGGATAGGATTTCAATTAATCCTAAGTATTTTCCTAGGTTGAGATTATACATTTTGATTCATAACTTATTCTAGTGTGTATAATTATTTAGAGATGGCTCCTAGTGGATGAAATGGAAATTGCACGAAACATGTATCACATGGAGGGATTTCCCTCTAATTAAAGATATTGATGTTGGCTCTGGTTCTAAAACTGGTGCTGAGAAAATTATAACTATACCAGGAAAGCTAAATCTGATTTTCAACAATAAACTTACTTATATGAATAATCCTTATCCACAACATGGAAGAGATATGTTTGAAAACATTATGTGATAACAACCTCTGTAATTTAATGGGACATAAATATGATTTGTAATGGAGGATGAGATAAGTTCATTAGGAAATATATTTCACACTTTGGGATGTAATTAATGAGACAACTATTTTGTGGATGTTTATCTTCTATTGAGAGATGTTGATCATCAGTGGTATTTAAATCCAAACACAAAATTGGAGGAAGAAATAAAAGATATGGAATGGGTGGATTTTAAGGAAATAGTCTTAGAAAAATACTTCCCTTGTGAAAAACGTGTATATATGGAAAGATAGTTTCTGAATCTAGGGAAAAAATAGGATGAGAATGTTGCAATGTATAATGTAAAAATCACAAGGTTATAAATACAAGTCATGAACAACTTATGTAATTCATTGATCTAGATTGATCAGTTATTTGATGATTTAAAACCATTCCTTAAAAGGGTACTAGTCTCCTAAACAGTCTCATTGTATAAAGATATAGTCTCATGTGCATTCAATACATAGAATGAATTCTCTAATACTTATGACTTTAAAGGAATGTAAGAGAAGAAGATAGTGTAATATGAAAAAATGGATAAATGGATGAATAAAAAAGGGAGTTTTCCAACATGTAATACTTGTGAAAGGAATCACCTGAAAACCTACATAAAAAAGACGATTCTATTAAAAATGTGGATAAAGGGGCCACAAATATCATGATTCCAATGGAAAGAATGAATTTACCAATGTTTAATGCAATAATTTTAATGGAATTGGACATTATGCCTATTATTTTCCTATGTTCTAAGAAAACACTCATTAGATAAGGCCTAGGGTGAAATTCTATGCTTATGCGATCACAACTGCTGAATTTGATGTTCCTAACGATGTAGTGGAAGGTACTATAATCATTTCCTCGAACTAGGATTGTGATTTATTTTATTCTGGATCATCACATTTCTTTATATATTCCTAGTTTTAATTTAAAATTAGATAGTTTCAATTCTTCTTAACAAGGGAGTTATCAGTCAAAATCTATATAGGAAGTATCATTGGAAAAATAATGTGCCAGGTATTCCCTATCATGGTATATAAATATGATTTACCTACTATTTATATTATCATACCTATGGTCGACTTTGACATAAAACATGGAATGGATTTTCTTTCAAATTATGATATTAAAATCAATTGTAAGAAGAATGAAATTAGGATTTGTGAGGAAGGTGTATAATCCATTAGGTTTAGAGTAGAAACATCACCATCTGAATCTTATCTTGACCCACCCCAAATAAATCTAATGAATGAAATTATTCGGGAGTATGAGAACTGAATATCTATGAGTGAGGATAGAAATATTAAAATTTAGGATGAACATATTGTGAAAAATATACATTGATGTTTTCCAGAAGATTTACCTGGACATCCTTCAGAGCGGGAAAGTTTTTATTATGAATCAAGTTGTTTAGTTATAAAAAAGTGAAGGATGAATGAAAAAATACTACAAGATTCATGCAACCTCTACCTATTAATACATGGAAATGGGATGACATACCTAAGTTTTTTGTCACTATATTACCCAAAAATCAAATAAGTAATGATGAAAAATGGGTAATTGGGAATCAACTTACGAAATATACATATTTTCCCCCAATAAGGGAGGATTTTACACTAGAGCGCCTTGAACGACTCTATACTAATGAATTTGTAATACTTCATGGAGAACCTCTTTCAATATTTTATTATCATGATCCTTGATTTACATTGAAATTATGGAAAATTATTTCGAAATTTTTCGAAACTGAGCTTTTTTTAGTTCTTTTTATTAGCCTCAAATTTATGGGCGGTTAAAAAGGATGATCTAAACATTATATGATAGGATGGAATAATGATCACTAGATTTTCAAGGTATATCAGATAAATATTTACATTTGGAGGAGTTTTCAAACAAAAATAGTTTCCATTATAGCATTAAAATGGAAAAATATAAAGTATTGTATAGAAAGAGATTTCATACACCAACAAGTTGGGATGATGTAGGTGAAAGGAAGATTGTGGGTCCATAACTGGTAGATGAAAAAAATAAAATATAAAGACTATTCAAACCCATATGAATGATTCTCAACGCCGGAAAAAAGGGCTATACTGATAATCCAATGGAGGTTTTGGAATTTCAAGCGGGAGATCAAATTTTTATGAAAGTAACTCATAGGAATGCTGTTATAAGATATCGGAAGAAGGGGAAACTACTCCCAAGATATATTTCCCCTTTATAAATTCTAGAGATAATTCGATATGTGGCATATCATGTGGAAATTTTGTGAAGCTTATCTAAAGTACACAACATGTTTCATGTCTCATTGTGGAGAAATTACATTCCAAACCCAACACATGTCCTCACTTTTAATGGAATTGAATTATAATTCAACTTATTCTACTATGAATATACTATCCATATTCTAGACACTGAGGAATACATGTTGGGGAATTGGGGGACATGACTGGTAAAGGTACTTTGGAAAAATAAAAAAATTGAGGAATCAACATGGGAGCATGGGGATCTTATGACGAAGAACAACCAAAATTTTTTATGATGTAACAATCATGAATTTTGAGGACAAAATTTTTGTAAGGGTGGAGAATGTGACACCCAAAAGTTCCAAATAAAATTAATATTGAATTCATGAATACACTAAGTCTCTACAAAACAAAACATTGTTATAACCTAGAAAATGAACATAATTATACCGCTTCTATGGTTTAAATTTCAAAAAAATGACATACATGGTTGCGATTTGTTAGGTGTTTGGGTTTTGATACAATATAATTACATTTTTGGTGAATAGAAACATACCCTTGGGAATAATAAGTTACTCTTATAAATACTAATTTACACCCATGAATAGCAATATAACCCTTTTGAATAGTAAATATCCACATGAAAGTACAAATAAAATCTTGACACCTTATAAATGAGATTGAATGTTTAAAAAATTAATAATTATTGTTTGTATTTTTTTGGGTGATAAATATTTACTTGTTGTTAATAAATTGATTTAAAATAAAATTCATTTTCATAAAATGTAATCATAAAAAATATTTTATTGTCCTATGATCATTGGTTAATTTTATGAGAGCTCATTTCATTTTTGAAAGTATTATAAAATAATTTTTAAATTTAATCTCTATTTTTCGTGTAAATGATGAAATTATTTAAAAAATAATGTTTACATATTTGGAGAATTATTTTTGAAAAAATGAATACATTTTTGGATTTTAAATGTCAAAAAAAGGTAATTGTAATTTTTTGGATTTTCCTAAAATACATGAATTTTTTGTGAATAGTGAAACACAGTAACATACGATAAATGTTAAATACATGATTTATTGAGTCATATGTGATGTAAGGATGATATAAGAGATCATAATTCAAACTCATGTGCAATTATTTCTATTTTAATGAAAAGAATAAATAATATTCATCGTATTGAGAAAATATAATAAAGTGAATATTTAAATTATTGCATGTCACTCATCTCCTCCATTATAACCCCCCCCCCCCCCCCACCCCTTCTTCTCTTAAATAATCTCAAGACCTGTACCTTGTCTAAATTATGATCAAATATACTCCCATGATCCTCCCCCAAATCCATATTCCCATGGTCTCAAAAAAAATACCAAAACATCTCCCCTAAAGAGGCTCTCAATGACGATAACATTAAGAGGATACTTTGATCGAGTGAAGAACACCATCAATCTTAAGGTAATGGTTTTCTACTCGAACCTCCATTTTCATTTGGGTAACTCTTATTCTATACTTCCCTCAATTAAATTATTATTTATTCATATCAATTCCTCATAAATTATATGTGACTATTCTATATATATTTACCAACCAGAATCATACTTTCATTTACGGGGAGTTATATGTGTTAAAAGGATCATTTAAATATTCTTCCGAAAAAACCTACCTGATTCAAGGGAATATCTCAAATTCATACATATTTTCAATGTCACTATATAATATTTTTTAGAAACAATTTACTTTTAAAATAAACAATTATATTATTAAAATACAATCTTACCATACTCCTTGTTTTATATAGTGATTTTTCCAAAAGAACACTTATTTTCCAAGTAAAATAGTATTTATATCAAGAATTAGTTGATGATTTTATAAGATTATCTATAGCTATTTCGACACACCTATTGATTATTAAGTATTATTGGGATTAATTTTTTATGATATCATATAAGATATTTAATTTAGTGGTTTAAGATTAGTTTGATTTTAGATGTTCTATCTTAAAACCATTCACCAATTTACTCTGAATTTTTAGTGGTTATGATTAATATTTGGGGAGACTTATTTACATTTAGAATGTTAGTTTCTATATGAGTGTGTATGATGTTTTGGTTTATCCCAATTTATATGAGGAATTCATTGGAATTAATAAGTTATTGTTGGGTCCCTCTATAGCCCGTTGATATATCGGCATGTATCAATAGATAGACAAGTGTCTTGGCCTGAAACCTTGAAAAATGGTTATTTATGGTCTTGGTATGATGTATTAGCTTTATTGTTATGATTTATGGAATTATGCATTCCCTAATTATGAAATTAGTACTTTAATGATCATGTGGGTATTCAACTAGTAGAATTCCCATGATTATGCTTTATTATGGCATTATTTATTATGTTATTATTCCTTCCATATTCTTTTCATGTTTAATTTTAAGGTCATGTGTTTTTAGTTATTCACGACTACTATTTTTTTTATTATGGTTTATTTTATGGTATTTCTTACGCATATTAATCATCTGAGCTCACCTCTTTCTTATGTATTATTTTCCCAGTATATGACAACGTAAATTATGAATGACTAGTGGGATAATCCTGGATTCTTTGATGTTTCTCATGGAATATTTATATATTGTATTTCATTTCAGTTTGTAATATTGAAATTATGTCTACATCTTGTCTCCAAAGTTACAAAACTAGTCAGTACATCAGAATGCATATTCCTTATTTATAATATAATGTAATGAAATAAGGAACCATCTCTAAAAAACTTGGGAATGCTCATTACAGTTTCTATCAGATACATGTTTACTAGAAAATGTGGAAACTAGATTTAGAAAAAATATATTAGGGAACAAAACCCTAAGATAGACATTGAGGATTAACATTCAAAATATCCTAAAATTTTGGTATGGAATTGATTATCTGTATATTTCTATAAAATACATTCTCGCGTGGATACTACAAGTGGACGTTGTTCAAGAACAAATGTACCTTGGGGTAACAACTTCGACAAGGAGTTCAGGACACAACTTAGGGTATCTTGGTACTCGGCATTGAGCCATACAGTGCACCTAGTTTGACACTCCAAGGATATTTTCTTAGCATAACTCACATTTTCATGACAATCCTTCATGAAAGAATTAAATATAATTTTTTTCCTCAAATAACCCATGTTTATGATTATGATATTAGTTATGGATAAGATTTCAATTTATACTAAATATTTTTCTATGTTGAGATTATACATTATTATTCCTAACCTAATCTATGGTATACCATTATTTATAGATGGATCCTATTGGAAGGAATTGAAACTGCAAGAATACATGTATCCCATGTAGGTATTTCCCTTCGATGTAAGATACTGATGTCAGATATGGTTATGCAAATGAAGTTGAGCAACATATAACTATACTAGGATAGCTGGCATAGATTTTGAACGACACCCTTACCCATATAGAGCATCTGGATCCACAATGTGGAAGATCTATGTTAGAAAGCTTTATGTCACAATAACCTCCATAATTTAAAGGGATTATAATCCCATTCATAGTGGAGTAGTGGATAATTTTATTAGAGAATATATTTCTCACTTTGGGATGTAACGAATGAGATAAGGTTGTCATGGAATTTTATTGTCAATCAGGAGATGCAGATATGTGGTGGTATTTAATTAAAAACAATATAGAGGAGTAAGAAATAGAATAAAATGGATTGGATGGATTTTATTGAAATATTATTAGAAAAATACTTCCCTTTTGAGTAGATAGTAGATATGGAAAAGCAGTTTCTGAATATGAGGAAAAAGTGGATGAGAATGTTGTAATGTATGAAATTAACATCATAATGTTAGAAAGACATGCCTCAAACAATATATGTAATTCAAGGATCAAGATTGATTGATTCATTGATGGTTTGAAACCATTATTTTGAAGGGTGTTGGTCTCCAAAACATTTTCATTATATGAAAATATATTCTCATGTGAAATGAAGAGAGATAAATAATTCTCCAAGTCTTATAAAATTTATAGAAATTAAGATAATAAGAGGGTGGAAGGGGAAAGAATGGATAATGGTAAGAATAAATTTGGGAGTTTTCCAATATGTAACACTTGAGAAAATAAACACCTAGGAGCCTACATAAAAGCAAAATTATTCTATTACAAATGTGGAGAAAAAGGCCACCAATTATGAGATTTAAAGGGGATGAAATAATTTAACAATGTTCAATGATACAATTGTAAAGATATTGGACATTATACCTATGATTTTCCGAAGCACCAAGGAAACATTCCCCAGATAAGGCCATGGGAGCAAGGCCAGGCTTATGACATCAAAACTACTAAATTTGATGTTTCTAATGATGTAGTGGAAGGTACTATAATCATTTTACAAAAATTCTACAATGATTTATTTGATTCTATATTTTATCATTACATTTTATATTTCAATTTTTCATTAAAAATTAGATATTGCCAATTTTCTTTAACAAGGGAGTTGTCAGTCAAAACCCCTAAGTGAAGTCTCATTGCAACAAAGATATGTCAAGAAGTCCTAATTAAAGCATATATGTATTCTTTACCTACTGATTTGATAATAATAACAATTTTTTACATTGTAATTATAATTGGATTGGATTGGATTTCAAAATATGATGTGAAAATGTAATACAAGAAGAAGGAAATTATGATTTGTGTGGATGTTGTAGAATACATTTTCTTTAGAGAGGAAGCATCACCATCTAAATATTATCTAGATCCACCCCTGGTATCCTTACTGAAGTCAATTATTTGGGAGTATGAAAACATGATATCTATGAGTAAGAAAAGAAATACTCAAATTGAAGATCTGCCTATTGTGATAGAATACAATGATATATATCCAGTGGATTTACATGTACATCCTTCAGAGTGAGATATTGCTAATTATATATCAAGATGTTTAGAATGGAAACATGTGAAGACTGAACGATGAAATCCAATAAGATTCATGATTACAAAACCTATTCTTACATGGAAATGGGATGACATCACCCTGGATTTTTTCACTGGATTAACCAAAACTCCAAGAATGAATGAAGAAATATGGGTAATTGTGGATCGACTTATGATATCTGCACATTTTCTCCCTATAAGGTAGGATTTTCCACTAGAGTTCCATGTACAAATCTACGTCAATGAAGTTGTAAGACATCATGTAGCACCTATTTTAATAGTTTCTGATCACGATCCTTGGTTTACATTGAAATTTTGAAAAATTATTTAGAAATCTTTGGATCCTGATATTTTCGTGAATAATTCTTATCACCCTCAAAGTGATGGGAAATTTGAAAGGACGATCCAAAAATTAAAATACATGTTGATATCAAGATCACATTATTTTCAAGGTATATGGAATGATTATTTACCTTTGGTGGTTTTTTCCTACATTAATAGATTCAATTAGAGAATTCAAAAGGGACCATAAGAAGCATTGTACAGAAAGATATGTCATACACCAACATGAGGGGATAAATTCGGTGAAAGGAAACATCTCGGACAAGATCTTATAGAAGAAAAAACAGCAAAAATAATTTCTATTAAAACCCTCATCAGTGAAAATCAATAAATGAAAAATTATTATATGGATAATCGAAGGAAGTTTTTGGAATATCAAGTTGTAGAACATGTTTTCATGAATGTAACTCCCAGGAAGGTTGTTATAAGATACATAAATAAATGGAGTCAAATCCCCAGTTATATTTTTCCTCTTAAAATTATAGAGATAATTTGATATGTGTATTATAATTTTCAAAAGTCACATAGACTATCTAAAGTACAAAATGTGTTTCAAGTCTCATTGATGAGAAAGTACATTCTAGACCCAACTCATGTCCTCACTTCTGAAGGTATTGAATTGGAACCCCACGTATTTTATTGTGAAGGGCCTATTCAAATTCTATACACTAAGGAATAGGTTTTGAGTAATCGAATGACACGACTCCCAATGGTGCTTTTGAAAAATAATAAATTTGAAGAAGCGAGTATGAGGAGCTTATAACAAAGAACAAAAAAAATCTTTTTATGTGGTAACATTCTGGAATATCGAGGATGAAATTTTTGTAAGGAGAAAATTTTAACACCCCTATAATATCCAAATAATTTTAATATTGAATGCATGAAGAGACTGAGCCTCCAAAAAAAACATTGTTATGACCTATCCAATCAACATAATTTTTCTATTTCTGTGATTAGAATTTCGAAAAAATGACAAAGACAGATGCGATTAGTAAGATATTCAGTGTCTGAATGTATCAACAATCTATTTTATTGAATAGAAACTTAATCTTATGAATAATATCATACCCTTATTAATACTAATGAACCCTTATTAATATTATTATAACCCTTATGAATAGTAACATAACACATGATTGTATAAATAAAATCCATCAACCATATAAATGAGAGTGAATGTTTTAAAAATTAATAACTAAGTGTTGGTATCTTTTCGGTAATAAATATTCAATAAAAATTAATAAATTGAATTAAAATAAAATTTCTTTTCATAAAATTCCTTCCTCAATAAATATTTTGTTGTCTTATGATCTTAGTATAATTTTATGAGTCATGATGTATTTTTTTGAAAGTATTATAAAATCAGTTAAAAATTCAATCTCTATTTTTCGAATAAATAATGAATTTATATAGAAATTAAATTTCACAAATTTAGAGAATTATGTTGATAAAATCGAGTGTATTTTTCACTTTTAATTATCTAAAAATTGTTATTGTTAATTTTATGGATTTTTCTAATACACTTGAATTTTCAGTGAATAGTTAAATATGACAACTTATGATAAATGCTAAATACATGATTTATTGAGTAGTTGGTGATGTAAGGCTGATGTTAGTGCACTTTCTTTGAACAAAACTTCACTTATTACTTTTTGATTCATGAAAATTAATACTATTTATATTATTGAACCAAAATAATAAAATAATGATTAAAATAATGTGAAATCATTCCTCTCTTCCATTATCCCCCCCCCCTCACTCCCACATCCCTTTACCCATCTCAAGCCTTGTGCCTTGTCTAAATTCTACTCAAATATCCTTTTAATATCCTCCCCCACAACAAAAACCCCTTGGCCTACAAAGAAAGAAAAAATATTCCCTTAAAGTGGCTCTCAATGAAGATAACATCAGGGGGACACTAAGATCGTGTGAAGAACACCATCGGACTTAAGGTAATGGTCTTATACCCGAACCCACATTTTCATTCAGGTTACTCATATTCTCTACTTACCTCAATTAAATTATTATTTATTCATATCTACTCATCATAAATTATATGTGAATATTTTATATATGTTTACTAACAAGAATCCTAGTTTCATTTATGGTATGTTATATGTTTTTAAATTATCATTCAATTATTCTCCTTATCACACACACTTGATTCAATGAAATATCTCAAATTCATACCTATTTTCAAGGGTACTCTATAATATATTTTTAGAAACCATAGTATTTTTAAAATAAAAAATTCTTATTATGAAAATAATCTCTTACTTAACTTCTTGTTTTATACAAAGATTCCCTTAAATGAACTTGTCACGACCCACTCCCCACAATGTGTACCCCTCCTAGGCCGGCAATGTGAGAAGAGTGATAATGACCCCCGAGTCCCGCCTCTAGTAGGCCCCAGGTTGGCGACTAGAACCAAGGGTATAATAAACATCCAAATGGGAGGCATTACCCTCTAAGAGAACACATGCCAAAGAGATTGATAGAATAGACTCCAATCAACTCCAACTTAGAACTGAAGTATAAAAGAAATCCAAGTACATATATTAAATGCAATGAAAAAGTTCTACAACTGAATGGGAAAACTAAAAGTACCCAAAAGAAAGTAAAACGGCAGCGACCACAAGCCCGAACAACTCCTCCTCCAACCACAAGCTAGAAGTAACCAGCTTGATCTCCAACCTGCTCCAAGTGACCTGAAAACTGTTTATATATACATAGGGTGAGTATAACATTATACTCAGTAGGATCCTCCCCAAGCCTCTCGTGCAATAGTAAAGAAAGCATGCTAAAGCCTAGTGAACAATAAGTGAAACTAACTCGTCACCTAAATAGGTATACTAAGTTACCAACCACACCATGGATACTCTCACCAAGTAACGAATACCAGAATATAGAATATAGTAAATATTATCAAGGGTACCCCGCTACTACTTCCCCACTGGTTTGCCGTTATTCCCCAACGACATATGTCCTATGCATCTCTCTCCAAAGGCTTTCCGGCAGACACCTGGGCTAAGCTCCACAATCTTAACCTCGTGCACCACAAAGGCTTGCTCGCAGACACCTAGCCGAAGCACCACACCATCCTCACAACCAAAACTAACCAGGTAGTTTCCAGGAGCCACCACAACTTGCATAACGTGTATCATACATCGGGTATAATACCTCAAGCCATTACAGCCCATACTCAGAGTAAGGATCCTCAAGACATTATAGCCTATACACGTTACACCTATAGAAGTACATAGGATACTATATCCAGAATATATGTGTGTGATTAACCACAAGCCATTACATCCCTCTACACACATATATGGGGTAACTAACCGTTGTGCCTCATGGAACAAGTATCTACCAAGAGAAGAGAGCGGGGCCAAAGGGGGTAGTCAGCCATTCGACCTCCCATCAGAATTTTGGAGAAAACACCCCCTAGGGCTCAGAATCCCTAGGGTGTCAGTTGCCCTTACCGACAAGGTGGAGTAGCGTATAGAAACAAAAAAAGTACAGAATATATATATATCTCACATCCACACTATGGGCATTACCTAGTCTTAGATACAACTGCAGCTAATGTCACTCATACTCCAGGTTGCTACTTCTAAGACTAGGTGTCCTATAAGCACACCAACATTTGAAGAGCTTTATTAGATTACTCCATTCTCATTTTATCAGTTCCACTGTACATTAATTAATTTTTTAAAAATTAATTAACCATGAACAATTGCACGTTAAACTGAATTTTCATCACATTCAAAAATCAACTACTCCTTTTAAGATTCAAATCACCTTTAAATTCTAGTATCTCCATCCCCGTGGATTTTCACCATTTAATCCAAGATTCATTACAGAATTAATTTTCCATATTCCCAGGCATTCTAGAAAAGCATCCTATGCTTCTAAACACAAAGGAGGCTCAACACGGTGAGTAGATATACTACCCGTCGAGTCTTTGCTGCCTATAGAAAGAGCATAGACCCATTATCCCCCAAGAGGCTAAACACGAAAAGCACGTGGCATACCCCGCGCGTCTTCGCCTCCTTCGGAATAAGGGTAGCAGGACCAGCTACCTTGAGTAGTGGGGAAAGCAAAGCAGATAAACATTCAAAGAATCCACAAGCACCCAACAACCACATCCATCCCATTCCATCACCCCTGGTGTCCTCCCTGACACCCACATGCATAAACTGATGCATCTCGCCACTCTAGGTGCCATCCACTACCACAACCACAAGGCCTCCACGCCTCCACATATCACAACACCCCTCCAGGGTTACATCATAGCACAAGTAGCAGAAAAAAAACAATCACAACCATGGGCTCTTGACCCTTTAACAAACAAGAGGGTAACTCAGAACACTTTTATAAATTCCCACATAATCGGTTCTTTAATCCCTATTGAATTAGAAGATTTTTTATTCGTAGGTTCCAATTATGGGATACCTAATCAGTAAGCTATCACAATTAAATAACCATGCTTACTTCGCTAATTTGATTATCCTCAAATTAGAACAACTACAACAACGACAATAACCAGATTAAATTACATGCCTCTTTATCTTTAGCCAATTAATTAACAATTAATTACGGCTTTACCTTCATTATCAATTTCTATCATGAATGAAAAAAAATCAATGAAATCATAGATATCACTATATCTAGAAAAACATGAGGCAAACCGTTATCACGGTATAAAGAAAAAACATGCGATCAACAAATTATTTTAATCCGGTTCAAGTATTTATTTAGGTCAATTTAATTGTGATCCAAAGGAATAAATCATGCTAATTCTACGATTGCACATATAAAATTAGAGAAGCCATGAATCCCCTACCTGGAAGAGTTCATGACGTCCTTTATCCACACAATGGGTCACAATCTTCCTCTCACGAAAACTGCATCCACTGGAGGATGCCACGGTACGACAGTACCAACCAACCCCAAGAAAAACCCATTAGAATCATGGAAATTACATGGTATAATATGGAAGGGAGAAACAAGAGAAGATGATCCCCAATGTAATGACGATAAAACATACATTATTGGGAAGATTGACCAACAGAGTTCGGTTGCATCCAAAATAGATCAGAACCATTCCTAGGAGTAAATATTGATTGTGAAACTCCTATGGGAATGATTGAAAGGTTTTAGCATCTCTTAGCTGAGAAAAAAGGGAAAGAACAAGGGAGAATGATAGGTCTTCTCTTTTTAACGATTTAACGAGGTGACAGTTTAAGATCCGGTTAATTATCCATTAAAAACGGATCGCATTAAGCAATGCGGCATGACCAAGTCAATACATCCCAGCCTTAGGAATAATTAATATAGGATTTATTGCATTTGAATCGGCCTTAAGAGTCCTTAAAATAAGGCTTTAAATGTATATTACGCCAAAAAAAACGTGAAAAGGGGCAAAACTGCATGAATCTAGAAATAATGTTCACCCACCGTTACTGTACATGAAACCGATCAGTGAAACCAATCTGTCAGACCGATCTGTGAAACCGATCTTTCAGACCGATCTGTGAAACCGATCTATCAGACAGATCTCTGAGACCAATCTGTCAAACCGATCCGTGACACCGATCTGTCAGACCGATCAGTGAAACCGATCTGTCAGACCGATCTGTGAAACCGATCTGTGAGACCGATCTCTCAGACCGATCTGTGACAGCGATCTGTCAGACCGATCTGTGACACCGATCTGTCAGACTGATCTGTGAGACCGATCTGTCAGACCGATCTGTGACACTGATCTCTCAAACGGATCTGTGACACCGATCTGTCAGATCGATCTGTGAGACCGATCTGTGACACCTATCTGTGAGACTGATCTGTGAAACCGATCTGTCAGACCAATATGTGATACCGATCTGTCAGACCGATCTGTTACTATTCATAAAACTGGAAACACTGTTCACAGAATTGGAAAATTGGAAAAGTGTTGGGCATAAGTCACCTTGACCTCCCAGAACACCTCCAACACCACATTTTCACAATGTAATGGACTGGAGAGGTCTGAGACATTACATTCGATACCTCTCAAAACATTCTCATCCATGAGAATTAAAAACCAACCTAGAAGAACAGAGGGGTCCAAAAAACCACCCCATAAGATACCTCTCAGGGGAAAAACACCCTGAGTTGTTTGAAAACTGGAACAAAACTACGACATCTGAGATCAAGGGACCAAACAATCCATATCCATACCATTCAAACATAACATCACATGAAAAGTACATAAATAAAACATGAAAGGTCCAACCACAAAGAAAAAATCATTACATGAAAGGAGTTAAACATTAAACAACTCTGGGTACTGATCAAGTATCTGTGACTCACGCTCCCATGTACTCTCCTCTATTCAACCATGTCGCCACAAGACACGAACTAAGGGGATAGAACGCCCACGCCTCACCTTCTCCTTGCGGTCTTGGATCTCCACAGGTCGCTCCTCGAAGGTTGCATCATCATCAATATCGATCTCTCCCCAATCGATAACATGAGATTCATCATGAAGATAATGACGGAGTTGTGACACATGGAAAACATCATGTATCCTACTCATTTGAGGGGGGAGTTCTACTCGATACGCCACAGCTCCAACATGAGCTAACACCTCGAAAGGCCCAACAAACCGGGGAGAAAGCTTACTTCCACGACCAATCCTTCGCTGCCCACGACGGGGAGTCACCTTCAGAAACACATGACCCCAACACTAAACTCTAAGGGTATCCTTATTTGATCTGTATATGATTTCTGACGATCATGTGCTGTCTTCATGCTCTCACGAATCACCTGAACCATCTCTGTTGTATTCTGCACTAGTTCTGGTCCGAGAATTGCTGACTCTCCGACCCCAGTCCAGCACAACGGAGAACGACATAGCCGACCACACAAGGCTTCAAACGGCGCCATACCTATGGTAGAGTGAAAACTATTATTGTAAGAGAACTCTAACAAGGGTAAGTGCTTCATCCATGAACCTCCAAAATCAATAACAAAAGACCGCAGCATGTCTTCTAGAGTCTAGATGGTTCACTCTGTCTGACCATTCGTTTGAGAATGAAAATCAATGCTAAGGCACAATTGAGAGCCAAAAGCATGATGGAGACCTCTTCACACCCTGGAGGTAAAATGAGGATCTCGATCAGAAATGATCGTCCTAGGTACTCCATGGAGTCTCACCACCTCCTCCAGATACTACCTCGACAAAACCTCCACTGAGCTCAACTCCTTGATCGCTATGAAGTGGGCCGACATTGTTAAACGATCCACTACCACCCATATAGAATCATGTCCTCCTGGAGCTTGAGGTATACCTATTAAAAAGTCCATTGAGATGTCCTCCCACTTCCACTAAGGAATATCTAATTACTGGAGAAGACCACCAGGAACACGGTGTTCGGCCTTCACCTTCTGGAAGACTAAACATCGAGACACACACTCTGCAACCGTACGTTTCAGCCCAGGCCACCAAAACTAACTCCTCAAGGATTGGTACATCTTCGTCACACTGGGATGTACTGCTAAGGGTGAACTATGGAACTCCCAGAGAATAGTCCCGCGCATCGCCAAGGGAACAAAAATCATTCCATGACACAACACTCGGTGTTGTTCATCCTCCGACCAACCATCAGGGGCCTCACCACAAACAACTCTGTCTCTCCAGACTTCCACCTCTAGATCACCCAACTGAGACTCTTCCACATTCTGCATTAGGGATGACTGCACCGTCATCTGGAAAAGACACCCTCGACCCCCAGCCTCTCCCATATGAAGATTCAAAGCTGATAGCTCTTCCATCACTCTCCACAAATCACCAGATTCACGCACAACATCATTATCTGACTTTCAACTTAGCGCATCAGCTACAACTTTCCCTTTTCTAGGTGTATATGATATTTCAAAGTTTTATTCTTGCAAGAACTACATCCATCGACGCTGCCGCAAGTTCAAGTCACGTTGGGAGAAAACATACCGCAAACTCTTATGATCGGTGAAAACCGCAAAGTGCTCACCAATGAGGTAATGTCTCCACAACTTCAGAGAAAACACCATCGCTTCCAACTCAAGATCATGGGTGGCATAGTTGAATTCATGGGGACACAACTACCGAGACCCATAAGAAACAGCTGACCTATGATACATGAGAACAAATCCTAGCCCCAGATGTGAAGCATCATAGAAAAAATCAAACTGGACTCCCTCCACTGGATGAAAAAGGACTGGAGCACTTACCAACTTATCTTTTAGATACTCAAAAGCTTCCTGACACTGATCATTCCATATGAACGCTTGATCCTTCCTGGTCAAAGCAGATAGAAGAGTCACAACTCAGTAGAAATTGGCTACAATCCTCCTATAAAAGCATGCGAGACCAAGGAAACTCCGCACCTCGGACACGGTCTTGGGGGCTTCCCAAGACACCACAACTTCTATATTCGACGGATCCACATATACTCCCTTTTGGGACACAAAATGCCCTATGAAACAAACTTCTCAAGCCCAAAACTCACACTTGGACAACATTCCAAACAACTGATGTTGGCGAAGAACTCCCAAAATGTCTCGTAGATGCTCTGCATGCTCCTCTTCATATGTAGAGTACACAAGGATGTCGTCGATGAAAACCTCAACAAACTTGTCCAGGAATTCACGGAACACAGCATTCATCAATCCCATGAAAATAGCTGGAGCATTCGTCACGCCAAATGGCATTACAAAAAACTCATAATGCCCATGATGACAACAGAAATAATTCATCGGGATATCCTCATCCTTTACACGCATCTGATGATATCCTGACCGCAAGTCGATCTTTGAGAACCAACATTCACCCTTTAGTTGATCGAATAGGTCATCAATCTGCGGAAGAGGATAGCGGTTCTTTATTGTCACTTTGTTTAATCGACGATAATTGACACAAAACCGCAAACTGGCGTCAGCCTTTTTCAAAAACAAAACAGGTGCTCCCCACGGTGACACACTTGGCCGAACAAAACCACACTGCAACAGACCATCCAGCCGAATACGTAGCTCTCGTAACTCAGAAGGGGCCATCCTATATGGAAACATAGAGATAGGAGACGCTCATGGCTGTATCTCTATCCCAAACTCAATATCTCGTCGAGGGGGTAAGGATACAACCTCTTCTGGAAAGACGTAAGGGTACTCCTCTACGACCCTAGGAAACGCCAATTGTTGAACCTCTGAATAACTCAGAATCATTCCATCCATCATGGATGATAAGGATGGAACTTGCCTATGACTCATCCGAGGATCTCTCTCACCAAAAAACACCACTTTCTCTCCATCTTCATCAAAGAAAACGACCATATTCCTATAGAAATCCACAATAGCCAGCACCGAATACAAAAAATCCATGTCGAGTATGAAATCATATGGTTGTATTCGTAAACATAAGAAATCTCCCCAAGAGCGGTGTTTCCCCAACATTAGCTCACAGTCTCTACATACTTCAAACATGTCAGCTCGACCTCCAACTAGCGTAGTCAATGCCAAGGGCATTGGAATCCACTCTACCTCAAGTCCCAAAGCATGGACCAGGGTAGGTGATATGAAGGAGTGTGTTGATCCTGAATAAAACTAGGCATACACCATGGTAGAAAACAAGCAAAGGGTACCTCGAACGACATCTGGCTCGCCTGGGGCTGGCAACGCTAGAGCATGAAGCTGACCATGACCTCCTCCACGGCCTCTCTGACCATGATGACGACCACCACCACAGCCGCGCTCTGCTCTCTAAGGATGGGGAGCGTCATGGGGCTGTCCTCTGCCTGCTCCATCTACCCTCTGGTGATCTAATGTTGGTGCAACCTGGTGATGCTGCCTCGACTGGAACTGCCTCAAAGGAGGAACCTGGAGTGGAGCCCACGGTGCACGATGAATGCTCTGAAAAGTCGGGCACTCTCGCTGCTGTTGACCACGACCACCACAATAAAAACAAGCGCCTGGTCCCTTGGCATAGGCCTGAGAGTTGCTGCCTCTGGAGAAATGAGATGGGAAGGGCTGGAACCTACCCCCAGGTTAACAGAAACACTTCTTCCCTGAAAACTGGGAACCCCAGACCACATATCTACTTCGTGAGGAATCATGACGATTCCCCTCTTATGAATATCTGGTCCCGGCCAAAGTCCTCTCAACAACCTCTTCCCTCGCCAGCACCTCAAGATATGTCTTTAGCATAAAAGGGGTGACCTGGCACTGGATCTCTGGACACAAAGCCTCCTCAAAATGCCTCACCTTGGCCTCCTCATCAGGTAACAGGTCTGAAGCATATCGTAGAAGGTTCCCGAAACGGATTCCAAACTCTCTAACACTGGAGCTCCCCTGTCGAAGGGTAAGAAGCACCTGGTAACTGGACACCTTCACAGTCGAAGAAAGAAACTCAACTCTAAACCTATCTCGAAACTCCTCACATGAGATCGTTGACTCCTCATGATCCCTGAGGAACGAGAACCACCACTGCCTTGCTGCTCCCCATAGCATTGTCACAACCAAGGACACCCAATGTTCCTTCCAAGAACGAATCAAACTGAAGCCTATCTCGACCTCCTCCAACCAGTCTTCTGTGACTGCATCTGAAACGGATCCCTCATACTTCTGTAGACTCTGGCGCTGAAACTCTCGGAGTGTCTTATTCCAAGTGTCATTGTCGTCAACCTCTACCCGGCGGTGATCTGCTGGAACTGCTTGCTAGGCATCTTCTGTGCAAACCTGACGAGGACATTGACCTGGAGCCATACTTGTAATATAACAACTGTTAGAGCTCCTATGTCTGGAATATGGAAGACTCAACATTAATTAATTAATTGTTTTGTTTTATTAATTTTAGGGTTACCTATCCCAAGGACTACCCATTCAAACACAGACGCAAAGAATAATGATGCATGATCCTTTCCTAGGTGTCTACCATGAAACCAGTATCACTTTGTTTAGTAGCCATCATAAATGTAAGGGTCTGTGAAACAGATTATAGTGGGCCCTAAACGCCTATGTCTCTGTTGGTCTCCAGTGTTTACCCCACTTGTTAAACATGAATGACACCGTTGCCCTACCATCCCATGCAACCTCACATGTGCCTAACTCCAAACTCCATTCTATCTCTCAACCAGACCTCTGATACCACTCTGTCACGAACCCCTCCCCACAAAGTGTACCCCTCCTGGGTCGGCAATGTGAGAAGAGAGATAATGACCCCCGAGTCCCGCCTCTAGTAGGCCCCGGGTTGGTGACTAGCACCGAGGGTATAATAAACATACAATTGGGAGGCATTACCCTCTACGAGAACACATGAAGAAGAGAGAGATAGAATAGACTCCAATTAACTCTAACTCAGAACTGAAATATACTATAAATCCATGTACATATATGAAATGTCATGAAAAAGTACTACAACTGAAAGGGGAAACTAAAAGTACCCAAAAGAAAGTAAAATGGCAGCAACCACAATCCCGAATAGCTCCTCCTCCAACCACAAGCTAGTAATAACCAGCTTGATCTCCAACCTGCTCCAAGTGACCTGAAAAGCAGTTTATATATACATAGGGTGATTATAACAGTATACTCAGTAGGATCCTCCCCAAGCCTCTCACGCAACAGTAAAGCAAGCATGCTAATGCCTAGTTAACAACAAGTGAGACTAACTCGTCACCTAAACAGGTATACTAAGTTCCCAACCTCACCATGGCTACTCTCACCAAGTAACGAATACCAGAATATAGCATATAGTAATGATAATCAAGGGTACCCCGCTACTACTTCCCCACTGGTTTGCCGCTTTTCCCTAATGACATATGTCTTATGCATCTCTCTCCAAAGGCTTGCCCGCAGACACTTGGGCTAAGTTCCAAAATCTGCACCTTGTGCTCCTCAGAGGCTTGCCCGCAGACACCTGGGCGAATCACCACACCGTCCTCACAACCAAAAGTAACCAGGTAGTTTCCGGGAGCCACCACATCTCGCATAACGTGTATCATACATCAGGTATAATACCTCAAGCCATTACAGCCCATACTTCGAGTAAGGATCCTCAAGACATCATAGCCTATACACGTTACACCTATATTAGTCCATAGGATACTATATCCAGAATATATTTGTGTGAATAACCACAAGCCAGTACAGCCCTCTACACACATATTTGGGGTAACTAACTGTTGTGCCTCATGGCACAAGTATCTACCAAGAGAAATGAGTGGGGACAAAGGGGGTAGTCATCCATTCGACCTCCCATCAGAATATTGGGGAAAACACCCCCCAGGGCTCAGAATCCCCAGGGTGTCAGTTGCCCTTACCGATAGGGTGGAGTAGCGTATAGAAACAAAAAAAGTACAGAATATATATATAAATCACATCCACACTATGGGCATTACCTAGTCTTAGATACAACTACAGCTAACGTCACTCAGACTTCAGGTTGTTACTTCTAAGACTAGGTGTCCTATAAGCACACAAACATTTGAAGGGATTTATTAGATTACTCCATTCTCATTTTATCAGTTCAAATATACATTAATTAATTATTTAAACATTAATTAACCATGAACAATTACACATTAAAATGAATTGGCATCACATTCAAAAATCAACTTCTCCTTTTAAGATTCACATCACCTTTAAATTCTAGTATCTCCATCTCCGTGTATTTTCACCATTTAATCAAACTTTCATTACAGAATTACTTTTCCATATTCCCAGGAATTCTAGAAAAGCATCCTATTCTTTTAAATACAAAGGAGGCTAAACATGGTGAGTAGATATACTACCCGTCGAGTCTTTGCCACCTATAGAATGAGCATAGACCCATTCCCCCTCGAGAGTCCAAACACGGAAAGCACATGGAATACCCCATGCGTCTTCGCCTCCTTGGGAAGAAGGGTAGCAAGACCAGCTACCTTGAGCAGTGGGGAAAAGCAATGTAGATAAACATTCAATGAATCCCCAAGCATCCATTAACCACATCTATCACATTCCATCACCCATGGTGTCCTCCCTAACACCCACATGCATAAACTGATTCATCTCACCACTCTAGGCATCATCCACTGACCCAACCACAAGGCCTCCCCGCCTCCAAATATCACAACACCCCTCCAGGGTCACATCATAGCACAAGCAGCAGAAAAACAACAATCACAACCATGGGCTCTTGACCCTTTAACAAACAAGAGGGTAACTCAAAACCCTTTTTGAAATTCCCACAGAATATGTTCTTTATACCATATTGAATTAGCAGATTTGTTATTCATAGGTTCCAATTACGGGATACCTAATCAGTAAGCTATCACAATTAAATAACCATGATTACTTCCCTAATTTGATTATCCTCAAATTAGAACAACTACAACAACGAAAAAAACCAGATTAATTTACATTCCTCTTTATCTTTATACAATTAATTAACAATTAATTCTGGCTTTACGTTCATTATGAATTTCTATCATGAACGAACAACAATCAAAGAAATCATAGATATCACTCTATCTAGAAAAACATGAGGCAAAACGTTATCATGGTATAAAGCAACAACATGCGATCATCCAATTCTTTTAATCTGGTTCAAGTATTTAATTAGGGCAATTTCATTGTGATCCAAAGGACAAAATCATGCTAATTCTATGATTGCACATATACAATTAGAGAATCCATGAATCCCCTACCTGGAAGAGTTCTTGACGTCCTTTATCAACACAATGGGTCACAATCCTCCTCTCATGACAACTGCATCCACCGGAGGATGTCACGGTACAACAGTACCAACCAACCCCAAGAAAAACCAATTAGAATCTTGGAAATTACATGGTATAATATGGAATGGAGAAACAAGAGAAGATGATCCCCAAATGAACGACGATAAAACATACCTTATTGGGAAGATTGACCGACAGAGTTCGGTTGCATCCAAAACAGAGAAGAACCAATCCTAGGAGTAATGATTGATTGTGAAACTCTTACGGGAATGATTGAAAGGTTCTAGCATCTCGTAGCTGAGAAAAAAGAGAAAGAACAAGAGAGAATGATATCTCATCCCTTTTTGAAGATTTAAAGAGGTGGCGGTTTAAGATCCGGTTAATTCTCTATTAAAAACGGATCGCATTAACCCACACGGTTTGACCAAGTAAATACATCCCGGCATTATGAGTAATTAATATAGGATTTTTGGAATTTGAATTGGCCTTAAGATTCCTTAAAATAAGGCTTTAAATGTATTTTAAATCAAAAGAAACATCAAAAGGAGAAAAACTATAGGAATCTGGAAACACTATTCACCCACCGTTATTGTACATGAAACCGATCTGTGAAACCGATCTGTCAGACCGATCTGTGAAACAGATCTTTCAGACGGATCTGTGAAACCGATTTGTGAGACCGATCTGTGAGACCGATCTGTCAGACCGATCTGTGAAATTGATCTGTCACACCGATCTCTGAAACCGATATGTTAGACCGATCTGTAAAACCACTCTGTCAGACCGATCTGTAAAACTGATCTGTCAGACCGATCTGTGAAACCAATCTGTCAGACCGATCTATGAGACCGATCTGTCAGACCGATCTGTGATACCGATCTGTCAGACCGATCTGTGAAACCGATCACTCAGACCGATATGTGAGACCGATTTGTCAAACTGATCTATGATACTGATCTGTCAGACTGATCTGTGAGACCGATCTATCAGACCGATCTGTGAGACCGATCTGTAACACTGATCTATGAGACTGATCTGTGAGACCGATCTGTCAGACCGATCTGTGAGACCGATTTGTGAGACCGATCTTTTACTATTCATAAAACTAGAAACACTGTTCACAGAATTGGAAAATTGGAAAAGTGTTGGGGATAAGTCACCTTGACCTCCCAGAACACCTCCAACACCACATTTTCACAAAGTAATGTAATGGAGAGGTCCGTGCCATTACAGAACTATTCTTTTCAAATTATAAGATAATTTATCTCATAAACTACTCGATGATATTATAAGAGTATCTTCATCTATTTAAACACTCTTCTTTATTCATATGTATTATTGGGTTTGATTTTTTCTGATATAATATACCATATTTAATTTAATGGTTTGTGATTAGTATTATTATTGATGTGATATATTAAAACCATTCACCAATTTACTAAGAATGCGTCATGTTTATGATTAATGATCAGATAAAGTTACTAACATCTCAAATTATAGATTTAACATGAATACATATTTTTTTATATTTCTCTCCATTAATATGAGCAAAGCATTTGACATAATAAGTGACTATTGGGGATCGCTATTCTTGATTCATCGGTAGGTCTTAGAAGACAAAATAGGATCTTGGCACGAGGCCTTGACAATATGGTTATTTATGGTATCATCATGAGGCATTGACGTAATGGTTAGGATGTCTACAATTGTGAATTCCCTAATTGTGAAACTAATAATATAAATTACATGTGGTTATTCGAATAACATAATACCCATGATTATTCATTATTATGGTATTATTTATTAATCTATTTTTACTTCCAAAATGTGTTCGAGATCATTTTTAAAGGCATGTGTTTTTTGTTGTTCACTGTGCATAATGTTTATGTTCATAAAATCTATCATGGTATTTCATACCATTACTAATCATCTGATCTCACCCCTTTCTTGTATTTTATTTTCCTACTATATTAAAAATTAAATTAATAATAACATTCATGGATAATTTAGGAGTTGTGGATGTTTATAATTGAATATTTATATATTGTATTTATTTTAAATTTGTAATGTAGAACGTATATATGCATCTGGTTTCCAATGAAACAAAACTACTTAGAACATCGAGATGTATATTCCTTATTTATAAGCCAATGTAATGAAATAAGGTACCTGCTCTAGGCAAGTGGGTTGGGATCATTACAGTTTGTATGAGTGGATGGTTTAGTAGAAAACATAAAAACTAGATATTAAAAACAAAAATTATTAATAAACCCCCAAGAGTAACATTTACGTTAAATATACAAGAACATTCTGTAATTTGTCTGTTGAATAGATTATGTGTATTTGTCTAGAAAATACATCCATATCTAAATACTATAAGTGGAAATGGTTCCGGAACACATGTACCTTGGAGTAATGACACCAATAAGGAGTTTCAGTCTTGACCTAGGGTATCCTAATACATGAAAATGGGTCTTATATCACAACTAGTTTGACAATCCAAGGGGATATTCTTAGGATAATTCATGTTTTCTATAGTGTCCATTATGAAGGAATTAAATGTAATTTTTTTCTCAAATAAACCATGTTTATGATTATCAAATTAGTTATGGATAATATTTTAATTTATTCTATGTATTTATATACGATGTGATTATAAATTTTTATTCATTACATAATCCTCTATATACCATTATTTAGATATTAAGTGTAGTGGTAGGAATGGAAACTACATGAATACATGTATCCCAAGTAGTGATTTCTTTCTGATAATAGATATTTATGTTGGATTTAGTTATGAAACTGGTGTTCATCAAATTATATCTATATGGGACACCTGGAATAGATTTTGATCAACAACCTTACCCGTATGAGGAATCTGGTACCAAAATGCGGGGGAGGGATGTTTGACCAGTTTATGTTACAATAGCCACAATTATTCGAGAGGACTAATTCCACATTCATAGTGGGTCAGTGGATAAGTTAAATATATAATATATTCCTCACATTGGGATGTAATTAAAGGGAGACGTTTTTCATGGAAATATATCGTCTATCGATATATGTGAATCAGTGGTGGTCCTTAATTAAAAACACAAAGGGGGAGGAAGAAATATACAACATATAATGGAAGGGATTTAAGGAAATTTTCTTATAATTATACTTCCCTGGTGAATGATGAGGAAATATGTAAGGGATTTTTTTAATCTGGGGGAAAAAGTGTATGAGAATGTTTCAAAGTATGCAGTTAAATTCACAAGGTTAGCAAGACATGTTATAGACTACATATATAATATAAGGATCAGGATTTATTGATTTCTGGATGGTTTAAAAACATTTCACTGATGATAGTTGGTCTACCAAACATTATCATCATATATAGATATAGTCTCATGTGAAATCAAGACATAGAAATAATTCTATAAGACTTTTGAATTTAAATGAATGTAATAGAAGAAGAGGTTCATAGAGGAAATAAGGGATAATGGTAAGAAAAAATATTTTTTTCCAACATGTAATACTTGTGGAATGAAACACACCAGTGCCTTCTTAAAAGTAAGAAGATTCTATTACAAATGTGGAGAAATAGACCGCCAATTTCGATATTACAAGGGAAAAAAGAAGTTACCAATGATAAATTCTATAATTGTAAATATATGGTAAATTATACCAATTATTTTCCTAATCACCAATGAAAAATTCCTTGAACAAGGCAAAGAGAGAACAAAAAATCTTATGCGATCACAATTGCTAAATTTGATGTTCTTAATGATGTGGTGGGGGGGTACTATAATCATTTACTCAAGCTTTTTAAATGATTTATTTGATTCTAGATCATCACATTCTTTTATTTCATCAATGTTTTCCTAAAAATATATATTTCTAATTCTATTTAACGAGGTAGTTGTCAGTAAAAACCTCTAAGGGAAGTATGATTTCAATAAATATTTTTTAGGTAGACCCCATTATGGAATATAAATATGTTTCACATATTGATTTTATTATCATATCCACGGTAAAAATGACCTAATAATTATCAATAATAGTATTAAAATATATGATGTGAAAATCTATTGAAGAGGATGAAAATTATGATTTGTGAGGAAGGTTTGTAATCAATTATCTTTAGAGAAAAAACATTACAATGTCATTCTTATCTAGATCCACCCCCATTAGATATATCAAATTCAATTAATGGTGAGTAAAATAAAAAAATATCTTTGAGTGAGGAATTAAATATTCAAATTGATTATATACCTATTTTTAATGAATACACAGATGTATTTCCGTAGGATTTAATTAGACATCCTCTGGAATTGGAAATTACCAATTATGTATCAATATGTTTTGTCTGTAAACAAGTGAAGGATGAATGAAAACATTCAATATGATTGATGTAACCTCTAACAATTTATATATGGAAATGGGATTACATCACCCTGGATTTCTTCCCAAGATTACTCAATCCCCCAATAAATAATGATTCATTATGGGTAATTGTGGATAGACATACAAAATCTGTACATTTTCTTTCTATAAGGGAGGATTTTCTATCTGAGTGCCTTGCTCGACTCTATATCAAAAATGTTTTTTGACTTAATGGAGCACCACTTCATATGGTGTCATATCATGACCCTTGATTTACATGAAAATTCTATAAAAATATTCAAAAAGATATGGATAATCGACTTTGTTTGAGTACTTCTTATCACCCTCAAACGGATGGGAAATCAGAAAGAAAGATCCAAACTTTGGAAGACATGGCGAGATCATGATAACATGATTTTAAGGTTTTTGGTATCACTATTTACCTTTGGTCAATTTGTCCTACAATAATAGATTCCATTATATCATTCAAATGGCACCATATAAAGCATTGTACATAAAGATATGTTGTACACTAATATGTTGGGATGAAGTCGGTGAATGGAAGATTGTGGGCCCAAATATTGTGGATGAAAAAAAAGATAAGATAAAGACTACTCAAACTCATATTAAAGTAGTTCAAATCAGGATAAAGTGATATCCTAATAATATATGTAATGTATTGGAATTTCAAGTGGTAGATCATGTTTTCTTGAATGTAACTCCCATGAAGGGTGTTATAAGGCATGGGAAGAAAGGGAGGCTGAGCCCCAGTTATATTCCACCTTTTGAAATTTGTGAGAGAATTAGATATGCGTATTTTCATATGGAAATGTTTCCTAGCCTATCTAAAGTACACTTTGTGCTTCATGTCTCATTGTTGAAAAATTATATGTGAGACTCAGCACAAGTCTGCTCTTCTCAAGGTATAAAAATAGACCCCAACTTATCCTTCTATGAAGAGAATATCCAGATTTTGGACACTAAGTAACAGGTGGTGAAGAATTGGGTGACATCACTGGTAAAGGAAATTTTCAAAAAATTATAAAATTGAAGAAGCAACATGGGAGCATGTGGAGCTTATGAAGAAGAATAATAAAAATCTTTTAATGAGGTAATATTATAGAATTTTGAAGACCAATGTTTTTTAAGGGGGAGAATGTAACACACCAAGAATTTACAAGTAAATATAAGATTTATTGCATGAAAACACTAAGTCTCTAAAAAACAACAATTTCTTATAACCTACACAATGAAAATAATTTTTCGGATTCTATGATTTGAATTTTAAAAAACTGACATACACTGGTGTGATTAGTAATATATTTAGAGTCAGATATGATCAACTTACTTTTTTGGTGAACAACAACATACACTTTTGAATAGTAACTGACCCTCATTGATACTAATGTAATCTCATGAATAGTAATATAACCCCTATAAATAGTAACTTCAGTCAGGTGTGTAAAATTAAAATCTAGGTATCTTATAAATGAGAGTGAATTTTTTATGAATTAATAACGGAGTGATGGTATTTTTTTGGGTCATAAATAGTTAATAACAACTAATAAAATGGTTTAAATTAAAATTCATTATCATAAAATGTATTCGTAAATAAATATTTTTTTCCTTTGATCTTAGGATAATTCTATGATATCTCAGTTATTTTTTAATGTTTTATAAAATCAGTTTTTAATTTAATATCTACTTTTCAAGTAAATAATTAATTTATATAAAAATTAAATTTAAAATTTTTAGAGAAGTATTTTGATAAAATAGAGTCTAGTTTTGAATTCTAAACATCGAAAAATTGATATTGTTAATATTTTTTATGTTTCTAAAATACTTCAAATTTAAATGAATAGTAAAATATGACAACTAATGATAAATGCTGAATACATGATTTATTGGGTCATCTATGATGTAAGGCTGATTTAAGCACAATTTCATAGAACTAAAATGTACTTATTACTATTTGAGTCACAATAATCAAGAATATTCATAGTATTGTGCCAAAATAATAAAATAATGGGAAATCACTCCACTCCTCCATTATAAACCCCTCCCACTCTCTCTTATCTTCACTCCTCTCAAGACTTGTGTCATTTCTAAATTCTGGTCAAATATCCTTCCAAGATCCTCCCCCATGTCCAAAATCCCTTGATCTCATAAAAATAACAAAAACTCTCCCCTATAGAGTCTTTCTAGGATGATATCTTCAATGAGAAAATTGTCAAAAGTATACACAGATATTATATTAAAAATGAAAGATTTAATTGATTAAAATAAACTACATTACATTAATGGATGTATAATTGGAATAATTTTTCTTTTAATCTAATTGAAAATATAAATTAAATTTATAAATAAATTTAAAAAAATGTATTTTTTAATTAAAAATCGTTATTTTTCTCTATTCATCAAAAACAATATTCGTTTCCTAATATTTTCAAAAATTTACCCTAAGATAATATTGAATTTTTTTTTTAAAAAATCAGGTTTATTTTTTCTAATAAATGATCTTAAATTATATAAATTAGTTTTAAAATTATGTGTTAAAAAGAGAATTCGTTTTGAAAAATTTCTGTTTTTAATTGTAAAATTTGTTTTATTCTGATCTCTTATTAGAAAACACATTAGATAAATGTTAAAAAAAATTAGTAGAAAATAGAATATATAAATTTCATTTATATAATTTACCAAAATATTTATATATTTTTTATTGAAGTTAATTTTTTTTTTCATTAAACTTTTTTTTCAGAGGATGGTTTCCTTTATTTTCAAATAGTTTTTATTTTTATTTTTAATTAATTGGTCTCAAAATATTTCATTATATATATACATATGTAAACCGTATATTTTCATAATTTATTTAATATTATTCATACCTTTTGTTCTATTGGCAATGTGATAACTATTATATTATAATATTTTTATTATATGACACCATTGAATTATGCATAATGTTTTGTGTAAGACAAGATAATATCAGTATTATGTGTAACACAATCGAAACTCAGTGTTTCATGTAACTTATTCTAAATTCATTATTTCATGAAATTATTTCTAAAGTTTGTGTTATGTTTAATTCAATTTAATCAAAATGTTTCATGTAATTAAATATAAACTCAATGTTTCGTGAAATGAATAATATCTAAAAGATTAATTTTTTAAATAAATAATTCCTAAAATCTCATGGTGTGACAAGTAACATGGTTTTACCCATACTTAATTCCTTATTGTCGCATAATGTTATGGGGATACCCTTATATATCTTTTTAATGAAATAAACTTCCCTTAAATAGCATAAAATACCCCAACACAACTCTTGGAGTACACTATACATCCATTAAAAACATCGGGTTTCCCTTACCTGGAGCCCTACATACCCTTATATAGATTGATGAAACATGGATTTACACTTATTAATCTCATGTATTGTCTTTATTTGAATATGAATTACCATTAAATGGACTTTAAAAACCATATATAACCCTTACATAGTGTTCTGGATACCCTTATGCAGTGTAGTACTGCCCTTATGGAGTGCCATAAGGAACATTATGCACCACATATATATTGAGATTTACCATTTTAAAACATATAGAAAAAGGTATTCATCATTAAAAATAGTTGAAAACTCCCCTACTCATACACAACATCTCTTTTACCATTATGTCACCCTTAAAACATAGGGATAGATTTACACAACCTATGGAAAAAAAGGAATTACCCATAATAAACAACATAATAGAATATGTGTGGTTTTCATTATAGATAAAAATTAAATTTCACATAAATATATTAATAAAGTATAATGAAAATTGGGTTCTATGATCAGTTAAAAATTTATAATATTATAGATTGCGATTATTTAGTGATGAATTCTCATTTTGTATTTTTCTTAGTATTTCAGTTTGAACATGATTTTCCTTGTGGGTGATCCTTTTGATATAAATGTTTATTTTTAGCAGTTTTAATTTTCTTTACATCATATTATGTTATATTTTATTTACGTTTGTCTTCTAATTGGAATAATTTACAATTAATCTTCTGTTATAATTTTTTACATTTATTTACATATCATTTTATGTTATGATACTATGATTATATAGTCTCCACATTAGTTTTTTACAATACCCACTAGTCCCCATCCTCTGTCAAATGTGGAAGGATTCTTGATGTATTATTTCATCATGAGCTCGAATTCCATTTAGGAAACCCTGCTATGAGAATTAAATAATAGAATTAGAATATTGTATTGGTTGTTTTATAATTTGTATAATTGGTATATGAATATATGATTACTTTGGACATAGTATATGGACTTGTCTTCTTTGTCTTCATCATGACCCATCTCAAAGGGAATGTACCATGACAACCCTATGCCCGCCTCCCATAGGACAGGGGCTGGCGACTAGCAATGAGTAGGAATATCCCACAAAGGGGAGGCATTTTCCTAAGTTATTGTGAACATACACACAAACCATAAAGAAGTGTTGACACTAAAAAACTGAGTAAATAGATATTCATCCCACTAAGACAACCAATGAGATTAATAGTATAAACTAGAAACGTAAACTACCCAGAATACAAGATAGGATATAATAGATAAGTATAATCTTCATGATCTCATCTGTAGAAATACCTACTGGAAGGGTATTTACAATAAGCTTTTTAAATGATGTTGAATCATACCATGTCTGTCAGGTCATCCTGAAGCCCCACCTATCTTCGGACCACCAAGGACTCCATCAATGCTATCGATCATCTACATAAGACACAAAAAGTGTAAGAGAATCCCATGAAAGGGTGATTAAAACAATACGTAGTAGGGAACCCAAACAAAAAAGGTACACCACTAAACAAGACACCAGGTGTACTACCAAAGAGGTACAAAAAGTGTATCCTCTATAAAGTACAATCAAGAGATTCACTAGTGACAAATCACACTAGGATATATATACTATGAATTAATAGGAATATTCAAATCCAATGAGAATTACAATCTTCATAGGATACATACTCCACATCACTCCAAGAGAGAAACTCTTTTCCCTCGTAGGAAACCAACTCCACATCTTCACCAGTGACCTACTTTACATCATCATAGGAGACAAAACTTTCATCATTGAAAGAGGGATTATTTATGTTTTGTATAGAGTCCAAATCCTTATCTTCATAAGAGACCAACTCTACATCTTCGCGGGAGACTAACTCCACTTCCTATCCACAACCCATTATATAATTTCATCCTTAACGTGATATTTCTAGGAGCACATATTTATTGAGACAATTTTTTGATACGATGACCTCCATGAATTGTCACGTAGATTATCACAAATAGACCTTTTTATTAAGAGGTTTTCAATGCCACAAACAGCTCATCAAACATACATATAGTTTGGAATTTATGGTCATTTTAGTAAAAATGGGCTAGTTGGGTTTGGGTTCGATCCGACCTGGTCGGACCCACCTGACCTGAAAATCCCTGGCTAGTCCTAACCCCCTACTACAGACCAGTATTCATGAGTTGGCATGTGCATTTGCTCGGGATGTAGCAATCATCATAGGTCTGACCGCGTCCAGCTAGACCGTGACCCACTATCATGTGATGTGGCCTTCGGTTGCGTCATGCAGAGGTCGATGCCATCCATCGAGAAAGAGGCCATATCTACTACCAACAGCCACTGTGTCGTGGGTTCTAAATTTTATGTAGTCGCACTTCCCACACCACCTTTGGTGTCTCCCTCTTCTGTTGGCGGTCACCATAGTTTTTTTGTCCATTATTTGAATCGGGAATGTCGTTACAAACCTACGATCATCACCATCACTACCATGGGTTCAAGATCATTTTTTCATCACTCCGGGGGTCTATTTACGTTTGGAACCTCCCAAAAAATCCCAATGCGGCCAATTGGGTCCTTCAGTGAAGAATGTAAGGACAGAGATAGGATATGAACCAAAATCACCCGTGGGATGAAGGTCGAGATCATTCGTTTTGGACTTCATTCATACCATTAAAAAGGGAATCTTACAATATGATAACCATCATTTTCTATCCCTTCATAACCCTATAGTAGATAACCCATCCTTCATGATCAATCAACAAATGAATCAAACTGTTTGTTGGTCAGTATACATTCATCATTTGGAAACAAGAATGGGGAAAGAATTCACCTATAAATAAACCCCTAACCATGAAATAAGGTCAGTTAGAGGAGATAATTCATCATTGATGGTGATCCTTCCATTAACATACTCAATATGTCCTTTTTTGTGTTCTTCGTTTGATGTAGGTTGATCTCTCCTTAGAATCCCAAATCATTCTTAACTGAGAGAGATATTCTTTATACTTACCTCACGGAAACTTCAGGGCTCTAGGGATAATTCTCCAGGGTTACGATTACTAAAAATTTTCCGCACCTCTGTTTAAAAAATGAAACACATTAATTCATTTTAGTGTTTGAAACATGTTTCATCATTTCCACGACATTGTGTTTCAAATTCATTGAGTCACAGCATCACAATACTGTTATGTCATTGTGTAATGTTGAAGAAATAAACTACTATATCTTTTGATGTAAATTTTATTTTTCTCGTAAAATTTCCAAAAATTAACTTTTTCAGTCATCCCGCTCCAGACGATGTTAGGTCCTACATAAGGTAAACATTCTTTCCTGGACTCAATGGTTCCCATCAATTTCTGATTCGGGTTCCTATTTAAATGTTTTTAAAACCACACACATGAACTATTTTTAATAAACATAAAAATAATTAGAACATTTTTTTGGGAATCTCGGGCCTCAAAATCACGTACCGTCTCAGCACGTGGTCTCAAAAAAATCCCTTATAATTTTTTAAAAATTAACATGGAAAACATGGAACATTACATTCTCCCCACCTTAGGGATGTACTTCCTCAAAAGAAAAAATATGTTAAATAGAAAAATGGGAATAATGAGCATGAATCTAAGTATCCCACTCCCATGTTCTATCCTTGAGATTCCCATTCTTCCACTGATTGAGCACTATCAGAATCGATCACCCAGAGAGGGTCCACTCCAGTTGATCCTCCATCTCTACTGGGAACTCCACAAAAGTCTCCTCGTCATCAACATCCATCTCCCTACAATCGAAGACATGTGATGGTTCACATATTTGTATCCTCATCTATGATACAAAGAAGACTTCATTCACCCATTCTAAATGTGTATGTATATCCATCGGGTACACCGCCCACCCACTCTAATCTGTAACAATAATGGTTTGATAAAACTTGGAGGTGACATTCCTCCACGACCAAATCTATGAATCTCACATCGAGGAGAGACCTAAAATACTACATGGAATCACCCCTGGAACTCCAATGGTATTAATATCAAATAATAATATGAAATTAGAAACCTATTTATCATCTTAATCCAATGTGGGATGACCTTCAGGTTTTTTATAGTATCCTACACCAACTCTGGTCTCATGAGTGATAACTCTCTGGGGTCAGTCCAGCAAAGTGGCGACCAGCAGGGTCCCTTATACAAGGAATCAAACAGTTCCATGCCAATAGTGTTTTGGTAGATGTTTTTTGTACTCAAAATCCACATGTGGTAGGTGATCCTCCAAACTACGACCATAATTGAGGATGCAATCACATAATATGTAATCTAAGAACTGAATGTTATACTCTATATGGCCATCTATCTTCTGCTGAAATGCTATAATCCAGTGCAGCTAAGTTTTAAATGTTACCTACAATCCCTTAGACAATTGAAATGTAAATCTTATGTCACGATCTAAGACTATCGTATATGGGACTCCCTACAGTCAAACTATCTCTTGTATATAGAGGCATCCCAAGATCTCTACTGAACCGAGTTCTTGAATCACTGGGAGGTGGGCCTGAATTTTGAGTCGGTCAACGGTCACCCTAATTGTATCATACCCCCTAGACATATGTGATAAATATGTCATGAATTCCACTGATATTTCATACCATTTTTACTCTAGATCCTCAAGAGGTTGAATTAAACCCTCTAGAACTTGGTGCTCAGCCTTTAATTTCAAACAAGTGGGGCCCCTAGAAACTAACTCTTCCACTACATTCTTTATCCCCATCCACCAGAACTAACATCAATGGTCCGAGTATATATTTTCTTCACTTAGATATTCTGCCAAAGGGGGTGTAATGAACTCTTTGAACACCTTCTCCCATAACATCATCTGTAAAACTGTTCAACTTCTGAAAATTATGAAGTTCTCCCCAACATTCGAATATCCATCATGGGCATTTCCTAGTATACGATTAATGAATATGTCTCAAGAACTAAACTTGTAATTGATCCCAAGAAACCTTAAACACATATTGAAAGTATATGTATATAATCCAAAACAAAACATTCTCTCCATGAAATAAAAAAATAACCGTTGGTTTCCATTTCTAATAATCAACTATAATAAAATGAAAATATATCTCAATCATTTCTACTTAGTTCTTGGATTACTATTATATAAAAATACATCTTAACTCATTAGGTTATTCAACTAAAACATATAAAAAATATCCCTCAAAGCCTAAATGTTCGAAGGTTGATCCTATGGGGAACTAGTTTAAGATCATACTCACCCCATTCAAACCACCCAATAATGTCATAATAAAAAGATACAATTATCATATATAAATCCAAATCCAAAGGATATAATTTTTTTTAATGTTAATAATATGTCCTATCAACATAATAATTAAAATCAATCAACATGTTAAATTATGATAGTATATTACATTATGATGGAAATATATGATTTCATAGTTCTATAAAAATAGAACACTTACGACTTGGTAGAGTAGTTGAAAAATAAGGGTGTGTGTTAAGGAATGATTTTTACACCATTATTTTTATAAGGTTCCCTGGTCTACATTCATCTTAAAATTATGGATACCATCTCCTTAAAAATAAAATATAGTAAGAAAATATTTATAAAAAAATTACAAATATCACACTAATGATCTTCTCCATTATTCCATCCCAACTATTACACTTAACAGGTTACTTTAAATATGTTCAGTGATGACATAATTTTACCCTAAATAGGTCACAAGGTGGATAATAGAAACAATGGTTTAAATATTATGATATTGAATATATTAATTTCTTAAATTAGTTAAAAACATCACATTACCTTATACAATTATATGTGAACACAAAACATAGATTTTTGAACGAAAGAAATCATAATATTCCATATAACTATGCAATTGAATGAATAAATCAGGGTTGTGAAACATTAGTAGATAAAAAATTTCCATCATAAATATGGAATATATAAAATGGAATGATACTCCCCTGACATGAGCTAACCAAAAATTTATTTGAGCTATAATGGCCCTTCCAATCATTATACTAGATCTTGTAAATAAGATATGAAAATGTGAGTATGAGTACGGTAAAATCATTTTTATTTTCTTCTAATGAAATCCCTAATATATTTTTTTATAATGCCAAATAATTAATCTCTGAAATGATTTTTAAATATATATATCTTTGAACATCGCGAGATAAGTTCAATAAATCTCATTTCACCACAGTCAGAATCTCTTATGATAAAATTATCTTATAAGTGGAATGTCATCATTAATATATTTATATAAATAGAGCTCCAATAAATTAATTCCCCCCAAATCTACCCAATATGGACTAAGACAACCAGTTGAAATACAATATAATGTATATAAATGGAAAAATGAAATAAAACATCAAATAGGAACTACAATATATTTAGGTGTAAAAAATAATTTATAAAGGAGATGAGAGGTCGATAGATGAGCATAAAAGACAACATAGACATTTAAGGTCACCTATATCTTATTCTATGATGGATACTGTGTCTCAGGGGGGACCTTATAGGTTGGTGACCACATTGAAAATAGATAATAAAAACTCAACAATTTCTGAAATAACAAAATAACCCATATCATAAATATTCTAAACAAAATCCTATTTCCAATCAAAAAACTCCCATAACATTTCCAATACCATTTTAATCTAAAATATACATTAAATTATATTCAATGAACAATAAATTCTAAATATATAATTGAACTATTTATTTCAATTTAATTACTGTCTTTTAGTATACTATGTTCTAAAAATAGTGAAATAATGTAGTATCTGTATAAATAAAAAATCATTAAATGATTATTCCCTCATCCATATATTGAAACCACATCATTACACACAATATAACCTCTATAATAAACATTTCATTATGTCGTCATCTTCATCCCAAAATATCCAATAATTTTCTCCCATTACCATGTCAATTCCTCCTCATTACAATATTATATACATTTATATACTAGAATTTTATGTATATTTACATCTCTCATATTATAATATCTAAATACCTAATATTCCCATCAAAATATACTTAGTATGAAATAACACATCAATAAAATCTATACAAAACAAAATTAATTGAATTTAATTAAGAATATTTCCCGGAATCAGGCTTCTAAATCAATTTCCTCGTAACATAATAATGAAATAAAAATAATATCATACAGAAAACTCCAAATCAATATGTCAATGTTATCAATTTCTTAATAAAATACCAAATAGTCATAAATGTAGAACCTTATTAAACAATTCAACCATAAGATAAAAAATAAAGTAATTATATTGAAACAAAAAATAATCCAAGATTTATATAACACACCAACATTTTTATGGTTTATATTTCATTAACTAACATTAATAAATCAATTAAAATGATCCAAAAAATTCTCATCCATAATAACTAATATCTACAATGCTTTCACATACGAACAATCCAAAGATAATTTAGATAAATAATGGGGTTACCTCAGCTGAACATAAAAATATATTTAATATTATTCATATTTATTATTCGAGATTTAATAATAGAAAACATATGATTAATTCCATCAAAAATGATTAATATATTAAAAATTATTACTAAAATAGACAAAAAATTTCTAATGGGCTAAGCAGAGATATCTGAGAAAATAAACCGGCCTTGGTATGATTATATTGTATTCAATATATCATTCCAAAGACCTATACTTATTCCCAATAGAAAATGTTCTATTCCATCACAAACTGAAAATAAATTAATAAAGTTCAAAACTTTCATTCCAAAAAATCTAAAACTACCTCAAAATCATAATTTTATAGTTCCAATTTCAAGAACGATATTTTAAATTGAAAAAACTGGGTCATCATGAACATCACTTGAAGCATACAACCATAAGGTTTGAAACACGTTCTTAATCACTATGGCCTGGAAACAAGGACTAGGGTATCAACATAAAAACCATCTTAAATATTTCTCCATGAAAATTAAATAAAAAAGTGTCATGTAAAAAAAATTAACATAAAAAATATTTGTACAATTCATAATGGGTGTTACATAACCTTGAGACATAGAGAAATAAGTCAGAAGTATAATGACATAAATAAAATAATAATATCACCATAACCAAGTCTCTATATGACATAATATTACCACAATACCAATATAGTTAATCATTATAACTTAATACTCCAACGTATCATGGTTATCTCGTTTGCGCTTCTATAGTACATGGACCAATAGAATAATTTTCCCACAAAACACCAAAATCTTGTGATCTATAATTTAAACTGTTTACTCAACCACTGATGTTTTACAATCAATATCAAAATCATCCATTGTATCATATGGGAAGGGTCTGGTAGATACCTTATTAGATGGGAAACATGAAAAAACATCATGAATATATTTCAAGTGAGTAGGTAATTCCAACTAATATACCCTCCTTTAGAAGATGTTAGAACATATTGAATGGTTTAATAATGGTTGGTGTTAGAATACCATGTCTTTTCAAATGATGATGTCCCAAACTAGTTGAAACCCTAGGAAAAGCACATCCACATATCAAAAACTACAATAGGTGATGAAGATGGTATTCGTAAGATTCTTAATGACTCTGATCTATCTATATCCTATTTTAGAGCTACTAAACCATTTATATCATCTCCAATACAAAAATATGTCTAACTAGTGACCACTCTACCAACTTGGCCCACCATAATGGAGATCTATATATCCACCCCTACTAAACTTAAAATATTGAAATATTAATTAAATCTTAATAACTCTAATATAGATAAACTCAAACAAAGAAAAGTGACATTCAAAATAACTATTAAAATCTTATATACACTCCTAAAGTGTATACAAAAGAATTTGAATGGACCACTAAGTCATTACATCAATATTAGGATTATATGATGTGCCTAACTTCTACTATGTACCCCTTTCCTCTAGTACACCATTTTAAGACTGATTTAAAAATCATGGATCTATATTATAAAATATTAAAAGAGAAAAATGTATAGATCTTCACATTTTTTATACATATTGGTATATGAGGTTCTTCACATTCATCACCTCCTTAATTTTGAAGAAATAAAATCATTTTTTAATTTTATCAATGATAACCCAAATCGAATCATTACTAATAGGATTATTTTGTAAAATTACTACATATTCTAGGGATATTTTATCCCATTTCCATATAGTAATGGGTAACTGATATAAAAGAAATTTAGGCCTTTGGGGATTTACATTAACCTTCATGAAGTTAAGGTATTGTGACATAAAATCCACAATTAACCTCATCATCCTCGAACACCAATAATGATCTCTTAAATCGTGATGCATATTGGTTTTAAAATTGGGTATGAACCAAATAGATTGATGTCCATAATCCATAAACTCATACCTCGTAGCTATTAGAATGACCAATCAACCATAAAAATTCACGATGTCATCTGGAGCCCGAGACCAGTAACACAAAGTCTCTGCACCATTAATGATTTTACTAAAGTCCTAATAATTAGTGTTTTTTAAAAAGAAATATTTTATTTTCAAATGTAGAATCATGTTCCACATAAGATTGTCATTATTTATTATCATATTCTTTCACATATAGTTGCATCTCAATAAACAGACACATCCATGACTATTCTTCCACTTATCCTATCATGGATTTAATGGTAACTTCCTTCTCAACACATCGGTGACCACATTACATTTTCTAGGTGTGTATGTAATATGAAATAAAAATTATGGATATGATTATATCAACAGATTTGTTGGATTTTCATATCCCACATTGCGAAATTATACTTTAGGATCTTATGATCCAAATATATAGTAACCCCCATAAAAAGATATAGCTCCTCCTAATATTGAGGGATAACATCACATCAATTTACATGAGATCATGGGTATGATGATACAATTAAAATTTTTCATTGGTAGCCTTATTCCACCATCTTCTTCCCATGTATCAATTTATATCCTAACCTGGTACCTAAGGCATTATAGAAAACATCATAACCCGAACATGGTTCATGGAGAAACAGAATTGGATCTATATCCAACCTAATATTCAGTTCCAAAATTTATCTTCAACACTTATCATTTCATTTGAATATAACACCCATATGGGGAATCACTGTCATAAGAGATACATGATTGGATGGATCAAACGAAAAGTTCTTATAATAATGATACAAACTCACGACCATCAAAATACCAATTACATTCCCAGGTTTCTCCGAAAACATCATTACTTTAATATTTCCATGAACAACTAATATTAATTTCATAGATATAAACTATCCCATAAACATTAGTTTATAAATCTAAAACTGAACATTCATATATTTTTCCATACATTCGATTTTAGTTCATGGTTTTATGTACCATATCCAAATGATACCCATGTTTTAATCCATCATGCTGTTCACTAAAATAACATCCAAAAAAATATATTGAGTGGTCTGAGAATCAATGATTCATCTGAATCATGAATCTTAGAAAAACCAAATGAGTTTTATTGAGACCAAATGGAATATCCAAATACTCAAAAGTTCTATACCATCACTTTAATGTCATCATAGGATCGTCCTCTTTTCTGAATCATAACTTATGGTACCCCAATCACAGTTTAATAGTGGAAAATTATTAGGATCACCTAATTTGATCAAATAATTTATCCTAGGAAAATAATTATTGTTCATACATGAATTATGATAAATCTATTGGTGTTTAATTTAAAACTAAAGTATTTTATCTGCCTATAATACAAATTGAACTGTTCGGTCCCAAAGTGACATGCACAATTGGACTAATCTTTTAGCCTCATGATTCTAAAGATGAGAATCACGTTCTTTAAAATAAATAGAATAGTTATGATAATATGGTAAATATATTGGGCTCATCCCTAGAATTAGTTCAAGAGTAAACTTTACCTCTCTCTAGAGAGTTATCCTTGATAAATCATGAGGATGTAATTTAGGGTACTCATTTAATACACTAGGAAGTGCACCACTTAACCTCTAGCCGACAATGTCAAGAAACATAATAAAAACTATACTGAGATCATTTATTCCTAGAGAATAAAAGGCCTTACTCTCACATATCTCGAATCCTTCTCACTATAAAATACACGAGTAAACCCTTTTAATGATTGAAATTAAATCCATTGAAAATAAAAATTGATCTTGGCCTTAAATCCAAAAACTAATATATGACAATGAAGAAATTTAAGATAATTTGATCAAGGATTATGAAAACCTATAACACCTCTTGGTTAGTGTTCATAACATAGTAGTAATAATATTTAAATACATGTTATTTTACCCATACCAATAGAGTAGAATGAAACATCATAAATTTCATAAGTTCTGAGTTATATCCTAACACAAAATGTATCTTAAACAATATAAATGAATGAGATGAACCATTATCAAAAACTGTATCACCATATATGTTGAAATAAACACTATACCACACATAATACTTTTCCCAATTTCAAATTCCATTTGTTTATACTCTGATACAAAAATAAATCCAACCTCATCTTCTCCATAATATTTTTCTATCCCAAAGTATCCCTCATTTCATGATATTGAGACCCACAGATCTTTATTATTTTTCTGAATATGGGATCCTTTAGTGATGGTTATTCCAAATCTACTACTCTGGGATAACTTTTCATAAATACACTTAACATACTTAAACTTTTCAAAATGGTGGAAAATTCTCGGTGCAGTGATGCAGTTGGGCTTTCTATGGTATGGTTTTCATTAGTAGAATATGGTCACCTATTTTTTTACAATAGAATACCTCGTAGTAGATCCTAACATTAAATTACCACCATTATTAAGCTCGATTTTATGGAAAGATGATACATTCTGGCTAACACCTTCTAAAAAATAAGCTCTACTTAGACCAATCATCCAAGTTAATCTTACATCATCCATACATATTTTATAAACAAATATGATAAAGGTCACGAAGAACATGGGAATATAAATTAATTAAAAATCTAGCATCTAACCCATCTCAAACAGCCTATCCTTAAGTTATTCATTAGCAATATGTTCTTGAGATAGATTAATCAGATCAAAAAAACATGCAGTATACTCTATCACAGAACATTCACCTTGATCCAATGTTTGAAACTCCATATCCTTATCCACATGAAACATTTAGAGGTATAACTAACGATTGAATGCTATCCTGAAGGTGCTATAAATAAGGCCATCATGAAATTTATATTTCATGAAAGAATCTAACCTTCTCTTACAATGTTATTCAAAAATGGAATTATAAAATACTACCTTAAATTCTTATAGATTCTTCAAAATATGTAAAATAGATTCTATTATTTTAATTCATTTCTCATAATCTCACGATTTATTTGTTACAATGGAAGACTGGAGGATTTTTTTGGTAAATTCGAAAACATGATCTTCTATTCATTACTTGTTTTGGCCTCTTACGTGATATAGTGATTGGATAGCCTATATTATTATTTCAACTAAGAAATCATCTACCATAGGGATTATTGGTATGATATACCCAATGGTTCATTTCATCAAATTCAAGGTGCTCCTTCTAAGAACTATTATCTATTAAATACATGTGATAACAACAAATTTTCTTAGGAATATATATATATATAAATCAATGTATGAAATCAAAGAATCAATAATAATTATCGTAAATAAAAAATTTTAAATACAACCACATATTCAAAAATATATAAGTGCAGACACTATGAAATAAAATAAAATAATGAAAAGTTTAATCTAAATAAACCAAAAATAAAACTACAAATATTAATTCAAAATCCTACATCACCTTTAAAATATCACACTACTAGAAAGGGGGTCTTTACCCACGCATCTATCCCAAAAATTTAGAAAAAACTTTGGAATATCTCTTTTCTTATTATCTATTCCCACGTTTTTATTAAAACCATGGGTAAAAAATCCCCAATTCCCTAATTCCATCGTGATCCTCCTCCCTCTTCCATCATGCTCCTCCTTAAAACATTTCTTCCATATCTCTCTTCCATCGTGCCCCTCCACTCTTTCATCACACTCCTCCACTCCTCCATCGTACTCATCCAGAAACCCTCGCTTCCCCGACTATTAGCCCTCCCTTCCCCCTCCCCAACCACCATCTTTTGGCCATCAAACCACAGCCTCTCGACCCTATCCTCCCCTTGCCGACCTCTGCCTCCCGACTGTCAGAGAACTGCGTCCCAGCCATATCCTTCCCTCCCTAGCCTCCACCTTCAATCCAGACCTCAACCTCCCAGACATCACCTCAGCCTCAATGCCCCAGACTCTGCCTCCCTACCCCCATCTCTGTCGACATTCCCCACTCAGCCACCTCTCTCCCGAAAACATCCCCTCTCGGCTACCTCTCCTCCCATTCTTTGCCTCCACCTCAACTACCCCCAGCTTTGGAAATGTCACATCCCATCCTATGCATCCCTAAACAGAGCTCCATCATTTAGGTATGATATTTCTTCCCCATTATTTTGTATTCTTTTTAAGCTAATAAATTATTATTATACCAACATCGACAACAATTTTACTACACAACTTCTCTTTTTAATTGATTATTTATTCAATAAGAATTCAGCATATTGTTAAATTATACTTCCTATCATTGGTATCACAACATCATTTTTCATTTATAATGTTTTATACCAATACATTTTGTTCATTGGATATAATTGAAAACAGTAATAATTTAGGATCATGTTAATAGCCTCAAAAAGTTGACTACACAATTTCTCTTTTGCATTGTTTATTTAATAAATGAGCATTCATCATAGTGGTAAATTATACTTCAACTTATTTTTATTGAAACATCCTGTTTCGTTTACAATTTTTTATACCACTTCATTTTGTTCATTGGATATATTCGAAAACACTACTATTTTAGAATCATGTTTTTGAGGTACTTTATAATATTCCCTTCCTACATAAAAAATTACAATAATTCTCCCATATGTTCCTCCCTATTTTAGGATACATATGATATTTCATTGCAGTTGACTATTCATAGCAGTGGATGTAAAATTTTTCATGGATTTCAAAGCATCTTGAGTCCCTCTCATAGAATACAGGTAATTAAGAAACTGATTGTTATTTCCCATTGGTAGAAATATTCTCTATCTAGGTAGCCTTCCATTATTAGTTTAAAATAGTTCTCACATAACATCATCCATATTCATTGCCAATTTTGAATTTAACTCTAGCTTCTTGTAATCATCATCTACACCTGATCACTCATGAGACTGCTATATAATCAAATATAACCCGGTATTGTCGAGTTGCAGTTTATTCTCCTGGAACCGAGAAAATCATGTGAAATACCTATAAAAATACACCATCTCTTTGACATCTTTTTTCTTGAGCTAGTGTCGATGCATGACGTTCTCCACCATCGAGACCATCTTCTTTTCCAAGACATTAAATTCTTATAGAATTGTGAAAACAATTTCTAGGAACTACTCCAATCCCCCGAGATAGAATTAATAACTCAAATATATATTATATTGAGTTCCCCCAAATTGATCACTAATACTCCCTTGTAGTCATTTTCTTTTGACTATATAGGATATATTATACTATAAAGAAAAATATTTTGGTCTATACATTCCACAGCACTAATAAAACAAATGAAATCCTTAACATTAAGGTTCATTCCAGATCAATCCAACTCCATGTTCTAGTTTTAATGATGTAGTTTAAGACTACTTCACAATTGAAACAATATATTGTATCTCCACACATGGGTGTCTCCAGGATTACATAAAAACTCAGTGGCTACATGCTCATGCATAAAATTATCATGAAGACTATATATAATATTCAAGGACCCACATTTAATCTATACAATCCCCAAAAATCCCAAAAACTATACATTCCAATTCTATATTCCAATATCACCAAGCATAGAGCACCATTATTGTTTCTTGAAACCATAGGTGTCACACCATGCCAATCCATGTAAATTAATACTCATATTTATATAATCATTTTATAATTCATCTAGAGTTCCTTCATAGTATCACCAATGTTATAAAATCTTATCATATGTTTATAGGTCCATACACATAATCACTTTTCCATTGAAAACTGTTATCTCTATCGAAACACAATCCCACCAAGTGTATTAATCTCAAGATCACCAGGTATCTTTATATGATTTCACCCAAACTCTTCCAAGAGTGTTTTTACCCCTGGGAACCAGAAATTCTCTCCACCATCAATGTAATTGTTCTACTTAACATGAACCAATGTCACCATGCCTAGGAATCTGAATGAGACTTCCCTTCCCAAATACATCTATAAATATGAAAGAACTAGCGCATAAGTAGTTATCTCAGAGAACCCAAGTCACCTAACACACCTATCAGAAATACATTGTCAAATTTTTCTGAATTGATATCATAAACCAAAGTATTTACTTATTCCTAACACACCTAAATGTTCTTAAAAATATTCAATCAGTCTGATGGGTTGCCCTCAACGGTCAGAATATACTAAATTCCAAACCTGGAGTCATGTTAAATAAGGTAACCACTCTCTGAAACCTACTCCAAGCATAATTCTCAACAGTGTTCATAACTCTGGGTTTCACTTATCCACATCTTAAGGTAACATGGATTTTAGCATTCCAAATACTTACTTTTATGTTTCAAAAAACCATTGAAATTAATTTTGACATACCCACTCCCATGTCAAGCATAAACCAACAGTTTCCCGAGTAATCACTACACATATCAAAACAATCTCACTCACACTATGACCTACCTAAAAATTCACTATAGTTTTAGATCCTCCCCATTAAAGGAATACCACCTAACTCTGGCACTCCCAACATCCCCAACCACCCCACACATAGGGTCCACATATACTACCTACCATGTCACCAATATATATATAATTGATAATTATTTTCATTAAACATTAAAATTTTATATTAAAACAAACATTCCAAAATAAGGGCTTAGATAAATGAAATTTTAATTAAATAAGATAAATTATATATTAGAATAGTATAAATAAAAATTTATTCCTAGATAACATGGAAATTCCTCATACATCGGTTGTCTAGTCCCAGGGAAAATCTCCATAACATGTCTTGACACATTCTTATTCTATTTTGTTCCTTTCCAAAATATTAAGACTAAACAATCAAATAATAAAAATTAACTTGGTCCTACAACCAATCGGTGCTTGCACCATTAGTAGATATAATATCCCAAGAATGTCGCCCCATAAGATGGAGGAAGTTGACTTATAGTAAGGGTGTCAAGTAGTATAGTGGAATACTATATCATCCTATTCAATTAAAAAACATTAGAAATAAACATACTAACATAAATATAGGTATATAACTAATTTAATGACATAATTAAATGTTTCAATAAGAATAAAAATAATCCACACCATAAAATATTAATTTTATGCAATACATTCATCTTTATATTCAACTCGCAGTATGGGTGGTAATAGTTTTATGGGAGGTGGTGGTTCCCGATCATATTATAAGAGGTCTGTCCAAGCTATTTAAAAATATTAAGTGATTCCCTTTTCAAAAATGATTTTTTTGTGTGATGTTACCTTGGATTCTTGTTGGGGTCAGGTTGTTGTTTCTGAAAGCTTGGTTATTGTTGGGTAAAGGCTTCTTGTCTGGTAGGAACTATATTATGGTCATCCATGGATTTCTTTGTCCCAAATCTAACATGGTGACGATGTTGTGATAGATACTACTTTGATGTTACGGAATTTGGATACCTTCCTCTCTTTGAAAGATGGTTTGAAGTTATAATATTCCATTTTTTAGGCAGGTGAAAGGAGTCAAGTCAAAAAATGGACTGGTGCACATCGATTTGTATCTCTAGTTGAATTTGTATAAGGAAACAACTGAGTTATTTATGGCTTAAATGATTTTGTTATCCTAGGATACTTAATGCATGGAATCATTTATTTCTCACTATTGAATCTATCTTAATGGAAATATGATGTTGTTACATCTTTATTTTATGGTTCAGAGCTTGATTTTTTGGTGGAATTTGGATATGTGTTACCATATTTTTTATACATAAATATTCCAAATTTCTTACAAAATCCATGAAGGTTATGGGAAATGATGTTTGGAACATGTTATGATTTTTGTACATTTAAGTCTACTTAATCTTTGGTGTACGCTGATACTTTTGGAAGATTCCATGAAATTAGAAAGCAAGAGCATGAAATTTACAAATTTTAGGTCACATTAGCACTTCGTGTCTTTGATTTTTGTGGATTTTAATGGAATATATAAAACTGAAAATTGTTGGAATTGTTATTTATTTAAGGAGAGGTTGGATGGATTTTCATTTCACTGATCTAATCATGGTTTGTTTCTTTTATATCATGACTACTTTCTCTCTTTTAAGAGATTTTAGTTGAGGGCCCTGAGCTTTGTTGGAAACTAGTTGGAAAATCATAAATGAGTTTTAATGTTAAAAGATATTATCATTAGGATCAACAATATTATACACCATTTTATTATTACCAACTTTCTAATATACCCAAATGGTTGAAACCATAATCCACTGGCTGAACCAGGAGTGTTTTTCTGTATTCCTATTTGAATCTTTGAACATATGTAATGTGATTTATTCTGGTGCTTAATAGTATGAAGTGTGGTTTGGTAGATTTGGTTTAACCAGGCTTTGGTAACTAGAGTTATTTTTTCTGGGCTTAAAATTTGGAATTGTTGGCTTTTTTAACTATGTTTTGATGTTAACTAGGCTTTGGAAACTGGAGTTTTGTGGTTTTTTAAACCATCCATTAAACCCATAAATTATTACATTGTAATTTTTCAATTCTATAAATGTGCAATGATGATGTAGAAAGCATGGATCTAGTTGTACTAGTGATGATTTATTTGAAAAGATTTTTGTTTGAAAGACATCAACTCTTCTATGATTTCTTTTAGATAAACCTTTGTTCTGGGCTAGGAAAGGATAAGTTGTACAATGAATTTCCTCGATTATATTTTTTTCCATCTCATTTTGGGAATCATGTCATGTTTATTCCTTGTATTGTTTTTTGGTTGAATAAAATATCACCATTAATTTAAAAAAATCTAACTAGAATAGCATAAGATAAAACTATGAAAACTATGACAAATGAACTTCAGTATCAACCTAGACCTAACTCCCATGACTAGTCTAAGAAATCATGCCTTCAAAGATGTCATGTTCTTTCCCAAATATAAATATAAAATATAATATTGATAACAACTCAGATTCTCGACTTCCATGGTAGAAAGTGCATTATTTTATTATAACTCTGTAAGACTCATAATATGGTGTCCCTAAAATTTAAATTCCATTATTTTTTCATTGTGACGTGATTTAATAATCAATTATTGATTATCATATTAATATTTGAAAATTTTATAATTTAAGTTAATGTGTAAAAAAATACTACTAATGCTTGATCTCTACAATGGCAGTCAACATCATTTTGTATCTACTTTTTCCATCACTAGTGACTCTATAGTCATGGTACATGTCAAATCATAAATTATAACAATGTAACAAACCATGGAAACCAAGGGAATAATAATCTAAGAGAGCCGATATGTCACAATATAGCATTCTCTCTCAATTAAACTCATTCAAAATACAAAGGGTGACCCTTTCCATTCTTCCTAATTGATTCTTCTAGTCTAAACTCAAGGAATCATTCTTGACATTTATAAGAATTGTAGTATTATTACCCATAGCTTATGATGTAGGTATTCCTACCAGATAGGTCAAGGATAATTCAATCAACTCATCATTAAAAATTATACGAGGGTACTCCAAAAGAATCTAAAATAGTAATCAATGACATTTGATACATAAGACATTACCTAAATCTCAAGGGAGATTCCCCTCGTCATTTCACTACAATTTCCCTCATTTTTATTTCTTATGAGAACCCTAATCATAGTGTTTTTAAAATTTAGTGTTCTATATTAATATAATAATTTGAATTTGATTTTTCAATTTATTTTAAATTCATTTATTTTTCGAAAACAACCTTTTTCTTTTTAAGAGTCTTGTTGTGGATTGATCCATTTGGTATTCAGTATGTGTTTCTAGGTAATTATTTTATTAAAAAAATTCGTGAAGTGATTTAGTTTATTAAATTCATCTTCTATAATATTTATACCATTATTTTATACCCACTATTGTTTTTTATAAATTATATAAATAATTTTCATTCTTTGTGATGAAGTGATTTTCTTTAATTTTTTCCCACATTGAATTAAACATTTACCCTTGTAAAATACTAAATTACATGAACATGGGGCTCATTTAAAAAAATTTGGATGATAGGGGAATTTTTTTACCCCACCCTTGCTTTTTGAATGAAATAACCCACGTTTAAGGGTTTGTTTAATGTTAAAAGTTGATTTTTTTTATGTTACACCTAAGGGAGGAGAATCATTTATCTCTCTATTAGTTCAAATATAATGGCACATACCACTCAATCATAAACATGAAACCATTCTTGTAAAATTATGATTTACATTGTTGATCATCCCTTTATAAGATAGTGGTATAAATTTTATCTCTGATATTGAAAGAGTTCAAATTGGTTATAAAAATAAAGAAACATACAATACAAATGTGAATTAACTAATAAGTTATTATATTCTAATTGTTTTATTTTTTATTTTACCTATCCCTTTTCTAATTAGGGTTTACATTATTGGATGGAGGATAACAATTTTTTCTTATTACAAAATGTATAGAAGTCGGATGTATCATATTGATAAGACTTCAACCACATTTCAAAATAATTTGTAGTTTTTTTTATTTTTAATTTAAAAATGCCTCAGATAGAGGATTTATATAGTGTCCTTGCCATAAATGTGTTGGAATGCCTTGGTTAATTTGGGAAGAATTTATCTACTATATAATTAAATTTGTATTTTAAACAAACTATTATGTTTAGTATCACCATGGAGAGATGAGTCAATGTTCTACTGGTCATGAAAATAATTTAAAGAAGTGGCATGGAGAATTTGATATTTGATATGTTTTCATTTTTCTATCTTCCCAAGAGAGATAGTATTCTAGTGAAAGAAGACAATGATATCAATAAACATGAGGAAAATACTAATGATGATGATGAGACAGTGGAAATTTTATTGGATGATTCCATAACTCCAGTATATAAGGAATGTACTAAAATTAACAAGTTGGATTTTTAATATGGTTATATCATGGTAAAACCATGATTCAAATTTCTAATACTGTTATTCATTATATTCTTACATTTTTTAATTACTTTATTCTTGATGGTGTAGATATTCCCCCAAATCATTATATGGCATATGTGTTAATTAGGCTACTTGGATTTGATACTAATAAAGTCCATGCTTGTCCAAATGATTTTAGATTATTTTGGGAGGAAACACCTGACAATAATGACTGTAAAGAATGGGGTATATCTCTATAGAAGACAAATACATATGGAACATCATCTCATGTGGCACGGAAATTCATTTCTCACTTTAACTTGATTCCTAGACCAACAAATCTATTCATGTCTGCAGAAATCTCAGCCAATATGCAATGGAATGATAATGAGAGAATTAATGGTAATAATGAGTTGGTCCATCCTATAGTTGGATTATCTTGGCTGACATTTGTTGCATAACATTGTGATTTTTCAGTTGAGGTGAGTAATATCTGGTTGGGTCTATCCGTTGATGGTTTTAAAACATTTTGTCATAATATTACTTCTCACATCACGTGGCCAGTTTTTAATCATGTTTATAATTGTCCACTTTGGATGCGTATGAAAAAACCTTTCATTTTCTTTCCTTTAATAAAAGAGTTGAAACAACATTGGTATTTGGGTGTGAGTACATTCTATTCTTCTTCAAAGAATACATTTCATATGTGTTTTCCCCTTATATGGACCATAAATGATTAGCTTACTTATGAAACGATGTCTGTGTGGAGCATGAAGGGAGAACTATCATGTTTGTATGAATAATACTAGAGTGAGAAGGATTAAATATCGTTGTAGTTTTTTTTCATGGGGCATCGACAATTCATCCCAATGGATCATCAATACCAGATGAATCATCAGAGGTTCGATGATGCAATTGAGACTTGAAAACCACCTCAACGTATGTCAAGAAGTGATGTGCTTAGTTAATCAAAAGATTTCAGTTTTTCATTAGGTAAAATTTAGTTGAAATCTAAAATGTGGAAGAATACTGACACTGAAACCACTTACAATTGGAAAAAGGTAAGTTATTTTTTTAAATTTCCATATTGTTCTACCAATTTGTTATGTCATTTTTTAGACGTAATGAATAATGAGAAAAATATATTTGAAATGTTTCTTGAAATTCTTCTAAATATCAAGGTAAAACAAAATACAACTTCTGATCTCATCAGGACTTGTAGGATTGGGGTATTTGACCAGAACTACATCATGTCTGTATTGGTGAAAATAAATGGAAAGTTACTTATTCACCTTATTTGATTACACCATCAGAAAAAGATCAATTTCTAGTAGTATTGGAGAATACCATGGTTCCCGATGGTTATTCAAGCAACATATCTAAATGACTGAATAGAAGAGATGTGAAACTAAAATATCTAAAAAATCATGATTATCATAGCCTTTATCACGAATTGATTCCAATAGAAATTTGGAACTTACTATCCAATAATGTAAGGGTGAAAATGATTATCTCCTTCCATTTTTTAAAGACCTTTGTGCTAAAAGGTTTTCAAAGTCATTCTGGATATAAATGCAACATGAGGTGCGATTAATTTTATGTGAGATGGAAAAGATTATTCCGCCATCCTTTTTCACTTTAATGTTGCATTCAATGGTTCATCATTCAACTAAAGCACTTCTTGGGGGACCAGTGTCTTTTAATTGGATGTATCCTACTAAAATAAATATGTGCACAATGAAATCATATGTTTGGAACAGAAATTTTTATGAAGTTTTGAATGTGATGGGTTATCTTGCTCAAGAATGTATGGATTTTTGTTCAATGTATTTGTATGATGTCACCACAAGACATAATTGGCCAATGGGAAATGAATATGACCATTATGGGTAAATTGAGCCCTCATTTCCTTCTCTTCCCCTAACAGAAAGAATTGTTGTGTCTTAAACATTGGCTACATCGATCTGTGAAGAGCTGGAGATGACACATCACACAGTCTTGTTTAACTGTTGTTTATTTGAAGACTATATCAAGTAATTAAAATGTATATTTATATGTTATCTCATACTATGAAATTTCACATATACCTTATTCTGTTATTATCATTTTATCTAGGGAACATAAACAAATTATAGGTAGAGTTCATCGATCATCGTCTATAAGAAAGAGAGAGGCTTTCCATAGCATAGAATTTCTTACTTGGTTGAAATAAAATGCATTAGAATTAGTTTAATTAGTTTAAAAAATAGATATCCATTTAATTGTATTATTCATATATATTTCAGGTGTTCAGTTTACCAAGTGACTCTATTTTTCATGAATTGAGATCTTTGGCTTCTGGTCCTAATTTTTTGTTTCGTGAATGTAAATCTTTAATAATCAATGGGTATAAATTTCTTACAACAGATCGAGTGGTGAAAATGAGAACACCACATAATGGAGTTATGATAACCATTGCAGTAGATTATTATGCCAGTCTATTAGATAGTCGACCTCGATATGAAGATGTGTATTATTATAGACTAGTTGATAAAATATTGTTATTGGATTACTACTCTCAAGGTAGAGTCACTATGATGAAATATAAATGGTATGGTTCAATGAGATGATGTGGTACAATTATTGATGATTGTGGAATCAGAGTTATTGATATGATTTTATTCCTGCATACTGATGAACCATACATTTTGACATCAATGGATAAACAAGTGTTTTATGTGAAATATAATTTGATACCCGATTATGGTTTCATTAATGATGTAATCTCCAGACATATTTTTCATGATTATGGTGATGATATTTCACCCTTGATGTCTTCATTGGTGTTGTCCAAAATATTTCATTTGATAAATAAAATTTTCCAATTTTGAGAGTTGATGTTGAACCTAAAGTGGTGGTCGGTAATATATAGAAGCAACCATATATGTTTATTCATCGTTCAGTATACATTTAATGAGTTTCTCAGGTTATTATAACTGTAATTAAGATAATTATGTTTCATTTTAGAATTAAATGTTTGTTTTTTGTATTTTAAGGTGTCATTTAAATAAATCATATTTATTTTAATGTACCAAACTAGGTTTAAATCTAGTTTCTTTAAAATGTATAACATGGTAATGTAATTTTAAAATCTGTGTTAGTCATTTCCTTGTAATCATTTGTACAATTAGTAATAAAAAGAAATCAAATTGGATTCTCTCATGAATTACTGACAGATATAAGTTGTAAGCATGAAATCTAAAAACTATTTCTAAAAACATTAATTTTCATTCTTATGTAGATTATTCCGAATAATACAGAAGGTCTAAAGAAGTGACTATTTGATCCCAATCGACCGGGGAATGAGTGTGTTTTCACTTCACTTCCATTAGTGAGTATTATAATTGTAATGTTTTTTTTCAGCATTACATATAATATCTTGTTAATATAATTTATCAATATTTTAGGGACATTCAGTTCCACAAAACATGACTTGTAATCCAGTTAGCATTGGTATGTGTGGGGATGCTACTAGACCTAGACAGAGCACCCGTCATACCAATTTCCATACTAGAATACCAATGAACACCCCTTCCACTACACCTTTCCACCCTCCTCTTAAGTCTTCGGGAATGTTTTTATCCATTCCTCCATCATCATATCAGCTACCTGCTTATTCACATTCCATGTCTTTTCCGCCTTCTTGGATGATCTCATTAATGCCCCTATCATCTCATTTTTCTTCTAAATCCTATACTATGACTACACCACCTCCAAAAAAATTTCAAACTTTATCATATCCCTATCTGATGATGTATACCTCATCCTACAACCCATGTGCTGCCATGTCTACACTATATCCAATTCCTATTGTCTAACCAGCATCTGAAGAGTCTATTCCATTATCTTCTACAATATTTCGTGAAGGTCAACCAGATCATGTATAGGAATAGACACTTCTTGTAGAGGTTGATGAGTCATTACATCCTATAGTTCCATCACAACCTACTGAGAAATCTACAGATGATTTTTTTATTATAACTATTTCAAATTATATCGTATTTTTTTGTACCATCACTTAATTCTTCTAACCCCCCCCCCCTCATTTTCTTATTAAGTGGGATCTTCTTCGAGGTAACGTGGTAACACCCTGATGAAAGGTGTTTGGAATCTCCAGACACAACTAATGGTGGATTATAATAGACAAAATCATATTGTAGGCCCAACTACAGAGCAATGTAAATGTTTCATGGACACATTTTCCAAGTATCATGATATCATATTGGTGGAACCGGTTTCGTGGAGACATATGAGTAAATATATTAAGGACTAAACATTGGAGGAAATATGGTTATGAAAATTTTATAAACCCATATCTATATTATTGGTGTATTTAAATGAAATAACATGTTCAGTGCAGATTTGGTTTAATTATCCTGATAGAGAAGCTGCTAAGACTACAATGTTGAATGATGTTGGGGAGTTCTGGATCTCATAAAAGCATAAATTATATTTTGGATGGATTATCATGGTTGATACTGACTTGGAGGGGGTACCCATATTCCTCGACTGTCCAAAAATCCAATATATATAGATGATTGCACATTGGAAGACTACTATGTTTAAGGTAATATCAGTCTTTAATGGTTGACATTTGAATTTTAATTCATATTATTAGTATTGGATGTTTTTTAGTATGTTTCAGATAAAAACATTTAGAATAATGATTTAATTACATATTTTCACACATTGGGGAGCACTACAATGCCTAATCTTGAAAATCACTATGAACTTTACCCAGGAATTTTGATGATATACAGGATGTTCTACTAAAAATATTATTGAATAGTTATAGGCTAGATGCGTGAAATTCTCATATATGGTTCTAATCTAGAATTGTGCATTTCTCATATGCAATAAGCTGCATTGGGCATCGAAGGTCATGCACCTTATGCCAAATTATTTTTCTCTAGAAAAATAAAAAAGGAGGGAAGTGAATTAAATGCACAAACACAAGGTAAAATTGTAATATTTTTTATTTATATTTTAAATATTTATATGAAATTAATAATTTAATATGTCTATAATATCTACTGTCTTCCCTAGAGGCCCTCGATGGTAATGATGATGAAAAAATTGGGCCACATGATCATTTATGTCAGGTATTAAGTGATGAGAACCCTGGAAGAGTATGATTTCAACCAAGGAAAAACATTATCCCCGATAGGTATTGGTCATCATAGGGCTCCTATCAAGCCACATAGACCTCTGAGCGGGAAATCACTCATGCTAAAGCATCTGAGGCTAAGAAAATTACTTTAAAAGAACATGAAATAAGTAAGATGATGATCAAACATTACATGAAAGAAATGGATGTTTTGAGATAGTCACTTCCATCAGAGGATGTTGCAATGTTTTAATCATATATGGTGTCAATATTTTCTTTAAATGATGTTCCAGGTGATTCCAATGAGGGTCGTAGTGGAAATGAATGTAGTGGCGAGAGTGTTGTGGGTGGTGAGGATGTTGTTGATGTTGTAGTTGGTGATGAGGCTGCAGACAATGTTTTTGATGGTGATGATGATGTTAATGATGATGGGAATGGATATGGGTATGATGATGTTTTTTGTGGTGGACATATTAATTCCCTACATTTTTTACTATTATGGAATCTTATGTATGTACTTTAATCCAACAAGCTCGTATCCGAGTGGTAGGGGCTCCAGCATGGCATCCAAGAGTCCCAGGATCAAAACTGGATAGAGGTGAATTTCTAGGGGTATTGTAGCAGTACTGTACCAGGTAATGTTCTTTACTATAGTAGTCGAAACTATTCATATGATTTGGGCCTTCGGGTCACCGGTTTGGGCCTATGGGTCTTTGGGGCCTTTGGGTCATTAGAAAGGTCTTCAGGCCTCAGGGCCTTTGGGACACAAAGACTATGGAGTAGCCCAGTTCACACAGAGCATGCCCTTGAAGAGGATCCGGGCATCAAGACAAGAAGTCACTAGAAGTAGAGCTACCGGTTTGGAAGAATGAGAGGGTATGGAAACGGCCATCGAGACCAGCCACAATGCATCATTGACCGGGGAAATGCTAGCCGATCAGCAATGTAAGGTGGGGAGCTAGGAGATCAATGATGCAGAAGCTAGGGGATGGTTAGTACCTTTCAGATGGGCCGATAGGTCATGTATTGGACATAGTATTCCTTTAGGCCTTTGGTTCATGTATTACAAGTCGTTTTGGGCCTTGTTCCTTGGGCATACGGGTCATGTACGGGTTCCCCATCATCACATAAAATGTAACGCCCCGACCCCAGTTACCCAGAGTCGGTGCATTATTACATAACATTGCCATGATCACAAGAAAGATCAAATCTCGAAAGACCGATTGGTTTAGTAGCCTTGGAAACACTAGATATATTCATAAGTTTTACATTACATCATAAAATGAAAAACTACTACAACAACATAATGTTTCCACAATCCACACTATTAACCCCTCATAAAATCCCTGCAGGTCATTCATAACTTACTTCTTCAAATCCTGGGAAAAATAAAACATAGAAAAGGGGTGAGCTCAAATGCCCAGTAAGGATAACAATATAGCGGAAACTTTCATAAATAAGAATAACCATTTAAGGCAATGTATAACTAAAACAAAAGCCTTTTAAATATGAACTTTCAACATGGTATGGCATAAATAAAATTAAATAATGCCATTTACTTATTCACATGGATATTCTACTAATCGAATAATCACATGCAAAAATCAATAACCACTTTCATAATGTTGGAATGCATAATGCCAGACTATCATAACTACATAGCCAAGGCCTAGTGCCAAGACTACAAATAAGATTTTGTCAAGGCCTTGTGCCAAGACACTAGTTTGTCTCATGAGACCTACCGATGCATTGAGGAGCTATAGCGGGCTCCACCCGTCACATATTAAGTCCAATGCATTCCCATATGAAAAGGTTTAAACATAACATAAACATTCGTATTAAAACTAGCATACGAAATGTCAATAATTTCACCATAAACTATGAATGGTATAAAAATAGCACATCCATAGTCAAACATAACACAAAACCTTCAATACAATATAGAATTTTTGTATCATAATAAATCAACTTCAAATAAGCGTAAAATCCGTCGAAGGATGTTGACATAGATGAAATCAAAACACTTTTTAGAGAAATATCTCTTTCTATTTTTGAAATCATTTAAGAGTCATATAAAATAAAACATTTTCTTGAAAATATTCTTATAATCTTGTAAGGTAAGCTTTGACGATTTTATAACGGCGGAAAATAACCGCACCCACCGTATAAGTTAAAAAAACATTCTTATCTTAATTCTGTCGAAAAGGTTAAAAAGCACCTTGTTTTGAAAACGACGGAAAGATTCCTCTTATAAAAAGTCAAACAAGGTATAAATTACTTTAACCCATATTCTTGTAAATAATAAAAATGTGTGGAAATACATTTTTAAGAAAACATGGATGTGGATGATAAAGAGATCCCAGTAGATTATTACGTATAAACAACCTCGGAAAATGAAGAGATTGTGAAATAACCCTTACCTTGTACTTTTCCTTGGTTGGGGTAGGTTAACCTCCTGTATAATGGTGAAATAATTGTTATTAAATTATACAAGAATAATATTCATTAATATGATATCATATATGATCTTTTAATATTGATTTGATAATAATATCTTAGTATTATCGCCGTTTCGGGTGTTAACTTACACATTTTCTTTTATATGTTATGTTACATAAGTCATGTTTGTTGTATCTTATTCATATCCATAATGATATCAAGTCCTTAAACATCATTTTTAAATCATTAAATGATAATTATACTTGAATGGATACGATTGAGAATGAATCTCATCGCGTTCGTGGAGACGGTAGTCCATACGTACGCACGAACGCTACTTCCATTTAATTTTTATTTTAAAAGAATCGAATCCAAATGATACATAGGTATATTACTATTCCAGTATAATATAATATTTTATATATGTTACTTAAGTTCATTAACACCATCCTTTATACGTTCCATGTGTGGTATGAACGAGTCATATCATTTTAAGGGGGCGGTAGTCCGCACTTCCTCAAATGAAATTATCGTATGTATATACAACATGAAACGAATAATGGTATGAAATAAAATGGAATTACAGAAGCTTATATATAAAATATATATCATTAATATCATATTTAATTACAGTGCCATCATAATGGCCACCATGAGAGGCGGTAAGATGTATTTGAACAATCATCGTTTTGTGAGGCGTTAGTTTGCCATCCACAGAAACATTATGTTCATCATCCATTAGATGGAGTTGTGTGTATGTGTAGTTTGAATCCTTCTTATAACAACATCCTAGTATATTGAGGATACTGGTGTTGTTACAAAAGAAAGGAAATAAAAAGAGTTTGGGGGTTGGTGAAGCAAAATAAATGAAAATAATTTAAGAGAAATCGTTACCTTTAATTTAGGTAACTCACTTTGGTTGGAACCAAAGGACTTATTAAAATGCTTTTTGCCTAAGGGTAAGCTTCAAGGAGGAGGAGAGGGATGTGGGGAGCTTAGTTGGGCAGAGTTTGGACGAGCCAAGTGGCTTGAGAGGTGTGTGGAATGAGTAGAAGTGGTCTCCTTTTATAAGGGAGAGGAGGGGCTCTTTAGGAAAGTGTGAAAGTATTACTTTATAATATATTTGTATTCGGTTTATAATGGTCCAAAAATCATTGAGGTCGAAGATAAGATGACTCATATTCTAAATAACATCAACCAATAAGAATTGGACAGGTTTTAGATAATATTTTAATCATTATAATCTTATTTATTTAAATGATTTATTAATGAGGTAAACATTGCATCATTATTGTGTCATTAATAATTTAAATTATTTGATGTCTAAAAATTATAAATAAAATATAATTATGTAGAAAATCTTTTTATCTTTCTAATGAATATTTATAATTGAAAATACAACATGTATAACCCTATGTAAAAATTGTTCTTCTAAAAGATGTAAGCTTATGCCATTTTTATTTTTATTTTAACTTTATTAATATAATGTGTCATTATCACTTACAAGTGGATCCATGGGGTCCCAAAACAGACCCAAAGATGCCCATGGTCGACCATGTATCAACCAATAGGGTTAAGACACGTTTTAGGGTAATTTAGTATTATTATAATATTATTTTTTTAACCCTTATTTACCGGATTTACCCTTTAACCGTGGTAAATAAAATATTTACCGCAGTAATTTTTCAAAATGTGTAAAAATAAAAGTTACCTATTTACATAATTTGGACATCCTGATTCCAAATATGGAATCCATTTTCCTAAATTCAAAACACAGAAGTGGCAGAAATTAATTTAAAATTAATTCCCGCTGTCAAAACAAAAAGCGTGTTTTTAAGAGGTAATAACTATCAAAAGATTGACACTTGTTTATGTTCGGTTTAATATTAAAATTATGTCCAATGACCAAAATTATATTAAATGGTAAAAATATATTCTAAATATACTTTAAAACCACTCAAATTCACAATTTATCACTATTAATTATTTTGATTAAAAAGTTGTTTTTAATTAAAATTTATTAATTTTCACTATTCATCAAAATATGAAAGTTATCCGAAATGTACCAAAATTTCACCCTAGGATAATTTTGATATTCCGAATCCAAAAATGAAGTCCATTTTCAAATATAAAATATATATAATTTCAAAAAGTAGGTATTACTATTCATAACGGCTAGTTTGATTAGTTATGGTGTGTTAGAACTCGGTGTTGCGTACAACACACGCTATCACATTATTCAAAGAGAAGCGTACCGTAGAAGCTTGGGGTGTTTAATTTTAAATTTTTGATGTCCCCATTTAGTCAAAAAGTTTAAAATATTGTATTTAAAAAGGGTTCACTATTAAAAGTTGATAAAAGTGCAATACTGAAAATGAATTTGTTCTTGCATTATGACTAAGAAACTCATAATATGGATTCTAAAATTATAAGGATTATATAAAGTTTAAAATGTAGTTAATTCTATTCATGACCTCTTTTAATGGATTTTTTTTTTGTAAGTCAAGGTTTGATTGAACTCGGTGTTGTGTGTAGTGCAAATTATTGAATTATTTTGAAGAAATAACACACTATGAAATCTTGGGGTGTTACATTCTCCCCTCCTTCAATAAATTGCGTCCTCGCAATTTGAAATTGTTCTTTGAAAATAAAAGGTTGAAAGTAGAAAATATATTTGTGGGAAAACCCACATCGGAAATTGGGTTACTAAAATTTAGTCTTAATATGAGGAAAAGAGAAATGAAAGGGTCACCACCAAATTATGATCTCGATTAGGAGAACATTGGTGGCATTTAGAGACATATAATTGGAGGAAAAACGTAAATATTTATAGGTAGTGATTGAGGTCATCAATCACAAACAAGTATAAAATTGAGGTCCTTAAATTCATCAATCTATGATGATTTGAAATACCATCGGTTCAACAAAACATAGGGTATTAGGATAACACATTTTTGACGTTTCAAAATATCTTTGTTGAAATCCCACATTGAAAAATGAATTAATGAGGCCTCTATTTAAAATAAAGAGTCGAAAGTATGAAGATTACCGAAAATAACACATACTAGGGTTCCATGTAGGAAAATATGGATATGGAAGAAAAATCTAACCATCAATTATCTGATGGAGAGTGGTAGAGAACATGGCTATGAAAAGGCCAACAATCCCAAAGCCATAAATTAGTGATGATTTAAGGTACCATCTAGGACAAATTTTTTGTTCTAAGTTCCTTTTCTTAATGTTGAGGAATTTATTTATGAGATTGGATAAGATCATATGGAGATATACTCACTTTATAATTAGAGTTTTGTCCATTAATAAATTTCTACCACAAACTCATCTTTCACTCGTAAAAAAATTCTATTTATACTATTCGTACAGGGTTCCAAAATAAACGAATTTATAATTCATCTACATGATCCTTTAATAAAAACTACATTATTTAATCCAGGACATCTCATGGGCCAGTGGTAGGTGATACACCCTTGTCGCCCTTCGGTTGCGGGTTCAAGTCTCGCAGCCTTGCTGGACGCGACGGGTTGCCGCCCGACCTCCGGGTTGTCCTTTTATGGTAATCCAAAATAATCCAAACTAGAACTATCCAAAATACTTCTGTCCAAACTCATAGTCCAACATTTATAAGGAAGGTAAACATAATATAGATCCTTTTACCCCGTAATAGCATATGAATACCTTCATCATGTATTACCATATTCCTTATTGATTACATTCATGCTCCCTTATTCCATATAGAATGATGGATATACTTCATTAATCCAAAAAATGTTTTAAACCCCAACAATGATGGAATATACAAATCATTAATCAGTTCCAAGGTAGTCAAGAATATCCAATATAATTTATCCAAAATAATCACATATTATTCCAAAATCACTACCTCAGTATCAGAACTATATTATGATTTATCATTCTCTCAACCATATATTTTCAAAAAATTTAACCTTCTATTGAGTCACATTTCTTTGTTCCACACAATCTCAAGTCCTTAATGAAATAGTACTGCAGTACAATCCTTATATACTCCATAATTATTATAACAAGTACATTGTTGATACAACACTCAATTGACATAATCAACATAAGAACTCTAATCATTCCTCTTCATCTGTGGTAGTATCATAACTTGATTATTATCCAATAGCATCATTTGCGGCATAGTCTGATGACTGGGACATAGGTTCGCGTAGTGTCCAAACTCCTTGCAAATGAAGCATTGTACATTTAAAACCATTTTCTTACCCTTGCAGTCACGTACTTTGTGCCCTTTTCCTCCACACTTATAACAAACTCCCATTCCTTTCAGGCAAGTTCCAGGGTGTTTCTTTCCACAGTTACCACATATGGGAAAATTCTTCTTTTCCCTCTTACTTTTATCCATCTTTCTCTCTTCCATCCTTTTCTTCTCTTGATTCCCTTCAAAGCCATAGGACTCAGTAAACTCTTTACTTATCTTATCAACACATGATATTATTTCTTCATATGATGATAATACATGGGAGACTATTTCTCTTATAAATTATAGCTTAAGACCATGAAAGATATGATCCTTCCTTCTCTTTGGATCATGTGCATTTCTGGAGTTCTCATTCCTTCTACTGGGCGCCATTTCTAAACAATAGCATACACTAGATCAGTTTATGAATCAAAATACATAATCCCATACTTATAAAACACTTAACATAAATTGAACTATTTATGGATATAATCCATAATCATAAGAATGTTTTCTTTGAGGAAGTATATACTCATAATCCCTTCAAAATGATTTGTAAAGAAAATGAGAGTTATCCTAAGCATATCCCCCGGGAGTGTCGTAACCAAGAGTGCAGCAAGGCCCGTTGTCGTGCACCAGTTCCCGTTCGAGTCTAGCTCAAAGCGGTGTTTTCGGGTTTTAACCCTAGGTACATCTGTGCCAGAGCCGCCTCTACCTGCTCGTATCCAGACAGGGATGTATTGCTCGGAAAACTCACAAAATCTCTACAATACCAAAATTCTAGGAAGTTCTTCTATACTAATCCTCAAAGTTCATCTTAGGTCTACGTGCTCTAATCAGAGTTTATCTAAATCTAGTTTCCAAGGTTTGTACTAAACTTTCTCTGATACCAACTGTAATGCCCCGACCCCAGTTACCCAGAGTCGGTGCATTATTACATAACATTGGCATGATCACAAGAAAGATCAAATCTCGAAAGACCGATTGGTTTAGTAGCCTTGGAAACACTAGATATATTCATAAGTTTTACATTACATCATAAAATGAAAAACTACTACAACAACATAATGTTTCCACAATCCACACTATTAACCCCTCATAAAATCCCTGCAGGTCATTCATAACTTACTTCTTCACATCCTGGGAAAAATAAAACATAGAAAAGGGGTGAGCTCAAATGCCCAGTAAGGATAACAATATAGCGGAAACTTTCATAAATAAGAATAAACATTTAAGGCAATGTATAACTAAAACAAAAGCCTTTTAAATATGAACTTTCAACATGGTCTGGCATAAATAAAATTAAATAATGCCATTTACTTATTCACATGGATATTCTACTAATCGAATAATCACATGCAAAAATCAATAACCACTTTCATAATGTTGGAATGCATAATGTCAGACTATCATAACTACATAGCCAAGGCCTCGTGCCAAGACTACAAATAAGATTTTGTCAAGGCCTTGTGCCAAGACACTAGTTTGTCTCATGAGACCTACCGATGCATCGAGGAGCTATAGCGGGCTCCACCCGTCACATATTAAGTCCAATGCATTCCCATATGAAAAGGATTAAACATAACATAAACATTCGTATTAAAACTAGCATACGAAATGTCAATAATTTCACCATAAACTATGAATGGTATAAAAATAGCACATCCATAGTCAAACATATCACAAAACCTTCAATACAATATAGAATTTTTGTATCATAATAAATCAACTTCAAATAAGCGTAAAATCCGTCGAAGGATGGTGACATAGATGAAATCAAAACACTTTTTAGAGAAATATCTCTTTCTATTTTTGAAATCATTTAAGAGTCATATAAAATAAAACATTTTCTTGATAATATTCTTATAATCTTGTAAGGGAAGCTTTGACGATTTTATAACGGCGGAAAATAACCGCACCCACCGTATAAGTTAAAAAAACATTCTTATCTTAATTCTGTCGAAAAGGTTAAAAAGCACCTTGTTTTGAAAACGACGGAAAGATTCCTCTTATAAAAAGTCAAACAAGGTATAAATTACTTTAACCCATATTCTTGTAAATAATAAAAAAATTTTGAAATACATTTTTAAGAAAACATGGATGTGGATGATAAAGAGATCCCAGTAGATTATTACGTATAAACAACCTCGGAAAATGAAGAGATTGTGAAATAACCCTTACCATGTACTTTTCCTTGGTTGGGGTAGGTTAACCTCCTGTATAATGGTGAAATAATTGTTATTAAATTATACAAGAATAATATACATTAATATGATATCATATATGATCTTTTAATATTGATTTGATAATAATATCTTAGTATTATCGCCGTTTCGGGTGTTAACTTACTCATTTTCTTTTATATGTTTTGTTACATAAGTCATGTTTGTTGTATCTTATTCATATCCATAATGATATCAAGTCCTTAAACATCATTTTTAAATCATTAAATGATAATTATACTTGAATGGATACGATGGAGAATGAATCTCATCGCGTTCGTGGAGACGGTAGTCCGTACGTACGCACGAACGCTACTTCCATTTAATTTTTATTTTAAAAGAATCGAATCCAAATGATACATAGGTATATTACTATTCCAGTATAATATAATATTTTATATATGTTACTTAAGTTCATTAACACCATCCTTTATACGTTCCATGTGTGGTATGAACGAGTCATATCATTTTAAGGGGGCGGTAGTCCGCACTTCCTCAAATGAAATTATCGTATGTATATACAACATGAAACGAATAATGGTATGAAATAAAATGGAATTACAGAAGCTTATATATAAAATATATATCATTAATATCATATTTAATTACAGTGCCATCATAATGGCCACCATGAGAGGCGGTAAGATGTATTTGAACAATCATCGTTTTGTGAGGCGTTAGTTTGCCATCCGCAGAAACATTATGTTCATCATCCATTAGATGGAGTTGTGTGTATGTGTAGTTTGAATACTTCTTATAACAACATCCTAGTATATTGAGGATACTGGTGTTGTTACAAAAGAAAGGAAATAAAAAGAGTTTGGGGGTTGGAGAAACAAAATAAATGAAAATAATTTAAGAGAAATCGTTACCTTTAATTTAGGTAACTCACTTTGGTTGGAACCAAAGGACTTCTTGAAATGATTTTTGCCTAAGGGTAAGCTTCAAGGAGGAGGAGAGGGATGTGGGGAGCTTAGTTGGGCAGAGTTTGGACGAGCCAAGTGGCTTGAGAGGTGTGAGGAATGAGTAGAAGTGGTCTCCTTTTATAAGGGAGAGGAGGGGCTCTTTAGGAATGTGTGAAAGTATTACTTTATAATATATTTGTATTCGGTTTATAATGGTCCAAAAATCATTGAGGTCGAAGATAAGATGAATCATATTCTAAATAACATCAACCAATAAGAATTGGACAGGTTTTAGATAATATTTTAATCATTATAATCTTATTTATTTAAATGATTTATTAATGAGGTAAACACTGCATCATTATTGTGTCATTAATAATTTAAATTATTTGATGTCTAAAAATTATAAATAAAATATAATTATGTAGGAAATCTTTTTATCTTTCTAATGAATATTTATAATTGAAAATCCAACATGTATAACCCTATGTAAAAATTGTTCTTCTAAAAGATGTAAGCTTATGCCATTTTTATTTTTATTTTAACTTTATTAATATAATGTGTCATTATCACTTACAAGTGGATCCATGGGGTCCCAAAACAGACCCAAATATGCCCATGGTCGACCATGTATCAACCAATAGGGTTAATACACGTTTTAGGGTAATTTAGTATTATTATAATATTAATTTTTTAACCCTTATTTACCGGATTTACCCTTTAACCATGGAAAATAAAATATTTACCGCAGTAATTTTTCAAAATGTGTAAAAATAAAAGTTACCTATTTACATAATTTGGACATCCTGATTCCAAATATGGAATCCATTTTCCTAAATTCAAAACACAGAAGTGGCAGAAATTAATTTAAAATTAATTCCCGCTGTCAAAACAAAAAGCGTGTTTTTAAGAGGTAATAACTATCAAAAGATTGACACTTGTTTATGTTCGGTTTAATTGTAAAATTATGTCCAATGACCAACATTATATTAAATGGTAAAAATATATTCTAAATATACTTTAAAACCACTCAAATTCACAATTTATCACTATTAATTATTTTGATTAAAAAAGTTGTTTTTAATTAAAATTTAGTAATTTTCACTATTTATCAAAATATGAAAGTTATCCGAAATGTTCCAAAATTTCACCCTAGGATAATTTTGATATTCCGAATCCAAAAATGAAGTCCATTTTCAAATATAAAATATATATAATTTCAAAAAGTAGGTATTACTATTCATAACGGCTAGTTTGATTAGTTATGGTGTGTTAGAACTCGGTGTTGCGTACAACACACGCTATCACATTATTCAAAGAGAAGCGTACCGTAGAAGCTTGGGGTGTTTAATTTTAAATTTTTGATGTCCCCATTTAGTCAAAAAAGTTTAAAATATTGTATTTAAAAAGGGTTCACTATTAAAATTTGATAAAAGTGCAATACTGAAAATGAATTTGTTCTTGCATTATGACTAAGAAACTCATAATATGGATTCTAAAATTATAAGGATTATATAAAGTTTAAAATGTAATTAATTCTATTCATGACCTCTTTTAATGGATTTTTTTTTTGTAAGTCAAGGTGTGATTGAACTCGGTGTTGTGTGTAGTGCAAATTATTGAATTATTTTGAAGAAATAACACACTATGAAATCTTGGGGTGTTACATAAAAGGGTCATTATCTATAATAAAATAAAATAAAATAAGTCCTTCAGGCCATTCAGGCTAATGTAGGTACTTGAAGAACTTGAATTGCATTTATGCATGGATGAGAATAGTTAATTTTCATTCTTTGAATAATTTCTACATAAATATTCGCATACATTTACATAAAGCTGCCATTATAATACTTATTCATGTATATGGTTAAGGGATTCCCTTACTACTGTAGAATACATATCTCTAAATGATATTATGCCTTCCAATTGTATTATTTCTAAGAAACTAGTTTCACACTTGTGACTAAAAGATTAATTAACTAATGCTACCATGGGTATATATTCACTAGGTGGTGGAGCTAGGTGTAGGGGAGGGTGGATGGGCGTAGGGGGGAGGGGTGGGTGCAGGAGGGGCTGGGTGCAGGGGGGGCTGTGTGTAGGGGTGGGGGCTAGGTGCAGGGGGTGGGGTTGCGTGCAGGGGGAGGGGTGCAGGGGGGAGGGGATAGGTGTAGCGGGAGGGGGCTGGGTTTAGAGGGTAGGGATTGTTATAGGGGGTGGGGATGGGTGCAACAGGAGGTGGTGGGGGATGGGTGCACGGGGTGGGGATGGTTGTAGGGGGAGAGAAGGCATGGGTAGTGGGGCTACAGGTGAGGGGGGGGATAGTGGGTTTCCATGCCCCCATTGCGCCCCACAAAAAATGTCGTGAGAAATGTTTTGTTACTGTCCTATGGTTTCCCTACCTCAGTCGGGACCCTCTGTATGGTTATCCCAAAATTTTGATCCCTACGACCTTGGCGATGACTATAAATACAGCTTCACCCACCATCAATTACTCAATCGAACATCTCTTTCCGTTTCCCTGTGAAAGCCAACTCATGTACCATCGATTCACACTGATGGTAAGTATTCACCCTCTATATTCACATATATGTACCACAACACTCTGTTTATAGGTGACAGACATCCTATGCATTCTCCCCAATGATATTACCTTCATCTTCGAACCCATTTGCCTTTTAACCCCTTATCTTCCGCACTCTAACAGTGCATTTGGTTCCTCTATGATGGTAGATTTCTCTTACCTACAATCATTGTCTGTATAAATAGGAACTTCAAATAGCTCAACACTACGGTATCCTTATCCTTCTGTTCTCCAACCTCAATCTTTTCAAATATCAGCATTACCATCCATTATAGTGTAGAATCTCACCAAGTTCATCTTCAAGCCCTTACCATCACCAACATGTTACTCCAAGATCCTACAATTCTAGGCTTCGTCAACAGGTTTGTTCACCTAATGTCATTGATATTTATTCCCATCTGTCCATCATGATTTGTGTGCATTTAAATAGGATTTAACAGGAGAATATTAATATAGTTATCCTATTTTGATAGTCTAGCTATCCAAACCATTCATCTACTCATCATTATTTGTTCAAATGTCTTTATTTCAAATATTTGTATTGAATTCCTAATGTCCTTGATATTTATTCATTATTTTATATGTAAATTCATACAATATTTTTTGATTCATTACCTTTATCTTGTCTACTTATAATTATTTTTTCCTTTTTTGGGTTTTATATGGGTGGATTTGATTAATTTCAGGAAATTTATTTTCAATGAAGAATTAGTTTTTCATGGGAATGTGATGTTTAATTTGAATTTTTACTTGGAAATCATGTACAACTAATTGCATAAGCTCATTCCTGACTTTTTCTCTGTTTGATCTTCTCTACATAGTTGTTTTAATTCATGGATTTGACTCTTATAATTTTAATGTATTCTTTTAATTATTGGTCGAAGATAACATCATGTTTTTCTTTTAATTATGTGTTCATATATTCATGTATATATTCCATCCGTTCATGTCAATATATTTTCATTTTTTTGCAGATGGTTAAGAATGAAAAGAAATTTATGGAATCAAAATTGGATGACTTTACAAACATTCACATTAGAGAAAGTTCCACTCTAAGAGCTATATATTTGTACTCTTGATTGAAAAATAAGCACATTACAGTTATGAAAAATGTATATTAGTTGACTTCATATTCAGTTAGTGCTGATATAAAATAAATTTTTAGATTGTATGTATCATAAATTTTTTCGTGTATCCACAATAATATTTTTTTATTATTTATTAAATTATACAATACCATGGGTTTTATTGTTGGGTTCTACCTGGTTTTTCTAAAAACATTTCCTTATGTTTTATGGTGTAGATTTTCTCATTTCCAGGATCTTCTTCCCCCTTCTAGGAGATTCAATGAAAATTTCTTAAGAATGGTGAAAGAATGATTAAATCATAATCAATGTGGAACAAGGTATATGATTTGTTTTAGATGATTATTTTAAAGTTCTTTTTTCCTACAGTTAGGAATTCATTGATCACACGCAATGAAATGGTTATTGATTACCAGCCTGAAGCCTACCATTAATGGACGTTTTGAGTCTATAAACAGAGAGGAAATGAGAATCCACAATTGAAAACATACATTCAGTCCAAAACATGCATTCAATAATCTTTATTCTTATTAGTAATATGTCACTCCAACATTAAAATCTCAAATTTAAATATTAATTAGTATTTATTCAAATTTTTAAACTATATTGTACATAAATTATTGAATGTCCATGAATTGTACATAAAAATTGAAAAAATATAAAATGCCCGACATATATTGAGGTTCTTTCTTTCATAATTTCTTTATCAATCCATAATTAAATTATTTTCATATTAATTCAAAACTGTTTAACTACTATATATTTTGTGTATGAATAGGGAGGATTTGGTGTTTCTAATATTATAGGGTCACTGATTCTAAATTGATTTTTTTAAAACACCGCCACCATAAAATATTGCTTAAATGACAAATACATCCTTATTAAATTTATTGGAATTTCTTTTGTTTATAATTAATCCAAACATGCATTAGTTTTCCAAAAATGTTGAAATATTTTCATATTTAATTTTATATTGTCAATGCCATAAAGCATGAGGTTTGTGATGGATATATAAGCATTAGAGGAAAAAAGTGTGGGATGTAATTCTTTTAATACATCATTGATTTATTGTTTCCTTTTGGTGTTTTATTTGGATATGTAACTATGTTTTCATTGTAATGTATTAAAAAAAGTTTGAATTGATATTTTAATGTGTTTGGTGTTCTGACTGCATGATGTTTTATGCAGTCGGGTTCCAGGTAGGTGCTTCAAAGAAACATGGATTGTCTAAAGGTATGTTTCACAAATTTGAATCTCATGGGACCCATTTGACTATGATATTTGAATTTTGGTTTCTATTTCCGTGGGTTATTTTTTTATTGGACATTTAAGTTTCACACATATGTTTTATAGAATTGTAGTCAACCCCTTCCCCTGCAATAAGAAATTTTATCATATATGTTAACATGTTGTATATGTGCCTCCCTTCAATTTCTTTATGTATAATATTATTTTATTTTATAATTCATTATTACGTTATTATATTTTTCATCTATGGTTAAAATAATAGTGGGGACTAAAATTATTATTTCTTGTACTCACATTTATCTTTTGTATATTTAGTCAACTATCCATTCATGTTTTTTGATTATGGTTTCTATCTACACTGGTCCCAAACATTTATTGCATGAACATTTTCCCCATAGTGAAGTTTTACAGGTAATGGATCGCAATTTGAAATATGTTTTATTTTATTTCCATAAACTTTTAACAGTTTCCTCTATGGTGTTTAGATTTAGATTTTAATACTGTATATATTTAAATTCATTATTATTTAATTGTTCCATATCATTCCTATTTTATTGGAACAAACCAATTTAATATCCACCCTCAAGCTCATTCACATGTTCCCCACAAACAACATGTAACTAACACCACCACCCATAATTCCCTGTTCGTCCATATTTTCTTCCTTTTCATCTTCTGCAGTGTACTAAGAACATGTACATTCTTCCTCTCATGGAAATTCATTACATGAAATTTATCCTCCAGTCAAAAATCCAGTGAATTCCATATAGAGATTCTAGTTCCCCCATATTATAACTCATTTTTTTATTAATTTTTTACTAGAAATTTTATAGTAGAACCAAACTGGAAGCCCCAATACTCTTAGAATGGTTGGCCATTACAACGAATCTACCTAGCCAGTTCCAAGATATTAGAAAATATATTTTATATAAGTTAAATGACTTAAATTCATGTTTTAAAGAAGTGTAAGGGGTGCATGGGGAGGGTGATGGGGTGTGCAGTGGGAAGGGGCAGTGGGGGGTTTTAGGTTGAAGGGGTGTTTCTACTAGTCTACAAGGTTTGGGGAGGGGACTAGGTCTACGGAATATAGAAGGGGTCTGTAGGGGAGGGGGTGGTGCTGGGGAAGAGGGTAGGGGTTTGTGCAGGGGAGGGTGGGTGAGAAGGGTGAGGGGGTAGGGTGTGCAGTGAGAAGTGGGTAGTGGGGGATGTGTTGTGGGAAGGGGTAAGTGGGGGTGTTTTTACAAGTATTCTGGAGGGGGTGTTGGGGATGAGGGAAGGGGGTGATGGGGAGGGCATGGGTGCAGTGGAAGATGGAAAGGGTGTGTGTATGGGAGGGATGAGGGGGGAGGGGTTCATTGTAGGAAGATTGCTATGGGGGATGTACAAGGTGAGGGTGGGGTGGGAGGTTACAAGTATTAAAGTGGTGGGGGGGGGGGCATTGGGGCTAGGGAAGAGAGCAGGGGGTGTTGGGGAAGAGGTAAGGTGTGAGTGTTGGGGGGGGAAGTGTGCAGGGGCTGTGGAGGGGGGATGGGGGTTGGGGTGTGGGGGTGTGGGGGTATAGGGGGAGGGGGTTGTCCAGAGTGTGTAGGGGGTAGGGAGGGGGCAGTATAAGAGTGTGCATGGAGGTGGTAGGGTGTAGGGGGAGGCGGCTATCTAGTAGGGGGACATGGTGGGGGGGATATATGATGGTGAAAGAACTCGAAAGATAGTTTGGATTCTTGTTTTTGGATTCTTGATAAATTTTCCTTTTTGAACATTTGATTATTATGATGAATTGTACTGGTATGCGATATAGGGATGCATTCTACGTAGAGAACCAGGAACACAACATAGCCGATGAAATTGATTTCCTTCCATGACATGCTACCTATAATTACGTGAATATAAAATTTAGAAGGTAATTGTTATTTTATACCATTGTTTGCAAAAAATTAGTAAACAGTTGTTGTGTTTTTTATAAAATTGACTTGGAATACACCATACTTGCAGAATTGATGATTTCATGTTTACTGCTGAGTGTTCATTATTCGATCTTCTAGGCATTTCTCTGTATCATGGTTGGATAGTTGATCACCAAGTATGAAATTTTCAATCCTGCACCATTATACTTTTTTTTGAAAAAATATTTTATAAATTCTCTTTGTTTATAGTTTTTTTCCTTTTTATTCTTTGTTTATATTAAAATGAATGTTTCATGTATATGCATTCATGGGGATGTCCAAGGGGTTTCCAGGGTGTCTATCTTGGGGGGTCCAGCGGGTGTTCATGGGGAGGTGGGGGTCCAGGTGGTGCCGATGGGGGGGGGGGGGGGGTTCAGGTGGGTCTAGTGGGGGGTGTTCGAGGGGGAGGTGTTTAGGGGGTGTCTGGGTGGTCCAGTGGGGTGTTTGTGGGGGGAGTCCAGGGAGTGTCAAAGGGGTTCAGTGCGGTGTGTCTGAGGGGCGGGGGGGGGGGGGGTAGTGTACGAGGGGTTGTCCAGTGGGGGTGTCCAGGGCGGTCAGGGGGTGTAAGGGGGTGTGTCCAGAGGGGGGGGGGGGTGCAAGGGTGTTATGTCTAGGGGAGAGAGGTGGCGTGCAAAGGGGGAGGGGGTTTGCTTAGGGGGTCTATCCAGGAGGGAGGGAGGGGCTGCAAGGGGTGTCCAGGGGCAGAGTCGTGGTGTGCGGGGGAGAGGGGTGTGGTGCTTTGTCCAAGGGGGGAGGGAGGAGATGCAGTGGGTTTCTAGCCAGATAGTGAGGGTGTGTATGGGGGGAGGGGGTCTGCTGGGGGTGTCTGCCTAGTGGGGAAGGGATGAGCTATAGGGGGGTCCAAGGGGAGAGTGGGGTTGTGTGCTGGGGGGGTATATCCATGAGGAAGGATGAGAGATATTGGTGTTCAAGGGGAGAGTGGGGGTGTGCAAGGGGGAGGGTGTGTGGTTTCATAGTTTTTTTCATTCTAGTTTGTAGGAGCAAGGTGAAACCGAGGTGGGGTAACTGCTATTTTTGGTAAAACCATCTATACCAAAAGTTTCATAATCGTGGGTACAAATGCTATATTAGAACCATCTATACTCAGGGTTTCAAAACCATGGGTATATATGCTCTTGTAGAACCCTTTATACCCACATTTTGAAACCCCAAGGTATATATGCTACTTTAGAACCCTATATATTCATTCTTTTTTGAACCGTTGGTATTTTTGATGTAAATAAACCTTTCTATACCCATGGTTTACTTAACCATGGGTATATATTTTCTACTATAAAAACTTATATCCACAATTTACCAAAACTATGGGTAAGTGGAAATTTTGGAGGGATATAACCACGGTTTCTAGAAAATCATGGGTATAGGGAAATCCTAATGCCTCAGGATCCCAAGGTTCATTAAACCATGGGTATATACTATACCAATGATTTGATGGGCTATACCCATGGATTCAAAATGTTTTCATAGGAAAATTTTCAAGCAGTGTTTTGGTTAGATGTGAAAGTCAACATTCATGCGAACATTATACACATTCCACCTAGGTTTTAATGGTCCTAACTCGATTATACCACACAAACATGGAAGTAATTGTGGTGTATTAAAAACTTTATACTGAAAAAACCTGATTCCACATGGAACATCACCAAATCCATCCCACCCCATGTCCCAAATTATGTTCTCGATCTTCTTAATATTTTGACAAGATCCATTATATCAGTATAAAAACATGGGAATGATTTCACCTAGAAACTAAAAACACCATTTCTCTTGTTTAACAACATAATGAAAAAAATCACTCTTCAAAATTTATAGATATTATTATAACCATGATACATAATGAAATAAGAAAAAAAATAATATTCTATAAATGAAACTAGTAAAATACTATAACCAAGTTTCCATATAGAAATCCATCACCATTATCCAAAAAACTACCATGAAGAAACAATAATGAAGTGAATTAATCAATATAGATGATTTTATTTCATTTACCTACATCTTAGAAAACATACTCTGTATACACACAAATACATTTCCATGGTGTGATGAGAAATTCTTATAGGATACCACCATGAATCTATAGAACATTATTCACCATGAATCCAGTATTTCTAACTTAAAAAACTATTTTCATTACTAATCTCATTTAAAAATAGTTCCCATAAATTATTATTTGGCATCCTTTTAAATAGAACATATTCGAAGATAGAATAATATAGAAAATTAACTGAAATGAAAACATAGAGGGAAGTGGTCAAAATGTATACACATCTCAAAAGATAAAAATGAGACAATCAAATAATGATACATCCATAAAACATATACCATAAAATGAAATGGGATATATCCTATAATAATACATAAGTAGGAAATGAAAGGAATAATTGTTAGTTCAATCACAAATCCTACTATATTAATTCCTACCATAGACTATCATTATCACTACCATAACCCACAGTGGAGACACACGCACTATAGTTTTCATATTTCCATAAATAAATAAATCCAATTATTCAATGTGAAATTTTGATTTAAAAAAATTAAATAAATCATATGAAAATTTGTTCAAATCATTTCCCAAAGTAAATAATTATCTATACAATTCTTCAAAATCCTTGTTAGAGTCAAAATAGTCTTTGTGGAATTTTGTCGAACACCTGAAGTGAATATATATGTGTGTGTGTGTGTAAAAGAAAAAATTAACCAAATATTTTAAAAAAATCAAAATAAAATATTTACAGCTCTAATGCTTTGAAATCTTTCTTAAATTCCAAAAAATCTTTGAATAATTTTATCAAAGAACTGATGTTCATAAAACTGTTATTGAATAATACCCACATTAAAACCATTTTTAATTCAAAAATAGATGCATTAAAAAAATTAACACTCATAAATATGGAATAAATAATTTTCACAATCCAAACCAAAGTAAAACACATGAATAACAAGGAATGAGTTTTGAATAAACCATTGTATAGTTAAACTTCATCATTTTTTAAAACATTGAAAGGAAATGAATATATCTTGTCTCGGAATCCAAGAACCATAAAAAAAAATCTATCTATTCTCTACCCAACATCCAATATATGGACCTCACAACCCATTGGGTTTCCAAATAATCAAGGGAATATTTATCAAATGTGTACCTAGATAAAACATGATAAATTGAAGGGATATACACACAATCCTTGAAAAAACCCACCCAAAGTAGTTGAGAATATCCAAGAAATCAAGGAAATACATCCTAGGGGATAAAGGAAAAGTTGAGTTGGATTAATGGGGATATTAGTGTTAGATTAGTGTTAAAAATATAGTTTTGGGGAATTTTTTATTTTTTATAAAATTATTATGGATTGCATGATTTGGATTCACAGTTAGAAAAACCATTTACTAACCATACCATAGATTCATCCCCTTGGAAACCAATGTTATTTGTCACATAATAATAGTACCATGGTTAGAAAACCCTTAAAAATCAATGAAATATACCCTATAACCAAAACCAATCATCAGTAGGGTTTTTTGGTTTACTCAACTAGTTAGACAAATTATACTCCAATGGTACACAACCCCACTAGAGTTGACATAACCTACAACATGGTTACCACATAGTTATGTCACAATTGGTAATAATCATGTGTAGACCATGTACATAGATTTATTAACAAAAAAATAAAAAATATGAACTCCCATCATCTTAAGTTTAATAGAACCTAAAAAGATAAAAACTAGACCAAAAACAAAACATATCTGTGGCCCAAAGAGAGTAACAAAATGATTCTAAAATCCATGTTATTTTTATATATTTTTCTAAAATCCATATTATGAAACTTGAAATGTTCATTTTTTCTTCTTAAATAATAGAATGATCATAATCCCATCATAAAAAATTGGAATTCTAAGAATCTAATATGTCAGGAAATTATACTTACACCTCCAGTAAGGCCAAAATTATCTTATTCAATACAAAAAAATAAATTATTAATATTCCACATTAAATGAACTCCTATAAACAAATGTCGATTTTATTATTTTATGAATCATTGTCACCACCTTTGAAATGATAATCTCTAAGTCATAAAAAGTACACTAAAATCATCCAATATAAAACAAATAATTATGCTTGTTTCTAAAAATAACATAAATTTTTCCTCAACCTGTTATAAACTCTTAATTTGATTTTAAGACCTCTCCAAAAAAAAATATCACTCTGAAACTAAAATATAAATATATAAAATAAAATTTTACCACTGATATATATAGTATTTTCATCATGTTAAAGTATGGTCAGGTATATAAATTATGTTCACTAAGTGAATCATCATAATATAAAAATAATATTATATGAATCATTATGTATATTATAGAATGTATTATTATATATAAACTCTTTATATTATAATGGGGTTATCTCAAATTAGGTGGACAAAACCCATTAAAATTTCGAAAATTATATAATATGGGGAGTTTGTAAATGAGTTACGAAGAAAATGTAGCCATGTGGGTGGAAATTGGCCTTTTTAAAATTAATTATTGAATTTATGGGTTGTGTATATAAGAGATATAATTATGATACATTGAAGAATAAAATTAGAAACAAAAAATATTATTATAGTGGTTAGGATCAAAATTATACTACTCCACTCATTATCCAAATTTGAAACTGAGAGTGATGGAACCAAATTTAATGAATATAATTGAATCATAAAAATAATATTTTCCACCTGTAGTCACAATGGAATTAAAACTACTTTTCTCAATTTATTATTAATACCAAAATATACCTTCATTCTTCTACCAGGAGGCCAAACATGATTATATTTCATTTCTCCCATTGAGGCACAACCTAATATCTGAATATTGATTGGGAGTCACAACACAAAATACATAATATTAATGGGTATTGTAAACCATTACAAAAAAATTAATAGAAAGAGGATATGAAGAATGGTAACTATAAAATTGGAATTATGGATTTAGTGTTTTAGTGTTTAGGAAGTAATGATCGGTTTGGAAGGAAAGGATAAAATAGTTAAAGTCCAGTTGAGAGAAGTAAGAAATCATTAATGTTTGTAGCCCTAGTACTATCAAAAAATATATTCCAACTCTTTTTCTTAATCGATATCTATTGATCTCTATTTATTGAGTTATTCTATGCACAAAATATTCATCACCATAAGCCTATTTCAGGTCAACATTCCTAATGGAACATAACATTTATTAATTGAATGATCATACAAAGTATACTCACGTTGGCCACATTGATAATCTATAAAATTAAATTCTTTTTTTATAATGGTAAAACATTAGTATAATTACTATATATTACTTTTATTCAACATTAAATTCCCTTGTAAAACTCTTATAATATATGTGAGACAAATTATTAATATTCCCTCAATATTTAATGTGCAACTAGAGTTTTCCTAAGAAATTGACATTAAACATCATCCCATGTGATAAAAATTTAACAAAAAAATTTGAAAACTATTAAATTTGTTTATAAGTAATTAATAAGTACTTATATTACAAATGAAACATTAACTATATCCGCAATAAACCAACCACAAATGGGAAAATGACATTTAATGTAAAATAGATCATATTTTTAGATCTTAAAACATCATATATAAAATCACAATTTTATATAGTAAAATCAAATTTTGGTTTTCACATAGGATATTTATATAGGTTATTCACAAAGGTTAATCATTGTAGCTAAATCTATGAAAGGAAATTCACATTTCTTATTTTATATAGGTTATTCTAAATTTTTTAGACAACATGACTTATAATGTTTCATACATAAAAAATACCTTCATAATAGAATAATAAACATTATATATATTTTCATTGTATTTAGATAATTTCATTATCTTTCTATATAATCAATAATAAGCATAATAATACATAAAAATCCTGAGTTATCATCAAAATATAGTTGAAGGATTATTCATTAAAGTTATAGAATTATTTCTGTGAATATATTGTGAACTTAATCTACTTTCTATAGTAATAAATAATGATTTAGAGTTTTATTTCATATAATAAAATATATATAATTTTTTTATATTTCAAACTAATAAATAATTGCATGATTTAGAGTTCTTGATATAAAATTATAGAAAAATTAAATAATACATTTTTGCTTATGGTAGATTCCATAGTAGCTTATATTGTATGTTCCATGGTAGGTTCCATGGTTGGTTACATGGTTAGGTGAAATGATTAGTTTCATGGTTGGTTCATCGGTAGAATCCAGGGTAAGATCCATCGTAGGGTCTGTGGTAGGATACCTAATAGCGTGGCATGGATTGGTGACATGGTATAGTGAAATTGTCAGTTGACATGGTCAGGTGACATTGTAGGTAGATATATTCAACAAACACTATCAAGTAACATGACCATTTGACATACTAGGTTCCATGCATTTCTAAATTTTCAGTTTCTTGAATCTTCCAAATTTCAGTTCCATAATAAATAAAATGATATTTTAAGGTCTGAAATGTCTTATTTATCCAAGGAAAACTGGGAAACTATATACATTTTATGAAAATAAAAAAAATTATATGATCATGATTATGCATTCATTAATTAAAACATAATGTAAATTATTATGACTTTTAAGGAAAATAAAAAAATTAATATTTGTAATTATCAAAACATAAAGTGGTTCAAGGATCCACTCAACATTCTCCACTTTTATGATAATTAAAAAAAAAATATTTTTCAGAAATAAGTCCCCCTATTTGATATTATCAAAATAATTAAATAGAAAAAGTTTCTCAATAAAATTAATATTTAAAAAATATTTTTTTTCAACAAAAACATATATGAAAAATTATTTCTTCCATAACTTTATTAAATATTCATATTTGAAACCATATATAAAGAACCCACCAAGAAAACTTTTTTTCCCAAAACATGTATCTATAATCAATTTTTCAGTGAGAAGAATTTTTACATTTCTTTGTCAAGATTATTGAGAAACCATTCATAAAATAACATTTTGTGCTCACTAAAAGACTATATATAAATTTAAAATTATCTACTACATATTAAAAGTCTTAACAGAATAATATAATACAGAAATATGTAATACAATTAAAAAGTAGGGATCTAAAAAATCCATATGTTATAGAATTCATGTTAATAATAATGTTTCAAAATATAAACACACCAAAAAACTCTCTCTAACTTAATTCCATGATATCAATATTTAAATTACCATTATATGAAGTTGAAAATATTGTTTCCAAACATATAATTTTATAGGGACTCATTAAATATAACCTCACGTTTTTTTTTGTAAAAGAAAATTTCAGTGTAATATTTTTTTTTGGACATGATCTCTATTAAAAAGCAATTAAACATCAATGATCTTAGTCCTAGAGTTTTATAATGGTTTTTCTTAAAATAAATATCCAAATTGTTATTAAAAAATATAGTAATCTTGTCAAAAACAAAACGAAAACCAGAATGAGTTTCCTTAAGCCATAAAAATTTAGTATAATAAGATGCAGCAGCTATATATCCATATTCAGTAGTTGAAAGAGGAATTGAATTTTGTTTTAATAAAGTACATGAAAATAATGATTTACCATGTCAATGAAACATACATGAACTGGACATTGTATCTATCTTTAATCCAACAAAATTAGAATCTAAAAAACTTTTGAACTCAATGTATATTCTACAAAGATACAATAAACATAGCTTCTAAGAACCTTTATCATATGCAGTAATAATTTTAACATATTTAAAGTGAAATTCCATAGGATCAATTTTATATATAGTACACATAAAAACTGAAAATATAAAATCTAGCCTAGAATAAGTTCGATTTTATATATTATCTATAATTCATTATATTTGTTGTAACATCATCATATTATTCAGATTTATCTAAATATAACATGAATGAAGTACTCATTGGATTATTCACACTTTTAGAGTATTATAGATCGCATATATTAACTACATATTTATCATACATATACTGGTTTATAAATATTATTGTATTTCATTTTAAAATTTGTAAACTAATGTAGAATTTCAATTCCATCACTATTATAATATCTAATTCAATACACATTAAATCTGAAAATTCATTAAAAATATTTTTATTCAAAGATCCAATTATTAGATCAAAACATAAATTTATACAATAAATATATCATTATGACTTTTCTTAGTCAATAAATATGGATCCAGATTTTCCTTTATAATTTTTTTTTGCAAAAGAAAATTATTTTTCCTTTTACACCAAGCATGAAAATATTTATTAAAACTATATAAATCCTAATATAGTTTAAAATGTTGATCGTGATATTTTTAATTTTTAAAAACTATGGATTTATAACATATATCTATTTATAAATATAACCATTAAAAAAATTGGTTTCTATATCCATATAAAATAATTTAAATTCATGAAATAGAGTATAATATATGAATTTCAACTAACCTATAAACACATAAAAAAAATTATACAAAATTAATGCATTCCACTTTTGAATATTTCAATTTAATTAATCTATATTTGTTCTTAGTATATTTATAGATTCATGAAGTTTTTTTAAATATAAATGTTGTTCCACTAATATGAGAATCATATTGTGTGACAATAAAAGGCCATACACTATAATTAGTAAACTAATATAATTCATCTTATATAGCCAATATCCAATTAGCATCATCTAAAGACTCATCAATATTCTTAGAAAAAATCATAAATAACAGAATAATAAGAACAAATATTCATAAAAAAGTTCTATTTTTGTCTTTAAAATAAACATTAAAAATCACATTATCAATTATATGGTCTCTATAATTTTCTATGTTTTTTTCTTGAAAATGATCAGAATGGGATGAAATATTCTCCCCCTCAATATTTTTTATTTATATTGAGGTACTTACTCTTAAAATTTAAGGTCTCTAAACTCTTACTCATGTTGTTTAATATCATCATCTCTTTTATTCAATGTTTATTCATCAAACATAACTTGAATCATTTATACAAAAACTATGGTTCTTTTGTTGACTATAGTATAAACCATAGAAATATTTTAATATAAAAATAAAATTAATTCATCATATTTAGAATAAAATTTATCTAATATATAATTAATATTATGAATAAAATCATTACATCCAAGGAAACTCAATTAACCATATTTAGGTTATCTTCCATTAGAAATCTCAAAAGAATTCTTTTTCAGTAAGGGTTTTAAAATAACACAATTTTTAAAATAACAATAAGTATCCATAGCTTATTTAGAGAACTACTTTGGTCATTTTAACTCATTTATCAATTTTATATCAATTTCATTAATTGTTTGATTTTTCCTCTCTACTCCCCCATTTTGTTTTGGCGTCCGAGTTGCTAAAAAAGTATGAAAATTCCAATATTACTTAAAAAAATGGATAAATTCTTGATTATATAATTCACCTCAATTATAACATATAAATCAATTAATTAAATTATATTTCTAATTTTTAACTATTTATAAAATGTGATAAATTTAGTTAATGTTTTATATTTTAGAGTAAGAAATTACACAGGTGTGTATCTTACAAAGTCATTTATAATAACAGAACAATATATTTTACCTCACAAAATAGTATTTTTAATAGTACAAAATTAATATAAATGAATGAGATCAATAGGTATTTATTTTTTTATATTATTAACAAAATTGAAAATTGCTTTTCATTTTTTACCATTCTTGAATGAATCCCAAACAAAGGTGTTTCCATATTTTAGTATTGGTAACTCCATAATCGTTTTTTTCTTGGACAGTTTATGGAAAAACCAAAAAATTGCTTGGACCAAACTCTTATTCTAAAAAAATTTATTCAATTTTACAGCATATAATCATTTTTCATTTTGATAATTTAATTCATTAAAATTAATTAATCAAATATTATATTCTGATTTTTCATAAAAATTGATTTATCTTTAAAAATAAGGAATTTCTCATTTTGAAATTCAGAAATAGCTCATTTGTCACATAGCTCGGAAATTATATGAAATTATGTTTTAATTAGTCAACATATAATGCTTTTTAAATAATAACATTATTAGAAATTCCAACTCCTCCAAAACCATTTACCATTACTCTAGAATTATCACCAAGTGTAACATTACCTCCATAACATTGATTAAGTGATAAAGAGATAAAAATATAACCAACTATGTGTCTTGAGAATCTATTTATTATTTACCAAACATAATTTTTGATCCTACCAAGACATATTTCCAACTAAAATGGATTTAAGAAATCCTTGGTACCCATAGAAAATTTTTGTACAATGGGATTATCATAAGAAAATTTTGGAACCCATGTAGATTTTAAAATTTTCTAGAGGAAATTTAAAAGATAATGAGTCAAAAATAAAATTATTTGTTTGTCTAATAAGTTTTTCTTATGACAAATAAAAAAATTAGAATAATGTCCTATCATGAGACATATAAAAAAGAAATAATATATGTAATTAAATTATAACTTTTAACAAATAACTTATTATAGATTTTTGTTAAATTATTGTCATAACCAAGATTGTGACTCTTTTTTCATTTTATTAGGACTCGTAATTTTATCAAATGTTTCTATACCTTTAACAAAATGGATATATTTTAATTTAACATTTCAAATTCATTTTTGTGTACTAAAATAATCTTATAAATAGTATCAAAATTTAATATTTCATATTTTGGAGGTTTTGATATCAAATCAACTTTTAATTTATCATTTTTTGGATGTGCATTTTTTATATTTTTGTAATATTTTCAATTTCTATGGGTGCATAATTTTTTTCATTATGTATAGATTAATATTTTCACTTTCTATAAGAATACTATTATGTGTTTTATTAATAGTCATATATAAAATAGTAAATTATTTAACTATATGTTCAATTCTATCAACATCGTAATAAATTCCCAAATAGTTGTTTGCTCAGATTCATATTTGGATTCAATAGATGATTAATAATTTTATTCCTTTATTGGATTTGATGAAGACATTAAAGACAAATTTAAAACATCTATTTCTGAAAGGGATTATTCAGTAGTAAATTAATCCACTATACGGTGACATCTAGAATCCATTGACTTCTTTTAATTATCCTATTTCCTCCTTTAATTCTTATCCTTCTTTAGTCTTGGGAAATTGTGCTTAATGTTCCCCATTTTCCTACAAACATAGAAATTTTCATCATGAGCAACATTATTAATAAAATTACATTGATTATACTTTTGATCATCCATGGGATTATATTTCCAATATCTATTTAAGTAAACCATATTACTTTTACATCCTCCTTTTGAAACATAATATGTATCATTTATTGAACTACTCAATAACTTAGTACATGATGAGTAGGATGAATCATTATAAATAAATGAAATACCCTTATTCATTGATTTATCATCTTAAGTATAATTTTTTGGTTCTAACTAGTATTGTAATAATGATCTAATAATCTCACTAAAAGAATTTTTTTCTAAATTCGTATATTCATCTAGAGATACTTTTTTATCTAGTTGTTTCATAGGAAGTTCTCTATGAACTATTTCAACAAGAATTATATTTTTGAGATTTTCTCCCAAATAAATCATACTATTTACAACACTAGAATTTTTATGAAATATTTTATTTTTATTTTCATCAAAATTAATTTAAAATTCATTATATTTAGCTCAAAACACACTCAAGTTAGTTTTAAGGATTATATCAAAACCAATATTTGAAACAACCATAATTTTTTGAATATTATGATCAGTTTTTCATTCTGAAACATGACTATAATCATTTCTATTTACTGAAAATAAGAAAATATTCATCACCTTATCATTCAAAACATACTCTGCCACATCATTTCAGAACATAGATTCAAGTTCACCTATATTCATCTTGTACGGATTTTCTATAATTTTCCAATGATCAATACGAAGTTTCATTAATAAATATTCCATTCGATATTACAAATTTCTATTATTATTAACATAAAAATGATGTGGTTTTAGGTATCCAAAAATCATTTAAACTTTTTCCTACCATATAAAACTAATATTTTTCCCCTTTTTGGCTAGGTCAGGAAATTCTTATCATAAAAAATATATATTAAGAGATGTAGTTACTCCTATGATATCAATTTAATTCTAGATATAAGAAGAAAATATAGCCAAGAGGGGGGATTGGAATTTTTAAAATGAACTAATATGTCTAAGGGTTATATATATCGGAGATATAACATAGATTCTAGAGAAAATTGATGAATATGAACACAATATATATTTATACTGGTTCAAATCTAAATGGTCATACTCCACTGTTCACCCCTCTTATGCATGGAGTGTGATAACACCCACAATAACCAATATAATGGAATATTACAAAAAAAATTTCCCACATGGAGTTACAAACAAATTAATAATATTTTTTCAATTAGAGTCTTAAACCCAAAACATACATCCCTTTTTCTACCTAGAGGCATAACCAAAGTAGCCTATATTTTTTCATGGAGGTAAAACCCACTATCTAACTCTTGATTGGGAGTCACAGCTTGAAATAATGACTTCTTAAGAGTAGTATAAACCATTACAACAACATGCACTGAAATAATATTAGAAGGAGTAGAACCTTATAAACTGTTTTTCAGAATCAATATTTTATTGTCAATGCAGTAGTGAACTCTCAAGTAATAAAAGATCGTGTAGTTAATGTCTAGTTAATATTATTAAGAAATCATCAATGATATAATCCACTATGTATTAAAATAATATCATCAACCTCATGTTCTTTATTATTATATATCAAAATCCATATTTAAAGTTCACTTATGAAGAAAATAACTAAGTCTTTAAGATCATTGTAGTCCATCTTACCCACTGTAACAAAAAAAATTAGTTGAATTTACATGAAAATCATAGTAATGTGGGTCACTTTGATAAAATGAAAAATTAAATTCATGTTTTATAGTGGTATAATGTTATAGTAATTATTATTGTAATATTGACTACCAAAAACTAGAATTAAATTAGCTTTGAAATCTCTTATAAAGCATATGATACAAACTGTTCACATTCAAACAAAATTTAATGTGGAACTCCCATTTTCCCATGAAATCAACATTAACTATCAACCCATGTGATAATAATTTAATTAATCAATTTAAAAATATTCTCAATTATTATAAATAATTAATAAGTAATTATATAACAAGTATAACATTAATTATATCTATAATAAATATACCACAAATATAAAAGTGAAATGTTATGTAAAATAGTGCATATTTCCATATTTTACAACATCCGATAGAAAATCACTAATTCAAATAGGGAAATATACATATGGGATTAACATAAGAGACTTATTCAGTGGATTCACATATTTGAATCTATATATCGGAATCTATATTAGGATATTCAAAAACATTAATTTATGTAGGAGGTTCTGGAAATTTGTAGATAGCATAAATTATAATGTCTTAGACATAAAAATTAACTTCAAAATAGAAAAATAAATATTATATCTAGTTGAAATATATTTATATATTTTAATTATCATTATATATATAAAATATTCATTTTATTAAGACTTATACAAATCAAGTTATCATTTAAAATAGTATAATGATTATTCTTGAAAACTACAGACTTATTACTGAAGACATATAGTGACATCAATTTAATTTCAATATTTATAGAGATTGATAAGAGTTTTATTTCCTCTAATAAAATATAGATAAATTTTTTTATCATTCTATATAAGAAATAAAAAAAATTGTGTTATTTATCTTATTTTATAGTAAAAAAAATAATTTAATTTAAATCATTGTAGTTTTCAAAGAATGTTTTATGGTAGGTTCCATATTCGGTTCCATGGTCATGTGACATGGTCAGTTCTAAAATAGCTTATATGGTGGGCTTAGTAAGAGGATACACAATATTTTGACATAGTTAGGTGAAATGGTTGGTTGAATTAATCGTTTGAAATTGTAGTTTGAAACAGTCCGGTGACATAGTCAGTTGACATGGTAGGTTCCAGACTTTTACAAATATTAAATTTCAAGAAATTGGAAAATTTCTGTTCTAGAATAAATAAAATGACATTTTATGTTCTAAAATGAAATATTTATCCTAAGAACACTAAAAAAAATTTAATCCAAAAAAATACCATATAGATGTTATTAAGAGAACATTAATTAAAAATAAATTAAAATAATTTTAATTGTAATGGAAATAATGAAAATTTATGATTTTTAATTATCAAAACAATATTAGGTTCAAGCATCCACTCAATTGAAACCCTTTTTGTTACTAATATGAATATTTCGTGTCAAATAAATATTTCTTAATATTAAGGGATGATGTTCGATAAAATAATATATATTTTCTATTATCCATGTTTTTATATTATATATATGAGATTAAACCATTGAGTTGTGTTCTAACATGGGATATCCTATATTGGGATATCCACTCACATTATATCTGCTGTTTAAATTGTCTAATTTTTTTAAAATATTTTATTATAATTAGATGTAAAATATATAATGACATCAATATTATATGGAAAAACATATTGATGTTGTTATAACAACAACTATTATATATAATTATAATGGTGAATTGATTATTGATAAACAATTTATAAGGGGAATAAACTATTTAATCTTATATATATGATACCTAGATAGAATATTTCATGGATTTTTTCATTGATAAAGTATGATTTGGTTGAATTTCTATCAAAATCAACATGAGAATAATACAAATACATATAATGGATAATTTATGAGAAATTATTTAATTGAGTAACTTCTAAATATTGATTTAATAAAAAAAACAAGTCATTTAGCTTTTCATTAGAGAGGATGAGTTTTCATCTGTTCAAAATAAAATTAATATTTTAGGAAGATTACATGGAGATTAATGGAAGTTATTAAAAGTTTTTTTGGAATGTTTATTTTTTGATATAGATATAATGTATAATAATTTTATGCAATATATAATATTTATTTAGAATAACGTTTATAAATTATAAGGATTTATGAAAAAATTTAGTCTGTATTTAACCATTTAAATTTCTGAGAACATGCAATACAATTATATTCAAATAATTATTATTTTCATCTTATACTACCTTATTGTTTAATTTCTAATTGTATTAAATTATGGGTGAAATATTATAGTTTTTTGAGATTTAAAATAATGTCATAATAAAATTTTAGTATCTTTGATTACCAATGGTCACCATAAAATTGTGAGTATGGACACATCATTGTTTAATACTAATGAAATAAAGATATATTAAATAAATTTATAGTATGCTCCCCAAATATTTGTATAAGGATATTTCTAGAAAGTAGGGAGACAATAATGATGAATAACAACTAAATAAATTATAGTTTTATCAATGTATATTTTGACTCTAGCATTTAAGAGTTGTTTTATTGTGATCCTAACTTATTATTGACCTATAACATGATGTATTCCATTCTCATGTAGTTAAAATATAAGAAATATATTTGTTAATGGATATGATATAATTCATGTGAATTTTTTAACACTATAACTTTTCCATATTTCATCCTTTTATATTTAAAATATGTACACAATAAAACATGGTATGTCATCCTCTAAACATCAATAATTAATTTCTCACATTAGGTTGTAAATATTTTAGAAATCCTAATGTTCATGTAAAAAATATTTGTTTCATTTTATTGAAATAAATATTATCGGTTTGGATAAGACAAAAAGATCTAATGAAAAGATGATATAATATTATTTGGAGTGTAAAAATGTGTTCTTATATTTATTTACCCTCACTCCATTCTATATTATCTTTACTGTACATAAAGATACTTCAATTATTGTTATATCCATGTTTCTCTATCAATGATATACAATGTTTCAGTTTACTATATATATTAATCATAAAATATTTTAATTTGATCTGGAATATAATCATTATGATGTTTTATATAAATATATTTCAATAATATAAGGATCACCTAATTAGTTATTATCATTATGTTAGATATATGTATTAGAAATTACTCTGGATTTATTCACTCTAACAAATTAAAATAAAATAAATTCTTTAATAAACCATGGGATAATAGAACGAATATAAGATATCATAAATAATTTCTATATCTCTCTCTAAAAATGAATTTATAATAACTATGTGTTGAAACATTTTTATTCATATACTGGATACACATAAATGCCCTCATGAATGTGTGAAAATGGTAAAAAATCACTCATTCAATTAATTGAATTATGCTCATTAAAATTTAAATACATGATATTGGATAATTATAAATTAATTGAATAATATTATTACAAGGGTAATTAAAATTTTTAGAAATAATCATTTCTGTATAGAATAAATTGAATTCATATCCACTTTAAAGAAGATGATGTGAATTATTTATATTACATTGGATTTGATTATATGTTAATTAGTGGATAAGGATAATTTGAACACCCATATTGATAAAATATTAAATCACGTTATCTATTTTTGGTGTGAAAATAGGGTCATATTTCAATAATAATTTCAATTAAGATAAATATATTTCATTTATATTGATGTACTTTTTTATAATTAGTGATAAAAAAATACATAATAAATTTTTTTAGTATGAGAAGGATGAAAAAATTATAATAATTTAAAATTTATTATTTGAAATGATTTTTATAAAGGTAAATTCCAATTAATGGGAGTAATAATACGATAATTTTTTTAATTTTGTTATATATATCATTTTTCAAAAAATTATACACAATGAATAATGATAAAAATAATGATTCACTATCAAAAATAATATTAATAAAGGAAATTAAAAATAAATTAAATTAAAAAAATTATGATGATTGTCTAATGAAAACGTATTTGTGGTCACATAAACATTATTATGTAATTTTATATTTGATAAGAATAAGTCATCATTTAGTGATGAATGTTAATTATAAGAAGGATACATAGAAGACGAAAGTGGTCATGTTTACATTGATTATTCCTAAAATTGAAACTCTTCTAATTATATTACAAATAATGGTGATCATAGTAAATAAGATTAAATTGAAAAATTAATTGGTTTCAAAAAAAATTCATGGCATACATCGAAAATAATTTGGGTATAAAAGAAGGGATACAAAGATAAAAAACTAAAAGTTTTAGGATGATATAAAATTATGTTGAAAATGAATCCATATTCATTAGAATGATTTATATAAAAACATAATTAATTTCAATGTAACTGATATCATTTTTTATACTATAGTAATATTAATAATTAGTACAGAATAATTTTACTCACATTATTTTATGATAAATGAATATAAATCTATTATGTAATAATTTGTTATTGATATAAAGAAATTTCATAAATGGGTTAATGAATGTATAAAATGACTGGTATATCTAGTTTTTTAAAGAATATGTATTATTATTTGAAAGAGAGGTGGAAACACCTTATTATCATATACCGAAATATATATACTAATGATAGTAACAACAATTCATCTTAAAAAATTAATATGTTATACATATTTTAATTTAAGGGTAAATCACATGTTACATTTTCATGTAGTTTTCATAATACATAGACATATAATAAAAATTATGAGAATTATGTCACAAAATAAACTTATTTTATTTAAAAGTTAATCGAAATACCATTTGATATTGTTATGAAAAAATTTAATATCTATAAAAAATGTAAAGGTGGATTAATATAAAATTATTAGACACTCTTGTTAGAAAATGTAATTATTTTCACTCAAAATATGGTTTTAGGGTGTCTTATTTATGGGAATAAGTCTTATATATCATTTTATAAATTTTATTAATATATAAAATTAATGAGGGTGATTTTTATTGAGGATAAAATCTCAAATAACAATAAAAAATAATGTAAAATAAAAAATATTATATCATAGTGGTGAAAAAAATATTTACGTAGAGTTTCTTATTGAATATATAATTAATAATTAAAAAATTACTAATTAATTACTTATATTTATAGTTTTATTTATTTTTGAATATGAAAACACAAATTAATTTGAAATGGTGTGGAGTTTGGAATGATTGTGTATCATAGTTATGGTTTTATATGTGGATTTAAAACATGAAAGGAATTGTATTTTTTTAGATTTATTTTGTTCGTATGTTACCATATAAATGATTATAAAATGGTAAGTATATGTGACATAATGAAGCATAAAAATAATTAATTTATGAATCAAGAAATACCAATGGATTTGAAACCACACTAACTTATTTGGAAAATATCATATCAAATGATGTTTTATATTTTTAATGTCGTGAGTCACTATTAACTGATTTTCTCTCAATTGTGTGAAATTTTAAGTAAAGAAAAAAAATAATGGATTCTCCATAATGATATTTTGATATGGTACTATTAGGATATAATATAAGTAAAAAAACTAGAATGTTATATCATATAATGTATGAAAATAAGTCATTTAAATATTGGATATACAATAAAAATCCATTTAATAGTTAATATTTATTTCTTTAAAGAAAAATTAATATGAGATGACTTGTTCCAAATTATGAAAAATATAAATATACATAATGAAAATTGTGATAGATACATAGAGTGTGAAATATGTTATGAAATAGTGATGGGGAATCAAATAGATAACTTTGTAGGTATCAAAATAAGATATCCACATATAATTGAACTTTTTTATCTATGTAAGGATATGAATAGGATATCAAAAGATGGAAATTGTAATTTACTTAAATTTAATTATTATCAAAATAATATTGAATATAAAATATTTCTTTTTGGTAAAAATGCATTTGAAATCTATAAATGGCCATCTAATATTGAAATAGGTTATATTATCTTGAAATTTTGATTTGAGGATTGATATGAGTACACTAATAATTATTTGTATACATGTCATAATAAACATGTTAGGGAAATAATTAAAACATGGTTTAATTGGAATGTATGATACTATTAGGATATGAAAGATAAAAGATGAATTTGAATAAAAGCTACATCAACATCTTCACTTTTAAAAAAATGAAGTCTTCTATAACCAAATTTATAAATGTCATAGAATTTATTTTTACATCGGGAAATATAAAATGTTATAAATTTTAATTTTGATAACATTGTTATAAAAAATAAAATGAATAAATTTTGGAAATTTTTTAAAAAGATCCTATAAAATATTTTCCCTACGGTATAAACATAATGTAATGGGATTTATAGATTATAAAAAAAATGTGAGTATAACTGTGACAATAATTGATTTTTTTGGTACAAAATTAATTCTTTTAGTTTCCTTACATTTATTTATATTATTTTTGAATATGGGGGAGGATTTGAGAAGTTGGGATAAGAAAATGAGAGAGAATGGGGACTATTGGAGATGAAGGAATATTATCGATTCCCACTGAGAATCATTACTCCACCACTATAAATTTTTTGGATATAGATAGGGGTGCATTATATCATGGATTATCCACTAAAATCCATGTGGACGACACAAGGATCATATTGTCCCAAGCATGTTAGGGTTTTTTAGGATTAAATGGGAAGCTCAAAACCTTAATAAAGGAGAGGTATGTGGTGTGGTACCATATCATGTGTTTTTTAGATACATTATTTATTATTTTTGAGTCACCTTATTTCATAAATTGTAATATAATTATTTAATTCCATTTTCTAGATGTTATTTATTATAATTAAAACGTATTTTTAAAATATTTTGAAAACAATTTCATATTTTTTATGTTGGAAATTAATAAACAAAATTCTTCAAAACAAGTTAATTTATTTTATTTTTAATTATATGTATTATATGATCATATATTGATTAATTATTTATTTTGGGAGTGATTATAATTTTATTTAATAAAATAATATTTCCTATTATATGATTTTATAATTTATTTAATTTATTTTAAATATTATATATGTTTATATTGAATTTTTTACCTTTCCAAATTCAAAATGTAAATAAATATTTAATCAAAATATTCTAAATATATCTGTTATTTTTTAAATTGTATATGAAAGATATTTTTAGTTTTTCATGGTTTCTTTGTTTTATATTCATTGGTTTTATTTTGATATGTTGGTCTAGGAATTTAAATTTTATGTAATTAGATGCTTGATACAATGAACAGTAGGACGTGATATTTTATGTGGGAGTTGATACTGAATCTTGACATGCCACATAATTTTATTTAACAGCTGATCCAGAGTGATGAGTCATCGGAACATAAAATACATCTCTCTAAGGATATAAGCTCTTGAGTCATATTAGCATTAGTAAAACACAAATTCTTTCAAAATAGGTTTCTTTAAAATCTAATTATTTTCATTAGTGTTAAAGGTTGTTTGAGAAATATCTACTCATATAAATGATTTATTATTACCAATTGGAATCATTTTAATTTATTTTTGTTAGATATGAAGTTTTAAATCAATATGAATTATCTAAATGGGTTTCATGTTACTTTATATTAGATAAATTTTACCTTTCATTATCTCATATTGATCTATTTTTGGTATATAGTGATGGATTGGGGATCAAGGTGCACGTGTGATATTTTTGGTGAGTTCATTTATCTTAGTTATGGAAGTAAAATGGTTTGGGTATATTTGTATGTTTATTATTGATGATTATTTAAGAGATTGTTATGTAATATTTATTGTTATGGTAAATTAAATGTTACTAAAAAATAAATCTAATTGGTTTTGTTACTAAATTAGATGGTGGATGATGAATTATTCATGGTAAAATTCCATATCTAAGATCTCATATTGAGATTGACTTGTAATAAATCTATCAATATATCAAGGATTTTGGTCTAAATATAGAGTGATACAATGAAAAATTAATACATAATAATATTTACGGGTTTTCTATTCTTATTTAGTGTGGATTTAGGGATAATACGAACATACAATAGAACCTTGAATAACATTTACAATGAAAATAATGGAAAATTGATTTCATATGTTAAAATATTTTCTCACATTAATTATATCCTTACAAACCATTCTAGATTCATTTTATTATCTGTTAGGATGTTACAAGGTAAATAATATTAAATTTTGTGGATTAAAATAGTTATTATGTTTTAATACACTTCATATTTAGATCCAAATATCCCTTGATTTGAAGTAACAAATGTTTTTTATTTTTTTAACGATTTTTAAGAGAATGGTTTCCAGTTTCAAGTAATGTTATAAATTCATTATCCATATAATTACATATTCAAATATGGTAAAATAATTGGATACTATGTTTTAATTAGATACTAATGATTGGATTTTATATTTCTACGTTTTTCACGGAATCCCATATAATGCCTTATAATATTATCTTGGAAACATGTTATTGTAGACAATTTATGAACTGTGGAATTCTATGAATAATTTATGCTTCAAATACTATAAACATAAATATGTGAAATTATATTCTCATAAAATTTAAAATTTATTTCAATCATATTTATAGAAACTACCATTTTTCTATAAATTATATACAGTGGAAAAAAACAAATTCAATCTGGTGAGGTGGTCTGTGGATAAGAATAGTCTCATCACTCTCTTGATAATCATGAAAGGAACGTGTGGGAAAACAACAAGTAAATGAGAAATAAATCATTGATCATAGCTATTTATAGTTACATGGGAATTCAATGGAATAATATATATAATTCGAGGTAATTAAACAGTGACCCCTAATTGAGGTATGATGTTGGACTCACTATATAATTCAATTCTGAATCTTTTATCACATAATAATATAAGAATGAAATGTGTCTATATGGTTAATATACATTTTGAATTTTCATTTCATATGGTAAGATGACTCCACCCCTACATCAATCGATATAAATTAAATTATGAGATTAGGATGATGTTTTACTTCTAAATGATACATGATAATATGATTCTCTCAGAGAAGGTGAAATGAAAATGAATGTATTGGGACATTTGAAAAATAATCAAATCAGAACCCAAATTTAGGAAGGGCGATTGATCACCATGACTAGAATATTCTAGTGTATGTATGTTTGAGTTTCATTATTCTACTTATTTAAGAGTTTCATGAGTATACTTTTTTGAGGCAATGAATCATTTATTATGATAATAAGATGATAATTGAGACTATTAACTATTTCAATGAATTATAATTTCTTCATTAAAAAGAAATTCATAGACATTTAAATACAATAATCAAGGATATTTATCATTTTTCTATTATTTTTAGTATGAAAATAATAATTTGGTTTATTTCTTCAATAGATGATCCTTCCAAGTAATCTTCATTCTATATAGAAAATGGTATATGTTGTAGTTAGTAGATTAATGAGAATCCAATAAGACTAATATGATTGTGAATTTTTTATAAGTATAATCTTATTTAATGAATCCTAAATGGAAACCAATTTGTATTAGAGAATCTTGGTTCCCTATATAATATCCTCATAAATTTGAGATGGAAAATATCAACTAAGTAGACTATATGTGTTCAAACCTTTTTCCATAAAACATATCATGGATAGAAAAAAGATGATTATATAATATATTCTTTAACTTTTCATAGCGGTAAATGATGTGTATAAAAGAGGATACCACCAAGAGGGAAAATTCTACTATGAAATTTCCTTAAAAATGTAGTTGAAAAACTCATACTTTTATTTTAATTCCCTTGTATGGTATTTTTGATTTGAAGGTGATGGGTATCCATCCTATGAAAGAGACCATCGATAAACATGAAATAATATTCAAGGGAAATGTAAAAGTCACATAAGGAAAATATCATATTTGGGGAATTGAGTTCAAAAATATCATGATTTGAGTGGAAGAAACTATAGATGATTTTGTCACCCGAGTAAATGATGTGGCTAGTAACATTTTAATATCCAATGAGTTCTTTGAATATTACACAATTTTAAAAAAATTTATTAGAATCAATCTAGATTACATTCATAAAAATATTGTATACATCATATCATATATATACTGTATATTTGTTGAAAAAATATAGCATTCTTATAGTGTATGAGATGAGGAATAGTCCAATATTCAATAAAAAGATTAAGGATAATATTTATTTTGATGACATGAGGAATACTAATTTATGAGAATCTGATGTTCAGGATACATACACAAGTAAACCATAAGATAAAAATAATATAATGAAGATAATTATATCCCTTATCTCTAGAAAGTTATATAAAATAGAACATATAGAGGAAACTCTTACTTATATTATTTTGAAGTTGAGGATTTTAGAATTTGAAAATAATTGATAGAAGAAGAATAGTAGAGAGTAAAATGATTGTATTTTGTAAGATAACTCATCATATAATAATTTGGTAAAACATATAAGAAAAAAGTCTACCAAAATATAGAAAAATATTATCAGAATGAGAAGAAGAATCATATTGAGAAATGAAGAAAAGTAATACTCTACTAATATTCATTAATAAAATGATTATATTTTTATGGAATTTCCTAATCCTAATGTATCATGTCAAAGGAATGTATTATAAATTATTTAGTAAAAATGTGTATTTAAAGAAAATTTCATGAAACATATGCTTTGATTGGAGCCTGATTCATGACTTGACGTAAAAACAAAATATAAGAGAGAATTTATCATTTTGATGTTTTTGGGGAAAAGTTTGTATAATAATAAAAATTTATCAAACAGAAAGAGTCTTACAATGAGGAAATTATAAACATCAAGATTAACTTCTTGGAATGGGTTTTAGTAGTATGAGATTGAAATGAATTTTGTTTTAAGGGAGAATATATAATAAATGAACAATTAAAGGGATTTTATGTTGAAGCAAAATTAATTAATACCAAATATGATTTCTATAATGGTTCTGATGGTAATCTGGAAACATGTCAGGCTGATGAGAAAACACACACCATAAATCAAGTAAAATATACATTTTCTAAAAATAAAATTACACCTTATTTGACTAACTATGTATGTTAACAAAAAATAAATGTTTAGTTTGGGTTAAGATGTGATGTGAAAAATCATTCTAAAAAATACAAGTTAATATTAAATTTGAGATGAATGGATCCTCGTGCTAAGGTAAAATTAATGTTGTAAAATATGATAGATATAAAAATTATTATTTCAAAACATATATCATACTAAAAAAGTTGAACATAGTCTAATGGACGTGGTAACTATTATGGGATCATCAGAAAAAAATCATAAAACAACTTGAAAAAAATATAACTACATTAGAGTATTCATTAATTATGGGGTAAAACACGAGATATAAAATAATAAAAGTAATGAAGGTAAAAAAATATACATAAAATATGAAATAAAAATTTAAAAATAGTTTAAGGAAATTGTATTTCTACTTCTTAAATGATACATCCAAATGATGTGACCTACTTGTTAATATAAAAACTAATTAATTATAACACTTCTAGGGTATGTTATATATTATATAAATTAAGAGGAAATTGGGAAACAATAGATTTTAGAAAAATATTTTATTATTATTTATTCACTGAAATAAATCCTAAGGGTGTATAATTGATTCATTATATCCATTGTTCATCGAATATTCATAGTGATGTGAAAAACATGGAAATCTTTAAATAATTGGGGTAGTAGAAGTTGCCTTTGGAAATGATATTTAACTAAAAATAAGATGCATTGTTACAAGAAAAATAGAAACTCAAAAGGAAAATTTTGAAAATGGTCTATGTGATGATGGAGTTAAACACAATATAATTGGTGCTACACAAATCTATGATAATTGGAATTAATTCCACCTCTATAAAAATCTTTTATCATAGGATGAAAGAAATATAGAAATTTTATTAATATGTTAGATAAAACCACTACTAATTTATTTCAGATTATTGGCCCAAGTAACTCATTTGATTCCAATGATGAGGATGAAAACAGGTTGTGGATTTAGAAATTTGGATGTCTAAGACATAAAAATATGAGAGAAAATTTTGAAAAATATATTTTAATTTATACATACAAGTTAGAAGAGTAAATATTATTCTATTTGGAATATTTTTTTAAAAAATATGGATAGTCATTGTATGTCACGAGATAATGGGAATTTATACTAGGAGACCACTTGATATGATATATGAAAATGTATGAGTTCTATAAAAACATATATAAAAGGTGGATGGTCTATAATTTATCACTTTAAATAAGAATTTCCCTAAAATAAAAAATATAGTATTGAGGAAATATAAATCAAATGTTGTGGAGTTTTTAAAAATATTTTGAAGGGATGGAGATTTATAATTTTGTATATATATATACATGATGATAATATGTAACATAAATTTTTAAACAAGAAACAAATTCTAGTGCTATGGAATGAAACATTACAATTAATTCCCCCCAAATTTTTTTTCAAGGGATATTCAAGTTACAAACGTCAATTAAACTGTTTGAACAAATGTATAGAAAGGTAATTTAGTTCTTATAATATAATAGTCATTGAGAATAAGTCATCCGTAAAAGTATGTGATAGAAAGTATATTGATGGATTAAATTAAGTTCAAATAAAGTTGATAGAATATACAATTTTGATGATCCAAACCCTATCTTGAGTGATTCTAGGTGGACTGGTGATAAGGACAGTAATTCTATAATAAATTAATAAGATTAAAAACAATACAAAAAATTAGTTGAATTAATAAATATCTTCTCAAGTTAGGACGTTCTCATTAAGACAACAAAAAAGTTAAATATTAAAAAATAAAGTAATATCATATAATTGGAGGAATCTAGATCAGTTCTATATATATATTCAAAGAAAATAGATAAATGTGATGAATTAAGGTGAATATAAAATTTTGGAAAATCACACATGGGTTAATCTTCCAAGAATGGAAGGAAATAATGATATAAGAAATAAATCAATCATTATAAATAAACTCAATAAAAAATATTATTTTAAGGAAAATTAAAAAATCTTATTTTCAATGGATATTAATTGGAATAAGGATTATATTTAGAATAATTGTTCAGAACATTTTCAATACATGAAACCACTATAATAATTTTATCTTTTATTTTTCACTAAAATTATAATGGTTATTATATGTAAGTAAATAAAATATATTTAAAGGAATATGTTGAATAATAGTTTTTATGTTTTACTACATAATCGTTTAATTATTGAGAATAATAGATCCACATTATGAAAATCAATAAATATTTGTAAGGTTTGAATTAGTCTCATCATGCCCGGTACTCTAAATATGATATTTTCTTGAATAATTTGAAAAATTATAAAGGAAGTATTGATAGAAACGTATATGTAAATGTTATGATTATTTGTACAATTATTTTTATTGTATATGTTGACAGAATATATTTTTCAAGTAACACTGAATGATAATTTGGTGAATGTTTTTAATATATAAATAGAAACATTGGGATGTCATTGATTATAGAGTTGAATTTAATTTTAAGACTATATATTTCAGTAGAATGGAATATATATAATCCTTTCATAAGAAAAAAAATGACAATAAGTAGTTAATTTTTCTTAAATGGTGAATAAAAGGTATTTGGTACACCCCTTACAATTGGTGATGAAATGAGAAAAATTTATATCGGGAAATGTGTAAATCCAAAGAGCTTCCTAACGATAATTAGAATTTTTTATTGTCATGTTCAATCATGGATGTAGATTCTATATATAATAACAATATATTTAATATATAAAATTAATCAAAATGAATAATATATGTTATATTTAAAAATAATCTTATTGTATTTTAATAGAACATAATATAATTTCATGGTAGATGCGAATAGTAATGAGTTGAACATAATTAATTTTATCGATGCTGACTTGGATAGTGATTAAAATGACCAAAAATAAAAATGTAAAGTATCATTCATTTTAGGAACAATATATGTAGTTTGTCATTATAAAAAACATTTTTTAACTTTTAGTATATGATATGTTTAGTATGATGCTACTATGCATGAATGTACCCAAATGATATGGAAAAAAAGATTATCTGAATGATTTGAGGGTGAATGTAAAATTTTAAACAAAATATTATTATAATAATCGATGTGAAATTTATCTACCTAAAAAGACTGTTCAATACTTAATATCTGTGAAAATTTATATTATGTCTCATTTTATCGGGGAGAGAGTTTCAAATAGAGATTTTATATTTTATTATTTCTTTTTAAATTATAAAAATGAAAATATATACAAAAAATCTATGAAAAATGAATCATTTAAGGAATTGATGCTGAAACAATATTTTTATCCTCCACTATCACATGGATTATTTATTAGATAATACATAGAATTTCCATTGGGTAATATTTTTTAAGGGGTAGATGAAGTACACAACTATGTATAAAATTTATTTTGTGAATATTATTAATATTTTATCATAAAAAAGGTTAGTTAAATTTCTAGAAGGTAATATATCTAATCATGTTTGTGGAGGAGTTCAACAATATCATAAACACATAATTTATTTTTTCAAATGGAAGTAATTATCTCAAATAAAATTATTTAACTATCATTGTGGTTTTTATATTATTCTCTTTGTGATTTTTTTGGATTAATATATGATTAATAGAATTCAATGTGATATGTATTAATGCATGTTTAGAAAATAAATTAAAAGTAGAAGATAAAATAACCCTTGAGTGTAATTGATAATAAATTTTTTATATTTTACTCTTTTATTTAACATTGTTTTCTGTTTCATGTGAAGTTAAAATTTGTTAGTTAAATTGATAAAACATTCTTGGATTACTAAAGTACTTTGGTAATATGGTGTAACTTTTTGGTAGACATTTGATGTTATATCAAATGATGAAAAGAATTGTTATTGTGGTGAGTTTTAAAATGAATTATTTTTTGTGTTTTTCATACATGAAAATTGTGAAATCTCCCTAGAATTCACTGCACATGAATTAAGATATCATTGATTTTTTATAAGATTAAATATATAATAGAGAGTATGGATATAGAGCTGTAATGATCCAGTGATTTCCTAATATGTATGAGCACCATAAATGGTGTAGAGCCATAAAGTAAAAAATAAGACAAACGGTCATGGAATAGGGGTTTTCAATAGGATTTCAACTGCACATTATACAATGTTCAGGGTAGTTAAATATTCTTTTCAAAAGATGAAGTTCTATGTGAGAATGAATTTAGTTAAAACTATTCACTTACTAGAAACAAGGGAGAATATGAATGAAATGATTTAATTTGGGTGGTGTTCCTCATGAATATGTTTATTCATATGGTATTTTCATACTATACCAATAATAATCGATAATAATATATTGGGAGATAAGGATGAATTTTGATATTAATACGTTTCATGATCATACGATAACTTAAAAAGGGAAAATGAATGTTAAATTAATGAGATATCTAAAATATATTACAATTGGAAAAAATACTCATATCGGGTAATCTAATCACCATGAACAAAATATAAATGTGTCGAGTGTTTGAGAATGATTAATTTTATTAATTAAAATATATGGGATAATAAATTTTGTAGTGTATTTTATTGATCATGATGAGGATGAGAAGATAATTTAGATATTAAAATCAATTATTCTATTACTATTACTTTATTAAAATTATGTTAATGGTTATTTAAACACCATTATATACTTTTAGATTAATGGTTGATTTCATAGGAAGAAGACATTTTATATGGTTTCTTTCTTTGATATATAATCATATAATTCCATCTCTTTTCCATGTATAAAATTTCCTACCCCACAATTAGTAGATGAATTGTACTCATGGAAGGGAGACGTTGATTGTGGATTTGAGTTAAGAATAATTTAAGTTCATTCATTCAAGGTGAATCCAATAATGTTTCGGAATTAATGTCTTCATGATTTAAATTTAAAAATGATCCAAATAATGATAAGTTTTCTATATGAGTTAACCAAACATAGGGTAATGTTCACATTTTCATGGAATGAAAATAAGGTGATACAAAAAAATTAGTCTGGGTAGAAAACTTGAAAATACAGTGTTGTGTTTCTCTAATAAAAAAATAATAATAATTTTTTTTATTATAAACCTGGATGAATCTAGTGCATGTGTAATTTAAAATATGAAAATTTTCATTCATGAAAAGTTTTAAATATAAAAATATATAATATGATCAATCTGTTTTTGTTCAAGAAAAATTAAAACAAGGAATTGAATGCAACGAGATCATGTTTGATAAAATTAAGTACATTCTATATCATTATTGTTAAATCCTAATAAAGTAACAAAAAATTGATGATGAGATGTATGTTTAGTGATATAATTTTATGATATAAATTGTTCAATCAACATATTATCTTATAAATCCATGATGATTATTAAATACAGAATCAAAGGAATTTTCAATTTGAATTATTAAATCTGATGTCTTTGAAAGTATTTATGGGTATTGATCAAAATAGAGAATTTAAATAATTCTAAGAGTAACAAAACCCTATTTTAAAAAAATGAAAATGATTAGAATATAGGAGTTGAGGTTTTACAGATCATTTATTGATAAATCTAGAGGAAGAGTTTTCCTAAGTGTGGATAACGAGTTGTATCTGTAGAATATTTATCCTGAATGAAATGTTGAATTTTTATATGATTTTATAGATGAGGATGAAATTCCCAATTCCAAATATTTGTAGAGTTGAGAATCTAGGAGTATAAATTCAAGAAATTGATAATCCATAGGTCTAATTCCTAAATTTTTTTATTATAATTTGAAATTAATGTTCATCTATTATGAAGGATATGAGTATTATCTAATTTTTTGTTACTAGTAGGAACTAATTTTTTTTATTGTGGGGATATGTTATCATATTTTTGAATTATGGGTCATTTTTATTCACTTTCAAAATATAGTGGGTGTTTTGTAATAGTATTATTATCACACATAAAAATGAGTAGGTAACCACCTTGAAAAAAGACCATGTAAAATCATTTTTTCCCACTAAAGTAATTCTATTTTAATTTCAAATGTGTTAGGTTGAGTCATATATATTTGGGGATAAAAAAATATAATTATTTCAATTTTATATTTTATGAGTAAAGGAAATTATAATATATCTAAAATACATCACCACCACTTATTAGTTGTTAATATATTCTTTAGAACATAGAATCCCATGATTGTTTTCACAAATATTTAATAATTTTTATACTATAATTTATTATATATTCATTATTAAATTAATAGATAGTAATTGATATAAAATTTTCAAAATAACTGAACCAATATTCATTTTTAATAATTTAATGAATTGATAACAATTGAATAATTTTCCCTAATTTTCCTATAAATTAAAATTTCCTATAATGAACAATATTTTATTTTTTATAAATATAATTATGGATTGAGTAACTATTTACATAAATGGTAGTTGTATTTATTGATGAATAATAATTATAGAATTATAATCGATTTGGCATTTGTAGATGGAAAAAATTTGGAATGAAATTTTGTAATTTATTTTCATAAAAATGACTATATTTTTGCATTAAATAAAAATTCATATATTATTTTGTGGTGTAATTATTAGTTTTCAATTTTAATAAACTATAGGAATGTGAATTTATTTTAATTAACTATTACATTCATGTCAAAAGATATTATGAATAATTTTCTAAATTAGAATTCTTTTAATAAACACATTTTTTAAATAATAATATGGATTCCATAAGAATAAATCAATTAAACATCTTCCATTAATTATTAATCATTATTAAAATTATCTAATATCTCATTTTCTACACATTCTATTTTTATTATTCTTCAACAGTTGTGTTAACAATTAATTTAACATTAAACATTTCTATGTAATCTAATATGAATTATATTGAATTTTTTTCCAATAAAAATTTAAAAAATTGAATCATTTAAACATATCCACCATCCTTATTATTCACCCATTCACCATTTTGTTAATTAGTGTAATATTTTAAATATATGAACATAATTTTAATGGTAGTCAACATCTGAAGAGAAGAAATCATTAGAACCTTTTCTTGGGATGTTTTTACACATTCACTGGAATTATAATATCATGTTCCTCAGAATATTTTAATTTACAAACACTCACTCACACACACACACAAATATATATATGTATATATATATATATATATGAACATCAAGAAAATAATAATTCTTATTTATGTTCATCTAAACACACTTATATTTGAACAATAAATAAAATTAAATCATTTATATAACTCATAAATGTTTAGTTATGCAGGGTTGTGAGAATATGTTTTCTAATTATATTGTATATTTTGAAATTTATGGTCACAATTTGTGTTTGGGTATACATAATTATCATTTTTTACACTATATAATTTTAAATTAAATATTTATTTAATACCTAATATGTTTAGCAGTGTGTGGTAAAAACTATTCCAAACCACAATAGTCTAGAAAATAGTATATAACCCTTAGAATATAGCCATATATTTTTTGGGTAAGAATAATGGTAAATAAATTTATAAATTTATGTTTAAATTAAAAATAAAGAAATTTTTAATTTGAATACATTGATAAAATTCAGTTAGCATACCTATGTAACCAACACGTCTAATTTATGATCTAAAATAAAACCTTTATAAAAATAATATTTTTAACCTCTCTATGTAATGGTTAAAAATATATTATAGATAGATAATATCGTTTATATTAAAAATAAGTTCGTTCCATATTCATTTAGTGGTTTGTAAAGAATAGGAATAGGAATAATTAATATTTTATAATGTTATTTCCTAAGAAAATAATTTTATTATATATAAGGGTTTTGAATAAAAGTTAAATTCTAGAATTTTGATATTATAATATTAATAAAGTATCTACATTAATAGATTTATTATAAAAATATTAACTTAAAAAGTAATTTTTATATTTTATTAAAATAACATATTTTTTTAACATTGAAAAATATACTAATTTCGCTAATTTCATCAATTTTATTGAATTGTTGTAATACATGAATGAATTCAATGCATTATAAACTATTATTACATAAAAGTATATTTATTTATAATTTAAAATATAAAATTTAATAATACTATAAATAAATTATAAGACCCATATTTAATGTTTTTGTAATTCTAAAATATTTTACTATAAAAACATTATTTATTTAGTTCTATTGAAAATAAGTTTTCATCACTGATAAAAAATAAATCATAACAAAATTAAATCATATCAACATATTAATATTATTGAATGTGGTAAAAAAAAATTAGCCATAAAATAATAATTAATAATTTTAATTTTAATAACCATGTTACTGAGGAAAGGGTTTTTTACAAAGACTTTTATTACTAATTGATTTGAAATTTTTATCAAATAAATCAAATTGATATATTTTGTATACTGAATCATATATGATATATACATATACATATACATATATATTATCACTCATTTAATTTATAATTCATTTTATTAATATTAATAACACTTAATGGTTAACATAATTTTTCTACAACAAAATTTTTTCTATAATAAATTATATTACTAAAAAATAATTTAAATAAATTAAAAATTAAATTTTATTATAAGGAAAGTATATTAAATTTTATAAGTAACAATTTTTTTATGATTTTTTATATTTTCTTATTAGTAAAAAATAATTTACATAGAAAAAAAACTACTGACCATGGTAAAAATAAAAACAATAAAGTGAAAACAAATATTTTTAAATGGGTCACAACATATTTAAGACATGTGTTTAATTTAGTTTTAGATGATTTAATAACCGTATATTACACCAAAATTTAATATATATATAATTTGGATCCTTTTACCAATGAATAATGACATACCATTATTGAAATTTATTAGGTACTTCTAAGATTACCCATCACTACACTTATTAAAAAGGATCACTTCAACCACATCGTGCTACACCAGTCCCTTATAATACCATCCTATATCTTATCCATTTTACTTTACATAGGATCTTCCCTATATTATATAAACATTATTTCTCAATTATAGATCATAGATCCTCTATTTCCATAGAGATATCCAAGAGAAATATTTTTTCTCCATGAGATTATTTTTTACTCTTTAGACTTTATAGCTTAAGATTTCACTTCCAAACATATTTTCCAAAAAAAATTAATAATTGTATAATTAATAAAGTATTTTAATGTTATTATATTAATTTATCAACCATTACTCAATTATTTTCATCCGTTAATAAAAAAGAAACAGTATCGATCATCCATATGTGTGAACTACCTCCTCCACAATGTAATGTGGTTAATTTTTCATCACTATATATTAGGGATGATATCAATAATGGAATCTATAAATTAATATATTTTATATATGAAAAATATTTTTATTAAATTATAACTAATCATATAATTGTAGTCCATCACAATTGAATAAAAATAGAAACTTTAATTGTGCATATGTATGGACCACAACCACTACAAATGATGAATTTCACTTCTCAACACCAAGATTCATGGATGATTCTAAGTATTATTATAATAAATCTCTATTAAATTTATGGAATTATAAAACTTTTATAAAAATTAAATTTTCATTATATAAAAATAATTCCTTATACATTAAATCATTCTATCGTGGAATCATTCATGTCAGTTTTAGCACCTTCCTAAAAGATATAGGAATTTATATATTATTGTTGATCAAGAAATATTTAATAATAATAATAACATGTAATAATAATTAATTTAATATGTTTATTTATCCTAAAATAATTTTTATATAGATGATATATTTATTAATATATCACCCATTATTATTATACCTGAAAAAACTAGTTTTTACAGTTTCTATTTTCAGAAACCATACCTTTATCATTCAATTAATTAAATTGGGATATACGGAATCATGGAAACACCATTATTCTATTTTAGATGATAATATTGTTATAAAAACTGACCACACCATTAAAAACTAATATAAAATAAGCAATCAACTATTATCGACCACACTATTACAAAACAATTATAAAAAAATCAATAAATGTTTCTAGCACCAGATGGTAAAAATAAACTATAACCAACTAATATATTTTCATTAAATACTTATAAAATATTTTCTAATGGTAAATATATTTAAATATGTTTTGAGAATAAGTTATTATGAAATGAATTTTTGTTTTATAATAATTTTTTTTGCATTTATACTTCCAAGAAATGCGAAAAGTGTTATTTGACTCTATTTTCAATTATATGAGACATTTTTTATATACTGCACCATAATTTATTTTATACAGTTTATTAATTACCATAAATTAATTAATTTTTATTGAATATCATTCATTTTTTGATATTTCAGTTTTGATTTCAATATAACCCAGTTATGTTATCTTTATTAATATGTTACCATTACCATAATAGTTTTCCCACTCAAATTACATTCACTGAGACATGTTATGTGATATCTCTCTAATTTTATTAAAATTTATCTTATTATTCAAATTTGACATATTTTATCATGAATTATATTGTATTCATTATATTCAAAGATCAATATCATTCTTTATCACTCTCTATTATAGGGGTTTTTTTATAAAAAAGTTACCCAAGATATAATGGCCTCTTCCCTATTCTCAATTTTAGAATTAGAATTATCATTCAAAGATACTGCATTTGGGGATTTTATTAGATATATCATTCTAAAACAACCATATTTTTATTATTCTCTCAAAATTTTGTTTTTTTCATGCCTTCTTATTATTTTGATTCTCCCCTTGTCCCATTATTTTCTAATTCTAATAAAACTAGCCGTACCACTTCTTTTTGGTGCAGAATCAATCCCATCTAAGATTTTTTAAATTTGATGATATTATGAATACCCGTATATATTCATTCAACAATATACTATAGTCATTTCCTATTATATTTTTTTCATTTAAAAATATTTAAATCAATTTTCTATTTTACAAATGATCCATAAATTCCATTGTATTTTCACATTATCCTTTTTATATGGATTATTTTTATTCCAATGCCTTTACATATGAATTCCATTTTTTTCATTTTTGTTCATGTTCTTTCACCAAAATATAGATAAATTAATCGACTTGGTAATATTATTTACATAAAAATATATCAATCCTCTATATGTCACCAATTTGAGGATGCTTCGAAAGAAGGTTACTCAATATTTTGGTTGTGGAAATAGTGAAAATATTAATACTAGTTATTATAAAGTGGTTGTTTATTTATTACTCATAAAAGATTATTTTTATTATTTGACTAAGAAATTACATTCCCTAGATCGATTGTTTTTTTATTTACTATAAAAAATGTGGACATTTTATATATATATTTCTCAATACAAATGTATATTTATAATTAAATAATGTTTTTTATCAATTAAATTGATATTAATTTCTTTCATGTGTTGAATAAAGTATAAATTATGATGTGATGGGTGGGGAATGATAATATATATCATCTCTATTAATTATTTAGGTTCATGAAACATAATGTCAAGTTATTTTTTGTATACCTACCTGAAAAAATAATGATATCTCAGTTTTCAACATTATGAAATGAAGGATGTATTGTTTGTGGCCTTGAGGGAAAGAATAATTTTGTGGGTGTAACACCTTGAACTGAGTCTTTAGGAATAGGAAAGAGTTCCAATATATATTAAACATGTTTTTTCCTAGAGGCCAGGGAATGAGGGGAATCATGGGGATACTACTCCCTCACTAATTTAAATCTACTGTAGAATAAAAAATTGGAAACAATAATAACAATAATAATAAAAATAATAATAATAAAGGAATTAATTAATCCATTATTTAACAATATAAATGATAAGATCATCATACCTTATTCTAATAATATGACATAATAATAATTCAACCCAACCTATAGTAAAGGATCCCCACATATGTAAAATCATCTTATTAAAACATGAGTAAATCCACTGAGTGACATGAAGAAAAAAAACTATGAACCATATTCCTCCATCTACCTTTACTAGATCCCTGGTCATAAATTCAACAAATAGACAAAGATTCATATCTAGGGTGGGAGTATAAATACCATTACTACCCCACTAATTTTCCTTCACATAAAATCACAATATACACAATCATATTCTATGTCAAGAATCAATACAAAATTAAAAAAAATTGTCATATATAACAATAAAAAATTTAGTTCATTGTAGATAAACTCTACATACTTCATCTCTATGTCAGGGAAAATTCACACTTTGGATTAATGTACATTGACAACCAATCACATATCCAGATCACCCATAAATTAATATTCATACCCATATTTACGTGGTATAATCATATAGTCCCAATTCTTAGCTCATGGCTTATCCATCAAACCACATGTCGACCCAATGTGACGACTTTTGGGAATGCCATCACATAGTCCACACTATCAATTTAAGTGAGTGAATAACATATATATCTCATCCTTATCTATCTCAAATTTAGATAAAAGAAACCACACATGTAAAACACAATGATATAATAATGTATTTCATAATAATGCCATGCCAAAAAAATTCATATATCCAAGACAAACCCACATAGAAATTGTACATAGTATAGGTCTTATAAGGCTACACACACAAAAGATATGTGAATCATATAAAACATATGCCTCATGGGAAAACACATAGACAAAATTTCAAAAAAAAACTAACACCATTTATATATACCCTAGGTGGGAATGAATCCATACCTCAATGTTGATCACATAGCACAATGAAACAAGAGAAGATCAGATAGATGTGGATGATCATTCTATAAACTATTCAATAAAAGATATTTAACCCTAATCACTATACCTATAATGGACCAATTCACATACCTAACAATGGAGGGAAATCATTACCAACATCACCCTAGATTCCATTGGATTGTTCTCTGAAAAATTATAGGGTCGGTTTTTTTCACGGGGTAATAAATTTAGTCATATCTAAATTAATAACTCCCCTAATTAATCAAAAATTATTTACCCAATTAAACTCACATAACCATTTAATATCATCTTCCAAAGATAATTTAAAAAAAATTACAAGCAAGTGTATGATGGAGTTGTGAATCCCAGAAAGGTTTTGGAATCCTCGTTCACACTAAGGCAAGGCCAACTATACATAGATACCTTCCCTTGTGTGGTGTCAAATCCTTTATCATTTTGTACAAAACATGAAATCCACAATGTCATGATGAAACCACTATTTTTTTTTACATAATATGACTCACAAAACTCCATAACCGTGGACACACCCCATGTGGGGTGTGTTGGTCCTTCCTAGGGAACACCTGATCTAATCATACCCAATGAAAATTTCACCACATTATGGTGTAGCCTATATTGAAATAAATATTTTATAAAACCTCCCAGAAGCTATCAAGACTTCTCCAAAAAATTAAAAACCCAAAAAGGATGATGAATGTCTAGAAAATCATTTAAGGCGAATAAAATAAAAATATGACACTATATAATCCACCCTATTAGGAATTATCATCCTCAAGAAGTGTCTTTAGATGTCAAGATTGAACAACATGGGAACTACCCCTAAAAACTAGATTTTCATTCCCAATTCGTTTATAAGATTCAAACATGGTGCTACAATACAAGGACAATAAGAATACTATTCCCTCCTAACACCTTCTAACTTAGGTCAAAAATTTGAATTTTTTGTTCCACATGTATTGCATTTGGTTCCAATTTAATGTGTTAATTGTAGATCACATACAGTAGATCGGGATCAAACCCCCCCATATATGAAAATCATTGAAAAAATTATTCATTCCATGATATCATATTAGAAGGTCCAAATAATATTCCATCATCATGAAATATGTTTCAATACTCAGTGGTCCAAAAAACCATGGTTACAATTTCCCTTACCGCCATAACTGCAGAACTTACTACCTCATGCCACTATAACCATGAACGGCATGATTGACCATAATGATCCTCAATCTAATTTATCTGAATTATAGACTTTAAAATCGTCTAATATTTAAAAAAATTATAGGACAAGTTACCATACCACACACTGCTGAGATATATAACTCAATCTTGAAAAAAATAATATAAGGTCTATATCATTCTCTCCAACTTCGCACTAGTCTAAATATGACAAGTCATAATCAGATTCAAATGATTACTCATCAAAATCTACAATCCAATCCAAAACCATGAAGTAATAAAGTGTATTTTCTAGAACTACACTCAAAGGCACCACATGTAGTTGAACAATTTCTCGATCGTAGAGTATTCATAGGTAATCCACTAAATGAGTCACATGATTCATAAAAAATGTACCACATTTTTTATCCATTAAATTATAACTAATATGATATATCATCCTCTAATAGGCCTTGGAAACCTCTTGAATGATTCCATCATCACATAATCCCACTTATTCATAAGCACTATTAGTGGATGATGTTACCTATAGTGTCATTGTTGCTCGCCCTTAATCCTCTAATAGGAAAAAAATGAGAGATAAATCCTATAATGATCTTATAATATTGTTTATATATTGTTTATTTATTTATTAATATATCACCCTTTATTATTAAATTTGACAAAACTAGTTTCAGATTTTTATTCTTCATAAACCATACCTTTATAATTCAATAAATTAAATTGGTATATAGTTAATCATGTAAACAAAATTACTTTGGATTAATTGATAATATAGAAATAGAAAATGACCACACCATTACAAAATTATAAAAAACAATCAATAAACTATAATAGACCACACCATTACAAAACTAGTAGAAAATAATCAATAATTTTTTCTAGCACTAGATGGTAAAAATAAACATTAACCAACTAATATATTTTAATTAAATACTTATAAAATATTTTATAATGGGACAAATAGTTAAATATGTTTCTAGAAAAAGTTATTAAGAAATTAATTTTTTATATAATAGGTTATGTTGCATTTATACTTTGCGGGAATTGTGAAAAGTTTTTTTTGACTCTATTTCCAATTATATAAGAGATTTTATATATAGTAAACCATATATTATTTTATATGCTGTATCAATTTCTCTAATTCAAATAATATGTAAATAATACCTTTCATTTTTTTTATATTTTAGTTTTGATTTCATTATAACCCACTTATGTTATATTTATTATTATGTTACAGTTACCATAATAGTTTTCCCACTCAAATTACATTGATTGAAACATGTTATGTTCTATCACCCTTATTTAATTAAAAATCATCTTATTCTTAAAATAGAATTTATTTTATCATGAATTATATTTCCTTCCAGATATTTAAACATCAATGTCATTCTCTGTCTCTCTATGTTAGAGGGATTTTATTAAAACCTTACCCAAGATGTCATGGTTTTTTCCTTAATCTCAATTTCAAAATTTGAATTATCATTCAATGAGAATTTATTTGGAGATTTTAATGGATATTCCATTCTAAAACACCCCTGTTTTTTTATCCTCTCATAATTTTGATATTTTCATGGATTATTATTATTTTTCCCCCTTTTTCTCATTATTTACCAATTCTATGGAAACCAAACATACCACTTATTTTTGGTCAGGAATCATTCTGTTCCAAGATTATATAAATTGGATGATTTTATGAATACATTTATATATTCCTTAAATAATATATTATAGTCATTTCATACTACATTTTAATCATTTAATAATATTTAAATCAATTTTTCATTATATAAATGATCTGTCAATTCCATAGTCTTTTCACATCATCCTTCATTATATGGATTATTTTTATTCCAATACCATTCCAAATGATTTCCATGATTTTAATTTTGTTCATGTTAATTCATCAAAATAAACATAAATTAATTTACTTTGTAATATTATTTACATAAAAATATATCAATACCATATATGTCTATAATTTGAGGATTGTTGGATAGAATGTTACTCTATATTTGTATTGGGTAAATAGTGAAAATATTAGTACTTTTTATTCTATGGTGGATGTTTATTGATTTTTCAAAGAATCTTGTTTTTATTTTTTAACCATGTGATTTCATTCTCTAGATCAAATATATTTTTTGATTACTATAAAAGTATTGACTATATATATATATATATATATTTCTCTATAAAAATTTATATATATAATTAAGGAATGTTTATTATGAATTAAATTGATATTAATTTCATTCACATGGTGAATAAAGTATACGTTATGATGTGATGTGTGGGGACTGAAAATATATTTCACCATTATGAATTAGTTGGGTTCATCATACAAAATGTTTGGTTGTTTTTTGTATACCTACCTAATGATATATTGATATATTGTCTTTTAACTCAATTAAATGAATGATATATTTGTTGAGGCCTTGAGGTAAATAATAATTCCATGGTTGTAAAAACCTATAATGAATAATCATGCCTAGGATAGAGTTTCTATATATATGAAACATGTTTTTTCCTAGAGTAGAGGGCATGTGGGGAATCATGGGGATACTACTCCCTCACTAATAAACATCAATTATATAAAAAAGTAGAAACAATAATAATAATAATAATAATAATAATGGAAATAACTAATCCATTATCCAATAATTTAAATGATAATAGAATTATACATTATTGTAACAATATGACATAACAATAATTCAATCCATCCTATGGTAAAGGATACCCACATGTGGAAAATCAATTTATTAAAACACGAGTAAATCCACTGAGTGACATGAAGAAAAACAACTATAAACTTGATTCATCTACCTACCTTAACTAGATTTCTGATCCTAAATTCAACGCATGGACCAAGATTCTTGTCTATGGATTCAGTATAAAGTCTATTATGTGACCACCAATGTTCTTTAACAGAACATCAAAATATACACAATCATATTCCGTGTTAAGAATAGATACACAATTAAAAAATATACTGTCATATATAAACATAAAAATTTTGGTTCCTTTGTGATCCACTATCCTTTATTCAGCTTTATGTTTGGTGAAAATTCACACATTGGAGGAATGTAATTTTCCAACAAATCATTTATACATTTCTCTCTTAAAAGGATTTGCATACCCACTATTAAGTGTTATAATCATATAGTCCCAATTCATAGCTCTGGGCTAATTCATCACACCACGTGTCAAACCAATGTGACAGCTTTAGGGAATGCCATCACATAGTTCACACTATCAATTTAAGTGAGTTAATATCTTATATAGATCATCCTTATCACTCTAAATTGAATATTAAAGTAACCACACATGTAAAACACAATGATATAATAATGTAGTTCATAATAATTCCATTCAAAAAAAAATTCATATATCCAAGACACTCCAACATGGAAAGTGTACCATGTATAGGTCTTATGGGTATACACACACAAAATATGTGAATAATATCAAACATATGCCTCATGGGAAAACACTCACACACACAATGTGAAAAATACTGACCCCATTTATATATACCTTAGGTGGGATAGACTCCCTGCATCATGGTTGATCAAATGGTAAAATGAAACAAGATAAGATCTAAGTGATATGAATGATCATACTATAACCTATTCAATAAAATAGAGGTAACCCTAGTCACTATCTCTAGAAAAGATGAATTCACAAACGTAGTAGTGTAGGGAAATCATTAACTAACATCACCCAAGATTCCGATGGATTCTTATTTAAAAAATTAGAGGGATTTTTTTAACATTAGGTAATATATTTATTCAAATTAAATTTAATAACTCTTTTAATTAATCACGTATTATTTCCCCTTTTAAACCCACAAAACAACTGAACATCGGCATCCAAAGAGAATGGCAAGAAAATTTCTAGTAGGTTAATGATGGATTTTTGAATCTAAAAAATGTTTTGGAAGCCTCGATCACACTAATCCAAGGCACTTATACATAGATACCATCCTTGTTGTGATGCAAAATCCTTTATCATTTTGTACTAACCATGACATCTACAATTGCATGTTGAGGCCACTATTTTTTTGGTACATAATAAGACTCACAACACTCCACAACCCGGGCCACTCCCTACTTCAGGTGTGTTGGTCCTACCTAGGGAACACCTGATCTAATCATACCTAATAGAAATTTTTCCATAGTATGGTGTAGCCTATATTGAAATTAGTATTTTCTAAAACCACCCACAAACTCTCAAGAGTTCTCCAAAAAAATGGAAAACCAAAAAAGATTAATGAATATCTTGAAAAAACTCTTAACATACATAGAATAAAAATATGACACATTACATTCCACTTTATAAGGACTTATCATCCTCAAGAAGTGTATTTAGATTCAATGATTGAACAACAAGGGAACTACCCCCAAAAAACTATATTGGAAATCCCAATTTTCTTATTAAATTCAACCATGGTGCCATAATACATAGACAATAGGAATACTCTTCCCTCACAACACCATCTGACATTGGTCAAAAATATGAATTAGTTGTTCCACATATGATGCATTTGGTTCCAATTTGATGTCCTAATAGTATATGACATACAGAAGATCAAGCTCAAATTTCCATATATGAAAATCATTGAAAATTTTATTCATACCATTATATAGTGTAATAAGGACACAATAGTAGTCCATCATCATGAAATCTTTTCTAATACTCCATGGTTAAAAAAACAATGGTTCCAATTTCAACAAACACCATAATTTTTGTTGTCCTAACTGAGGGAAACCCCATAAAAATACTGGGTAGACCACTGTTAAATATGATACTCATCTCCACTGATTATTATATGATCATTGTCTAGTAATATTTTTAAACAAATGATTTTAAAGAAACTTAACCTATTCCGAGTACTTAAAAACAATACATAACAACAAAACTGCAGACCTTCCTACCTCATTCCTATATAACTATGAATGACATGATTGAACATATAGATCCTCAATCTAATTCATATAAATTAAAGATAGGAAACTAGTCTTATATTAAAAAAATTTCCACAAAAAGTTACCATACCACACACCGCTCAGATATATAACTCATTCTTGGAGAAAATCATATCAGGTCTATATCATTCTCTTTAATATCCCACAAGTCTATGTATGATAAGTATTACTAAGATTCAAAGGATTACTAATCAACATTTACAATCCTAGATAAAACCATGAAGTAAAAAAATGTCTGTTCTAGACCTATACTCAAAGGAACTCCATGTAGTCAAACAATTTCTCGATCATAGAGCAATCATAGTTCATCCACTAAATGAGTAACTCGATTCATAAAAAAATGTACCACATTTGTTTTCCATTCAACTATAACTCGTATGATATCGCATCCTCTAACGGTCCTAGGAAACAACTTGAAGGAGTCCATCATCACATAATCCCACTTATTCACAAGCATTATATGTGAATGATGTTACCTATTGGGTTCTTGTGGATCGACCTTGATCATCTAATAGAATAAAAAATGGGAGATAAATCCTATAATGACCATCTTCATTCTGGGATACTATAATCACCATCTAATAATTTGATACATCTTGGTAGACCTTAGGTTCACTACCCATTAGAAAGCATTTGATAACCTCATCATCTTATCACTCATGTAAAAATGAACCAGTAACCTCCCATGGTGAAAACGAAAATCACATCCATATATGGTCCATCACATAAAGGGGGAATATGCTACCAACCTATCTGTAACTCCCCGATCCTGCTCACCTCTAAGATGGTGGTCGGATTGGAGGGTCACCTAACCTCAATCACATCTCCCCAAATGCCAAAGGCCTTCAACTAGCAGTGAGGGAACTTCTATGTTAGTGGGAGATACTATTCCCTCATAGGTAATAAATAATATCACAATGGAAGGGACTAGCATCAATAATCAATAGCTGAATCATGTAAATGAATAAACTACAGCAGAAGAAATATAAATAAATGAAAATAAAATATAATAACCAAGTGAAAATACCCACAAAAGAGCGTCATGTCAGGATATGAGTCTAAACTGAAAGTACAGAAAAAAAAACTCAAACACATAGTCAACTGAAAGAAAAGACACACGCAGAAACTGCATTGCGATCAAGGCCCTGTCCTCTGCCCCAGTCTCCATATTATGCAGTAACGAACAGTCAAGCCTCGGAAGTATCACGCTTCCCTTTGTCAATTCTTACAAGCATGTAATCTACTTGGGTTTCCATGATTCCCTAGCATGGTGTGAGACAAAATCCCAGTCGGCAGGCACCCTAATTGTCTAAACCTTTCCATTTCATGAAATGATAAAATTGAAGTGTTTTATTTAATAATAATTCCAGATAATTACTTTTAAGTGAAATGTAATAAATAAGTCAGCCTGAGTCCCAAACTCCACTTGTGCCTAATCACCTGCTTCAGCCTAAGCTGGTAGTCTGAAAGGGAACCAGTCAGTAGAATGCATGAACATGTATATATATATAAACCTAGAAAATCAAGGTAAACAAGAAAGAGTTATACCCTAAGCTTGTGCTTTGACTTGGGGTATAAGTCAAGTGTCAAAAAGGTGCACTTTCTCATATCAGAAGGATATCTCAAATACCAAGAAAACTCAAATGGATGTAATATAAACCATAAGTGCATCACTATTAAGGTTCGAGTTAAGAGTTGGAGTTCAAGCTCGTCCCTAAGGTATCATTACAGAACATTCTTCAATTTATCCAATGCCACTGAGCTCATCCAAGGAAATCATTTGAAAGGCCAAGTATCTTCTGAGGAATAGATTTTCCCTGAGTCCGTTCTAAACTCACAAAAAAGGGTCGAGTGTCATCCATGACTGACTTAGCCCCATTTCCAATGTAATCGTCCCAATGGGCCCTTTTGGAACTGGTGTCACACAAATGTTTTAAAAAGTCTGGGGAAGTCTCGGTTCAGAAAATCCAATGGTAGTGCCCCCAGACACATAGAGGTAACCTATCATGAATGGAGGATCAAAGAATGTCCCTTAATATAGGACCCAACCCATTACCCACCCTGCATTTAATTTAATTTTTCACAACAAAAGAAATGAAATAATCAGCATATAAACTCGTAGGTTGAAAACTAACCAAATACAAACATGCATCACAAAGCATAAATTTAATAGTACAAGATAAAAACTTACAAGGAAATATACATATCATATAAATATCTATTGATAATTCATATTTAAATAATGAACAATAAACCAAAAAAAGGTCCATGGATCCAACAATTGAAGTTCATGTCTAAGAAACTATTTATTTAATTTAATTACAATAAAAAGTTTCTTCACAACACATGCAATTAATCAAAAAGTAAACTCGGATAATGGAAGAATACACCGATCATGTCGGAACACCCAAAGGGGTGTTCAAATTTGCTGCAATAATTCAAATAACTATCCATTTAATTTAAAAACAAAAAAAGGATGGGCAATATCCGCAGCTAATTAAATTAATAACCCGACTAACGGAAAAATACACCAACTATGTCTGCCCAACCAAAGGGGTGTTTGATATTATTGAAACCATTGAAAAATATTTATTTAAGGTGATTAAAGCTATAACAATTAAGTAAACCCATTAAATTAATGAAAATGGGTTAAATTTTGAAAAACATGTAGGCACCGAATAATGGCACAATAGCGAGTATTTATAAATTACAAAAAACGGAGAGAAAGCTAGTAAGAACCCTACCTTGTAGCCATAGATGACTCTAAGATCCACAGTAGGCTTTGATTTGACCTAGAATAGATGAAAATGAAGGATTTATAAAAACCCCAAAATAGGGTAATAATGTTCTAAGACAGACTTCATGAAGAATACTCAACGGAATTTAACGATTCTACTAGTGAAATTTTGGACATTTCATAAGGTTTACTATGCACCAAACAGTGAAAAAATTGGATGTTATACAGAGGATCAGTATCCTTCTAATGGAGATGTTAGTTGGGGCGACGTGATTGAGGGGTGCGATGTGATGGGTGGGAGAGGGAGAGAGGAGAAGAAAAATAGAAAAGATAGAAAAAAATGAAATGAAAAATAAGAGAAAAATAAAAGAAAAGTAAAAAAATAAATAAAATCAAAAGATAAAAAAAATAAAATAAGTGAAGGGAAAATGATAAAAATAATTAAAAATGGGAATAATCATTTTAATTATTTTCATTCTTCCCATAAACCCCTATTTATTTTATTTCATAATTTCTTTTTATCCTATATTTCTTTCATTTAAACCTTTTTTAAATATTTTATTACTCATTTCCAATCCTTAATTAATTATTTAAAACCGAAACACCGCACCAAAGTGCGACGTGACATTTTTCATAAAACTTCTGGAATTATTTAAATTAAATAAAAAGCTTCCTAGGACCCTTAGTGTGGTGCAAATACATGTGCCCCAAGTTGCTTTATAAATTAGACTGCAAAAAAGTAAAAAACGTTATGTACCTGATTTAGGTCGGGACATTACAACCTCCCCTCCTTAAGACAACTTGTCCCTGAGTTTCCCTTCCGAGGGTAGTGGAACATCGCCAGAGAAGTGTTCCGGTTACTGCACACGTACATCCGTCTCTCTCTCTCTCAGGTCTCGTCCTAAACGCATCCATGTTTCAATAACACCCGGAAAAGTGGGAATGAATTTCCTAGGAGGAATTTTGTGTTATGGTCGAAAATACAGATCAGATGATCCACAAAGGATGCATCAGCTTCAAGATGGATATCGTCAGTGTCAAAAGAATGAGATGGGTCTGGATGATTGGTTGAATCAGAGATACATGGAAAACGGCGTGCATTGAACGGTACCTCTGAGGTAGTTGTATCCGATAGACTACCTGCCCAACTATCTTCACTATCTCGAATCGACCGTCAAATCTCAGGGATAACTTCCCCTGCCACCTAATCAACCTATAACCCAACCTCAGAGAAACACGCAGAATGAATCGATGTCCCGACTGAAACTCTAGATGTATTCGACGATGATCAGGATAATAATTTTACCTGTACTGAGCTCTATTCATATGCTTCTGAATCAGCTCAACTTGAATAGAAGTCTCTTGAATGAGATGAGGACCCAATAGAGCTGCCTCACCTACATCGAGCTATCATAAAGGCAAAGGACATGGTCTACCATAGAGAGCCTCATACAATGACATTTGGATTGTTTCCTAGAAGCTGTTATTATAGGTAAACGTGACAAGAGGTAAATATTTCTCCTAATAACCTCCAAAATCAAGGATACTGTCCTGTAACATATCCTCTAACACTCGTATAGTTCTCTCAATATGGCCATCAGTCAGAGGGTGAAATGCAGTACTCATGAGTACCTATGAGCCCAATGCATTTTTCAACCATTTCCAGAATCATGAAGTAAAGAGATCATACATGTCCAAGACAATAGAACGAGGTACACCATGAAGTCTCACAATCTCTCGGATATACTTCCTTCCCAACTCATCAACCATAATGGTATCTCATATAGGAAATAAGTGTGAAACCTTGGTCAACCTATCGACAAGCACCCACATTGCATCTCTACCTTGAGGAGATCGTTCCATGCATGTAATGAAATCCATGGTGATGTCACTCCATTTCCATTCAGGAATTGATAGAAGCTATAAGAGTCTAGCAGGTTGCTAGTGCTCTGCCTTCACCTGTTGGCATATGGAGCACCAATTGATGAAACATGCTATCTACCGTTTCATACTAGGCTACCAATACTGTCAACACATGTCTCGGTAAATCTTGGTCAGCCTATGGTGTACTTCCCAAACAGAGGTGTGAGATACCTTCATCTACTATTTTCATATAGCTAAAGGTACCCATACACGGTCAATGTAAAAGAGGGTTCCACTAGCATCAACAACCCAACCAGGAGGTGGATTCCATCCTGTAACACTTTCCCTCAAAACGGGTCCTTCAGGATCTGTCAACTACTTCCGACAGAACTCTTCCAAAATTGAGGATGTCATAGTAAGAGCTTCTAGAACATGTTGTCCACTTCCCTCCTAAACCTCTAGATGAATCTCTAAAAACATGGTCATCATTGGCCACTCACAACTGGCTACCTTCACGGCCTATGTATGTCTCTTGCGGCTTAAAGTGTCTGCCACAACATTACCCTTACCAGTGGTATAAGCAACCTCAAAGTTGAACAACCGCAAGTATTCGACCCACCTGTGTTGCCTTAAGTTCAAGTCTCATTGAGTATAGATATATTTCAAACATTTACAATCAGGGAAAACAAAAAATCTCTCACCCAACAAATAGTGTCTCCCACAACATAGAGCATGAACCACAGCTAACAACTCATGGTCATGTTTATGATAGTTACGCTCGTGTGGTCTCAGCTGGCGAGATCCATAAGCAATGACTCGATCACCCTGCATCAAAACTGCACTCAATCCAATTCTTGAAGCATCTTAATTAAATGTATAGCTCTTACCAGGTTCAGGAAAAATAAGGATCGGGTCTGAGGTTAGTCTTCCTTTCATATCCTAAAAAGACATTTTACAAATATCTGACCAGATGAACTGTACACCTTTCTTAATCAAGGCCATGAGTGGTGCTGCTAAATGGGAGAAATCCTATTTGAGTCGCCTGTAATAGCCAGCGAGTCCATTGAAACTGCAAATGTCAATGAAAATATTGGGATTCTCCCATGAATCCACAATGTTCAAATTTTCTAGGTCAACTGATAACCCTACATCAGATATAATATGACCCAATAAGTGTACATTATCAAACCAGAAGTGGAATTTTTTATGCATAGCATATATCTGGTGCTCTCTCAGTGTACTCAGCACGATCTCAATATGAGTTGCATGGTCAAGTCTGGAGCATGAATACACTATGTTGTCATCCATGAAGACTACCACAAAGGAATCCATCTATTGATAAAAAACCTGGTTCATCAGATCCATGAAGACTTCTAGGGAATTCGTGAGGCTGAATGGAAAACCAGATAATTGTACAAGCCATACCTACATAGTAATTTTGTACATGGTATGTTAGATGGTCGCACACAAACCTGGTGATATCCCGACCCCAAATCAATCTTGGAGAAAATAGTTGCTTCCTAGAGCAGGTCAAAGAGATCATCTATATGACGCACCAGATATTGATTCTTTACTGTGAGCTAGTTGAGTCGATGATAATCCATGCATAACCTTAGGGTACCATCTACCTTCTTGGAAACAATTTCAGGTGAACCCCCCCCCAGTGATGTTCTAGGTCTGATGAAACCCTTATCATCAAGGTCTTTAAGCTAAATTTTGAGTTCATGTAGCTCTGTTGGTGCCGTCCTACAGGTAGTAATAGACACTGGTGTCGCACCTGGAACAAGATCGATTGGGAAATCCATGAATCTCATAGGATGTAAGCTAGATACATCTTGATGGATGACCATCTGGAAAAGATCCACCACTGGAGGGAATTCAGCTAGTTAAATTCCCTAATCACTTATGAAGAGACTTGCCAACTAAGTGGTCCCTCTACCCAACCCTGCATATTGAGCCTTACCTCAGTCTGTCATCACATCCCATTCTCCTTTTTGATGATATGTGTCACCCTCATGTGATGTGAAGGACACCCAGTGATGATAGCAATCCACATGAACACGATAAGGGGTGATCCATTTCAAACCAATAATGACTTCAATGCCAGACATATCGAGGATATAGAAATTACAAACAAAACGGTACCCAGCTATCTTAAGTGGGAACTCTTGGCACTGGTGTATTCCCTCTTTCCTAACCCCAAGCGGAGTGTTGAGAGACATGATGCCTGCAAAGGTACTCACTTCAAAAACCAAGACTCTCAACAATAGGAGCAGATATAATGGAGTGTGATGCACCAGTATCAAAAAGAGTAGAAACTAAAGTAGAGGCTACTAGGATAGTACCTCTCACTATAGATGGTCCTGCACTCTTCTCCACTGGTGCTGATTGCACAACATACATGAGATCAGAGCCACAACCATAATGCTCTACCTATTTGGCCTGAGCAGGTCTACTCTACTGATGCTGATAGTCTAGAACATGATTTCCTAAACCACGACCACTACATTACATCGGCATGATCGACCGGTGGAAAATTAACATCCAACCTTTTGTGGAGTCATATATACCATACCTGACAGAGGTGAATGTGTGGATCCTCTAATATAGGATGCAGAAGAAAATGAATGATAGAAATGTTGAAGGGGACCAATCCTTCCGCAAGCTCGGCACTCCATCAGGTCTATCATGCACTGGGGTTTCTTGTGACCATCGCTACCACACTGATAAAATGTGACAGAGCTATCAAGATATGGGGTTTGGATAGTATTTCCCCCATGTGCACATTAAAATTGATATTTCCTACTGCTAGAAGATTTGTCACCCTATCTCAGAACTGAATCACCCCAGTTCACGGTTTTTGCTTTCCAGACATTTTTCTATGGGATTTGTGCCTAGTTCACAATCTCTGTAATAGTGGTCAAACAGAAGATGTTCAACTGTGAGAAGATATTATATGCATGTTCGTCCCCAAAATGCATTGCAGTAGTCCGCGCATCTCCAGTAAGAGATGGGGTAGAATGCTGATGTTTCGTGAAATGAGTAGAATACTCTAACAAAGTCATATAGCCCTGCTAAAGATGTAGGTACTCCCATGCATGATCATCTCTCAGAGTCTGTGGGATAAAGTGATTGTATAAGGCTTCTTGGAAATTGGCCGAAGACATGCCACTTGTTTGCTTCGCCTGAGAGGCAATGCCCCACCATCGTTTGGCAGTGTCATGAAGCATGTAGAGTACAAGCTTGACCCTTTTCTTTGGAGGTGTCTCAAGGTGTTTGAAGATAGACTGTACAACTTCTATCCATGATTAAGCAGCATGAGGGCCGCCACTCCCCAAGAAAGTGGGAGGGAGTTCCTATAGAAAGTCCAGCGTGAGTTCTGCGATAGGTTGGGCAGGTCTGAGGATGTTCTGAACTGACTGCATAAACCTGAGGAGATAATCCTTGAACTGAGTGTTGGGGTCCCTTAAAAGATCAAAAAGAGGTAGTGCCACAGGAGGCTCTACGATAGGTACCACTAGTGGTTTAGGACTCACCATCTCTGGAATGTGCTCATTTCCACCCTCCTGAGGCACAACATGAAGACGTCATGGTGATATTTTTCTACAACATCCAATCACACACCTTTAGACGAAGTGTAATGAAGGTGAGAAAAAAAAGAAAGGCGCAAAAGATGTTAGTTATAGTGCCTTCCTCTAAGAACTAAACAAAATACAACGCACCTCAAGAGTTGTGTTTTGGTATAGAAGATACAACTCAAAAGGATTACTAAAAAAGTTCTATAGTCCACACCTAGGATGAGTGAAGATAACACTTAACAGACTATTAAAAATCTATATTCCACAAACCATCAATTCAAAAATTTTCCACTAGCCACAACAACACTCACATGAAAACAGGCAAATGCATGTTGAATGTAGATATGGTATGGAAATATGAATGGCATTTAAATTATATAGTGCCTATTATGATGCATGGAATGTATTTACCTTTTATCGTCGGGCTGCAATGGTAAACCCATTATCCCAACAACACAAAACAAAATAACAACACAATACAAGTGAGTCACCCAATGGTGAAATCATATCAACAATAAATGGTATAATCAAGAACTGCAATCCCAACCAAGAAATTTGGGATTCCCCTATACATGAGTTAGCAACGTCCAGAAACATGGTACATTCCAAATCCCAATATCCTAATCTCCTGTCCAACCCAAGAAGTAAGATAAAAGGAAAAACCACCTCTAATACCACTTTGTAAAATTCTAAACTAGCTCAACTTTAGTATGGTGTCTAGACTGATGGGTCATATATCCTCAAGCACATCTCCCCGAATTCCAGATGCTGCCAACAAGTAGTGAGGTCCGTTTTTGTTGTCATGGGGGAGACTATGACCTCATAGGTAATAGATAATGTCACAACAGAATTAAACAACAACAAATAATTAGTGTTAGAAGCATGTGAATAAATAAACTGTTCCATAAGCAATAAAAATAAATCTAACTGAAAGATAAAAACCAATTGTGGAAACACACAAAAGAGTGTCATTCCAGGATATAAGTCTAAACTGAATGTTCTAAAAATAGAACTAAAACCCATAGTAAACTAAAATAAAATACCTAAGTAGAAACTTCATCATTTGCAAGGCTCAGTCCTCTACCATAGTCTCCATCCTAAGTAGTAATGAACAATCAGGCATCGGAAGTGTCATGCTTCCCTTTGACAATACCTGTGATCTTTTAATCTACTCAGGTGTCAATGATTCCTGAGTATGGTGTGAGATAAAATCCAAGTAGGCCGACACCCATGGTGTCTAAACCCTTCCATTTCATGTAATGATAGAAATGCATTTTTTTTATTATACAATAATTCCAGATAATTAATTTTAAGTTCAATGAAATAAATTAGTCAGCCCAAGTCCCAAACGACACCCGTTCTTAATAACCTACTTTAGCCTAAGCTGGTAGTCTGAAAGGGAACATATCAGCAGAATGCATGATCACATATATATTTATATAAACCTAGAAAATCTCGGTAAACAAGATAAAGGTATAACCCAAGCTTGTTCTTTTACATCGGGTCTAAGTCCAGTGTCAACCCCGTGCACTTTCCCATATCATAAGGATATCTCAATTCTCAAGATAACTCCAATGGAAATAATATAAACATTAAGTGCATCTTTATTATGTATCAGTTGAGAGTTGGATTCTGAGCCCGTTCTGAAGGTATCACTACAGAACCTTTTTCAATTTATCCAATGCCACTATGCTCGTCCAAGGAAATATTTCGAAAGACCAAGTATCATCTGAGGCATGGATTTACCCTGAGTCTGTCCCAATCTCACAAAATGAGGTTTTGTGTCATCATAGGCAGGCTTAGCCACATTGACAACAGATCTATCCTGATTGGACCTTTTGGAACCAGTATCACTAAAAAGAATTTGAATGTCCGAGGAAGTCTCGGTCTGAAAAATCCAATGAAACCACCCATGGAACATAGAGGTAACCCATTAGGAATGAAGGATCTAAGTGTGTCCCTTAATACAGGACCCATCCGCTTTCCCCACCCTGAATCAAATTTATTTTTTCACAACATCAGATATGTCATAATCATCCTATAAAGTACCATCTTGAAAACATATCAAAAACACCCATGCATAAGAAGGAATAAATTTAACAATAAGACATACCAAATTACAAGGAAATATACATATTATATCACCCTCAGTATATAATGCACATTTAAATAATAAACAGTTAAGTGAAACAAGTTCCAATGATCCAACAATTGTTGTACATGTCCAAGAAACAATTTATTTAATTTAATTACAATAAAAAATTTCTTCTAAACACATTAAATTAATGAAACAGTAAACTCAGCTAATGGAAGAATACACTGATCATGTCGGCACACCCAAATGGGTGTCCAACATTGTAGCAATAAATCAAACAAATATTCCTTTAATTTAAAAAATTAAAAAGGGGATGCACAATACTCGCAACAAATTAAATTAATAACCTGGATAATGAAAAAATACACTGACTATGTCAAGACTCGCAAAGGGGTGTCTGATATGGTTTCAACCATTCAAACAAATTTATTTAAGATTATCAAGGCTACAAAAATTATTTAAAACCATTAAAGTAATTAACATGTGTACAATTGCACAATGACGGTAGGAACCAACTAATGGCACAATGGTGTGTTTTTGTAAATCACAAAGAAGCGGAGGGAAAGAAAATATGAACCCTACCTTATATCCATAGAAGAATCTAAGTTCCACAATAGGCTTTTATTTGACCTAAAATTGATGAAAACGAATGATTTTAGGAAAATACCAAAATAGGGTAACAATATTCCATTACGAATTGCATGCAGAATACTCAACAAAATCGAAAAATTCCACTTGTTCAACATTCTCCATTCCCTAAGGTTTACTTTTCACCTAATGGCGAAGGAATCAGATGTTGGATGGAGGAGAAGAGAACTTCTGAAGGGCTACTGGTTCGTGTGACTAGATTGAGGGGTGCAACGTGATGAGTGGGAGGGGGAGATAGGAGGGGAAAAATAAAAGATAGAAATTAAACAAAAATAATTAAATTAAAAATAATAGAAAAATATATAATAAGGTAAAAAGGAAGTAAAAGAAAAATATGAAATAAAAAAAGAATATAATGGAAAATAATAAAAATAATTAAAAACTGGAATCCCCCATTTTAATTATTTTTATTTGTCCCATAACCCCCTCTTTATTTTATTTCATAATTTCTTTTTATCCTTTTTGTATTTCTTTTAAATATTTTTTAAATCTATTATTACACTTTTTCAATCCTTAATTAAATATTTAAAACCCTAACACCATGACAATGAACGACGTGACATTTTTTCATGAAACATCTGAAATTATTTAAATTAAATAAAAAGTTGTCCGGGACCCACAGCGAGGTGCGCAGGCACGCGCCCCTGTCGCTTTTTTAATTAGACTGCAAAAAAGTAAAAACGGTTTGTACCTGATTATGGTAGGGATAATACACTATCACACATAATGAAATAATTTGCATCATAGTATTGATTTTCCTTTCATCATTTCACTTCCAACGACATAATCACTGTATGTTAACATGACAGTTATCTTTGATCCTCAGACATGATCACCTACCAGTCTTTTAGAAAGGCAATCAGTATCCACACTACTCTTGAAATACACTCTCAATGTTCCAATGCCTCTATTAAATATTCAAGTCCTATTTGGAAAATACAATCCACCATCTCTTTTAATTCTTATATACGATGAGCCTCACACTAAATAGGTATTTACACTAACATGTTCTTATTCAATGTGGGGGATTCCATAGGGGTGGGCCGATTATGGTTCATTTCTCTCATAAAATTTATCTCAAACACACCCCCATCCATCATGTAAATCTAAGGGTCCCAATATAAATATTACTATATATATGCCTTATAGAGATATTTTACATGTTGGAGACCCTAAAATATAAAAGGTTTAAGCATGGATCATTTTTTACTTCAACGAATAGATAAACAATTGGAGAATGTTATAATGTGGGCTGGATGAACTAAAGGAATAACTTGCTTGACCATCAAATACATCTTTATTGAGTAGTTCATTATAAATTCAACAATTTTGTATAGTGATTAGGTTTACTTATAGATCTAGTATATGATGATGATGATGTCTACTTATTCATCTTGTTTCATAGAGTTGATTTTATATTCACCTATTTAAACATGGAATGAGGCATATAAGGATAGAAATTTCAAGACGGTCCTTTATCAAAAGATAAAGTCATATTTTAGGAACATTTATCTGATGACTTTTTATTTGATTTTGCATAATACATTTTGTTATCAACATGTTAATCGAGGAAGAAATAGATAAATTTCTCCGTCATGTAATTACTTGTATGACATGGACCTTCTCTAGTGTTTCACCAATCACTAATTCTGGGAATTGTTAAGGGTAGTAATAAGTTGGATTTTATGGTGGTGGTTGACAGTCAGAGCATAAGAGAAGCACCTTTAATCCCTCTATATAATATGACATTTTATTTTTTAATAATGTGGAATTAAGGGACACTTTCTCAAAGAATATACATTTATTGAAATATATATTACCACTATGGAAATTCATCCATATAAAGATGTTATGTGATATGGATTCATGGAAATGAATATAAAAGGAATATATATGGCCTAAATATTATGTGCAAACCAATAAAGGTATGGTGAATAGGGTGAATCATGATAATTAGGGGGATCATGGAGTTGTGGCTGGTAGGGATTACATAGGAGATCAGAAATCATCTAAAGTTGGAGAAGTTCATTGCACAGTTTGATATAAGGACCTGGTTTCTTCCATAAAGTATTTTTGTTTGTTTGATATAGGCCAATATTATTCATTTATATTAGCTAATATGGTTATTGGGATGTATTTATCCGTTAACATCTCATTTGAGATATTTATTATTGATTCACCTGTAAGAAGTAATGTAAATTGTCCTCTTATAAATCACACGTATCATTTGGTGGTAGCTAAAATCAAGAATTTTTGGGGAATTAGAATTATTAATATGATAGGATTTTATGGGATATTTGGTATGAAATGGTTGGCCATGTACCATTCACACATCAATTTTTATCATATGCAGGTGAATTTTACATCACCTAAAGATGAGAAGATCATATTGATTGGTGAATGAGATGTCGATATAGTAGTACTGGGACAAGACCCTCATTAGTGTGATTTGTTTCTTGAATGTATGGATAATATGATCCTTATAGTGGATTAGTTGGGGACTCTATCATCAATTACTATGATTTTAGACATATAAAAATATGTATTTCCAAAGGAATTATTGGGGTTACCACCACACAGAAGAGTTAATTTTGGGATCAAACATTTGTCTACTATATGACCCATATTGATTCTACAATACCTCCTATAACTAGGTTAGATGAAAACACTCAAGGTTTACATAGATGATATTGAGGTTAAAGGATTCATCAAACTGAGATCTTCCCGTTGGGGTGCTTCCATGTTGTTTTCTTAGATGTATGATGGTAGTCTTCAATATTTTTTACAATACAATACGTAGAACTAGATCACTATGAAGAAAAGTTACTCTTTTCGAACAATTTATGACTTGTTTGATCAATTGAGGGTATACCAATGGTTTTTGAAGATTGAACTATTTTTTTTCTACTACCAAATTCATAATAAAGAGGAATACATAATAAATACATCTTTTTACAGTAGTTATGTGTTTTATGAGTACAACATTAACCCCTTTAAACTAATAAATTCTTCAGTAGTGTTCATGGATCTCATAAATAAGATATTTCACTCATTCATGCATCCTTTAGTTTTTGTGTTCATTGATGAAATTATGATATATTTCCAATAAATTTTAATCACATTATAAACCCCTTGATTTTCTATTTAATACAAATCAATAACACATGATATTTCCCAAGTATCAAAGTGTTACTTTTAGATTACATAGGTTCACTTCCTTGGGAACATGGTTTCACAAAATAAAATATCATTTGACCTAAATAAGGTTGACACAATCATTTATTGGTAAAAACCATGGAATTTATTCATGATTTGTTACCTTAATGAGTTGGTTTTGTAGCATATGTGATTAATTCAATACTTTTTCTCAGTTGGATGCACCCATCAACACACTTATATATAAGGGATACATGTTTGAATGGAAAAAATTGTCTGAAGATATCTTCTTAATACTAAATAATAGGATAATAAAAAATCTTATTCTAATTGTTCATGATCTTATAGTTTGGTATGATGTGTTTTTTCACTCTTATTTTATATTCTTGAGAGTTTTAAAGATTCAAGGTGTCAAGATATTTTCTTATCATTATCATCAGTTGGGACCCCACAAGCATGCCACCCTACTCACAGATTATAGTGGGATGTGGTTTTTCATGTTCTGAAATACTGGTGACAATGCCTCTTCGATATGATATTTTTCATGTATATATATTGTAAGAGTATTCAGTATATCTTATTTCAATGTGAATTGAATATTCATTGTAGGTTTTGGGTATATTAATTGTATAATTTCATCTTTGGGATAGATTTTTATCAATGGAAATTAAATGTAGTTCTTGATTCATAGAGAAAGATGATATATAAATTTGGGGAAAGAAAAACAAAATATAGGTGGAATCTCATGGATTTGGTGGAAGACTAGTATATGATAATAGTTGAAGATATAGGATTAGTGGGTTTTTCACTCTCAAGTATCACACACATGTTAGTAAAATGAGTTAAGGAAAATAAAAAGAATGATCTTGGGTCTATAACAATACATGATATGTTGTAAGTAAATTGTTCCATTATAGTATAGAATGTTGATAGAAGTTGAGTGGTTATATTTCATGGTATGGTTATGGTTTCATTTTCAATGAGATAAGTTTACATCAGAGCCTCACACACTCCATGTTGAGATTCTCACCCATGATTGATGAAGATGTATAATGATGACAAATGGAATTTTTTTTTCCGAACATGAAATGAATCATTTCATCATTTTCTCCCATCATCTTAATTGTATATGAATTAAGGTCGATCATCAGATACCTAGAGGATTACTCCTTCAACATCTTATACCTATGTGGAAGTAATATTAGGTGATGATAGTTGTTGTGATAGTGTTTCCCAGAACCCTAGGAGGTCAAGATAATTTTTGTGAGGTAGTAGATTAATTGACTCTAAGGTATATCACATTATATAGATCTAAGAGAGTAACTATGTTGATAATATTGGTAGGATATATGTTCAATTTTTTTTTGTCTTTATAGAGTTCCATCAATTGTGGTTTGTAATAGAGGGACCTGGTTATTTCATGCTTTTAGAACATCGTTTAAATGTTATGGGAAGTCAGTTGAAGTTGGGTAAAACCATTCATCCTTATACCAATGGGAATTCTATGAGAAAAATCCAAAATTTAAAGGATATGCTTTGCGCTTGTATCCTAGATTTTATACATACTTGGGGAGATCACTTTTAATTTGTAGAATTTTAATAATTTAACATCTTCCAATCCGGGATTTAGATGGACCCTTTTGAGGATTTATATGATCATACATTTCATTCACTACTATAACAGAATGGGGTAGGTAAATCTACAATTGTTCGACCATATATGATATAAGATACATCACAGTTGGTATAATAAATTTATAAATCATTTTTTAGTGCTCATAATTGCGAGATATTTTATGATTTCAAAATGATACAACCCCTAAATTTTTTTGTGGGAGAAAATATTTTCCTTTGGGGGTCCACTATTTGAGGATATATGCATTTGAGGTTTCACGGAATGTTGGATCCGTGGAATATTATGTATTTTGATATCGTAGAAATTGTTGGGGTTGTGGCCCATTAGGTGAATCATTCTCCATTGTATCAAGAAATGAAAAATGTGTTCCATGTGTCATGCATTCATAAGTATAATCTCAATCTTATGCTTGTTCATGACTTAGAGGATATTGAGATAGAGTCACATACACCTTTTGTGGAGAGACCAGTTTGGATAGTGGACTGAAGCAAGAATTTTATATGAGGAAAAAGCATTCCTATTTTTTAGGTTCAATTGATGAATGGACATATTAAAAAAGATACATAGGAGTGGGGAATATATATTTATGTTTATTGGACCATGATAATTTAGTAAACCTCTATTGTTACTTATTGATGATGATGATCCATTGGAGGTGGAAACTTTTGACACCTCTAATTTCAAGTAGAACTATTTTTCAATTCTCTATATCTTTTTAAAAATAATTTAATATAACTTGAAGAGGTGTATAGGTTTTCAGGATTCCAGTAATGAAAGAGGGATATATTGGTGATATTTATGTTTCTTGAAGAAGTAATTGTAGCTTCATTGGACAGCCAGTTGGGTTCCTTGGTAGAACTAGTTCTATTTAGCGTCAATTGGATCACTGGTGGAATCCTTCGGAACCTCGTTGGAATAGAGAGTTTATAGAATTTAAAAAACACAATCCTCTATTAACATTCACTCATTCTCACAATAAATATTCATTTCTTGGTGACCAAATAGCCCTCTATAGTGATTTATTATCCCATCGTCCATTTTATCACCTCTATTTGAAAAATGAATGATGGATCAATCAAGTGTTTCTAATAGTATATATACTTATATTTAAAGAAATATACTATTCTATTCACCCTAATTAAACCGGATTATATATTATTTTTCATGATGAGATCTGGATGATTAGATATGTACTAGAAGGGTTATGATGATCAATGATATAATGACAACATGAATTTAGGTAATTGTAATTTATACATCTATAAGACCAAGATCATTGTTGATAGAAGATTATATTTTGCATGATTGATGTTGACCTACCTTTTGGGTGCGGTTTCTTCTCAACCATGATCTACGTATTTATAATAATTTTAGAATGTATTAGTTCTAGTATTTCACAGTTCTTTGGACTCAGACATTGAACCAATCCAGCCAATATGATTTTACCTAAGGTATGAATAAATTTACAATAGAGAATGTTTTATATGGTTTATTAGAATGAATTTTGACATGTGATTGTATCCTTATGAGACCTATTTCTCTAGATTAATCTCATGTTGTGAGTTTGTATACAACATAGACATGTGTTTGTATTTCATTCATTTTGGTTGTGATGATTATGATACTTTCTTGATTTGATTTCTTCTTTTATTTGCATTTTTGTAGACACCAAGAAATGTTTTTTATTCCCTTTTACAGAGAACACGATATGATTCTCAAATAGAAAATAAAATCAAGTATGAGTAAAGATGTTTTCAATAGGAAGGAAGATGATGGAGATTGGATTTATATATACCAAAATACTACTCCATACCTATGGATAAGTGGAATTATTCCCCCTTCTAGATGTAGGCAGTGGATTTCAAAGATTGATGATGAAAATTTGTCAATTGATTAATATCAATTCCACTAATTCATCAAAGGATACATGGGGTGTTCTCAATTTTAGGAAGTGTATATCTCTTCATGAGCTTCTATTTAACTAGTCACCAAGCCTAAATGGACTTACAAATATAATCATATGGCACTCGAAAGACAGACAAATTTATCCTGACGAGATACATGAAGGACCTACGTGAATGGCCTATGTGAAGGACCTACACGACAGTATTTTTTTCACTCCTATGCGAAGGACCTATGCGGAAGACCTATGCAGGGGAACTCCTCCACCCATGATCACCTCCATGCCTATAAATATGACCCTTGGACTACCCATTTGAAATATGGAAAATGTTGGAAGAAGTCCCAACGCTCCTGTAGCATAGATCTTTCTCCAAAATCCCCCAAATTATCTAAGGAACCTCTCTAAATTGAGAGAGAATAGATAATTAAAAGGGGAAGAGTGATTGAAATTCCCAACATGGTCTAGAACATATGGAGTTGCGCCATGGACCTGTACAGAGAACCTGTGCGGAGCACCTGCTTATCGCACCTGCATAGAGTACCTATGTAGGGGAGCTATGTGAAGCACATATGGGAGGCACCTTGGCGGAGAACCTATGCAGCCCTACTATTCCATACTACAGGGGTTGCGCCCCACACCCATGCTCTAGTTTTCTACCAGCTAGTGGTCCCTTCCCTTTGGGCTGGTCCCTACCCTTCCATCCCTAACCCCCATGACAAATGGAGAGTCTCATCGTGATCTTCTCAGATCCAGTCGACAATATATTCTATTATCCCTTTTATATGGTCGAACATCTAACCTTGGAATTCCATGATTTGATACCCTCCATCACACTCAATGACATTAATTCAGTCAACTTACTCTTCTTGGTTCCTTTCAGAAGTTACGAGTTTGGACACTCCTTATGGATTCCTTGAGTACCTTGAGTTGATACACACCTCTAAAAACTCCTCAAAACCACATCACCTAACTCCCATGCCAAGTTAAATTCCAATGGGAAATCCTCCAAAATATTAATCCTCAACCAATTCCAAATTGAAATTCTCCTTAATAGTAAGCCCCAACCAATTCTAAATGAGCATCCTCTTTAGCAGTAAGGCGAAACCATTTCCAAATGGGCATCCTTCTTGGGAGTAGGAAAGTAAAAATTCTAAATGGGAAACCACCTTACAAGTAAGGCACAACCAATCAAAATGGGAAACCCTCCTAGTGTAATCCCTTAACCGTCATCGCTTCCTACTTTCATTGGACCCTTGTCTGTTGCAAATTGAATAAATGGAAGGCTCTTCTCCTTGCCCTCGTCCCAGTTTCCTCGACCTCGTCCACCCTAACTGCCATAGGTGAATCCTCTTCCACCAACAGAGGTGGAAAAGTTAATTTTTGATTGTTGAATATTTCACATTATCTTGTTTCTCACATCAAGCATCACTCATGCGGGATTTGAGATTCATGATGATTAAAACATTTTTGCAAACACTGATATTGTAATGACTACAATAAATATGATTCCTATCACAATTGGGATATGTAGGAAGCCTTTTCAGGGCTTGAGCTCCCTGGATATCCTCTTTATAAATCTAACTGTAATTCTCTTGATCAAGCCATCCCCTTTAGGAATAAGCCCTAATTTAAACCCCCAAAATCATTAAGGCATCATTTTCAGAAAGTTATCCTGAACTCATTTTACTCAAAATACTATATTTTCCTACGATACATATCGAACTACGTGGGGTTTTATTAATAAATATCTGGGACACATAGGAAGAGTCATTGAGGTTTAAACCCAATACCTTAAATCAACAATGTTCTCCTTGGGCCACATTCCTAGTATGGTCTGATCCTACATGGAAACCCATATTATTTCCAAGTTATTTGTCTTTCTTCAACATAAGTCTCAAATTTTTTTTGACTGATCACCTTCCGCTTATATGTCTATACCACATGACATTAAAATATACGGCTAGGTCTGTATCACATGACCTTAAAAGGTATGATTTTTCCCATGAATTGGCACCGAACTACAAGGGTTTTTATTTATTTTACAAGGATACGTAGGTAGCCCGTTTTATGAGCATGATCTCATGATCAAACCAAACCATTGTCTCTTGAAATGAAAATAAATTCCAGAGTGACCCACTATGTGGCTTAAAAACCAGTATAATCATAATAATGATTAGAAGAATCCCTAACTAGTATATGAGAGGATACCATTTATGGAGAACCTCTAATACATACAGATATCTCTATTAATGCATAATTTAGTAAACATAAATATGATTTTAAACTTTTCACATGCTAAATAAATTATTGAAAATTCAATGGTATACTTATGATATACTGGTTGAATTAATAAGGATTCACGAAAATATTTTAAATTATAATGATAGTCCCATAGTAGATAATAATTCTTCCAAAAAGGGTGTGATGAGTCCGACCTCCCTTACTATCAACTAAAGCACGTTCTTATGTATCTGGAAGTTCGAACTTATTGAACACCTACATTTGGAAATCAGACCCTCATTGGATAAATAACGGTTGGATGTTTACAGTTCCATAAATAAATCTAATGGAAACCACCTTTGAAGTAGTGATTCTTAAAACTAGAATACACGTTTCAAGGAACTACGAAACAAAAATGGTGAATCCGACGTGAATCCTTAACTATGTTAATAAAGTTACCCCCATGTTATGTCTCTATCAATTGATAAATGAAGGCTGGACAAAGAAATCAATCGTGCATGTATCAATCTAAAAAGATGATTCTTTAATGGAGTTTTTTTTGTTTCGTGTTTTTCTCATAATTCCCTTCACTCTAAAATGTCTTCTTTGACGACAACATATGTGAACATCCTGACCGCTGATAAAGCTAGATCCCCATCCACATGAAGGAAGTCATTCCCAACCCAGCATCTTCAACAATGGATCTCTAATGTGATGGTAAAGGAATATCTTCGGCATGGTACAATCCTGACATTATAGGCTGCTCGGTAGGCCATCAAGGTAAATAACAATCCTTGATCATCCGGAAATGACAACCAATCAACAAGAAGAAGATAGTGCCAACCACCATCTTCAATTGTTTCCAGGCCTTTCCCCAAGAATGAAACAATCAATCCCTCTCATACTACAAGAAGGTGAATCAAGAGTCCACTTAATGCCTCAATTCACGAATTCAGGTGTCCTTCCTGAGGACTCCCACTTGAAATCGCTGCCAGCAGAATCGTGCGGTAGTAAACCCCTAACATGATGAGGTTGTTGCCTCTGGATGTTTGTACTAGGTATCATATACCTGGGAATGAAATAAGAACCTTCGGGGACAACTTCCGGTCAACATGGAGCAGGTTCTTACCATTACCATTTCTGAAGAAACCCATCAACATAACTGGATGGAAAACAATGAACTAGCACAAACACCAATCCATCCTACTTTTGTTGTCCGTCAGACTCATCTGATAGAAAACCACCAATCCCACCAGATAAATCCAGTGGAGTACAATGATCAAGAATATACAACTTCTTACAAGTTATGAGCCATTCTATAGGATTTTTTGACTGCATTTAAATATGCTCGCCAATCTTATGTGGCAGAAACTGGTTAGCAAGAATACACACCTATTTACAATCAAAATTAATGCAAGTAGTCTCATATAATTGTATTAAAATAATTCCATAAACAATTCATAATAGGAAATATCCAGCATATACAGACACCTACCAATGTTCATCAAGTCTTCCAACAGTCTCATTTGGTAGCACCTGTGGAAGTTAGTCAGAAAGCTCTCATGACAAATTTGGGGTAGACCCAACTCTCTTCCCACATACATGAGTACTATCAATACCCATTGACAAGAAACAGAGGATAGGTGCATGAACATACACCTAATCTATATATGGAATGGTCATATATTCTTATTTCAGCTTCTGAAGTCACCAAATACATCTTATCAATGGTGAAAGGGAATACAGAAATCCCTGGCCATATTCTAGAAGCATGCCAGGATATTATAACATCCACTTCAGCAGTACCTAGGAAATAGACACATAAATCAGTCCCCACACATGGGATCACACATCGACATGCCATCCTGGAACTGATAGACACCTATGTTCTAGTCCAGGAGGGTCGTGGGACATACTCCCCCATATCATACAGACAACAATATTGGTAACACAAAACCATTCCAATTGAAGGTAATGGATTCGTTCCAGCAACCAATCCCAGGTAAGCACATACTCCTTCCCATGATAACAACTTTTCCCAGCATGTGGACTCGACTAAGAAAAAGGGAACATCCATGAAGATGTCTTGCCAAACATTGTCGGAAAATAAAGAGTCAGGCAGTGATTTGGATCCTCTTAATGTTGGAGTTCATTATGCCATCGGAAATTTATTTGTGGTAGCTAAATATTTGATCTTTTCATTACCATCTTATGAGAGTGGTATTATAAATTATGATGATCCCCATCGGACACTTCATCTTGAAGGCATGCCTCATGTAAATTTGGTCAATCCAGAGTGCCTACCTCTAGATAAGAGCCATGAAAACCCTCTCTGTGGCCAGATGAACAAGGAGAAATAAAATGTATCCCTTGCTATAATCCACCATGGTGATTCTCCCCATTATGGAATTCACTATGAAAATCCTCTCTGTAGTAGTACTATGGATTGTCAAGACATTATATAATTGAAAATGTAATGATGAGAAAGCCCTCCTATCTCAAGGAACAAGCAAACAAAATGTTGGCCATGTATAATGCCCTGTGATTGATAGGTGAAACACTTCATCAACCATAAGACATCTTAAGGGAACGGTCCTTCTATGAACCTACCATAGGAAATTTATCATCTAATACAGAGCATCCAATTTGGTTAGACCATGTAGAGAAACCATTATTGAAAATCGATGAAGATGTGTTAAACAAGAGAAAACAATTGGAAATGGGAGATGTACCAGTAAAGTTCTTTCCTTTTGAAAATTCTCAGTATAACATTCCAAAAATGATTACAGAATATTTCATTCATGTTATCATACTCATCCTATGAAACACTATTCATTATTTGAAAATAAAATTAATACCATATGATTACTATCAAAATCATTTAAAGGTAATTGAAGGGTTTAAATGCCTAATCTAATTTGAGTCTCTCTTAGTTTCCCAACCTCCAACAGTTGAAAAAAGTTGTGAATCCTTTAGCATGCATGCCTTAATGATCTAAAGAGGCTACACTAGTTAAATTATGAATCCCCATCTAGTGTTCATATCAGAGGATGGGGTGCACGTGGAGCATTGCATTTCAATACACTCCAAAATCATCAAAGGCTTCCAAAAGTGGTCTCATGCAATGTTATTTCCCACGATTGGCCACAATCATTATATTTTGTATATAATCGAATGTATTCTCATGAACAGGCCTCAAAAAACTCTCATCTAGGTCAGGTCCAAAGAAAAGAAGTTGTTGAGTTACTTTTACATCATGAATCTGAGAATCATGATTAGGAGTCCCACAAAGATTATTTCAGCCATCAATGAATGAAAATTTCTGAAATAGTAAAGAAATCCTCTGAAATAGGTGATTTGAACGATTTTTAGATAATTCGCCCAACTAATGTTAGAACCAAAATTCACAAATTCAGAGTAGCAATTGCATGAATTTTAGACATAGAAGTTCTAGAATCACCCCAGCTTTTAAGACTGAGGGATCATTTAATTAAACCTTCAAATTCATTTAAAAAAATACAAGGATTTTAAGAATATGAAAGACAATAGCCCCATCCTGTAGAGATGGGGGATTTCTCACATCTACATTCCCCTCCTCAATGAAAGTTAGTTTTCTCCTAATTAGGGAAGATGCCATAAAGAGAGCATACAACTGAACTATACAAGGATTCCATTTTTTTACTATCTTCCAAACAGTTCCCATGAAATTCATCATATAAAAGAACAGAGTATCATGGAAGATACAGAGGGAGACGATCTTACAAAAATACCGATTGAATTCCACTGATTAATTAAGAGTTAGTGAATGTCATTAACACCATAATAGAAGATATTCTAAAATATGATACCACTTCAGGGGAATTATAAGATGATGTTCTTGACCATAATATAGTACACACTGAGGAAAATGAAGAGGTGTGCATACCAGAAATCAGTGGCTTACCCAGAATCTGGGATTGCATACAAATAACTGGCTCCCACCCCTACAAAAGGAATCTAATAAGGGGAAAGGAAAAAGTCAGATTGCATCTCACATTTTTACTGGAGAAGTTAAATACTTTTCTCTTGAAGAAATATTTTTACTACAAGAAGAGGAAATAAAAAGGTTGAAAAGACTCAAAATAGAGTTACATCGAAGCAGCATTTCTCCTAGACGTACTCCCTAGGCAGGTCCTCATCTTGAAACTACTGTAGGAGCTCCTCAGCAAATAGAATTTTTAGTAACTACATATGCAGATAACTTATTCCCTCCATTGGGCACACAATCAAGACAGGATAAGAAACATACTGATAGGTCTGTTCCCATAGGTCATCCAAGGAAAATATCATCACCACCATCATTTGTTTTGTTGGTCATTGCACTAGCTCAAGCAACATTTTTTATATCTGCACAGGTTCTATCTCTTCCATATATTCCAAAAATTCTTATGAACAGAATTGAGGAATTATCGTCTCGATTGGAAGCTATGGAGGAATGATGTGCTCAAGTTCGACCGGAAAAGAGAGACTACCTGAAATGGGTGGATGCAATTTCTCCCCCACCAAATTGTGTGAATACAACATTCCCAATTAGTAATGGTTCCGTGGATCCGAAACCACACATACCAAATTTTGTTTCTAATTGTGATCCCTTGATGATAACTCCTCAACAACAAGAAGCAATAAAGCATATGTGTTTTGGGTAGTTATTGCAAGGACCAACTTTTGCCTAGTATACATGTTTACAATATAGATTAATTACTGGATGGGAAGATCTCTGTCTGAAATTCCTTCTTCAATTTAGCTCAACGCTACCATAGACGACATGTTTTTTATCTTACAAATTGTAATAAATGGGAGAATTATATAGTTTCATATTTCATTGCGAGATGGAAAGGATTAACATATTCCTTAAATCTAAAAATCCCTCCAAGAAAAATTTCCTCCAATTTATGTGGAAACTCTATGTGATGAGTTACACACACCATTGATCCATGTGAAATGCACGGGAAGTCTTAGAGACCTTATATAAATCTCTCAACAGATAGAAGACTCTATTATATAAACTAAGACTAAAACTCGTATAGTTCCATCAGCATCGGGGAGGAGGATTGGAAAGGCAGAAGATGCTATACATACACTCTAGTAGAAACATGTACCAAATTCTACTACAAGACCTCCATTATACCGAAGGGCTTCACCTCTTGATAATCAACTACAACAACCACCTCATCAAGATGATAAAAGTGATCAAAGGAGGAAATAGTCTGTGGAATTAAAGAACAATATTTATTGTTTCTGGAATGAACAAGTTCTTAGTTACTTCATCTCAGCTCTAGAAAAAATTTGGTTCAGTTGCAATGGAAAAAGAAACCTAATAAAGAAGGAGATTAAGATCTTACAAATTATTTTCCATTTCACCAGATGTTAGGGCATCCCATACAATAATTTCTTGTTTTCAAGGACCTCTTACAAAAGATGGTAGATTCTAGACAAGTGAAACTGAAATGTTTTCCAGTGAAATTATCATGTGTTACCACGACAGATCAAGCCGGAGAATGTGAATGGAAATAATTCAAATGAAAAAATGTGCAGAAATATGATGATTGGATTATCTGGAAAATGATCAACCAGACTCATGCCATTTTACAAACACTATTGAAACAATAGATTGTGTCTTCTGCCACTCCTTCCAATGAAAAACCACGTTCTTCAAAAGGTCTTTCCTCAACGATGCGAAGTGATCATAAGGATATTGAGATGTAAGAAGAAAATGAGCTATCATTAAGGCCAATGTTTCCCTTGACACTATTATATTTCTTGCCATTTGTTTCAAAAGCACATGTTATGCCCTTCCAAATGACACACCCAGAATTAAGCCATTAAGAAGAATCTTCATCATATGAAGAGTTGATCTTTGGTTCCATCGACATTATCCACATAACAGATCCTTATACTGATGGTGATTCTGAATATAATGAGCCACAATTCATTGTACATAACTTGGGACTAGAGGAAGTGGCCAAGGTCGAGGATACATGGGAAGACATACCAGTTTTAGAAATCACCATTTTAACTCTACCCCTGCTCGAAACCGTGTATGGTGCAGAAACTAGGGGACGATCAATTTAGTGGGATCAATAGGAACAAGGAGTTTCTTCCATTGAATATAGGTTCGGTTCTAACATTATTATTTTGGAGGACCGAATAGAAGACACACCATCTTCCTCTCAGAAAATTAATAGACCTAGTAAATTGAATCTACCAAGTCCAGTAGTATTTCTAGCTTCTTCTCCGACACAATGTATATCAATATCAAAAGAATCACCTTCCAAAACACCAGAAAAACAGCATCTCCATGCTGGTAAATGGAGACCCTTGGACCAAAAGAATGATGTCTGGAAAAACTAGGCCCAAGTAATTTCCATGTTATCAATTTTGGATGCCTTAAGTCTATAAAAAGACCTTTGATAAGCACTTATTGAGGCTTTTTAAAGTCCTCAAGAGTTTGAAACCCATTTTTTTTCTACTGAGGTTTACCATATAGAAAATGATCCAATAGAATTTCATAAAGTCATATCATTTACAAATGTAGATGATGATGATGTTGTGAGTGGACATATCAGACCCTTTTATTTATACAGCTTGGTTAGTGAAATAGTCATCCGGTGGGCCTTCATTGAATATGGCTCCGTAGTAAACCTCATTCCCATTTGTACACTTAGTCAATTATGCCTGACTAAATCTGACATATCTCCTTCAAATTTAATTTTGCTCGATTATGATTAGAATGAGATAGAGCCTCTGGGTAAAGTTACACTCAGAACTCAGTTTGGAGATCTTGTATCAAATTCAGACTTCATGGTTGTTCGTCACGACACAGCCTTCAATATTTTACATGGAAGGACTTGTTTACATCAACATGTGTCCATACCTTCACCATACCACAAGTGTCTTAAGTACTATGTCGATTGTAAAATTGGGATGTTCTATGGTGACAGGGCTCTATTGAAGTCTTGTGATTCTCAATACATTGAGGAAGAGTTTTATCACACAAAAGGAATTAAGTCCTTGAAAAAAGAAATAACCAAAGTTAATGCTCGAAATAGAATAGAAAATATCACAGAAAATCCATACATACATTTGAGTACAGATTTTGTTTTACCTATTAATGAAATAGAAAATATAATCCCAAATCCAAGAATTCATCCATTGAATTTCATGATTTCAATTGTGGCGATTGAGCCTGACAACATAGAAGAAACTGTTGATCCACCAAGAAATCCTGGAAGCATATTTGATTCTGTTTTCATTTAATATTTTAAACAACAAGAAGCCTCTACTTTGTCATTTAGAGTATAATAGATTGTAGTCATTCAAGATGAATACAAAGAAGTTGATTCTCAATCCATCATTTTCCCTTTATTACTACAAGAAGACCCTTCATCATCAGTTGGGTCAGATGTGGTGGCTTCTTCTTCAGGATGTTCAAATACTGACTCCCACTATAACTCTTGGAGTTTTGCCTCATAATATACTATGCAAGTGGAAATAGAATAGGTAACACATAATGATGGAGAAGAAGAATATCTTGGGGATTCTCCTCTAGAATTTGAGGAAGGTGTATCTACCACTGTGGATGAGTTCTGAGAAATAAATATGGGTACAAAATTAGATCCACACCCCACTCAAATTATTGATGTCATGACCTCATACGAGAAAGAGGTGTGTACTTAATTTCTAAAGCAACATTGAGATATATTTTCTTGGAATTATATAGAAATTCAAAGAACTTATCCTGATGTAGCCACCCATCATTTGGGTTTTCTAGAAGAACATGTGGATTTAAGCAAGTAGCAAGAAGAACACCCCCAAATCATGCCTCAAAAATTGATGCTAAAGTTGATAAGATCATAAAGTCTAACTTTGTAAGGGAACATCAATATCCCAAATGGATGGCCAACATTTTTCCAGGGAAATATAAGAATGGGAAAATTAGTGTATCTATTTATTTTAGGGATCTTAATCAGAATTTTCCTAAAAATGGTTTTCCAGTTCCCATTACAATGATTTTAATTTATGCAATGGCTGGCTATGAAGATCATTACTTCATGTATGGGTATTCTATGTGTAATAAAATCCATATGGCTCTAGATGATGAAGAATATAAAGCCTATAGATCCCCTCATGTTGTGTTTTGCTATCGGGTAATTCCATTTGGTTTAAAGAATGCAACCACAACATACAAACATACCATGCAACATATCTTCAAACCCTTTTATGGAATTTTTTTGAATGTTATGTGGATGATTTTGTGGTCAAATCTAGAAAATTATCCAATCACTTGGCTAAATTTGAGACCATATTCAATAAACTTTGTCATCATATTTTGAAGATGAACCCCTTGAAATGTGATTTTGGGGTAACCTCAGGAAGGTTCATTGGCTTCGTTGTATGCCATCGCGGTATCGAAGTTGTTCCTAAGAATAAAAAATAAATCCTTGGTATGTCACCTCCTCAAAATTTGAAGGAATTTAGAGGAGTTCAAGGAATCTTGGCCTATATTTAGAACTTTATCGCCAATTTAGTAGGAAAATGGTTATCCTTCACTAGATTAATGAAGAAGGGATTCACATGCCAATGGACTAAAGACTGTCCAGAAGCCTTTGATACCCTCAAAAAATATATCTTGAGTCCACCAGTATTAATTCCACCTGTTGAAGGAAGGATGATTATTCTATATGTGAAACCTCTAGAGCTATCACTGGGAGTCTTCCTAGCTGAAAATAATGATGTTGGGAATGAAAACAACCTTTATTATCCCAGTCGAACAATGAAGGATGCAGATACTTAATATTCAAGTTTTGAAAAGGGCTTCTTAGAATTAATCATTGCAGTTGAGAAATTTAGTCATTACCTTCAACATCATGAGGTCCAATTGGTATCTCACAATAACCCAATCAAATTTATCATCAATCGTCCTATGCTTATAGGGTGTCTTGAATAGTTGGCGGTTATTCTGTAATAGTTGGATATCTAGTTTGTACCTCATAAGGAAATAAAAGGCCATGATATGGAAGACATCCTTGCTGAGCATCAATCGGTGAAAGATGCATCATTAAATACTAAACATCCTGATGAAGATGTCTTATCTATTCTGGATAATTCCCAAAACATGAGAAATTTACTTTGATGGTGCTTCCAGAAGTCCAATAGGGAAGATATTGGAAAACTATAAACTCAACAATTTTGGGGTTGCAATAGTTTTTATCTCCCCAAAAAAGGAATTATTGCATTATTCCTTCCTATTATCAGAAGTCAGAACCAATAATGTGGCAGAGAATCTAGATCTAATTGTAGGATTGGAATTATCGCTTCAGGTTCAAATGAATCACATAAATGTGAAGGGTGATTCAAAATTGGTAATCAATAAAAATAATGGAGAATATTTTATCAGAAAATAAGAGTTAATCCCTTTGTTTGATTATGTCAGAGGGTTAATGGATAAATTTCCCTCAGATTCGACATTGTCTTATGTCCCGCAATCACAAAATACCCAAATAGATGCACTGGCTAATGAAGAAAACAGCCTTGGAAAATCCAAATCGTGATGAGACAGTCATTATAATATCCCATAGTTATGTGTTCTCACATTTTTTTCACACTATAATAGATGTAATTAATGAAATTAGCCCTATTTCTATTCCATATGGTCATTCCATGGGATGGATAACATCCATAATAAATTATCATCAAAATGGAGTACTTCCATAGAATAGGGCTAAAGAAGAATAGATCTGGTGACGAGAAGCCAATTTTACTCTTTATGATAGTCCAGACTATCAAAAGATCCTCTACAAGATGTGATTTGATGTAATCATCTTTAGATATGTTTATGGAGAAGATATTGTAGTTCTCATGAATGAAGTACATTCAGGGGCTTGTGGTTCCCACCAGAATGTGCATAGACTCACTGATCAAATCTGAAGGCTTGGATACATATGGCCCACAATGATGCAGGAATGAACAAATTTCACTATGATATTTCATCCCTACCAAGTGAATGCCTACTTCATTCATCATCCCCCAAAGTTTCTACATATAGATAAATACTCTAGGCCATTTTCCACTTGGTGAATAGATGTAGTAGGGCCTTATCCTCCAGCAACATCTAAGAAGACCATGTATATCATTACTGCAACAAACATCGTTTCTAAATGGGATGAGGTAATACCTCTCAAAGATGTTATATCCCAAAGAATAGTTGGTTTTTTGAAAACTAACATCATCACCAGATTCGGTGTCCCACATACTATATTGATGAAAAATCGCACCAAATTTTGTTCAACTGAGGTAAAGAAGTTCTACCAAAAGCATAATATCAAATCCAACAGTACATCTTATTATCATGCAGTGGCCAATGGATAGATAGAGGCCTTCAACAATACACTATAAAAAATACTTTAGAATATGGTGGAAAAAGATAAGAAATCACGGCCTGATAAACTTTTGAATGCTTTATGGACTTATCTGACAACCACTCGTACTACCACCCACGAAACTCCATATTCATTGTTATATGAAACCAATGTAGTTTTTCCAAATGAAATGAAATTGACTTCACTCAGAGTTTCAATCTATGATCAGCTATCTACAAATGAGAGGTCTTAGAAACGGTTCAATGAGCTAGAACAATTAGACGATAAAAGATTACATAATTTGAATCATTTAGAAGTCTATCAGCCCAGAATAGTGTGAGATTTTAACAAGAAAGATCGCCTCCGTTCATTTCATCAAGGATAATTGGTATTGGTCCTTAGGATTATAATGATACCAGGGATAAAACCTCCAATTCTTGAGCCAAAGATGGAAGGACCTTATTCCACACATAAGGTCTATTCAAATTAAGCTTATGCATTAGTCTCAATGGATGGAGAGATTATTACATCTCTAACCAATGAGATATTATTAAAGAAATACTTTGTGTAGATGGACATATCGTCCCCACTACAAGACTTAAAACAGCACAATATATTGTTCTCACTACATAAATAAAAACTACACAACCCATATTTCCTCGCTGCAAGACAAAAAACTACACATCCCCCATGTCCTCACTACAAGACTAAAAATAGAACAATATAATATCCTAGTTGAAATACATTAAACATCATAACAACGATAAGTGTCCATTATGCATGATGTTAAAATTTGTAGCATCTTCGTCATTTCCGCATGATGTTAAACTGCATGACATCATTTTTCCTCATTGCTTGAAAATAAAATTTCCAACAAAAGTTTTCTCTATTATATGTTATATGCTTTCATAAGAAAACATCATTGACATCATCACAACTCCTTTGTATCACATGATTCCCTCTCTATCCTATGTTTGAATCATATCTTCATAGATAACTTATTTCAAGAACTTTGAATGGCTTGATTTTCATTTTCAATGTGATAGGTAGTGATTCCTTAATCTCCAATTTTGGGCGCAGCCACTATCACAAAATCAACTATTTTTTTTCTCCTCTGGTATATGAATCAGATCTATAAAGAGTGCTTTCTTAAAATATATGATTTGGTACTTATACCATTTTATGTCCAAATATTTACAGTTCTCTCAGAACATGTTAAAATACCCCATTCTTTATGTCAAATGTGATTGTCATAAGGAAGGATTGTTTAATGAACTACGTACGACATGATTCACATCTATTTGAGACACGTAGAGACAACTAGATCTCCAATCTTGGGCCTACCCACGATAATAAAAACCATGTATTCCATGTACAATAATGAAACCATCATAGGTAATGTTGTAAGAACAATGTATGACTTGATTCTTGCATTCAACAAGACACATTGTGACACTTGGGTCTTATCCCAAGTCTAGTTAAAATATGTCTTTTTTTCACATCGGTTCATCTTTATCCTTATCGCATGACATTAAAACATCATGGGAAATTTAACACCCCCATTCTTCACCGGTGTCACCTTTATATTATAGAAGAAACACATACTACTCCTTGTTTCTCACATCGAGAATAGATCAAGTGGGCTATGGAATTGGGTAAGAGGTTTCTTTATATAAATGAGGAATTTCAATTCATTATGGGGATGAAAATGTCCTCATAGCATGAATTTAAACATCACATCAAAACAATAATTCAAAAAGAAATAAAGAAAGTATCCATTTTACATATGAGTTAGATCGATGTAAAGGATGTCAAAATCCTAGACAATATTGATTCATATATTTATTATGTGCATTAAACATAACTCCATTCTATATTTCACACTCTTAATCTTGAATATTTCCAGATATTCATAATCTTTCTTACGGTTTTTGGTGATAGTGTTTTTAAAACCTGAGAGCTCTTTTCTTGACTATGAAGTACATGCCCTTAGGTGGCCAGGGTTAAGTTGTCCACACAACGGGCAGTCAATAAAAAGATGCCACTATTTGGCTATGTAGAATATGCCCCATTTGGATCTGCATAACAGAACCCCCATAATAGGTTTTATCAATTAATGGTAACATCATTATTGGTTATATTATTTTTCCCCTTCAAATTTGATGACAATATACACGAATTTATATTTTAAAATAGTCAATCAAGTATACTTGTCCCATTATCTATCTCCCATTATGAATGTCTTGAATACCATAGATTACAAATTTCCCATACCATATATTCAATGCAATATTAAATAACCAAGGAATCACTTGATCATATATCATATACTGTTTCTATTTCTATTCCTAGTTATATGAATTAAAACTACAGACACCACACCTCCTACATTTGGGTCACACCTTCGTAGAATTACTATTCCTATAATTCTATGGAAGTATTTGTTGGAAATATCCTTTCCATATTCAGGTACCTTTCTCCATAAACCAAACTTCATGCTTTGGAAAATATGAATCTTCAAAAACATTCTTCGGCTTTTATTAGTAGAATGTCATATTTTTTAGATATCTTTTGCCTGACTATACAACACTTTCCCTTATGTGGCCTTGCATAAGTTGCCTATATAACTGGTCTTTCAGTAAAAATATTCCACTATTTGGATATGCAGCATATTACCCAGTAGTCCCTGTATAATACAACCCACATAATGAGTTTTTCAAACAATGGTAAATTCATTCTTGAAAAAAATACTTCCTATAATTCTTTTTTCCATTTTCCTGTATCATCCTTTGGATTTTGAAATACATAAATCATAGTTTATTATTTTTCATTCCATACCTGGATATGGTAGTATATTTCTAAACAAATTATCATGAAATTGGGAGAGACACATGCCTTTGGACAAATCTATATACCTTAAATTAAATCCACACAATGTCCTTGTTGCATGACTTAAAACTACACTATACCAATTTCCTCACAAAATGACATAAAACAACACAATATGATATCATAAATTCCAGTTTTTGATCAATATTATCTATTCCTCATACACCAAATTTGTATAGAAATGGGTTTTTCCTATTCACGACATATGTCTGTATAAAATAACCCCATTATTCATAAAATTCATTTCCTTGAAAAAACTACCCACTGTGGTCTTGAGTCAACCAAATATTATTTCCCCTATCTATCAACATAAAATTTTTAATTCCTAAGAGCACTTTTTCTAGACTATGTAGTACGTTCCCTTAGGTGGCCTTTCATAAGATTCCTACAAAGTAGGCATGTCAACCAAAAGAATCCATTATTTGGCTATGCAACATATTCCCCTTTTGGCCATGCATAATACAACCCCCATAATGGGTTTGTAAAATAATTGTAACTTGGTTCATGGAAGTGAATCACCTTTTTTATATAGGTTTTCAATTTGGTGGCTATAAAAATAATGTCTCATGATTACCCATAAAAATATTTAAATAATATTAAAGCAATATTTCGTTGCAGAGTCTTGATTAGGAACTAATTTCAAAATTTATTTTCAAAGCTATTTGACCCTCAATATTATCTCTTTATAGTCTAACAAGCATGATTCTAAACTTCCAAAAACAAGATACATGGTCTTCACAAGATTGGAAACCCGTATAAGGAAATCTGGAAAAAAGTCGAGTCCCATCTCACATAATGTACATTTTAGAACGGTTTAGGTAATAATGTTGGTTTGTCCATATGACCCTAGCAAAAACCGAACTACGCTCGATAGGCCCCATGGATTAGGAAAAAATTTGAGTATCCTTCAAAATTTGATGTAACACTAAATATAACCAAATGATGTTGGAATGCATCAATGTAACCAAATTTTATCTTAGAACATTATTCTTTTCATTCCGAACAAATAAAATTCTTAGGAGGGGGATTTTTTAGACACTAGGAAATGTGATTTCATGATATTTTCTGGAGAACACGATATGATTATAACATTGAAAAAAAATTCAATTATGATCAAATATGTTTTCAATAGAAAAGAAGATGATGCATGCTAGATTTCTATGTACCAAATTACTACTCTATACCAATGGGTAAGTGTAATTATTCCCCCATCCAGGATTAGGAAGTGGATTTCCAAGAGTGATGACGAAAAGGTGTTGATTGATTCAAATCTATTTCAGTAATACATCCATGGAGACTTGGTGTATTCAAAATCTCAAGAAGTGTAGATCTCTTTGAGAGAATTAATTTTACTGGTCATGGAGCCAAAACAGACATACAGATCAAAAATTCTGGCACTGGGAAGATGGACAAATTTTATCCAGAAGAGCAACGTGAAGGACATACGTGGAGGACCTAAGCGGTAGTATATTTTTCATCACACCTATGAGACGGACCTACACGGAGGACCTACACAGAGGACCAATGTCGGGGAACTCCTCTACCTAGGTTCCCCTCCTTTCCTATAAATAGGACCATTGGGCTCCCCATTTGTAATATGGAAAATGTTGGAAGAAGTCCCAAAGCTCCTGTTGCGTATCTCTTTCAATCAAATCCCACAAATTATCACTGGTAGCTCTCTAAAAAAGGATATAAGAGATAATTAAAAGGAAAAAATTGATTGAATGTACCAACATGGTCTAGAACATATGGAGCTATTCCAAACACCTGCATGGAACACCTGCACGGAGCACCTACAACCCGCACCTGCACGGAGGACCTATGCGTAGGAGCTAGGCGAAGCACCTAAGAAAGGCACCATGGCAGAGAACCTCTGCGGCCATACTGGTCCATACTGTGGGGGTTTCACCCCCGCCCACCTACTCATCTCTCGTGCCAGGTTACGGTCCCTACCCCTTCCGCCCAGTACCTTCGCATCCATCGATAACCCCCATGTCATATGGAGAGTCGTACCACAAACTTTTCGAAACTAGTTGAAAACATTTTCCATTACGCCATTTATGGGGCCCAACTTCAAACCTTGGAATACCATCATTTGAGACACTCAATCACACTCAATGAATTTCCTTGTCCAACTTACTCCAATAGGTTATTTTCACCTGTTATGATTTTGGACTCTCTTTATGGATTCCTCAAGTACCATGAGTTGATACACTCCTCAAGAAAATCCTCAAACCACATCACCTGACTCTTATTCCAGGTAAAATTCCAAATGGAAATCCACATTATGAGTAATCACCAACCAATTCCTAATGGGTATCCTCATTATGAGAAGCCCCAACCAATTATAAATGGTATTCCCCCTTAGTAGTAAGCCTCATCCATTTTCAAATGGGTAGCCTCCTTGGGAATAAGCCCCAACCAATTTTAATGGGAATCTTCCTTAAGAGTAAGTCCCAAAAATTCAAAATGGGCAGCCTCTAGGTGTAAGCCCCTAACCTTCATTCCTACCTCCTTTTATTGGAACCTAGTACAATTTAAGGTGAATACAGGGAAGGCTCGTCGCGTCACCCTCTTCATGGTCAAATCTACCTCATCCACCCTCGCTACCATAGGTGTGCCCTCTTCCATTAGCGAAGGAAGAAAAGTGCATGTGTCATTGTTGAATCATTCACATCTTCTTGTCTCTCACACCAAGCATGACTCGTGTGGGATTAGATATTCATGATAATTAAAACATGTGAACATACACTGATATTGGAATGAACTATAAGAACATTGATTCAAAACATAATTGGGATACATAGGAAGCCTTCTCAGGGACTGAGATCACTGGATATTCTTTTTTGGAATGCAACCCTAATACCTTAATCTGGGAATCCTCTTTAAGAATAAGCCCCAAATTAGACCCCCAAAATCATTAAGGCGTCCTTTTCAATATGTAATCCCCATCTCATTTCTCTCAAAGGACATTACGTTCAAATTAGACTTATTAAACTACGTGGGATTTAGTACCCATATATCTGGGATACATAGGAAGCCTCGTTGAGGTTCAAACTGAATACCTTAAATCAACACTTTTCTCCTTCAGCCATATTCCCAATAGGGTTTGATCCTACTTGGAAACCCATATCCTTTCCATTTTCCTTAGGCTGGTTTATCATAAGTCCCACACTATGTTTTGGCTATGCACCTTCTTCTTAGATGTTCATACCACATGAAATTAAACTGTATGGCAAGGTCTTTATCACATTTCCATAAAAGGAATTATGTGTCCCATTCAGTGGCACCGAAATACGAGTGCACTAATTCATTACACAAGGATTTGTAGGTAGCCCATTTTATGGGCACAATCCCAAGATCAAACCAATCCTTCATCTCCCTAGAGGACAATAAATTCCAATGTGCCCCACTGAGTGGGTTAAAAACCATTATCATCATTAGTTTGATTAAAAGAATATCTAAGTAGTATATAAGAGGATACCATTGATAGAGAACCACAAATACGTACAGATATCTCCATTAATGAATAACGTCCAATACATACGGGTGATTTTAAACTGTTCACATGCTAAATAAGTTCTTGAAAATTACTTGGGTTACTAATGAAATATTTGGTGAATTAATAAGGATTTACAAAAATATTTTAAATTAAAAAGAGAGTCCCAGATTTGATAATAATCCCCCCCCATAAACGGGTGTGATGATTCTAACATCCCACTCTCTCGACCAATGTATGTTTTTAATTATCGTAAAGTTCATACTTATCAAATTCTTGCATTAGGAAATATGGTCCCCTTTGGATAACAAACTGTTTAAATTTTACAGTTCCATAAATAAATCCAATTGAAACCACCTGGAAGCAGTGATTATTAATACTAGAATACATGTTTCAAGGAACTAAAACACACTTTTGTATCAGGTATCAGATGTATGGTTCTTATCACTTTTTAAATTGAGATTATAGGTGGAGATTAATGTAATATAACTCAATAGGGATGTGTCAAATGACAGTTTCACATTCATTGTTCTATCCCATCAAAGTTAGTGTGTCAAGAATGTTTAGGAATATTCCATCAAGTGGGATATGTCATTAATCCATTATATGTTTTTCAAGAATGGGTCAATAGTATGTAGAGTAGGTCGCAAAAGATATATCTTTAATATTTGGTTATTGTGTTATATATATATATTCTTGAATGTAATCTTTTTTTTTGATTTCACGCACCAGTATATATTTTAAATATATTTTTAGGTTTTTTGGTTATGTCCAACTGAGTCTTTTACTCACACCATACTTAACCAATTTAGATAAAATTTAAAATTTTATGGTCAAAGATCCAATGAAGGAATAGGGATTTAGGGTGGATGATTGAGAAGGTGTTGAATTATATTATTTTCATTATGCTGAATGGACATTCAGATGAATGGTTATGTCTATTTTTGTTTATCAACTTTACCATGCACTTCTATAAACCAAAATGTGTAGATCTATTATATGGCATGTGGCATATATGTATAATATTTTATAGAGTTACTTCATGTGTTGATACATATTATTTATTATGTCACCATGATAATTATTTATTAATTCATTATTTATTGCTTTATTTTTCATCTCATCATTTACCATACTATGAGTTTTACATGTTATTGAGGTAATACAATCCCCATGTTGTCCTGTTGGCCCTCACTGCTAATCCTAGAACTATTGTGAATGGAGAGTTCTACATGAGGTCATGTTTCTTTCTAGCTCATACCTAATGATTTGGTTTGGGATGTTACACTCAATGTTAGATCCATGGGTAATATGTACAAGGGTTTTTTACTTTTTATGAGGATCATGAAAATGTTATTGAGGCACCTTCATTAAATAATTGTATGGTTATAGTGACATATACCTTATTTGATGCATTATTTTAAAATTTTAGTATGAATTATTTTAACTTATATCATATAGTGTTCAATAATATGTTGGTTTTCATGTCCTTGTTTGGGTTTTTAACATTAGTGGCACCTCTTGATAGGAAGAAATATCATATAAAAAGATCTCCAAGTGGAGGTTCTTGTAAGTGGTTGAATGTCAATTCAAATTTTAGAATAGATTAAGTGACATGATTCTATGGTCACATTGATTTATATTATATTAATATATCTATTGGATCTCCAGTATGTGATGAATATATTGCTACCTAAGGGTGAGATTATAAAATTGGTCATGTTGGTCAAAAACTCAAATAGCTTGGCTATACTATTACCTGAATTTATAGTTCAATGATTGTTGAGAATGAAGTGGTGGTCTAACATTTCTTCTCTAAAATATTGGAATTAATAAGGTTGTTTCTCCTATTTAAATTTAGGGTTTACTACATGAGTGGGATATTATGTTTTGTATGGATCTCATTATTGGGGTTTTTCTATTTTAATAACTTCATATCATATAAAAAAATCCATATTTAGGGATTTGAATATTTAATAGGGATATATATATGAGTGTATTCATGCATATATGTATATATTCATCGAGTTATCTAGTTTAAGTCTCCATGAAATTTATTGAAAAATAGATATTACATGTAGATTATCATAAAATAAATATAGAATATTTGAAGTTCATGAATCTTATTTTGTGTATATGTGATTTATTTGACCAATTTATGGGAGCATGAAGGTTCTCCAATACAGATCTATGATTTGGATATTATCTACTCATATTTCAAGCGAAATATTTTCAACAAAATCCATTTAAGATTATGTATGGTTTTATGCATTAAAATTTATGTCATTCAGTTTAATGAATTTATATTCACGGATCATGGATCTCATGGACTAGAACATTCCACCATACATGTACACATTGCGGCAATTTATATGGAAAATATATTATAATATTATCAAACATAGGTGAATATGGAGAGGTATCTTTATATGATAATATTTAAAAAATGGGATTATTGGATTTATGAAACGAACTGGAAGATTCATTTCCTTATATTTACTATCTAATTTCTAGTTCCTAGGAAATTATAGACTACAATTTTTCTATACCTAATATGTTTTAAAATTTAGCTTTATAGGTAATCCCAAATAATATTTTTTTACATCAGGAATTCTCATCTTGGTGAGATACAGTGGATGGTTCATGTTAGATTTTTCTCACATAGAAGTGCCTTTGAAAACATTACATAGAAATTGAATATTATAGTGTATTAGGATATTTTTTATCACATTTTAGAATTTATATGAGAGAATCACATGATATATGTAATGATTTTACATGACCATCATAATTGTTGTACTATATATTTTGATTCATTTATTGTATGATATAGAGAAATGTGGAGAGAGTGGGAAATGGTTGTTGGGTTTTTATACTATCAGTTGATACCACATAAGTGAAAAAAATATACTTCATATATAAAAATGAAATCTATTGTATATGAGTTTATGTTTTAATCACCCAATCTCTTTAGAGATAGGTTTGTATATTATTTGGTTAAAAAAATATTGAAGTAATCCATTTCAGATTAATGTTTAAACCTATTATAGAAATTTTATAATAACTAACATAAGATATTTATTTTATGTGATGTAAAATTAATCAGGGGAAATAATATTCTATAAAATTTTTATAGGAAATAACTGGATCAAATAGTCTAAAACCCAATAAATAGTTCCCTTTCAAGAGCCTCTTATTATAGTTTCCCCTATACATATCTGAGGATAATGGGATTGTTTCAATAATTCCCCTTCTTATCACATCCATACTGTTGAACAAGCTGAAGCCCACAAAGGATCCAAAATCAAACTACATCATCATGTGGTTAAGGGTATATAGTGGGGAGTAAATGATGGGATGCGTAATAAATGAGGGTACAATATTATAGGTCCATGGATAAATTTTAACATCATAAATTTTAATAATTTAATTCATGACTGATTTACCCACCTCATAATTGGTTGTGAATCCATGTTTTCTAATGATGTTTCCTGATATCTAATATTATCTCATATGGTTGTCAACAAAGAGGTATATTTCTATTTATGTGTCTCATTTCCACACATATCAAGCAAAAGACCATGCCCAATATACATTGTAAATTAATACATATTATTATCATTCCCACATGAAATGTTTGTTATACCAATATGAAAATGGTTATATGGATTATTATATATCTATAAGGATCATAAATAATTTAGATAATTAGTGATTTTATGACTAATATATCACTCTTTATACCAACCAGAGATGCCACCTTTGGGATGGCCCATGGTGGATTTATGTGACTGATTCTTTATTCATACTTGTAAAACCTATTAGTATAGTATTTTATAGAGATTCTTTATTTACATCAAGGTCATCTAAAGGGTTATAGTATGAAATTTGGATTCAATTTATGTTGTGAATAACTTACCAACCATAAAAATATGGGGATCTATATACGAATAATATAATTATTTAATATTAGATTCAACCATGTATCCTAAACATTATTGGTTTCTGAAAGGACTATCATGATATGGTAGAGTTTATGTGCAAATAAATTCACCATGAATTGATATATATTGTATTAACTAGGGATTTCTAGGGTAGATCATATTGTAACACATTTTGATTTCATATATCCTACAAGTTAGTGAGTATTGGACAAATATCCATATTGGACATAGTAATTGAATTCGTTGCTTTGATGTGCTCTGATACAATATAGAGTACGTAATGATACTATTAATATACATGTAAACAACACTTATAGTTCAATATGGTTGATGACATATTCATATAGGCATCCCAATGAATTGTTTATAATTAGTTATGAGAGTAAATCATTCTAGAATCATGGTTTATAAGACAATAAAATATTTTTAATTATAGTAGTACTATGGAATTATAGTTAGAGCCAATTCATTGATGAAATATAATTCATGATTTTTTTGTGTGTTTCATATCAAGATGTAAGATCCAAATAAAAGAAATATTATTAACAAAGTGCTGGTTGAGTCTAGGAAGACTATATCATTTGAGGATAAATTTGTAGGGATAGAGGATTTAATTAATAAGTTTCTCAAGGGATTTATCATTCCCCATGTGGGAGTGTTGTGAGCACATATAGTATGATATTTTTGAGAGGAATTATAGTATGTGACTATTGTGGTAAATTATTTTTTATTGGGAATTTAAAAATTACAACTCAAGTAAGACCATATGATATAATTATTTCAACTACCGTGATATTTTAATATATCGATTTAAATTTTGTATAATTTGTGTGAGTATATAATGGTTTCTTTATCAAGGATGTCAGTTCACTATAACCAATTTAAGAATATGATACAGATAAAGGACAACCATAAATGATGGGATATAAATTATTATCATCATGTATATATTCTTTAAGAAGTAGGCATCAACTGGTTGTTTTAAGTAGTTTTAATACCTTGTGAAACGACTAGAAGAAAGTTTAAAGCCAAAAGAATCTCAGTGACCAACTTGTAGACCAGTAGGAGTCCTTGGGGATTCTAGTTGGAACCCTACTATTATTTTAATAGAAAGTATATTTGGCATTCTTCATCCTTTATATCACATTATAACCTTATATTATCATATATATGGGTTTCATGTTAACCATTCAACTCCTCTGGGAGTCCTTTCTTATTTCCACGCTTGGATGTAAAATTGGTTCAGATATAAGTGTCGTCAAGTGAATCAATTATCCCTTGGAATTTATAATAACTTTTTTGAAATATTTTTTGTCTCTAAAATTTCTCAAACTCTTATTCATAAAATCTATTTCTGTTTATTTTTAACGAGATTTTCATCTTGTATAATTAAGTTAAATTTAAATCATGAACATTGATGTTCTTGTACATAATTTTTATATGTAGTCGGTCCTAAATATTTTGTAAGAGTTTTATGTGTGTTTTTGAACTATGTGATATGGGACTATGTGTATATTAGTGTGACAGACCCTTAAACTTTTTAACATAACTTTGATTTTATCGATATAATTATGGTGAACCCTTGGGGTAGTTGTGGGTATTTTATGCCCACCTTCTATATCATAACATCACAGAGAAATATGGAAGTTGTTAAGCATTATAAATTTATTTTTAAGGAAATTATGACCGATTTCCTAGGATGGGTAAAATATATAGGAGGATAGTTTAATCCATTAGTTAATATAGTTACCAATATCATATAAGTATAACATTAATAAATTATCAATATAATAACTATATAATAAAACACACTTAAAATCTAATTCCCTAATCCCTACTGGGTATTAGATCCATAATAATTATTTTTTAAAAAATAAATTTATATATTCACTTTTTCCATCTTTTATAGAAGATCCAATATCATAATTTATTCTTATATATATATATTGGATAACCAATGTATATACATAAAACAAACATTGACAACCAGTAAGTATAAAATCAAATACAAATTATGTTGATATATCATTAATGTAAATAAGAATAACATGGGATCATAAGGTTGTAGGATCATAAATCATAAAATATCGCAAGAGAAGAGATTTCATTATAACATTGTAATACTTACATTTATATGAATGTGGACTAAATATAAACAAGTTAATCATAAATGTATTTTTTCTAGATTCAATGGCATAATAACAAATGTGTTAGGATATATACCAATTCAATATGTAAGGATTCCCCAATATATTGGGGGTGTATTAGATTGATTCCACACATTAGAATATAATATGATACTCATATAAAAACCACATATAAAAATAATAAAATCATCTATTATGATCATGAAATAAACCCATGATTGAAAAGTTGGTTACAAAAGATTTTAAAAAATGCACACACCAATGAGACATCATGAATCCAAGGGAAATATTGTATTAAGATTAACAGAATTTTATTATGGAATATAGTTGCATTTATCATATAACATTAAATCAATGTGTGGGAGAAATATAATAAAATAACCTAAAATTGTTTAAAAATCTACTAAGGATTTTTTATATGACTAAAAAATATTTTCAAGGGAAAAAACAATATTGAATAATAAAATATTAAGTTAATAATTTGTTTTATGTATATGAAATGAGTATTTATATATCATATAAATAAATAAAATTTATTACATTGATAAATTAAAATTATTAAGAGATGTAAGTGTTTTATTTTTTATGTAGAAATTATATAAATAATAGGATATGGATCTGAAAACACATTCATATCCTTATAAGTATTAAGGTAAAATATAGTTTTTTTCCAAAACAATCTAGTACAGACCATGATTATTGTTTAAATGGTTCTCAATTTCATGTTATATATAAATTCATATAAAATATGAGAACAACTATTAGAAAATTGTTGAATATGAATATTGAATTGATTTTTCTCCTTGTTGTGAGTTGAATTGATATAATTTTAATTCTTGTCACATTAGTACCTTGATGCCCCAATATTTATTGAGGTCAGTAGCTTCATTAACCCATGCTTATTATGAAATTCTATATAATATATCATAATCATTAAAGTGACGGACTAACATAGTCAGAAAATAACTTAAATAAAGAAAGAGTGGAATGTGTCCCATTACCCCATGTCTGACTTTCTTTAGAAATTATAGTAACTTAATAAATAACATTATATAAAACATTAATTACTTATTTCTAAGCCAAAATATAGTGAATTTCACATATTATTAAAATCTTATTTTCTTATATATGTTTACCCAGGTCTTTTATAGACATTAATTCAGGATATATTATATAAAAACACACTTAAAACAATCCTTGATGATAGAAATTCCTAGGGTATTTGACTAGTTAGATGCATAGAATAATAACATGAAAGAAAGATACAGATAAATTATATAAAACAACATAACATGATTTTAATATTCCACCTCTCTTCCAAAAAGGGACAAGATAACATGGGAATGTCTAAAAGGAATGGATGAGCTATAAAACATGGTAAGGGAATAATAAAAGAATAATAGGATGGATTTATGTACATTAAAATCAATAGACATATCATGTTTATAGAAATGTAAATATAATCATACCAAAAACATAAAATAATTATATAAAATGATAACATCAATGTAGAAAAGGAATTTTGAAACAACATAAAACATGACATTATAAAATTAGGTTAAGTCTAAATATTGAGAAATTATAACATAAAGTGCTTTGTATGACTCTTCATGCACCACATATGGAATATCATTAGATAAAATCATTACCCAATTTTTTAGAGGGATATATAAACTTGGTCCAATGCATCACATTCATATCTTGTACATGAATTTTTGTGTCACATATATCATACAACATAAGAACAAATTTCATAACATTTATTCAACGGATTATGGAATGCAGTTTGTATAAATGGATGTCCTGGAGAAATCAATGGCAGGTAAATCTAGTTGAATAAGCTTTGGTGGAAATGATAATGGGTATTCACTGCACAAAGGTTTGTGAAGGAAAATTAAAAGATAATATGGACAACATAATGATTGTATATAAGGATTAATAGAAGGGTTTTATGTGTGGAAAAGGAGGTATATACTTTAATGAAAATCATAAGGACACAAAAATGTATAGTTAAAACATATACCAACTAGATCAATTTTCAATTAAAAGGAAGAATATAATGAATGTTCAAGAATAAAGAGGTATAGAAGAGGATCCCTTACATTGAGAGGGAATGTCTAAAAGCTTGGGAAGAAATTTTTAAGAACATGTGAACACATTGTAAAAAATTTAAATAAGACAAAGGAGAGTAAAATTGTGTATAATGGGTTTTTAGTAAATATGGGTTTAGTTATGGGTGGGTATTTTTAGCAAAAGAGTGGGAAATTATTTTCTATAGTTAGGATTGGGACTATATATTATAAAATAATCGAAACCAAAAACAATAAATTAATTTTCCCCATTTTTAATGTCATATGTGAGTGGATATCAATAGTTTATAAGGAAAGTATCTGAACATGATAAAATAATGCCATTGTTGTTGTTGAAGTTAATCATGTTCATAAATAAAAAAATTTAAAACCTTGAAATAAAATTTAATTTTTAGATGAATCATCAAAGGTTTATAAAATTAATTAAATAACTTCCAAGACACATTATTTTAGCATAGGTGACATTATAGCAGTGGTGGTACTACAGTAAGAAACTCTAATATTACTATAGAAGAGGTGAAATTGATGCTTCGAAGGTACTGTAGTAGGAACTATAGCAGTAGTGAATCTCTTGCTGTCTGGGTACTGTAGCAGTATTGTGCACCGAAGGTCCCTTTAGGAAAAAAAAATCATCTTTCAACCCTAGTATTCAAACAACTTGGCCTTGGTATTTTGAGCTATGTAATGGGACTCCCTCTACCCAGAAAAAAAATATGTCTTTTCATTAATAATAAAATTAGGCTTTGACCCCATCCTTTAAAAAATGTTCCAACGGTCAATGTGATAGGTAATGCGATGATTGCACTAATGATGTCATAATATATACTTTATATTTATCACATATTTATTTCTTCACCAAAAATTTGAATAGCTTAGAAAATTATAAGGAATTATCCATTGGATAATTTTAAAATATTGATCTAAAAAATTATATTTATAGTACCAAATTAATTTTATAGATATGAGAATTTATACTTTGAAATAAGAATCCACATTTTCTATAAAATACAACTTTTTGATGCACTCGCCACTTTTTTACCCTTATAAATATAACATTGAACTTCATTTTGTAATATAATCATTTATAATTACATAAAAATTATTTTAAATTACTATTTCCTGAAAATTGAATTTATTTCATAAAACCTATAATTTATAAAACTATTTTGTGAATTGAAATTATATATTTCTCATAAATATAATTTCAATTTCTTTGTATCAAAATTAGTTTTTATTTAACTCAATAATAAATAATAAAGTAATAATAAAATTGGATAAATATAGATATTATTTTATTAAAAAGGAAAGAATCAATTTCATATTTCTAGTTTCAATATAAAAAACACTTATATCACTTATATACGATATAAGGGTGACATGTGAAATGGTGACAATTTCTTGAGGGGGTTTGATGAACATGGTTTGGGATATGATATTGATAATATTTAAATTATTATATAAATATTTTCTATCATGCTTTAGTTGTTGGATATCATCATTGTATTGGTCAATGGAAAATACCATTGATTCCATCTCCCTCGGAAGCTCTAATAAATGTGTTTCATTTGCAATGATCTAACTGATCGATTTCATCACATCCCCCATGGGAAAGAATAGAATTTTATCATAAACCATAATATAAAATAATCATAATATTCATTTTATTGTAGATATATTTTGAAAAACATTATGCTTTGTAGAATTTTAAATCCAACATTATATAATGGTCCAAAATAACCAAAGTATTTCTTGTGTTTTACAAAACTATATTACTTAATAATTCATTTACTCAATCAAAATGTAAATTCATTTATAAAATTCTAGGTAATTAATTTTTCCTACTTTCATAAATTTTAGACTCTAAATATCTTTCGTTAGAATGAAATATATTACGGTGCCTCGGTTTCATTTCCTCTTTTGGTTCCCATGTTACTTCCTCAAACTTATGTTTCCACTACAACTCTTTGACCAGGTGTGCCGTCTTATTTTCTAGAACATTGTCTATATTTGAAAATATCTTCACCAGGTACACCATGTATGAATGATCATAATCCAAGGGTTCCACCATTGGATTTATTATATGTGGGGATTCTGGTATATACTTCATTAATAAGGATACGCAATATAGATTATGTACATGAGATAGGTTAGGTGGGGGTTCTATTTGATAGCCTACAGCTCAGTTACAATCAACTATCTAAAAGGTGTCAGCGTATCATGGTCAAGGATTTCTATTCTATGAAAACCACATAAATTTAATCTATTTTGATATATGAACGAAAATTTTCTATCCAACCTCAAAATGTATGTCATATCGATGGTTTTAGGAATTTATTTTCTTCAACTTTTCACAGATATTCATATTCTAAAAAATCTTCCTATACATAGCCTTATAAGGCACCGTTTGAATTCAGTAATGGAAACTATTGATATATGAAAAGTCCACTTGGGAAATGTGTTGATCCCAATATCCATGGAAATCCATTTAACAAGATATTAGTATATATTCTTGACATATGTGTTTATTTATGACTATCCAGTTGTTTGAAGGTGATAAGTATAATTGAAACATAACTATGTATCCATCCCTTACTGAAGGCTTCTATATAACCTTGAGGTAACACTTAGTTTTTGATCACATACAATGGATAGTGGCACTCTGTGTAGTCTTAAAACTTATCATCTGTATATCATGGTGGGTTTTTTAAGAGATAAATCTTCCTTTATATCCATTAAATAAACTAAATATGTATGAAAACTGACTACCAATATGATTTTTTATTACATTTAGATGTCCATGGGAGTACAATGATAAAATTCCTGGTCATCTTTTCCCCATTTCCATACTATTATAGGAAATTGTACCGTCTTACTCATAGACATATATATTTCATACTTGCCTAATTGGAATGCCAATAATTTAGATACACATTGTGTAATATCCCTATTTATGTTACCCTACTAGAAGTATTGCATCACATCTCTATAATTATTAGTGCTCCATTGATGGATATATAATGATGAACTATAGTCATCATCTAGTTTTTATGGGAAAAATATATGTGTTCCAATCCTTATAGCTCTATCATTAATAAATCATTTTGCATAATTTTCACTACCTTTTTTTATATCTTCTTCTTTCTTTTTAGGACTCCTCGATCCTCTCAAGAATAGTGGGATGATTTGTTATTTGATAAATTTTTGATAGAGATCCTTCCAAGATTACCATGTCCATCCTTTGTATGTCCAAGAGGATTTTATCCCTTTCAATCCTCATCATGTATTTGGTTACAATATCCTTTATAATCTTAGAAAATTAAACTTTGTTTTCATTACCATGATGGTAAAAGATTAAATAATCATAATCTAGGATCATCCCCAACCACCTCATCTGGTATATATTAAGACTATTTTGGTTGAATATATACTTGTAGATTTTATGGTTCATATGTATGTAACACTTTTACCCATAGATATAATGACACAAGATCATCAATGTAAAGATAAAAAAAGCCTATTTTATATCCTATATTTAGTAGTGATGGATGTGGATCTAAAATTGGAAAAAGGAAATGGTAATCACTTTATCACCTTGAATGATTATACAACCCAAATACTTTTTGAATGCGTATTTTTATATCTCAATTTTGTTTTCACTAGTGGGTATTGTGAGTACATGTGTAGTGTTTATCATCTTCTTTAAACCATTAAATCTCACCTCAAATTCGTTTTTATTGAAAAATATCACATGCTTTATAATTATCTTGGTCATTGGGATTGTCAGACATGTGATATTGTTTTCAAAAATCAATTATTGTACACAAATAATCAATGGAAACTATAGATCTATATCATAGATGTTAGTCTATACCATCATTTATTTTATATTTTTCATGGTTATATAGATGTCCCTATTTTGGTGGAAAAATTATTTGTAAATAATACTTTTGACATCCAAAACATTTATTTATTTTATATCACATATAACTTCTACATTCACTTGTTCTTTAGTAGAACATTCAAATTCCCTTCATGATTCTTCATGATTTTGGAGTTTATAAGAATTTATTTTATAAATACTACCACAATTTTTTTTTGAGGAATTCCATAATGACTATTTTCAATAAGTCGAATAAAATGTCTATATTATTAGTGATTCAAAATGGAATCAATATGAACATATAGTTCATGTATCCTAAAAAATAGTCTTGGGGATATCGTCCTCTTTTAGTTAAAAATGTTTATATCCTAACCGAATATCCATTATGGAGAAGTATTGGGATTGATATAGCTCATTGAAAAAATAATTAATATATAAAAATTGTTTTTTTCTTTTTTGTGACCATCTTGAGATCATGATAATTAATTCATCTATTCAATGAACTGCCCTTCTTCTAGATGAAAAGGATCGGTGCACCCCATAATTATGTACTTCTTTATATAAACCCTTTATCCAGATTCTCCAACAGTTTCATATTCAAATTTTCAAGCTCAATAGTGGACATTTTATATGGAGTATTAAATATTATCTAGTCTCTTACTGTAAGTTTGATCTAGAAATCAACGTCTCATCTAAGAGGAAGTCTAGAAAATTATTCGGGAAATACACTAGTGAATTACCACACAATTGGAATTTCATCAAGAATGGTTTGTTCATTATTATCAATCACTTTTTAGATATTATTTCTCATAAAGAAATACTATACATGACTGATATGATAATTTTATAAAATATTCCTCCCCCTCCTTGAAATTGTATAAAATTGATGGGAGATTTGTCAAACGGATATTTATTTCCATCCCTTAATAATTTATGTTGCATATATAAATGGAATTCCAATCCATACTAATATTTTCATCAAATTTTTCTAAATAGAGTATCACAAGGTTTACATGGACATTTTTCCTGAAAATATTTGGAGGGGAGAATTTATATACATCAAATGAAATTATTTCCTCATTTTCCAATTTCACCCATAGATTCACATACATGTTTTGAGGTGGTTTTTGAATATTATTACCCAACATGTGTGATGTGAAATAATTACAAGAACCATATTCATAAATGAAATTTTAATTTCATGAAAGGATGATGTGCATACCTCTCACTATTTGATTATCGTTCTAATAATTTAATTCGTCCAAAACAGTCATAGGGATAAGAATTTAAAAAATATTAAGTATAAAAAGGGGAATCTATGAATATTGAATTGATTACACAAAAATGAAATATATTTAAAAACCAATGAATTTATAGTTTTCAAACTATGTTACCCCTACTCTACTCCCAATCATAAAATATTTTGGTCATTTTTTTATTCCCTAAAAAATGTTTCATAATGATCTTGTGAATTTACCAAATCAAATACAATAAGTGTTTCATGATAGGTCATAAAAAAATTCTATTTCTCATGCACAATGTGATGATCAAGTTAATACCATTTTAAACCTTTTGGGTTATTACCCATATGTACAACAGTTCTAGTTCCACATATACTTATAGGAAACAGATAGGGTTTTTTTCTTGGAAACCACTAAATCAGATATTTAAAACAAATTTGGGTTTTTTTGCTATGTTTAGACATATCCATTAGGATTTCAATTTATTTTTCCAATCCTTATAAAAACCATGAACTTCCTATGATACCAACAATGGAAAAATATTTCTATCATAATATTTAATTCATTATTTATTACATGGAAATACACTTAGTACAATCCCATAAGATTGAGAGGCCTACTATCTATAAAAATTAAATACATATAATAATAAATTAAAATAGTTATATTATTAAATTATTTAACACACTTTAACATGATTTTAATACTATATCATTTATCTAAAACTCTAGGGGATACCCTAGGGATGTACATAAGAAAGGTGTGAGATATAAATCCCTGAAAGTGAATAATCAAATCATTAGATGGTAAAACTAACTAAAAGTGAGTCATGAGTCATGTCAAGGTGACATAAATGGGAGAGATTAAAAAAATATATTCATCAAATCATGATATAATATGATTATATTAAGGAAACATATAAATTAGGAAACAAAATATAAATTGACATCCAAATATTAAATCAAGGATTAATATTGAGACATCATGACAGTGTGTGCTTAAGATAACCTCTAATGTACCATATCTCATTAGATAAAAACAGTAACCAATACATTGGTTGGATATATATTTTTTACTCCACCTATTAATTTCATATCTTGTACGTTTATTTGAGTTCCACATAGATCAATCAAAATAAGAAGTAATTTAATCACTTTTAATCCCATAATTAAAGAATGTGGGTTTCATGAAAGGATATACCAAATAAATAATTGATAGTTACCTCTATTAGAATTCCCTTAAATAGAGGTGGGGATCTGTACATTCTACATAAATGATTTCAATAGAAAAACAAAATATGATCTTGACCGTAGAAATGGTGTACCTAAGGATTCATGGAAGTTTTTCATGATATTGAAGTATTGTTTCTTAGTACATTGAAATCATAAGGATAGTAAATGTGATATGTAAAGACATTTTAAAACATGAAAAATTATAAATCAAATGTAATAATTGTATTAAAAATCACGAATAAGGTGTAGGAGGAGAGGATTCTATACCCATAGAGGGAACTTTTAAAATATTGTTATAATAATATTAAGAGAATCAGAATACATTGGGTAGCATTAAGGATGGATATTTAGAGAAACATAATACCTAATGGGTTTTAAATGATGAAGATGGGGAGGATGGAGGTGTATTTTTAGAAAAAGACAGTAGAATTAATTCCTAAACTTAGTTTTTTGACTCTATATAACCAAACAATCAAAACCAAAAAACTTCCCATGGTTGATATTAATGAATATTGATTTCAAATATTTTATAACACTATGAATATAAAATATTAAAATAAAACCATTTTAGATATGTAAGGGAGACATGGTAAGAAATAATTTTCTTTAAAATCGTAAAATAATATATTGATTTTGGAGGATTCAATAGTGGTGTTGGAAATTGAGGACATTACTTCAATGAAAAATTATTTTAAATGGTTATTCTATATTATGTTGTGGATTCCTTTTTTGTGATTTATTAAATATATTTTAGGCCTTTATGATGTCATAACACATAACGTATTATTTTTTAACCCAAAAATTTTATGGTCTCTAAATATTATGAAAATCTCACTGTTGGCTAATTTCGAGCTATTGATTTCAAAAATAATATATAATTTTAAAAAAATTGTCCTATAAATATGAGAATTTAAACTTTAATATAAAAGTATTTATTAACTATAAATTAATAGTTTTTACGACACTAACAACTTTTTAAACCTTATAAAAATTATGTTTGATTTATCAAATTATATTATCACTTATCTTTAAATAAGTATTATTTAATAAGAGTAATACGAGAAAAATAATATTTATTTTATAAAATTTTAATTTATTAGAAAAGTGTATTAATTTAAATTATATATTTCTCAAAAATAAAATTTCAATTTTTTCATATCTATATATAACTTTTATCAAACTCATTGATCAGTTCTAAAGTAATAATAAAAAAATAAAAAATTAATCATTATTTCATTTAAAAGAAAATATAAAAAATTATATTGCTAGTGTTTATAATCACTAACCGTTAATACACTTGTGTACTCCCTAGGGGTATGGTGTGTGATTGTGAAAATCTCTTGGGTTTATTCGGTGAATAGAGTTTTTTTCATGATCTCGATAATCTTAAAATTCTCTGATAAATTATTTTAATCAAATTTTAGTTATCAGGTATCATGTTTTTCTTAGTTAATGGAAAATACTAGTGATTATATATCCCTTTGAATCCATATTAAATGGGATTCATATTGTAGGATCACACTAGTTGAAGCCAATGGTTATACCATATTTATAAATTGGATTTTACCACAACCCTTATTATATTTTTATCGTAATGGTTATTGTAAAATAATTATATTATAAATGGTTTTTATACTTAATGTTCCTTGAAATTCGATTGGCTATAAAGGTCCAAAATAACAAAATTAGTTCATTTTTTGTCTATATATATATTAGTAAATAATAATTTTAATTAATTAAAATGGAAATTAATTTATAAAATATTATTCCATTTCATTATCTTCATTATTTAATATATTATTTAGTTCAAATTGATGGTTTGATGTTGTTTCGTCCATAGTTCCAAAAAATATTCAGTATATTGGAAATGGTATATGGTTTATGACATACAGATCTAAAAAATTGGGAATTTTCAATGAAGGTATCCATGTTATTCCAATGGTATATATGTTCCATATATCAATACCTAAATTAAAAAATATTCATGAATCGTGATGTATTTCATAGTAATTTATTATTTCGTCAATTTAACCAATATGTATAGAATGTTATTAAAATCACTACTATTTGTCATGTATTATCATTACATAATATAAAAAAGAAATAAAAATTTTATTAATATAGTAATTATTCTTGAAATTAATATTTAAATAAAATATGTGAGGTTAAAGTTAAAATAGAACATCAGTGTTCACTTAAGTAGTATATACCAACCATGGGTGAATGATATTTTCTAGAGTGATTAAAAAAGAAGAATATATTATATATTTGATTTTTAATAATTAATTAGATAAAAATTATTAAAATAATTTCATAATAATAGATAGATGAATATTTTTATATATTGGATAATATGAAAAATGGTATTTTAGATATCATTTTGGGATTTTTTTTGCATTTTCCTTTGACGAACATTCTTTAGAATAGAACTAAATATTTTAAAGGATAGACAGTTGGTTCAAAAGTTCGTTTACAATGTGATTTTTAGTGTTTAGGGATATATTTTTAGAGTTATTAATAAAAGTATTATTTCTTAAAAGTGATGAGAAATGTTTGGAAAAGAGTTTTATTTATTAGTAATGGAGAGGGGTGTTTTGAATATAATATTTAAAAATATATTATTTATGATAAAATCAATGAATATTATTGACATTGGTGACAAATAAATTAGATTCATTAGATTTTTTTACATCAAGAATCTTATGAAATTTTATAATTTTTATTGAATAATCTATACAAAGTAAATATTGATTATAATATTTCCAAAAATGTAATTTACTTTATTATTTGAAAACTTGTTTTGTGGTTTAGATATTAAATTTTTTTTAAACAATATTTTTCTCGCTAAAGAAATTATATTTAATTCAAATTATTTTAAAATTTATTAATTTATATCTAGATTATGATGGAATGATAAAAGTTAATATATACTAAAAACAATATTATTACTATTTACATCATAATTCATCTTATTTGGAATAAAAAAAATGTTAATCCTATTAAATTTTGAGAAATTGATTTAAAACTTTGGGATCCATTTTATCAGAATGTTTTTATAAATTATATATTTTAATGTTTTTCATTTTAATATCAAACCTATTATTATTCATTATTAATAATATAGAGTTATTTAATATATGAGGTCTATGTGTTAAAAATTTATTTTGTGTTATTATTAAGTTTATATGTAATTTATTTGATAAAAATTACTTATCAACCATTTTTATGGGTTAATGGTTAATTTAATATTATAATTCATATGTTATTATTTTAGATATAAAGATATTATTCAAACTATATTATTTCTATTAGAAATATAAAATTTAAGAATCCAACTAATTCCCCATATTTTCATCCTTATTCAAAAACACAATTTTATCTAATGACTATATATACTTCATAAAACAATATAAATATAATTTCTAATGTCTTTATTTATTTTCAATGTTTTTTATTAGATAAGTTTTTTCTTTAAGACGAAGAAACAAAAAAAATTGTAATGTTATTTACCTATTTATATTATCTGTTTATATTAGTATTTATATTCTATAATGTAATCATCTTCCATTTTTAGTATTGTATTATTAAATAAAATTATGCTTACTTTTCATCATATTATATATTATTTATTTATACAATGATAGGTACAGAAACTATTAAGCAAATTTTTTTTAGGACTAAGTTTTCATACCAAAATATTGGATGTTATACTTTTTCTTATGATATTATATCATAAGTATTTAGTAAAATAGTATGGGAGGTGAATTAATTTCCTTATAATTTTTGTTATTCTATGGGATCTCATTCCATGTGAAACCTAAAATATGTATAATGAGACATTCAATGTGTGGAATGTCCTTCTACATGGTATAGTGGTAGGTGATAGATTGGACGATTTGGTGGTCAGATAATATCAAGTGTTAGTCCATCGATGTATGTGGTAGATGGTTGTCTATATTTTATTTGTGATTACTATTGTATTTAAATATCCCTACATGATAGGCTATATGAAACACATCTTATTATTCACGTTCACTCATCATTAATATATATACCTGTGAAATGGTTGATTTCATAATGCACATAGTGTATATTTGTCTTACTTTGGGGTTGGATATGTTTTAGTAATACACATTATTTATATCCTTTGGATAAAGTCTGGATACATTATCTAAGGACCTTGACTCTTTTAAAGGGATTGGATACATTGCACCCCTTTCCATGACTCAGTTTTAAAATTTGTATTTGGAAAACAATCTTGGGGAGTATTTTGTATTCACAAGGTATTATCATTGAATAATTTTTTTATAATCATGATTTCTACACTAAATATAAAAAGTATGTAGGTATGTGTTTTTTATAAGACCTAAATGTGTATGGAGACCCATCAATAATGTTTATTAGTTATGTTCTATTTATGTATTATCATATGCATGCAATCATATATATGTATATATTGGTGTAATATATTCAATGGAAGCCATTGGAATCCTAGGGTTTTTTGTAGTCACACAATTCTCATTCACTTTAGTGGGTGTATAAAATTCAAAAAGATCAAATTGGATAAGAATACACAAGTTAATGAAAATATTATTAGTTTATGATTAGTTATAGTACTTTTTAATGATATTATATTTGTAATGACCCAAACATTTTTTTAATATTTGTTTCCTATTTTGTGTGTCTTTTTATTTTATACTCAAAAAACTATATTCTTTAATTAGTGAAGTGTGTAAAATTAAATAAGACTATTGGGTGTCAACTGATATGTTACCGATGGTCAATATTACCATTGGATGATAAAATCTTAACATTACAATTGTTGGTATAAATAGAAGTAATATTAATACATAAAAAAGATTATATGGCATCATCCAGTAGACAGAGGCCATTCAAAGACCATTTGACAGAACCTGGGAAGGATGTAGCACCATTGGGCTTTTCTCTGGAACAAGACCAAGCTGAACATCATAATGTGATGCTTGAATGGAATCGCATACGGGAGAAGTTCAAGCTGGTAGAGGTCACCACTTGGGAAATGTTGGCCGAGCTGCCCCAAGATTCTGTCACCTCAGCACACCTTACACATTGGTCATATGCTAGTATTATAAGGGTATATGTAACGAGACATTAGCTGCTTTGTGTAATCCTTTGATATATATAAAATTTCTACATCTTTTTATGGTAATGTATGTAAATTTCAAATGTATGGATACATATAGCATGTAAATTATTGATGAATTTTTTTTAAAAAATTGATATTTTAAAATATTTATGTAAACCTTAAACAAATAATAATGTGTAAGGATTTTCACAATATGGTCTTCTATGTTGTGTTCAGTAAGAAATTTAGAGTCTAATAAGATCGTCTTAATTTTCATTGAATAGAAAATTATGAATAGTAATTTTATGCTTAGAAATAGTTATGTGACCAAATGGTTTAGTAACCTCACTTAAGAAAGTATTAATTTAATATAGGCACCTTGGTTAGGTAATTTGATTCAATAAAATAAGTAAATAACTACTTTAGAAATTATTATTTAATAATTAGTTTTTTTCAGGTGAATAGTGTTTTTATTTAAAAATTAAATTAAAAAAATTTAGAAATTTTTTTTCATAAATTGGAGTTCATTTTTGAATTCAGAGAATTGATATTAGGTTAAAGTGAAATTTGGGGATATTTCTCAAATAGTTGAACATTTAGTGAATAGTGTTTTTACATAATAATTAAATATCTCATAGTTAGAAAATTATTTTCATAAAATGAAGTTCATTTTGAATTCAGAGCATCGATATTAAGTTAAGGTGAATATTTTGGATTTTTCTTAAACATTTTAATTTCTAGTGAATAATGAAATTTCATTTTTGAGTTTCGGGTGTTTAATGTTATCATTAAGGATGTAATACTTATGTAATCATTCTGGTCGACTTATGAATAGTATGATATTCTATGAGGTGTCCAAAGTGGCCAATACAATGGGAACATACCATGGCCAATCCCATGGTTTTTCCAATACCACCGATGAGGTGTCCCTTAGAAATTAATGATTTGTTCCCTCACTTCTCCTATAAATACCAAGACATTCCATCATCCATTTCATTCCAAAATCATCTTTAATATAGCACTGGTCCCTTTACCTCCGAAGGAGTCCTCCCAAGGTGCCCTCAATCCTCCCAAGGTCTGTTTATGTGGGGGATTGTTCTCTTGTATCTTCAATAGTCTCAATATTATTTCCAAATGATGAGAGACCCTTTCTGCTCACAACAATTGATATTCTGAATTTTTAAGTTACACCGTTAGGCTGCTGAATTTTCATAAAATAAATTGCACTTTCTCTATCTTTTCATGTTTCTCGTTCATGTGGGTTGTCATTCAAATATCTACACAATTATCTTATTTCTTATTTTTGTGTCCCTCTACTTAAAATTTTCCATTTATGTATGGGATAGCCTTGTCCCTGCTTTTTATTATTTCAAAAACCAAGTTATATTGTCGTTATGCTGCAGAAATTTCATCTCAAAATTTCTCTCTCTTTCTCTGAAGAAATTCTCTTGTTTTATTTATGTGAATACCAATACCAATTTTGTTTCTATGGGTTGTCATATTCATAATGAAATGATATATTTAATTCTATATTTGACTAATATGTAATCCTCTCTCCCTTTCCATGGGTTATAAATGACATAACAATATTATTTTTAAGAACTTTTAAAACGTCACGATTTTGAAATGAACCCATTAGTTTTATTATTATTGGGTTATTTTTGAAATTTTTGATTATGATCTATGTGGATCACATGAAAATAACGATAAATTAAGTGTGAACTCTAATAGAGATCCAATTCATTGGGTAGATAATTAATCTCTAGAGATGAAAAGTTTCACGATATCTTATTGAATAACCTTGGTTATCTTTATGACATCTTGGGGATGAACCATGGTGTAATGTTCATGAATGTTTAAATGAAATGTCGTAGCCACATATTCAAGTTATAATTCATGTTCTTTTAATCATGATGTTACTATTCTTCCATTTCTTATGTCTTTATGATTTCTATCATGTTTATATTATTATTTCCCAAGACCACATGTCAACTGTTTCACTTATTTTCCTTACTTTGCCTTCTGCTCACCCTTTCCTTGTTCTATGTCTCCAGGTTATGATATTCAGTAATTGTACTTCGGATAAACTTATGATTAAGCCTTACAAGATGATTAGAAGAATGTTTTTTATTGTTTTCAATTTTTATTTTTCCTGATTTCAAAGACACTAGACTTTAAAGATCCTCTATTTGTAGAATATAATGAAAAGTTATCTATTAAAATGGTGGGATGCCATAGTTTATATCAAAGGATAGTTTAGTTATTCATGAAAATTAGAATATTAAAACATCAGGAAGAACCCTATATATAAGTTTAATAACATGAAAACTTATGGGTATTTTGGTGAGTATTGAGTAAGTTTTTTATAAAAAAAATACCTCCCTTCCCTTATATGAGAAGGTAAAGGCGGATCTGGCACAGATGTACATAGGGTTAAAACCTAAAAACACTACATAGAGCTAGACTCAAATGGGAAATTGTGCATGACAATGGGCATTGTTTCACTCTTGGTTATGACACTCCTAGGGGATATGTTTGATTAACCGCAAGATTTTTATTAATCATTTCAAAATAATTAATGAGAAATGAAATTGTTTAAGAATGATATTTTATGACATAAATCATTTATAATTAAAATATTTATAAATGAAATAATTTTCCCACTATGAATTTACTCTTTTATAAAATGGAGGGAAATAGGTGGAACCATGAAAATGGTGACCACAATGGACCATGCAGTGACGTCAATCCGATGAAAGCCAAAATGGAATCATTCATGTGAATGATGAACCAAAAGACTCATGTTATGAGAAATAACATGAATCAAGATGAGAGACTAATCTCACCATGAAGAGAAAATCATTCTGTTGAGTCCTTTATGCGTCAAAGACCACCAACCTTTAGTGGATTGACTGACCCATTTATTACTGAGCAGTGGATCAGCTCTATCAAGAAGATCTTTTCTATGCTCTACTATTTAGTGCAAGAGAAGGTCACTCTGGCTATCTATCACTTAGAAGGAGATTCTGATCAGTGGAAAGAAATGATGAGAAACATGAGGCAATGAGTGGAGGTTTAATCTTCGGAGTGGGAAGAGTTCAGAGGGATCTGTTTCAGTAAGTATTTTCCTTGTTCCGTGAGAACAAGAATGGATAAGGAGTTTCTCGAGCAGAAGAAGAAGAAGAATGAATCAGTGGGAAGCTACGAGATGAGCATCACAAGGCTTTCACATTACAGATCAAGCTTTGTCATGGATCCAAATGGGAATGTAGATAGATTCTTCGGTGGACTGAGACCTAATCTATAGAAGAATCTATCCAACTGAGACTATGATAGAATTAAGAATATAGTGTGAAGTGCGATGAATGTCGAGCTAGAGTTTGGTGAGACGAAGTGGTATCATAAATCAAATGATAATAAGAGATCGATGGAGCACAGCTTATGGAGGTCTTTTGATCGGGGAAGAGGAGGCAATCAAGTACATCATACCACGTGTAAGAAATGTGGGAAGAAGAATTCGGGGAACTTCTTTCTTGGGAGAGAGATATTAAACAAGTGTAGAAGAGATTGAAATATTGCGAGGAGTTGACATAGTGAGGTAAAACCTCAACATCCTAACACAAATGATAAGGAGAAGATGGTGCATGCCCTAACTGATGTCCAATGTTTTATCTGTGGACAACTTGAGCACTTTTCCAATCACTGTCCAAATATGAGGGCAACAGATGGGAACCCCCTTCAGCCTCACCAAAGGCCAACGGAGCAAGGCAAAGCTTTTGCTATCACGACAGCTAGAGTTGAAGCTCTGAATTATGGGGTAGCAGGTACTCCTGTTGTTCTCTCAAAGCTAGCAAGTAATTTGTATGATTCTAGTTCTCTGCATTCCTTTGTTTTCCCCATGCTTGCAAAGAATTTAGAATCAACCCCAGATTTTCTAAAAGTAGAGTTATTAGTCAAGACTCCTTGTGGGATTATCCAAGAATCATCAATGTTTAGAAACACTAGTATTTTCTTTAGTAAGAAAAATATTTTTTCAAATCTAGTAGTCATTCCCATTTTGGAATTCGACATTATACTGGGGATGGACTGGCTCTCAAAGTATAATTCTCAGATCAAATGCAGAATCAAGGAAATATCAGTAGTCTTGAATAAAAAACCTAGCGTTATCTTCCAAGGAATGATATCTCAACTTGATATTTTTCTAGAGGAACCCCTTATATCCTTCCTTATGGACATTATCAGTGAAAAAAAAAGAAGGCGATGACAGTTTAAGGATAGAAACTATTCCCATCATCCCGGAATATGTTGACGTATTTCAAGAGTATTTTCCAAGAGCTCCCCCAAAAAGAGAGGTAGATTTCTCCATTGAACTCTTACCCGGATCTCATCTGATATCAAAGACCCCCTGTATTATGGTAAATGTAGAGCTAGAGAAATTAAATAAACAACTCCATGATCTTTTGGAAAATGGGTTTATCCAACCGAGTGTTTCTCCTTGGGGAGGACTAGTTCCCTTTGTAAAGAATATGGATGGATTAATGCAGTTATGCATTGATTATAGAGAACATAATTGGATCACATTGAATAAAAAATACCCTCTTCGAAGAATTGATGACTTATTTGACCAACTTCATGGGGCCCAATTCTTCTCTAGCATTGATCTACGGTATGGTTATCATCAATTGAGGGTGAAGAAAGAATATATTCTGAAACATTCCTTCCAATCATGATATGGGCATTATTATTTTTTTATTATTCCCTTCGAACTAACTGATGCACCTTATATTTTTATGAATTTGATGAATAAATTATTGAAGGACTACATTGATAACTTTTTGGTAGTTTTTCTTCATGATATTCTAATATATTCCAAAAGTCGCGAGGATCATGAGGATTCTCTAAGGGATATTTTTCAAACTCTGTGGAAGGAGAGGATTTTTAGGAAGTTAAATAAATATAAATTGTGGATGAAACATGTTTCTTTCATGGGGAACATTGTAACCAATGATGGAATCACAGTTGACCCTATAAAGAAAAAATTTGTAGAGGAGTGGCCTTAGCCTACAATAATTACTGATATTAAATATTTCCTTAGATTAGTAGGATATTATAAGAGGTTTGTGAAAAACATTTCATGACTTTATAATCCATTAACCAAGTTAACTCGAAATGGGGTCAAGTTCATCTAGAAAAATGAGTGTGAGGAATGTTTCCAAGAGTTGAAAAATATATTGGTTACTGTCCCCATGTTAACTCTTCCCTCAAGTGGAGAAAGATTTTTTATTTTTATCGATGCATCTCTCAAATGGCTTGGGTGTGTCCTCATGAAAAATGACAAATTCATTTCTTATACATCTCGACATTTGAGGAATCATGAGCAGAATTATCCTACGCATGAGCTAGAGCTAGCTGCGGTTGTTTTTTGCTCCGAATATATGGAGGCACTATATTTATGGGGAGAAATATAATATATACTTATACCAACAAAGTTGGAAGTATATTTTCATACAAAATGAATTGAACATGAGACAAAGTTGATGGTTGGAACTTCTTAAATACTATGATTTTTCAATTCATTATCATCCTAGAATAGAAAAAAAAGTTACAGATGCATTAAGTAGGAAAGGCCCAGTTGTTTTTTCCATGATGAGGATTTAAAGTGATCCATTGATCAATGACCATGTAAATTTGGACATGGTAATTATAAAATATGATACACCATCAACCCTAAACCAAATTATTTATCAACCATCATTACTAGAGAATATCAAGAATTCTCAAAATGAAGATCCTTTTCTACAGAAGAAGTTTGGGGCTATGAAGGATGTGAAGTTTCTAGAGATCAATACTGATCAAGAAGGTGTACTGAAATTTCATACAAGACTATGTGTTCCATCTATTCTGGTAACGAAGAAGGTGATGATGGATGATTCTCATAGCTCTATTTTCTCAATATATCTACGAAGCACAAAAATGCATATGGACCTTCGTGATCATTTTTTGTGGGATAATATGAAAAGGTAAATTGCTGACTACACTTCAAGGTTCCTCGTATGTCAACAAGTGAAGGAAGATAGAAAATATCTTTAAGGGTTATTGCTACCACTACCCATACCCGCATGGAAGTGGGACAATATAACCTTGGACTTCATCACTGGTCTCGCAAGAACATACAAAGTAAATAATGTGATATTGGTTATTGTTATAAGGCCACATCCTTAAACCTTACTTAAAATTGAATTAAATGAATAATTCACATTGAGGATCTTTTCAGGTTTAGAGTTTTAGAGAATTCGGACACAACTATTACATCTCAAAAGATTACAAAGTAGTCTCTTCTTCTAAATTTCCATAAAATAAAAACTCTTAAAAAGAAACATGTCTAGTTTCATGTTTTAGGTAGCATGACTTTCCCTTGATCCCATCCTTGACCCTATTCCATGCTTAGTCATGTGAAAAACATTTCAAAAACATGGGATGATCATAAAAACTCAGTAAGGGATACACAAATAATAAAAACTGTTAGTTTATCAAAACAAAAATTAAACCAAGTATACTTTATCAAAGTAATACTTTTCACCTTTATAAAGAAGTAAAAACTCTTCACTGAATAAAATATCATTACTTACCATTTTGTAACCAAAGGATTTCCATAAAACCCATATAAAGAACACATAACATATATAAAGGTAACTTGGGACATAAACATACTTAAGTGGAATAACCATACGGTCGACTCCCACACATATCACTTAATGGAATAGCCATACGGCCAATTTCCATACATACATAATGGAATAGCCATACGGCCGACTTCCACACCCAATGAATTGGAGGTTATAACGTAACCACCCGTCCTGGTATTCATGGCACCACCTGTCATATGGTTTATCACGTAACCACCCATCAAATGTCCAAGTACCAATATAAAATCATAAAACATAAAACCAATATAAAGGAATGATAACATTTCCACATTTAAATCACAATATATCATAATAGAATCCTTTATCAAAACCATTTTCAATACCAAAATACATAAAAGAGTATATGGTATTTATTTCATTTTAAAAACATTACGGCTTGTTGAGGAAGCCAAAGACCAAATAATACTCGCGGCGGCGTAAAAGGTCATTGTCACCGCGTACGTTAAAAAACATTCCTTTTTGTCGTTTAGTAAAACGCTTCGTAGAAAAAGATTCCTTTTGTATAAAAGTAAAATTCAAAGGGGTTTATACACCGTATAAAATAAAGTTGTGTATAAAACGAAATATGCCTCAATGAAAGGAGATTGAGATGAAGTCCATTACAAAGACGATATCCTTGGTTTAAGGATAACTCAATTACATAATTATGTGTGACAAACGAATACACCAAATATGAGTGGATATTAAGTGTAAAATAATCAAAGGTCATTCACACATATTCAAAGGATGACATATTCAATAACTACATGTTGAACCCAAAGAAATCGAAATTGGGTTAAGAAGTTCCCTTGACAGCCTAACGGCGTCACATCAAAATGAGTTGATGAGAGATAAAAAGTGTATCTCATCACTTGGACATAAAATTTACATCAATAAGGATATATGAGAACATATACCAACATAACAATATGTAAATTAAAATACCAAACAAAATAAGTCTTTTAAAAAAGGAGGGTGAAAGGTTCCCTTACCGACTTGGGTATCTTTCGAAACATACGCCCTGTGAAAAAAGGACAATACATCATTGATGTAAATACTCATAAATGAAAGAATATTACACAATGAGTAAAATAATGGTAATTACATACATCACTCAAAAGAAATTGTGGCAAATGTAGCATAAATCTCACGGGAATAAAAGTGAGATGAAAAATCACTTACGAAAACTCAGCAGCCTAACAGCGCCACTTAAAACTTCCAAAAATGGATTGATGAGATCAAATAGGGTATCTCATCACATTACAACAAAACGTATAGAAATAGGAATATGAAAGAACATCCCCCATCATAACAAATAGGAGCTTAAAATTAGTGACATTAAGGGGAGTACATAAAAAGAAATAGAGAGGTTAGATCTCTTATGAAAATTTGGCAGCCTAATGGCGCCACTCAAAACTTAAAAAATGGATTGATGAGAGAGAATAGGGTCTCTCATCACATGAAAATACAAATTATAGTATGTTTATTATAAAATAACATTCCAATAACAAGAATTATGAGCTTTAGAGGGAATGACAAAAAAGAGTGTACTTAAAAAGAAAGAGAGGAGTAAAATCCCTTACCTCGGGTCCGACTTGACTCGATCGTTCTTTAACATCCTGAATAATAAATGTGAGTTAATTTATAAATGATTAAGAACCTTCTTAATGTTAATTATTACTTCTATATCACTTATTTTCATGTTATAAACATTATGTAACCATTTATGTTAATAATGTTTGTTTTGTCGATATTTGGTTCTTAAGTCGAAAATGGACTTCTTACAATTACATGTTGTTCGTGTGGTCAAAGGTTCTTTATATCCAGAATTACATTCCTGATTTGGATATCATATATATCATATATATCCAGAATATACAGGTATTTATAATATTACATAATCATTTAGAGGTAAGAAATGAAATGCACCGTTCATGGAGACGGTAAGCCGTACGTACGCATGAACACTACTTTCATTTCTATCTCATACATTAATGGAAATAAATAATAATTATATATATTTATATTATAATTCCAGTATAAAATCATATATAATAACTTTAAATCCATCTTTTATACGTCCCACATATCGCATTAATGAATCACATCACTTTGATGGGGCGGTAGTCCGCACTTCCTTAAATGAAGATATCGTGTATACCCATAATGGAAGCCATAAAGGTAAGCCACAAATGAAAAATACAGAAGCTTAAGTAAAACATAAACATATTATATATCATATATAAATATAGTGACATCTTAATGGCCACCTTTGAAGGTGTTATATGAGTGTTGAACAATCATCGTTTCGTGAGGCAGAAATTCGCTGTCAACGGAAACCGTATGTTCTTTAAAAATTAGATGTAGGTGTGTGTAAGTGTAGCTCGAATCCTTATTATAACAACATCCTAGTATATTGAAGATACTAGAGTTTTTACAAAAAAAAAATGAATAAAAAGAGTTTAGGGGGTTGGAGAAGCAAAATAAAACAAATGAACAAGAGAGAATGAATTACCTTTAAAAGTGTAACTCATTTTTATTTGAGCCTTAAAGATTCCTTTGAAAGGATTATGCCCAAAGGGAATCCTCTAGGATGATTATAGGGATGGGTAGAGAGTAAATGGTCAGGGTATGGCCAATCCAAAGGCTTGAGTAGTGTGTGAAATGAGGTAGAGGTGGGGGCCTTTTATAAGAGGAGAGGAGGGGCACTTTTGGAAATCATGAAACTATTATTTTATTTTCAAAAGTGTTTCGAATTTCTAAGGTCCCAAATTGATATATTTCGAGGATAAGATGATAAGTCTTCGACATATTCCCATACAATATGTTTTGGACATGTTTAGGTTTTAGATATTACAATATGTTTCCATTTTATTTAAATCGTTAAATAATGAAGTCATCGCTGCGTCATCATGATGTCATAAATAATTTAATTTATTTAAAGTCTAAAAATTATAGAAAAATACTATGATGTAGAAAATGTTTTTATCTTTCTAAGGAATATTTATAATAAAAAATATTATTAGTATAACCCCTTCTAAAAATTGTTTTAGTAAAACAATTTATGTTAGTGTCATTTTCACCTTTATTTAAAAAAGGCATTAAAGTCATTATCTCACCCAAGTGGCTCCATATGGTCCCCTAAATCGACCCATGGGTTGTCTTTGTCGTCCATGACAAAACCAATAGGGTTAGGACATGTTTCAAGCTCATCTCATTTTATAAAAGCATTACTTTTACCTTAAACTACACTAATTACCACTAATCGCGATTAAAACTTAATAAGTTACTATTCACCAAAAAATTATTTTAATCTCATTGAACCACATTTTACTTCTTAATGAGAACCATGTATGTCGTATTTTTGAAATTAAAAACACAATGATGGCAAAATTTCATTTAAACGGAAAATCAGTTTTTATAAGTACCACTTAGTGGTTTCACTATTCATCAAAAATTGAAGTTTTCCAGAAAATTACCAAAAATTCACCCTAAGATATATTTGAAATTCCGAATTCAAAAATGAAGTCTATTTTACAAAATTCAAAACATATAAGTCACATTAATTAATTTAATAATTAATTCCCGCTGTCAGAGCAAATAGCGTGTTCTCATGAAATAATAAGTATCAAAAGATTGACACTAGTTTAAGTCCGATTTCAAAGTAAAATAAATTCCAACGACAACTATTGGATTTAATGGTAAAAATATTTTCTAATTTCACTTTAAAATAAATTCAAATTATAATCTAATCATATAAATAAATTAGATTAAAAAGAGGTTTGGAATTAAAATACAACATTTTACAATATTCATTAAAAAATGAACTTTATCGGAAAAATACCAAAAATTTACACAAAGTAAAATTTTATGTCCCGATTCTAAAGAAGAGTATTATTTGGTACAAAAGAATGTATAAGAGTGATCAAGACTATATTTAATGACAGTTCGCCATCAGAAGGCGATAAGTGAACCTTTAGTGAAAATTAGGGTATAAAAGCCTAAAATTGAATCCTTTCCGTATTTTAAGCCTTTGGATAAATGTAAAAACATTTAAAAAACATATATAATCAAATTTAATTATTTCTATCCATTCCCGCCAATACAACGGCTACATGTTAACTGCCATTTAAAATAATATTATTTTATTATTAGAGTGCAACGTAAGATTTCCAAGAAACTCGTTGTTGTGTATTGGGTACGCCATCGAGCATAGCGTCCCCTTTAAATTCATATTAATATTTTATTCACAAATATGGATAAATATGAAAATGTCATATTCTTTATTTACCTGGGGTGTTACAATTGTGGACCTTATCACCAAGACTTCCCAATTTATATCCATTTAGGAAGATTTCTCTTTTGATCAACTTGTTAGGATTTACATGAAGGAAGTGTCAAGCAACATGGAGTTTCACTTTCAATCGTATCTGATCGTGATCCAAGGTTCACATCATAATTATGGAGAATAATTCAAAATGTTCTGAGCATAGAATTGAATTTTAGTACGGCCTGTCACACCCTAATATATGGCTAATCTGAAAGGACTATTCCAACACTCGAGGACATGCTGGGAACATTCTAAATGGATTTTAAAAGTGGATGGGATCAACATATCCCTTTAGTTTAGTTCTATTAAACAATATATTACACTCAAGAATCAAATTTTCACCCTATGAAGCTCTATATGGGTAGATATGTTGAACTCATAATTGTTGTGATGAAGTTGGTGAGAGAATGTGTCTTGGTACAATCTTGTGCAAGAGATGACAGAAAAAGTCCATTCCAACCAATAACACATTAAGGTTTCTCAGAGTCAGTAAAAGAGCTATGTCGACAACTGTGGAAGGGATATAGAGTTTATGTTAGTGACAAGTTCTTTCTTCTAATTTCACCATGGAAAGAGACATGAGGTTTGGGATGAAAGAGAAGCTCAACCATAGGTATATTAGCCCCAATGAAATCCGAGATAACATAGGAGCAGGGGCCTATCAGCTTTAACTTCCTCCAAATATAGTATATATTTATGATGTCTTCCACATATCCCACTCGAGGAACTACATACCTAACCCTTCACATGTTCTAAATCCAGAGGTGGTACAACTGGAAAATGAACTCTCTTGTGAGGAGCATCCAGTGGAGATATTGGATCATAGAGACAAGGTTTTATGCAACAAGACTACCCACCTTTTTAATGTGTTGTGGAGGAACCAAAATGTGAAAAATCCAAGTGGGAACTAGAGGAGTCTATGAGGCAGAAGTACCCACACCTTTTCTCTCCAGGGAGAACAAGTTAAAATTTCAAGGATGAAATTTCTTAAGGGGGGAAGCATGTAACGACCCAAACTTTTTATTAATATTGGTTTCTTATATTGTGTGTTCTTTTTATTTTATACTCAAAAAAAACTATATACTTTAATTAATAAAGTGAGTATAATTAAATGAGACCGTTGGGATTTGATTGGTATTTGAGAGATGGTAAATATGGACGTTGGAAGATAAACTCTTAACATTACAATTTTTTTAATAAATACAAGTGACCTTAATAAAGAAAGAATATTATATGGCTCATCCAGCAGTCCCGGGTCGTATGAAGCCCATCTGATGGAACTTTGGAAGGAGGTAGCACCACATGGCTTTGCTCTGGACCAAGTCCAAGCTTAACTTCGTCATGTAAATCGTGAATGGAATCGCCTATGGGAGATGTTCATGCTGATTGAGGTCACCACTCGGGCAATGGTGGTTGAGCCGCCCCATGATTCAATCACAATAGCACACCTTACACTTAGGTCCTGTACAGGTATTATAAGGGGCTATGTGAAGAGACCTTAGATACTTTATGTAATCCTTTTATATAAATAAATTTTTTTTATGGTAATGTTTTTTAAATTTCAAATGTTTGGATAAATATAGGATATATATTATTGATGAATTGTATTGAAAAAAATGATATTTTAAAATATTTATGTAAATAATAATTAATTAATAATGTGTAATGATTTTCATAAAATGGTCTTCTACAGTTTTGTTCAGTATGAAATTTATAGTCTAATAATATAAACATAATTTTGGTGAATAGTAAATTAGGAATAGAAATTTTATGCTTATGATTAGTAATGTGACCAAATGGATTAGTAACATCACTTAAGAAAGTATTAATATAATTTAGGCACCCTGATTATGTAATGTGATTCAATTAAATAAGTAAATAATTGTTTTAGAAATTATTAGTTAAGTATTAATTTTTTTGGTGAATAGTTTTTTAATTAAAAATTAAATAAAGATTATTTTGAATTTTTTTTCACAAAATGGAGTTCTTTTTTCAATTTAGACATCGATATTAGGTTAAGGTGAATTTTGAGGACTTTTCTAAAACAGTTGAACTTTCAGCGAATAGGGTTTTACTTAAAAATTAAATATCTCATAATTAAAAAGTTATTATATTAAAATGGAGTTCATTTTTATTTCAGAGCATCGATATTAGGTTAAGGTGGATTTTTGGGATTTTTCTGAAACAATTGATTTTTTTGTGAAGGGTGAAATTACAGTTTTGAGTTTCGGGTGTTTAATGACATCATTAAGGATATAATAATTATGGTCGACATATGAATATAAGTATATGCTATGAAGTGTCCCAAGGGGCCAATACCATGCGAAAATACCATGGGTAGGCCCTTGGTTTTTCCAATACCACCGATGAGGTGTCCCTTGAAAATTAATGATTTGTTCCCTCACTTCTTCTGTAAATACCAAGTCATTCCCTCATCCATTTCATTCCAAAATCAACTTCAAAGAAAATCTGGACTCTTTACCTCTCAAAGAGTCCTCCCAAGGTCCCTTCAAGCCTCTCAAGGACCCGACCATCATGCTTTTGAAGTTACTTTTCAATGTAAGTGAATCTTTCACCCTCCTCTTTTAAGTCATGACTTTCCTTTTGTTATGTGTTATAGTTCCATTTTATTAGGTGGGGGATTGTTCTTATATATATTTACTACTATCCATTTTGTTTCTAATTGATGAGAGACCATTTCTACTATCATCAATTTATTTTCTAAATTTTTAAGTGACGATGTTAGGCTGTGGAATTTTCGTAAAAGAAATACTGCTTTATCTTTTCAAGTTTCCTTTTCATCTGGTGTGTCATTCAAATATCCACACCATGATCATATTTCTTATTATTCTATAACTCTACTAAAAAAATGATCTATTTATGGATTGGATTCCATTTTCCAAACTCTTTTATTATTTTGTAATACCATTTTATATAGCCATTATGCTGCAGAAATTTCGTCTCAAAGTTTCTCTCTCTCTCTCACAAAATATTCTATTGTTTTATATATGGGAATATCCATACCAATTTAGTTTCTATGGGATTTCAAAGTTATAAAAAATTGATTTATTTTATTATGTATTTGAAATAAACGTAACCCTTACTCTCTTTCCATGGTTTATAAATGACATAATGATCTTATTTTTAAGAATGTTTAAAACGTCATGTTTTTGAAATGAACCCATTTCTTTTATTATCTATGGGTTATTTATGAAAATATTGATTATGATCAATTTGGATCACATTAAAATAAATACATATTTCGGGTGTACCATGATATAGCTTCAATGCATTGGGTAGAGAATTAGTCTCTAGAGATGACATGTTTCACGATACCTTGGTGAATAACCTTCGTAATTTTTATGACACCTTTTGGATGAACCCAGTTGATATGTTCATGAATGCCTAAATTAAATGTTGTATCCAAGTATTAAAGTTATTTTTCATGTTCTTTTTATCATTATATTCATATTATTCCATTTATCATGTCTTTATGATTTTTATCATGTTCTTATTATTATTTCTCAAGACCACATGTCCATTGATTCACTTGTTTTCTTTACTGAGACGTCTTATCGCCCTTTCCTGGATGTATGTTTCCAGGTTATGATATGTAGTAATTGTACTTAGTAAGAACATAACATGAATCCTTAAAATTAGATTATAAATTTTTTATGTTGTTTTTAATTTTTATTATTCCTGATTTCCAAGACACTTGACATTAAAGATCATCTGTTTGTAAAATTTAATGAAAAGTTATGTATTAAAAATGTGTATGCCATAATAATTTTTCAGAATAAGATAAAATCATGTGAGGAATTTAATATACAAATAATTAAACATATTTATATACTTGTGACTACATAGGTAAACATAATTTTTTCAATTCAATTGAAACATTTTACATACTACTAATTGTTTCCTCAATAAAATCAACTTTATAATTAAGTAAAGTTTTATAGAATAATAAATTTAAAGAATGTGTCTATGTTTATGTTTTTGGGAATATATTCTATATATATGAATAAAGTATTTTTGTATTTTAAATTTTTTTATTGATTTATTTCATAGATAATTATATCTAAACTATGTATTTTATATATTGTGACATTATGTGTTGGGTTAAAAATAAATCATATGTAATATAATCTTATTAAAACAATATGGATTTAATTATACACCCAAAAACATGTTATCATTACATTGGTTATAATATAATAATATTACATTTATTACATGCATAAATAAATACATATTAGGCATGTTTTTTTTGTTATTGAAATTTTATTAATAAAGTTGTGTTCTTTATTTGTAGAAGATTTATTTTACCATTCAAGAAGTAATATTAAATAACATTCATTACCACTTATAATGGATAGGTTTTAGAATATTAAAAAACTATATATATTATATGAATGTGGTTTTATGTCCAAGATAAGATACTGGATACATTCTTTCACTTGAGTATTATATGACATAATCAATGTAGTAAAAATTTAACTAAGAATCGTATACATATTTCATGATGTAAAAATATTTATATAAAACACTATTTAAGTATGTAAACTGTATAAACTTGTTATGTAAACATGCAATATATTAAATCAAAAGTGGCTATTATAGATATCATGAATAAGACGTTTTTGAAATTAAATGTTTATAATCTCTTTGTTTTTTTAGTTTATTTCCTACCTAACCCATTTTGTGTTTTTTAATGTCTAATCTCACATAAATTCTATTTTTTTTTATAAAAAATATTTATATTATATATTTATATCAGAGGGATAAAAATGGATGGGTATCAAATATTATTAAAAGTAGGATACAATTTAGTATAGAAAAAATGGTAATAAATTTGTACTAAATCATCGATTGTTATGTAATATTGAAATATTAGTTTAGTTTAAGTTAATATATAATATTTATTAATTAATATTTGAGGATTTATTTTTAGTATATATGATTTTTCAAAAAATGTAAACGGTGGGTTTTAAGTGTCTTATGGTAGTTTGATAATGTTATTTTAGAAATTTGACATATTTTTTCCAATTGTAGTATTGGGTTTCACACTATGGGATGATGTTCCATCTCAAATGTTATACCATCAAATATTTTTTTTATTCTCTCTTTAATGTAATATAAAAAAGTAGTTTTTTCACATATTATCTACACTAATTAAATAATATTATCATAACTAATTATATATTATATAGCAAGTAAGTCCAAATTTTGAATATATGAACATTTTGGAGATTAGTGTAAATATTACATAATAATTTTATTTTATGGAGTAAATTACCTATCAATATTAAATTATATAATCAAAACTTAAATTTTGTGCTTTTATATTTATTTATAGAGAATATTAAGGCCATAAATGTAGGGATAAATAAGATTTTAAATTATATTTGTATGGTTAAATGTGAATTTTGGATGGCTATATAAGTGTAACTAAAAAACCTAAATTTTATGTATTTTTATTCTAATATTCATAGATTATAACCCATAAATATCCAAAATATCTTTCTAAAATTCACATTTTATTTATGTTATGATATTTTAGGACTCATTTTAAATATAATTTAATATTATAATTTTATGTATTTATTTATAATTTTATATTTCATTTCCATACCATTTCATTGAATGAATATATTTTTTTGATTTGAATATGGAATAATATTAGTCAATCATTTGAAGTATGATTCTCTAGTAAATTGGCTCATAATTATAATAATAATATCATATTCAAGAGATTGATATTAGATTAATTAAAATCTTGATGCAGTTATGTAATGATGTTATAGATGGTTGTAGAGTTGTATATTAGGCCCCACTAGAAAACCTTAAAAATGAAATTATAATTATTACATTACAATAAATGGAACACTTGTATGAATAACTAAAACCTATATAAAAATAATATTATTTCTAGGGTAAAAGGTATGGTTTTATTTTGGGAGAAATCTAGCCCATCTATCTGTATAAGAGTCAATCAATTTTACAATGAGATTAATAAGATATTTTCCATTGGATTTCCTTATGTAATGTTTTATATCAAATTTCACTAAGGGAAATGTAATAAAAATTTAAAAAAATGTGGATATTTATGAAAAACATGCATGATTTGGTGGTTCATAGAGTGCTATCTACACATACCTGTATAACATAATTAATAAACAATGTTATAATACAACAATGTGGAAGATGATCGAGGTGAGAGTTAGAATAGGGGGATCAAGAATAGTAAAAATCTTGTTGAGACTTATAAAATAGAGAATATGAGTTTCTTATAAATATATGAGTTTATTGTGACGCGGGATCCCTATAATGAGATAATTTTCTGTATGTTTTGGCTTTATTGTTTTTTTACATGATATTTTTATTTCATCTTGCCAATCTCTATTGTACTTCATGGTTGAGGTCTCTACTATCCAAAATGGTATATAACTATGCCGAGGGTGATTTTCATGGATGATGTTGTGTTCATTTGATGTTTTTATTTAATGATTTTATATATCTTGATTGATATTATGTATTTATTAATTTATAGACAATGGTGGGGGAAGGTGAAAAAAACCCTCCCAACCGTTGTTTTATGTAGATATCCTTTTAATAATAAATTTCTTTTCTAACAAAGTTTTTAGTAATGATGGAATATGGTGTACCTGTGGTGTTAGAAGTAATTTGAGTGTGATTAAACACCATATAGGTTTGTATAAGAGTTATCTGATACTACACAACATATCTAAAAAGGATTATGTGGATGCATAAAGAACTTGTTTAATTTTTTGAGCATTTTATATTCATATCATCAATTTTATAAGGACTTGTTATATACATGATGTTGACTATGATAATTTTATGGGAGTGTGGAAATCAAATTGATAATTATGGTTTATATAGGATAATTCTAAAAAATATCACCATTATTTTTTAGTCATTCTATTTAATTTTTAATTTTCATAGTTACCATTATTTTTACCATATCTCCCACTGTATTTTATATATAATACTCTCTTCCAAATGTTAATATGTGATAAGAATATCAATAGATGAGATTTTCCCTACTAAAGAGGCATGAAATGATATTTTCTAATATTTAATTACTTATTGAAATTATATTTGTTATTTTAATATGATAATGACAATACTATGTAATAATTTAACACAATTATTAGAGAAGATATTTAAGATTTATCTATTATTTATCATTATAGTTTTTGAAGAAAAAATCAAAAATTATTAAATAGTAAAAAATAAAAAATAACATGATTTGGACCCAGAAAATTTAGTATGTTAAACCACCTAGTACGTAAAAGGATCATAATACGTGTTTGAGGGATACATTATAGAGTTAAGGTATTTAGAGAACTCATTGTGTACACTGAACACCAATTACATAAATCATTAGCTGAGAAACTCAGTGAGGTATCATATTTTATTTTAAAATTTCTACAATATATGGTAGAATAACTAACAGAGATATAATAATTCCATCACATTGTCTATAAACGGTTCTTGAAGGTTGAGAATATATCTTATTTTTACCAATATTTCTCCATTCGATCTACATTCTAGAGGAAATCAAGAAGGAATAAGTGATTTAATCTAAATAAATATAATGAGAATATTATACTCAAAATTCAAATTCTTAAAATTATATTCATGATGAATATTCTGCATATCCTCCTATTACTTTAATAAATATTGGGAAAAATATAAAATCCCATAGAGGTGGAGGACAAAGAGGAAGAGTTTGCGAGAGATGTGAATAGTTTATTAGAGGTAATGGAGGAGTTTGAAATGTGGTAAAAATATATTATATGAGGGTAATGGAGCTATGACACATAGATATACATAATTACTTCGCGGACATAAACCAAAAGAGAATCCATTTCCTATATTGAATTCTTATAAAATTGTGCACACCACTTTCTGATCTAAAGCAGAAAGGTACCACCATTTATAATTTTTTATAAACTCAAAAAGTTTAGATGTGTTTTGGTGAATCAAAGATAGAAAATATGTGTTATATGAATTTGGTTTTTTACAATCATTATAATGTAAAAAATAGGAAAAAAGTAAATATGCTGGTTCCTGCCACATAAACCACATATGCAATTCGATTGGGGGAGACTGTAAGAGATTCTTTATTGGAAGAAATAAAAAATACACCAAATTCTAGGAGAACCATTATTTATTTTCCATTATCATTAATTTTCTATATATTAGTTTAATATATATATTTTATATCAATATTCTTTAGGTCATCATATAGAACAATATATAAAGGATTAGATATAATATCATTTATTACACCATTGATGTTATCCATCCAAATAAACATGTTTATATCTTTTATGGTTTTTATTATATTGTTTCTTTTATAATATTATAAATATATTTGAGGTTTTCATAAAAAAATATGGAGGATATCTATGGTAAGTGTCTCTATGGTGGTATATCTTCTACTTTAACTTTTTCATTATTTTTTCTATTGTTTTTAGAATTGAGCATAATTAAACACCAAAACCATATAAAACCTTGGGTATTTATTTATTTTATTATTTTTGAAACATTGATATTGTAATGAACAATCCCCATATACATAATACTCATCAGTTGACCCAATTTTCCATAAGGACCTATCGGTAATACTCATCCCTACAGACTGCTGACAAGTGCATGAGAATTATGGGGATTCCTTTAGCAATAGTTCCTCCCAATTCATAGATACAATACTGGAATAAATAATAAAATACCAATGAAATAAAATCCATTCCCGATAGTTAATATCTAACTACCATGGTCCATCCCATTTGAGTATATGAGATAAACAACCAAAACAAAGGATACAACCACGAAGAATAGAAAAGACACATCACTAGCAGAAAATAAAATAACAAACAAACCTACCTGCAAAAATCCTGAACCACCACCATGAATCCTCCAGTTACTCACTACCACCCATCTCACCACACAATAGCCACAATGAACATGAATTATCCAACAGATAACATTAATAAAAAAATATTGTAGGCATGAGATAAAAATCCATGTTAGTAACCATAACCACTAAAACTATGAAATTCATTTCTCAAGGTATTTCACCAATTCTAATTTGAAAATAAATCAAAAATTATGCTTTAAATATATAGAATTCATTGAAACCCAAAAAATAAAAATTTTCATTCATGAAATTTTCCTTGTGATCCCCAAAACCAAACATTCATATTTTAAAAATAAATCCATCATCAAAACACTTTTCAAAACCACACACACCATTAACATTTCTCCAAACATGTCACACTTGTTTTTTATAAATTAAAATGGTTACATTAAAACATTTCACCTGAAAAATCCATATTCAAATACATAACAAATTTTGAAATCCAATATAATTTACTCACACCACATTCTTTAAAAAATAAAAATAGGTTTTTGTAAATAGTATTGAAAAATCAGATTCAAGGGAAATAACCAAACTCACACGAGTTAAGGACAACAAAAAGGAACCACATATATATCAAATGAATATAAAAGTACACCATAATCATAGAATTTTTCATAAAAATGAAATTAGGGGTAATGGTAAAAATAAACATTATATCAATATCCCCCCAATCAATAACTCGGAGAGCCAAAAACACATGTCATGATGCTTCCCAAACTCATGAACATACAAATAATCTAACAATGAGGTTATAACCTCTTGAAATATCTATCGACATATCCTACGTAAATATCATCATAAAATTATCCCACACAATCATCATTGTAATTCCAAACCCCCACCTAGCCCTTTTTCCAACCACAACAATTGAGAATATACTGGCATGTGAACTAACTAAATGAATTATCTAGATCATTCTCTAAGTACCCAACATCCCATTACCAATCAAGGAAGTGAGGCATAGTGAAAATAAATGAAATCCTAACACACATGTACTAACCAAAACTACCCTCACCCCTAAAATAAAATTATGAAATTACTCATATACATAACATGAACATAAGTAATAACAAGCACATTACCACACAAGGGGAGAAACAAGCATTAAATAGTTATCAAAAATCCATACAAGGGGTAAGAAATAAATATGAAGACAAGGGTGTATATCCACATACACCATTTTTATAGCAATTTTTGAAACATATATTTAAAAACAAAACAAATCATTGAATTTTATTCCTTTTCACATATCATAAAATACTTTCTAAATACCGTTTGGAAAATTATTTAAATTTAAAAATTATTTAAAACATATAAAAGTCATCCCTATATAATTTATATCATATTTAAAAATGTAAAACATCGCAAACTCTGTTATCTGTATCACAAAGTTTATAAAGCACATCTTAAAAATTTATAAAAGGCTCAAAAATCTCCCATTTATTTTAAAAAAATAAAAAGATACCTTTGAATATGGGTCATTAAAATTGAAAAAAAACAATTCCAAAAGGATAATAATTTCCACCAAACTAATAAAAACAAATCAATAAGGATTTAAACAATTGGTAAACCACATTAAAATTTTAAATTAACATTTGAGATACATTAAAACACCACTTTGTTCAAAACCATTTAGAGGTCGATACCTCTCTTCCAATCTAAATTCCATTTAAAACTTTTTTGTACTCATTGAAAACTGAAACTAGTTTAAAGTCCACTTAACAACATGAAAACTATTTCAATACTCTATAAATAATTTCACAAGAATCTTATCATAAGAAAAAATTCTTTTTCAAGCATGAAAAAACGGAATTTTCATAACAAAGCCAACTATAGTAGGAATAATTCCCATTTAAATGGTTTCAAATCAGAATAAGGCTACCACATATAGCTATTAATTCAAAAAAATAGAATTTAGAAAGAGAAATAATGCTTATAATTTCAACATTAAACATTTTTATAATAACACCTTCCTAAAAAAAGTGGAAACCAATATGAAACATCCTAAAGCATGTTTCCTTCAATAAAAACCAAACCCACAAGAAAAAATGGTGATTAAAACCACTAAAAAGGAAAAAATACCCATCAATAAATCCACCAAGAACCCAACAATAGAGACACATGATAACTAGGCATCCTGGGGGCAGCCAAAAAAAATATAAGAGAGAGGGTGAAAGAAATAAGGGGAAAAAAGATGAATAGCACGCCTATAACCACATAAAAAACACCAAAGGGAGGGAAAAATTCAAGGTGAAGGATGTTAGAGACCTCCTTGAGATCCCTAGGTTCATTCAACCGACATAGGGGAGAAGAGGGGTGAAATACCTATAAATTTGTAAGGTACTTTTGGTGATTAAAAAATAATCACATAGACAACTTTCTTGGTTTGGCCACATGGTTTTCATACTGTGTTAAAACTATGCGCTAGCCACTACCTTGTCCAAGAACTACCACACATGGTTTCTCCTATGAGGCTTCGGGGTAATAAAAAACTATAAGCCACACGTGAGAACCACACTAGGCCTCATACATACTTATGAGGTGTCTAATGTGGTTTAAAAACCCATATATAATCCTTGAAAATGGATTAGTCAAAAATTATAAATCCAAAAAAATGATTTTTGAACAGTTTAACAATTCATCCTTATGTTGTGTGAAAAATCTAAGACACACAAAGGACCCCACCATGTTTCTCCTAGGGGATTAACAGTTTGGACTTAACCATGCACAACTCATGCTGAAAAACTATGCATGGTTCAAAATTAATAGAAAAGGATCCCTATGATTGGAGGCTGTATTATTTTACTCTAACCATATACAATATAAAAAACCTAAAAAGTTTCCTATTTCAAAACCAAAACACCGTAGAAATGAAACACATAACTTCACATATCAAAAGGAAAATAAATAATAGCATTGTGACATGGGGGTGTTATACATATGATTTTGTTTGTAATTATACTCGTTGATTAATAAATAATCAGAAAATAAGTTTTAGTTAAATGTGAATACCATGTTTATGATCACTACCCAATGTTTAGATCACTATAAAAAGATGTTTATAATCATTTTTCCGTTATCCAAAATAATTTATTTCGTTCTTGAGGGAATATTAGATCATGTATTAAAATTTAGATATAGTTTCTTTTGCATATATATTATATTTAATGTGGTTTTAAAATGATAATAACTTTTTTTTTCATAAGAACCTCGTTCATTACTCAAATCATTCACCTTGATATCCAACAACATTTTATGCTAGGAAAATATTAATTAATTTACTAATAATAAAAATTAAATCTAAATCCAGTTTCACCTTGATATTTTACAAAATTCTAATTTAAAATAAAATATTACTGTATGGGAGATAAATTTTTAGGGATACTTAGAATCAACGCAATGTTGGAAATATATTATGGTGAAAATGTTTCTGTGGGGAAGCGAAGTACCAAGGAAATTTTTAAATACAATATATTCCATAGACCTCTATTTTTTTAACATCATAGATCAATTTTATCATACCCTTTCTGTGTTTCCAAGGCCATGGGAGCTTAGGGGAGGCATAGAGGTGGTTGGGAGGGGTTTGGATAGAAAATTATGGAAATAGGAAGATTACAAGTTGTGAAAGTGTGGTTCATGACTTATGCAGGGATGGATCATTAATTTTATGTTTTTTTGGTTAAATAATAAAAATGTGATGCAGTTTTGTATTCAACATAACCCCAAAGATTAATTGATGTGAAAGGGTATTACATGTTTTGTAATTCCTTGCTGCAATTTTGTTATAATAATTTTAACTACTCGGGTTATTCATAATCCTATGGCTACAACATATCCCTCTCATATTTAAGCAAAAAAAGGTCCACATCATTAGTCATTTTGAATTCACTTAAAAGACAATCAATCCTTTGGATTTGATATTTGATTTGTGGTGATCTGTGTTGATCCAAGGTGATTTATCTTTCTTTTCCTAGTAGTTTCTCCCAGTTTGATCCCATTTTCTTCTCGTTCTTCTCTCCATTCTATAGAGTTATATTTCCTTTGTTTCTAATGGGTTTTATCCTAGTTTTTTTGTGTGTGTTTATTCCATGAAATCCTCTAATGGATGGTGTTATTGTGGGAGAGGTGACTAGAGATTTACAAAGGGGTCTATTAGTGTGTGAAAATGTTGATTCCATTGAGTTAGGGGATTCATTTATTCTCTGTCTATTTTTCATGAAATTGTAAATTGAGAGGGGTTTATCCCTCTATATGGTAATGAAATTAGTCTAATAATTATCTAAACTAGATTAAAGGAATTGGATAGTGATCACATGTTATTTATTTATACCATTATAGTGGGTAGACTCTTGATTTTCTGAATAGTGTGATATATATTCCTTGCTTTGTTATCATGTTCTTATGATAGGAATTTGATGTTAAAATTGATAGGTAATATAGGGACATAAATAATTGGTAATTAATTGGATAAAGAAGAAGGTGTATTGTCTAATTAATATGGGTTTTAAAGAAATTTGATGATAAATGGGAATAATGTTAACACTTGTTGTTAAATAATTAAAATTATGTTAATGAATTGAAATTATTGAGACTGTTGAACCTAGAATATATGCTTGGGAGCATGTTAAATTAAATAATTAATTAATTTGTAATATCTTATTATATCTTGATGGATTAGGATTCTTATAGTTGTAAAATGTTAAAAAATGAATTGATTATCTAAATATGGAATAAGAACTGGTTGTGTGCTAATGATAATTTTCAAGGTCATAAGAAACCAGTTGGCAGGAGAAGGTTTGATGTCTTGTTTTGAGGGCCCAATTTCCCTGTTGTATGTTTTTTGTTCCTACTTATTTGTGGTGTGATCTAGATATGAGCCTTGTGTTATGAGACATGTATTATTGATCCATCAGGGTATATGGTGATATGGAGTGTAGAGGCTTATATGTGTTTTGATCACAGTATGATGATCCTAGAGGGAAGACATAATGTGTGGGAAAGGAGGCACATATGACGTGGTGGAAGTTGATGCCTGTTATGGGGAGATGCATTGGTATATGAATGTAAGATTATGGGATAGAAAAAGATCTGATGAATGGATTAAATATGTTCTTACTCATTATTGAGATACTAAGAGCCAATATTCTCACTTGAATAAGTTTAATGGCCGATGGATGAGATTCTTGTTATCATCTTTTCTTTCCACACTACTTATGGTAGTTTCCTATTCTTGATTGAATACTTTCCCTTGGGGGTAACTTAGGATGGTTTTCCTTGAGCATAAGGATATGGAATTATGATAATAATGGAAAATTAATTTTTTTGCCTATGGGGTTGATTTATTATGGAATGGGCTGGTTAAAAATGTAAATGTTCTTAAACCATGGATTTCGTTTGGGTTATAAATGAAGGGAATGAAAATTAATCTAATAATTAATATATGAAATGTGATGTAATGTAACGTGTGATAATATTACTGTCCAATTAATGAATAATTAATTAATTTATCAATGAAAAAATATAATGTAATGAATGAATTTAATGTCACACATTTACATTCTTCAATTCTTATAAGATATATGGTATTAGTAGTGATAATCAATAGTCCATGAGATGTTTGTTTTAGTTTTTTAAGACTAGGTTACACCCATAGTACGGTTTTGGGGTATATTATATCATGTATATTATGTGATTTCATATTCTATACCACCCAGGTCGGTTTGCTAAACTGACACCTAGTGGACTCTGGGAGGGTTTTTCCCCCAACATCTCAGTGAGTGGATGGATGGATGACTACCCCATACGGCTCATCTCTCCTCTCCTGGTAGTTACTTGTGCTTGTGAGCACAATGGTTAGTTTACTCATATATGTGTATTGAGGGATGTGATGGACAATGGTTATTTCCCACACATATATTATCAGATATAGTATCCAAAGTATTAATGTAGGTTTAACGTGTATATGTTATGATGGATTGAGGTACTTGCTCGTTGTATGAGCTGTAATATCTTGACGTATAACAAATGTTGTTTGATATACATCATATATGATTTTGTGGCTTATGGAAACTAATTGGTTACTATATATGGTTAGGTGATATGGGAGGGTGTGGTTATTTGATATAGGATAGTGTGGTTATGTGATTCATGAGGTGCAAGTCGTCATGTCCATACTTGGTGTTACAGGGTGGATTACTTTTGGAGATAGATGTCTCTAGACGTATGACATTGGAGTAGAGCATAAAACCCATGGTGAAGTAGGATAAGGGTACCCTTTATGTTTGTTATTATATTATATGATATCTTGAATTTGTTACATAGTGAGAGATAGTTATGGTTAGTCTAGGAACAAAGTATACCTTTTTAGGCGATGAGTTAGTTTCATTATTTTTCAGTGTGCTTTACCATACATTCTTTATCTTTTGCAAGAGTGGATATGGGGTCGATCCTACTGAGTATACAATTATACTCACCTAATGTATAAAAAAATTATTTTTTTGGTCTAGAGCATGTTTAATATCAGCCTGGTTATTACTAGCTTGGGGTATTATAATACTTTTTTTGCATTTCTAGTCACTTTCGTCTTTTTCATTTTGGAACATATAGTTTTCCTTTAGTTTTTCAATATTTCATGATATTTAATGTTTTCACATGGGTTTTATTTATTTATATATTTTTTAGATTAGGTTTTGGTTGTTTTATCTATATTATCCCACTCTTATGCATGCTTATTTTACAGGATAATGCCTCCAATTTTCATGTTTTCAATACACTATGTTCTAGTCACCAATTAGGAGATGATTAGAGGTGGGACTCTAGAGTCAACATATCTCTCCCCAAATAACAGCTTCTTTTTTGTTGTGGTTCATTAAAAATTTTTCCCCGGGAATGATTAAAAATGAATAATAAGTACTTATACAAGAATACTTTTCATATTCAAATCATAGAGTGTGAAATTCCAAAAAATATATAATGAATGTTTTAGAAAAAAAAGAACTGATACTGAGGAGAAATTCTTTAGTGAACTTGATCTTTCATATAATTCAATTTTATGAGAATTTATCCCCCTCATTGATATTGGGGTTTTTAAATATTAACCCACCAAAAATTTGTTTTATAATACATCTTGTAAAAGGCCATTTTATTTTAATTCATCATTTTAATTTGAGTGGAGGAATTAAAGGTGTAGTAAGATTATGGAATGTTTTCATGATTCTATGAATGAGAAAAACATGACAGAACTCATTTTCCCATGATTACGAGAGATACATTATTTGGAAGGTCGGTGTGGAATCATCATTGGTGGAACATGAGACGGAAGTTAATGAAAATTAATAAAATATAATTTTTAGGATATCATATAGGAGGAATGATATATTAAACATTTAAATGAAAATTCATTTGTATTCATGTTTTTTGAGAATATTACATGCCAATAGTTTAAATGTTTTCCACGATAAAACAATTATGTCTATAGGGGAAACCACGCACCAATATTGCACGTTTTTCTATTATTAATTAATTATATCCGAGTAATCTCATATTATTTCGATAAAAAAACATTTAATCATATTAGGATAATCTAGATTTTATTGTATCTAGAAACTTATTTTTTGATTTTATTGATTTAATTAATATTCACTATTAAATATTAATTTATATGCCTTAAATGTAGATGTTTTTTGATGTGCATATGAAAAATAACCACCCATGATAGTTATTTATTACTAACTCATTAAATATCTTAGTTTCGATTTAATAATTATGCTAATAATGATCTTTATGAGATTAACTAAAACATTGATCCATTTGCATAATGTTATGGCACATTACAATAAAGCTAAATATTGGGCCCCACTATCTAATATTAAAAAGAAGATTATAAATATAATATAAGAATAAATTAAATTTTTATATGTTAAAAAAAATCTATGTTAATATTAACACTTATTATAGGCTACATAGAAAATGTTTTTAAACAAAGGAAAAATGGCCCTACTGCTTCCATGAGAATAAAAACATTTACTCTGGGATATGTATGATATTTAAATTTATAATTAAATATTTGATATTATAAAAAAAATATATATATACAGAAAAAAAATATTTATGTAGAATACAATTTTTTTGGATCGTATGCTTGCTCGATGGGGATATAAAAGGGTATTTATAAGTTCCTAGACAAAAAAATTAGGAAACTATGTTATATGCGGTCATGTTGAAATCAATATCAATTAATGAATATCGGGTAGTTTCATGGGGGTTTAATCCATTGTACAATTATAATCAATAATTAAAGGGATTCACTTACAAGTAGTGGAAGATTTTTTATAATGTGGGTTCCGGTGTTTGGGAATATTTTCTATACTTTTCAGTGTCTACATTTTTTAAATTATATTATTCATATTTCTTCTCCTCTGTATACTTTTAATTTTATATCTATGATTTATAATCCCCAAGAATACATAAATTATCCCATTAATGATTCTCAAGGAATCCCTAATGATGATCTATTGTTCTTATTACGTAATATATCACTAATTAAAATACATTCTATATTTGGATGGGGATATTGAATAGTGAGAGTACATAGTAGTTATGGCATCTATTTTTATTCAGGTTATATCCAATTTTATTTCCACAATTATTCTATCTTTGAAAAATATTTCAATATGTCATGGATTTGATCTCTTGATCTTCATTACTAAATGCGTGTGATTTTATACCAAGTACTTTTTTTAGTATTTCCCTTGATTGAGGTTATACTTATCTTGTCAACAATGAATGAGGAATATGTTCATGGTACAATTTCATTTTTTAGTTCATTATAAATTTACACTATTAAATTCATCATAGAGGATTACATAAATTATTTTGGGGGCGTTATTTGAGTACGAGTGAGAAAAATAAAAAATAAAGAATGCTTTAATAACATAATCCTAGAGATGTATAACCTTTCCTTATAACTCATTCTTTTGAATTTTCATTCCCTTTTTTACCTCACAATTTACAATACCACCACAACTTGAGTTTTAATTTTTTTTTATATCAATATTTATCAATATGATGAGTAGATAATAGTTTCCCTCTATGAAATTAAAGACTATGGTCAATACAAATGTTTTTTTTATTTTGGAAGGAATAAATTTATTCTGATAACATAATAAAATTCACATTTTGATGAATGAGGGTGATGTAGCGGTTAATATGGTTTTACCAATTGTTTTGGAAGTTAAAATGTGTTTAGTGTTGAAATAAAATTAAATTGAAAATAAAAAATTCCATAAAATGTTAAACCCTTTTAACCATATAATAAAAGGAAGCCATGTAATATTATATATATAATACTTTAGTTGGGTATGGTTTTTTAATAGGCCAGAAATCTCTCAAAAACCTATAAAATAATAAATTAATGTCATAAATAGAAATATAAGTTATTTAATTTAGTATTTTCTTATGTATGGTATTTATCATTTAGAAAATATATGAGATACTAAAAGTGTTTTTGGGAAAAGTAATTATATATATATAACATGAACAAATATATAAGGTCGAAAAAGATAATGTAATCATATCTAACGATATTGGTTAATGGAATTATAACATGGCCACATAGATTATGATTTATTAAAGCTAAAAAGAAGGAATATGATTATTTATTCCCACTCATTACTATATCATTATGATGATATAATAAGGCCTCTAGGAATAATTATTCATATAGAGTAATCCCAAAAAGTTATTCATGGCTAGGTGTTTGTAATCCTAATTTTGAAATGTTATAGAGCGAGTTAATAATGATACATGAGGGATTGGAAACTAGGGTTCCCACTTTGGGATTATAATATGAATTCTATATTCCATAAGTATGTGTAGTTTTAATTTTAAATTCATTTTGAGTTTTTTATTATGTGTTCTCACAACCTGGTAAACTTTTATATCCATTATCATTTTGTGTCATTACAATTTTTTATCTAAGATAAAGGAACTTGTAATTATCTTATTGTTTTTGAATATTAATCCCATTAATCTTAATTTTTTAAAATTTAGGATGTATTGGATAGTATGTAATGTTGATTGGTGTGGGGATATTCCATATTCATCTATGTGTTGTTTTTATTCATTATTAATTTTGGGCAATTGATTTTTCAATTCAATAAAAAATTCTTTATATAATGGGGATCAAAAGTTTAATGATTAGTGGTTTCAAAATTTTGGGCCATTTGTTCTGTGACTACATTGGATATTTATTTTTATGGGTGAGTGTTAAAGGGTCTATTTACTTATCATAAACAAGCCTAGAAACATTGGAATGGTGATACCCAAGCCAACTCTAACATAGATTGAAGGGAATTCTAGACCACTACTAGTAGGTACTAGAACCTGGGACCACACAATAAATGTGTGGATATGTTTTTTCTTTAAAAAATAGGAGATAAATGAAAAAATTGGTTATATCAACACTCCTCATGGAAAAATTATAAGAAAAAAGAATTTAAAACAAAACCTAAAATAGTTAATCATCAATGATGTAACATCTTCTATGATAGAAACTAAAAAAATCCCATGTAATAGGTCGATCACATATCCATCGGTCACCACCAACAATTTGGGTCCCAAAGATCAAGAAAATACATAGCCTACAAGTGGAAAATTCCCTGTTCTTGGACCTATAAAAACAAAATATACAAAAACGCAAAGTCAATGGTAGTTTGTGAGTTACAAACCCAATATGGTGTCATCAACTGTTCAATAATAAATTGCATAAAAATAAACAATTTTTTATTTGAAATTTTAATATAACAATTCATGTCATTGTATTTATATATTTTCAAAGAAACATGATTTAAAATAAAAACTACATTTGTTATATCAAAACATGATTAAATGATCTTTTTACACAAATGTATTTATATAAATCAATTGGCATGAATAAAATCATTCAAAAATATATTTCATGTAATCTTCAAATAAAAACATATCACAGAACCATGTAATAATCCATGTGGTACATTAGGTTCTAGAAATAATATCCCCACACTAATCAATCAGTATTTTCAACTCATTATGTGAACACATCACTCAACTCAATCCATCAAGACTGAACTCCCCAATATGAAAAGAATTAGATGGTTAGTTCATGTCAGTTTTGTTAACATCTATCCATTTCTATGGTGCAAAATCCTATCATGCTTGTTCTAATTACCCATTAAATACATATTATCTTAGGTGAATCAATAAATTATTCAATCTATATTTGGAATATCAATATTTTAATGTCTTTTCATTTATTACAATTAAATTTCCAAATTTTAGTTTTTGTCATGCCTTTTCATTTCAAAACTATATCATAGGTTTTCATCAAATTCATTCCCTTTAAAATCATCATTAAATTTTATACCTTTTCCCAAAAAATCAATATTCAATCATTTCAATTTTCTAATCAATAAATCATTGAAATTTCAAAAATCATCAAATCTTTCCCAAACACATAACATAATTTCAATATCATTGAAATTATGTTTTTTATAAATTTCTAGAACATTTCAAATAACACATAAAAAAAATTAAATTAAAATTTATCATATCAATTAGAAACTCATTTAAAAACAATAATTAAATTTAGAGATTAAATTTTTGAGGAAATCATATGGAACCACCTGCTGTTTTAATCACGATAGTAAGGATCAACTCCAATAATGTGGAACACTAATGAAGAACCAAGGTAAAATAGATCATGAAATCAAACAAAAAATCATGATACATAAAATGAAGATTTGATATATCAATGACATAATGATTTATCACTCTATAATGAGGATATTAAAATATATTAGGAGATTCTAATAATTGTATATCAACATACCCAAAGGAGATCAAATGTATTCACCAAATATTTTATATTAAAATAAAAGGGGATGTAGTAGCCAATTCCACATATTGGAGCTTCTAAATAAAATGGAAAATTATTAGGGCTGAATGGGAATTATTAGAGATTCAATTGAGGGGTCCCAAGATTTTAATATGTTTATTATGGAATCAAATACTTGTGTACGTGTTTTTTAGAGGGGAAACATAGTTAAACTAACCATGAACACCTACTATTTGGGGCTCACGGTTTACCCTCAGTGGGTGACCTATATGTGGAATCATGTTTCAACCATGCACCCCCTCCCCCATTTGGGGGCATAAAATTATCACTAGGGGCTCATGGTTTAGAAAAACCTTGCGACAACCCCACACAACCCAAATGTTTTTCAATATTCTCCAAATTAAACAAAAAAAACCTTCAGATAAAAAAAAAATTGGAATCAAAATAAGATTAAATAAGTAACATAAAAAAGGTATTGGGATGTTACAACCTCTCAATGATAAATATTTTTCCCCCATAATGCATGTTAATAAGATTCCATATAAAATAATTGAGGCCCATTTCCCTATCATTGATTCCATAGGATACCAAATCTTATGTTAATAAGAACCATACATTGATAACAGAAAAACAAAAGGTATCATCTTACCACAAATAAACGTTTTCTCGGAATAAAAAATTTTACTAGATGCTCAGCCATGAATAAATCAGGTTCAACTTCATGATATTCCAGACTTGGTATATGAAAATCATTTGAAATATAATTCTCAAGATGTTATACATGAAAAAAACAATGGATTGACATAAATATTTGGTTAGAGTGATAAATGGTAATCAACTTTTCCCACCTTATGAACAATCTAAAAAGGTCACAAAAACCATCATGCTATATTTCCCCATTTCTCAATAAATCGGTGACCCATATTATGTGAAACATTCAAAAACACCAGGTCACTAAATGAAAATTAAATTCGTCATCGAAAATGGTCAATATAATATATATATTATATCATTACCATTACCATTATTTGAATAATCAAATAAATATTCACAGTTATCACTTGGACCAATCATGTACCAAATAAGGAAGCTACACCAATGCCTGAATAAATAGTGGATATCTACATGGTTAATCATAAAATGCCTAAAAATATCTATTCTGATAGTGGAATGGTAACTATTATTATAGGAAAACATTACCAGTTTCAAATGTTCATTCGTAAATCCATCAAATTTGAGAATTAATGCACCTAACATGTCTTTCAAGATATGTATATCTTGTTCCATCTGGCCATCCATTTACAGATGATATACCATGATCAATATAACCTATAATATCACAGCCTTATGGATGCCCCTCCAAAAGTGAGATGTCAAATGGGGATCTATATCATAAACTATAACATATGTAACCACATGAAAATTAATATTATTTTTTACATTTAGATTTTCTAAATCATTAATGTTGTTGTATCGTGAATGGGTATAAAGTGGTCTAATATGTCCAGTCTATCGATCACTACACATATTGAATTATTCCATCAAGGGGTACATGGAAACCCAACCAAAAATACCTTATATATATCATCCCACTTACATTAATACCCCACCAATACCAAGAAGCACTATATCATGAAATAATTATGGTGTTTTTCCCATGTAATAATATATTTCACCTTTTTGGATAAACTTAAATACATTGTTCCAATACCATGTGTCTTAAATATTTACTTCTAGAGTATTTAAATTATATATTTTATGATTTGTGTAATGTTTTTGATTTCTCAAAATATCATGAATTACTATCAAATGAAGCACGTCATCCTCATCAGTTTTGGAGTGAACCAATATGTAATCCAAAATATTACAAAGAATTATTCAATGGATGCATGGAATATATTATTCATCATTTCCAAAAAAAAATATTGGATAATTGTTCAAAAAAATGGCATAATAAGGTATTCATAATTTCTATACCTACTCACGAAGGATTCCTTTTTAATTTCATATTATTTAACTATCAACTGGTGATAACTAGATCCAAGATCAATCTTTGAGAACCACATTAACCCTTTCAACAGATCAAACAAATCATCAATCTATGTAAAATGATATTTTTTCTTTTTTATACTCGATTGAGTATCTGGTAATAAATACATTAGTGAAGTTCCCCCATTAGATTTCATTATAAATAGAACAGGAACCGCCCACAGTGACACAATAGGGAATATAAATTATGTATCCAAAATATCATCTAGCTGTAACACACCAAGCTTCCACGGTACACATCTCTTTGAATAAATACAATAGCGTGTGTTGTACGCAACTTCGAGTTCGAACACACACCACACCCAATCAAAGTAGCCGTTATGAATAGTAATACCAAATTTTTTAAATTTTATAAATTTTATCTTGCCAAATGGACTTCGTTTTTGGATTTGGAATATCGAAATTAGCCTATGTTGAATTTTTGGTATTTTTTTGAGAACTTCCAAATTTTTATGAATAGTGAAAAATACTTAAAAACAAATTTTTTAATAAATGTATTTTATAGTGATAAATTAAACTATTGAGTGATTTTAAATTATAATTAGAGTATATTTTTTCCATTTTATCCAATGGTGATCATTAGAATTAATTTCACTTTGAATTTGGACATAAACAATGGTCAATCTTTAGATATGTATTGTTTCGTAAAAACACGCTATTTGTTGTTGAAAGTGGGAATTAATTATAAAATTAATTAATGCAACTTATATGTTTGTAATTTTTTAAAATATACATCATTTTTGGATTCAGAATATCAATTATAGCTTAGGGTGAAATTTTGGCATTGTTCTGAAAACTTCAATTATTGATGAATAGTGAAACCACTAAGTGGTAGTTAAAAAACAGATTTTTCGCTTAAATAAAACATTACCACTTCTGTGATTTGATTTTCAAAAATCCGACATACATGGTTGTCATTAGGAAGTAATATGTGGTTCATTAGGATTAAAATAATTTTTTTGGCGAATAGTAACTTTTAAGTTTAATTAATCGCGATTAAAGGTAATTAGTGAAATTTATGGTAAAAATAGTATTATAAAAATATGGAATGACCATTACACTTGTCCAACCACTATTGGATGTGTCATGGATGACCAAGACAATCCATGGGTCAACTCGGGGACCCAATGGAGCCACTTTGGTAGGAAAAGGACATAAATAACTTTTTATTTAATGTTAAAATAAAAAGGACACAAACAAGAGTTGTTTTACTAAAATAATTATTAAATGGGGTTATACAAGTCATATTATTGTCTATAAATATTCATTAGAAATATAAAAAGATTTCCTATATCATCATAATTTTTTATAATCTTTAGACATTAAATAAATTAAATTATTTATGACACCATGATGATGTAGTGATTACCTCATTAATTAACGATTTAAATAAAATGAAAAGATAATGTAAAATCCAAGGCATACACTGGTCCAAATCATATTGGATGGGTATTTTTTGAACCATTATCACCTTGTCCTAGAATTATATAAGTGTGGGACCTTTACAATCCGAAAATCATTGTATAATAAATTAATATTTCATTACATTCCAAGAGTGCCCCTCCTCTCCACTTATAAAAGGCCCCCACCACTACCACCTTACTCACCCTTTCAAATCCTTTTGGATCGGGAAAACTCTGGCCAAATACTCTCCCAACATCCCTCTCTTACTCCTAGAAGCCTCACATTGGGCATAATTCTTCCCAAGGAAGCCTTGGGATCAAATCAAAAGAGTTACCCAATTTTAAGGTAATGTCTTCTCTTATGTTATTTTGTTTTATTTTCCTTATCCAAACCCCTAAAATATTTTTATTCCTTTATTTTTTAACAACACCAGTACAATAAATATACTAGGATGTTTTTATAATGAGTATTCGAGCTACACTTACACACACCTACATCTAATGGTTAAAGAACATACGGTTTCTGTGGATGGCGAATTTCTGCCTCACGAAACGATGATTGATCAACACTCATAAAACACTTTCAAAGGTGGAAATTAAGATGTCACTATATTTATAAATGATATATAATATTTTTATGTTTTACTTAAGGTTCTGTATTTTTTATTTATGGAATACCTTTATTTTTTCCATTATGGGTAAATGCGATATTTTCATTTTAGGAAGTGCGGACTACCGCCCCCTCAAAGTGATTGGAATCGTTAATACCATATGTGGGATGTATAAAGGATGGAGTAAATAATATTATATATAATGTTATACTGGAATTATAATATATTTATATATCATTATGATTTCATTAAATACGAAATAGAAATGAAAGTAGCGTTCATGCGTACGTACGGCTTACCGTCTCCATGAACGGTGCATTTCATTTCTTACCTCTAAACGTTATGGAATATTATAAATGCATGTATATACAGGACATATATGAGATATATGATATCTATATCATGAATATAATTCTGGATATAATGGATATATCACCACATGAACAACTTGTAATTATAAGAATTTTATTTTTGATTCAAGTACCTAAGATCGACAAAATGATTGTTATAAACATAAATAATTACATAATGTTCATAACATGGTAATAAGGGATATAAAAGGAATAATGAACATGAAAAAGGTTATTAAGTAAATAGAAATTAACTCTAGTTTATTATTCAGGAGGTTAAAGAACGGTCGAGTCAGGACAGGACGCAAGGTAAGAGAACTTCTTAACCCAATTTCCATTCTTTGGGTTAATCTCCTACATTCAAATTATGTCATGATATTATTATGTCCTATATTGTATTTGTACTTTATTTATGTGTACATATAATGAATACACATAATAGATATATTTTATTTTAAAAATGATCTTTGTAAGGACTTCGTCTCAATCTCCTTTCATTGAGGCATATTTTGTTTTATACACAAATTTCTTTTATACGGTGTATAAAACCCTTTGACATTTACATTTTTTCAAAAGGAATGTTTTTTATATGAAGCGTTTTACTAAACGACAAAAAGGGAATGTTTTTCTTTCCGTACATATGCGGCGACAATGACTTCTCTGCTGCCGTGACCATTATTTGAGTTTCGGCTTCCTCTACAAGCCGTAACTTTTTTTTAATGAAAAATAAATACAATGTTTTAACATTCTTTTATTTTGGTATTGAAAATGGTTTTGAAAGCGTTTTTACTATATCAATGTGTTGTATTGATATCTTGTGATTGAAATGTGGAAATGTTATGTTTCCCTTATGCATGTATTATGTGATACGATTATGTTATGGTTTATGATATGTTTAAACCTATTCATATGAGGAATGAATTGGACTTAATAAGTGACGGGTGGAGCCCGCTATATCTCCTCGATGCATCGGAAGGTCTCATGAGACAAACTAGTGTCTTGGCACGAGGCCTTGACAAAATCTTATTTGTGGTCGTGGCATGAGGCCTTGGCTACGTGGTTATGATAGTCTGACATTATGCATTTCATCATTATGAAAGTGGTTAATGATATTTCAGGTGATTATTCAACTAGTAGAATATCCATGTCAGTAAGTAAATGGCATTATTTCATTTTACTTTTTCCATATTATGCTAAAGTTCAAGTTTAAAAGGCTTTTGTTTTAGTTATACATTGCCTTAAATGTTAATGTTTATTTATGAAAGCTTCCGCTATGTTGTTATCCTTACTGAGCATCTGAGCTCACCCCTTTCAATGTTTTAATTTTTCCAGGATGTGAAGAAGTATATTATGAATGACCTACTGGGATAATATAAGGGGATATGAAGATAATATGTTGTAGTTTTTTTTTACTTTATGATGTAATGTAAGACTTATTAATGTGTCTAGTGTTTCCAAGGCAACTAAACTAATTGGTCTTTCGAGACTTGATCTTTTGTGATCATGCCAATGATACAAAGTAATGCACCGACACTGGGTAGCTGGGGTCGGGGCGTTACACTAGCTCAGAATTCAAATCATTCAAATCCACCGGTGTAGTATGATATAAATTAATAAACATTGGTTCCGTACCATATACTGAATATTTAGATAATTATACCAATATTACTAGTGTAAAACCATAAAAATTGCAATGAAAAACATCTGGAATCTCAATAATAACTACATGATGATAACATCATAAAGATTATCTATCTATGATAAAATTAAATAGTAATATTACCCTTCCCAACTCTAGAATTTTTTTTCTCACTCTACTAAACCTCACGTCTCATCCTCCTTGAAAAACAAGGCACACCACATAAACCATAGTAATAGAGACCTCATGAAGGTAGAAATCAATTAATTCCTTTTCAGAAACCATCCATTCTATACCAAGAATGATTTAAAGTGGATTCATGATTAAAACAATACAAATCAAGGTAATCTCAATCTCTATTAAATAGAAAACAAATGTAGGATGTCGAAGACCCTACTATCTCTCTATTATAAGGGGAATATTAATATTAATCACATAAAAAAATATTTGTAGGATGATTTAGCATGTTCACATTATGCGTTGATATAAATGAGTGACATGCTCCAGTATTAAATAATTAACTCACTAAATATAACGTTATAGTGAAACTACCTCTCAAAAATATTTAAATCATCTCTATTTCCTCTCGTGACTCTTTTAATGCATGAATAAGATTCCTTCATGAGGTATATGACTTGAAACCCTTAGTTTATCAAGAGTATGATTTCACCACATTACATTATGGAGTTGATAAGACCATTACAATGTGAATAGTATACAATATATGGAATTATTTTTAAATGACCCATGTTTCCATATTAACTATAGATATTGTGCACCTCGATGAAAATTAATTTCTAATTACCAACCATTCCACAATAAATGTAAGTCAAATGTCATATTCTAGGCACTACAAGAGGTCTAAATAAAAAATTATATTTAGATACACCATGAGACTCATCACAGATTATCTTTACGTTATTAGAACTCAAAAAACAGAAACATTAAAACCTGGGATAAAATATATGATTGGAGAACCTTCTACAATCTTCGAGACTTCAGTTTCTGATTGTTCACCACCATAGAATGAAACAATGCTATATCAAAAAAAATGTTTAGTATACCATTTGATTTCATTATCACCATTGTAGAGGTTTATAAACTATATAGATTCATTCATGAACATCTACATTAGATATAAATATTTATAGAAGCTAACTCTAATTTCATTTCACTCTATGGTCTTATGCTTCTATTTCCTCACCAATGAATCTCACTATCACCTTCTAGGTCCCTCAATCTTAATGTTAACACGTGTCCCTTTTATAGATTTTGGAATTTCTATGACCTCGAAACATAGATCTATTTTATCAAAAAAAAATACTCATCCTATTGAGGTCCACTAGATCATTGGAATGATTGTGGTGTTTGAAAAAGAAACTCTTGAGAAGATCTCTCAACTCATCTAATAGAGGTTCTTCAATCAGATCAGGAACAAGTATTGATGCTGATACCATTCAAATATAATGGATTTCATACACCGCTATATCAATAATATTTTTATCCACTAGTGGATCTTTATTCTCTGGTTCCCCAGGTTTTTCCTCATATGGCATATTTAAATGACGTTGCAGAGGCATGATTCTATAAAACATTAAAAAACACTAAAACACCAATAACTCTACATAGATCGAAAATTCAAAAAATGTGTCATATGTATATCAAATAACATAAATCAAATATAAATGAATTTTATTAGATAAAATATCCCACAAAGATACTTTTCCCAAATACCCATAGTGACATAATGCTTGTTAAGATGAGATTTATCCATTCACTCACACCTAACTACCTCTTAATTCTTGACTATCCTACCTCATGTCTAGCAGGACATCCCAACAGCATACCAAATTCAAGATAAGATTATAAAATGACACCAATAATACCAAATTTCCTGAACATTCCTAGATACTGTAGTAAGATGATAAATGAGGAGGTCCTCACATAGCTTGAGGGGCATTTTTGATCCCCAATAGTTGTAGACTATCACTAATAATCATTAAAGAAATTATTGGGAATGATTTTTCCATAAAACATAGACAAATTTATTATATAAGTTGATAAATAAAAATTAGTGAAAGATAAATTAATATATAAAATAGGTAAAACTAAATTCAAAATAGTAAAATATCAATGATATAACATATCCAAGGAAAAATCATAGACATAACATGTAACAGGTGGATCAAAATCCAATGGTTACAACTGTAAAGACGCAAAAATTTCAAGGAATTTTTTTCTTAATTTCATTGGAATTTTACGAGTCTGTGGCTTCTGACGGAACTTGATTCTAAGGCCCGGTGTGCCCGGATTCAATTTCTGAAGTTTAGCTCGGGTGCGTTCAGTAGACGAACGAGCGGGATTTCCTATCTTTTTTATCCGGTGCTCGGAATTGAAATCCAATGGCACCGATGAACTCGCAACGCTGGTAATTGCTTAAGGGGACCTCTACCGTGGTTGCATTTTGAGCTGGTTGAGGTTAAATAATTGGGGATTATTATAAATTAAATAAAATTTGTTGTGTACAAATTTTATTCAAGGAAGGTGGTTATTTTCAACAAAGGGGGAGTTAGAGGTGGGCCCACACCCACCTAACCTCCCATGGGAGAGTTTAGTGTGGTGGGGCCAACATGATACCCTAACTCCTCACCTCCCCATAACCCCCTTGACATCCCCATAACTCACTCCTTTTTTAATACATGACAACTCCACTCATTTATTGAAGTGAATCCTCTCCACCTCCCATGATTAATGAAGCCAACTGAGATAATTTATAACCTTTTTAATTATTCATGTCAAACCTCTTGACTTTTTGAATTTCTTGGAGATATTTTAAAAGAAAGAGACTTGATGAAATATTTTCATGGAAAATAATTTGTGAGAATTAGAGGAGAGCTTTCTTCATCCACGAAGAATGACTTTCTCCCTCCACAAAGAACGGCTTCCTCCCTCGACGCTGAATTTTGGTTCCACGAAGAACGATCGATGCGCCTTCTTCCCTTTTCTCTATGAAAAGAGGGGAGACACCACATCTTCAGGTACACTCTGACGACTATGCTTCTTCCCCGACGTTGACGGAGATACAATGCTTTCCGTGTCTATGACGAACGGTGAACCTTGAGGTATGGGTTATTTTTGTTCAAGTATTTATCATCGTTCTTCATTGCTTAAGGTTTGGCCGCATTATATCATCATAAAGGGAGATCGGACCACACAAACACGACCGATTCCCCTCCCCTCTTCTCTTTTAATCCTCTTTGATATTGGAAGTGGTGGCGCACGGTGTCGTTTCACCGTGTGATGTTCGGTAGGGAACTGTAGCCATGTAAGGCCACGGCGAAGGCAGCGGGGTGCTGTTGCACTGCGCAGAGACGTAGAGGGCCGTGGCCGGAGCAGGCCGTAGTGGTGGTGTGTGGCGTCGTCGTTCCGTGCCACATAGACTGAGGAAGTCCATGGCCGGAGCGAGCTGCGGAGGGGCGCGACGTCTTCGCGCCACGCTGGGGAGACGAGCCGCGACCTAAGGCCATGGCGGCCGGCTTCCGGCGTCTCCAGGAGGCGGGACCCCTTCTGGGTCCCACGGCAGCACACAAACAGGTTGGCCTAAATGGCCGGACGTTACCCGGAAATAGGGGGGTGTAACCCCTCCCCCCCCCCCCCTCAAGCAGCTACTAGGGAGGACCCCACTGGGTCTGCCGTTTCGAAAAACAGGGGGTCGCACCCCCTTTGCGTCCCACCCGGCCAGCAGCCGAGCCACGACCGGCTTCTGAGCTGGCCCGCAGGCTGCACGGGTCGGTCCGGCCGCAGGCCACGCGGGCTGGTCCGCACCAGTCGGGACGAGCCATGCCAAACAGGGCCGGACCCGGACCTGAGTCGGGTCGACCTGGTTCGAGCCGACCCAGGGGGGTTGGGTCGAGTCTGACCGGGCCCACACCCCCTATTTTCATACTGTTTTCGGTTAAAAAAACATATCTTGAGCTACAGACCTCTTATTAATGCACCGTCAGTTGCGTAGGATTCCTCGGATTGAGACAGTCATTTCGGTGGATTACACTCATGGTTTCGGCGATGTTGAGAACAATCAGGTTGGTTCTAACTTGAAACAAACCGGGCCTTGGGAATGGAAATGCATATAACATGAGCTCCAGACGTCCGATTGAGGTGACGTCAAATTTGTTCCATTCCTCTTGGTGAGATGGTTCATTTGGTTTACTTTACGTGAGGTTTGGATGTGGTTGGAGTATGGTCAGGTTGGTTTAGCTTATAAACCATTTGGCACCCTGAAATGGAAAATCCAATAACTCTCAGACGAGATGTCTGTTTGATGAACCGTCAGCAGTGTAGGTAATCATGTTGAGAAATGGTTCTTTTGATAATACCACATGAGAGTTCAAGGTAAATTTGTGATAAGGTCGGGTTGGTTCATACACAAAACCAACCAGGCCCCCGGGGCTAAAAGGATAATAACTCACAAACCGGGCATCCGATAGACACACCGTTTGTTGCGTTGATACCCTTATGACATGGCCGTCCTTTGAGATACTTCTACGTGAGACTTCGTGACACATGTACGTAACGACCAGTTGCTCATGGAGTGGACCCTCTTATAGATGAGCATACAGAGTGCGGAGACCGAGTAGCTGTAGACCAGACGACTTCTTGACTGCTTCAACTCATAGTGATTTGGTTAGCCCAATGGAGGGAGCGCCCGGTATTTGGCCGCAGACCCACAGTGGACTGAGTTCCTGATAGTTGGCAGTAGACCCGCGGTACCCAACATGAGGAGTACCTCTGTAGGCTATTAGGGAGAGCGCCCGGTATTTCGCGGCAGAACCTCAGCGGACGGAGCGCCTGGTAGTTGGCAGCAGACTCGCGGTACTCGATTGGAGGAGTACCTCAGCAGTCTAAGGTTAGTGAGTAGTGCCTCAGAGTCATGACAGGGCCACTGTACTTGACAGAGGAGGAGTTTCTTTAGCTATTGTGGTTTCGATAATGAAAATTCTGGTTTGAGCTGAGTCAATGACCTTTTTGATTACATCATGATTGAGATGGGTCATGTGATAACATAGGTATATGTATGGTCATATACCTAAGTAGTGCTTATCCATTGATTTCATTATCGTTGTGTTTCCTCATGATTGAGATTGATTACTTGATAACTTAGGTATAAGTATGGGCTTATACCTAAGTAAGGGTTATCTGTTGAGACACTTGTTTGGGGTTATCCTTGTAATATTTAATGAGACCTTGAGGGTCATGGGGACCTTACTGAGTATCATTATACTCACCCCTGCATGGGCTATGCCCGCACTTTGTTGGGTTGTATGCAGACGACAGGCACCACTAATCTTGGTTGAGTCTTGTAGAGCTAGACGGTACCCAGAGGTGGACTTCACGATTAGACGGTACCCGGAGGTGACAGAGAGACATGGGGAACTGAGGTGGCCATCTATAAATAACCATCAGGTGGGAATTCCGGAGGACAATCGAGGAGCAGTTTGGCACCTTCCTGCTGTTTGTCTTTTCTATTGTACTTTCTTTTAGTTGTAGCTATACTTTTTAGTTGGGTTTGTATTCTGTTCCATTTAATTTTCATCACTGTCCTTTTTACATAGTGTTTTACTCCCGCTAGTAATCTCGTTGGATGCGTTTAGGTTTATATAAAGGCAATACCATCGATTTTATCAGGATTTATGCCTTTGGTGCTAGTCGCCAGTGCCTTCCCTATGGAAGGTGGGCTTGGGGTTGTCACAGCACGGGCCCTGAGGACGGGTCGTAAAAAATTGGTATCATAGGATGTCAGATATACCGTAGAACTTATGACTATGATATTTTATTTTTGTGAAGAAATAGTGTTAAGCGTACCGAGTGTGGTTTTCAGTTCTGGGAGTCTAGTGTTGGTGCGACGACCGACATATCCATACACCAGGACTCTGACTACTGATTTTCGACTCACTGCCCGAAAACACAGATTGCATATGTGTTTAAAAAAGTTTCTTTTAAATGAGCTCAAACCGGGTCAGCTCACCAGGTATAATCGTTTGACAGTGTCATATATGTTTCTTTTAGGATGAATTCACCCAATCATTCAGTTTGGGTACTTTAAAGACATGATATTTTTTTCATAAATAATTTGTAATTTTACAAGTCCTTAGTTTTTTACGGCACTTGATTCCGAGGACCAGTGTGCCCAGAATCAATTACTGAAGTTTTGTTAAGCTTAAATTAACGCGCGTAAGATGTTTTCCTGAAATGTGGAATAACTATTAAATGGTAACTCGGATCATAAATATGAGGGTACCATTGCGCTCAATATGGAAGGTTTACCATAGGCGTGACTTAATTTTAGTCGGCGCGGGCATCCTCTGAGAAAACACAATTTTGGCTTAATAGTAAATAAAATAATAAAATAAATTATTTTATTTTTCAAAATCTTATAACTCACAAATGGTAACTCAGATTAAAAATAGGATACCACTGCTGAACATGTGAGGGTATGCTTTCTTTAAGAAGATACTAACATGGTTCGGCGAGGGCCACCAGAGAAAGTTAGTTTTTGGCCAGAAATAAAATAATTAATTGGTAATTATTTTATTGTAAAATTCATAACATTTAAACTGTAACTCGGATTGGAAATTTGAGAGTACCGTTGGGTTCGTTGGGGCGTGTTTCACATAGACAGAGCCTAACCTCGACCGCAGTGGGTTGAGGGTGACTGATGATAATTTTTTCCGAACTTTTTTTCAGGTACGTTCTGTAAACGTACGAGCGAGTTTTTTTAACTTTTGAACAGGTGCTCGGAATCGAAATCTGAGGGCACCGATGAACTCGCAACACTTGTATTTTCTTAAGGGGACTTTACCGCAGTTGCGTTTTATGCAGGATGAGAGTTAATATTTGGGGATTTAGAATAAAATAAATAAAATTTGTGGAACACAATTTTTTTTATAGAAGTTGGTTATTTCCTCCCAAGGGGAGTTAGAGGTGGGGCCCACACCCACAAAACCTCCCATGAAAGGATATTTGTGAGGTGGGGCCCACATGATCCTAACCTCTTCATCTTCCCTTAATCCTCCTTAAACTCCTTTCCTCATTAAGGTGGAACCTCTCCACCACCCAAGCAATTATGAGTCCACCTCCTCTCATAAATTGTGCCAACCACAACCAATTAATTACTTCATTAATTAACATGGGTGTCAGTAATTATTTTGAATTATTTTGAATTGGTTGTCATTTCATTAAAGTTGGAGAAGATTTTTTTTAATATTTTCTTGGAAAATATTTTGGAGGATTGAACCTTTGGTGAATTGGAGAAAGCTTCATTCTTCCAGGAAGATCATCCTCTCTTGGCAAAGAAGGCCCCACAACTCCTCCTACCCTCTTCTTCCTCCGCGACTAGGGAGAAGACACCGCTCACGGGAAGCATAATCTACGTCAAGGATTATTCCTCCAATGTTGACGGGACGACACAGTTCTTCGCGACGCAATCTACCGCGATGCCTGTCTTCCGCAACTCCGTCAACGAACAGACCTCAAATAGAAGGTACGGGTTTAATTTGAGAATGTTAATATTCCCATGATTGGTTACTTCTAAAACAAAGAATGTGGATCAACTCATTATTAATTTGATCCACAAGCGTTTTTATTTGTGGGTTAGGAATAATTATTTTCGGGGGAAATTTTTTGGAATTAAGTTCAATTTTAATTAATTAAAATTGTGCCTCATTTGTCGTTTTAAATCATTGTTGTTCGATCTTTTACTATCGACTAATGCGGAGGGTGCGGGATGAACAAAAATGGCCCGACTACCCTCTGCAGATTTTTTGGTGTGTGCGGATTGACGGCGATGATGAAACTGGACCACAATAGAAATTTGAAGCCTTCGTAGTGAAGTTCAGGTCCCGGGGTGACCTTAGGCGTAGATGGTGGGTGAAACAGACCACCGGAACGCGTCCTGTGGTCCGTGGAAAGCGGCTGGGGCACGCCGCGCTGGCTATGGCGGCGCGCCGCCAGAGCAGAACCGCCATGGCTAAGCCACTGTGGTGGACCAAACAGAAATGGGTAAGCCATTCCGGACGTGAAGGGGTGCGGCTTACTATCGCGCCAGCTGACCGCCAACACCCCCCCCCCCCCGGCCGGGCCGGGGCAGGCCACGCGGACCGCACCGCTAGCACCAGGCCGGGCCACACTAGTCAGGTTGTTCCAAACTATGCCGAACTCAGACTCGGGGCGGGTCGACCCTGTCCAGGCCGACCCAGGTGGTGTTGGGCCGGGTCGGACTGGGCCCAGACCCCCTATTTTCAGACCGTTTTCGCTTAAACGTCTAAAACATGATTTTTCGCCCTCTGATCGATGCACCATCAGTTGCGTAGGATTCCTTGGATCGATATGGCTGTTTTGTTATATTACACTCAAGGATTCGGTGAACTTTGGGTTGGCCGGGTTGGTCCGAACACAAAACCAATCGGGCTCTCAGAGCGGAAAAGCTTATAACTTGAGCTCCGGACGTCCGATTGACGTGCCGTCGACATTGTTAGATTCCTCTGGATGAGATGAAACTTTTGGAATACTTCACCTGAGGTTTGGACAAAGTTGGAGTAAGGTCGGGTTGGATTATACCCGAAATCCAACCGGGCCCCTGGAACGGAAAAGCCGATAACTTTCAGACCGAACGTCTGTTTGACGAACCGTCAGCAGAGTTGGTAATCACATTGAGAAACTGTCCCTATGAGTATACCCTATGAAATTTCGGGGTATTGTTGAGATACGGTCGGGTTGGTCGTACATGAAACCAACCAGGCCCCAAAGATGAAAAGTCTAATAACACACAGACCGAGCATTCGATTGACGCGTCGTTTGTTGTGTTGAGATTCCTATGACGTGGCAAACCTTTGGGATACATCTTCATGGGAATTTGTGACACATGGAGTATTGAACATTAGATCATGGAGCGGACCCTCACGGTGACGAGTGAGCAGAGTGTAGAGACCTATTAGCTGGCTGAGACTTGACGACCACTGACCCATCGACTCGGAGTGATTCGGATAGCCCAGTGTTGAGCACTTGGTTGTAGCGGCAAACCCACGGCGGAGGAGCGCATGGTTGTAGCACATGGACCCGCGGTACTCGACAGAAGGAGTACATATTTAGGCTATGAGGGGGTGCGCTGGTTGTAGAGGTAGAGCCATGAAGGGAAGAACTTCTTTGTATCAGTAGGCCCACAGTAATCGAAAGGAGGAGTACTTCAGCAGTCCAAGGTTAGTGGAAAGCACTTGGTTGTAGCGGCAGGCCCACTGTACTCGACAGAGGAGGAGTTCTCCAGTAGCTGTGGTTTCGACATCATGAATAAAATCCTAGTATGAGCTGAGTCAATGATCTTTGTGTTTCCTCATGATTGAGATGGGCTACTTGATAACTTAGGTATATGTATGGGCATATACCTAATTAGTGGTTATCCGTTGATTTCATATCTGTGTGATACCACATGATTGAGATGGGTTACTTGATAACTTAGGTATAATTATGGGCTTATAACTAAGTAAGGGTTATTTGTAGAGATACTTCTTCATGGATATCCTTGTTGGATTTAGTGAGACCTTGAGGGTCTCGGGGACCCTACTGATTATCGTTATACTCACCCATGCACGGGCTATGCCGACACCTCGTTGTGTTGGATACAGACGACGGACAACGTTGATAGAGGCTGAGTGTTCAAGGACTGGATGGTACCCAAAGGTGGACCTCATGATGAGTCAGTATCTGGTGGTGGACATCACAACGAGATAGTACTCGGAGGAGGTTGACAGCCGAGTGTATTGAGGAAGCTATCTGTACCTACCCTTCAGGTAGGATCCATGGTGGACGAACTAGGAGCTGCGCTATCTGTACCTACCCATCTGGTAGGATCCGAGGTGGATGACCCATGAGCTGCTTCTATCTTCCAGCTTTTTGTCTTTTCTGTTGAACTTTCATTCAGTTGTAGTTGTACTTTTTAGTTGGTTTTGTATTCTGGCCCATTTACTTTTCTCTACTTTCTTTTGTACTTAGTGTTTTACTTCAGCTTGTACTCTGGTTAGATGGGTTTATGTTTTATAAAGGCAATGTCTTCCCAGTTATCTAGATTTACGCCTTTGGTGCTAGTCGCCAGCCCCTGGCCTATGGAAGGCGGGGTTGGGGTAGTCACGACATGGCCCCCGAGGATCGGTTGTGACAAATTGGTATCATAGGATTCGGTTCTACCGTAGAACTCAGGACTCTGATCCTTCTTTTTTGTTAATAAATAGTGTTAAGGGTACCGAGTGTGGTCTTCAGTTCAAGGAGTCCAATGTTGGTGCGGCAGCCGACGTATCCGTACACCAGGACCCTGACTTCTGATTTCCGACTCAGTGCATGAATACACTGACTGCATGTGTGTTTCCAAAAGTTTTCTTTAAGTTAGCTCGCACCAGGTCAGCTCACCAGGTATAAAATGTTTGACCGTGTCGCATCTGTTCAGGATGCCTCCACGCAGATAGTCAGTTGGAATTCTGAGAGGGTACCCGATGACAGCCCACCGAGCAATGAGGCACCGGTGCATGTCCCTAGTTCTATGTTGGCACCTTCGTCTGGTGTACCAGCACCACCACCACCAATTGAGAAGCGGATGAGACCATTTGTACTAGTGGATGGTGCACGCTGATAGAGCACGTTTCACGAGTTCCAGTAGTAGTGGCCTCTGAGGTTATGAGGCGAGGCAAATTCCCAGGCAGCAGTGGACTGGATGGAGGTGATTTCTAGAGTTCTACACCTAGTTTAGACACTAGTAGATCATATGGTGATCTTAGCTACTGGTGTTTCCCAGTGAGTGACCATGAGGTTGGTCCGCAAACTTATGAGGCTTTGGTACGTGGACTGATGCCTGAGATAGTACCCTCGGGTAGTGCGTCAGTTATATCACTACCTGTTGGTCTGCAGTTACAACCGCCAGTACCGGTAGATGACACATGCAAGCATAGTGCCATACACATGAGTCAGCATCAGATACCCCTCAGGGTTCGAGGCGGGCCCGACTTACAGGCGGCTGATGACTAGCTTGAGGAGGTGGCTGAGAGTTTTCTAGAGCTTATACAGCTTCGGCAGGATGACATGTTGGTAGCTGAGAATTCATCGAGGCGTACCGATCATTCCTAGTACAATATGACTACGATGCGATTAGATATTTAGAGCTCAGACCTCAGAGAGAGTCATGTTTTAATGACATTTGAGCCAACACTTTTCCTCTACGCATTCCTACTTATGTTAGGGTGCTAGAGAGAGCCTTTGTGGTTAAATGTTCTATGGCTGGGTGGATACAGCCAGTGAATGTTAGTAGTGGGAAAGCAGGGAACTGACACCAGTCTCAGAGACTTGGGCGTATAAAATGTTTCAAGAAGATGAAGTGTTAAGGATAGATGAATCTGCAGAGCAGCAGAGATGGAAGCAGAGCTAATAGAGCAGCATGAGGTGGTGTACATTTTGACATGTTACAAACCACCCGCCTTTGTAGTCATTGCCAGGCTCAGGGAGTAGGAGGGCAGGAAAAGAGAGTAGCTTCATGTGGTCAAGTATTATGACCCAAGGGCTCTATGAATGATTTGAGGTATGTTCTATGTCTACAAATAGCTGTCGTAACAACATACATTGATACGAATCATTCCTTCCTTCCACGAATCTTGTCCCAGACCTAGAGTTTCTAGTTAAGCCATCGACTTGACCCTCACGTCTGGAGATACCTTTGGGAGGAGACTTCATAATCAAGCTTACGCCGACAGTGCGATTTGACCATTGAGGCGAGAGTTTCGGTTGTACCCTCTTGGTGGCAGCGTCGTGGCCTTACGACATTATTTTGGGTATGGACTAGGCAACCACAAATCATACAAATATTGAATGTATTAGGAAAAAAGTTTGCGGTTTAGCTAAAATGTTGGGATGTGTTTTCCTTTGTCGGAGAAAAGAAAACCCCAGGAAGCACAGTATGGAATCATGCATAAGTTGGTGCATTCGATCACTAATGAGTCGACCAGACATAGATTTGTGTCAGACTTCTCAAGAGTTGTTGCACTACTTTTATCATTGACGAAGAATGGGAAACCCTTCGTGTGGTCAAAGAGATCCCATCAGAGCTTTTCAGAAGCTGAGGAAGGGGTTTACTAGTGCGCCCATTTTGAGGCCACTGGAGAAGGTGCAGATTATCCAGGAGTTGATGAAGACTGCACAGAGAAGACGAGAGACCTATGCTGATAGGAGACAGAGACCACTGGATTTTGAGGATGTCGATCACGCTTTCTTACGGGTCTCACCTCGACGAGGATCGATAGGAATAGGTCTTGCATGGATGGTCAATTCCTCTGGTGCGCATTCGTTGGTAGCATGGGAACCTTCAGTGGAGGATATGGGAGCGAGAGGCTCGGATACATGCTTAGTACCCTCTTTTGTTTCCTTAGTGTGTGCTATAACTTTACAGGGATGTAAAGCCCTTAGGTGGGAGTAATGTAAAGACCCGAAAATTTCAAGGAAATTTTTTTCCTAAATAATTTGGTTTTTACGAGTCCGCAGTTTCTGACGGTACTTGATTATGAGGCCCGATGTTCCTGGAATCAATTTCTTGAAGTTTTGTTAAGCTTAAATTATCCCACGTAAGCAGTTTTCCTGAAATGTGGAATAACTCTTAAACAGTAACTTGGATCATAAATCTGAGGGCACCATTTTTCTTAGGATGGCGGGTTTACCCTAGGTGTGTCTTAAGTTTAGTTGGCGCATGCCTCCTCTGAGAAAACCCAATTTTGGCTTAATCGTAAATAAAATAATTAAATAAATTATTTTATTTTTCAAAATCTTATAACTCACTAACGGTAACTCGGATTAAAAATCTGAGACCACCGCTGAACTTGTGAGGGTATGCTTTCTTTAAGAAGATACTCACTTGGGTCGGTGAGGGCCACCAAAGAAAGTTAGTTGTTGGCCACAAATAAAATAATTAACTGATAATTATTTTATTGTAAAATTCATAAATTTTAAATGGTAACTCGGATTGGAAATCCAAGAGTACCGTTGGGTTCGTTGGGTGTGTTTCACCTAGGTAGAGCCTAACCTCGACCGCAGTGGGTCGAGGGTGACTGATAATAATTTTATCCGATCTTTTTTTCGGGTACGTTCAATAAACGTATGAGCGAGTTTTTCTAACTTTCGAGCCAGTGCTCAGAATCGAAATCTGAGGGCACCGATGAACTGACTGTGCCGGTATTCGATTAAGGGGGCTTTTACCGCAGTTTCGTTTTATGCAGGTTGAGAGTTAATTTTTTGGGATTTCGAATAAAATATATAAAATTTGTGGAACATAATTTTATTTATAGAAGTTGATATTTCCTCCCAAGGGGAGTTAGAGGTGGGGCCGAAACCCACATAACCACCCATGAGAGGATATTTGTGAGGTGGGGCCCACACGATCCTAACCTCTTCATCTTCCCTTAATCCTCCTTAAACTCCTTCCCTCATTAGGGTGGAACCTCTCCACGTCCCAAGAAATTATGAGTCCACCTCCTCTCATAAATTGTGCCAACCACAACCAATTAATTACTTCATTAATTAACTTGGGTGTCATAATTTTTTTTGAATTATTTTGAATTGGTTGTTATTTCATTAAAGTTGGAGAAGCTTTTTTTTAATATTTTCATGGAAAATATTTTCGAGGAGGGAATCTTTGGTGAATTGGAGAAAACGTCATTCTTCCACGAAGAACATCCTCTCTCGGCGAATAATGCTCCACAACTCCTCTTACCCTCTCCTTCCTCCGCGATAAGGGTGAATACACCGCTCATGGGAATCATAATCTACGTCAAGGATTCTTCCTCCAACATTGACGGGACGACATAGTTCTCCGCGACGCCATCTACCGCGATGCTTGTCTTCCGCGACTCCATCAACGAACAGACCTCAAATACGAGGTAGGGGTTTAATTTGAGAATGTTAATATTCCCATGATTGTTTCCTTCTTAAACAAAGAACATAGATCAACTCATTATTAAGTTGATCCGCAAATGTTTTTATTTGCAGGTTGAGAATAATTATTTGCAGGGGAAATTGTTTGGAATTAAGTTCAATTTTAATTAATTAAAAGTGTTCCTCATTTGTCGTTTTACTTCATTGTTGTTCGATCTTTTACTATTTACTTGCGCGGAGGGCGTGGGCCGAACAAACACGGCCCGACGACCCTCCATAGATTGTTTTTTGTGTGCGGATTGACGGAGATGATGAAAAGGGACCGCAATAGCGATTTGAAGCCTCTGTAGTGAAGTTCAGGTCCTAAGCTGACATTAGGCGTAGACAGCGGGAGAAACAGACCACCGGAGCACGTCCCGTGTTCCGCGGAAAGCGGCTGCGACGCGCCGCCGGAGCAGAACCGCCGCCGCTGAGCCGCGGCGGCGGACCAAACCAGAATGGCTAAGCCGTTCCGAAAGCGGAGGGGTGTGGCTTACTGCCGCGCCAACTGGATTTCAATGCCCCCCCTACCGGGTCGGGGTGGACCACGTGGACCGGACCACCAGTGTCGGTCCGGGAAACCCGCGCCGGGCCGAGCCCCCAGCGCCGGGCCGGGCCGCCAGTGTCGGACCGGGCCGCGCCGACCAGGCCGGGCCGCACAAACTGGGCCGGACCCAGACCCGGGTCGGGTCGACCCCGTTCGGGACGACCCAGGGGGTGTTGGGCCGGGTCGGACTGGGCCCAGACCCCCTATTTTCGGACCATTTTCTCTTAAACAGATATAACTTCAGTTGTGGACCTTTGATCGATGAACCATCAGTTGTGTAGGATTCCTTGTATCGAGGTGGGTGTATCGGTATATTACACTCAAGGTTTTGGCGAACTATGGGTATGGCCGGGTTGGTCCGAACATGAAACCAACCGGGCCCTCGGAGCAGAAACACTTATATCATGAGCTCTGGACATCCGATTGACGTGCCTTCGACTTTGTTGGATTCCTCTACATGAGACAGATCTTTTGGAATACATCACCTGAGATTTGGACGCAGTTGGAGTAAGGTGGGGTTGGATTGTACCCGAAATCCAACCGGGCCCCTAGAACGGAAAAGCCGATAACATTTAGACCGGACGTCCATTTTACGAACCATCAGCGGCATTGGTAATAACATTGAGAAACAGTCCCAATGATTATACCCTATGAGAGTTTGGGGTACAGTTGAGATACAGTCGGGTTCGTCGTAAAGGAAACCAACCGGGCCCCTAGGACGAAAAGGCTAATAACACACAGACCAGGCATCCGATTGACGAGCCATCTGTTGTGTTGAGATTCCTATAACACGGAAGACCTTTGGGATACTTCTTTACGAGACTTTGTGACACTTAGAGTATTGACCAGTAGGTCGTGGAGCGGACCCTCCTGGTGACGACCGAGCGGATTGCAGAGACCTAGTAGCTGGCTGAGACTTGACGACTGTTGATCGATCGACTCGGTGTGATTCGGATAGCCCAGTGTGGAGAGCTTGGTTGTAGCGGCAGACCCATGGCAGAGGAACTCTTTGTTGTAGCGGCAGACCCACGATACTCGACAGAAGGAGTACCTCTTTAGGCTATGAGGGGATGCACTTGGTTGTAGCGGGAGACCCATTATGGGAAGTGCTTGGTTGTAGCAGCAGGCCCACAGTACTCGACATGTGGAGTACTTCAGCAATCCAAGGTTAGTGGGAAGCACTTGGTTGTAGTGGCAGGACCACTGTACTTGACAGAGGAGGGTTTCTCTAGCAGCTGTGGTTTTGACATCATGAATAAAATCCTTGTTTGAGATGAGTCAATGATCATTGTGTTTCTTGATGATTGAGATGGCCTACATGATATCTTAGGTATATGTATGGGAATATACTTAAGTAGTGGTTATCCGTTGATTTCGTATCCGTGTGATACCGCATGATTGAGATGGGTTACATGATAAATTAGGTATAAGTATGGGCTTATACCTATGTAAGGGTTATTTGTTGAGATCCTTCTTTGTGGATATCCTTATTGGATTTAGTGAGACCTTGAGGGTATCCGGGTCCCTACTTTGTATCATTATACTCACCCATGCACGGGCTATGCCCGCACCTCATTGTGTTTGATGTAGATGACGAACAACACTGATGGAGGCCGAGTGTTTGAGGACTGGACGGTACCCGGAGGTGGACCTCACGACGAGTTTGTATCCGGTGGTGGACTTCACGATGAGACGGTACTCGGAGGAGGTTGATGGGTGAGAGCATTGAGGAAGCTATCTGTACCTACCCTTCTGGTAAGATCCATGGTGGAAAAATGAAGAGCTATGCTATCTGTACTTACCCTTCAGGTTGGATCCGATGTGGACGACCTAGGAGATGCTTCTATCTTCCAGTTGTTTGTAGTTTCTGTTGTACATTCATTTAGTTGTTGCTGTACTTTTCAGCTGGGTTTGTATTTTGTCCCATTTACTTTTCAGTACTTTATTTTGTACTTAGTGTTTTACTTTCACTTTTACTCTGGTTAGATGTGTTTATGTTTTATAAAGGAAACACCTTCCCAGTTATATGGATTTACGCCTTTGGTGCTAGTCGCCAGCCCCTGACCTATGGAAGGTGGGCTTGGGGTAGTTATGGCACGGGCCCCGAGGACGGGTTATGATAGGTACAGAGTGGGGAGCACGATGATAGCCCATTGAGAAGAGAGGATTCATTACAGGGCCCTCCACCAGTTGAGAACAATAAGAGAGTGCACGCCACATGAGCACGTTGCACGTGTTCCAGCGACAGAGGCCTCCGACGTTTCGAGGTGAGTCGGATTTTCAGACAGCTGAGCACTGGCTGGAGATTGTAGCATGAGCTTTCCATACAGCTGGGACACCCGCAGACTTGATGGTGTACCTATCTGTTAGTCTCTTTCAGGGAGCAGCTAAGAGTTGGTGGCACCACTTGTTCCAGTTTTGCGACGAAATGACCTTCACCTGGGAGGACTTTGAGACTTTATTCAGGGAGAAGTTTATACTAGTGAATCAACACTCTGAGCATGCTCAGGATATTCTACCTTTACCATAGGGTTTTCCATAAGTAGCTGGGTCTTCTGTAGGTTGTAGAAAGATGATGCAGAGGTCCAAGAGGACCAGGTCAATAGGTGGGCGACCTCGAATTACAGGTTCAATTGTGCAAGGCACACGAAATAGAGACAGCCATATGAGGAGCAGGAAGTGCTATTCATGCGGCAAGCAGCGTCACATGGCACGTGACTTTCTGACATCCCACATAGTTGATCAATAGGAATTGGAGGAGCCACTGAGACCAAAGTAGCGGTGGGATCTTGAGCATCAACCAAGCGGTGGACAAGGAAGTGGAGCTCCGGGAGCAGGTGGACAGGAGCGAGACTAGTTCCAGGCATGGAGGCCTTTGTTCTTGGTGATTCTAGTTTCCGTGTTTTAGTTGTTTGAGGTTGTTATGTATCTTGGTACTTGAGGTGCAGTAATAAAATACACTTGTACTTGTGACATTGCTTTCCTTTCATTTTTTGTGTGGTTAATACTAAGAGATTCCTGTTAAAATGGTTGACTTGACCCTCACTTGCGAGATTCCTACTGGAGAAGACCCAGTAACCACACACTGATGCTGACTGTGTTAATCAACCCATGGAGGTGAGAGTAATGGTTGGATCTCTTAGTAGTAGCGTCGAGGCATTAAGAAGTCATTCAAGACATGAATTGTACCGTTCATGTCAGGATGGACTGTATTAGGCAAAGAACGCGGTTCATCTAGAGGATGAGACCCGATTTCTCTTTTCAGCAGATGAGAAATCTCAGCAGCTCTTTTGTAAAACATAGATGAATAAGGGTGGAGATGAGTTCTTCCAAATGGCTAGTCTCACCCATTATTCATTGAGCGAACGGTTTACAGTTATCTCCAACTCATTTGTCTTAGGTGTATCTTCTCCCAGAAGGAACTGAACCTGAGATAACAGAAATGGATTGAATTCCTCCAGGACTATGACTTTGAGATAGTTTATACTAATAGGGAGGAGAACATTGTTGCAAATTCACTTAGTGATAGAGCAGGAATTCAGCTGTTGGAAGTAGCGAGATAGCATCTGGCCGCATTTTAGATATCCTTTGTGCAGAGTGATTGAGTCAGCACTTGTAGAACCAGAAATGGATCTGGCTACAACGGAGAAGGTGCAGATCATCTAGGAGCGGATAAAGACTGTACAAGGCAGACAAAAGTCTTGTGCAGATAGGATACGAGACCACTAGAGTTCATGGGTGATGACCACGTCTTTATACGGGTCTCACCTCAATGTGGTCTATGGTTTTTAAGCCTGGGGTGGAAAGTTATCTCCACGTTTCATCGAACCTTTCCAGGTCCCCAACAGAGTAGGCAAGGTGGTTTACCTCATGGCCTTTCCACCATAGATGCACCGAGTGCACGATGTCATTCACGTATCTCAGCTGAGGAGATGTGTTCATGACCTATCCATCATCATCGACCACGGATAGCTGGGCATCGATGACGGGGTGACATTCACGAGTTCCAATAGAGGTTGAGGATCAACATGAGCTGGTCCTACGAGGACAGTCGATTCCTCTTGTGTGATTTTTCTGGCATCATGGAAACCTCCAGGAGAGCACATGGGAGCGGGAGGCTCAGATGCGTGCTCGGTACCTCCTTTAATTTCCCTAGTTTGTGTCGTAGCTTTACAAGGACGTAAATCCCTTAGGTGGGAGTAATGTAAAGACCTGTAAATTTCAAGGAAATATTTTTTTCTTAATTTCTTTGAAATTTTACGAGTCTATGGCTTCTGACGGCACTTGATTCCAAGGACCGGGGTGCCCGGAATCAATTTCTGAAGTTTGGCTCAGGTACGTTTAGTAAACGAACGAATGGGTTTTTCTATCTTTTGAACCGGTGCTTGGAATTGAAATCTAAGGGCACCGATGAACTCGCAGCACCGGTAATTGATTATGGGGACCATTATCGTAGTTGTGTTTTGAGCGGGTTTAGGTTTAATAATTGAGGATTAGAATAAATTAAATAAAATTTGGTTTGTAAAAATTTTATTCAAGGAAGGTGGTTATTTTCCACAAAGGGGGAGTTAGAGATGGGGCCCACACCCACCTAACCTCCCATGGGAGAGTTTAGTGTGGTGGGGCCCACATGATTCCCTAACTCTGAACCTCCCAATAACCCCCATGACCTCCCCACAACTCACTCCTTGTTTAATACATGACAACTCCACTCATTTATTGAAGCATACACTCTCCTCCTCCCCAGCTTAATGAAGCCAACTGAGGTAATTAATAACCTTATTAATTATTCTTGTCACACCTCTTGACTTTTTGAGTTGCATGGAGATCTTTTTAAAGAAGGAGACTTGATGAAATATTTTCTTGGAAAATATTTTGGGAGAATTAGAGGATAGCTTTCTTCATCCACGAAGAACAACTTCCTCCCCCTACGAAGAACGACTTCCTCCCCCAACGAAGAACAGAGGTTCCATGAAGAACGATCAACGCGCCTTCTTCCCTTTTCTCCGCGACAAGAGGGGAGATAGAACATCTTCAGGTACACTCCGAAGGCGAAGGTTATTCCCCAGCATTGATAGAGCGACAACGCTTTCCGCATCTACGATGAATGGAGAACCTTGAGGTAGGGGTTATTTTTGTTCACATCTTTATCATCGTTCTTCTTTGCTTATGGTTTTGCCGCATGATATCATTGTAATGGGAGGAGATCGGACTGCACAAACACGGCCGATTCTCCTCCCCTCTTCTTTGTTAATCCTCGTTGATATTGGAAGGAGTGGAGCATGGTGTCGTTGCACAGTGCGGTGTTCGGTAGGGAACCACGACCATGCAAGACCACGGTGAAGGAGGCGTGCGGCCGGTGCACCGCGCAGAGTTGTAGAGGGCTGCGGCCGGAGTTGGCCATGGCGGCGGTGCGGGGCGCTGTCGCGCCTTGCTAGAGAGACCGAGGAAGGCTGCGGTCGGAGGGGGCTGCGGCGGAGGGTCGCGATACCGTTGCACCGCACCGATGAGACGAGCCGGTGCCTAAGGCCGCGGAGGACCAGCAGGGAAGGCTGGCCGAGCTGGCCACTGGTGTCTCCAGGAGGTGGGACCCCTTCTGGGTACCGCGGTTTCTCAAAAACCGGGCGACCATAATGGTCGGCCGTTACCCGGAAACAGGGGGGGTTTAACCCCCCCCCCCCGAACAGCTTCTAGGGTAGACCCCCACTGGGTCCTTCGTTTCAAAAAACCAGGGGTCACACCCCCTTTGCATCACGCTCGGCTAGCACCTGAGCCGGGACCGACTTCCGAGCCGGGCTGTAGGCCGCACGGGCTAGGCCTGCCGTAGGCCAGGTGGGCCGCGCCGCGCCGCTCCGAGCAGGCCAAGCTATGACTGCCGCGGGCTGGGCCGTGCCAACCGGGCCGGACCCATACCCGAGTCGGGTCGACCTAGTTCTGGCTGAACTAGGGGGTGTTTGGCCGGGTCGGTCGGGGCCCATACACCATATTTTTCAGACTGTTTTCGGTTAAATGGACATATCTTGATCTACATACCTCTGATCGATGCACCGTTAGTTGTGTTGGATTTCTCATATCGATACGGTCGTTTCTGTATATTACACTCAAGGTTTTGGAGAAGTTTGGGAATGGTCTGGTCTGTTCGAACTCAAAACCAACTGGGCCCTGGGAGCGGAAACGCCTATAACTTGAGCTCCAGACGTCCGATTCATGTGCTGTCAAATTTTTTGGATTCCTCATCGTGAGATGGTTCATTTGGCATACTTAACTTGAGGTTTGGATGTGGTTGGAGTATGGTTGGGTTGGTTTAGCTTATAAACCAACCGGACCCCTAGAACGGAAAAACCAATAACTCTCAGACCGGACGTCCGTTTGACGAACCGTCAGCGGCGTAGGTAATCACGTTGAGAAATGGTTCCTTTGAGTATACCCCATGAGAGTTCAGGGTACAGTTGAGATATAGTTAGGTTGGTTCATACACGAAACCAACCGGTCCCCCGGGACTAAAAGGCCAAAAACTTACATACCAGGCGTCCGATAGACGCGTTGTCTGTTGCGTTGAGACCCCATTAACGAGGTGGTCCTCTGAGATTCTTCTACGTGAGACTTAGTGACACTTGGAAGTAACGACCAGTAGCTCGTGGAGCGGACCCTAATTGAGACGGGTGTACATAGTGCGAAGACCGAGTAGCTGTAGACCTAACGACTGCTTGACCGATTCGATTCGTAGTGATTCAGTTGGCCAAGTGGACGGAGCACCCGATATGTGGGGGCAGACCAGTGGAGGACGAAGATCCTGATAGTTGGTAGCAGACACATGGTACTCTACGAGAGGAGTACCTTTGTAGGCTATTAGAGAGAACACCCGATATTTGGCGGCAGACCCTCAGCGGACAGAGCGCCTAGTAGTTGGTAGCAGACCCGCAGTACTCGGCGAGAGGAGCACCTCAACAGTCAAAGGATAGTGAGTAGGGCCCCGGAGCCGTGATAGGGCCACTGTACTCAACATAGGAGGAGTTTCTCCCATAGTTATAGTTTCGATAATGAAAATCCTTGTTTGATCTGAGTCAATGACCATTGTGTTTACCTCATGATTGAGATGGGTCATGTGATAACTTGGGTTTATGTATGGGCATATACATATGTATTGTTTATCCATTGATTTCATGACACTTGTGTTTCCTCATGATTGACATGGGATACTTGATAACTTATGTATATGTATGGGCTTATACCTAAGTAAGGGTTATCTATTGAGATAATTCTTTGTAGTTATCCTTGTTGGATTTAATGAGACCTTGAAGGTCATGGGGTCCCTACAGAGTATCATTATAGTCACCGCTGAATGGGATATACCTGCACTTCCATGTGGTGGATGCAGAAGACAGACATCACTGATCGTGGTTGAGGCTTGTAGAGTTGGACAATACCCAGAGGTGGACTTCACGACGAGACAGTACCCGTAGGTGACAGACAGATGTGGAGAGCTGAGGTGGCCATCTGTACCTACCCTACAGGTGGGAATTTCGGAGGACGTTCCAGGAGCGGTTTGACACCTTCCTGCTGTTTGTCTTTTCGGTTGTTCTTTCATTCAATTGTATCTATACTTTTCAGTTGGGTTTGTATTCCGCCCCATTTACTTTTCAGCACTTTCTTTTGTACATAGTGTTTTACATCTTATTGTACATTGGTTGGATGTGTTTATGTTTATATAAATGAAATGCCTTCCCAGTTATCAGGATTTACGCCTTTGGTGCTAGTCGCGAGCCCCTGGCCTATGGAAGGCAGGCTTGGGGTCGTCACTTCACAGGCCCCGAGGACGGTTCGTGACAACCACCATCACTACAGGACCTATTGATTGAGAAAATCCACCACCTCCATGGGGACCATTTATTTTTCATGTACCTAGAATTATAATATCTATAAATACATGAAGTAAAGGTAGAGTATGAGCTACATATCCCATTAGGTTCTCTTCCAATGTTCCACAATAAATTCCATAACAATAAGACATTTATGATTTTAATTTAAATAAAACAAGTCATAGAATGGAATTTAAGTATTTCCAAGAAAAATTTTCATCAAATAATAAAATATCTATGTTATATCAAAATAGTCATAAATGAACATTTATATAAAAGAATTTACACAAATCAATTAGCATGAATAAAACAGTACAAAATCAATGACATGTAATCATTAAATCAAAACATATCATTGAACTATGAAATAATACAAGTGGTAAATACTTTTCTAGTAATAAGTTCTTTAAAATAATCAATTAATTGCGTTTTTTCAATGTGTGAACTCATTCTTCATCTCACGTCATTGAGAAACGACTCCCAAGTGTGGGAAACATTCCATAGTAAGTTTATTATAGTGTTGTCATCATCAATCCATTTCAATGGAGGCTAGATCCTAGTTTTTTAGTACTGATTTCCCAAGAACTACCCAATATCACATGTTCTAAAATCAATAAATCTGGGTAAATTAAATCATTTCAAATCATTTCATTAATAATTGTGAAATTTCTCAAATTCAGTTTTCAACATGCACTTTCATTAAAAATCTAAATAATAGTTTTTCATAAATTTAATTCCATTATTTTTCATATTTAAGTTTAATCCATTTTTATCAAAAATAAACATTTAATAATTTAAATATTAAAGTCAATCAATCAAATCAATTTATCACATCAATCCATCATTCAAAAATCTATCCCACATTTTCAATAACATTAAAATAGTGGGTTTTCCCCCAATTTCCATTCCATTTCAAATAAAAACTCAAATCATTTAATATTTTGGTTTCTAAATAAGTTAAAAATAATAGAGAAATTAAATATTACAATTTTGGGGAAAATCATATGGAACCACTTAATTTTTTAATGGAGAGATAAACAATCAACACCTATAGTAGGGAAAGCCAGTGAATAATGAAGGATAAAGTGATCAAGGAATCGAACCTATAATCATGATCCATAAAAATGGATATTAGATTGCTTAATAACATCATGATATATTAACCTCTAAGGAATAGAGAAAAATAGAATGGTACAAACCACTGAGAGGAGATCCACCTACCCAGAGCAGATCGAATAAAATCACTAGATATTCAATATAACAGTCCCAAACCCACACTCCTGGAACAAGTGATAAAAACATAATCATTAAATTTATGATTTTGAAACCTTTAAATGTTTAAATACCACTAGATTTTATGGTACGTCTATTTTATAATATAATTTAATCAATATCATAGGTTTCACACAAAACTAAGCTTAAAAAAACTATTATATACAATTAAGTAACATTATATTAGTAAAAAACCTTATGACCTAGCCACTAAATTGGAAAGAATTAATTTTATTTACCAACTTATGAAATTTATATGTTATATGTTTGTTAACTTTTTTTAAATTCATCATAGTTATTTTATAGGTATAAAATAAGAATGAATTCGGGTTTTCTCATTAAAAGGCTATTTTTTTCTTAAGTCAGTTTTGTCGCCTTTTAATTGAAGCCCTATTTTTAAAATATATTTTGAAACAATTTATAAATTATTTTTATGAAAAAAAAACCATTTTAAAATCATATTTTCTAAATTATCTTATGGTAAAAAAAATTTCCTGAGAATATTTATTTTCCAGTGGATAGTGAAAAATACCGATTTTTATAAAACTGCCATTTTCATTATATGAATTGTATATTTAAAATTGGAATATTATCCTCACCTATGAAATCATAATTATATATGGTATCTTATAAATGAAAATATGGTATATTTATATCCTTGAGTTTGTAAATAAATTTTGTTAAAAAAGTAAATTAAGTGTTGACATTTTTGTGAAAGAAAAATATTTATATGTAACTATATATTTAAAATAATTATTTAATAGAATAATTATTTTTATAAAATAGATTAAAAAATTAATATTTTATTTTCATATAGACTATAATATAATTTTATGAGACCTTAATTAATTTTTTCAAGTATTATAAATTTTTTTGACATTTTTAAATTGATATTATTCTAATAAATGATAATTTTAAATAAAAATTAAATGTCTCATATTAAGAAAATTATTTTCATAAAATTTAGAACATTTTCAAATTTTGTATATTAAAAATAGTTATGGTGAATTATTTGGATTCTTTTAAAATAGTTTAATTTTTGTGAATAGTTAAATAAGGCAATTCATGGTATTTAACATTATAAGTAAATAAAAAATATATTTTGTCATTCTTGAAACATAGATGATGTAAGTGGCCATTATATCAAAATAACATAATCTAGTTACTATATTTAGTCACAATTATCACCACTATTTCATTTCCTAATCCAAAATAATAAACTAATGAATTAAATAATCAAAAAACACCCCTCTCTTCCACTATAAATACCACCCCTCATCACCACTTCTACTCACACATCCAAAGCCATGAATCATATTTATATTATACACATATGCTCTCCCAAACATCTCCTACATTTTTTGGTCTTACTAGTGTCACAAAAATACCATTTCAATGTTCCTTAAGGTGTCCTCAAGGAGTGTAATTCAAGTTGTAGAATCCCCCTTTATAACTTTTAATTTTCTTGAAATTTCTAATTTTTTTTTATTTTACCACATAATATTTTCCAAGTTACATGATAACTCATGTAACTTATATATAAAATATCGTTTTAATGTAATATAAATCATCAAACATATTCTCCTCTCCCTTTTATTATAAAAATAAATACATCGTTCGTGATGTGATGATTTACCACCATCATGGATGATGCGTTTTCATTTTCCATTACCACCTTCAATGATGGCCATGAAACCTTTTTATGGATAAATTAGATAATTATACGTATAATAAAAATTATTTATTGTTCTGGAACCAGTATTTGTACTTTTTATAAATTAATAAAAAAAATTAGTGTGTCATGATCAAAAAAACTTCAAAATAATCCAAACGTTTATCATTAACGTTTTATCTAATGAATCGACCTAATGTTTTGGAAAAATTGATATATTAGACCATTATATATTATGTATGTTCATTAATAAAATATAATTTTTATTCTAGACAACTTTTTCAATTTTAAATTATCTTTTATAAATGTATACAAGTGAACCAATCTTGAAAACCAAGGAAACGAACACTCCCGAAAGACAAAATTGAGTCTTATAACTCATAATAAATACCATAAATAAACTTAATAAAATTATAATAAAAAAATATTTTTTCAATAGGGTTTGAATTAAATTATTAATTAATCAATTATCATTATATAGTATTTTATTTTTATTTACAGAATGCTTTTTGACAAAAGGTAAGGGTTTTCTCAACCCACCTTTATTTCTGTAAGATATGATTTTTTAAAAAATACTTCTTATGTGTTGTATATTTATACGAATATCTAATTTATAATATTATTAATATATTTATATTAATTCAATTTATTATTTAATTTTATTCCCATCAATTTTATGGGGTGTACAGTTCGACTATTTATAATTTGGTAAGGGTTTCTTCCCGAACCTCAATTTTTTCATTCATGTTTTTATTTCTCTTTCCTTACCCTAATGAAATTATTATTTATTTTTATATAATTATTATAATTTGTTTTAAATATTCGAAACTCATGTATCTATAAAATTTCATCTTTATTTTATGTGGGCGTACATTATTTATAAGGATCCATTTTCAATTCCTCTCAATAAGCAAACCCGATTAAAGGGTACTTCCCAATTTTATACCCATTTTCATATAATCTGCATAACCTATTATAAGGAAACAATATTTTTATAAAATTAAAATATTTATCATGAAAAAATATCTTATCACTTCTTGTGTTTTATGTAAACAATTTATCCTTTTTCCACTTTAATGCCCCGATTTTTTCCCACAAACCACTGTGAAGTATGAAATTTCTAATGTTTCTTAAAGACTATATTTATAAATGTTGACTTCACTTTGATATAAATTATTCTTAAAATATAATTTAATTGTCCTACCATTTAATTTTCTAGGATATTTATGTTTATTATTTAAATATATGAAAAATAAAAAATGATTTTCTAAAATATCTCTTCTTTCAAAAATAAAAAGACGATTTCTCTTTAGAATTCTTCGATAATTTTATTAGATTATTTCCATCAATTTCAACACCATTTGTTTTATTTTCATATTAATTAAAATTAATCTGTTATTTTACCATCTATTTAATGTTTTATGATTACTTTTACTAGATATGCAATATCTTGATACAATTATCTTTATTACTTTGTATTGTTTATGATTAGGTTTATTATTTGGGGAAAGTTATTTAAATTTCATATTATAGTTTCAATTTGAATGTGTATGTTGATTATATTTCACCTTCTTCATATGAGTAATTCATTATAAATATAATTTGATTGGTGGGGCCCACTCTATGACCTTTATGTTTCGGTAGGTCTCTTGAGAGAAACTAGACCGGGTTTTTACCATGTTATGTATGGTGTCTTGGCCGAAGCCTTGACGGTATGTTTATGATGCCTGTAATTATGAATTAATTCATTATGATATTAGTAATTGATAATCCATGTGATTATTAAACAATTATAATATAAATGGTTATGTTTTATTCTCATGTGGTTATTTATATTTAATTTACCACCGTTTTATGTTCAAGTGTATGCATTAATGAAATGTTTTGTTAGATAATCATGTTACCATATTATTTATGTATAATGATTTCTATATATTTGTTACCCTTATTGGGTTTCAAATATATCAGATTTCCTATGTTTTGTTTTTCCCCAAGATATAAAAATGTTTATTATGAATGAATTTCATTGATAAAATATGAGTTTTTTTGTGTTTTTAAAGCTCTTGTTATGTTGTATTTCATTAAGGTTGGAATGTAAAACATATGTTTGTATATAGTTTTCCAAATGTAATAAACTATTTTTTCCTTTAGGATGGGTCTCCATTATTTATTATACTAATCTAATAAAGTTAGTCACCTACTTCATACTACTAGTTTCAGGGTTTTTATTGTGGGTATCCAAAGAATCATAATAGGAACCTTGGAAATTAGATTTAAAAAACATAAATTTCCGAACATAACCAAAATATGGACTTTATAGATAAGAAAAGAATAACATCCTATAATTTGTTTTAAATTATATAATTTTTTTGAATTCCTATAAATACATCCATGTTTGGATACTACTTGTGGACTTGGATCTAGAATAGATGTACCTAGAGGTAATAAATCCGACAAGGTGCATTAGGCATGACTCTGCATAACCTAGTACAAAACAATGAGCCTTAAATGAAACCTATTTTTTCACTACTAGGGCATATACTTAGGATAATTTACATTTTATTTACAACCATTTTGAATGATTTAAAATTAATCTTGTCCATAATGAAACCATGTTTATGATTATGAGATTAGATAGTCATTAATTTCTTGTTTATGTGAAGTGTTTTGCAAGTTCGAAATTGTGTGTTATGATTCATATAAAAATTTTATGTATCCCATTTTTTGATATGTTTTTTAATGGAAGAAATATAAATTGTATTAACACACATATTACATGTATGTATTTCCCTCTTATGAATGATAATGATATTGGAGATGGAGCTGGAACTAGAACATAGAAACTTATAACTATACATGGACAAATGAATTGGGTTACGAGTAACAACATTAATAGTAAAGAGAAACATCATCCACAATGCATTAAAATAATGTTAGACTAATTCATATGATGACAACCTCAATTATAAAATGGGACAAACAATCCTTTTATAGTTGATAAAAGGATAACTTCCTTAGAAGAGATATTTCTCTCTTTATGAAGTAAAAATGGAGAAGGTTATCATGGAATTTTATCATCTTTTAGTAGATTTGGATCAATAGTGGACATTGATTAAAAACACTATGTATGTATACGAAACTGAAAAAATGGAATAGAAAGGTTTTATAGAACTTTTCTTGAAAAAATATTTTCCTATATAACAATGAGATGATATGGAGCGACGATTCATGAGTGTGAGACATAAGGAGGGAGAAATCATGACTATGTATGAATCTAACAATACAATTTTATCATGGAATGATAATGAATATATATACAATCCAAATATAAATATACAATTTTTCATTGATATTTTTAAAAAAATCATTCAACGGGAACACATATCCTACACATTATCATCACACTAGGATATAGTTCCATGTGATATCAAGATAGTGAAATAATAAATTATGTCATAAGAATTTTATGGAATGTAATAGAATAAGTGAATGATAAAGAAAGATGTCGATAAATGGAAAAAGGTGTAGAGTTATTTTCATACATTTGATAACTGTGGAAAAAATCAATACTTTTATGAAGAGAATAGGAATCTGTTATAAGTGTAGAGAGAAAGGTCACCGAGATCATGAATTTAAGGAAAATAAATAATTTATAAACGTGAAATGTTTCAACTGTAAGGATTTGGGGGCACTACAGAAATTAATTTCCCATGAATCAAGGAAATATAGTTCATAAAAATAGAATATATCAAGGTAAATATTATGTTGTTCCTATAGTGGAAGTGGAATAATTAATGTGATTTTGTTTTTTATATTCAATAATTATGTTATTATGTTTTTGTTATAAGATTCATGATATATATAATGATTATAATGGATTAATTCCTTATTATTGACTTGGAATCACGTATTCATTCATTAAGGATTTAACGTGTTGAAGGTATTCAAATATTTGGTATGTGGGATTAAGAAAAACATTATTTGGGTAATCTTTTGTCATGTTGATTTTGGAAATTTAGTGACCTTCCTTTAGAATTTTTGGATTTTAATGTGGACATACATGTTTTAGATGAGTCTTAATATTAAATACTTATATAATCGATCGAGTTAAACAATGGAAATTACTTTTCATTGATAACATGTGTGAATCAGTATTGTTTCAGAAAATATTTATATATCGAAGGAATGACTTAAGGACTTTATGATTCATTTAAAGTTAAACATGTGTGAATAATTAATCTTGAACTTTCAATTCCATGTGTATGGGATGATGTGAAAGTAATTTAAAGCATAACCAAAGGATGAGATAATACATATGTCATGGAAAGTAATCAAGTATGTTTATTTTCTCAGGTGATTATCTTGATATTACAGTAATCCCTCAAATCTAGAAAAAAAAATTGAAAAAAATATTATTATTTTAATTTTCTTTCTAAGAAAACAATTTTATTTCTAGCGATCACAAGATTTAGAGTTTCTTTTTGGTCATCTTTTTAAATTAAAATAATATCAATAACTCGACATTAGAACAACATTGATTGTTTTTTATTCCATGTCCATGTTATTTCTTTCCACTAGTGATTTCTTACCAGAAATACAAGTTTTTTTGTGACCTTCACATTTCTATTTCCTTCTAAATAATAAAATATTTAATTTCCCTTATTTCTGATGTGGGATTCCCATAATTAAATTTAGAAGTATCGAGCTTTGATTTTAAAAGTAAAATTTCAAATTGAGAAGATGAAATTAATTTCAGTAGAGGAAATGTAACAAACGATGATTGTATTATATATCTCTTTTTAAATTTAATTTCGTTAAAATCATATTATTCACACAACAGAAAGCATAAAAAACAATGATATACAATTAAATATGACTATTTGAAAACGATCATTATAAACATGCCATTAAATTTATAGGAATGTATAGAATTAACAATGTTATGAAATTTATAAATTATAAATTTAATAAAATGTTTTTATATTTATCCAAATTATTTTATAGGCATAAGATAAAATAAATCCAATTTTACTCATTAAAAGGTTAAATTTTATTATAGGTAGTTTTGCTACCTTTTAATGGCGTAATTGTTTTAAAAATAGTTTTTGGAACTTTTCCTATTATATTGAACAAAAAAATAATTTTTAAAAATGCGATGGCAAAATTAGCTTAGGGAAGAATTTTGGTATTTTTTTTAAAATATTTATTTTCTAGAAAATAAAGAAAAACCCTTATTTTTTAATACATTATATTTTGAAATATTAAAATTTTATTTTGGATTTGAATATTAACCTCACCAATAAAATTATAAATAATATTTGGGTATCTTATAAATTAAAATATGGTATAGTTATATCATGGAATAGGTAAATAAATCATTTAGAAACTATAAATTAAGTGTTGATATTTTTGTGAAATATATATGTTTATTTAAACATTTATAATTAAAATAATGATTTAAAAAATTATTTATTTTCATAAAATATATTCATACATTAATATTTTTTTTCTGGAGATTATATTATAATTTAGTATGAGCTTATTTAACATTTGAAAGTCTCATAAAATTGATTTTATTTTTAAAATCGGTATTTTTCAAATAAATGATAATTTTAATTAAAAAATTAATATCTAATATTAATTAAATTATTTCAATAAAATTAAATAAATTTTTGAATTCTAAATTTAATGAAATGGTTAGGGTAAATTGTTTTGATTTTTGTAAAATAGTTGAATTTTTAGTGAATAGTGAAATTCGGTTATTTTATGGTATTTAACATTATAAGTAAATAAATGAAATATTACGTCCTAATAGATTCATTGATGATGTAATTGACCATTATATATGACTCACATGACCTATTTATTTTATTTTGTAATAATAATCAATGTTATTTTTTGTATTGAGAAACAATAATCAGCTAATGAATTAAATTATCAAAAATCACACATCTCCTCCACTATAAATAACACCCCTCACCACCCCTTATCCTCACAACTGAAAAGACATTAATATTGTTTATATTCTCCCATACTCTCTCAGAAACTATCCCCTACGTTTTGGTATTTATGGTCTCACCAAATTACCATTTCAAAGCTCTTGAAGGTGGTTCTCAATGAGAGGAATTCAAGAGGTAAAATCACCCTTCGATCTTTTAATTTTCATTTAATTTTCTTTCATTTCCTAACATCAAATTATCCAGGTGACATGATTAAACTATTAACTTATATATACTATAATTTTATTTTGTTAAGTAAATATCATTCATCAAACCACTACTCCTCTCCCTTTTATTTTGAAAATGAATATATCTTCTATGATGTGATGATTTAACATCATCGTGCACGATGCCATTTATTTTTCCATTAACGCCTTCGAGGCAGGCCATGAAACCATTTTTATTGTTAAAATATATTTTAGTACTTATATTAAAAATTATTTAGTTTTCTGGAACCAGTATTTGTACATAGTATTAATTAATAAAAAACTAGTGTGTGATGATCGAAATACACATTAATGATCCAAACGTTTATCATTAACATTTAATCTAATGAATCAACCTCATATCACGAAAAAATTATATATAAGACTATTTAATATCCTATAATTTTATTAATAGCATATAATTTTAATTTGGGATAACCATTTTTATTTAACTAGATCGTTCGTACATGTATACAAGTAAACCAATCATGAATACGAAGGAAATGAACATTTTTTAATGATGAATTTGAATATTATAACATAAAAAAGCCTTTAAATTAACTAAATAAAATTAAAACAAATAAAATAAAGGTTTAATAAGTTCTTAAATAAATTAATAATGAATATAATTTCATTATCTAGGATGTTAAATACAAGTGAAAAAAGTTTTATGAAATAAGGTAAGGGTTTTCTCATCTCACCTTTATTTCATTGAGATATTCCTTATTCACCAAAAAAATTTATGATTATTGTATATACAATAAATATTTTTGTATGATATCATGAATATATTTATATTCATGTTATTGAATGTTCAATTTGATAACCATCAACTTTTTGGGGCATACGCTTCAACTATTTGCAAAGTGGCATGGGTTTCTTCCAAAACCTCCATTTTTTCAATTTGGGAAACGCTTTCAATCTCATTACCCTAATTTAATTCATATTTATTTTTATATAATTCTTGTAAATTATTTTTATAAGTACCAAAATCATGAATATATATGATTTCATCTTTATTTTATGGGTAATCCCATGTTTTATAAGGTTTCCTTTTCAATTCTTCCAGATAAGAAAACCAGATTAAAGTTGAAATCCCAATTTTATACCCATATTCGATTACGCTTACAAACATATTATACAGAACAAAATATTTTTCTAAAATTAAACTTTTTATCAAGAAAATTATATAGTTTCTTCTTCAGTTTTATGTGAATAACTTATTCTTATTTCTGCATTAATAACTCTTATATTTTCCCTCAAACCACACTGAAATGGTCTATTTCTAAAGTTTCTAAAAAACTAATTTTAAATCATTTAAGTTTAGTTAGGCATAATTTATTCATAAAACATTATTTTATATAAATTTCCTATTCTTTCATGGAATATACATGTATATAATATGATTGAATGAAAAATGAAATATGTATTTCCAAAAGAACACTTCTTTCCAAAAGTTAAAAGTTTATTTCTCTCAAGAATTACTAAAATATTTTATTAGAGTAATTTGAAAAACCTTAACACCCTTTGTGGAATATTATTCTTTTTTGAAATTTATCTCTTATTTTATCAACAAATTAATAGATTGTGATTATATTTTCTGGGGATGTACTATCCTGATACCATTATTTATGTTACTATAGATGGTTCGTGATTATGTTTATTATTTGGGGAATGTTATTAATATTTCAAATTATAGTTTCAATTTGAATTTATATATTGATTAATTTTCCCGAATTTCATATTAGAAATGAATAGAACATAGTGACTGATAGTTGGAGCATGATATATCCATCTGATACATTAGTTGGCCTCATGAGACAATCTAGACTGGGGATTACCCATTTATGTGTGGTGTCTTGGATAAATCCTTTATAATATATTTATGATGTATGGAATTATGTATTCCCTCATTATGATATTAATAATTAATAATCCATGTGATTATTTTACTAGTATAATATCAATTTTTACATTTTATTCTCATGTGATTATTTATACAGAATTATTTTGAGCAACTTTTATTCCTACCATAATATGTTCAGGTTTATTATTTAATGACATGTGTTGTTAAATATTAACCTTAACTTATTGATTATTTTTAAAGCTTCCACTGTATTATTTACCCTTACTGAGCATCTAAGATGACCCTTTATTAAGCATTATTTTTCACCTTGATGTGAAGATGTTTATTATGAATGACTTATAGGGATAAACTATGAGTTTATAGGTGTTTCAATTGGAATTGTTATGTTGGTTTTCCTTTAAATTTTTTATTCAATACATATTTTTTTATCGTGTTATAAAAATATAATAAACTATTTGGTCCTTTAGGATGTGTCTTCCTTTTTCATTATAATAGTGTAATAAATTAAGGCACTGTATCTGGGGTACTACGGTCAGGTTCATTACAAATGTGACCCAATTTTTTCATCCAAAAAATACAACATCAACAGAAATATTGAATCACTTAAATACCCAAGGGCCTTTTAGTTTTAGAGTATTATGGAATTATGATAAACTTGTAAAAAATGGATTCATAAACAACTTTTTCACAAAGAACAATAAAATATCCTAATATACCAATATTTTCATGTTCAATATTATGTCTTTAATATATGGAGCAATGATACTCACATTAGAATCCTTTCTAGACACAAATCATTACATCATAATTCTTCATTACTTGGGTAATAGGAAACATAATGAGTGTGAGATAAAAATATGGATAGGGGTAAAATTAAGCAATAATAATTTAATTTCATCAGTGATAATAATTATATAATATGGTAATGATGATTGAAAAAAATTTCATGAGAATAACAATAGAATATTCATACCTATCAATACATATATCTGCAATCATAGAACATTATATAAAGAATTATCAAAGAAAAGGTTCATGAGAATCAATAATAATGATCCAATTGATTTTTTTCTTGATAAAAGGGAAAATTTAAGTACAATAGAATGAATAAAGAAAATGTACAGTTATTTTGGGTCATCACCTGCATATAACCCTTAAAGAACTCGTATATAACCCTAAAAAATTAAATAAAAATGGTTGACATTCATTCCAAATGTATTGGAGTGCTATCCTAAACAACCCATTAGATATTCTATATCAACCTCACCCAGAACTATCTAGGAACACCCATTGTATAAACAATTTCCAAGACAGAAAACTTGAATGATTTATATAAATATTTAATTTCATCATAAAAATCATACTATCAACCCTTATTCCTTTCCTAGCATTATTAACCCATGACAAAGGAATGATTCCCTAAAAATTTCATTAAAATAATCATCATCCATCCTGAGAATAAATAAATATGGTATCAATAAAAAATATATCCAATAAAACATAAGTAACATCATGGGATTTTCATGTTGATGAATAGAAATACCATTAAAATATATTTAAAAGCATTCTTATAGAAAATATCTTTTTCACATTAAAATCACTTTAAAAAGAAAAATTCAAAAAATATAGAGAAAATAATTATTTAAGATACAATTGGCGGAATATTAAAAGAAAATATTGCTCACTGTGACATAAAAATAGGTTGATGATTTAAATGTTAAAAATAAAAAAAATAATCAATTATTTTTTAAAGTGGGTCAAAAGCGACCCACATGAAAAAAATTAATAAATTTACTTATAAAAACTGTTAATATATGTAAACATATCATGTAAAAAATTATTAAGAAATATTTAATTTTTATAAAATAACATCTTTGAAACATTTTATAAATATGTAAATGGAAGAAAAATAATTTCAAAATAATAGAACATGGAAGTTTAATATCACTTACAAATGGATTTCATGATGTTTCATTAATAAAAAATAGTAGAAATTAAATAAAAATGTTAACCAATTTTTTAACCAGTGTAGGAGAAATATATTTGGTTACCTAAAATAACATCACATGAATCTTTATAATGGGACCTTGAACCAAAACAATCCTTAAGTAATAAAAATCTTATATAAAACTGTTTCCACTTTTGTAAGTATTCAATTACAGTCCCCATGAAAGTATAAAATTACAAGAATCTATAAATAAAATGAAAATAGGGATATTCAAGATATAACATACCAAATGGGAAGTAGATATTCCTAAATGAAATTGGTCTAGAACATAACATATGTTCCAATGAAGACAATTTGAGACTAGAAACTCTTCTAATGAGCAAAACATTAAATTGAGGATTAATCAATAAATATATTATGTGTATAAAATGTAAATCCACTTAAAAAGGGAAATAGAAAATAATATATATATAATTATTCAGAAATTTAATCTTATAAAACCATATTCAATAAATAATTAATATAATGTATTGAAAATAAATTGAGTTACTAAATTATTTACCACTTGGTAAATTTCATGTCATATCGAATTTGATGAAATAGATCAAATTTAAATATAAAATACCATGAAATATGAATAATTTATGTTGTTAAATGTAAATTGGGAAGTATATACATGATATAAAATTAATTGTTGGGAATAATAATAAAATATGGCTCGATGAAGCAAAGTTGAGATGAATTCCCTTAGACCTTGGTAATCTCTAAATCAAAACCCAATAAAAGATAGAACCAAAAATGGATTAATAAATCACATTAATTTTCATTAAAAAAATCAAAACAAATTATTCATGGTTATTATATACACTATACAATAATTTTTTTTGAATACGGTATATGTCTCTCTTGAGTAAAAAGTGGGACAAGAAACCCATACATTATGTCTAGACATTCCATGTATGTCTTTTAACTCTTATATAATAAGAATATATCAATTAAATTATTTAACAATTACATTTTCCATTTTTAATACCTTATACTTAAATAATTTATTTATTTTATTTTAATGATATATTTAACTATTAAAGCAGTTTTGTCTATGTCGCGTGTTTTCAAAACATTTGGTTTGTTATTTAAAACTCTATTTGTTTTTTTACCATGGTCAAAGTGGTAATTACATAAAAATCACAAGAGTAATAATTAGAAATAAGTATAAAATTAATGCAGAAAACATTTTTTTAAAATTAATCCTGAAATATGGATATGAAAATGAACTATGTTACAACCATTTAGATGGTAGGTGGTACGTACACATGAGTAATGTTTCAATTTTTCGAGAGTCATTATAGAAATAAGGTAAGTAATATTTAATCCTTACAGAATGATAATAATACCATTAATACAAGACTTTTTAATTAAATATACTTATATATATCATCCATGTAATGTGGTGCTATGAATAGAATCACATCACTTCATGGTGGCAATAGTTCACATGTGCACACAAACGACATTATCATTTCAATGTAAGTAGATAGGTAAAATTAAATGGTATATTTATTTCTTTTAGAATGATAAATATTTAATGAGTATCATAATTATTTCATATATATCATATATTTTTCTTAAATTTATCCATATTACCTTACATTAAAATCATTAGGCAAGACGAATCACACCACTTTTCCAGGCAGTAGTCTATCGCACACACAAGTGGCATAATTGTATCCCCCGAGGAATAGAAATTAAGAAATTATATGCGAAAAAATAATTAAATAAGTATAATAATGTTACAAATATCATATATATAGTTTAAATTCATCACTTAACTAGTCATGAGAGGTGATTATGAAAAACTAATTACATCGCTTCTTGAGTTGGTAATCCGTCGTACACACAAGTGATGGTTTTATTTACCATATAATTGAACATGATAAGGTTTTAGCTTATTAAATTAATATAATAGAATATCTGTATGTGGGAGATATTTTACTTATTATTTCATAATAATTGAAGAATATTTGATTGAGGAATAATAACAAATAAAAAAGATCTCTGGTTAAGCACAATACCTATTCATTTTGCTACCTCCTTAGGATATCACCAAAATCCTTATAAAGTTGGATTTATAATAGAATTCTGAGATCTATGTCATGGTACAAATTGAAAGAAGGATTTTTTTGATATTTTATATGGAAAAGGGATTTTATGGTCTATAGAGTACAGGATAGGGTGTATCATTTTATAAGTTTAGGGATTAACATGGTTGTAGAAACTTAGGTTTTAGCCCTATCAGACTTTGAAATATTTCTATGAATAATTCCAGAGCTACGTACGAAGACGGCATATGATTTCGAGTCCTGGTGTGCCCTGAATCATTTGTATAAAAATATTATGTATTTTTATACTATGACCAAGGAGATAATGAGTTATCTCATAAACTGTAACTTGGATCGGAAATATGAGGGCACGGTTTCATCCGGAGCGTGCTGTTTACCTTAGGCGGGGTGTAAAAGTTGCACGTGTGGGCCTGCTGTGAGAGATGTCACCCAAGCACAAAATCATCATTTTGAAATAATGACTTAGTTATTTTTATCACTGGAATTCTTTTCTAATAACATTGTAATGAAGTCTCGGAATGGAAATCTGAGACTTCTGTTGAGTTTGAAATGGGGTGGTTTTCTTAGGCGTGATATAAAATAGGCGGGCGTGGAGGTTTTCGAATCCACGCCCATCGGTAGAGTTTTAGAGAGGTTATAAATTCCACTTAAGTGTTGGAATTATGGGGAGAACCCATTTTTCCTTATCTATCTCTCTCACCCTCTCTTGAACGTTCTTCGACATTCTTTGACGTTCATCACCGTTCTTCGCTGGATTGAAGAGTGAACTCCAGTAGATCGATGTGGGATCGCAGCAGGTGTGTCTCCAACGAAAAACGCCTGGATTGAGGTAGTCTTTCTGTTGATTTTCTGATCCATCATCTAATTCATGATTTTTTCTCAAATCCTTCATTTAATGTCTATAATTTTAGAATTGGGACGATGTCCAAACAAACACGGTCACCGTACGAGTCCCGTTCTAAATCCCGTATTCAACGCGTTCTTCGTCATTCTTCGACCGAATTTTCAGATGTGCAAAAACTCTGTGTGATAATTGATTGGGGGTAGGTGCTATGAGGGACTCGTCCCGAGGATTCCAAATCCTCATTCTGTTTTGAAATCGGGCTTTCGGAGCAGTTGTGGCGGCCGGTGGAAGCCCCAGCTCTGGGAAGGGTGGTGGCCGGAGATCAAGGTGGCGCAGCGGTAGAGCTGGATGGAGGTGTTCGTTGCGGCGTGGTAAGCCAATGCGGAGCTTGGAGGGCCAATTTGAAGCAACCGGTGGATGATAGGATGCCAGAGGGGTTCCGGAATCGAGCAAAGAGGCGGTGTCGGGTGTGGTTGAAGCGGCGAGCTCACGTGCATCTGGGTGGAGCCGGCTGCGGGGTGGCGTAGTAGGGGACCAGAGGAGCTGGGCCAGCCAGCGGCTGAGGCGGAGAGGCGATGCGGCCGGAGGTATCACGGCGGTGCGCGCCACTGGAGGGGGCGATAGCATCGGCCGGTTGTTGTCAGGGGAGAACCACATGGTCAGCGCCTCTGGGGTTGCTGCGGACAAGGATCTGCATGTTGCGGGTCTTGCTGGTGCGGCGCGCGGACAAGGACCGACCGCTTGGCCGGTCTATTTGGAGGAACTGGACCCAAGGGGTCTAGTAGTGTTCAGAAGAGCCATGGCCAATGGGATACGGGGAGCTGGACTGGTCCTGCAGCTAGGCCACGGTCCAGCAGTCCGGACTGGGCTAGCCGGGGTGGACCGGCCCAATTTTGGGCCCCCTTATGTTCAAAAGGGCGTAAATTTTAAACAGCACGTCTGTTTGATGCGCCGTTAGTGACCATGTATTTGCCTCATCGTGGAAGAATTTATGAATTGGGTTTTTGTGGTTTTAGGGTTCTTCCCCTGAGGGTTGGTGGCCCGAAATGCTTTAGTTTAATAATAATAAATTATTATTAAAGCTTGCAATGGACGTACCTCACGAACCGGATGTCCATTTGACGCGCAGTCAGTGGCAGCGTGATCCTAATTTTCATGCAGACATTTTGAGATTCTCATTTCAGTGTTCAGGATAAAGAAATGGAGTGGTCCCCATAGGGTCCGGTTTCCACATTTTACAATGAAATGTCACTTTTTCACCAAAAATTCGTTTATAGCATTTGAACACTCATTTATACATGTTTTTCTGAGGGGATTGTAATAGTGCAATATGCCCTCCTAGATTTGGGGTCAAGGCGAGGGCCCCATGCGGTGGATACCAGGAATATGCTGCATTTTTTTACTACTTAGGTTTCGTTAGTCTGTTCGGGGAAAATGAATAGCCAAACTTGCGTGTTTTTTCACATAGATTGCGATGGTTGCCTCGGTATAGGCCTAGGAGGTGTGCAATGTGGCGACAATTTCGGTCGCTTGGGTTAGTGACGTTTGGACTAGCATTGGTTGAGTGTACTCCCTTGGTTCATTCCTATGAGGGTTCGGGTGGCATTACTACCTCAGTATAGGTTTGTGATCTCCTTTATATGATGAATGTATTTTAGAGTTGTGGAATCCCTTCGGCAGGTTCGAAGTGGGATCCTCTCGCTTCGCTTCCCTAGACCGGGTTCTTGGTAACACTTTGATCGCTTATCCTTGGGCAGTGATCCCCTATCTAGCAGGCTAATCTCGTAGGGTTTTAGGGATCATCAAAAATATGATCCCCTAAATTGTGGTCCATGCATAGTAGGGTTGTGGCATCATTGGTTATACGATCCCTTACTCAGCATGTGGTTTATAGTAGGTTTTCAGCATCGTTGGTTTATGATCCACTACATAGCTTATGGTTTCAGTATGGTTGGGGCATTATCAGTTCGATCCCCTACATCACGAGTTATACCAGATAGGGTTCCAGTATAGTCGTAGAGACCTTTACACAGGTGACGATCCTCTATCTGAGTGACATGATCTATGGAGCACCAGATCGGGTTGTTGTATCCCCCAGCGGATTGTGGGAGTAATCTCCTATCTGTGATAACTACAGGTTACCGAAGTGGGTTTTTGTATCCCCTTGGGGTCCCTAATAGTTATCCCCTATATGAGGATTTTGGTATTTTTGTGCTATTTCAGCGTGAGGTTCTTTGTGACATTTTTCGATGGAAAAATATCTCTCGGACGAATGTCATCTGGGATGACAAATCTTGTGGAGTGTGTTCTCTGGGTTATGTGCCTTTCATAGGTTATGAGGTTAGAATCTCATGAAGATTGGTGCATGTTTTAGTATATCTGGATTCCTCATGGTATATGTATGGGAATATACCTGAGCGTATTTTCATCATGTATGTATGGGAATACACTTGAGCTGTGTTGTCTAGTCGTGTTTAGATCAGGATGGTCTCGAGGTGGAGTTTCTCTCTCATTTGGGTTCCCTCATGTTGGGATGAGATGACTATTTCCTTTTAGTTTCCTGTTTTTATTTTGGGGTTTTTGTGGTGCCTACTGGGTATTTATATGCTCACCCATGCACATGCTTTTCCCGCACTTGTGTGTGGCATGTGTAAACCACACGACTTTCGACGGAGTTCTAAGAGGACTCGACGTAGGCTAAGCTTAGTGCGCGCAACTAACCAGGGGGGTTACTAGAGCTCTTCTGAAGGTGTTACCAACATGTACTTTTGGCGGTGTTGTTACTCGTTCTGAGCAGGTTGGACGCTTTTGTAGTTTTCCTTTGGTTGGCCCTATTTTTCACTTTGTACTTATGTGGCACTCTGGTTTGGGATAGATGTACGCATGCTTTCCCTTTTCAATTTTTTATATACATAAATTCATTGTTACGTGGAGGTTTATGTGGGTGTGTGTGTACATGTACCTTAGGCAAATGCCTCCTATGTGTGTGATAGCCTACTCTGCGCTGGTTGTTAGCCCATGGCATATTAGAAGTGGGTTTGGGGAGTCACAGATCGAGCCCCATTGGGTCAGGTCGTGACAGAGTGGTATCAGAGGAGGTTCCACCTTTGGGATCTCAGATCATAGCAGGTCTATCTATGAGTTTGTTTTGGGTTTTGTAGCGGCAGTGTTAAGATGTTTTGAGATTGGCATTCAAGCTAGGGACTCCAGTGTTGGTGCGGCTGCCAATGTATCCATTCACTAGGACTCTAACAACCTGCCTTTTGACATAGGGTGTTTGTACACTAGTCATAGTGACATAATGGTACATGAATCATATAAGAATGGGTATTTGGGTTAACCTTGTTTTTCTTGAGTCATCTCTCCAGATATACTCTTTGACTATGATGCGTCTTGAATGTATTTCAGGATACCTCCATGACGACAGCCAATGGGGGTTCCGCAATGGGACTATGGTGACGATCTGCCCATGTAGAGACTATAGACCAGGGCGCAGGTTCTAGGGCTGCACCTCTAGGTGGTCCACTAGTAGAGCCACCACCTATCAAGCAGATGTTTGTTTCAGCCATGCAGGATGAGGTTTCCCACAAGCTGAGTGCGCTGCACGAGTTCCAGAGGCAGCGAACTCTAAGGTTCCTGGGTGATACAGGCCTTCAGGCAGCTGATGACTGGCTTGAAGCAGTCACTCAAGTTTTTTACATGGTGAGGAAACGCCTCGATCAGATGGTGGTCCTAGTGGCGAGCCTTTTGTATGGTTCGGACGGGCGATGGAGGAATTTAGTGACGTAGTCCCACGATGTGGATATGATCACATGGGAAAAGTTTGAGTAGCTCTTTAGGGAATAGTTTTATCCAGTGATGCTGAGGTCTGTGAGGATTCATGATATCTTACAGCTTCGGCATTAGGGTATGAATGTGTCAAAGTACTCAAACGGGATTACATACCTGTCACACTACTCCCTGGATATGGTTCGAGACCCATTATTTAGGGTCGGACGTTCGAGTAGGGCCTATCAATAGTTGTCCGGGCAGGTGTGGTTACCTTGTGGCTGCCCACCTATGCTGGATTTATGGAGCGACCCTTAGAGGTGGAGATCTTTCTAGCTGAGAAGATTCAACCCCTCAGTCTTGGTCACATGGAAGCTGAGACGTTGGAAACTGGTAGCCAGCGGCATGCACAAGGGTCTGGACATGGCCGACGTTTTAGGAGGAGACCCCAGGATGGAGGATCTGAGGCTCGAGGCTCACATGCCAGTTTTAGTCAGCCGCAGGAGAGGCGATGCTACCCTTGTGAGGTTTGGGGACATCTTTATAGAGATTGTCTGACCCTTCGTTATATTGAGAGCAAATCGGTCGATAGGACGCCTTGGTAGCGGCAACGTCTCGAGTTTGGAGATCCACAAGGCGGCAAATGTGGCAATAGAGCAGTTGTAGCAGTGGGAGGTGTTAGGCGGTATCATATGCCACCACCACCAACACCAGGTGGTCCACGCAATGCTCAGGGAGTTGGTGGGTGAGGGCGAGGATAGTTGAATGGAGTAGAGGCTGTTGACGCAGAGGCTCTGCGGATGGATAGAGGTATGCCTTGTGTCATTTCTACTTTCTGTAGTCGTTTTGATAGACACCATTTAGCGGTACTCTTCCCTTTTCGTTTCTTCCTCTAGTTCTATTCAGGGCATTGTTAAGACCCTATGTGGGTGTTGGTTGGCATGCTTCGAATGCATGAGGAAGGGGTATCCTTCACCCACCGAGATGCATTTTTGTGACATGATCAAAATTGTGTGGGTGAGTCAGTGCCGCCCAAAGTGGATAGTGTTAATGTGTGGTGGATGAGTCCCTCTTACTTATGTGTTTGGGAAGGGGTGTTTTTTTGGTGAACTCACTGGCGTGGGAGATCCAGTTGAGACTCCAATTGCTTTCCTTGTGCTTATGGATTTTCTGGGACTGAAAGTTCTAAGGTGGGGAGGATGTAGCGACTTGGGTTTTTTCTTTTCTAGACTTTGTAATATTCATATGAATAAGTTTAGAGATAGGAATGAATATGGTGTGCGATTCCGAGGCCCAGTGTGCCCGAAATTAATTTTATAAACATATTATATATTTTTATACTATGCGCGAAGAGAGAATGAGTTATCTCTTAAATGAGAGCTCGGATCAGAAATCCGAGGGCATAGTTGCGTCCGGAGTGTTCCATTTACCTTAAGAAGGGTATAAAAGATGCAGGCAGGGGCCTGCTGTGAGAGATGTCACCTAGGGGAAAAATTGACATTTTAAAATAATGACTTAGTGATTTTAATCATCAGCGTTCTTTTTGAAGAAATTTCATATGAAGTCTCGGAATGAAAATTCAAGACATCCTTTGAGTTCAAAATGAGGTGTTTTTCTTAGGCGTGATATAAAATAGGAAGGCATAGAGGTTTTGGAATCCACGCCCATCGGTAGAGTTTCAGAGAGTTCATAAATTCCACATAAGTGTTGGAATTATGGGGAGAGCCCATTTTACCATCTCTCTCTCTCTCTTGAAAATTCTTTGGCATTATTCGACATTATTCCCCGTTCTTCACCAGATTGAGGAGTGAACTTCGGCGGATCGAAGTGGGATCGCAGCAGGTGCGTCGCCAATGACGAACGGCCGGATCGAGGAAGGATTTCTGTTGATTTCCCAATCCTTCATCAATTTTTTGAGTTTTTTTTAAATATGTAATTTTAATTATATAATTTTAGAATGGTGATGATGGACAAATGAGCGTGTCCACCATCTGATTCCTGTTCTAAATCCCGTGTTCAATGTGTTCTTTGTCATCCTTCCACTAAATTTTTGGATGCGCCAAAACTCTTAGGGATCGTTGATCGGGGGAAGGCACTGTGAAGGCCTTGTCCCAAGGATTTCAAATAATTTTTGGACACCGGATCGGTTGTGGTGGCTAGAGAAAGCCCCAGATCTGGCAAGGGAGATGGCCCGAGATCGGGGTGTCGCACCAGTGGAGCTGGCGGGAGGCGTTTGTTGCGGCGCGGTAGGCCGAGGCAGAGCTCGGAGGGCCAATGTGTGGCGTCCGGTGGACTAGAGGAGGGTAGAGAGGTTTGGGAGTCGGGCGAAGATGCAGTGTTGGGTGTGGCCAGAGCGGTGAGCTCGGGTGCAGACGGGCAGAGGCGGATGCGGTGTAGCAGTGGACTAGAGGAGTCGGGCTGGACACCGGTTGAGGTGGAGAGGCAGCTCGACCGATGGTCTCGCGGTAGTGCTCTCCATAGGAGGGGGGACGACGTCGACCAATAGCGGTCGGGGGGGGGGGGGATCCCGATGTCAGCACATTAGGAGGTGCTACAGACAAGGACCCAGGTGTTGTGGGTCCTACTGGTGCGGCGCTCGGAAAAATACCGGCCGCTTCGGTGGTCTACTTGGATGACCCAGACCCGAGGGGTCTAGTGGTGTTTGGATGGGCTATGTCCAGCGGGCTGTGGTGAGCTGGACCAGAGCTGCGGTGGGTCGCGGGCTGGCGGTCTGGACCAGGGCGGCTATGGTGGACCAACCCAATTTTGGGCCCCCTTGTGTTCAAAGGGGTGTAACATTTAAACGGTGCATCCGTTTTGATGCCCTATAAGCGGCCATGGGTTCGTCTCATCAAGAAGGAATTTTTGAATTGGTTTTTGTGGTTTTTAAGTTCTTTTCCCAATAGAGGGTGAACCAAAACACTTTAGTTTAATAATAATAAATTATTATTAAAGCTTGCATCTTACATACCTCATGAGTCAGATGTCTGTTTGACGCGCCGTCAGCGGTAGCATGATCCTAGTTCTCGTGTACACGTTTTAAGATTCTTTTTTCAGTGTTCAGACTAAATATAGGGTGTGGTCCCCATTGGGGCCAGTTTCCTCATTTTACGTTGAATTTTAGATTTTTCAATCAACATATGTTTGGAGTGTTTGAACACACATTTTTGTGTGTTTTTTCCGAGGGTATTGCAATGGTGAAATATTCCCACCTAAATTCAGGGTTGATTAGTGGGCCCTATAAGGAGGCTACTAGGCGTATGCTGAGTTTTTTTTATGAAGTATGTTTCGTATGTCTATTTGGGGAAAATGAATAGCCTAACTTGTGTGTTTTTTCATGTAAATCGCGATGGTGTCCTCGTTATAGGCCTTGGGGTGCGCAATATAGAAATGATGTTAGTCGCTTGGGATAGCGATGTTTGGACCAGCAGTGATGGAGTGTACTCCCTTGGTTCATTCCTATGAGGGTTCGGGTGGAATTACTACATTAATATAGGTTTTTAATCCCCTCAATTGTATTAATTTCTGTTAAAGTTGTGGAATCCCTCATGTGGGTTTGTAGCGAGATCCTCTAGCTTCGCTTCCCTAGATCGGGTTCTTAGTATCGTTGTGATCGCTTATCCAGGGTTTCCAATCCCCTATGTAGATGTTTAATCCCGTAGGGTTTGAGGCATAATCAAGAATATGATCCCCTACGTTTTGGGCCATCTATAGTAGTGTTGAGGCATCGTCGGTTTTATGATCCCCTACTCAGCATTTTTTTATAGTAGGGTTGCACAATCGTTGGTTTTACGATCTCCTATATAGCTTACAGTTTCAGTAGGATTAGTGCATCATCGGTTCGATCCCCTACATCGCGAGTTATACCATCTAGGGTTCTAATATCATCTTCAACACCATTAAATGGGTGACGACCCTCTATCTGGGTGACGTGATCTGTGGAGCACTAGATCGAGTAGTGGTATCCTCCAGCGGATCCTGGGAGTGATTCTCTATCTTTGAGATCTATGAGTTACCAGAGTGGATTTTTTGTATCCCCCAACAGACCCTAAGAGTGATCCCTTTTCCGAGGAGTTTTGTATTTTTTGTTGTTTCAGCGTGAGGTTCTTAGTGACATTTTTCAAGGAGCGTATATCTCTCGGATGACTGTCATCTGTAATGACAGAGCTAGTGAAGTATTTTCTCATAGTTATCTACCTGTCACAGGTTATGAGGTCGTAACCTCATTAGTCTTGGTGCGTGTTTGAGTATATCAATATTTATCATGGAATATGTTTGGGAATATAACTGAGAATATGTTCATGGTGTATGTATTGGCATACACTTGAGCTGTGCTGACTAGTCGTGTTTAGCCGAGGAGGGTCTCGAGGTGGAGTTTCTCCCTCATTTGGGATCCTTCTGTTTGAGATGAGTTGATTGTTGCCTTTCTTTTGCTCCCTTTTATTTTGGGGTTTTTGGGTTACCTACTGGGTATTTTATATACTCACCCCTGCATGGGATTTTCCAACATATGTTTGTGTCTTGTGTAGACAATAGGCATTTCGACGTAGTTCTAGGAGGACCCGGAGCAGGTGAAGCTTAGTGCGCGTGACCGACCGGTGGGGGGGGGGGGTTTACTGGAGCTGTGTAGAGAAGATTACTAAGAGGTTGTTTTGGAAGCATTCGTCCTCCTTCTGATCAGGTTGGTTGATTATTTAGTTTTTATTCGGTTGTCCATATTTTTTCCTTTGTACTTCTGTTGCACTCTAGTTTTGGACAGAGGTATGCATGATTTATCTTTTCACATTATTTTATATAAATATTTGTATTGTTTCATGGAGGTGTATGTGGGTGTGTGTGTGTGTGTGTATAGGTACCTTAGGATAATGCCTCCCATGTGTGTGATATCCTACTCAGTGCTGGTTGTCAGCCCCTGGCCTATTGGAGGCGGTCATGGGGAGTCACGGCTCAAGCCCTGTTGGGTTGGGTCGTGATAATGGTTGTTATTTTTGAAATGATAAGGGGAATCCAACAATTTTTACATAAAAAATGATACAAAATAGACCATTATTCAGACATAGATGAGATAATTTTGAAACCTATCAAAAAAATAAAATTTAGAAATGTTTTTAGGTCATTTTAACACAAATATTTTTACTTTAACCCTTACTAAACTCATTTTCACCTTAATAGTGGTAAAATGTTTTTACTATTTTCGCTATTATGTTGAACATAATATATAATATAAATTATTATGATTAAAAAGATGAAATCCATTTTTCCAAATTCAATTCACATAAGTAAAAAAATTCAATTTAATGAAAAATAGTTTTTTATGAAATGTATATTTAAAGAATAATATGGTATTATATTAACATTACAAATAGTAATCATCATTATATGAATTTAAATTAATATTTATTAATATATGATGAATAAATTAAACATAAATTATTCCATATGAAGGATGAATCAAATTTAATTATGTGGATTATATATAACTAAATAACATATATGTTACATGAAATCATACTAAAATCATAATGGGACTTTTAAAATACATAATTTATTAATGATAAAATATAGTTTTACAAAAATGGTATTTTTCACTATTAAAAAATCAATATTTTCTCAAAATAATTTAAATAATTCACCCTCTATCAATTATTATATGGTGATTTTAAAAATGAATTTAATTTTATCAAATACAATATTTAAATCCAATGAAATTAAATATAATAATTTCTCATAAAATCCAATAAAATGATTTTTGAATAAAACATATTTTTGATGAATATAATTACTTTACTAAAATTTTATTGATTATTTACTATAACTTGTCAATAAATTTATATTTATTATTAAATTTTAGTATACATTACATAAAGTATTTAATTATAATAATATCCTCCAATTTAATGGCTAGGTAATAACAGGAATATTTAAAATAATATTATTTCAGGATTCGTTTAAGCTCAGTGTTGTGTGTCTTGTACACTATCGATAACAGACTCCTTTTTTATATATATTGATGTGCTTTATACCCCCATTTATGATTTTTTATCAGAAAAATTTGAACATTATCCCAATAATAAATGGTTTTAAATTTAAAAATATATTTTTAGGAAACCCACATCATAAAAAATGGTTAACAAAAAATCATCTTTATTAGAGAGAAATTGATGTATGAATTTGATTTGGAATAATGAATAACTAGGCTTCTTGGTAGAAAAACATTGGTGATAAGGGAATATATAGAAATGTTAGAAAATAATAATGGTTGAATGATGATATAAAGTGATATAAATCATGGATCACAAGAGAGTGGATGATCTTGAGAAACTCAACATCTATAATACAATAAACTGGAGAGTTTTTAAAAGTATTGTCGATTTCATAAAAAATCATGGTAATTGGAAAAAATATTTTCAATTTACATTTACTAGTGTTGAGTAATTAATTACAATATTCACTAACAAAGTATGAAATATATAATAATGTGACAAGTTTAAATTCATCCTTTAATCAATTTTCACTACAATCTTATCTTTTTCTCCAAATGATGAGTATTCAAGATGAATGATATTAGGAATGATGGGATAAAAATAAAATTCAAAAGGATCACATGGCCATAAAATGGATAAAAATATATTATACCTATATAAAGTCATTAAAAAACAAAAATGGTTGGAATATTATATGATTGTTCCCAAAACGAGGAAACTATCACATGAATAAAAACAAAATTAATATCTTAATTTAAAAGTAAATCTTTTTTTAAACCAAATAATTCCAAAAATAAATAAAACTACATCCAAAATAAACTCAATAACCTCAACATTAATTAGTGTTTTAAGTTAAATTAATATCTTATACCTTTCATCTTTCAAGGAAAAAATATGGCGATCTTATTTTTAAATAATATTAATCTCTTAGACAAAAAAACATGTTTCAATCCCATGGTTATCTATATAAAACAAATTGTTCTTAGATAATTACATCAATATAAAAGATAATATATACCATAAATTTTATAAATACCTTAAAACTAATTCCAAAATAATTTAATGGCATACATCACATTGAACCAAATATTTTCATATACTTCATCCTAATAAAACATCACATAAAATCTCATTAATCACTTTAAAATATCGTCACTTGAAACCTCAATTGGTTGTATAAGACATAGAACTTATGATAATCATTAATATAATAGAACTATGATAGTATTAAGATCCCTTAAGATAACCTCATGTGAAAAAATCTTAATATCTAATGTATTCTAAATGATTATTTTGATAAAAACTATGATAGCCCTGGACCTGCACCCTCTGAACTAATTATAAAAATATAATCATTATATTTATTTCATTAATTCAAATAAATGAGACCCAATTTCTTCCATCCAAATATTAATACCACAAAACTAAATATCAGATCACTTACACACCCAATGACCTTTTAGATTTAGAGTTTTATAGAATTTCGAAAAACTCTTTATAATATAGATTCACAAGTTACTTGTTCGCAAAGATCAAAATAATCTCTTACTATACCAATATTTTCATAATATATATTAAATCATCAATGTATCCAATAAAATTATCCACATTATAATCCTTTCTTGATATAAATCATTTAATCGTCATTCTTAATAACATAGGGAATATGTAACATAATAAGGGTGATCTCTAATGATCCCTAAGGGCAAATATAAGCATTAACAATTGAATTCTATTAGTGAGGACAATAACATAATAAAGGCATGATGAAATAATAAAAGTGAACATGAATAAAATAATAAAATCAATACTCGACAATATTTTGGTCATCAATCACGTAACATAGCATTAAGATTTATCAAACGTAAGAGTCATAAGAATATATAATCCTAATCCATGTGATTTTAATCTTAATCTAAGCCATCATTATTACCCACAATAATAATAAAGAAAAAATATTGGTATATTGTGTCATCATATTCATATAACCCTTACATAACACTTAAAGAATCTGTAAAAATGAAATAGCCATATAGTCGACTTCCATACCCATGACATTGGAGTGTTATCTGGGTGCACCAATCATGTATGATAAATCAGGATCACCCAGTGCAATCATGGTGAACCCACAATATACGCAATTTCCATGAACTAATAAATGAATAAATTACCCAAATCATTTATTTCATTATTAAATCCTAGAAAGAATCATTATATATTCCATACATTCATTATCCTTTAGAAAAGGAACGATTTCCATAAAAATCTCTCTAAAAATTCATTATCCATCTCGAGAATGAATAAGGCTGGTATCTATACAAAATATACCCATTTGAGCATATTTAACATCAAGGGGTGTTGAATTTGATTAATGGAAATATCATTAAAAGATCATTAAAAAAATTCATGGAGAAAATGACATTTTCACATTGAAAATTATTTTCAAAGAGATAAAATTTACAAAATATTGTGAGAATATTTCTTTTAAAAAAACATAACTAATTATAAAGTATGCATCAAGTAATATAATGATCATGTGGGTGGTAAAATATTTTCATGATGTAAATTTTAAAAATATTCATTATTTCCAATCATTTTTCAAGTCGAGTCAAAAGTGAACCATTTTGAAAACATTAAGATTTATCATTTTAAAAATATTCAATATAAGATTAATGATAATGTAAAATATCCCAAGAAAATTATTTATTTTTAGAAATGATATTTTTTTAGATCATTTTAGGAAACAAGGTTATGGAAGAGAAATATTCCCAATCTGAATAACAATAATATCAGTATCACCTAGGAATAACTTTATTGATCTTTCTTTAATAAATAATTGTTTAAATTGAAGTAAAAATGTTAAAAAATTTAACAATTAGGATATATTAAATATGTTGGGTTCATCAAAATTTTGTCTTATTATTTCCTCTAACAGAATATTGATCATAATAAATTTGGAAAGAATAGAGATTGCAACATAAAAACTTTTCCTCCTTAGCAACTCTTTAATTATAAGATAATTGAGAGAATAACATTGAATGAAACATTAAATAAAATGAAAATATGTAGATGCATTATATAACATATTAATGGAATAGTAGAAACACCTCATATAATAAGATAGGTGTATAATATAGCAAATATCCCGAAGAAGACAGTTTGATATGAGCAACACTTACAATGATCATAACGTTGAAGGGAGAATTAATAAATGAATTTATTATGTGTATCATGTGTACATTCAAATATAATAATAGTATATACATTTTAATATAAAAAATATGAGTTAAAAAATAATAATTGAATATCAATGATAATGAATAATTAATATAACCCAATGAAAATAGATCGTGTTGTAAAATTATTTACCACTTGGTAGCTTTTAAGGAAATTTCCCTATGAGGAAATATTTCAAATTAAAAATTAAAATACCAAAAAATAAGAATTATTAATTATATAATATGTAAAAGGGTCATTATATTCCACATATAAAATTTATTAGGAGTATAACTATAAAATGTGCCTTAGTGAAGAAAAATTTAGATGAAGCCTCCTAATTGTTTGGTAATATCTAAATCAAAACCCCATATAAGAGATAATCTAAAATGGATTCATAAATACCATTATTCATCATTAAAAGAATAATTATATACATTAATAGTTATTATATACACAACACAATAAAAACAAGGGGTGAATAAGAAATATATCTTGTATAAATAAATAGTGAGATGAAAAACACTTACCTTGTTTATAGACATTCAATGTATGTCCTTTGAGTCATGTACAATAATCGTATGTGAATTATTTTATATATAAATAATCATTTCTAGGACTAATTTTTTATACTTGAATAATTTATGTTTTAATGTAAATTTTAAATATTAAATCAATTATCTCCACATCGGTGTTTAAAGGATGCTAGGTTTAGTTTTTAAAAACCGCTTCAATGTGTTGACCTTCATAGTTGAAATTATCTCAAAATATGTAGGATAATAACCAAGATATATTTATCATATTTATAAATAAATATTAATTTTAAAGGTAAACAAGAAATATAGTAGTAAAAATTAATTAGGTTACAATCATTAAGATGGAAGGTCATACGTCCTCTTGTGTAACGTTTTCATTTTACAACAATTTTTATAGAAAAAATAAAAACCATATTTTATATTTAAATGATGATAATCATAAAAAAAATAAAATATTTAGTTTTAAATATTATTATATTTTTCATCCATGTGATGTTGTGATAATAAATTAATCACATCGCTTCATGGAGGCGATAGTTCACAAGTATGCATAAACGAAGTTATCATTTCTCAGTGAGTGGAAATACTAAATTTAATGATATAAATTATTTTTTAGTAATGATAATTATATCATGAATAAAAGAATTATTTAATATAGAAGACATATATTCATTTCATTTGTGTTTATTACCATCAATGTATGGTGTTAGTGAAAAATAAATCACATCGCTTTGAGAATTGGTAGTTCGTCGTACACACAAGCGACATTTTTGTACCCACCATGGAATTGAATGTAATAATTTACATGTTATATAATAATTAAATAAGAATAATAAAATTTTAAAATATCATATATATAATTTAAGTTCATAATTATAAAATTATTTGAGATATTGTGATGAAAAATGAATTGCATCGGTTCGTGAGGCGGTAGTCCACCGTACACACAGAGGATGGGGTTGTTTACCATTTTATAGAATAATAGATCGATTTAAGTTATTAAATTATAATAATAACATATATGTATATCGGAGATAATTAATATGTTATATATGAATTATTTACGAAAAAATTATGGATGTGGAAGAGGAAATAATATAAAAATCCCCATTTAACACAATACATCTTCTTTAGACAACCTCTTTAGACCTGCACCAAAAGCCTTAATAGGAATTATTTATCATTAAAAAAGGTATCTAGGTCATATTTATTTAATTATTTAAGAAAATTGGTTATGTTTTGAATAATTCTAATAGATTTGAAGGTGTAATGATAAGAAAAGAGGGGTGGCCTTTTATAAGTGAGGTGAGTGACACACTTGTAATATTTGAAATGAAAAAGTGATATAATTGTTTTCAAATGAAAAAACGCTCCAAAGTGGACCATTCCTTGAAATTATAATATATAAGGTCTACATATAGCCATAAAATTTATTTTATACATGTATTTAATCCATTTTAACCAATATCTTTTTCATTTAACCCTTGGTAAACCTGTTTTCACCTTAACTGTTGTATAATATTTTTATGTTTTCACTATTCATTATGACCAAAAATAAGTTTACCATATTTGATAGTATAAATTATTCTTATTTAAAATTTTGAATCCATTTTAATAAATTTGATTCATATAATTTAACATAATTTAATTTAAAATAAAACTCCCATACATAACGAGAAAGCGGTTTTTCAATAAATGTATTTTTCAAGCATAAGATGATACTATAATAACATTTTAACCAGTTATAATAATTATATGAATTCATATTTATATGTAAAGACATAAAATATATAAATTTAACTTAAATTATTCTTTTTTATGTATTATTTTAATTATTTAACGTATGGAAACTATATGTACTCTAAAAAAGTTATAAGAAAAAATAAAAACATTTAAACCAATAAAACAACCTTATTCTAAAATCTAACGTAAAGATGATTAAAATTTTATTATTTGTAGTAAATAAAACTACAAATTTTTATTTGACATGAAATCATATTCAAAACATAATGGTTTTTTTAATTCTCTTAATTTTCTAAAAATAAATTGTAGTATTATAAAAATCGGTATTTTACAATGTTCATTGAGGAATAAATATTTTCCAAAAAAATTACCAAATTTAACACAAATATAATTTTTAAATCTTACTAAAAAAATTAAAATTTTTCAAATAAAATATAAAAAATATAATGGAATAAATTATTATATTATCCAATGAACACTAAGAAAATTCATTATGGAAAAAAACACTTTTTTGATGACAAAAATTAGCTGACTAAAAATTGAATGATCCTTTACTAAGAATTTATCCAAAAATCATTATTGTGTTTTAAATTTTTATATATTTCTTAAACAATAAATAAAATTAATATCAGAAAATTTAATAGCTATTTTATTACATTCATATATGAAATAATGTTATTTTGTTGTTCATTTTGGATCGATGTTCCTTATCTTGTAAACTACTAAGCATAGCATATATTTTGTTAAATCCTTGAATGTTACTGCTGATCAAAAAACAAAATTATTTTTATGACTCAATTCCACTTCTTTAGAGCCTCTAAAGACCATTAAACCAGATTAAGGTTGAATAGTGGTTATTAAGGGTTAAAATGGGAGGTCTCTTGTTTTTAAAATTATTTTTGGAGATTGAAATTCCCAAAAACACAGTTTTATAGAGGAGTTTCATTGTTAAAAAATCATTAAACCAAACCATGGGCACTTAATATTTGAGGTGAATGGATTCCACTAGGTGGGTTCACTATTTGGGATGTCTTGTACCAATCATGAACCTCCCCCCTACTATTTTGAGTGAACAGTTTCCGCTCTGGGGTTCACGGTTTGGGAAAACTATATGTCACTAATGAACTACCCAATAAGTTCCCAATATTTTCCTATTTTACACCAAAACAACCTGATACAAGACCCATGTAAAGGAGACTCAAAAAAAGGTTAAATAACTAATAGAAATAAGTTATCTAGATGTTTCATTACTCAGTTATGGTATATCTCCTAATATTAAACTTATTATTATAAAAAGTCAAGTGAATATATAATTTTAATTTACTACATCATTACATGAATTAAAAAGGATTAGTGGAATTTTGAATGATATTGATAAACTCCAATGTCCATAAATTATAAAATAAAAAATTATTCTATAGAACATTGAAAGGGAATAACATGGGATCCACACAATGATTAAAATTAAGTTATTTAAAACATTATTCAATCATTTTAAATTATATAATTGCATGTATTCACCATACAATCCAAAAAGTCAATTTTTTCATTCGTTTATAATAATATAAAACACCAAAATACTACGTATGTGAGAACTATACACAACGATTTCAAAATCTCTATGAGATTTTAATTGAAATTTTCACTCTAAACCACTCTTTTAGGGTTTATTAATGTTAGTTTATATATAATATGATAATCCTTTAAATAGTGTTTGAGAATGCTCTAAAGGAGAAATTTAATATTTTAATGTTCATTGTCATTATTAGAATACCCATTACCATTTCCCAATTATTTTTTTCAATTTTTTAATATAATATATTAATAATTAATGTCATCATATATTAAAATTATTTATATACTAACAAGATAATGGTATAGAATTATGTTTATTTTATAGTGATTTATAGAATAAGGGGAAATAGATAAAATATAAGAAGTTATACAAAACATTATAGAGCTCACTACCACCCTTGAATTTTGAAGAGAAATATATGGAGTTCATTAATTTGAACCTATGTGCGAAGTAGTATACCCAATAATAACTATTGATGGTGAAAATGAAGAAGTGACCATTATATTTTATGATGAAGATATAGGGTAAAAAATAACAGAGGTATAATAAGGATTACTACAAACTTCTAACAATAAAAACTCAACTATATGAGTTATTTTCATTATAATAAAAAATTAAAATTAATAAAATTTGTTGATATTGTTTAATCATAATTTATTTTGTGTATTATATCATTCAAACCAATTTTTATTCTAATTATTCATTTCCATCATTAAAAATTCATCATGTAATTTCATTTTTTGTTAAATTAAATATTATTAAGAAGAACACTATAAAGATATAGTGGTAATTTTTTAATAATTTATTATAGTACCTAATAAGAGATATAATGAAGTGTTTTCAGTCTTCCTACATGATGCTAATGAATTACATCCAAAAAATATTGAGGAAAAAATTAATTTCAATTTCTATTCATTAAATTTTATTCAAATTTATTTTTTTTAATTCCTATTATTTTGATATTCTAAATTTGAAAACCATGAATAATTCACTAGATGGCATATGGGAAATGAGTGAGGAAAAAAATTAGGATTATATTGTACAGATCATTGTAGAATAAGATTAAATTTTAATAGTCATTAAAATTTATTAACAATAGAATGTTCATGAAGAAGTGGAAGAAAAATATTCTACAATTCACATACAACCCCACTAGACATTTTAATAACTGAAATTATTATTAGGTGGCATCATTAATTATTACACCCCCATTTGATAAAATATTGGTGTGGGAAAAAATTTCTCTATCAAGGGGGGGACCCTAGAGAAAGAACCAGTGTTTCAATAACATGAATTTGAGAAACAAGTCATGGTTTTTATCAATGAAACTAGACCCCATTAAGATTATGGAAGACCATTGAGACTATATGGATTTATGTAATATAAATAAATAACCCATAAAAGCAGTATACAAATTTTATATTAAATAATCCTCTTTTTTCATTTCATTTTTTTCCATATAATATATTTATTGTCTTTATTATTGTTGTTGTGGGACACCAGTATCAATAGTGGGAATGAGATAAACTCATGTTTATACTAAGTAATAATAATTTTATATTTATCTTAATATTTTCCCTTATTATACCTATCAATTTTGTACACTACTATAACATGATGAGGGATATAGAACTTATATATGGTGGAGTAAACATCTTGATCATAGAATAGATATTATTAGTAATTTGTTAAGCTATTTATGAATATTAAAATAGAAATATAATAAAATATATATCCTATAAGATTCCATTCCTAGTGATAATATCTTGATATACTTTTGGATCTTTCATATTTTAAAATAATCATTTTATATGACATTAATGTTAAAATTCTATTTCTATTTAACTTGAGAATATTATATTAAATTGGATATGATATCCTGATCCATGAAGTGATTATATTTTATCACATTTCCAAGAGTCATTATTAGAATTTTAAACATATTCTATCAAATATGAAATATTTTTCTTAGTCTCACGACATGAAAGAAACTAAAAAATGTCCTTATTATTACAACTATAGGAGTCTAATACACTAAGTATGACTGAGTAATTAATTAATTTACAATACTTTGTAAATATATTGATTATTCACCAATAATTTTTTTTATATAAACGCTTAAAAACTATGAAATTACTATTTTCTAGGATTTATTAAAATTTAACTAATCTCACCATTTCCACCACATAGTTATTTTCCTAACTTGTATTCTAAAATGTGTTGAAGAGAATGTATGCATTATGATGTATTTTAAAAGAATATTCATTATTACTATCTGATTGAAGGGTGATTTCTCATTGTATTTTAGTAGATAAGTCACAATATGACTATATAATGGTTAATATTAATAGCCTATTAATCTCCAAGAAAGTCATTTTTATATGAATAAATTTGAATATAAAAAACTAAATAAATGAATAAATTCTAACCAATTTGAGGATAGTGGTTTGAATAAACATTATTATTTACTATATTAATATTAACACACTAATATTTCAATTGGAAAAATATTTTTGAGTGATAAAATGGATAGAGATGAGTGAGAATTATTTACAACTCAGAAATGTAAATCATGATGTATGTCTACTGAAAAAAATCATCTTTCATCAGCAAAAATATTTAATTTCAATTTCCCATAAAAAATGATCCTAAGTAAAGACTTTTGAATTTCACTTGTATCAGTTCAATTTTTATTTATTATTATAGAATACACGAGTGTTTAGTCATATTTTGGAACTGATATACAAAAATATTGTGAAAAAATGTAAATAAATATTTATAGGGCTATGACAGAAAATTAAAAAATTAAGGTAGGCCACTAGTATGCATGTATGTGAGATAAATAAGCAAATAAATATGTGAGAGGAATTTATATATAGAGTATGACATAAATAATAGGGATTATAAACATTAATTATAAAATAATTTCTTATTTATTTCTTCTTTAGTTTTTGTTTTTAATATGGTTGGGAAATATTTTCAGTAAAATCATTATTGGTTATTTTTTAAGGAATGAAAAAATAAGCTGAAGGGGTGATAAATAAGAACATTTCAAAAACAAATATCATATAAATTAATACATTAATCCTTATTAATTCTACATTAAATTATAATGTTAAAAGTATTTATACTTTATAAATATTGTATATTTTTATTTAAATAGAACCTAATATTTCTATTTTGATAATTTAATCATATTTCTATACAATTTTTCATGGTAAGATCATTAATTTTCAGTTTTAATGATATTTTAGGTTAAGATAAATCATATCATCAACAAAATAATAAACTTAATTTTTAAACAGCTACATATGATTAAATTATGTTTTAACTTTTCATTGTAAAAGTAACCCCAAAAAATGAAAAGCTATATAATGTATTATACATTTCTATAGATGTGAAGTTGTGGTCGTAGATACATATGATTAAATGGGAAAAATAAATTTTCATATAGTTTTAAACATAACTTATTTGAGGTTAAACAGAACATATATATAAAGAAACTGAAAAAAAAAATCTTGCAAATGGGTTTTCACCTGGCCAAATTTGGCACACACACCCAAAAAAACACTTTTAAATAATATGGGCTATTTTACGGATTTATAAATGTACTATCTTGTGAATTTTATTATAGCTTTCATGAAATTGATGTCCTCAAAGAAATTAGTAATAAAATAATACCCTTATGTAGAGCATGAAATAATCAATGGAGAAAAGTAATTTTTATGTACATGTCTATCTAAATTGACCAATTGAGTAAAATATGGGGAATGTGTAACTCCATATCTAGTAGGATAAAAGGAGGTTCTTGGAGATTGATTTTCAAACATGATTATAGATTTGTGATTATTGAAAAAAAAACATACATGTCTCACTATAAATGTAGAAGATTCCTATGAAAGTTGCCACTATCATGTGGTAATGATCCCAGTACCCAAAATATTAGAAGTGAGTTATAAATTGGGGAAGAGGGGGGCATATATTTTTCCTATTATCTAATTATAATATGGTTTCAAAATCCCAATATTTTCTATAGCATTTATTATTATATAATTTTCAATTCATTTTTTTATATTCAATATTCCCTATAAACTCTCTTCTTCATTACCATTGGTAGATAAAATAATTATTATAATTAGGTAATGGAAGTAGGTAGTGTCCTTTCAGTTCTAAAAATGTATATATTGTTTCTTATGTCTCTTAATTAGGATTTTATATTGCCAGTAGTTATTTTTTTTGGGTATGGAGATAATACCTCTTCCTATATGGGCTATTTTTCTTTTTTCTTTTTATTTTGACCAATCACGTATTCTCAAAACTATACTGTTGTTCATATAATGGATTTTAGTAGTGAAATATAAGATGTTTTTATTATTTCAGGCCATGTGTAGTGGGAATACATCAGTCATTTGATCTGATAGGTGATAGACTGAAAGATTCATCTACAAAATCGAGGGAATTGTGTAATGATTGGACACAAAAATATACAAGGTAAATTTCACAATTGATTGTAATGCAATGGTTATATAAATTGAAATATGGATAGTTGGAGGTGTCAATGACTAGATCAACTCTACTATGTGTGATAAATATGGAGGAACCACATTTTTGGAACTATAATAGGATATAACAGTTGGTCCTACCATATATTAGCATTACTCTATATAAAATCATATTCAATAATTTTTAAATAAAATAATTTTATGTCAACACCGTACCATCAAACAGTTCATTTCCAATATTTTAATTAATATATAAAACACTTAAAATATTCATAGATAATGATGATAGTGAATGATCTATAAATATTCATGAAATACTATAGACCAGTTACACAATAATGTACTACTTTTGTGTTAGTAAAAGTTATTAGGATTGTATAACCACTAAATCCATCATAATTTCTTGATGTTTTTAATATTGAATCTAAATAATTATTTGGGACCATTATTTTTATTTCATATAAATTCATCGTGATCATAAAAATATTTTTTAAAAATAAGAAATGTATTGGAATTAAAGAGATGGTGAAATGAAAAACATGATAAAAACTATGCTAGGGAATTAAAATTAATTTCATTTCATGTGAAATTATTATAGTAAATTTATCAAATATTGACCTTAGAGAATAGAATAAAAAAATGTTAATTTTACACATCTTTATTCTTATTTTTCTATTTATTTAACATTTATATTTCTTTTGATCTTGTTTACAAGAGATTAGAGACTGGAACAAGGTTTCCAAAAAGCAAGAATTTGAAAGGTGTAATATTGTAGGGCATGTTGTATCTGGGTAAGCTATAGTAGCTCCACTAACAAGAATGTGGGATCCACCAGCTAGCTGGTGGAGTCTGTAGATATCTCGAGAAAACTAAAAATCAGACTATCCAACTAGTTGGGATCCCCCATGATTTTTTTTGGGGGGGGGGTGGGAAGAATTTATTATACCGAATGGCCACTATCTAGTCGATGGAGGCCTGCAACTCATAGGTGGTGTTATATAGTGTTGTTAAGGGAAACCCGTTTGATGAATATTTTAAATGAAATTCCTTCACACTCATACTTATTCCCTTATATACCATTCAACTCGCAAAACCCTAAGGACCCCCTCCAATTATTTTTGGGTTCTCTCCCTCACATCGAACACCACATTTCAGTGCACGATCTACATATCGATCTTGTGTTCCTATTATAATGAGTTCTCCATCTTTCTGGATGAATTTCATTAACATAACCTGAATTAAAATAAATTATATATGGGATTTTTTAATCTATTCTAAGGGTTTTGTATTTTTTTAACCATGGATTCATTAATAGACGATATAAGAATCACCTAGATTGATGGATCCATCGTTTACATAAACTTATGAACAAGATTGTTGTCAACGAGGAATTTTCTCGTGTATGATTGACCATATCCTACATTTATAGAGTAGATTCATCCCATCCTTGATCATAGGATTCAAAATTATGTTGAGTCAACTTTAGTTTTATATTTTTTTGTTTATTTAGACACAGGCGGTGTCCCTTTATACTGTTTTATCATAGAACCTATGGTAGGAATCCATTGACTTTAGTACATGTTTTGATACATTATTTCCACGACTATTGATGTACATTAATAGACCTATGAAATATATTCATTATTCTTGATCAAATGAGAACTGATATGTATCCCATTGATTAATGAATATATTATATAGACATTGATTTAGTTGACAATGATACTTGTAGATTTACGTGATGATTGATCTAGGATTTGTATTTTTTTTAATGTATTTACTATTCTTGAATCTATTGCAGTTGAGTATATTGGTGGAATATAATGTAATATCCCCTTATAGGGATTTTTCATGTGATTTGTCAACCTGAAAATGAATATCCCAATGAGGGGGATGTGTAAGGCTTTTGATCGATGTTCCTTCTATCATGGTACAAATCACAGTTGATAAATTCTCTAAGGACCCAACATAATTTTTTTACTTCAATGGTATATCATTAACTATATATAAACTATTTTAACTTTCATGTAATGAACCTATTCACATTATACAATTATTTTATGAGTCATTGGTGGGATCATATTGATTGTTATTCTCAGAACTATCCTTTTCATTTAAGTGGGATTATAGATTATATTTTTACATATTCGGTAAAGGTAAAAGGCCCTATGGGGATGAATGATTAGGTTAGAAAGAGGATACTGAAATTTTGGATGGTATATAGGAAATATGTTTCTAGATGGTCATGTAATTCACCTTTACACCAAATACAATTATTTTAACAGCCATTTATCAGATCATATTTATTCTTGTAATCACTACTAGACCAATCATTTTAGTGTGATTATAAATTTTAGGTCTATGCATTCAGTAAAGGTAAAAGTCCATATGATATATTGTTTAGTGAGTTAAAATGAGGCTATTGAAAATGCTATATGGTCCCTAAGAAATATGTTGCTACCTTGTTTATTATCTTCTCCATATAATTGATCTGTATATTTGGATTTAGTTAATTTACCTAAATTATTATATTAATAATACAAAGATATACATTTTATTTTTATTTACTACAACTCATGGTGTTATTTATTTATTTATTATATTTTGATCAATTAGTTATCATTCTTTATCATACTAAAATTTTCCCTTGGTACTAAGGGAACAGTCTCCCTATGATATTACTTAGGGACTCGCTACTAGGTGAATACCTCATGTGTACGGGGAGACACGCCTGAGGTCATGTAGAAACCCTACATCTGACCTAGTGGTTCAGTTTAAGTTTATGGAAAATTTTATTTTAGGAACCATGTTCACTTAATTATTATTATATTTTCCATGGTCTGTAATTGGGATGAAAAAATAGGCTATTTGGGACTCAAGTATGGTAACTATATCAGTTCCTCACTATCACCATATAGTAGAACTGTAAGTTTCAATATTTACATGGATTCATTTTTTTAATGTAACGATTGATTAAATTCACATTAGGTGATTTAGATTATGTGGATATGTTATTTTGTGCTATTTGAATTAAATCCATCCATCATTCTAGGAACATCGGTTCACCTAACATATATACATTTCTTGAATTTTATATATGCCAAATAAATAAGTTCTTATAAAAATTATGCTATTTTATTTGGTTAAATATTTTGTTCAATATTTTATCTTCTCTTTTTGTATTAAATGCTTGAGTGTATACATGATTTTGTGACAAAAATATAGGTACTGGAATATTGAAATTAGAATTTTAGCTATTTGGGGATATTTCCTATTCATATAGGTATCATCTTAAGTTGAACCATATTATAAACCCTTTTGTGTGTATGTGTTCAATTATCAATTTCCTTATTTAATTTTTTCTCTCTATCTATGTTTTATTTTGGTTTTTCAAGAATTGTTTTCTCACAGATGTCTTATGCATAAAATTACTCTACATTATGTATAAGAGGAAGAAACTGAGCATGTTCCCTTATTTTCTCCATCAGGTTAAGATATAGAAATGATATACCCCTAAATTTTTCAATTAATTATTGTTTTTGGTGAATGATCCCACATTGGTCGCACACTGATGGTAGACCATTCTTAAAAATTCTAACTCTAGAATCCACCATATTTATTGAGGAATGGAGGACCGCAAGATGTAGAGGAATTGATATGGGTCCTTGAGAGGATAAAAAGTCGGGTATAGATCTTCAGTTAATTGAAGTTGAAGTTGGAAAGCATTATACTTCTAGGCATATCTAAGAAGATGGTGGGATGTCACATTGTTGGGTGGTATATGGGAAAGGATAAAATTTTATGCCTTCAAGGATATATTACTAGAGGAATTATTACTAGATGATCAAAAATAGGACCTTACATAGAAGTTTAGGGAACACTAGTAAGGGATGATGACAGTGTCCACCAATTCATCACACTATATGAAGATGATTCAATTTTATCCTCTTATAGTGGTGGAAGAGGCATAATATGTAATTAATTTAATTAATTTCCTTTTTCTAGAGATGAAAAACTTGGTCGGGAACTTCGATCTGACAATAAATGTGGTGGTTATTAAAAATGCATTAATTGTTGGGAATGACCTTGAGGACGATAGAGCTATATATATTCTTCCAACTATATGTGGTTATATGGTTAATATTCTAGTGTTTCCCCAGTGGAATATTTTGGGAATAAAAAGTTGAATTTAGAGTAAGGACATTAGGGGGGCGATCGAAATTCAGAGTGGAGTAGGTGTTCATGGACTCCCTCTGGGGGATATGACTCTTCCACCTACTTCAACTATGGGAGAATGGTGCACTTTATCAACGATTTTAGATTTTATATCAATAATTTTCATTATTGTGTAAATATAGTGAATCTTACGCATATTTGTAATAAATATTTAAGGATTGTCTGAACAATGTCAAGTATTGCACATCAGAAGTAGGTGGAGACCACATAAATTTTAATATAGTTGGCGACTCTTGATCCTCTAGGGCCTCGTGGAGTGGTGGGGAGAAGTTATTATATATTTTATAATTATTTAAAATATTGTGTGGAAGGTACATACATTGTATTAGATATGCATATGATTTCTTTTGGTCCCCCTTTTTCTTTTTTTTGGCACAGAAGCATATCATTTATTCATATTGGCTCAAGTTGCTTTTGGGTTACATATACTATTTAAATTATCTTCTAAGATATTGTTTTCAGATAAAAACAAAATAAACAATTGGAATTTCACTATAAGTATATGTACAATATGATAGAGGTTTCTTACATAGATCATGTTTGGAGCTTGAAAATCATAAATATTTTAGGCATCGGCATGATCATTTTCATAGACTAGTTAGTGTGTTTCCAAGATTACATTGATTTTTATAATAGATGAGTAACCATTTAATCACATAAGGCTGAATAGTTTTCTATTAATGGTTAATGGGATGTCATGAATGTAATAATGGAACCCTAAGCTCATCAAGGAGATGCCTTTTCAACATATATAGCTCGTGTGATCCTTGTAGTAGATTAGATAGTGGCCCTGTCCTATTTTCAACTAGTGGTATACCTCTCTGAAGATGTATTTATAGAGGATTTATTATGGTTAACCCTACATTAGAGATTTATTTTGAGATCAATTTGGTTTCTAGAGCATTGTTCTTTTCAAATCCAACATATCACACGAAACATGTCGAGTTTGATGTAGTTCAAGGTATAATTGGGCGATCATGAAAATCAATGCTTCATAGAAAAAAGTACATAAACAGGGTTTTATTTTGTGTTATTAAAAAATATAAAATATGTTAGTCCTATAAATTATTTGTACAACGAAAAGTTGAACCAAATAACTGTGTACATAAGTTACATGTTTCTATGATAAGATGAATTCTTTTACTAGATGTGGAAATACTAGTGGTTTTATTTGATTGATCTTCATTATAGTAAACATTAGATTTGAGTTATAAATTAATACATCCCAATGATAGTGTTTTGGAATTGTAATAGATTATATGAGTATATCTATATGACTCTTCAGTTGATGAATTTTATAGTAGTGTTCATGGACAAGATGAAAAAGATCCTTTACACGTACTTATATTCATTCATCATTCTATACTTTTATAAAATCCGTATATGTTTCAAGATATTGGAATCACATTATAGACACTTTAATATCAAATCAAGTATGATTTAGGAATAATGGCTTTATAAAAAATACTTATAGTGTCACATTCAGATATTGGAGGTGCCTATACATGGCCATGTGGTTTCTCAAATGCGAATATCACTTGATCAGAAGAATGCTGGCGAAAAAATTTCTTGGGGATGTCTTAGAAATGTATTTATGATTTTGAGTTTTCTTATATTAAAAGGGAATTAGAGATCCATTCTAAACTTTTCTCACCTTGTAGTTCACATGTCCCTGATTAAAAAGAATGAGGTCATGTTTGAATGGATAGACTAGTGTGAGGAAGTCCTGTTGGAGTTGATGATTCGGTTGATGTTTTCTCTGATCATTATTACTCCTGATCATGAAGTGTATTATGTTGTGTACAATGACATCTCTAGACTAATATTAAAATATATTTTGGTGAATGGTGAAAAGGAAATCACATACGAGTCTCATTAGTTTCAAAACCTTGAGAGGAACTTCATTAATGAAGAGCTGGAGTTAACAGTTGTGATCCATGAATTGAAATATTGGTAAAATTATCTCCGCAGCAAGATTTTTTTTATGTATATAGAACACAATATTCTACAGTATATTACCTCCCAGGATGACGTGATTCTTATTCAATGGATTTGGGTAGAGGACTTCAAGATCTCCGACTTCAGATGGAGTGAAAACTATGTAATAACCATGTGGTTGCATATAAAATAAGTCAAAAAAGAAAGAAATATACAGGGGAAATGATATCTAAATTTTGATGGAAGTTAATGTCTTTGTTACTAGACTAGAAAGTGGGGGTATATGATTATCAGAGGGATATGGTTTGTGCATCCTTAGTGGTCACATCATAAAATATAGAATGATTAAATAATAGATAGGATCTTTTTCTAGAGTGATGGGTGATATGATACTAGTTGGTAGCAAGTGGTTCAATTTCATAGTTGACATTGGACATACATTTAGTGCTTCTGGTTTTAGGTAGGGTGATGGTTCAATATTTAATAAGAGTAGACTCGATGAGAGAGTCTCATGAATCATAGTGGGTTGTGAAACCATGGTATACCAAGATTTATCATGATGTTAAACATAAATTATATTGGCCTAGAATGGAAAAGGTCATTGTAGGCTTTGTATCTTATTTTATAACTTGTCAGAGAACTAGGTCTAGTCAAGAGAGAAATTGAGGATTTCTCAAGACACTTCTTGTGTTGTAGTGAAAGTGGGATGAGGATATTATTGACATAATTATGGTTTTTTCATGACTATGGGTGGTTAATATATTGTTTTGATGTTTATTTATTTATTGAACAATGTGGATCACTTGAGACCGATACGAGAAATGATTTAAATATAAGTTCTAGTAAAGAATTATTCTCAAAATATTTTGTGGCTTGATGAAATAAATTTAATCCTATTATATGATAGATTTTTCCAATTTACCTTTTCATTTTGGTATTGATTACAAGAGTTGATGAGTACTCAGTTGATGATGATTATGAACTTTCATACTTCTGATGACATACAATAATAAAAAATTATGAACTAAAGGGTATGATTTGACCATGAATTCTATATATTCGAAGGATCATGGTATGATAACATATCTACAGTAGAGTTTTCCTATAATAACATATAAATTATTTTTATTTAGATTGCTATGTTTGAGGTTATTTATTGTGGCCATGTTGAGAACCACTATGTTATCATAGTTTAGGTGAATCTTCATTTTTTGGGTCGAGTATAGTACAAGAAACCTCTGCACAGGTGTAAATGATTCTGAAGTAGCTGGTTATGGAATATAATTGGTAGTAGTATAAGGTAAAATAATGGATACAACCCTTGGATTTCAGTCAAGGAGACAAGGTTTTCTTGTGTGTATCCCCTCGGTAAAGGAATAGTTATTTGAAAAGGAAAATAAAGTTAGAAAAATTATACCTAAGACAATTTCTGATCATCAAACACATAGGGATGGTGTAATATTAGTTGGACCTTCCTCCACATTACTAGGGTTTTCACAATGCATCCAATATGTCACAGATTCAGAAGTATGAGAAATATCCCCTGCATGTACCCGACTGCAAATATGTTCATCTCGAACCTAATACAGCCTTTATTTAGATACATGTTTGGATTGTGGATTGGTTTGAGAAGGTTCTATGTGGAAATATAATTCCTCTAGTCGAGGTTCAATGGCAGTATATATCTGTTCAAGAATATTTGTTGCAGTGGGAGATGAAAATTGAACATAGTGGCCTGAGATATTTGAGAATACCTCTAGGGATACCTCTCAAGGATGAGAAGTTATAATAAAGGGAGAATCGTGGAACATTTTCTTAACGTACACCTTAAATTTTAACTTTTACATTTTTTGAGTACATTTTAAAGAGTTTAGATACTAGTAATATGTGTATGGAAATACATAATATGAAAGATGTGTGGAAGGTTATCTTACAGTATCTTGGTAAGCTTCACCAGCTCCACGGGATAGATATCAAGCTCTAGTAAAATATTGGTGGAGTTTATAGAGATTAATAGAAAACAACATATCCCACTAACTCTATTTTTGGGTTCTTAGGAAAAAGTGTTTCTTTCTAGTGGCCACCAGCTTTCCAGTGGCCCATAGTGTTTGATGATACTCAAGGAGACACTGGTTTTATAGGATTTTTGTTTTGAAAAAACCTACCTCCAAATACTTTTACTTATTAACTCAATCCCTATTAAACTCCCAATAACCTAGGGATCCTCTGTGATGATTTTTGGGTTCTCTCCCTTCCTACCAGCCACTATTTTGGAGGCTCGTTCGATAGATCGATCTCGCATTATTTATCTGATGAATCATTTTTCACTCTAGAACAATTTTATTCACCTATCCCTGATAAAAAAATGATTAGATACTTGATTTATTTAATATGTATAAGGGTGTTTGATTTTTTTAATAATGGATTTATGAATCTTCTATAGAATCACCAACATAATTGAAGGATTTGGCCTCTAAGAGACCTTTAGAAAAAGATCACTATTAGTAGCATATCACATTACAAATGTTTTAATTTGACATATATTTAGGGGTTGGACTATTATAATCCATTATCTTATGATTAATAATTATAGTTAATTGATTTATTCTGTTAATTTTTACAGTGCTTTGGAATCAGATGATTTACCTTGATTTTGATTTACTTTTTCACCTAAGGTAGGAATCCATTGAAATTACCCCATGTATTATATGTGTTATTGAAATGATTTTTGGAATGTGTGTGTAGCCCAAATATCAGGTTCTTGATTTCATGATTAGTTCGGGATTGGTTGTTTGACATGTTCTTATGTTTATTGTACCTAGATTACGATGACTGTCATACTGATTTATTAATGTGATGATTGATCTATCTTGCATATTTTGTATTGGATATATTATTCTTCTATCTTGGTTAGTTGAGAATAAAGTTGAAGCCTATTGTACTATCCCCCTATATTGATGTTTCAAGTGAGTTTATAACCTTAATTGGACTATCTCGTTGAGGTGGATGTGTCATCCATGTTTTTGGATTATCCCATTGAGGAGGATGTGTCAAGATACCAATCGATATTCCTTTTTCACAAGGTTAAAATTTATGTAGAGATAATTTCGAAAGACCTGCTATATGTGTATACATGTGTGATATTTTTTAAAACAATTTACCATGATTTACTTCATGGAAATTTACCTATATACCATACTCAACTATGTTAAGGGTTGTTGTGTTCACTTGTAGATTCTTGCACTCACACCCAACCCCATTATTTTACTGTGCTTATAGATTTCATGACTCGGGATATAGTAAAGGGAATTTTACCTTTGGTGGGACATTGAGTTGGTTATTAGGAGGCTAGAGATGATGTTGGATAGGCTTTGGGATATATGTTGCTACTTTATATTATTATCATACCCGTACACATGGTCTTTATATATTTTTTGGTTAATTTACCTAACATGTCTAATTGATACAACATGGGCTTGTTTTAATTTCTAATGATAGCTACTCTATGGAATGTTTATTTATTTATTATTTTTTGATTTCCTGGTTATCATTCTATTTTATACTATGATGTTCACCTGGTACTAATGGAATAGTCTCCCCAAAGTGTTTCTTAATCCCTTTCTAATAGTTGGGAACCTCTTGAATAGGGATTCATGAACTAAGTTGTGTAACACCCTCAGATCGAAATTGAAGGTTCATGATGGGGTGTTACATTAATGAAATTGGATACCATCTAGAGATAAAACATTTAAGGCTTAATTATATAGGGAAATATGGATATGGTGGTGATCATTTCAAAAATGCATTGAGTGTTTAATCAAATTAGAGTATAGGGTGTATCAAAGTGTATAATATAATAGCACATATGAATATATTTCTAAATTTATTTGTTGACGTGTTCCCTAAATGAATTTTTGAAAATTTACAAACATAACATAGTGCTAAGAAATTAATGTTATAGAATCTAGTAAGAACCTAAGAAGTAGTTCAATAAAATTATGATCATTTATTTTCATTCATACATATTAGTAGTCAATATATGGATAATGGAAATCATTTTATGAAGGTATAAGACCATGAAATAGTTTCGTTTCCATTAGAAAACATATATTAGAAATAACCTTTACATTTTAATAATTTTCATTAATCATATTGTCAGATTTTAGTATCTATCCTATTCTAAGTAGATCATATAATGAAGAAAATATTCAAGTTAGGGTTTTATGAAATTTATTAATATTTAAATCATCTCATCAACATTAATGATAAATATTCACTGGAACCATTTTAGGGATCATTTTCTATACATGAAGAAAGAATCATTAAGGTATAGTATGTCTATATTTTCATGTTTGGAACATGGAACTTGTGAGAGACAATAATATTATTCTTTTTCTACTGAATTTTTTATTTTATAATTTTATTTATATTTTTCATTTTCATATTCACAAAAAATATAGGATGAAATTATTGACTATTTATAGATAACTTTTGTAAATGGTCTTGTAATATCCCATTTACAATAAGATCTTATGTTGATTAATATACAACGTCTGTGAGATATTTGGTACCCCTCACCCCTCAATAAGGATTAACATCGCACATCAATTAATGAACAAAAATAGAAAACCATTAGTTTTTGTGATTTTTTATATTATTTCATTAGCAACAGTTTATTAAGCACGTCGAATATACTATACCTTAAAATGAAATTATAGTTATTTTCTTTTAAAATGGAAAATAATATAATAGTATTAATTCATATAATTTGTAGTTCTTCTCTTTAAATATTTAGTCACATAAAAAATAATTTCCACATTATTCACCTATTTAATGATCAATTGATATTGCGAGATAAAAGGTAATAAATTGGTTGACACTAATAATTATGGATTATTTATGAAAAAATGTTGTTATATGTGAATTATATTTTGAATAATTTCAAAAAAATGGAGAAATATTTCATATCAAATAAACATAGATATAATGAAAAAAATTATTTTCTTACAACCAAAACAATGAGGTTCATTATTAAGATATCTTAATGATATTTATATATTCATAAAATTATTCTTTATATTTTTTATTTTTATGAGGAGTTAGAAACTAATCATTTATAAATACATTTATAACTAAATATATAAATAAAATTATTTATATTTTCATTATTAGCCTCAAAAAATATAATAGAATTCTTTCGTGAAGGAGTACATTATTACTCAAATGAGTTAATTTTTTATAAATAAGGAGGATGAGGTCATGCAAAATCGTGTTCTACTAATAAATAACTTTAATAGTTATGTAATTTCAATACTATTCATTATTATAAAAATATTATCATTATTTGTATAATATTAAGATCCAAATTCAATGTAATGTGGTGGTAGGTAAAACATGTGGTATATTGTATTATATAGGTCACATCCAAACATTGTATACATATCTGTAGATAACATTAATTTTAATTTTTGTTATACAATAGTTAAAAACAATAATATTTTTCATGACCATAGCCAAATCATATTTTTTATTTAGAGTGATTCACATCAAAATAATAATAATAAAAATGTTTATAATAAAATATTTTACTAGATGGAGTTGTTTGTTGAGATATAAAATTTGGTATTGTGTATCTGAATGCACCACAAGTCTATATATGTTAACAATAAATGTATTTAGGTAGGCATATCTTTTTATTGGAATATTATTTTGGTATTAATGGTCAATTTCATTAATGTAATGGAGTCTTTGGTTACATAGAGTACTAATAATGGTAACATTTCACAGTTATCACATTTCACTAATCGTATCATTTCTTGATTATAGTTTTCTAGTTTATAATTATTTATTTAATTCTACTATTTTATTTTTCTTTCTATATTTTATATTTTTATATTTTTTATGATTAATGTATAACTAGAATTGGATAGGTTTATGTCATTCTTTCATGTGATTGTGTGGGTCCATTATAGCGTTATTAGTGCATGTGGTTATTAGAAAGGGGTTTCTACCAATATAATAATACTTTATATTAAATATTATAGAAATATTATTTTTTGAGAAAATATAAATACGTTTAATGATTTTTTTTAAAAGTAGCCTAATTTCATTTGTTAGAATTAAAATTAGGGGAATTATATTCATGAATGGGGTTTATGTATCAGACCTAACTACCTGAATATTTCACATGTTGAATTTAAATTTTATATTAATAATATTTCTTTTCTGAAAATTGGTCAAAAACTGTAGGATGATTATTCTTAATGTTAATATAATTGGGTTAAGAGAGGGTATATACATGCATTAATGTGATTTAATTTATTATATTGTAATATCAACTTTTATAAAATTTAATAATAATAATTGTATTTAAAAAATTATAAAAAAGAAATAAATTTATATTTTTCTATTACTTATTTCTACTAGAAAATTTTTGAATGACGTAAATATAAAAACAATTAAATTTCAATTATCTCATGTTATTTTATCTTTTAGTGATTTTTTTTCTTATTGAAAAACTTAATGGTCATCACATTCAAACTATAAGAAGTTATAGGGGTTCTATGTACCCAATACAATTGTGGTTCTTATATTGATAATATGAAAAATAAATATGTTTAAAAATGTTTGAATATTGTCTTTATTAATTTTATAATTATTTTTTGGTTAATATTAAAAAAATGTACATAAAAATTTAAATTTCAAGTCCCATTAAGATCCTTGGTATGTTATTCGAACATTATAAATATATTTTCTTTTAAATTTTATCAGATAAAAAACATGAATATAAATTATTTTAGGTTATTGGTTGTAGTTTTATGGATTTATTAATAAATGTATGTAGAAATTTTTTAGATTATGTTTATTATTTCTTAGTGGAATAATATATGATGGTTTATTTTTAGATTTGATTTATTATGTTCTATTTTTAGATGGTTAAATTTCTGTTAATATATTTTCAATTATTAGATGTTTTGGTTGTCTATATATTGATGTGTTATTATGATACAATAATGTTTTGTTAATTCCATCATCTCCCTTTCATTTTATAAGGAACAATGTGTGAAATCTCTGTGGTGGTAAAAAAACTTTTGGTAGATAATAAATTAATTCCAAGAGTATATAATTAATTTCTCAATATATTTTTAAGAGGAATGATGATTCATTTCATAGTCACGTGGAAGAATAGGGGTTGAAAAGAAAAAAAATACATAATGTGAAAAAATGGTATCCTCTTCATATATTTTTGAGTCACAAAAGGTTATATTTGTTTTGTGTGAATTCTCAAAAATAATAAAAATAATGACCGGAATAATAGGTAATTATTTTACCAACGTAGAATAAGTTTCAATACCAAACCATACCTAATTTTTTCTCTATATTTATACATGAATGGATTAGAATAGTATTTTCATTGGGGAACTCCTAGTAATTTTTCTAATATTTTATTTAGTTGAGACAATAAAACATCAAAATAAGTTATAATGATTCATTTATAGATTCATTAATACCTTAATTGGTAGTAAATGTTCATTGGGATTGTGTTTTGGTTTATTTAAAACATAATAAATGTTTCTAGGATTGTTTTACAATCAAGTAGGTCAAGACCCAAAGGCCAAATTAGATGGAAGAATCCATATGTTGATATATAAGATGCAGTTTTCACAAATTGTATAAAATTACATACATTGTATATATTGTAGTATAACTACATGGGTTTCAAGGGTGGGTGTTGATTTTTGTTCACTAAAACTCTTACCACTATATGGTTAAAGTGAAAAGGATATGATGTATTTTTTTTATTTTAAACGATTTCATATCAATACAATGAAATATATTTGATATCACTGAAACAATCCTCATAAATTTATCATCGCATTTATTTATATCATTTATACATCATGTGATGATGGGTGTGGTTGTTATTAGTTGATAAAGGAGTTTATAAGTTAAAATATTGTGGAATATTTTTATTGCGTTATAATTAATAAATAACATTGGTTAATCATTTCATATGTTATTAATTTTTTAGAATCAATTGGATTCTTCCTTCAATGAAATATTCATATAAACTGATGTTTCTAAAACTTCATTTTTTTAAATTAGTGATTACAGACTTGGAAGAAACTCTCACATTATCTTGATTCTTTAATTTTATTCACAGAGCTGTTTTAGGTTCAACATATGATAAATTATGTTTATACAAAACAATTTATAGATTATAGATGATTTTGAATATTGTAGAAAGAAATAACCCATTGGGTTTTCTATAGATACTCAAAATTACCCGTTTCTAATTATGATGAATTTATTAGATAGTAAGGTACAATATTTATTTAATTATTTAATCTAATCGATTGGTCTCCCAATCAATCATGGTATAGATTTATAGTTTTTAGATCACTATAATTGGTAACTGATATGTCTCAAGAATCCCATGAATGGTATATGAAAATATTTCAATGATGAACTGATAATAGGAATTTTGGTTTCAAAATATAGAAAGGGATTCATCTACGAAATTTCAGCATATAATATCATCTGTTTTATGTTCTTTATTATTTTTCAATGTGTAAAGTTCTATTCAAAATGAAGATTACTATTTTACAATCACTAAATGATATGGTCTACGTGGAAACACTCATTTCCATTTTAACAATAAACTAAATACTTTTTTTAACATCACTAAGACATGGTTTTAATATTTTCATACTTTTTTTAGAGAAACCAAATTAACCCACTACATCATATAATATTTAAATAAGATACTTGGGTTGTTGTAGGGTATAAAGTACAAAAAAACATGTGTCAAAAAAAAGTAATTCATTATCATGGAACAAAATATCTTCTAAAATAATTGATACTCTTTTATTTTCACCGGTAAGACTGAGGAACCATAATTAAATATTTAATTACATTGAATATATAATATAAGAGATTACATCAATTGAAAAAAATAGTATGGGAAACTGTACCATGTTGTACTAGATATTAGTGGTATAGAGGGAACCATTAAAAATTCTTTTTAGAAAAAAAACCATTATCCTCTTAGTCCCAAAGGAACATTTCCAAGATTGAATGTATTTAAACCAAATTAAATGGTGTTTTTTCTACTTTTTTATATTACATGTAAAATAGATGATTTATTCATCTATTTGTGAAATTATTAGTTAAATATGAATTTATGTAAATTCATTATATTTTGTTGATAGTCTACCATTTTTATTTAAAAATATAAACTAATTATAAATTAAAATATCATATATATATAATTAACATATACAACATGAAAACAGAATAATTGGAATAATTAACATTAATAGTAGTTTTATTGTAGATATGATCTTGAAATTTGTGTTTAATCTTTTATTTCAGTTATAGGGTTTTATAGAAATAATGAATTGGAGGTGTCTCTTGAGAAATGGGTCATAGCTAAAGAGACTTTTTTCAGACTTCAGACTAGCTTAGAGGATGATTAGTTGTCTAAAAATGATGAATTTGTATTCCTATAACATCATGGTAGTAATTATTGGGATCTCTTATTTTCATCAAATTTTAATATTTTTTATGAATGTGTTTAATATACCTTCTAGTTACGAAGTGTTTAGATATGTGTATATGTATTTGGATCCAATGTTTTGGTTAATAATACAAATTGTTAGTTTTGAATATTTTTACACAATAATATAGTTTAAACATATATTTTTATATATAATAAATATCCCATAACTAAAAATATATAATAGTGGAAAAATAATTGAATTAAAATATATTTTAATGCAGTATTTGATAAAATTATTGTGTAAAATATACATTGAATCTATATAAGTATAGTGAAATGTAAAAACCTTTCTAAATTCAATTTATGAGGTTCTTCTAAAATATTACACATGTCAATACCTTGATCATAAAACAAAGATATTTCACATTAAATATGGATGTTCGTGGATAGTTTTTTATATAGAATAGTGGAAATGGATAAATCTAAGTGTATGGTAACTAAATACTACTATGAGATTTTTGTGAAACTTCACTAAGAAATCATTTATGATTAGATACCTTTTGTAATATAGTTGATATTTTCCATATAATAGATTTGGGAAAAGTTTATTTTTTATTTATCAATGATTCAAATTTGATATTTGTATCAACTTAAGATTTTAATAACTATTTTCATTTATTTATGTTAAATATGTTTCATATCTTTCTCCACAAGCTTCATCAAACTAAATCAAAACCCTGATATATATTTATATATATATATATATTATATAAATATTGAATATGCATGATAAATCTATGCATTGAATTAGTATGTATGAATAAGACAACCCAAATTAAAAAAATTTATAAAATATATAAGATATTTTATAAAAAATTATATAATTCAATATTGGGTTTAAGAATGTATTTTTATATATTGTAATTTATAATAATGAAAACTATTTATTTTATTTTTTAAAAATTATTTTAATAAAATTTAATATTTATTGACTAATTAATTCTTTATTAGTGTTTTATATAAATTATGAGAAAATAATAAGTAATTTAATTAGCTAATTTTCAATAAAAATAGTTTATTAGTGTTTTTTATGGTTTTGTTTATATTTATAAACCTAAAATTATAGATTTTTTATTTGAAAAAAAATATCATTCTCCTATTTTGATTTTTTACACTGGTTTTGGAATATTTTTTAGATTTTTCTAAAAAATTTGAATTTTAGGTGAATTGTAAAAAACAATGTTTTTATAAATAACCGAAATTTTATGACATTATTTGTATATATGTATATATTAATAAATCATTAAACCCTTTCATAAGACAAATTATTTATTTTATAAACTAATTTATAATTTTAAAAAGGTATCTTTTAATTTCAAAACCCATATTTTGGATTTGGAAACATTATATGTATTTTTGAAAACATTTGTTTCTAATACATTAAACATAAATTCTTTTCAAATTATTTTTATGACATTTATAAAATTAATATAATAAAATGTATTTAATATTTTGATTTATTTTCTAAAAATTGTGAAATTGAGGGAATTTTATTTTTTACATAATGAATAAGTTACCTAAGGTAAAAACTGGTTAACATTTAAAAGAATAAATGAAAAAAGAAATGAATCTAATAGTAATGAGTTAAAATATGATTTAAAAAAGTTTGGGAAAGGGTGTTTGATTCCAAGATAAACCTTATCTCTTCTCATCTCTATTATTTCATAATTCTTAGTTACATTCCATGATAGTTACTTCTCATTAATAAAATGTTTTTGATATTTACAAAAAATTTCATCCCTTTTCACTTATAAATAGATATTGTTATCCTCACTTCCCCATCCAACAAAACTCACTTAAATAATACCATACTCTACCTAAAACTCAGATAAAAATTCTTATACAATATCAACTTGTTTTTTCTTCTAAAAAACCCATACAACTACTTCCTAAACCCTTTCTTAAAGGACATAATCTAAGAACTAAGGTGTAGATTTCAAACCTCTCTTTTCCCACTTCTAATTTTTACATGAACTTGTTCTTCCTAAAATTTTATTATTAAATATTAAAATTATATAATAATTATATCTATGATAATTTCATGTTATTATAAATATGATATAATAATTAACCTTCTTTCCCGTTTCTATAATGAAAAATGAAATTACTATTCATGTGTTGTGTGGACAACATCCTCTATGATGTAGCGTGTTTTGTTTTACTTCACTGAACTACTAGGATATAACTAATAGGTAATTTAATATATAAGTATTATATTCATGATATATTTTATATTTTAAAATGATGAACTATATTTATCCTTTCCATTGTTCTATGGAGAATGCAATCATCATCCATGTGTACATATAGACTGTGGCCTCCACGGAATGATCAATTTCCATTTTTCTTTTCATCACCTCATTACATGTATGGTCAAACAAAGAAGATTAAGGTATAAATATTACTTTAAAAAAATAAAAAAGTCTCAATAAAAATAAACTTTTCATCCTATTAACAATATGAGGAATAAACTACCGAAGAAAACTCAATCATCCAAAAGATAATTCTAAGAAGTAAAAAATGATTACTTTATTCTATAAAATTAACTATTATGGGTTATATTAATCATATTATTCATTACAGTTCTAATATAATACGTAAATACACACTAAATATGATCCTTATTCTTTTGTTGTAATTATATTTCAAATAGAAACTAGATAATCATCCATTAATTATGGTATATTCTTGTTTTGGATGGTGTAACCACTTACATGAACAATGCTATAAATTTATATCATGAATGACAATGGGAATTTAATTTTTGGTCATATATACATTAAATAAATAAATAATAGTTTTTTATATTATTAATGGTAATATAAAAATTAAATCATTATTTCATAAAACATCATTTGTTCCCTATGAATCATTGAAACACGATCATTGTGAAATTAATCTTTATAGATCATAACCAAAACACCAATAGAATTAAATTAAAAATTATAAATAAAAAATTAATACCTTGTATGATACGGTAGTTATTAAATTTAGAATAAGAATTAATAACAACACCACTTTTATGAAACATGTTCAATGTGATCAACATTACTCATAGTGAATATTGAGAATATATAATAACAAAAAAATCTACTTGTATATAAGAATTAAAAACTAAAATTATAAAAAACTACAGATATGAAAAATGTTCAAAAATCGGTGATTAAGATAATTATTATTTATATACATGAGGATATGGTGAATTTAGAATAATAAGAATCTAAGGTAAGAGTTTTTTATCTAATATTTTTACCACTTGTGTCATATTTCTTATTATACACCACTTTTTTAGTGTCATGTACTGATTTCGTACTGAATTTATCTCATAATTTTAATGGGTTTTGAATAGAAATTCAATGTTTTTGTTTAAATTTCATTTCATTACTAATATTTTAATGTTTAAATAATCGAGTTTGATTAAAATCATACTAAAATAGAAAATAAATTTGTTCTAATATTATATTCAAATGAAGATTTATTTTCTAAAAGATAATATATTAGGTATGTTTATTATCTTTATAAAACCAATCAATAGTTTTATTTGATAGTCATGAGGTTTTACATGTCGCTATAAAATTTAATTTTCCCATGACTCATATTTTACCCAAATTGATTCGTTTAATTGAAACAGACCCCCTCTCTCTTTCATGGTCAAGAACCTCTCATTCTTTCATATACATATTTGTTGGATAATTTCTAATGCTTTCTTATATATGACTAAATAAATCATTAAGGTCATATTATACTTATTTGTTGTTATTTTTAATGTTTTAAATAAAATTTTAATGTTTTCGTTATGTTTCATTTCTAAATGTAAAAAAGAATATCATTTTAATGTTTACCGGTGTACACGTCACTATCCAACATTTTTAATTTTATATAATGATTTTTATCAATGTTTTCAGGGCTGATTAAAAAAAATAATTGTTTTCATCTATTTATAAAATTTCTATTTAAAATTATTTAAAATATCATAGAAATTTATTACTTAAAATATAATCTTCCTAGAAATCCTAAAACAATTTCCATCTAATTAATTTTTAATTGAATTATATTATGATTTATCAAATATATTCTTCAAATGAGACCATCCACCGTATTATATGTATTATTTAAATAAATTCATTCTATTTTGGATGAATTGACCATCATTATATTTTTATTACCTATACATCTACCCTAAATAGTCATAACTTTTCTTATAATGTCTTTGATTTGTTAAAACTGGGTTTTCCAATTCATTAATTGATTGCTTCTACCCTAGATTCTATACATTGATTTATTTTTTAAATTATTAACATTATCTTGTAACCATTATCTATATGGTGTAAAAAAATTATATTATCATGTTTTAATGGTATTTAACTATAATATTTCTGAATATCTTTGGATACAATAAATTTTCCAAGCGTAGTTCATGTTACAACTATTTATGAAATTATTAATGATTTACTTTTGTGATTTTATTTTAAAATGATATTAAAACTTGCTTATTTATTTGGGTTAATTTTGATATAATTATGATTTAATTATGTGTAACACATAAGTATGGATTATGATGGGTGGGGCCTAATATCTCCGACAGAGGAATAGGTTTATGCTTTTGTATTATATATTCAAAAGGAAACCCAAGAGGAATTATCCCATGTCAAATGGTACATGGAAGGAATTATCCCATGTAAAAAGATAAACAAGAAGGTTAATCCTAATTAAATGATTACATGAGAGGATTTATCACAATCAAAAGGGTACATGGGAGAACTTATCCTAATACAAAAGTGTCAAAATAGGTTTTATCCTAATACCAATGGTATATGGGAGGTTTATCCCAATCTTAGTAAGGCACATGAGTGGTTTTCCAAGGACTACTATGTGATTAAGTTCTTGTGGGGTATTCTTGATATATGGTTCTGATCATTATGTTTATTCCACATTTTTTTGTTAATTTTTATTCTTATGTATTAATCACATGGAGATGTTTTATTGACTCATTATAGAATTATATTATTCCAAGATTTATGTCACAATGTATTATATATGATTTGTTGGATATAAGTTTCTAATATATATTTACTATAAACACATTATCATATTGTTCTCACTAATAAAATTTTATTTTCATCACTTATCTATATTCTAACTGAGTATTTGATATCACTCTTATATTATGTTTCCATTTCCCCATGTTATGAATATAGTAGAAGAATAATGTTTATAAAATTGTTTCTTATTTTGAGTATTTGTGGGAGATTTTGAAGACTCATTGTAAATTAAAATGATTTGTATATAATGGGAATAAATTCCAATAGATAAAAATAAAATGAGATTTATTATTTAATTATTTTTTCATAATTAAATAAAATTATAATCCAAAAGGTTCTTGGAAATGTAAAATAATGAAATATTTTTTTTATGTAATTTATACTCCTAGTCATATCTTTTTTCCTCTATAGTTTATCTCAAAGTATGATTTAGAAAAACTATGAGATAAGGTTAATGTGATCTGATTATACAGTAATAGTAGGAAATGTCCTAAAAGGTTTATAAGTTATGGTTTATTATAATATTGTAGGTATATATAACCATTTAGTTAAATTAAGGTTATATTATAGGTATTTGGATAAGATAAATTTTGTGTAAAATATTGAGATAAGACTATAGGATCTATCCATGTATAGAATTACATCATGCAATTTTGGTAAATTAGAGTCTTTTTTATTTTTCTTGCTATAATATCCATGTTTGGATACTATAAGTTGATACAGGCTCCTAAATAGTTGTAACTTGGGGTAATTACCGTGAGAAGCACATAATGGGTATTAACTCAATAATCACTCAGTTTATAAAAATGATTCCAAACTACACAACAGGTTTTAAAATACTAGGAGATATTCTTTGTTTAATCACATTTTTTGGGCATGTATTTTCTCAATAATACTCTATAATATATGTTTATTTTGATGCTAAAAACAACCATTTTTATACTAAATTCGGGTTAAGTATGTTTTATATATATATATCATGATTTTATTTATTTATTGGATGGAATTCAAATCTACGGGGTGAGTTATGGATACATAGTTCATACCCCAACATTTGGTAACTGAACGAATGGATCAACATCCCTACACTATGATGAATAGTTTATGTATGGATCATCATCCCTACACAGAATAATAAACGTATGGATTGGAAACCCTATGTTTGCAGAAATGAAAAATTTATGGAATGTAAACCCGCATTGGAATCTGGAAAAACTATTCATAAGATACGTTCGGTAGATTGGACATATGGTTAATAAATTTTACATTTTAAATCAACCTTGTTCTTGGATAATCAGCATATAAATTCTCATTCCTAAGATACCTTTGATTCCAATGTTTTTCACAGATGATTGTATGGTTAAGGAACAATAAGTTGGTAGGATCCCTACTCTATGAAAAATAACCCTATTCTACACAACCTAACCCAATGCTATGAAAAGTAACCCTAAAATTCAAAAATGAAAACTATACTATGAAAAGTAACACTACACTATATAGTTTTATCCTACATTTGACAATTCAATAGTGGAGTTTTAAATGCACTATTTAATTAGAGATAATTGCAACGGCCTTAACAGAATCACAGACCAATTAAAATATGATTGAAAAAATCGTTATGATATATTCAAGTAACCATATTCATTTAATCAAATCACTCCTATTATTAAGGGATGTTATAAATATCCTAGTCAATTGGAATTTGATGTTTCCAATTCCATCAAGAGACCTTCTTAGATCTATAAAATTAAATTAATATATATTCTCTATATATTTTACTAGAATTCTTTTGTAAAAACATTCACACACATATACACATAATATTTTATTCGTGTGAAAATATTTTATAGTGTTTCTTCAACGAATGATCAAAACTATTATTTTTTAAAGAGTCTACACGTTGGATATATTCATTTTTAACCTCTTACTACTGTAATATTACTTCTGTTGTTTGTTTTTATTCAAATTGGAAATAATTTTAAACTAGTATTTCTTCATATTTATTCTTTCTTGAAGACTGATATTTATGAAGAAGAAGATACATCTACTGTTAATTACTAAAGTAACTGTGAATATCAACCCAGACTATCACCAAATAAATCGCTTTTCATTTATTGGAATTTTGACTAATCAGACTCAGATGTGGTGGAGTCTTAGCTTCTCTATATAAGATGTTGATAATTGGTTCCCTATAAAAGTAATAGAAGTATATGTTTAGCCTTGTATTAATGGTTTCAACATTTTTCACTCAGTTGTGGATTTGAAGGTCTATTAATAAGGGGACCATTCTTGTGAAATTCACCAAGCTCGTAGATAGATCATTGTTGGAGTGGACTAGGGGGTATTTTTTCCCCAAACCACTATAATATTTATGTGTTCGTCATTTCTTTTTATCCACTACTCATAATTTATTTTGATGAAAACACTACTTATTTTCATAAATCAAAAATGGAGTCAAAATCCATAATCTATCATGATTTTTGAAAACTCACAATCCACCCCTACTTATTTATATTTTTATTACTCCGACCTATTAACATTGTCTTTAAAAACAATGATGAAGGACTTATTTATTAATTATATTATTATATAATATTATGATGTTTATGAAATTATATCTTAAATAAAAGTATATTTATTTCATGACCTTACCCACGAGGGCCTTCTTAGTTAGTGGTAATCCAAGGAATATGACCCAATACCACCTTTAAGTGATCTGGGGATGTCAAAAGACACTTAATAGGCATAATAGTAAAATGGGTTTCCTTACCATAATGTACTTTACACACACAAAAAACTCCATGAAATAGTGCATAGGTATAATGAAATCCTAAACATCTAGAGTGTAAAAAATCCACAAAATAATATATTTGAAATACATATCAGTGTATATATGTATAATGAAATTGATATAAATGGGAAAATTACACAACCAACTCGAAATAATGGGGGGAAATCTAAACTAAAAACAATAGTAATGAGTAGAGTGTGGGAGAACTCAGCTCTTGATCCTAGAGTCTAACAACCGAACATGGTCAGCAGAATCATGTATTGGTAAGCTACAGTGATACCAAGTCCATCATAGTCATCATTATAGTCACCTTCCTTTTTATCACATGACTTTCACAGCATTTGAGAGATAAAAATCAAAATATGTATGAATTAAATGATCCAAAGGTTTAGTGTCATGGGTAAATTAGAATTATATGTAACTTATACATAATAAAATGAAATAATAATTAAAATCCTTCTTCTTTATCCACTTAAAATATATCATCATATAATTAAAACATTTCGTGACATAAGGATATACATCAAAAAAAGCAGTGACCTAAAAGCCCAATGAGGTGAATGATAACATAGTTGAAATAAGAAACATGAATCAATAGTACATGGGTGATCATAATCATCATAATCATTTTAAAAACATGATATAATGATCAAAAGTGTGAGAATGATATTTTAAAATAGAATGGAATATGGAAATTCATTAAAATGAAATATCATATCATAGTGGTCAAATACCACACATTGTTGTGAAGAAAGATAACATCATGTTCACACATAAAATATGTGCATAAATCATAATATTATCAATTTGAAAAAATATATCATTATGTTCTTACATAATAATAATAATTTAATGAGATAAATCACATTAATCAAGGCATTGGAGGGATACAAAATTCTAGTCCCGCCCATCACATCATAATATTCATATAAAAATGCATCCCACTACAATGTATAACAATGGTAGTCTTGATATAACCCATGGAACGTAATAGTTTTTATAAAGATTTAATAATGAAAAATTTCATTCATAAACATTATCATTCCAAAATGAATAAGGGATAAATATTGTTTATAAGAATCATCATTCTTGAGTGAAGAACAAACAACTAAAGAGGTCTCAAATATGTGTTTTGGAAGGAATGTTATTTTTGGAAAATCATTGTATTATGATTAAAAAAATGTGGAAACATGAATATACCAAAAAATAAATGTGAATAATATATTACTGATGTTTTAGGATGATTATAAGAATATCCATATTGAAGATTTTTTTAAGGAGGTTTAACCAATAAAAGGTAGTTTGGTTAAAGAATCCTTTTACCTTAAATCCCTCTTTATTTTATCAGCTTTCCACATTTTGAATAATAAGAATAGATTTATTAATACATTTATCCATAAGTTAATTATGATAATTTATGTTATTATTTATTAATTGTTTTAATTTTATTATAATTCTTAATTTCTCTTGTTGATTTTGAAGCCTTTTGATATTATTCATTCCTTAAAAATTCCATTGTTTTTATTTTCATCATGGTCATTTACATAGGAGTAGAATTAGTTATATAAGATTAAATTTATATATTTATAAATTTACATATAATAAATATTTTATTATGACCAACCATAGTGTTCATGATAATAAAATAATTTGCGACGTCCTTGTTAGCAATTAACTGGACATTGAAAGTATATTATCAAAAGGAAAAGAATATTATGTATGCCGATTTAATATATCATAAATATAATAATTCTAGTAGTTTAAAATCATTAATGTAATTATAATTTACTACTTAATTATCAATATTATATTTGGGTTGAAATTTTGTGGAGGAAAAGATAAAGATGAGAGGAGAATGAGAGGGGGGAATAGATGAGAGAACATACCATCTTCTCAGTGTAACTTATTCTATAGAGCACTAAACACATTTTAATTGGATTTGGATGGATCTATAAAATTACTAATTATTATAAGAGGCTTAAAAGATATTATGTGGGTATATATTTGGATTTGGAATGATTGGGATGGAATGTTTTCCAAAGGGAGGGAGGGGTTATTTGTACATGTGAAGAGGGGTATCATAGAATAAAATATTAAAAAAAGACATTCTCTAAGATAAACATACAATAGTAAATTTTTTATAATATAAATAATAAATTAATATAATATAATGGTTATTATTCATTAAAACGCTTTATAAATATAATTAACTTAGTTTATTAAAAAGTAAAGTGGAAAAATGTTATTTTAAGGGAACACATTTGTGTTTTGGCTATAGAATATACTTTTGATAGTTTAAATCAAATTTATTGACTTTTAATTAATATTATAAGAAATTAAATATTTTTTGGTATATAGTAATGTTATATTAATGATTATGTCTATATTAAATTATGACTTATATAATTTTAGATACAATCGTTATGAAAAAACTATATTATTACTATTCACTTGAAAATTGAAGTATCTTAGGAAATTACCAAATTAAAGCACACTTTGAAAAAATTTATGTGATATATTAAAAATTAAAATTCATTTTATCAAAATATTTTTTAATGATATGTATTTTAAATTTTAAATATATGAATTTTATGAAATTCTTTAATATACAGTTTATTAAAAAATTATTCTTATATTTTATTTAATTTTATTTTAACCATGATATTGGTCTTATGAAATTATAATATACATATTTAATTAAATAAATCATGATAAATATTATTATTATTGTTGAATTTAATTATTTTAAGGTCAAATTATTATTCTAACGGCCAGGTTATTATTCCCAATAGTCAGGATACTATTACCAATGCTCAAGTTACTATTCCAGCAGTCACAATATTATTATGATGATTACATTTCCTTCTACAAATACTAATTAATTCATTAGTTCTTTATTCAACATAATTTCCCTCAAGGTTCTATATTTTCATTTTTTAAAGTTCAGTTTTTATTAATATTTTGTTTCTTTAATATAGTGGTGTTAATGGGAATGATGATTCTAGATCATCAGGGTGATCTAGATTTTTCTATTATAGTTTTTATCTATTTTTTCTCGTATTATTATTTTTCATTTTAATGGGTTTATTCACTGAATAATATTTCAATTTTCATTAATTAATTAAATTGTTGTTTTTTCTCTATGTGTTATTTTTGTATAATTCTTATATAATATAATACACATATATTTAGGAAACAAATATTATTTAAAAATTTAAGTATGTTACATTCTCCACCATATAAAAAAAATTCCCCAAAATTTATACTCATTTTCTTAGTTGAGAATATAAGAGGGTACTTTTTCATTTTTTTTACTAGTTCCCACATTAACTCTTCGTATTTATGGTTCCTTCAATGTAATTTAATAAGGTATGTTTTCTTGTTACATATAACACTATCTTTTCTATTCATGATCTTTACCAACAACTCCTAATATGATGGGTAATTTTCAAGTTGTATCCCCTCAAAATTTAGAACATGTGATGGATTTGTGTATGCACTAGTTCAAGAGTGATATGTGGAACACATCATGAACATGAACCATATTTTTTTTGAAATTCTAGCTGATTGAGAAATGAAACATTAGGTCAAGGATCTCAAATGGGATAGTGTATCAAGGCCTAATCTTCACATTCTATCCAGACCACATGACTCGTATCCATGGCGATATTCAAGAGAAAAAATTATCTTCAATTTAAAAATCCAAAATATCATAGAGGGTTTTAAACATAGATATTTTTGTGGATTTGAGTTACTTTTATAGGTTTTGAGATTTCTTGAACCTTCTGTGTAATATCTTTCACAAGATATAGTCTATTAATCACATATTCACTATCATCATTCCAACGAGAACGAGTTCTACATCACTTCTCATATTGATCCTCATATTGAAACATTTGAATACATGAGTGGAAACTATTATTTAATGAGAACTCAACTAATAGGAGATATTGATACCATACAAATTTTAATTCTATTGATCATTCTCTTAGTATAACCTCAATAGTTTTAATAGTCCCTTTAAATAAGCCATCATTTTGGGGTGATATGTCATACTTAAATTCAATTTTGTCTTCAAATCATGCAGAATAATTATCCATAATTTAGTTGTAAACCTTGGATCATGATCAAATATTATTTATTGTGGTTCCCCACTCATCCTCACCACTTCCTTTACATATATCTTGATATGTTTTTCAAGCGAGAAATATTCTCGAATAAAGATGAAGTGGGAAGTCTCGATGAGTCAATCCACCACAACCCATATCACATTGTTTCCTTTTGACGACTTCAATAAACTATTTTATATTCTGTAGTGATGTTCCCTAATTTTAATAGGGTTATAGTAAATGTTAGCATCATCACGTTGGACCTACATCTCTCTTCTTTAACACTCTGAAATACCAAGCATCTTGAGATATACTCATCAGAATCCTTCTTTATGTTTTCTGACAAGAAGTGTAATTTATGATCACGATACATCTTGGTACATGTAGGAAGGGTTGAGAAAGATTATCTATATGCATTATCCAATAGCTCATTCTTTATTTTCATTGATTAAGGCACACAAATCATAGTTCCAAACCAAATTACACCATCTTCATCAATTTGTAACTCATGATGCTTTCTTTCCTTTACTAATTTAACCCTTTTTTGAATCATTAGATCGTCCCTTTGTTCCTACATGATATTCTATTGGATATATTGTTGAGAAACCATTTGGGAAAGGTAATATGTATTTCATAATGTTATGATTTTTAAATCCATCTATTTCATATCAATGAAGATATGGTCTTTCTAAATATGAATCATGGATATAGTGGCAGGATCATTTCTACTAAGAGCATCAGATACCCTATTCACCTTTCCTAGATGGTAGTGAATAGAATAATAATAACCATTGATTATCTCTATCCAAATTATTTGACACATGTTGATATGAATATATATGAATATATTCTTTTGAATCTTCTTATTGGTTTATATATCACACTTCTCTCTATAGAGTCAGTTCCTCTGAATCTTCAAGGTGAAGATCATAGAGGTTAACTCCAATTCGTGCATTAGGTATTTTTTTCCTCAGGGATCATCAATTTTCATGAGGTATAGGCTATCAATATGTCGTTATATATGAGTAAAAATCAGAATACTTTCTTTGGTGAATCATTTTATATCAAAAACCTCCTCCACGTGATGTTAATGTGAGTACATGCACATTAATTATAATTTTATTGAGTTCTTTAATGATTTTGCACATGAGCCTTAGACAAGTTGGTAAGGACTCTGCAAGTGAATCCGAGAGACCTGGGATCAAATCTAGGCAGAGACATTATTTCTGGGGTACTATAGTAGTACTGTAGCATGTACTGTAGCGGGAACTATGCAGTACTGTAGAAGGTACTGTAGCTGGTACTGTTTGGCACTGTAGCAGCTGGGAATATGCCCTCGTTTGGGCCTTTGGGCCACCGATTTGGTCCCCGAGTCCTTTAAGGCCTTCGGGCGACCCAGGCCTTTAGGTCAGTAAGGACTTCGGGCCACCTCAAGGCCTTCGGGATACCTTAAGTGAAGATGCAAACCAAACGACATATGAGGAAGAAGCTCTATAAGGAGGATGAGCAATGAGCTTTCACCACAATAGAAGCTAAATGAATAGAAAGAATGAGACTGTATGGGACCAGCCATCAGGACAAGCCTATGTATGCACGAGAATGCCTAGACAAATAGAAATGCAAAGGTAGAGATCTGATTTCATGATGAAGATGCTGGGGAGTATCATTTCCAAGTAGTTAGTCTGGGTTGTATGTAATTTTTGAAGCCTACGGACAAATGAATTCCTCTAAGGCCTACGGGCCATGTTATACTTACACCGACGGGCCTTGTAAGTGTTCCACTTCACCCCTTTAAAGGTGTATTATCAAAATTCAATAAAAAAAATAAAGGCCTTCAGGCCATTGGAGGAGTTCTTAAAAGATTTCCTCACATTCTTCTATCAAAACATACTTTACCCCTTTTTCATGTAAACATTGTTAGAAGGCTACAAAATCACGATAAATTTCATACAAAACATCGGTACTACCCATAAAAAATATGACAACTATCGATTTTATGAGAAACTAATGGGTATGGGTCATTACTAAAAGTCATTTGTCATTGAAAGGTCCATGGAAATCACTTAACTTTTGATCATGTTCACCAAAAATATGACTTTCTTTATCCAAAAGTCACACTAATAGAACTTAGCATATATTTTCCCCATTCTAAATTTTTCTATAATATTTAGATTTTTTTATTTTAATCCATTCTTGTATAGAAAATGAACACATAATCTATAAATGCTACCATAAATTTATTGATGTAGTCTCTAATGAATCTACTCATCAAATTCATGAATATTTTAGGGGCATTAGTGTGTCTGAATGGAATCACTATGAAATCATAGTTCACATACCTTATAATAAAGAATCTCTTATGAATATATTAATTATTAAATATAATCTAATGATATGACAAATTAAAATCAATATAGGGACCTAATTTTTCATTGTAAGAATTTTTAATATTTCTCAAAATATTTCCAAATCCAGGAACCGAAACATCATGCTATTTTGAGGTTGGGGTGTTCGCTGAATTGATTTTATAAAATTATTAAATATATTTTATATCACACATGCAGTTTATTATATAAAATGGGATAACTCTTAAAGTTAATCATGGATCAGAAATATGATACCACATTTGAGTCAGAAATTCATTGTTTATCCTATAAAAAACCTAAAATAGGTCAACATGAGGTGTTAGGATATCTCACCCACTAGAGGCACATTCAGTGGATTAATTAATTATTTAATTCATTCATTCATTCATTTATCCTTAAATGATTTTCCTACAAATCTATGTTAATGGATATATTCCCAAGGTTAACCTCAGACCCTAGAATCACCAAGTGATGTTCTTCATCTCATTCTATGGGATAATTACCTCATATGGAGATGAAATACAGGATACGAGTATATCATAGCATATTAGATGCAACAAATTGATTAGATCATTGGAGATAGTTTTTCTTCAATTACGTGTAATCCAATATCTAGGTTAGACACTTTAAATTTATTTATTATTTGAATTTTGATTAAATTGATTGAGTAGATCAATCACTTTCTTAGATTTGTCTTAATTGTGCCCTCATCATGCACACATGTATTGAAATTTTATTTGGTTATTCTTGTTTTCAAACAAAGTTATCCATGTTTTTATTATTGTCCAAGAATGCCAGGACAATTATGGAAACTCATTTTTCTTGGGATTTACCCCCAAAAATTCTTCACACTTGTCACTGGTTAGACCTTCGGTCCCTGTTCAATATTGCAGTTGGTACCGAGCCTGATCAACCCCCTAGAAGTATAAGGAAACAATCTGTGAGGGATAAATCGATGATTCCAGGATGTATCTGGGATTTCTATCAGACATAGATTATTATTATGAAAAATGGATATCAAACCATTATTGATGGAATAGATTAGGACATGTGGTTCATACGGCAGAACCTCTGAGGAATACTGAAATCAAGTTTCGGCTAATGGATGGATGGAAATGACCAATCAAATTCAGATCCACTAATCTCAAGAAAAACATGGTAGGATCTGTGGAATAATGACTATATTCGATGCGTGGGATGCAGATCTTGAAAACTATAAAAATCAGTACTGCACACTATATACCTTGAAGAACACACAGAATGTAGACTCATGGTTACAGTGACTAGGGTTTGTGGAATTCATTTGGGTGTCATATCATGCGGGATCCCTACACACTGTGAACCCCTCTTTTCTCATGTAGACAAGCCATGTGGAGGAGCACACTCCTAGGGACATGCCATGTGTCCAAATACATGGGCAGATATAGAGAACACAGATTACAAACCATGCTAATAGGCATGCCATGTACTAAAGTATACAAACACAGTTATTGATATAATGAAACATAGAAGCACACTAGTGGGTCCCCATGTGGAATGGTCACACCGTGTATATCCTCGCACAAGATGTGTAATCTTACACATTTGGTAAGTTGTCTACCTCTAGGGATAGGACTAGGTGATGGAGAAGGACCACACACTATGTGGTTCCCCTCAAACTTCTAGTACCCCTTGTATCTTTTAATGGAGGAGACAATATTTTTTATCTCCTTCATTTAAACATAGATTTCTTCCCTTAAATATCCTTTCATGAGTGTTATTTCTCATAGAAAATGATGGTTTCCTCTGTTATGGATTTTGAGATATGATTTGAAATGTTCTAGTCATGGAGCCTGTTGAGGTGATGTCGGAAAATGGTAGTGATCAAGAGGGGTCACCTGAGGCTTCCTATAGATTTGAAACCCACTTTATCTTGGGAATTGTTCCTCTAAAGATACTTACTGAATGGAACCCCCAATTGGATAGTGAGAGGTTCATTGATGACCAGAGTCGAACCCCTATCACACCAGGGAACGATCCTCAAACTATATAGTGGAACCCACCGTTATATTGGGTAAGATACCCATATCTTTTGAGTGGACAACACCTATTATATAAAGTGTAGGTCCACCTGATACTAGATTTGTACCCCTAGATGAAATAGGCAATGAGTATTCTATAGATAATTACCGAGGGGATCCTTCATTTTAAATTTGGCATGATTCCTATTGACACTATAGTGAAACTCCCCATTAGATTGGGTATAGGTCCTCTAAGGATTCTTACAGATTGGACCACCCCATCAGCTTATGTGTGGGTACTCAATGGATAGTTATGGAGTGGAACCCTTAAATCGGGCATGATTCCTAGTGACACTAGAGTGAAACTCCCCATCGGCTTAGGTGTGGGTCCACTATGGATTCTTACAAATTGGAACGCCCCGTCAGATTATGTGTGGGTCCTCAATGGATAGTTATGTAGGGGAACCCTCCTAATGCACTACAGTTTGATTCCTAAAATTTTAGATTATGCCCCCTCAGTTGTGAATCGCAGTGGAGAGATGTGGTCCATCACATAATTTATTTTGATTAAGTGCATGAGATTCTATCCATCATTTGGACTTATTTTGACTAATCATAAATACATTTATATATATATAGGTGTCAATACATTTGAATATTGTTACTCACTATCCATGGGTTGTGAAGCCCTGACAGGTGAGCCATATTTTTTTAATGATTATCTTCTCATGGTTGGATGAGTTTATTTTCCTTCTATATGTGGAAATGATTAAATGTTCAGTCTATCTCTACACCTTATTGATCCCCTTGTTTAGGACGACGTTTCCTCTTTCTCTTTCTTTGGGATTAGCTGCATCCCATTTACTATCTACTATCCTTCTATTCCTATTGTATCTCTTATTTCTCACCATTTATCATTTATGCATCTTACTATGTCTATATATACTAAACCCAACATGGTCACCTATCACACTTTTTTTATCTTAGTAATATTATGTATAGGGAGGAGGTGACTTTAAAGGAGCTTAGGGATATCATGTACATTGGACAACATATGGTGGTCTTATCTTGGAGATTATAATATAGGCTCTCTCAGTGTTTTACATTCCATTTTCTTCAGGCTGGGACTTATTTCTGGTTGGGCATGTATTTTCCCCCTTTAATATTTAGTTTACATTGTTGTTATCTTGTTCTATCTAGAGGTTATACATAAATGGTTATTACCCTAGTGTTTTTAACTTTTATTTTTCTTCCTCTACACTTCTTCATCCAGATACTTTCTTGACTAGACATGATGAGATGTGCAGGAAGATAGATGACGGACTGCCTGAGAAGAGGTATTATCATTATCAGGAATCTCCCAAGATAGAGCAGGGTGGTCTCTTAAGAGGAAAAGCTAGTCGAGTAGGATGAGATATGGGAAATAGATGATGTTGTGATATCCTTCCACCACAACCATCTAGTGACCCATGTTAGGCTCAGTGAGCTGGTGGTCAGTGCTGTGGACAGTTTTAGGCCTTCGAGTCTAACAACCCAACAAATTACAAGATAATTAGTGATATTATATATGTTTGTTATATTCTCAATATAGTATTAATAAACACATGTGTTAGTAATTAATCAATATCTATACTCCGGATGTGAGTGAGAAATCTCCTAGGTGAGGTACTATCCATGTATCATTGTCTTGAGGTTACTATAGGGAATTCTTTATATGTATCTTGTATCTACATTAATGCATGTTATCAGTTACTATAGAGTGGATCATGTGAGATTTGTTTAGTCACTTTTAAACCCTATGACATAATAATAGATAATAATTAGTTTTCTGTGTTTTGAAACAAAATTGACTATCACAACAGATTATTCGTATTCCTTTTACCTGATGGGACGAGATTCACCATTATGGGAAAGAGATATCTCATGGTGGGATTAGTTGGTTTTATGAGAAGGAGGTTGCATCCCATCACCCATTAGCAGGTGCCTATATTCCATGACCTTGTAGGATCTGAAGGAATATGGATTCTATTTTTTGTGGAGGATTATATAGATGTATTCCCTAAAGATGTCACATAACTACCTCTATAGATGGATATGGAGTTTTTCATCGTAATTCATCCTGAGAAAACATTGATATCTTTTACATCAAATTGGATATACCCTATCGATATTCTAGAGTTATGGTATGTTTTTCCGGACCTTAGAGAGAAGGTTTTTATCATGCTTAGTTTGTCACATGGGTAATCTCTAATTTTGTTCATGAAAATGGTGGATGTGGCCTGCGACATTGTGTAGATTATCATTTCCCGAATGAGGAACTATTAAAGAACAAGTTCCATATTCCATGGACTAAAAACCTATTCGAATAGTTACAATGCACGAGATGTTTCTCAAGGATCGATATATGGTCTGGCTACCACTAGTTGAGGGTTCATGGAGATGATATTCATAATATGGAATTCTAATCTCACTACAGATAATATGAGTTACAGGTGATTCCCTTTGGGGTGAAAACATCCCCTACCATTTTTATGGATTTGATTAACTAGGTCTTCCAGCTGTATTTGGACCAGTTTTATTTATCTTCATCGATGACATACTCATCTACTCTGCATCATAGGAGGAGCAAGAAAATCACATGATTATGGTTCTAGATTTGTTTCAAGAACACCATATTTATGGGAATCTCTTGAAGATATAGTTATAGATTCATTAGGTTATCATTCTAGGTAATGGAATTTATATGCATTGTTTTTTATGGACCTAGTAAAAATTTATGTAGTTCTTACATGGGATTCGCCAAAGAGAATATTAATGGTGTGGTGTTTTCTTAGCATGGAGGCATACTACGTGAGGTTTGTTTTAGACCTCTCCAGAGTTATATCCCCTTTGACCACACTCACATAGAATATAAGGCCTTTTTCATAGACTGAGTAGTGATAACGATTCTGTAAAGAGTTGAGGCTAAGGCTGATGATTGATCATGTGTGGATACTATTGTCTGATTTCATGGTTTATATAGTGTAATGTGACGCATCAGGAGATTGTCTTGCTTTCATATTGATGCAGAAGAAGGAATTTATCACATATGGGTCATGGAAATTATAACATAATAAGAAAAACTACACGACTCTTGACCTATTGATGAAAATGGTTGTATTCACCTTTAGTATGTAGAGGAACCATATTCTAGGAGAGAACTCTATTTTTTACTCAGACCATTAGATTCTCAAGTATTTCTTCACGTGGAGAGACTTGTACGTGAGATAGTATTATTTTTTGGATTTCTTGATGGAATATGAATTCAAGATATTTTATACTCTGGGTAGGGGAAATGTGGTAGAATATGTCCTTATATATAATCCCAAAGCTCTCTTAGTGTATAAGGCTGCTGAGAATTTGGATTCCTTGTAGCTGACCTGGGTGGTGTAAGAGGGTACAACTTCACTACAGTTGATGGTGCTAACTCATCTTCTTCTCAAGTGTGTGAGAGAGTCCTAGATATGAGACATTGATTGTGAGGTCATGCATGACTAGATATCCACAAGGGGTTCACCATATGGATATTATGAATGAGGAAATTATTTTATCATTTTCCAATGATGAATGGTGGTACCAGTCATGATGTGGGAGGAGGTGATGAGAGAGTTCCACGCATATCTCGTAGTTGTACATCCTGGTGTGGGGAAGATGTATAGAGGCCTTAAAGTGTAGTTTTGTTGGTTCGGTGTGTGATTTTGTGTTTCCAAGTTCATATCTTGGTGCCTCAACTATCAATAGTTTAAGGATGAGCACTAAACTTCAGCAGGATTGTTGTAGACCCTTGAGACCCCATAGTGGAAATGGGATGTAATATACATGGATGTTGTCACAAGAATTCCATGGAAAATGAAGGGCCATGAAACCATCTAGGTGATACTTGATCAGATGATGAAGTCATCATGTATCATTACTAGTAGGGAGTATTTTTTTAGTGGAGAGTTTGGGGATGTTTTATGTACAAAATATCATTTGAATTCATGGGGTGCTCTCAATGATTATATTTAATCGTGTTTTTTAGTTTATTTCATGATTATGAAAAGGTATATAAGAGGAATTTCTGACCTAAATGAGGAGGATTACATCATTTTTAACCGACACTACTTTTCAGATTGTGCAAGTTATCCAATTGTTGGGGGATCTACTGAGATCTTTAATATTAGACTTTTTTCGATGCTAGGAGGATCAATTTCCCTTAGTATTGTTTTCAAAAAATAACAGCTAATAATCTACAATCGGTAAGGAAACATTAGCGGTCCAATATGGGAGACCTTTAAGTTCACCCCTATACTTGATAAGGATTAGTGATACATATCTTTTGGAATAAGAGATAGTGAAGGTCGCAATGGAAATGTTCCAGTAATCCACAAGTGAATGAGGACCCCCAAAAGAAAGTATAAATCTTATACAGATCGGAATCATAACCCCTTGGAGTTTGATAAGGGAGGATAAATTTCTTTTAGAGTCTCCCCATGATGACTATTCTGAAGGTTACCCTAGGTATTCATGTTATCATTGAGTTTTATAATGATTTATGAGATCATACATAGGGCTTGTGAGGGTTTTAACCACCATTCCCATCCCCCATAGTGAGAGAGGGTGTATGACGTCATCCACATGTCGCAGTTGAGGTGATACGTGCTTGAAACCATGAACATCATTGACGAGGGGGAGCTAGACATTGAATATGGAGAATCCTCTATAGAGGACAAAATGGAAATCAAGGATTGATGGGAGTTAATTCTTCATTGATGGACAATCCCCTTGGGTCGTGTTTTTTTGGTTGCACAATAACATGTAGGATATCTCTTAGAAGTGAGAGAATGAGATGCAGGCTTAGTATCCTAAATTTTTTGTTTAGTTTTTATTTTTGAGGAAGAAAATCATGAAGTATTTAAGGATTTAGAGACCTGGTTTTTATTTGAAAGACATTGAAATATTTCTACATATTTTTTCAAAGCTAGGAATTGAGACAACATGTGATTCTAAGGCCCGGTGTTCCAGAAATTAATTTTAAAAAAATATTAAAAATATTTTATATTTTTTGTGTAGTTTATTAATGAAAATGGGATTACACATAAGTAATTTTAGAGTATATAACTAGTTACATTTTGTATTTGGATAAGATAACTAGGGTTAAACCCTTGGTAGTATGTATATAGATTAATAATATATATAATATAACATACAAGCATTTTCTTCATGTTGAAAATTAATATTACACACTGAAATTATATAAATTTCCAGATAGTAAAAGTGGATGTATTATCTAGAATATAAATACCCATATGATATAAATCTTAAGGGGGATTACTTGATATTATATTAGACTTCCCCTAGTATATGATAATGTGTATTAAAAATATACATGGTTTGAAACTATTCGAAAATATTGTAGAGACCCTGGCCCCAGTATCCCTGAGATAGTTCCATATTTAATACATTGGTATAAGATTCACGAAATCGCATTTCGAAGGATCGAATTGCTTATAAATATTAGTATACTATACTCAAACATGATTTTTTATTATATATGAATAGAAACTTTACAACCAATTTTCTTTAAAATAACAATATTCACTCTAGAATATCCATTCATATCAAACATTTTATTTTTCATAGATTCCAAATAAAGGGAAAAAAATTTGGGTGTGATAAAATTATAAATAATGGGTAAGTATGGCTGAATCAATCCTGAATCATTATGAATAATCAATATTGAAAGTTAAATAATGGAATCATTATGAAATCTAATAAATAAAAATTTGAAGGAAGTGCATCTAGAGATAAACTCAATGTTACGTTATAATGTATAATAATAAATATATAAATTTCAATATCAAAACACATATGTGATTTACGTATCTTGACTATCATGAGATGTTATTATATATTCCATTTTTAAGGTATGTAACAGAACACACATTCTATTTAAATAATAAAATGAAAATGAAGTAAATTGAGAAATAATATAATTGTGAACATATGATGGATTATATTAACTGAAATCATAGTGAGGGTATTTATAATTATTAGAAGTCATGTCTTTTTGGGACATGATACCCTAACCTTCATGATCAATGCATAATATAGTCTAAAACTGATTTATATAATAACATTTAACTATGGCTATACAAGTAATTCATCCCATTAGCCTACTGATACATCAACGAGATATTATTAACGGGGCCCCATCTATATCTGGCATGCCGAAATAATTCATTTTATATTGTATAATTTATATAATTCATAATTAATGTTCTTTATCATCAAATATCTATATTTATTAATGAATACATATTTATCAATTCTTTCCCAGATTAAAAAACAAACTTCAATATTGAACATCATATATATAAATGATATTAAATTAAAGTAATAAGAATTTACATAATAAATAATGTAGATAAATAATGGAAATTTAATTTTGAATGATCACATGAATTTAAATAATTAGTGGGGGAGTTAATGATGTAAAAAAATTAAACAGGGAGGTGAATGTCAATACTATATCTGTCAAAATATGCACAGAGCATATAGAAAAAAAATAAAAATGGTGTCAATGAAACATATCACAAATAAAGTATATGTAAAATAAATGTCTATTTATTTTTTTCTTCTAAATTATGATTATCAAAATTCATTGATAAAATATCCATTACATTTTAAAAAATTACTTTTAAACATTTTAAACAAATAAAAAATCTATTTCTCGAAATATTATTTTTAAAATATAATAATTTTGAAAATATTAAGAGGGAAATTTTCCATATCAAAAGTCTATTTAAATATCAATGGAATATTCAGTGAAATGATGATCATGATGGTGATTAATTCCATACATGTTTTAAATGTTATAATGAACAATCAATTTATAGATTAAAAAGGATAGAAAATTTACTTGTTTAGAAAATGATAACATGATTCCGTTGAAAACATATAGTAATAAAAAAATCTGTAAAATAATACTTGGTAAACCATTCTAAAGTGGTTAGATATACTTTTTAAAACCTTTTAAAAAATAATGGTTTTGATAAAACATATGCCTTCTTCTAAAAAGGGAAATATTTTTTTTTTTCATAAAAAAATTTTCTCGACAATTTTACGAACCAAGGAGTGGAAGAATATTACTATTAATTTAAAACATAATGAATTATCAAATGATAATAAATGTAAATTGTTTATTATAAAATAAATAAATGAATTTCTTCGCTATAAATTCATATATAATATACCATAATTAAAATGAGACACTAAATTAAAACATTCATTGATTGTAATGTTGAAGTGATAATTAATAAATGAAATGATTATATGTATCAACTGAACATTCATTTGAAACATGTAGATGTGCCCTTATTCCTTTCATGAAGAGGATAAATGATGAGCTTTTCTCTCTTCTTGTGATTGGGGAGGGACCTATGATTCCCTTTGAGAGTTCTGGGCCATGATCATTTTCTCTGTTCTCTAACACATATTTCCTTGATTCCATTATATTTCACTCATCCTTAATGGCGCAAATCTATTCAATAGTTTCCCACAACTTTCTATCTCACCTGCAAAGTTCACTGATTCCTTGTATTTTCTGAAACTGATGTAAATAGATTGTTTTAAACAATACTTTCCATAAGTGGATACATTTGACAAGTTTATTTTTCATTTATGACTTTTATAGGATCATTCTTTTGTGGGTCGCCTCAACATAAGACACATTACGATTTTGTCCACTTCATATATTGATTTGGATCTGGCCTTGTCTAGTGATCCCTATATTTGCAACTGTTATTAGTTTTTATGATTTAGATGGACATATAATCTTCATAACAAATGATATAAAACCACCATGGATATTTTTGTTAGTTTCACTGAGCATCCACCTCCCTTAAAAATAATTAAATTATTCCCATTTTATGGAATATTTTTTGATGATATTTAGGTTTTGATAGTAGATGTAGGTCTCTTTTTTACACTATTTATTTGAGAATCTATGTGGAAGTACAATTTTTTATATTGACCATAGTATTCATGTATATTAAAGATAGAGAATAGTTTCAGTCCATGAAACTGATTCTCGTGAGTCCTGAATTTATTTTTATTCTTCCTGTAATAAATTGGTCCACATGAGGAAAATTTGTTATCATAATAAAAATAAATAATATCAGAAGTTAGATTCTTAATTGAAAATAAATAATAGGGGACTATTTTTTTAGTTCTGGTGTTGATATGAAGGAATACGTCCAAGGTTGTGGATTTTATAAGAGAATTAGATACTCGAAGGTTATTCTATTAGGGTTTTATGATAATGGGGAATTGGTGGGGAAAACTTTCCTACAATCCCTACAGTCGAATTGTCAAATATGGAATCCAACATTAAAAAGGTGGGTCAACAATTACTTCCTGATCCAAATTTTTATGACATTTATGAAACATTTACACGTTAGTTTGAGGGTAGGTGTGCAACATGGCCTTCGGAGATTTAGTGGAATGTTGTTCTTGAGAGATCAAATGAGTATACATTGGTTGTGAGATACAATGTTAATGAAAATAAGGTGATGTATGCTGTAGGTGAAAAATATTAAACATCCTGTGTAAATATGGGATGAATTTGGGACATGGGTGAAGATAACATGTCAGATGTGATCAAAGATGATGAGTCTGATTACTAATGATTGTAATCTATTTGAGTATCTGGGGTCTGAAGGCCAAGTACAAGATTTATGGAAGAAATTTTATGATATTATGGGCATCCAAAACACAATTCATGCAAATATTTTATCTTATGGCCAAATATTTTATGGTTCAGACTTGGATGATGAGATATCCATCTAGGTTTCGGTGGATAGTGTTGATGAGGTGCATGAAAGGGGAATACACATCCCAAGGAGGAAAAAGGTTAAGAATAAAAATAGGGATTCAGGGAGTGTCATTGTGTTAAAGGGTAATAATTATAATGGATGAAAGTAGTAATTACGAGATGATGGAATCAATGTACTCTAAGAGGAGAAAAAGATGAATGATTTCAAGTCTCATGGATTGTAAAATATATAGAGTTCAATTATTCAGAGTGAAAATCAGTTATTATAGATTGGGGTTGTCAAGGAATCAAAACATATTCGTGGTAGGATGGTAGATTAGATTCAAATATTGGTAGTATCTAATAGTATGGTCAGGACAATAGAGTAGGCTGGGGAAAAAGAGAAGAACGGGAGCATAACATCCACATCAATTAATAAATGCTAAAGTAGGAATCTGATGTCAATGATACTCATGAATAAATGGATTGGATTCTTAAGAAGGAAATTAAACTAGGCATCATCAATGAACAATGTGTATTCATCGATAAACAAAATCACATTCTGACATGTGGTTTCAATGAACAGAAGATCAGTTTGGAAGAGTTTATCCAAACTTAGGAAAAGATGACCTACACTTTTGATGACCACATCAAAGATTATCTGAAAATGAATTACATTTCTCAATAATAGAATATTTCTAGAGGCAAGGCTTATAATATAAATAAACATTATTTTAATAAATCATGGATTTCATCGGTTTCATTTGATGGTCTAGTTTGGATATGAACGATTTCACACTTTTTTCATAAAAGTGACTTTTTTAACAAAAAGAAAATTTTCAGTCTTATCAAACAGATTTAAATAAAACATAATATTATAAAAATTTATTATACATAAAATATAATAAATTTAATGACAAAAAATATTGTTTATAATCTTGAGAATGGATATTGAGTAATAATATTCTTTTCTACTTCGTAATTTTCACGTAATATCCTCATGGATAAAATAACTGAAAATGAATATAATAAAATATGAATAATGAATAAATAAGTCTATTTCATGTCCAAGTGAAATTAAACACATCATTTAAATTAAATTAGATGAAAAAATTACAATATTCTATAATGAAATAAAATTGATACGAAATACCTTACCTCACACGTCCTTCTTTGTAAAACATTTATTAACATCCTGTATAGTGGTTTTAAATATTTAAATATCTTCCAACATAACCATATTATGATTTCTAATATCTTATATCAACCCTTTATAACATTTATCTCACATTCATTTATAATCATTAATTACTTTTATCGTTTCATGTTTCAATTGTCTTGTTTTCCCATTCGCGCTTTATCATGAATGATTCGGTTCATTGAAAATATTTTATATATACTTATTAAATAGAACAGTAACACTAAAAAAATATATCATGCTTATAATTCCTTAATATTTTTATGACCAATAATTAATGATGGTTTTGAGAAATGGAGTATGTTATGATCGTGGTGATGGTTGGTTGTATGTTATCATGAGTAACATTTCCATTCTCCAATGATAATTATCTAACATTAGTAAGTGATATAATATATTTCAAAATTAACATTATATGATAAATTCCATGATATTTCATTAAATATATTTATATGTATACATATCATCCTTGTGGCGTGGGGATAAAAAGGGAGTCACATCACTTTGTGAAGGAAGTAGTCAATATCATCATAAACAATGTTATCATCATTAAGTTTTCAAAAATGATATATTTTCATTAAATATTGATAAATATATATCTAGTGTAATAGTAATGTAATTTATGTCACCTATATTCATTATATTTATCTTTATTACCTCCCATGTAACTCAGTAGTGAAATGAGAATCCCAACACTTCATGAGGCGTTAGTTATCTCTACACACGTGTAAAGTTAGATTATCCCCAAGGTAATAGAACATAAAAATGTATATATTATATAAAAACACTAGGGTAATTATTATTATATAAATAAAATTTCTACACATTATATCCATTTTAATTCCAAAACATTATAGGTGGTATTTCCAAAATGAATTACATCACTTCGTGAGGAGGTAGTCCGCCAGACAAATGAATAATGATTTCTACCCCATTTGATGGAAGTGGTGATGGTTGTAGATCATAATAATTACATTATAACATCAATTTAAATATAATAAATTTTTTTTATTACAAAAAAATATTTTATAATGATGTATATATTTTTATGAAGAAAAAATAGGGAAATGGTCATTGAAGAGTCGTACCTCTTGTATGGAAAATAGCCAATGGTTTTGAAAAAATCATTCCCATGATGGATTTTTGATAAAAAAATACTTCTAGGATTAATTTAGATAATTTGGGAAGTTATTTTCATATATTTGGTAAAAAAATGTCTTTATAATTGTGACGAAGTGAGGGGAGTGAATTCAATTTTATAATTGAAGAGGAGTATAATATTTTTGTAAATATAAAAAATGTATTTAATAATCTCTGGTCACTATAAATATCATGGGGTAAAAAATTAATAAAAATAGATGTGAGAGATAATATGGATGATAAAAACCTCATCTAGACTAAATAAAACATTATTCAGTCATTTCACTACTTATCTTTATGTTTTCTCTCTTTTTAACACATTAGTCTCCACAATGATAATTATTTTTTTAAGAAAGGTAATTAAATTATTTTTCCTAAAACAAAATTTTTATTATTATATAACATGTTCCTAGTTATTTTAAAATTTAAATCATGTTATTAAATAAATATAATAGATTTTTTAAATATTAATTATATCACATGATCATGTAATGTGAAAAAATACTACTTTGAAGCTTAATGAAGGTAATTAATTTTCATTTCCTATAATAATTATTATAATGAAATATAATTTTAAAATAATTGAAATTATAAAATATAATTATTCATTACATGGAATACATTTTAAATACTCAATTAAAATATGATAAAAGATTTAATTTAAAATTAATCATGCATACATGATGAGGAAAAGTAGGGTTTCGAAGAGAAAATGTTAAAAAGTTAACAATGTTTTAACATCAAAACTCATTATGAAAATGATTTAAATGGCCTAATTTGGATTAATTTATATAATGTTGAAAAAAAATCACTCTAGATAAAATAAAAATATAATATAATATAATAAATTATTTAAATGGAAAGGCAGTTTTCAATTAAAAATTAGTATTTTAACTATTCATTTAAAAATGAGATTTTTTTAGAATATTAACAAAAATAACCCTATGAAAATTTTGATATGTTGATTTAAAAATGAATATTATTTTTTAAAATAAATTATCAAAATATCTAAAAATAATAATTTTAAATTACATGTGAAAGGCTTAACTTGTATGTTATTCAAAAAAATTCAATTTTACAAAAAATGATTCTTTTACATTTAAAGGGTTATTATTTTATTCTAATCGATATATAATGTTAATTGTAAAATTTTAATAACTACTATCCATACTTGTGAAATTATCATCTATGTCATACTGACCATATTAAATATTAATATTTTAATAATTTTTCCATTTCGTTTAAACTTGGTGATGTGTGTAACACAAGATAAACTCAGTGTTTTGAGTAATGCATGCTGTTAAAGAGAAAAAATTTATTTTAAAATAAATATATTTAAAAATATTGGGGTGTATATTTTATTCCAATATCATCCTTCCATTTCATACACACAATCAAATACAATGTTTTTATTTTATTGTTCTGTGTTGTTACATTCTCTCCACCATAAAAAATTTTGTTCTCACTATTTAAACATTATCTTAGTAATTAAGGGTTAAATATTTTAAAATTATATTGTTAAAAAAATAAAATATTAAAAATCTTTAATAAAATATCCTATAAATAAAAGGAAACGTGAAATATAAAGTTCACATGGTATAAAACATACTAGGTTTACAAATATGATAAAATGTGTGTGAAGTTAAAACATGGAAATCGAAGAGAAGACTATTACCCAAATATAGAAAGATTGTGATAGAGAACATTATGAAGTGGATATTAAAGAATAAAAATTCAAAATATGAAGTGGTGTGTTAAAGTTCATTTATAGTATAATGAAATATAGAAATCTTAAAAAAATATTTTCCAGTTTCTTTCTCCAGGATTTGATGAATTTTTATACTCTCTAATAATATAAGGAAATATACTTAATTGATACATTTCTATTTCATGATCATTATTTCATTATGTTGTTATTCATTGACCAATTTCCATTCATCTCTTACTCCATAAAATTAATATTAAAAATTTTAATATTTCCCTAAATTACTCAAATTAACATTTAGTGGATCATAATATCCATAATAAGATGATAATTAATTCCTTTGATCCCTAGTTTTTATTATCAAAAACAATTATTATAACGGGTTATCTAATATGAAAAAAAATCTCTATTTGGTGAATTAATATGTTAATACCTAACACCTCATCAAAATTTAAACTCCAAAAATTTCATAAATGGTTATCATTATTAGTCTCACAAAAGGTTAAGATCAAAACCATTAGAAATAAGGTCATTGAATTTACAAATTGAACATATCATCCATCTCATAATCAATATGAATTAGATATTATTAGTAACCCCTAAAACATGTGTATAAATCCATCATGTCTTTTGTTAAAAAAAATTAACAACATGAATTAAGAAAAACTATTATTGAAAACATGAATACTTCATTATTATTTAATTAAAACATAGATTAATGGATATATTCCACAATCCAATGATTTTATATACTACATCAATTGTATTTTTAATCAATTTATTTGGAAATAATTTATCAGTTCCAAGATATCAAGAACTAACCAATCTAATTTATTCATATCAATAATATATATTTTCCAATATCATAATATCATCCTCCAAAACATGTTAATGGTTATATTTCCCTAAATCACATGTTTTATACTAAATTTAACTTAATACTAAATCATTTTTCATGGTAATCATTACCATTAAGAATATTCTATCAAATACTTATTGAAAATGTATTGTATTATAGTCCTTATACATTTCATAATTATTATAACAGGTCTATAAATTATAAAATACTCAAATGATATAATTATTGAATCTAAAAAAATCATATTAGTCATTTTACTTCGTCCTTGGTAATAGCATAAGCAAGACCACAATTTATTATCATCTATTGAGTTATATACTTTTATGTGGGATGAATTGATTTTCATAGTGCCCCATATCCTTAAAATTGAATAATTGTACATTGGAAACATTTTTCTCCCCTTTTAAATCCCTAGAATATTGTACATTGTCTCCATATATTTATAGAATTCCCCATTCATTCAATCAATCACTAGTCTGTTCCGTTCCACAATTATAACATGTGGGTAAATATATCATTCCCTTCATAGCTTTTTCTATTATATTCCTCATCATTATATTTTATCTTCCTTCCCTTAAAATCCATAATTATTATATATTTATTTCATTATCTCTCAAACACATGATATTATATCATCATATGATGTTAATGTTTTGAAGACTAGTTCCCTTGGAAATATTGTCTTAAGCCCAACAAAGAAATAATCATTCTTACCTTATTTATTATTTTAATTGATGTGGTCCACATTCCATCAATTATGGTCCTTTTCTAAATTATATAATAAACTACATTAGGTCATATAATTATAGAATATTAGGTAAAATCTGAACACATTATGAATACATAACATAATTTCAATAATTTATGCATTGATAATCTCGTAATCAGAAACATGGTATAGTTTTCAATATCCCTATTTTAAAATACTTCATAATGGTTTTTATTTTTTGTAAAATTATACTATGAATATCCCCTTTGAGTGTCAAAATACATATCTAGTAATACCTACTATTATACACCAGGTGGTGATGGAGTCAAGCCTAATAAATCTTTTTCAGATTAGTTACCCCTAGGTACATTACTGAGAGGATCAGGTCCACGTATAGTATCCAGAAAAATAATTATTTCTAGGAAAACCGAATAATATATCCCTTAACAAATATTTAGGATATTCTAATTTATTTATAATCAATTTTTATCATTGTATTATATTACCTTATCTATGTTTTCGTTTAAATACTTCCAAATGTTTCTGTTAAACATCCAATATCCACAACCTCAGTTAACCAGACCATATTTTTTGGTAGATGGTGTATTAATTATTATGTTAGCAGTGATAAAAATAATAAGATCTATAAAAATTTATAATTTTATATGTTTTGGAGAAAAAAATATGTATATGATAACCACTTTAATGTGGGAATATAAAATAAATTATTATAAATAAAAAATAAAATTAAACTACATCATTTAAAACTCATTTAATGATCTATTATTTATAATATAGGAAAATAAAATAAAATAATGGTGAGGTGAAAATATTATAATGGGTTTTGTAAAGTACAATAAATCATTAATCAATAAGGACAATTGATATTGAGAGGTAAATAACTAACCCACATGCCACGTTATGAACAAATTGAGATAGAAGCTTATATAAAACTAATAAAAATATAAAAATCTCATGGAAAATAATTTTTATGGAATGTTAAGTAATTAAAAACATTTTTTAATTTAAATAACATTACAATCATGATAATATAAGGAATAATAAAAATGGAATACAAAAGAGCTGAACAAATATTCCATTTAAATAATAAAATTGGAATGAAATTCGTCCCAGGATAATATCATTGTGAATATATCTTGGAAAATATAAATGAAATATTAATGAAAGAAATTATTAATTATTGGATGTCATATTTCCCTATAAATTAATTATTTACTATCAAAATCTATACATAAAAAGAATTTTACAACTGATCGGTAGAACCTCATTTAACTAGGGCTATCCAACTGATTCATTCTAATAGACTTCTATTGCATTGAGGTGATATCATTAAATAGTCTCCACCTATGTATTTCTTATCCTTAGAATTCATCATATATCTAATTATAAATTTAAATCATAAATAATGGGACTTATCATTAAATATCTACATTGAGTCAACAATGAGGATGTATCAATATTTCCTCTAATAAACAAATTACATTCATTATAAAGAATTTAATGTAGAAATGATATAAAATTTGAGTAAAAAACATATCTATGATAAAAAGTATGGATAATTAGTATAAATTTATTGTCCAATGATCATATGGAAGTGAATAATTCAAGGGTGGTTAATTATATACAAAAATAAAATAAGGAAGTTATTATCAATACTATCTATTTTCAAAATATTCATAAACCATATAGTGTAAGAACAAGGATGGTATCAATACAATATATCCCTAGTGGATTATTTTTAAAATAATGATTTTTTTCATTATTGATTAAATGATCATTAGAAACATTCTTGAGGAACATATTATTTTCATTTTTAGGATCACATTTTATGATATAAAACAATTTGGAAATAAAATTTAATAACTATGAATTTTCATAATATTAGGAAACAAATTTTAATTTAAAAAACTTATAAACATGCAAATTTTTCTTCAAAAAAATTACATTCATGGTTGTGGGTAATTCCATATATTTTATACATGTTAAAATGAATATTCTTTTTTCAAAATAAATATGTTTGGAAATTTCCTTGTTCGGAGAATGTAAATTTTATTCCATTGAAAAATTATATAAAAAGTAAAAAATAAATAAAAGTTTAACACCCCAAGACACTAAAATATATTTATTTTAGAGAAAATTTAATTTCGTTGAAATTTTTTGATGCACACAACACTGGGTTTAAACATGACATAGTATAGTCACCCCTTAGGAAATTAATTGATAAATTATTTCGAAGACTTTTAGTAAAATAATTTTAAAAATTAAACATCATTTTTAAACAAATATATAAAAACTATCTTACTGTGAATTTTCTAGATTTTTCTTAAAATTCAATTTTTTAAAGAATAATAAATAATACATATTTTCAACCATAAATTACCTTTTGTTTAAATAATTTTTAATATTATTCAGTTTTTATAATTGGTTTTAAATTAAAAAACAATTCCAATATATTTCGATAAATCCAATTTATTTCATTGAAATCATTTTTATATTTAATTTTTTTATTAAAACATTGTAATCTTTTGATCATTTTCTCTTAAAAAACTGGCCTTCTCGTCATACCTACGATATTAATTTTAAATTAAATAGTGTAAATTTTTTGAATTTAATTTATAATAATGGATCAAATTTTTTTAACTACAATAAATAATAATTTTTAATATCATAATATTAATTTTTTAACCAAAATGAATATTGAAAATAGTATAAATTAATTACAGCAATTACTGTAAAGATGGATTTACCTAGTGATTAAACAAACAATATAAGGATTAAAATTACCATAAATTTTTTCCAAGACCCTTTGGATGTAAATATTTTAAACATTATGAGTTTAAGAAATATTTTTATTTGTTATTGGTAAAAGTGTCCATTAATGTGTCTTATTTAATATGTTAAATATAGATGTTACCATAGTGAAAATCCAAAATAGAAAATGTAAGGAAATGTAATAGCAATGGAATAAAATGTTAAAAATATCACATTAATTTTTTTATCCATGTGTGGATTGACCATTTAATAACTAAAAAACTTTAATTATAAATTTATCAGTGACTACCTGTAAGAGAGACCTTCCAATATTGAAAATCTTTTTTTCCTACAAAAATGCCACTCCTCCTCTACTATAAAAGGGAACTAACTCCCATCACTTATTCATACATCACTTGATATTTACTATGAAAAATCATTTATAAACCAATTTGTATAATGAAAAATACTGTCCAGGAATCCTTATTTGTGGTATTAATAAAATTTAGTTATTATTTGGTGCAATTCTAAGTAGGATACTCGAAGAATACATCATATTTTTCAATAAGACATTAATTTTATTGATTCTTACACACCCCATATTTTTTTTCCAAATAATGATGATATAATAAAATTATTAGATTACATATCATGTGTTGATTATAAAATACTAGAACAAACTAAATTTATCTACAGTTCCATCAAATGGGTTATAAAATCATCATCTGTGTGTGTGATTAATTATCTCCTCACGAACCGATGTCATTTGTTCTTCCATTACCTCCATTCACGGTCAGATATAATTATGTTTATAATGTTTATATATATATATATGATATTTATGTTATTTTTAATAATATTGAGTTATTTTTACTAATATACATTGTTTACATTCCATTTATAGTGGATATGATAATGTCATTCAAGTGTACAGAGGACTACAACATCCCGAAGCGATGTGATTCATCTATTACTGAAGCATTACTTGGAATTTAAAAAAGTAAAATATAATAAATATGTGTTATGTTAATGACATAGTTATTATATTAATTAAATATTTATTATTATAAAAATAATTTTATTTACTTTTTCATGCACTTAATGATGAGAACATCATTCATGTATGGGTACACAACTGCTTTCATGATGTGTTGTGACTCGATTTTTATAACCACACCCTTATAATGATATATATAATTATATTTAAATAAATAATAAAATTTAAATGATATTATTTTAATTATATAGTTATAAATATTACTTACCCATTTATATAATGATCATTAAAAAAATGGAAATTTAACTTCTGTGTTTGTACGACCAGTCATCTCTTTGATCATAACATACATCAGATAAAAAAACACAATTCAAGATTTGTTTTAAAATTATAATTGACGTAAAAAATAATAATTATTGTATAATTTTTATGATTGATATAATACAACCATAACATATATGAAAGAACAAGATCTTTTATGATGAAACAGGAATGAAAAAATGGGGAAACTAATACCCAAAAAATTAAAATAGTGGAATATTATTAATGAATAAGTGATAAGATTTTATAAAAGTATAATTTATAACCTTATAAATATTAATATGATTTTTTATATGTTAATAAAAATTTGAAAACCCTTATACAAGATTTTAAATATCATCAATCCTAAATAATCACGAGATAAGGGATTTTATATCAATTTACATTATATTAATAATTATTTGTTATTATGTACCAGTTCACTTTTATGTGGTGTAAATACCACACCAATGACATGTAATAACGTTAATAATTTAAAATTAATGGAATTTTAAGTTTCAATTTTAATTATTGCATCATAGGGGACTTGATATAAAAATTATCAAGTGGGAAATGTAATTTTACAATATCACTTTATTTATTTTTAACATTATATAGAAACAATCAATTTATTGTAATTGTTTTTCATTAGAAATTACATTAATCTTATTTATAAATATTGTTTCATGGTGGAAACTATTATATCTCAAACTATATTCTATTTTTATAGATCCTGTTTACTTTGAATTTTATTTCATTAACTAGGGATAGATTGATAAACCCATAACCTTTTATCAAAACTGATATTTAATGATAATGCATATTGATTCATGAATTAATTTTATTGTCCAATATATGAGAATTTATTTGATGTTAGAATGATAGGTCGGCCCTAGAATTATATATCCTCTTGATTAATCTATAAGACTTATTAGAAAAATAATTTAAGTTAGTATTAAATAGGTTTTTTACATGTAATTTAAACTATATTTGAAAAGGTCTTGATGGTTAAGGTTTTATTTGATTGAGACATGACATCCAATAATTAACAATTTTCTTAATTGTGATTTCTTTTTATCCATGATATTTTGAGAATTATATTATATATGGATGATTTTATTATCACTTATTTATTAAATTGATGTTTCTCAGTTATTTATATTTCCATATTTCATATGAATTATCTAATTATTATAGAATTGTTATTGATGAAATTTAATTTCTTCTTAGTTATTTTACTTTTTTTATTTGTTATTCATTATAGATTCATGGAATATTCCAATATACATAACTGTTATTGAGCATTTTACCTAATCCTTATTTGGGTTTCCTTATTAGGAATTCTTAATGTGTATAAGGAATCATATATAGGGATATTCTATAAAGGAATAACTATATAGTATATAAAATTATGTGGTAATTTTTTATATTGAAATAATATAAATGACTGCAATATTTATAAAGTTTAACAAGACTACTAAACTATTCCATCCACCGGGATTGGATTCCCCATATCATATGTCGATGTATTGAATTTGGAATTGGATATGGGCTACTGGAAGAGGGGATACTATAGTTGATATCAATTGATGTTTGGTAGAAACCTTCAAAAATAGATTTTGGAAAACATAGATTTAGAAACATAACCCTATGATAAAATTTGATGATATATATTGAAGAACAATATAAATTTTTGATAAGGCATAGATTATGTGGACTTTATTAGAAAATACATCTCGATCGGGGTAGTACATATGGAAATAATTATGATACATAGTGACATGGTTTCAATAAAATAGGAAAATTATCATTGTGTTATACTCGATCATCTATTTTTGCAAGAAAATAGTCCTTACTATGTTCATGGATAGACATTCCTGCGAGACATTATTATGATAATTCACAATTTTTAAAAAATAATAATAAAGTATTTGAATGATTTATACCGAAAATGAATCCACATTTATTATTTTGAGATTGTTAATATATAATATTTTAAATTTATGTCAATTATTTTACTAGTTATGGGATTATATATTACATTTCATATTGATATTAACTAATCTAATATTTTACAAAATTTAGAAGTGACACCTAGCTGAATGAATTGGAACCAAATCAATTCATGATATCTAAAGAGTAATAATGGTATTTTCATTGATGGAAATATAGAATTATTTCAAGTGGAAATAGTCTCCCAAACATTCCCATCATTTGAGGATATATTATCAGGTTTTTATATGTCTATGAAATAATTCTCCAGGTATTTCATCAATTAATGGAATAAAGAGAAGAAAAAAGGTGATAGGGAAAAATATAGGTAAATGGAAGAGAGAAATAAGGATTTTCCAAAATTTTAATTTTTTATAGTAATAACCGTTTTGAATCAATATAAAGAATGATGTTCCAAAAAATTTGTGGAGATAATGCTATTGTGGATTTATTTTAAATGGTAAGGAATATTTTCCTGATGTACAATTATCTTTCATTATGAAGATGGGTCACTACCCAAATCAATGAACCTTGTTTCAATGGAATATAACTCCAATGAAGTTAGTAGATCATGTTCAAGATCATGGTACTAGAACACAAAAAGATGAATGTTCAATATAATTATCATTAGATACATGATTTATGTTATCTTATTATTCTACCACTGAAATCCTGGTAATAAGAATTATAATGTGTATAAGGATGACACTATAATACTATTTCTATGAGTATTTGAAAGCATATTTTAAATAGTACCCAAAAATTGATTCAATGTTATGATGAACCATTTAAGAAATATTTTATGTTATACTTTGGATAAGGTTTAAAACATTAATGTACTACTTTACTGCAGAGAATATTTATACATATTGAATAACCTATACTAAATATTATTTTATAATATCAACTTGAGATTAGTAGAATGAATTATAATGTTAATAAGGATATTTTGATCTATTAGAGATTCATTTATAAAAAATTCATATTCATTTAATATAGTAATAGATAATATGGAAATTGTTCAAGGAATAACTGAAGGGTAAGAATGTTCTTATGAAATGAAATGAAATAAATTATGAATATCTTCTCAAATTCATTAGGAAAATGATCTTGAAATATAATTTTATCTTATTAATATCATTTCAGATGATATTAATGACCATTTTCACACTTTTTTTTTATATTTTTGTGGTCGTTAAACTTCTCTAGATCATCCACATTCATGTGATCAATGACTTATATCACTTTCTATTATTCTAGGGGAGTTATTACATTTTTTGTATCAAATTTTTAATATCATAACATTTTTTTCCAACTTGTAAAACTATTTTTATCATTAATTGAGATAATATTTGTGATTCCTATTCTCTATTTTTATGATGATGATTTTAGAACCTTTTTACAATTTGGGATTTTCATCAATGAAATTTCAAAAAGTAATACCCTTGACTACTGGGATAAAGAATAAAATATGTGGAAGAAATTTATTTAATTTGAGTAGAATGTGACACTCCAATACATTGAAATATATTTCATTTAGAGTGAATTAATTTCATTCATAGCTTGCAATGCATGCAATACTGAGTTTAGAAAAACAATGTTTATTAAATAGTAATGAACTTAATTTTGAAATAAATCATAAGAAATTTAGAGAATTTATTTTTAAAAATATAAATCCTTTTTTAAATCATCATATGAAAATTATACTATGGTGAATTTTTGGTATACTTTTCAAATGCTTCGTTTGGTAATGGATAGTTAAAACTACTGAAGTTTTACTAAAAAATGACTTTTCATTTAAATAGTTAAGAATGATAAATTATATTTTTAATTCATTTAGAAATTAAAATTACTTAAACTATATATCAATTACTACAATTTATGTCATTTGAATCCTTTATATATTGAATTTAAATAAAAAAACATTTTAATATTTTTAACATAATTTTTTTAATCAGCATTTTTATCGCATGTGTGGGATTAATTTTAAATTAAAATTTTTCATCTATATGAATTTAATTTTGAAAATATTGATTCAATATTTTTAATTATAATAAATTAAATTTCCAAAAATATTAAATTATTTTCAATAAAATAATTAACAGTGAAATCAGTAAATACTAATCACTACGGTTAAGGTGAAAATGGTTTTACTAGGGGTTGAATTATGAAGATAACGTTTAAAAATGATATTTCAATGTTTACAGCACCAACTGAATGGAAATAAATCAAAATTTTCGGACCTTATAATTTATTTTGATGTGTTTTTGGGACACTCTTCCATGAATGAATGATATATAATATGTCAAAAAAATAAAATCCTAAAAAATGAAACTTTTTTGCTCTAAATATCAAATACTCATTGTGATTTGAAAAAAACAACATATGTTGGATTATTACATTTACTGAAATATAAGTGTGCTGATTTAATCATGATAATTCTTTTTTTAGATATTAATAAATTAAATTAAATTCATATAAAACACCAACACATTAATTAGGCAGATAATAATAAAATAAAATAAATGTTACTAAAAACATTAAAAGATAATTAAATTGAATGAATTAATGTGTTCCATTAATTTTTTAGATAAATAGATTTTTTTACTCAATTTTGAACGTTTAATATTTTAATTTGAACATATTATTGATATATTTAATTGTTATTAAATAAATAATGTCAAAAGTGACATTAATGATATTTTATAATAAATAATATATAATTAATTAATAAAAAATAACTAAAAATCATTAATTATTTCTATTCATTTGAAAATTTTAATAATTATAATCTATAGTCGATTAATATAAAATTTATTTTTTTATAATGAACTTATATACACCTAAATACTAAACACTCTATTATATTGGTTATGGTTAAATATCTGTTTTTTTACATTACATTCCCTTGTGTTAAAATTAAGTTCCAAAACATAATGGATTTATATTTTATAAATTTGGTAAAATATTTAGAATATATAACTCCCAAATATAGAATCATATTCACTTTATTTTCATATTAATTTATAAATTACATAGGTAGAAAATACGAGTTACTGTAGTGAAAACCTCGATTGGTAAAAATAAGGAAACCAAGAAGTTAAGGAACAAAATATTAGAAACATATGTTTTATTTTTTAGTGAAGGTTCTTATAGAAAATATCATATCTAAAAAATTAAAATATCTATTTTTTGAGAAAATTAAGGTAATAGAGACATCTTAATAGTTAATACATTTGTGTATTTACAAAAAATAAACTTTTTAACTGGAGAAGGACACCCACTCCACTCACATATCACACTTCTCAGGATAATTGAATCTAAAAAACCACAACCAAATAACTTAAAAACATTACTCCTCCCACTATTGAAGTAGTATTGATGAAATAAATCCAACATAGAATGTATGTGGAAAAAACCTAAAGGGGATACCTGAACGAGATGTATTGGTCGACAATGAGTGCCTTTATTTTATTAATTCCTCCCACTCAATAAATTATCATTAAAAAATTATGATATAAAAACATTAGTATAATAAATATTATAGTATACTTTTATAATATTTTAGTTATAAAAATAAATCTCTACTTCTATATAATGTGTTACCAAAGTATTATTTGGGTGTACTATGGACTACATCCTAACAAACCGATGTCATCTGTTCTTCCATTACAGCCTTTTACGATTGTGTATGATGATTTATCTGAAGTGTGTGTATATATATATATATATACCTATGGATTTATTATATCACATATATCCTTTTTAGTTTTTATTACATACGAGATATGATAGCTCCACTCTTGTGTACGGTGGACTAACATCAAAAGAAGTGATGTGATTTGTATTTCATTGATTCATAACATGGAATAAAATAAGATTAAATTTAAAAAATACTTATGATATACATGAAATAATTATTATATTAATTACATATTAATCCTTCATAGAAGGTAAAATTATTTCATACCTTTTCATTCACATATTTATGATAACAACATTTGTGTACATGTGGACTACCACCTTCTCGAAGCGGTGTGACTCTTTTTTCATTACCACACCACATAGATCATATACACAAATAAATAAATATATATATATATACATATATAATGTGTATATATTATATTATTAGCATTCTGTAGGGATAAAATATTACTTTCCTAATTTGAAAAAATATCATTGAAAATGAATACACTACTTATTTATATATATGACATGTTGTCTCCAATATAATAACATGGTTTATTTTTCATAAAAAAATTAATAAATTGTCGTAAAAGTACCATTGATGTAAAAATGTGATAATTAAGTAATTATTATTATTATTGAGACTATAAAACTATATAATTTGTGCAATATCTTCATATTTCATGACGAAACACACATGGAAAAACAATCCTATTAAAACACAAAACAACCAAAAATTGAATGATTTATTAACGAACTGGTGATAAAATGTTATAACAGGATCATATATAATGTTATAAATATTAAATTATTTTTTGGTATAATTTAATAATAAGGTTAAAACAACTATATAAGAGATTAATTAACATCCAACCAATACAAGCGTGTGATAAGAGATTTCGTCTCAATTTATATTCCTTTCGGACTTATTTGTTATTATCAAAAATTAAAATTTAATTGGTGTATCTAATTACTCTTTGACGAGTAATATCATGATTCATCATCATTAATGTTATTTAATGTTTCAATTTTAATTATTTCATCCATGGATATTAGACATGAAAATTAACATGTGGTAAATTTTTTTGAAAAATCTAAAACTTTTATAATTGTTAACATTTTCTCAAAGGAATCAAATTCTTATAATCATTTTTCATTAAAAAATTTATTTCCATTGATTATCAAAAATTGTTCATGATTTATATTAAAATAAGATAAATCATCATTCATTTCTACATATGTTTCTTACATTTAATGTTCTATTATAACTGAGGAAATATTAATAAGTCCATATATTTTATTAAATATTGAAATTTAATGTTAAGGAATATAGATTCATGAATTAAATTTATCATTTAATATATGAGGACTGATTTGGAACTACAGTGATGGGTGGAGCATAACATTATATACCCCCAAGATGAATATATAAGTCTCATGATACTAAAAAGTTAAGGTTCCATTAAAGGGGGACATACCTGTATTGTAAATCATCTCATTTAAGGTCAAGATGGAAGATTTATGATGTGACCAATATATGATGTCCAATAATAAATAATTTCCTTGTTTAAGAGTTATTATTATCTATGATATTTTCACAATGATTTTATCTATTGATTCAATTGATTCTCAATTATTGATTAAATGGAACTTTTTTTTATAAATTTATATTACCATATTTCTTAGGAATTGTCTAATTATGATGGAAAACATATATATATATATATATATAATGAATTTCATAACCTATTCACCTTTCCATATTTATTATTCATTATATTCTTATTGTAGTTACGGTTTTACATAACCCTTAAATAGAATTTCAACTCATTCATAATTTGTTTCCTTTATCAAAAATCAATGATATTTTATATGAATTGTTTATGAGGATATTATTGAGAGAATAAATTCTTACTAGAATAAATTTTTGTTATTTTTTTCAAATGTAATGAATGACTCAGTTATGTATCTAGTTTACCATGACCACTAAAATATTCGATCGTTTGATATAACATTCCTTATATATTATGCCATTTTAATAAATCATGATCTAGCTTTACTCTGTGGGGGAAAGATTCACTATTGAAAATTTATTTAATGAATAATTTATAATAGGTTTAAATAATTGTTGAAATAATTTTTAGATAACAATTATTTTTTCAAAAAATATATTTCAAACTAAACAGATAAATTAAGTAATATTTTATTAAACAACATTCACTCTAATTTTAATTACCAAGGTGTGGAAAATGGTAATATTAAATTAAAATATAATGACTAGCCATTTGGTAATAAAATTGATGGATTTTCTATGAAATTATTTAAAAACACAGTTCAATGAAAATCAATTAAAAAAATTCAGGATTAAAAAGGAATTATGTTGTAAACCCTTCAAAATATCACAATGTAAAATTGAAAATTAATCAATGAATTTATTATCTAAATGAAATTTAAATCCATATAAAAAAACTTACAGTGAAACATATTATAAAATAATTTCATTACACACAAAATATATAAATTTCAATGATAATTATGATGTATTATAACACAATGAAAATAAAAATACTTATGAAAATCTTCCCCAAATAGAAATATTAATGTAAATTCATGTTTGATGAAATTATTGAAATATAACATAAATAACTATTAATAATGAAGTATTAGTGATAATACTTTTCAATGGGGATGTATATACATAAAAATAGGGGCATAACATTACAATATGACTCTATAAAATGAAATTGAGACGAAACACCGTACCTCATATTTCATTTTGTTAAACGTGCCTTAATATTATGTATAATGGTTTTAATAATTTAATAAACTAACACCAGAACCATATAAATTCTTATAATATCATATATGATCTTTTTATAAGATCTTATCACCTATTTGTTAATAATATTTCATTATTTTAAATTTTCATGCGGTTAGTTGTCTAGTTTTCATATTAGTGCTTTTCAAGAATGTCATAGTACTTGTGTATATTATATGTTTTCATAACCTACAAAATGATAATCCCGAAATTATTATTATATGTATATATAAATTATAATTTAAATACCGATCATGTAGAATGGTTTTTGAAATGAAGTTTCTCACCATCATGGAGAGGGTTGTCATACATACACATTATTAACATTTCCAATTCATAATGATCATTATATAATGGATTTATGTAATATTTTACCTTTTAATATTGAAAACAAATCCGAAATAATAAATAAAATCTTTTTTTATACAAATATAATTATATATAAAATCCTTGTGGTTTATTGTTGAAAATAGAGTCACATCACTCTGTGAAGGTGGTAGCCAACATTTACATAAATGATTATATCATATTTATGTTTTAAAATGATATATTATTTTCTATGAATGATTAATATATAATTAATATCAATATTATGTCATTTATATCACATATATTAAAAAATTATACCCTTATTACCTTCCATCTAAATAATAGTAAAAAATGACTCATATCGCTTCACGATGAAATTGTCTATTGTATGCACGAGAAACATTATCATATCAATTACAGATTGAATATTAGAAAGGAATATCTATTATAATGAATCTATAGGTTTATATATTCTATAAATATCACACACGCATATATATATATATATATATTATACCCATCATCATACCCAACATTGAGAGGTGGTAGTACAAAAATGATATTGGATTGTGCGACGGTAGACCACTATATACAAGAAAGATTATTTCAAAAACCATTTGATTCATGTGGGTGTGGTTTTAGATCTGGACCATAACATAAAAAAATATCATCATATGGTTTATACTAGTGTGATAATAATATCATGTATGAAAAATAATTGAAGGAAGTGAAGGAATAAAAAATATGAAAACGGTCATTGAGAAATGTTCCCTCTTCTTCAAGAAACCTTCTAAAGTTCTCAAAAAATACTTCCATGGTTAGAATTATGAAAAAAAAATATTCAGCTGGGATTAGTGAAGGGTTTCATGGAGGTTATATTTACACATTTTGGTTTACTAAATGTCTTGATATGTGTCAATTATATAGGGGAGTGAGGTCCATTTTTTGAAATTAGGAGAAGTGTTATTTTATTGAAAAACACAAAAGTATTCAATAATGAGAGGTCACTCTAACATAATGGTGATAAAAAATTGATAAATAATGGATTGGAGGGATGATATGGCCCTAAAAAACCTCCACCACAAAAAAAAATATTTTTTAAAATATTTCATTCATTATCTTCTAATTTAATAACTTTTTAGCACATTATTTTATACTAGAGTAATTAATTTTTTAACATATATAAATATAACATTTATTCCTAAAATAAAAATTTCCTTATAAGATAAAATGTACCTTAATATTATTACTGGGGAAACATTTATAAAATAAATTTTATATGTGTGTTTAACATATGTTTTAACATGAGTAAATATAACCATAAAAATACCACTTTTAACTTTAAATATAATAATTAATTTTTATTGTCATCAATAAATATTGTGAATGATAACTAATTTCATAATATTATAAATTTTTTAGTACAATTATTCAAAATATTTTATCCATTGTTTCATGTTCAATTAACATATTTGGAAAGATTTAATTTAAAATTAATCTTGTATATAGGAGGAGAAAAGTGGGTTATTAAAGAGAAATTGTTCAAAAGATTACAACATTTATATTTCAAAAGTCGACATGAAAATGATTACAATGATCTAAATTAGACGAATTTATATATAAATAAACAAATTTTACTTTCAAAAAATTTAGAATAAAACATAAAATTATAAATTATTTAAACAAATATAATTTTTTCAAATAATATTATTTATTTTTTTCACTCTTCATAAAAAATGAATCTTTTTAGAAAAACCTCAACAAATTTCACTAATATAATTTTAAATTATGATTTAAAAAATTACTTATTTGTAAAAAAAATATTTATAAATTTTTTAGAATATAATTCTGTATTCTATGCGCAAAGAAGGAATGATCCATCTTTTAGAAAAAAATATTTTTCAGAAAACAAATCTTTTTATTTTAAGAGTTTTTTATTTTATTTCTAACAAAGTGATAGCCATAATTTTTTTTATTTTAGTGAGTAATATCTATACCCTCAAATTTATAGCATAGGTGATAAATATCATATTCAATATTTATATTTTAATAATATTCCATGTTTCATTTAAACTTGGTGTTGCGTATAACCCATGATAAACCCAACGTTGTGTGTATTGTAAGGTATTGTAGAGAATGAATTTATTTAAAATTGGATATATAATATTATCATGGGGTGTTATATTTTATTCAATTCTTTATGTTGTGATTCATACACACTATCAAATAAAATGTTCTCATTATATATTTTCAATTTGTTATAGAAATTCATTGGGAATTCATTAGCTTATTATAAATAACCATGATGTATTAAATAACATAATTATGGTATGGTTACTTGAAATAATAAGAGATATCAAATGAAAAATAATATAAAAATAATTATTTTTATGTATTTAATTATTTAAGTATTTTATGATTAATTTTGTAGGTTATGTATTCTTATCATTAACATTTGTTTAATTAAAAAATGGGTTCATCATGTAAAATCCATGTAAATAACTAGTGTGATGGAAAATGTAATGATTTTACCAATCAAAATCTAAATAAAATGGGAGTAGGATTACAAAATATCATTGAGATTCTCAGTCAACAATCTCTAGATTCTAATAAATTTATAAACCATGTTTAGCTCTTAAATTAAACAATAAAAGCGTTTCTTGAAATCGAGTCCCTCGTGTGACAAAGCCCATCCACCGTTAGTGTATCTTCTAATCCACATATGGATATGGAAATTATAAATATGATGGAAAATATAGTTTCCATGATCTAGTGATCAAGACATGGGATTGTTTTATTAGTCCTCTATTATTTGTAATGTGACACTGAACAATGGTGGATACTTATTTCTAATATAATTGAAAATAAGTATTTATACTGAATAGAATGGGATAAGTTAAATAAGATGTTCCTAACTAATTATTTCTCAGATTTTATTTACATAGATATGAAAAAAGGATAACTAGAGCTGAAATAATTGGATGATCAATCCATTGACAGAAAAAATAAAATTTGAAAATACTATATATATATATATACCATTGGATTTATTTATGTTCATGATAGATAACTTTATCATCTTTAGAGGCCTAAATGTAATTTATATCAAATTAATTAATATTCATAAATGACAATAGAATCTATAATGATATTGTATAATGTGTAATGGATGCTAAGATAGAATATAGAGATTCACATTATATTGGAGAAAAAATAATATAGTGTATCATGGAATATATTGTGATAAGTCATATTGGGAAATGAAATTTCAACTTATAATATATAATTATAATGGGAAGAAGCACCAGTTTTACAACTTTTAAGGAACATAGAAATATTTCTCATGTGGGAGCATTTTTCATAATGTTAATTGTTAACATTAGTGGATGAAGTTACATGTATCTGTGATGGATGAAAATATTATACTAACGAAGGAACTACCCACACATCAATACATTAAATAGGTGAAGTATAATAATATAAAAAATCCATGACCTAGCCCCAGATCTAATGAGAATACTATGAGAAACAAACCTTATAAACTAATATAGAAAATCATAGTTTATTCTATCACTCTATCTAAGTTGGATAATTACAATGATATTATGAATGATAATTTCATTATATACTCAATATTTGGGAAGGTGTTACTTGATTATAGACCATCACATTCACTCGTATCTTGTAGTTATTATGAATATTAATTCACCACATCAAGCATTATAAATCAATTTATTTATGAAAACACATTCTGAAATAATGATGATGTATATGATATTTAAATATTCAATAATAAAAGAATTTGGGAAGTTAATCCACTTGAATTTGGTTATACATATTTTGGTTTAATTTGAAATATCATTGGATATCTAATTTATTTTCCAAATATAGGGAACATATAAATTATCTGGTTAAGGAAACCATATTTCATATATTTAGTCTCTTTATTACCAAATACCATCCAAAATGTCATGAAAAAATGCATTTGTAATAAAATTCAATAATATGATGTTCGATAATGAACATTTAGGGGCTCTTAAATAAAAGGACTACGATGGATGTCAAATTTAGAACAAGATTATTATACGGAAATATAATTAAATATTAATGGAGGACATACAACTTCTTCCCTAAGAAAAAGAGGTTTTGTTTTCAAATTTTATTATACCATGAACTATTACTATCTCAATAATTAAAAATATAATGGATCCCTTTGAATTGATAAAATTAAATAATCAACTGAAAGAGAAGCTAAATAAGGTTTTCAGACAACCTAGTTCTTCATAGTGGGGTTAAAATGTCCTCTAAGTTAAAATTTTTGATAGATCAATGGGTATATTCATTTATTGTCATCAAATTAATAAAAAAAAGATAAAAGAAATTGTATCCCCTACCCCCATTCCGTGATATGTTAATTCAACTCATAGGAGGCCAACACTTCATAAAAATTGATCTTCAATATGGATGTTATTAGTTAAGGATTAAGCGATTGAGATATTTCCAACATATCATCCCATCAAAGGACGAGATAGTTTCAATTTAAATTGATTCCATCTAGAAATGTGATTTCTCCAACCATGATCATAGATCTAATAAATAGAATTTTTATAGACTACATTGAACTATTTTTTATGATGTACAAAATGATATTCTTATATATTCAGAGAGTAAAGAACATTGTGATGTTAAACTAAGAATTGTGATGAGATCATTAAAAATTGATAAACTACATTCCATTTTTAAAAAGTGTGAAATGCATTTCTATATAGAATCATTCTCCAGTAATGTAATTACACATGAGTTAATATCTATAGATCCTATAAAAAGAATGTTGTCAATAATTGTCCTTGCCTTATCATATCAATTGAGATCCATTATTCATTGATTTTATGTTTATAATATCAAACTTATTCACTATATTTTATATTAATATCAAATACAATAACCGTATTGAAATAGATTCATGTTATCTTACTATTGATAGATAAATAAAAACAATTATTCAGGGAACTAAAATACAGTTCTTTTCACTGCTACCATACATATATTACCCAGTAGTGGGGAAGGGTTTGTTATATACAATGATGTTAGGAAATGTAATTATGTTGAATCCTCATATATAATTATAAAATAATTATTTATTCCTCAAATTCATTGTATAATCATTTAAAAAATTAACACACACATGATTCATTGTTGGAAGTGGTGTAATTTTCAATAAATATTTAGGGATAATATCTTAACATAAAAACTATTATAAATTTATTGATCCTACTAATATGAAATATATATACATATAGATTTATTTTATTCCACTATGATGGATATTGATATAAACTGAAAATATTATGATTTTTCAGTACATTGCCACTTGGGAATGGTAGATAATGATGTTTATGTTTAGAGAGTGAAACACCATGTTACAATATTCATTTTGACGATTAAAAACATACAATATTTTGGGATTTACATAGTAAAAATCTATAATTAATTATGGGAGAAGGGAGATACTATCATTTCCAGTTTACTAATATTCCATAATTTCACTTCAATTTCAATGAATCCATTAATGATGATGTAGTGTTATAGAAAAAAGTATTGAGTTTTTTGGAGGTCAACATTAATAACAAAATACTTATAGAGTTCATAAACGGATATGTTTCCCACAAAAACCAAAACTTAAGTGGGATATTTATTGTAATTCTCATAGATTATCCATCATTATTCAACTAGGAAGATTCAACATGTATAGATATTTAATGAAAACCTACTTGTATGATAAAAAATAAGAAAAGACCTTGTAATATTGGTCTTCATGCTTGTTATAAAATCATGTTAATTCTTAATGGATGAAATATAAAGGTATTTTCAAAGTAGTAGCCATAAGATTATGTAAATGAAAAAAGAAACATAAATTTTCTCATATAAATCCCTTTGACATTAAATGAATATTAGCTTACAAATGTAGTTGTTGATGTCCATATAATTTTAAAACATGTAATTTCTATCAAATAAAATATCTTCATTGAATCACTCGAAAATATATACATAAGTTAGTAGGTAAAGATACACATAGAACAAATATTTATTATATCTGATCAGGATTTCATGTTCACCATGTGGTTTGATAATTTTTTTTAATAAATTATTCTATAAAGATATTTTCTCAGCACTATTTTCCCCCTTAGTCACACAGTCGGCGTATGAGAAATATACACACTCTTGATGATATAATAAAATACTGTTTAATAAATTTACAAATGTACCGAAAATAGTAGATCACCCTAGTAGGGTAATTATATAACAATAATTTCCATTATATCCTTCAGATTGTACCATATACTATATTTCATGTGATGATATATAGTTATCCATAAATTTGGGATGATTTTGGAGAGAGGAAGCAAGATTTACCTGATCATACTCACGAAATGAAGGATAATGTTCAAATAAATCAGTTATTTAAAAATCTGTATAAAAATTATTGAAGAGTTATATGGATAAACGTTTATGAGATATATTGTTTAAATTTTATGTCATGGTATTCTTGCGGATAGCTCTATAGAGGTGGATCATGATATATAAAATGAAAGGGAATCAGAACCCTTGGTATATTGGTTTCCTAGAGTTTCATTGTCATTTTGGGCCTATTTATTATTGATTAAAACTACATATTGAAGTATCCCTACTACATGATGTGTTCCATGTGTCTATTTTGAGGAAGTACATACCATATCATTCACATATACTGAATGGAAAACTATAAAAATGAAATATGTTCTCTCATATGAGTAACAATGAATGAAAATCCAAGATCAAATATATAATGTACTATAGATCTTTCAAATTTAACTATATATTGGTCACTGGAAGTCTAAAAAATTAAAATAATTTACCTAGGAACATAAGGATGTATGGAAAAAAGTACCCTCAATCATTATCCTATTAGTATTAAAACTACAAGGCTATAATTATTTCTATGTTCGTATAATTTACAACCAACTATTTTTTTATATAGTATTACCTAATTAAATACCATGTGAGTTGCATTTCTTAAATGAAAAATGAAACTCAAAAATATAGTGATATATTAGTTGTGAAAATTAAAAAATTAGTGAATTTTAAATAGAAAAAATATTGTATCAGTGTACAAATGAATACACTAAAAGATTTAATATATTATTATATTTAAATATTATCAGGTTTCATTATATACTGTACTTTCATTTAAAAATAGTCTACAAATCATTGATATTTTATTTTATAAAATATTTAATAATTTTTTATTTTATAATGTCAAAATTATCTTTGTATGACTTTTGAAAAATTTATTGAAATTGAATATTATTATATTAAAAGTGAATGATACAATTTTCACTAAAACTATAAATATTATTACCATAAAAAATGACATATAACTACAAAAAACATTTTATTCGTCATTGTTTTATTTCATGAGTAAAATTATATATTTTCATTATATAATTATGAATTTATAAAACCTATAATTTATATTTTAAAAACATATTTAATATTTTACAATAAAAGAAACAATATTTGGCCTTTCATATTAATTTTTTATTGTTTTTGCAAAATTTAGTTTTGGATTTTTTGAAAGTCACATTGTATTTTTATATTTCATGATAAACCAATTATGTAACACCCTAGAATGATAAAGGGTTAAATGACTAAATGATATGAATCATTTTAACAAAGTGAACCTTCCTTTTCGAGAGCCTGACTGATTAGAACTCCACAGTTAAGTGTGCTTGGCCTGGAGTAGTGATCGGGATGGGTGACCTTCTGGGAAGATTCCTACAGTGTGTGTGAGTGAGGACAAACCACACTAGAAAGGGAATGTGTTGGCCTATGTGGACTATCATTAGTCATATGACATGTTCAGGCATGTGGGTGGGCCCTAGGGTAGGGACCACATGAATGCAGGGTAACTTGTGGGAGGGGCCCAGTTGTTCCATCTAGTATTAGAGGAGGAACCCAACCTTATGTGTGGTGCACTCTCAGGGTTGTGATGTAGGGCCCACAATAAAGACGTTGTGACCCAAAGGTCGGGGGGTGATTATAACACCTCAGAATGATAAATGGTTGAGTGAATAAATGATATTACTCAGGACAACAGGATGCACTTTCTTTTTCAGGAGCCTGTCTGATTAGAACGTCATAGTTAAGCATGCTTGGCCTTGATAGTGATCATAATGTGTGACCTTCTGGGATGTTTTCCAGGGTATATGTGAGCGAGGACAATGTGAGCGAGGACGAAGCACACTGGAAATGACATATGATGGCATGTGGGGACAATCATTAGTCATATGACCCGTTCGGAAAGGTGTGTGGGACCAAGGGTAAGGACAACATGTCTGCGGGGTAATTGGTGGGTGGGGCCCAGTTGTAACAAATTAATTCCATTTTAAAAAAATAGATGGATTTTTTTACCAAAGATATAAATTATTTCAAATAATTTGTTCTGTAAAAATGGTTTGTATGTGTTACATGACCTAATTTGAAAATTATTTTTTATTACACGTACACTTTTTATATAATAAAATTTATTTAATATATGGAATCAATATGTGAATATAATGTAACTTTTTCCATTTTAGTGGAAGATATATAATATAAATTACTTACATAATGAAATGTTTCAATGGATAAATTATAAATACTGAAAGTGTCATATAAATGTGTAAGGGGCTTGAAACATGTGATAATATTTTTTCAAATTGAGTGGTTGAGGATATATGTAACATATGTCATCACTCAATTCCATTATTTCCCGTTTTAATTCCATATTAAATTTAAATCATGTTCACACTTTATATTGTGTTTATATATTTACAATAATGTGATCTCGCATGGCAAGGAAACACGCAATATATGAAATCAAACGTCTCGTGGGCTCCTCTACCCCATTGGTAACTGTCCTAAGCCCAAGGGTTGGACACCTTGGGCCTAGCTGGGGATGTGTGACACACGGGCAGGGAGGCCACCCCAATACCACATTACCCAACAACACATTTTTACAAATTTGGATATTTAAATATCTATTAAATATCAATATCAATGTATGGATAATATGCCTTCTCATAATTTTTCCACTATTGATAGCTATTTCTTCTCACATCGTCTGGAATTTTTAGCTTGGGAACATTTTTCTAAGGAAATCCTCTCTTCTTAGGTGTTCTATGAGCATGCCATATACAACAACAACGAGTTCAATTGGATGGATAATTTGAGGAGAAACTCTTTGAAGCCTTATCGATCAACTTTGGATTATTGATTTGCTCATAAAAAGATTCCAACTGATGATTTCTTTCAAACATGTAGAATATCGCTTTGTTCTATTGGTTTTTTGTGTCATCAATACATGGAGGATATTGATCATATTTTCCTTAGTTGTGTGGTGGCTTTGTCAATGTAGACGGTTATGGCTAATATGTTTGATGTTTCCTTAACTCAGGTCACAATGATTCTGTATTTTCTAAAGAGATGGAGTAATATCAGATTCTCACCACATCTTCGGTGTCTTTTCCAGGTGGTTGTGTCAGAGGTTATTCATTGCATTTGGAGTTGTAGGAACAAGATGATTCCTAACTAGTACCCCTTTCATGTTGGTGCTACACTGGTTAGTATTTTATATTCTGTTCGTAATACTTTTGTTCCCAAAAAATTCTTCTGTTCCAATTCCATGAATGACCTCTCAGTTTTATCTCGGTTTGGGGTCAAAAGAAATTTCTCACATCATTTTGGAATGATTGAAGTTCTTGGGAAAGCGTCATTCTTTGGATGGATTAAAATCAATTCTGATGGTGCCTCAAGATGCAATCTGGGACCTACTGGTTTTGGGGCTGTTTATAGGGATCATCATGGAGGTGTTCTTGGTTATTTTCATGGATCTTGGCGACATTCCCCTTCCCTTGAAGCAAAAATTCATGGTGTGATTATAACGGTTGAGAAGGATGAACAATGTGGTTGGAAAAAGTTTGGCTTGAATGTGATTCTACTACTATTGTTCTTTCCATTCGATCAGGTTCTATTCATCTTCCTTATAAGATCACCAATAGAAGGATCAGATGTTTAGATTATCTTTAATCTATCGATCATATTGTTACCCATATATATCGAGAGGCTAATGCGCTCGTTTATGGTCTTGCAAGAAAAGGTGTCAATGGTCTTGTCTTTCAACGGGGCAATCTGGTTCTGATGATCTTCTTCCTCTTCTTATGAGGGATCAATGTAAATCTTCCATTTTAAGACTTCTGTAATGTTTTTATTTAATAAAGGGGTCTTGTTTTTATAGGCAAGGTCTCAGTTTACCATTAAAAAATGATGCATATCCAATCCACTTTAAGACCAATCTATTATTTCAACTTCCGCCTAAATAATTTGGAATTCATTGTCACCTTTAATACTATTACTTTTACATTATAATCTTCTCACAATATATAATCAAAGGATCTCCATTTCTGTGGATTCTACCAAGGGAATTAGTAATTTTTTCAACTTAAGTACATTATTTTCAAAAATTGAAAACCTTTTTCATACATTCAAAGACTACATGTAAAAATATATATATATAATTAAATATTACTTCATTATATATTAAATTATATTATTCTATGAGAGTAAATATTACATCCTTCTCTATTCTCTAATAATACAATGAAAACCTTTATTTGTGTGTTATGTCGACTACCTCCTCCATGAAGTAAAATTTCAAATTTTTTCTAGATTGTTTTTGATTTTCCAAATCATCTTTAAAATTAATTCAGAACATGAATGAATCAAAATAATATCATCATTATTAGAAAATAATTATATTATTACAAAATAAAAAACATTCAAAATCATAATCATATATTCATTATTGTATGTTCATGTTTTTGTAGGTATATCCTCCTACCTGAAAAAATCTATAATAAATTACCATTGATGATGCAAATAAAATATATATAGATGATATATGATGTAAATAAATAAATAATAACTTTATTTTAGTTTTTTCATGTTGATATTAATATTAAATTTATTAATAAATAAAACATCATTGGGTTTTAAAAATAATAGGACCATTCTGGTCACTAATTTCTTCTATATGATACACCACTATAACTATCATAGAATGAAATTATATGATTATATACCCTCGTAAAAAATATATTTTATTAATTTATATTACTTGGGAATGATGAATTTTTTGGGAAGAATGAATACTTCCAGAACTATATTAAATTAGTTCAAAACAAAATAAAATTTTCTCACTAGAAATAATTGTAATAGAAAATATATAAATAATGCTCATGTAAGGAATAATTATAGGTTAGGATTATTAAAGGTTATATATATGAATAAATTTAGTATAATGGTTATTAATATATTTATGTGTATAATAATTTAGTGTGGAGAGTGATCCATTAAGGGATAATGCATTGTAGGATTTCATAATAAATCAAAATCATTCTAGGAGTAAAACTGATTCCTTTTTATTATTGTTTTACAAGATGGAATTATTATTGTATATGATAATAAAATATATCATCCTTTATCTACATAATGTGAAATGTTTTATTCATATATTTATCAATATTTATTTTTTCTAAAAATTATGTCATTATTGAGTATAATTATGATCATTTTTATATGGTTTCCCATCCTTATATACATTTTTCTTTCTTAAAAATTAAACTCTTTTAATTTTAAAATTGAACTATGTATTATCATTGGTGACAAACATATTTTAACTTTTATCATTCTAAAATTACATTTTTGTGTCTAGTCTTCCAAAATGGGGTATAAGAATTGTATTTTCAAGTAATTAAATGAGTTTCATTCCTTCCAAACTAAAATATATTATATTCAAATCCAAATTAGTTTTTAATAAAAATTATATTATTTGGTATCATTAATTGAAAAATAATTATAATGAAATTTTTGACATATTATTTCACAACACATTTTCAGAAATGACTTCCAATTGAGATGTAAATTTTTTTATATTATGATAATTTAATATAGTTTTTAAAATTATTAATGGGGTTTATACCATTTTCAATTCTTCTTACGATAAATGTTTCTTTTAAACTTTTTTTTCAATCACCCCTTAAATGTTCTTATCAAAATCTAAATTTCTTTGTGTGAATTTTGTTCAACAGTTTTTTTCATTTCTAGTTAGATGTGTTATTGAACACATTTTTATACCCTCTAGATTATTATTCTATGAAATGTAAAATATTTCCATCAAGATATTTTATTATACCCTTTTTATTTCCATGGATGTTTTATTAAAAGTAATTTATTTTCATTTAAGTGATATATAGATCCCAAATATTTCTCATGGGTCAATTATGATTTTATAATTTGATGATTTTGATGTTGAATTCAAAAGTAAGGATTAATGATGTATGGTGTCCTTTATTTCCCTTCAATGAATTTGTTAATTTTTTAAGTCTCATTAGATAACACAGAAGGATTCCTATTATATATCCCAAGAAATAAGGGGTGATCGTTATAGGATATTCTCATAAAGGGAGAGGAATCTGTCATATACAGACAATGTTAAAAGTGTTCCATCATATATATTATAATAAACTAACAGTTGATAGATCTTTGATATACATAAAAACCATAGCTTGGTATTTCTTTTATATGCTCAAAATGTAATGATAACTTATTCTTATGTTTTTTTTAAATATAATTATTCTAGGTCTTAGGGCAATGTTACATTTTAAATATACATTCCTATGATTATCCTCCATAGTGCATGTTTATTATCTAATAATTCATCACTCTTTTAAGAAGATATTAGTTGTCTCTTAAATGTTTTTGTATCTTCACTCATGAAAAAATCAAATTTATTCCATGTTCATTAATGAAATAATCATCTTAATAGGTATTATATTATGTTTACTATATAATCCAAGAAAAAATGTTGATATATTTTCCCCTACTAAGAATTTAAGCTCCAGAAATTCATTTGTTTCTTATACCATGGTTTTGAATATAATTATAGATTATGATAATTCTTAAGTAGAGTATAATTTGACTCATATATGGAGAATGGTTAAAATGATTTATTGAAGAAGATCTTATGGTATGAATTCTTGAGTGACACTAATCTTTCTGTTCATGGAATTATTGGATTATTTGGTAAAATGTGATGTTTATCTCATTAATATGATCTAAAATTAATGGGTTCTCAAATTGTGATTTTATAGTAGAATGTACTACCAAATATAATTTAATCCCTCAATTTCCTTTTCATATCATTAATGTTAAAGGAAAATAGTTTCATAAAATAGTGGTTTCAAATTATAAACATGAATCGTATGCGTAGATAGTGAACCAAGAAAATTTTATTTTTTAAGACATATTTTTCAAATAAATTTTGGGATGATATTATATTGAATGAAATATAAATATTTTCTAGAATCAAGGATTAATTTGAATTTAATTTTTTCGTATAAATATTTTTCGTTTTATAATGTTATTGTAATTAGGTGATTATCCAGACAGGGTAGCAATGTGAAATTAATCATTTGTACTTTTCATTGTTGGACTTATGTAGATACACAATATTAGATTTTTTATTCTCACACAACCACCTAAATATAATTTGAATTCATCACATTTTTAGTAACATTATTAAATAATATTTTTGTTAGTTGAATATCATGTCATGTTTTTTTCAATTATTTTATTATATATTGTCATTTCTATTATGTTCCTCATTTATTTTTCTTTTATAATGATTAATTAACTTCATTTTGAGATGTTATTACAAATTCATGGGTAATCCTCTTAACTCTTTGATGAACATTGCAGGTTTTATAATTATTATTTTTAAATAATACATTATGACACAAATACAAATACTGGAACTAACTATTTTTCTAATAAAATGAAAAAATTATGATTTTTTTAAATAATAATGTTTCTGGTAAATAGAAATATTTTATTCATTTTTATTATGAATCAAAAACGTGGAAAATATTTTTCACCTTAGTATGGAAAAAATGGGTAAAATGTGGTAAAATGTTATAAAATATCATTAACATGTCCTTAAAACCTTCTAAAATACTATTTGATAAGGGTAGTTTTTGGAATTTTTACCAATGTATTGATTATATGGTAGAATTGTTTCTTATGTATTTGATTATGAACATTATATTATTTTAGGAAAGGAGTAAATTGAAAATTTCACACTGTTGAATTTAATAAAACTTATTTTTTTTTTATAACTATAAAAATAAATATGTTCGTTTTAAAATGTTTGATTTATATATAAATATTTTTTATCATTGTAAATTTTTTTTCATGTAATATAATTGTTATCTAAAATTCTTATGCCACAATGACAATGTATTTAGTGAATTACTTGAAAAATAATATAAATTTTTTTGAATATTTAAAAGTAATGAAAATTTGGTAAATTATTCTGTCTCATGAATGTTATAGATTATTGTCACACATCAGTGGTGTGTTAATGATTTATATTTTTATTATATTTTTGAAATGCTGACATTAATGTAAAATTTTGTGGATTGTTTTATAAATGACATTAATAGTATATTTTTAAAATAGTAGATCATTATATAATCTAAAATAAAATTATTATATAGGAAAAAATGGAAATTTAAAGGTCTAAAATATCATCCCCAATCCATTTATGATCCAATGTTCACCATAAATGTCAAATAATAACACATTAATACTGAAAAGTTTTTTATGATGGTAGTACATAAAACTGGTTAACCAACGGATTAAATAAAAAGATATCATTTTAAAATGAAACCAAAACATTTATAAATATTACTGTATGATTATATTTTAAATATTAATATAATACCAATAAATTTGCCTATATTTTTATTGAGAATGGAATAATTTTATTTTATTCTTTTTGGTAATTCCATGTTTGTCCTCCCATTCGATTAAAAAGGAAAATAATTATTTCATTTATGAAAACAATGTAAAGTCATATAGATTATTTAATAAATAATATAATACCATCAAATATTCATTCATAATATCCTAGATTATTATTTAATTCCAAAATACTGATCTTTGAAGGGTAAAGATGTAATCCAATTCGGTTTTCTAAATGAATAGATATAACTCTTAACAAAAACATTTAATGTTATTTACCTTTTTTCAGCGAATACATCAAATAGTTAAAAACCATTGATCCATATATATGACCTACCATTTTCTTGAATAGAGAAATTAATTTTTCAATATCTACATTTTATGTGTGACCTTGAATATATAAACAAAAACATATATATTTATAAATTAGGAAAATATATGATATCTATATCATGATTAAATTTTTTGGAGATGATTAAACCATACCCAATGAAAAAGTGTTGGGGCTTATAAATAAAATGATACAAGAAAAACAAAACAGCTATAACAAATAACTACGATTTTAATAATAAAATTTAATAAAAGGGTGATAAATTGTCATAAGTAATGAATATATGGTATTATTGATTTGAGTATAGATCATTAATATTGGTATTATAATAAAACATTTATTATATGGGAGGTTTGAATTCACATAAATCAAGTGGAAACATAAGTTAATAGATTTATTTATCAATGATGTTTTAATCAAGATTGTTTATGTTGGAATATTAGTTGGGGAAATTATATGATAGTTATTTAATGAATCTAAATAATTTAATTCACCTATGATTATTTTTTTAGATTAAATTTTTTCCAATAATTTTACTCTATTTAATAACTTAAGAAAATGAAGTAATGTTTTTATGGAAACATATATTTTTTCTCTATTCATTCTAGTATCTTTTTTCTTCCATGTCCAAATATTCATTAAAATTTTTAAAAAATTATTTCACTATTCTTATACTATTATTTAAATTCATTTTAACTCTTATTTTGAATTTTATAAATAATTATAATGGAAACTTATTTTCTTTTTTTCAAACAAGGTACATTAAACTTTTTACTAAAAATGTGAAAGGAATATTTGTTTTATCATAATTAGACATGTCACGATGCGACCCATTTTGGGGATTGACCAGAAACTACCCTAGGCTAGCCCCTATAAGCAAGGCTGGAGACAAGAGCTGAAGGCAGAAAAACATCAGGATGGATTTTCTTATGTACCTGTGCCAACATACACACAAACAACCAACTCGATGGAAAAGTGCAGAGGGAATGAATTAAATGATGAAACCTACTGTAAAGAAACCAAAACAGGCATAGAGAATAAAAATTGTAAGTGTATAGTAGTATAAATAGAATGTAAAAAAGGAAAATTACCTTCCCCACCAAAAATAGTGTCCCAAACTGACAGAAAACTAGGAAAGTGAAGCAACTGAGAAATTCATACTCTGAGAACCCAAACTTTGACCACCACACACAGTCCAAGCAACTATAACCCTATGCTCCTTGGAATCATGGCAAACATGTCTTTCATCTACATAAGGCATGATATGTGTGGGAAAATCTTATATGGGGGTGAGTATAAACATACTCAGAAGTATTCTATGAAAATATGGGGGAGCAGTAAGGGATACATCATGAAAGGAACTCATTCTATAGAACAAATTACAATAAAAGAGTGTATCTCAACCTGAAAAGAGAGAGAGAGATAAGCTCATCCATATAGAAAGAAATCAAAATGGTGAGAATATGAACTTCTCTTCAAGTCTTATCTTTCTATAGTAGGATAGTAAATTCTTCATAACACACTAATCTTTACACATAAAACACATGGCATACCACGTACATGATGTTCCCTCCTTGAAGAAGAGTAACGGATACCCAAGGAGTGCGTACTATTAATATGATATATACACACATATATATATATATATACTAATTTAAGTAATCCCAACTGAGAGAGTATAGGGATCTCAATATCATATCTCATCCCAAAAAAGAGTCACCAATAATTATAGAAGTAACTACCATCAATGCCCAATATCTCACATGTCTTCATAGAACTAAAAGTCAAAGGGTCTTAGACACCACACCTTGATACTATTCTCTTTGGGCAGATCTGCCTTGCCCATATAGTTTTATTTCACGTCATAAGGACATGTCTTAGTGGAGAAAGTCCCCCTCTTACTTGTGAGTCAAAATTATCATTAAAGTATGTCTACTCACTAATCTGTGTAGTCTAGGGGTCAACCCAATGTTGAGGTCCTATCCCTAGCATGGAAGGAGGGCACCACTCTAGTGTCATTGATGACCATTGCCCTGCCCACCTTGAGTGTTCCACTCATAATAAGTTGAGGACCCTTTCCCACCCTAGCTATAATGTTCTACTCAATTGTAATTGAGGACCCATGCTCAGCTCGTCTTGAGGGTTCCACTCAAAATAGTTTGAGTACACATTCCAAGCTTAGATGGAGGGTGAAACTCTAGTTTCATCAAGGACCCATGCCTAGCCCAGCCTGGTATCCTAGCTCTGCCCACTCTGAGTGGGCTTGGCCTACTTTCGACACCAACCTTTCCGATTGTTCGGTCACAAATGCAGTCCACACAGTTGACTGGATTCTGCACTTTTTGGAGGTAGTCGCTACATGGGTCACATTGTGTGACCCTTCCTGGGCCACCGTTCGGGCCATGTGGCCTACCGATCTGCATCACTGCCAGGCCACGATGTTAGAGGTACTCTTGTGGTCCAATCCGTAGACCAATGGGCTCCGTTTTCTCATCCAATTTTGGATCTGTGATGCTCGTGTCAAGAGCTTCCCAGTTCTAGCCTCCACCAGTCATCCCATTGATGGTTTGACGTGCCCAAAAGTGGGTGACAAATATATATGAAGAAAAAAGTTTTAAACACAAATTAATGGGTTTTTCTGTGAGTACAATGATTATTTATGGTTGAGAAGGAAAACTAGAATGAATCAAATAGACATTCAAATTAAAATTTTAATTGAAACTAAAATTAAGAATAAATTCTACCTTAAATCGATCATTCGTTATTAATGATGCTTCTTTTGGATGCGCACTCTGATCCACTATGATTTTGGTGTATGTTCCTCATTCGTCTGATGAAGAACAGCGAACGATAAGGCTTGGTGGGGTTATAGGGAGAGGGGGAGATAGGGGATTTGGGGGTAACCCTATTCCTGATGAATTAATTCTATAATTATATGAGTCCCACTCTGTATGGAATTTGACTCTCCAATGCCACTTCATTTTATTTTTATCTAAGGTATAACACCCAATTTTGATATTAGCGACAATATAAAATTTATAATCTATGTTCTCATTTGATATTTATTTGATATGAAGTTAGGGGTAAAATAAATAAGTTTAATAATTTTATTTATGATTTGGGCCCTGGGTGGGTTCTTCTATAGATTTCCCATGCCGAATAAATGTTATGTCCCTCCTAGGGTAAACACCATGTTCCAAACGGAATAGTGGCCTCATATTTCTGATATGATATACTTGTTATGATATATCACAATTCCTTCACATGTATAGTATTAAATATACTTACAATTATAATAAAATTAATTCAAAGCACAATGGGCCTCGTGATTGCATGTCGTGTTAGTGCCTTTGAAATATATCTGGAAATATTTCAATATATTGAACTGTGAAAACCAGATCTCTACATCATTCCCTGCTTTAATATTTTCATCCCTAAAATGAATAACTAAGAAAAAACTTGAGATACCAAGCTTTCATCTGGCTCTCCAGTTCTCGAGAACTCTCTTGCACGTTTCTATTATGCCACCGCATGAGAACTAACGGGATGACCTGTCCATGTAAGTTTTTCTCATGTTGATACTCAATATCCACCAGGTGATCTGGAGTGGAGACTTCATCCTCAATGTCCTTCTCACCCTAGTTAATAAAATTTCTATGAACATGTAGGTATATTGTCATATGTGACACATTGAAGATGTTGTTCACCCACTCCAACTATGTGCATAGGGGAAGGCAGTATGCAACCTCGCCAACCCAACACATCAACTCGAATGGCCCGATGACCCTCGGCGATGGCTTTCCCACCTAGCCAATTCTCTGCATTCCGCATCGTTAGGATACTCTAAACAATACATGGTCTCTTTATATAAAATCCAAGGGCCTAAAAATTTGGTCTACATATTATTTCTATCGTCTTTTGGTGTCATCATCCGTTCACATTGGTCCTTCACTTTCTCTGTTTTCGGTTCCGCCAACTATAGGCCCACAAGGGATGAGTCTCCCAGCTCTTTCCAATACAATGGTGACCTATAGGGTCTCCCATATATGTCATCAAAAGGATCCATGCCAACATTATAGTGGTATCTTTTTTCTACCAAATCTATACCTATGTAAGGTGATCCTCGCAGCTCTGGCTAAAATCTAACATGCTAGCACTTAGCATATCCTCCAGCACCGGGGTTGTGCCCTCGATATGCCCATCGGTTTGGGGGTGAAATATTGTACTCATTGGTATCTAGGTATAAATGACTATTGTAGGCCTCTTCATGAATGTGACATAAAATCGATGTCACTATCAGAGACAATCATCAAGGGTACCCCATGAAGGCGGACGATCTCCCATAAGTACAACAACCCCAAATCTCCACAAAACTCTTATCCTTGATAGAAAAAAAGTAAATTGAATTGGTGAGTAAGTTCCACTATCACCCATACAGTGTCATGTCCATTCCCATTTCATAGAATTTTTTTTATTAAGTCCACTGATATACAATCCCATTTCCACTCAGATATGTTCAAAGGCTGCAACAAACCCATTTGAAACAGATTATTAGCATTCACCTACTGACAGGTGAGGCATCAGGAGACAAGATCAGCCACACATTGACTCAATCCAGACCACCAAAATATCCACTGAATATATTATTACATCATCTGTACCCATGGATGTACAACAAAGGGAGAAAGATGGAACTCCCACATCACCTCCTCCTACCTTGCAACTCGAACCACTTTTCGATCCTAAAACAAGATCTTATAATCCCCTCCTTTAGAAAAATCATTTTCTAGGTAACATGTCGATATATTATCAGAAAGAACATCACAGTATATATCTCCAAACTGGGACACTCTCACACACTCTAGGAGAAAAGGACTCAGCACCATCGATTGTAGGAGAATTTTACCATCTTGCTCAGCCTAGGTCAACAGTGGGGAATAAAACTGTTATGATGCTTCTCATACTAGGAAAGGCAGGGAATTCAAAAAAATATAATTTTCTACAAAATTAACCTTCCTTTTAGTATAAAATATCTCTAATTCATATTAATGTACGAACTCCATCCAGCATCACTTCATTAGATTCAGATATCTCTGGGTAATTATGTACCTAAAGCTCTGGTGGTATGAGCGAGAAAAAAACCGCTCTCCCAAAAGATTGTGTCTCTACATCCTTAGATAAAATACAAATGTTGCGATCTCTAAGTCATGAGTCTCATAATTCTACTCAGGGGGTCTCAAATTCCTCGATCCATATGTGATGACTCCATAAAGTAGCATGAAAATTTTACCAAGAACAACACACGAGGAATCATAATACACTATGAACTCAAAATCCTCCCATGGTAGTATCAAAATTGGATCACTTCTTATCATCTATGTCAACTCCTGAAAGGCCTACTAGAACCACTTAGAGTTTGTAAATGTTTGTCTCTTCCACATCGAGGTGGTAAAATGGGCTGTGATCTTAGAGAAGTCTACCAAAAATCTCTTATAGTACCCAGTGAGAAAAAGAACTCTTTGCAACTCTGATGCATTCTTCGGTGGATCCCAAGAAATAATTTCTTTGATCATCATGGGATCCATGGATAAACCAACTTTAGATATGAAATTCCAAAAAAATTTCACCACATGTATCATTATATTGTAGTTAAAGTGATTTCTAAAATGATAGTGCTCTCTAAGAAAATAAATAACCATCCTCAAGTGAACTACGTGATCCTCCACCATGATAGAGTAAATGAGTATTTCATAAATGAACACAACAAAAAAACAAACCTATTATGGTTGGAAGGCCCTGTTCATCAAATCCAAGAAAACGGTAGAGGAATTTTTCACAGTAAAAGGCATCACTATGAACTAGTAATTCCCATAGCGACATCAGAACGAATTCATTAGAATAACGTCTTCGTGAACCTATAGCTGGTGGTAGTAGGATTTAAGATCAACCTTGGAGATCCATCTCTCACCTCTTAACTGGTTGAATATGTCTCGAATCCTTGATAAGGGTCAGATGTTCTTTATCATTGCCTGGTTCAGGTGATGATAATCCACACCAATTCATAAGATCTTGTTTGCCTTCTTCACGAATAGAACATGAGCTACCTTGGGGGACACACTTTTTAGTTTTAGCCATTATTGGAATGGTACTCCAACAATAATCATATATCTTATATCTTAATTAGTTCCTTTTGAAATTCCATAGAAGCTACTGATGAAATCCTTGGTTATAAATCAATGAAAAACTCCAACACCCGCTTCAGTTGTAGTCCTAGAATGTATTCAGAGAGGCCTTCTATATAATCCTCTATAAATGAAGGATCCTACGTGCCTCAATATTCACTAGTGCAAAAACACTTTTTCGCGTCGGTTTTTTTTAATTTTTTACGTCGGTTATAAACCGACGTCTATATAGGCGACGTTAAAAATACAGTTTTCGCGTCGGTTCTTAGAAACCGACGCGAAAACTAATTCGCTTATGAGCTTCGGCGTCGGTTTTTTATAAAATCGACGCTGAAGCTACATTTAGACATTATTTTCCGCGTCGGTTCATTAAAAAACCGACCTGGAAAATATAGTCGAGTAGGTTTTCGGCGTCGGTTTTATATAAAACTGACGCTGAAAGGGATTTCCGCGTCGGTTTTTCTAAAAACCGACGCGGAAAACCCGTTTAAACAGAATTTTACGCGTCGGTTTTTAGAAAAACCGACGCGGAAAACCGCTTTAGACAGGATTTTCCGCGTCGGTTTTTAGAAAAACTGACGCGGAAAACCCTTTCGGCGTCGGTTTTTAAAAAAACCGACGCCGTAAATAATTTATTTTTAAAATATTCGGCGTCGGTTTTTAAAATAACCGACGCCGTAAAGTTTTTTTTTTAAAATAAAATACATATATTTTCTCCTCCAAACAAATCGGAACCCTGAACAAAAATAACGAAGTATACAAAAACAATTAAACAGCTTTAACAGAAGTACTTGAGAAAACTCAAAGTAAAGCAGAATTAAAATACACGTACCTACATGGTTCATTTTCTTAATCTAACCATACTCAGTATCAATCATTGTAAGTTTCCTCCCATAGATAGCACCAATCCTGTCAAAACATTAATGAAACTAAGGAGATGTGCGTGAAAAATCAATCCAGGATATTAGTGAAATGAATAAACATTAAATGAAAATGTGTAATTTATTTGAATCATTCATTTTTTCACAAAGTAAATTACCAAAATGAAATGTTACGACTCCTGATCAAAATTCCAGGAACACTTAGCCGATGCAACCTCTTCCTCACCTCCCCCACTGAAGATGTTGGGGGTGTCTTTTCACCATAGGATCCCCACCACCCCCAACCTCAGGTTTTTATATTTTCTCTGTATAGACGTGCATTACCCATTCACTATTGTTATTTGTTTAAGTTATGGAATAACAGAGAAATAAGTTTGAGTGCAAAAAATAGGTTAGAAAATTGAAATCAAATGCAGATTGAAGAGACATAAAGAAACATACCTTAAAAATTGACGCCTTCTATTTTATCTTTGTGCGAACCCACTAAGCGTTGTTTCAGGTATTATGTGATATGCTTCTCGGCAATCATTTTTCGATATTTCTTTTCATAAAAAATAAAAAGTCCTAGAAGATATTGCTGTGCATTGAAGGGAGACAATTTTTAGTGTTTGTGAATGTTATTTCGCTATACGAATCTCTATGTTCATGATCCAAGTACCACCCTACAGATCTGTCACTGTACAGACAAATGATTTTAAGAAATAACAATGAAAAGAAATATAATAACTAATTCTGAATTAAAATACACGTACCTGAAATATACGACATGCTTATTGTTGGTTATTGTTGAAGGATTCATTTGATTATTAGTAGATTCAATAAAATAGTTTTTGCAGAGGCACCTGAGAAAACTCAGTAAAGCAGAATTAAAATACACGTACCTGAAATATATGACATGCTCATTGTTCGTTATTGTTGAAGCATTCATTTGATTATTAGTAGGTTCAAACACCTAATATATCATAAGAGTTAGTTTTTTAAACCCATATATATTATTATTTATAAATATTAGTATACATACCTCAAATCTTAATCAGACTTAACAAATAGTCCGCAAAAGTAGATTGAATATGAATCATATCAGATTGAGAATATGACTGTGAATCATTGAATACCTACAATAATATTGAATGATATGAAATTAATAAATAGAAGAAAGTGGATGAAAATATATAAAAAAGTTAATACAACTAACCTTATGAAAATCAGTAGTTTCCCCAGTTGTGATTATCTCGTACATAAATCGTAGAATATAATAACCACATTCAACGCTTCCATTTTGACGATGACACTGCAGTTATAAAACATTTAACTAATAATGAAACCCAATATATAACAAAAATATAAAAACTAATTACCTGTACTTCCACATATTTGATTTTCGTTGGTTTCTTTTCATTTGTAAAATGTTTCCATGAACTGCATTTTTTTATATAAGAACTAATAAAACTTTTGTAAACAATTAAAATTAAACATAACGAACTTCTAAAAATAAAAAAACAACTTACCTGTTTAATTAGTTGGAAAACGGTTTACGCACTTTTCCTAATAAAGAGCAAAACCAATATAAGGTGCATTCATTTGGGCAAAATACACCTAACATCCAATGCACCCTATAATACAAAAAGTTCATAATTAATGACATTATAATGATCATGAGTTCAAAATTATGTTGATATTCTTACTTATCAAGAAATGGCAAAAACTAGCACTGAATCTCTGTTTGTGATAATCTCTCGGATATATATTGAACTCTTTCATCATTTTTCACATGTTTGACTTCCAAGGAAATGTACTCTGGATCTATAAAGCTATAAATGCTTGTAGTTTCATTTTGTAAAAGAATCCTGTATAGATACCTAATTTAAAAAGAAAATATAGTTAGTCAATGACATAACAATATTTTATTAAAGAAATAGCAATTCAAACGTCAATTTACTTACATGGAAAACAACTGCACCACATTCAGCCCGATCTCTTCAAAATTAACTAAATTCATGATATCTTCTTTCAATATTCTCAATTTATAATTTCTTCCACATATATCGGATGTCATCCAAAACTCATAGATAAAATTCAAGGAAGAAGAGCACTGAGATAATCTTTTCAGCCCAGAAGAAATATCAGAAGTATCTACAGCCGACTGTTTCTGAAAATTTTGCTGCATTTGTACAGTTTCTTTTTCTTTCAGATATTCCTATATAAGTTAAATGTCAGAAAACATTATAAGTAATTTGGAATCATTTCTAATTACTAGTTAAAAAAACTCATACCTCATGTGAAATATAACGAAGAAGTGCAGTTGGCCAAAGTAAAAAATGGCCCATGCATTCCCCAACACTGGTGATCTCCGCAGTAGGAAATGGTAGTAGAGCAGTATGATCTATAATAACAAGTACTGATACTCTAACCTGACCCATCTGCATAGGCTGATGATGTACCGAGTCCCCCAAAAAATACACTTGTCCTAACGCAACAATATGTACATGAGGATCTCCCGCAAACAACTCACAATATAAGGTTCGATCCGATGGAGGAGGTGGAGGCTCAAAGTTAGCAGGTGGGGCAGGGTAGTCAGGGTGAGCAGGCTGAGATGTCAGAAAAATGAAAAGGGTATATTAGTGTTTAAAATTTATAACATAGAAAAATTGATTAAAAATTAAATAAAATAATATACCTCAAATGGTTGCGCAGACGGGGCAGGGTAAGCAGATGAGGCAGGGTAGTCCGGGTGAGTTGGCTGAGAATGTTGAAAAATGAAAAAGTTATATCAGTGTTTATAATTTATAAAATAGACAAATTGATGACATTAAATAATATACCTCGGAAGGCTGCCCAGATGGTGTTGGGTAAGCATATGAGGCATGATAGTCTGAGTGAGTAGGCTGAGAATGTTGAAAAATGAAAAATTTATATCAGTGTTTATAATTTATAGAAAAGAAAAATTGTTAACAGTAAATAATATACCTCGGAAGGATGAGAAGACTGTGACTGTCTTCCCAAGTGTTCTAATAAAGTCTTCTGTACTGCTGCTTGAATTTGATCACCCATAGACCGTTTCATATCCTGCAGCTCTTCTTTTAAGGATTCGATTTCCGGGTCTCTTGGTTGCTTACTCTTACCAAAAACCTTCCGAATACTAACACCCGCCTGATATCCTCTAACACGGCCGGGGTGTTCAGTCTTTCCCAAAGCAGTGGCTAGGATATCCATCCTACCCTCGGGGATAAAAGAGCCCTGTGTCTCTTTCTCCTGAAGTTCATCCTGAAATGAAAAATAAAAAATTTATATTAGTGTTTATAAATTATAAAAAAGGAAAATTGTTAACAAAGAATTAATATTTACTTACAATTCTATCAGCCACTTGATGAGCTTCGTCTGTAAGATATTGTTCATTTTTTCTTCTTCTTGCTCGTTTCCATTTCTCATGGCGAGTGGGAGGAGATGGAGGACCATATTGGACCTCTTCTGAACCACTACTTGATCGAGCTCTTAATGCTTCAAATTTTTCTTCAATAATTTTCTGCTCCAAATACGAGTATCCTCCACGTGATAAAGTATGAGGGTATACGTTTTTCAACTGGATCTCCTGATGAGATCTTCTGGAGGCCTGTTACATAAAAATAAACACATAAGTAATAAGGAAAATATAGCATAAATTTTAAAATATATAACAATTACAATACCTGAAATTTCTCTTCCTGACAACTGTCAACAAATCGCTTCCATGTTTCTTCATCTATATATGGATACTTAAGACATGGGCTTTCAAACCTTTTCTTTCCAAAAACATAATCTTTCGTCAGTTTGTTTTTAAAATCTCTCCATCGAACCGCCGCTAAAGAGAGATGTCTTTTCCTAATTTCTTTGGTTTCCTCAAAATTGAATGTCATCTGTAATTGAAAAAATTAAATATGTCATTTAAACTATATAATATTAAAAAAATGAGATAAAATAAATAAATAAAGATATTTTACCGTCACGGACTCCCAAAGCTGTTGCTTCGCCGTCCTGTCCACTGACTTCCAATCAGGATATAAAATACTAATCCTGCAACGGCTCTGCATCGCTATATAACTGACAAACTGAACTGCATTTGGGCCAACTGCATTATTATTATCATCAAAACGGATGTGTAATTTGTTATCATCACGAGCGAGTGATAGTTTTGGTAAACGTGTAATACCACGTTTACCAACTAGAGAACTTGATTTTTCAGTAGTAACTGGAGAAGTCTCCTCCGCCGAGGACGCATCAGTAGTCCTGCAATTTTTTTTAATAAATTAACAGTTTTATTTCATTAAATATGTATATTACTGAATATTTAATAATATGTCAAAATAGATATACCTCGGTAACTGCTCATCTCTATCTGTATTTGACATTGCTACTAGAAAGTGTAATGAAATTTTGGGTACCTTCATATCATTAGAAAACTGAATAATTAGAAACAAGGAAATGAAAAATAAATATGTAAAAATAGAGGCATGCATTTGTAAGTTTTAAAAATAGACACAAAATATAAATATTTACCAGAAAAATTAGGAGACTAATTTAGTGTTTTCCCACGTCCCTTCATCATGATCGGTACGTACTGCATGCACTATGTCTGTCTTATATTCATTGTAATCATCTAAAAATTGCATAATAGATGAATAACGCTCATGTAAATCACTAGCATCATCAGAATCATCATCATCACCCAAATGATATCTTTTCCCTTGCAAAACAACTGACCACTGATCATTCGACGGATCAATGACATAAAATACTTGTTTTTCATGTGTCGCCAAGATAAATGGTTCCTCATTGTGATTAAATCTTTTCAAATCAACCAGTTTAAACCCATATTCATCATGTTTCACGCCACTATTACTATCAACCCAATTGCACGTAAAAATAGTGACTCGAAATTTAATATAATCAATTTCCCATATGTCTTCAATAACTCCAAAATATGATGTTGATGCAGAAATTGGGTTTTTATCTTTGGCACTCGAAAAATGCACTGCTTCAGCGAATACCATCACACCACTATTCTGAACGGTACTCTTGTCATCCAGGTTTTTTGTGTAAAATGTGTAGCCATTGATATCAAAACCAGACCAAGTTATCACATTAAAAGATGGTCCCCCTGATAACCACTTCAATGTTTGTGATACAGATATATCTGAGGTGACTTTCTCTTTAAACCATGAAACAAATGTCTTCTTATGCTCAATCATCAACCACTTTTCATTTCTTTTCTGATATCGTAACTTTAATTCAGAAATATGTGAGGATATATATGGTTGAACCTCATCTGTGTTGTTCAAAATGTATAAATGTGCTTGCATCACTTCATCACGTGGAATGAACTTTACCTTTAAGCCTCGAACCCCTCTACCTTCTCTGTCAACTGTCATATGTCGAGATAGAGGGAGACCAATATGCTCCACCTCATTCAAATAATCAGTACAGAACTCAATCACCTCTTCTGATACATATTATTGAACAATAGAGGCCTCTGGTCGATAAGGATTTTTAACATATCCTTTCAAAATTTTCATATATCTTTCAAAAGGATACATCCATCTTAAATAAACAGGCCCACACATTCTTATCTCACGCACCAAATGAACCAATAGATGAACCATTATATCAAAAAATGTGGGTGGGAAATACATTTCTAGTTGACAAAGAATAAGAGTTGCTTCATTCTCCAACAAATCTAACAAATTTGGATCAACGACTTTGCTACAAATGGATTTAATGAAATTACATAACCTGATGATTGTCTTCCTGACAGCTTTCAGTAATATACCACGCACTGCTACTGGTAGAATTTGTTGCATTAACACATGACAATCATGTGATTTCATACCTATTAATTTACAATCCTTCAATGACACAAAATTATTCACATTTGAAGAAAAACCGCTGGGTACTTTAATACCATGAAGACACTAACAAAAATTCATCTTTTCAATCTTGCTTAATGAGTGACAAGCCGGAGGTAAATATGTTCTTTTTCCTTTCACAGTGGGATCTAACTCCAAACGAATTCGCATTAATATCAAGTCCAATCTAGCATGTAATCCATCTTTTGTCTTTCCTTTTATGTCTAACAAAGTTCCAATCAAACTATCACATATGTTTTTCTCAACATGCATAACATCAATGTTATGTTTTATCTCTAAAAATCTCCAATAAGGTAGTTCGAAAAAAATAGACTGCTTCTTCCAGATATGTTTTTGTAAACCAGAACTTTTTCTCTTTCCAAATGTTGAATCAATATCTTTCACTCTGTCATAATATTCTTCAGCTGACAATGGTTGAGGGGGGAGGTTGTATTCTTGTAAACCGTTAAATGCTTTTCTCAATCTACGATAAGGATGATCAATTCGCAAAAATCTTCGATGTCCCATGTACACTGTCTTTCTTCCATTCTGCAATTGATAATATGAAGTTTGTTCTTCACAAATTGGACATGCTTTATGTCCCTTAACACTATATCCAGATAAGTTTCCATACACAGGAAAGTCGGTTATAGTGAACATTATCATAGCACGCAAAAGAAAATACTCTTTCTTGTATGCATCGAAAACTGTAACACCTTTCTCCCATAGCAGTTTTAAATCCTCAATCAATGGTGTAAGATACACATCAATATCATTTCCCGGTTGTTTTGGTCCAGAAATCATCAAGCTCATCATAACATATTTTTTCTTCATACATAGATGTGGGGACAAGTTGTAAAGTACCAGCAAAACAGGCCATGAACTATGTTGGCTACTGAGGCTCCGATATGGATTCATTCCATCAGTACACAATCCCATTCTGAGATTTCTAACTTCACTTCCAAAATCATGAAATTTTTTATCAAAACTCTTCCACTGTGGTGAATCGGCAGGGTGATGTAAGTTACCATCAGAAATGCGCTCATCTGAATGCCATCTTAACCTTTTTGCATCATTTGAATTTGCAAATAGACGCTTCAAACGAGGAATAATTGGAAGGTACCAAAATGCTTTAGATGGAGTTTTGATTTTGGTACCTAAAAATAAATCAGAATTGAATTATCAGAATTGTTTGAAAAAAATATTGTATGATATCATTGGAAAGTAAAAAAATTGTTTTTTCATAATGTTACATGACATCACCTGAAAATGAATCTGAGTTGACTTTCTCATCCATCTTATAGCGCGATGTTCCACATGTAGGACAACTTGATAAATGTTCATTTTCTTTCCTATACAGTACACAATCATTGGGGCAAGCATGTATCTTTTTATACCCCAATCCCATTGGGCATAATATTTTCTTCGCCTCATAATTGGAATCTGGAAGCCCATTGCCTTCTAGAAGAAGCTCTTTTAAAAGCTCAAGTAAACTGGAGAAACTTTTATCACTCCACCCATTTTTTGCTTTTAAGTTAACTAATCTCAAAACTGCTGATAACACTGTATATTTACTGCAACCTGGGAATAATGGTTTCTCAGAATCTCCATACAATCGTTCAACAGTTGGTGTTTTTTCGATGGTTTCAACACCTAAATCATGAATTAATTCTTCAATACGATCCTCTGCCTCATTATGAATATCGTCATCAACATTGGATGTTGAATTTTCAGTTCTTTCACCATGCAAGATCCAACGTGTATAATTAAGGCTAAAACCATAACAAATGAGATGATCTTTGATTTCTCTGAAGTTTAACTTTCTCATATTTACACACTTCACACATGGACAGAAAATCAAATCAATATTTTGATTATGCCGTTTAGCAAATTCCAAAAAATTGTCAACTCCTCTTTCATATTCACTAGTACTTCTTCGTAGATAAATCCAATTATGATCCACTAATACCTGATATCACAATATAATTGATGAATATATTAAAACATAAAAACATTTAAATATCTATCAGATAAATTGTAAACAAAAACATATTCCATAAAAACTATTGATAATCAGATAAAAGACATCAGATATGAAACACGTTTACAAATACAGTAAACAGTTAATTTTAATATTATATACATGTGTGTTATATTGAAATACAAGGACAAAATGGTTAAATCAAAGGTTTCATTTTTTGAAAATAAAGTTTCATGATATAAATATTATATGAATGACATACAAGATAATATGATTTCTCACTATGACTACTATTGATCACACTATATTTATTTTTTTATTCAGTTGATGTAACATGAATGAATCATTGAAAAATTAATGTGAAAAATAGTGCAATAACTATCCTTATTTAAGACAATGTGTATTAAGAGACATGATACAATTTTTGGTGACTATGATAACTCAACTCCCAAAATCCATGAGTTTTATAATAGGGAACTATGAACATATAAATTCATTATGGAGGGATAAAAATTCCATTGCATATTGTAGGTGACAACTTACACCCCCATCCATGGGTCTATTGCAGCAAAACATGTCAAGGAATGGATCAACATGAAGAGAAATATATTATCCATCCATGAAAGATTAGATCATGAGAATGTTTTATTTGCAGCCTATGACTTAGAGGGGGAAGTAAATCATTTCATGACTATTATTTAGAGGGAGAGAAAGATGAATACATATAATCAATGGAATGAGATTAGTTTAAGAGGAAATTTCTTAAAAATGCATGAATCTAAACCCACATATGAAAGTGGAAAGGTATTTTTGAACATTAATAGAGGGATAATGATTATATTATTATCTACGAAGAAATAATTACAATACATTATGATTCTAGACGTATTATGGACATTGCCAGAAAAATTATTTATTATATAATGGCATGAAAATAATTATTCAAATTTTTTTAACATAATAGATAGTGGTAATTATTCATATCTTAGTTAAATGATGAGACCCAAAAAGAATTGAGGAATTTTGGCATGGTAAATCTCGAGAAGGAATGAAATAACAACAAACTACATGCAAAAATGTGAGTGAATTCATTTAACACAATAAAATTATTTTTTTGAAGAAGAATTTATTAAAATGGAAATGGAATTAAAAATATAGTACTTCATAATGTAATGAAAGATCATTTTAAACAGGAATAATGATAATACAGACAAAAAATTTGAAGTTCAACCCGAATGGAGATGTTAAATCGAAACTGCGACCGGTATAATTACTTCCAAAAACAAACAATATCAAATCTACACCAACAATGATAATACAAACAAAAAATAATGATAAATTACAACTAAAATCTAACCAATAATCAAAATCACGCAAAATAGGGTTATTGATAAAGAAATAAACAATGGGATATGAAACAAGAGATAAATAGGAAGAACACATACCCAAAATCGTGCAGACGACAAAAAACCTTCAACAATGGTCGTCAAAGATCGCAAATCAAGTTCGAAGGTCGTCGGGAGTCCGAAGCGCCACAGAGGAACTCGATTTCGACGAACGAACAAAATGAGGGTTTCTGACCGTGAATATTTTTAAAAGACTTTTCGCGTCGGTTTTAAGAAAAACCGACGCCAAAATGTTGTTTAATTTATTTTCCGCATCGGTTCTCAGGAAAACCGACGCGGAAATTTTTTTTTTTGAGTTTCGGCGTCGGTTTTCATGAAAACCGACGCCGAAACATATTTTCCACGTCGGTTCTCAGAAAAACCGACGCAGAATTTTTTTTTTTTTTGAGTTTCGGCGTCGGTTTTCATGAAAACCGACGCGGAAACATTTTAAAAATTTATTTTCCGCGTCGGTTCTCAGGAAAACCGACGCGGAAAATACGTATACTAATATTTTCCGCGTCGGTTTTCTTAAAAACCGACGCGAAAAATCAACGCATAATATTATTCGCGTCGGTTTTTAGGAAAACCGACGCGGATAATATGTATACTAATATTTTCCGCGCCGGTTTTCCTAAAAACCGACGCGAAAAATCAACGCATAATATTATTCGCGTCGGTTCTTAGGAAAACCGACGCGGATAATATGTATCCTAATATTTTCCGCGTCGGTTTTCTTCAAAACCGATGCGAAATATCAACGCATAATTATATTTGGTGTCGGTTTTTTGTAAAACCGACGCCAAAAATTCCCCGCACATACTATTCGCGTCGGTTTTTAAAAAACCGACACTATTACGATGACGTTAAAGCCCGTATTTCCACTAGTGATTACACTACACAGAGGATTACACATTCTAACAAATGGTTAAATGGTTTTAGCCTCCTGTTCAGAGCACATTCCAAGCCCGTTGTCTGGTCTCGTTCACTGAGATAGGAGAACCTCGTTCCATCCGTGTAAATGCATCTGACTAGCCTTCCTTGACATTAAATATGGGATTGAACTAGGGAAATACAATCCATTAATAAGTTGGAATCCTATGGATCCATCCTGGTGACCAGTAGGTCCCACATGAACCTATCCCATCAAAAAGATAGCTCACACTACATGATGATAAATGATTCAAAAGAACCATTTCCCAAAGGACCATTGAGAGAGGGTCGCCGTAATAGTGCCACTACATGGTGCTCTAACTCCCTTACCATGATTAATGATATAAAAGAGTTACTAGAAGTCGTGTATACTAGTACTCTAGAAATAATATAAAAAATATATGGAATACCTTGGGACATATTGTGTGCTAGAGGATCACAGACTCCCATAGCATGTACCTGTCTATGGCCCTAGCCACAAACTCCCTAAGCCTAGAATGGGCTGCCCGATGGTGGTGGGGGAGTGTCTCATAGAGCCTTCCCACACCTCCATCTCCTCATAATCTTTTTCCCGCACTATCTCCATGGGGACCACACTATCCCCAACTAGGGGATCCCTAGTGACGGCGCTGCCTCTACAGTGGTGATCCACCTGCTACCTAACATGGATTCACTGCAAGCCTTGTAAGGTAGTATTGTGCCATGTGACCACACCCGTCACACAGAAAGAACCAGCCATCTCTGGGCCGTCGTGGTGCTCTATGCAGCCCTAGTGCTTCCTGACCATGAGGTCGAGTTTGATCCTAGGAAGGTCTCTAAAATTCCGACCATGAAAACTAACATCTGCTAACTAACATAGATATCTCGATAATGAAGATATCGCTTCCATTCCCTTAAAAATGGATTTCCTATGATAGCATTCTCTTTGTCACAAGTTCCCACTCCAGCACCCCAACATACACTACTAGAATTTTAGACATTACCAACGGTTTAAAACCATTGTTAAAGGCCTGGAAACAATTGGTATATTGTATACCAATGGTTCGCTCAACCATGGCCAAGTAAGGTGTGACAATAGGCCTATAACAACAGTTTTGTGAAAACCGTCGGTATATGTTTCAAAATAGAAGGTATACCAATGGTTTGCTACAAACCGTTGGAAAATGTGTGTCAAATATAATGTATACCAATTGGTTTTAAAACCATTGGTATATAACTGTTACAATTATACCAACAGTTACAAATGTTGGAATAGAAAGGATATGGAAAGCCGTAAGGCTAAACCAACGGTTTTGTTATAACTATTGGTATAGGTTTATACCAATAGTTATAGAAAAACCATTGGTGTAGTAATATTATTGCATCTATACCAGCGGTTTAATACCATTGGTATACAATTTCTCAATTCCACAGCATCAGCAGTCCCTAATCTCCTATCCAACCTACAACAACGTAGATCCATAGCAACACACCTCCCCCTCTCCAGACCTGCACCAACACCGATACAAAATCCCCATCCAAAGTATACAAAATTTAGAATTCATTACAGAATTTAGAAATTTATAAATTTAGATATTAAAATGCAATAACACCCATAATAAAAAATGCCGACATGTTATAGGAAATGAAGCAACACCAATAAGAGTATTCAAATTTTATAATTCTTTACTAACTCAATCCACAACACCAACACACATAAGAGTATTAAAAATTTATAATTCATTCCTCACTCAAACCAAAACACCAATACACGCAAGAGAAAAAACCTACATGTTATAGGAAGCACATGGGATGTTTAGTCATGGTCTTGGGTTGAGTATCTTAAAACCAACAGAAAAACATGGGTAGAGAGGAAAAGGATCATGATACCCATATGATAGAAAATGGTAGTGGTCATGTTCTTAGACCTAGGATGAGTTATAGGAAGTAAATGGGATGTTTATATTCCTCTAATGATTATATATCCATGTATAAATGGTTTCATATGTGTTAGTGGGAAATATTGGCCAATCTCGACATATGAGATGGGTTACCAGAATAGCCTACATATTTTTCATAGACTTTTCAATTAGAATAAGGGGGAATGTGGCTAATTGTAATTCGATCTCCTGGGTGTGATGTGATATGAATCCTCATCTTGGGTAGTAGGTATGAATATTCAATTAAGTCATTGGTATTGGGTTCCCAAAGGGGATTTTTTCGTCCTAGAAGCAACTTTTTTAGGATTGGATTGAGGTGATCCATGGGGCTATGGTGTATCCATATGTATTCCTCACCATTGGTGTATTTTTATGACTTTGAAACTTATTTTTCCAGAATATATGTGTAGCCTTGTTGACCAATTTGTTATATGGTATGATTGAGTGTTCATAGTTTTCATATGAAATCACTATATGATATTTATTTGTTGTATGTTATTGTATATAATGAACGACCCATGATTGAGAATTAGAACATGAGTGTTGGTGCATGTTCATGAGGGGATGTCGAGACTTATTCCTAATATAATTCATGTTTTTCTATATATAATATGTCCCATTGTGTTTCCATCTAAGCCGTGTGAATATTTTATTCCAATAACTTATGACCAATAGACCATATTTTTTTATATCCCTTAATTTAAGGAATCTATGTGTAGCCCCGTGATGATTTTCTGTATGTGAGTTGTTGTTTTCAATTAAAATGTTGTCCATTTTAAACAAAAGTGAGACACTTTGAGTGATAAAAATCACAACATGCCTTGGATTTATAATTTTTGGACACGTACCCATCAAAAATAATCCATGGATCATTATTATAAAGTATCAACAATTTCTGAATGCGTTTGGTCAGTTTTCCATACGTCGACTGTTGTTTTCACTGAAAATATTGTCCATTTAAAAGAAAAGTGAGACACTTTGAGTGGTGTCAACCACCCCGCGCCTCAGATTGGGGAAGGGTTGACTCGTACATGTCAAAAATGACCCATGTATCATTGTCCTAATGTTTAAATAGAATAAATATGCGTTTGGTCGGTTTTCCTTATGTTAGTTGTTGTTTTTTACTTAAAATGATGACCATTTCAAATAGAAGAGAGACATTTTGAGTGGTTTTGGCCACACTGCACCTCATATTGAAGCGGGGATGACTCGTACATGTCACAAATGACCCATGTATGTTTTTCTTAAAGTATAAAACACAATACAAATGTGTTGGGTTGGTTTTCAGTATGCTAGTTGTTGTTTTCACATAAAATCCATTCCATTTCAAATAAAATTGAGATAGTTTGAGTGGTTCCGGCCACACTGGCCCTTGGATTGAGGTGGTGTTCACTCATAAACGTCACATATAACCCATTGATCATTTTTCTAAAGTTTTAATAGAATCTGAATTCCTTTGGTAAGTTTCTTGTATGTCAGTTGTTGTATTCACTTAAAATGATGTCCTTCTGAAACAAAAGAGGGACACTTTGAGTGGTTCCAACCACAACATGACTTGGATTGAGGTGGGGTTTACTATTAAACTTCACAAAATTACCCATGTATCGTTTTCCTAAAGTATCAACACAATCCTAAGGCCTTTTTTAGTTTTCCATATGTGAGTTTTTGTTTTCAGTTAAAATGTTGTACATTTCAATGAAAAGTGAGACACTTTGAGTGGTTCCGGCCACACCGCGCCTCAGATTGAGCTGGGGATGACATTTACACATTAAAAATGACCCCATGGATCGTTTTTACTAATGTTTCAATAGAATCATAATGTGTTTATTTGGTTTTGCGTATGTTATTTGTTGTTTTCACATAAAATGTTGTCCATTACAAACAAAAGTGAGACACTTTGAGTGATACCAGTCACATTGTGCCTTGTATTGAGGTGGAGTCGACTTGTACCCGTTAAAAATAATCCATGTATCGTTTTTATAAAGTATCAACAAAATCCGAATGCGTTTGGTTAGTTTTCTGTAAGTCTGTTGTTGTTTTCACTTAAAATGTTGTCCATTTCAAAGAAAAGTGACACACTATGAGTGGTGCTGAAAACACTAAGCCAGGGATTGAGGCGGGGATGACTCTTACATGTTAAAAATTACCAATGGATTGTGGTCCTAATGATTCAAAAGAATCTGAATGTGTTTGGTTGGTTTTCCATATGCTAGTTGTTGTTTTTACTTAAAATGATGTCCATTTTTAAACAGAAGAGAGACATTGTGAGTGGTTTTGGCCACACTGCCACTCGGATTGAGGTGGGGTTGACTTGTACACGTCAAGAATGACCCATGGATAATTTTACTAAAGTATCAACATAATTCTAATGTGTTTGGTAGGTTTTAAGTATGCGTGTTTTTGTTTTCACTTAAAATCCTGTCCATTTAAAATAAAAGTGAGAACAGTTTGAGTGGAGTTGGTCACACTGACCCTCTAATTGAGGCGGGGTTGAATCGTACACATAACATATGACCCATGGATCGTTTTCCTAAAGTTTTCAACAAAATCGGAATTCTTTGGTCGGTTTTCCGTATGTTAGTTGTTGTATTCACTTAAAATGATGTCCTTTTGAAACAAAAGAGAGACACAATGAGTTTTTCCAGCCACACTGCACCTCATATTGAGGCGGGGTTGACTCGTAAACGTCAAAAATGACCGATAGATCATTTTCCAAAAGTATCAACACAATACAAATGCGTTTGGTCAGTTTTCCAAATGTCAGTTGTTGTTTTCTCTTAAAATGTTTTCCATTTCAAATAAATGTGAGACACTTTGAGTGGTGATGGCCACACTGTGCCTCAGATTGAGGCGAAGTTGACTCATACACATCAAAAAGGTCCCATAGATCGTTTTACTAAAGTTTCAACCGAATCTGATTGCATTTATTCAGTTTTTTCATATGTCAGTTGTTGTTTTCACTTAAAATGTTGTCCGTTTCAAACAAAAGTGAGACACTTTGAGTGATACCAGTCAAACCGTGCCTTGGATTGAGGTGGGGTAGACCTATACCCATATAAAATGATCCATGTATCATTTTTCTAAAGTATAAACAAAATATGAAGATGGTTGGTCAGTTTTCTCTATGTCGGTTGTGGTTTTCACTTAAATTGTTGAGCATTTCAAAGAAATGTGAGACACTTTGAGTGGTGCCCGGCCACACTGCGCCTCTAATTGAGGAGGGGTTAACTCATTCACGTCAAAAATGACCCATGTATTTTTTTTCCTACTATTTCAATAGAATACGAATGTGTTTGGTTAGTTTTCCATATATCAGTTGTTGTTTTTACTTAAAATGATGTCCATTTGAAAAAGAAGAGAGACATTTTTATTGGTGTTGGACACAACGCGCCTCAGATTGATGCGGGTTTAACTCACACTCGTCACAAATGACTCATGGATTGTATTCGTAAAGTATAAACACAATCTGAATGAGTTTAGTCTATTTTAAGTATGCCATTTGTGTTGTTTTCACTTAACATCTTGTCCATTTCAAATAAAAGTGAGACAGTTTGATTAGTGTCGGCCGCACCAGCACTCGTATTGATGCGGGGTGGACACGTACACGTCACATATGACCCATGTATTTTTGACCAAAATTTTCAACCTAATATTAATGCCTTTGGTCGGTTTTCGGTGTCACAGTTGTTGTATTCACTTAAAATGATGTCCTTTTGAAACAAAAGAGAGAGGCTTCAAGTGGTGTCGGCCACACCGCGCATCAGATTGAGGTTGTGTTGACTCTTACACATCAGAAATGACCCATGGATCGTTTTCCTAAATTATCAAAACAATCCAAATGTGTTTGGTTGGTTTTCCGAATGTCAGTTGTTGTTTTCACTTAAAATGTTGTCCATTTCAAAGAAATGTGAGACATGTTGAGTGGTTTCGGCCACACCGCATCTCATATTGAGGAGGGGTTGACTTTTACACATCAAAAATGACCCATGGATCATATAAATAATGTTTCAATAGAATCCGAATGCATTTAGTCAGTTTTCTGTATGTCAATTGTTGTTTTTACACAAAATGATTTCAATTTTAAACAGAAGATAGACATTTTGAGTGGTGTTGGACACACTGTGCCTCAGATTGAGGCGAGATTGACATGTACACATCAAAAATGACCCATGTATTGTTGAAATAAATTATCAACACAATTTGAATGTGTTTGGTCGTTTTTAAGTATTCATGTTTTTGCACTCACTTAAAATCAAGTCCAATCCAAATAAAAGTGAGACAGTTTAAGTGGTTTCGGCCACAACGGCCCTTATATTGAGGCGGGGTTGACTCGTACACCTCACATATGACCAATGGATCGGTTTCCTAATGTTTCAATAGAACAAGAATACCTTTTGTTTATTTCCATATGTCAATTGTTGTATTCACTTAAAATGACGTCCTTTTAAAACAATGGAAAGACACATTGAGTGGTTCTGGCCATACCGCACCTTGTATTGAGGCAGGGTTGACTCATACACATCAAAAATGACCCATGGATCATTTATCTAATTTATCATCATAATACGAATGCGTTTGGTCAGTTTTTTGTATATCAGTTGTTGTTTTCACTTAAAATGTTGTCGATTTCAAAGAAAAGTGAGACACTTTTAGTGGTATCGGCCTCACCGCACCTCGAATTGAGGCGGGGTTGACTTTTACCTATCAAAAATGACCCATGTATCGTATTCCTAATGTTTAAATAGAATCTGAATTCTTTTGGTCGGTTTTCCGTATGTCAGTTGTTGTTTTCACATAAAATTATGTCAATTTTAAAAAGAAGAGAGACATTTTGTGTGGTGTCGGCCACACCGCACCTCTAATTGAGGCGGGGTTGACTCGTCGACGTCAAAAATGACCCATGTATCATTTTACTAACGTATCAACACATTCTGAATGTGTTTGGTCAGTGTTCCGTATGCCAGTTGTTGTTTTCACATAAAATTCTGTCCATTTCAAATAAAAGAGAAAACAGTTTTAGTGGTGTCGGCCACACCAGCCCTCAGATTGAGGCAGGTATGACTTGTACTCATCACATATGAACCATGGATCTTTTCCCTAAAGTTTAAACAAAATCTGAACGCTTCTGGTAAGTTTTCCATATGTCAGTTGTTGTATTCTCTTAAAGTGATGTCATTTTGAAATAAAAGAGTGACACATTGAGTGGTGCTGGCCACACTGCACCTCGTATTGAGGTAGGGTTGACTTGTACTCATCGCAAATGACCCATGGATGGTTTTCCTAAAGTGTGAACACAGTCTGAATTCATTTGGTCAGTGTTCTGAATTCCAATTGTTGTTTTCACTTAAAATCATGTCCATTTCAAATAAAAGTGGGATAGTTTGAGTGGTGGTGGCCACACCGGCCCTCAGATTGAGGCAGGGTTGACTTTAACATGTCACATATGACCCATGGATCATTGTCCTAACGTTTCAAAATAATCCAAATTCTTTTGGTTTGTTTTTCGTATGTCATTTGTTGTATTTACTTAAAATGATGTCCTTTTGAAACAAAATAGAGACACTTGGTGTGGTGTCGGCCACACCACACCTCAGATTGAGAAGGGGTTGACTCATACACATCACAAATGACAGATGGATCATTTCCCAAACATATCAACACAATCCAAATGTTTGTGGTTATTTTTCCATATGCCAACTATTTTTATTTAAAAGAGTATCCATTTTAAACAAAAGAAAGACACATTGAGTGGTACCAGCCACACCATGCCTCATATTGAGGCAATGTTGACTCGTACATGTCAAAAATGACCCATGGTTCCTTTTTCTAAAGTATCAATAGAATCCATATGTGTTTGGTATGTTTTTTGTATGTTAGTAGATGTAATGACTTAAAATGTCGTCCATTTCAAAGAAATGTGAGCCACTTTGAATGGTTCCAGTGACACCACCTTTAGATTGAGGTTGGTTTGACTTTTACACGTCACAAATGACTCATATATTGTTTTCCTAATCTATCAACACAACCCAAAAACGTTTGGTCAGTTTTCCTGTGTGCTGGTTGTTTTTACATAAAACTGTATCCATTTTAAACAAAAGAAACACTTTGAGTGGTACCGGCCACACCGTGCCTCAAATTGAGGTGGGGTTGACTCTTACAAATCACAAATGACCCATGGATCTTTTTCCTAAATTATCAATAGAATATGAATGCATTTGGTCAGTTTTATGTATGCCTGTTGTTGTTTTCACATAAAATGTTCTCCATTTCAACGAAAAGTGAGACACTTTGAGCAGTTCCGGCCACACCGCACCTCGGATTCAGGTGAGGTTGACTCATACATGTCACTTGGGTGTTTTGGGTGTCGTCAAGTGCGGATTGAATATTCGGTTGAGTCCAATCCTCTCCTTGCTTCCTCTTTTCGATTAGGGTTTTCAACCTTCTCTCATCTTCTTCTAAAGGTCAAAACCCCACTTTTCTATTGGGATTTAGGGTGAATCATGATAATCTCTTATATTGGGATCTAGGGTCTAGGGAGGAGGGTTGGGTAGGATATCCGGGGGCTGTCCAGGTGGCTATCCATGGTCCAAGGAAGAGGGTGGGGGCGTTGTTTAGGGGGCTGTCTGGGGTCCAGGGAGGAGGGTTTGGGGGGGGGGGGCTCTCCAGGGGGCTGTCCGGGGTCCAGGGAGGAGGGTGGGGGGGCTATCCAGGGTCCATAGAGGGAGTGGTTAATGTATCTAAAACTCTATCTAGGTATCATACATCAAATTCTGACAAGACTGCTAACCACCACGAGGTGTTGTCCTTGAGCAGGGCCAAATCACGGTGTGACTACGGCGTGACCGCAGCGTGACTGTGGCGTGACCGCGGAATGACCACAGTGTGACAGCAGGATGACTACGGCATGATTGTGGCGTGTTGGCCCGATCTAGAGACATCCACAGGGCAGCATCATCCAGCCATGATTCCAAATAAATCATATGTAGTTGTCCTTCGCATTATAGAAACTGATCTTATGTTATAAAAAGAAGACTCTTGATTTGGGAGTGTGGTATGATAAAGATATATATTTTATATTTGTTTTTTTTAAATTGGTACTGGGTAATTGAAAATACTCATTGAGATTCAAATTATCACACCCTAAACTACCACTGTGAGTTTTCGCAGACAGCGCACCTCCGTTGGAGGGGTTTTATTATAAAAACATGAATTTATTTATCAAATGAAACAATAATATTAAAGAAATATTATTCAAGATATTCAATTGAATATAATTAACCAAAATTAAGAATGAATCTAAATTCAATTTAATGCATTTTTAATTTAAAGAGGCTATGAGAGGGGTTCTACCTCAAGGGGTTTCTCCCATAGGATTCTTGGGGTGTGTAGTTTCTATCTATGATTTTTGTGGGGCTTCTGTATTGTGAGAAATGTGTTTTTAATGGTTAGTATAATAAATTAATTAGTCAATTAGAAAATAAAACCATATTCAATAGAGATATAACCACTTTTTATAGAGAATACCATCCAAATAACCAACTCGAAAATCTGAGACCAACATTTTACTTTACTAATTCCAATTACATAATATATGCATCACCAACTTATGTTTTTTGAACCAATCAATTAAAGGGAAAGAAAATCCTCACAATAACCCATAAAATATCATATAGAATCACTAACCTACAAACCATTATAACATCATTAGGCTTCCATATTTGGTCAAAAATAATGAGTTATACTAAATTCAAAAATATCCATACCATAGTGAAATACCAGGTTCAAAAATAAAGAGTTATACATAATTAAAAAATGTATTGGATCAATCTGCCCCAGATCACCATAACCATCACCACTCTCATCATCAGACTCATCCTCTCCACCATCTTTTTCCTCATCGATTTCCTCGTCATCGTCCCCATGCTCATCCTCAGCCCCATGCTCACCCTCGGCCCCATCCTCGCCCTCGGCCCCTTCCTCGCCCCCGTCCTCATCCTCATCCTCGCCCTCGTCCTCTTCAGCATCCTCGTCATCACCAGGAATGTCATCATCTTGACCAACACTAGAACTGTCACTGGGTGCATTTGATAATGCACCCATCAACAACATATATGTCTGACAAGCCGCGCTCGCCTCTGGTGGAAGTGATGAAGATAAATATTTGATCAGTTTTATAAATTATTTCTCCCTCGTTTGAACATGTTCTTACAACTATGTGACGCTTTTATCAGAATTCGTTCATGATCCTTGACCTATTACAACATAGTTTTACTATAATGGATACCTGGAGAAGACCAATACCTTGTCGAAACTACATTCATACCAGGTCGGCAGCGTACTCGACCAGAGTGCTCATCTCCAAAAAACTGATAAAAATAATGGTGTGGCCCTAAATTGTCAGGCTCCTGGGCATCAAGGTCCCCTAAAGAAGCCTATTAAAAATATTAATAGATTATAAAATTCCAAAATATATTTTAAACTTTGAAATAAACAAATTAAAACATACAATCTATTCTTGTCTCATTTCATTAACCACAATTCCACCTTTTTTTACTTTTACTCGAGCAAAATAAATTTCCTCTAAGGATATGTCCTTCAAAATTAAATTTGTTCTTCTACACTGAAATTGAAACAATATATAGTTCAAGTATAATTATATATTCAATATTCAATAAATCACATAATTTATGTAGTAAACAATAAAAATATCAAGTCCTAAAGTAAAATTATAAACAATTATATCATACCAGCTGCCTCTCATGATCTGACATAGTAGTGCGCCCCAAAATATAGAGGTATTTCATTGAATCAATGTTTTTTTGTTTTTTTCAGATGATTCCTAAATAATATTTAATAACAAATAAGATAATATTAATGAAAAATATGAAAACGGTTATTTAAATACTTCAAATTGGATTAATACCGTAAATTTGGCAGTCACCCAATTGATAATCATTTGGAGAAATTTCCCTATCGGGCAGTCATCCATGATAGGTAATGTCTCCAACTCCTTTCACACATTATCACACTATCCAACAAACATCTCATGCATATAAGCTTTCCAAATCTCTCCTAGCTCCTCTAAATTCGCTGGTCGTGCACCTTCGCCATCAGGGAAGTTAAACCAATGTTGAAACCCAATAGATTAATTCATATAAATTGAAAAAAATAAAACATTATATCCAATAGATTTTTTACCCATATTTGTGCCCACGCATTATCCTTGACTTCGTGTGGCAGATGCCTCCAAGAGAGAGGGTTGACTTAAATGATGTCGGAGTATTTAGATAGTGTCGCCAAAAAACCCTGACATTCCTACCCAGATTTCTCAATCATCTATACAACATCATTGTATTCAACCATCAACTATGTCTGGTGGTTCCATATTGCATGTAAGTGAGTACACCCCCTCCCCTCCACCTATCAGTAGATGAATCTATTATTAAAGAAAAAAATATCAGTACAAGATATAATAAAAATAAATTTTGGTATAAAAATATGATAGAGTTATATAAATATACATGTGGTAGTCTGATCAATGGGTGTCACTAGATGTGTAGAAGCTGAAGGAATATCATGTACAGGTGGAGTGTCCCTTATTGTATGATCCTCAATCACATATTGTGTCGGAGAAGGATTCGAACAAGGTGGAATATAATTTCTCAGATATAATGAACCAGAAGAAAAAGATTATGGCACAGACATCTAGCCAACTGGTAGTGTAATGATCGAAGGCCTAAATATCCCATGTTTCCCTAAAGACACACCATGATCAAAATCGGGAGTAGAAGATACATATGTGGTAGGGGAATAGTACAATTGGTACGACCAGTGGATCGTCTAACTCTCTTACCACAAGCCCTCGTACCACCAGCCTCAGTACCGGGACCACCAGATGATCATCTAGCTCTGACACCACCCCCCACCTACGACTAGCCTCTGTACTGGGAGAAACATCAGGTTCCTCGTCGGATATCTCTTGTCTAGGGGGGTGGATCCTGAAAAAAAGTTTAACAAAAAGGTAAACACATGATATTATAAGTTATTGAAATATATATATTTTTTAAATAAACTACTCACAAAAGGGATGAGTGGAGGAATGACCATCTGTATGATGAGAAGATTATTTTCTGTCATCTTTTTCTGTTGTCTCTCATCAATGGGTGTCATTTCTTATGATGAAGACAGATATGGAAGTAATTAGAAACATATAACTAATTTTTAACCCAAAAAACACAATATAGAAAAACCATTATGAAAAAAAAACATAATGATACAGAATATTAAAGGTGGTTTGAAGGTAAGTAATATGATACACACTCTGAATAATGTAGGTGAAACATATAGGTGAGAACACGATAGTATGGTTCTATATATTTTCCAATACAACTTTGGGTTCACAACCAACTCTAACAGTTGAGCTATTGGAGTCATCTTAAGAAATAAACGGATTTCTTCCAATTGCAGTAGGGATAGTTTCAACTTCATCATCACCATCATCAAAAACATGTTTGGTATTTACTTCAATAATTACACTGAATTTTGGATGACGGTGATCATTGACATAAAAAACTGGTTTCACCGTTGATGCCAATACATATGGTTCATCAATGGAAATTGTGCAAGTCATGTCAATAACTCGAAATTCAAAATCATCAATAAAGGTGTCATGCCTCTTCATTTAATCAAACCATTGAAATTTCAACATCGTGACTCGACCATGCGAGTAATAATCCGAAATTATTATTTTCTCCATGACTCCATAGTAAGCTACATTTTCATAATGGGGTCTTGTATCCGATGAACTTGCATAATAGTCTTTTGTGGCAGTTAGAATAACACTAACATGCTCTGTTCTCATGTTTGTTTCTTGTTCAGTGATAATAAATTTTCATCCATTGATCACAAGTGATTTACATCCACGAACCATGGTATTAGGACCAAAAGCCAACGATCTTATTTCCTCAAAAACAGAGTCTGCAGGCAAACTCGATACCTGAAATATAAACAAATAGTAAACTAAATTAAATATTATTTTTACTTAGTTATTACAGAAATAGTTTATCCTTCAATTTGAACAAAGTAGAAAACCCTTTCCTATGCATAGTCTCTTTCCTCTTCAATGATAAAGAACGACACTTTCTATATATTAATTAATTATGTTCCCTATAAATAAAAATAATAATAGTTTAACTAATATTTAAAATTACAAGAGATAATATAAGAGATACATGTACAATTTACTTACTTGTTATACTCATTGAAAAAATCACAATTGAACAACACTGTGCAATGTGCCATCTCTCGCTCTTAAAGGATTAATGTCGTCAATGTATATGATCCTAAAATTCATTATCTCAGAGGAAGTGATGGAAAAATGGGTTCAATTCGCTCATACTATTCTTCTTCATTTCTCATTGGTATATCTATTCCTGTAGTAAGATCAGAAAAATACATTGAGCAGAAATCCATACATTCATGATCCATGTAACTATTCACAATAGAACCAATAGGGTAATTCTTGTTCCGAACATATGATTTCAATGTGTACATGTTTATTTCAGTTGGATACATCCAACAGAAAGCAATGGGTCCTCCAAGAAGTATTTTGTTCGGAAGATGGACAGTCAGATGCAACATGAATATAAAAAATGATGGAGGCGATATTTTCTCTAAATAACACAAAATTAATGGTGTCTATTCCAACAAGTATTCCAAGAAGGATTTGGAAAAATTCATAGCAAAAAGATCTCTAAACAAATAGCCCAACTGAATAAATAAGACTCTTACATTATTGGACAAGAGATGACAGATTTCTATTAGAATCAACTCATGAAAAAGGACGTGATAATCAGGAGTCTTCAATGATTTCAGCTTCAACTCTCTTCTATTGACCCATTTTGATATATTTCTTGAATAACCATCTAGATCTTTAATAGTATCTAGTACTTCCAGAAATGGATTTTTTTCAGCAGGTGTCATCACATAAAAAGCACATGGAACATTCTATTTATTTTCACTGATACAAACAAGATGCAATTCTGGTATGATCCCCCAATCTACCAAGTCACGCCGAGATTGTAAATCCTATTTTGTATTCCCCTTGACATTTAGAATAATCAAAAGCCACATTTCACATATATTCTTTTCAATGTGAATTACGTCTATGCAATGACATAACAAGTTGGTTGACCAATACAACAAATCAAAGAATATACTCTTCCTCTTCCAATTGAAACAGGTATCATTGGAAACATTTTTCTTCTTTCTAGATTTCATTACACCCTTCCCAAATTAATAACTGAAATCATTTAATTCATTAAGCACATCAGTTCCAGACATACACTAAGGTGGATCGTCAGTCTCCATGGTAATGTCAAATCTTCTAAGATTGTTTCTATATGGATGGTTCATTGGAAAGAATCATTGATGTCCTATAAAACTAAAACTATGACGATATTTAAGTCTTCTCGGTCGAGTATTCTTCATACAAACAAGACGTGAAAATTTTTCTTCTTTGATCCATCCAGAAATCATTGCACAACTAGTAAAATCATTGATCGTCCACATAAGCACAACATGAATCTGAAATATGTCTTTCGAACATGCATCATATGTGGGCACACCCATATCCCAAAGAAGATTCAACTCATTTATTAATGTTTTCATGTATACATCTATATCATTACTAGGATCAGAAGGGCCATATATTAGTATACTCAAGAAAGTGTAAGGATTTTTCATACACAACCATGGGGAATGGTTATAAATGTGTATGAAAATAGGCCATGTGATGTGCGAAGTAAGAATCTTCCCAAATGGATTGAAACCGTCACATGAAAGACCCAGTATCACATTACGCATATCAACTGAAAATTCAGGATATCGAGCATCAAATATCTACCATGAAAATCCATCTTCAGGGTGAACCAAATCTTCATTACTTTTTTTCTCTCAGTGTCATGCCATCACATTTTTACTGATATTTCAATAGACATGAAAAGGTTCTGTAATCTGAGGATCAATGGAAAGTGTCACATTACGTTTTGTGTCACCCGATATGGTGTTCCATTATCTTTTGGATTCCATCTAGAGGTTCCACATTATATACAATCATTTCTTTCAGCAGTTTCCTCCCAAAATAACTACAATCATTTGGTTAAGCATGAATTTTTTTGAGAATACAAGTTCATTAACTAACTTCCCTGCCATATAGTGGTTTGAAAGAATATCTGCATCATCTGGAAGTAAGTACTTCAAGAAGATAAAAATGTAATCAATTATAGTATTTGAAATCCAATACAATGTTTTCCCATGAAACAATAGGGTTAAAAATTTATACTTTTTCATTTTACCACATTGTCGATATATTGGAGTTGTCATAGCATCATTCAATTTTTTCACCCTATCAACGTCATCATTTTAATTGGACGCATCATGTGTGCTTGAATTGAAATCTTGTTTCCTGGACATCCTTTCCTTCTCATGATTTCGAATAAATGGAAACCGACCATATATCAAACTCTCCAATTTAGTCCTATCATTTGGATCATCAACATTTTGAGATTCCATTTTCTATCCATTGTGATACCACACATAATTGTTTGTTTGGAAACCATATTTGGTTAAATGATAGTTAACTACTTCATGAATCAACCAAGGTATTCCCACACAAATAGAACATGGGTAGTGTATGCGGTCACTATTTGAAGCCTTGTAAAATGAATAATCTAAAAAGTTATTTAAATTATTTTGAAAATCGGTTTAAATCCCATCAGCTTCATATATCCAACTTCTATCTATTCTATTATAAAATTCAAATTAGTCATTTCAATGTAATTCATTAATATTGAAGTTCAATCAAAAACAATATTTAGGTAAATGAACATTGTTTACTTAAAATAAAATCAAAACTGACACATTACTCTATATGAGAATTATATTAAGAAATAAAAAAATATAGTGTATATAAGAAAATAAGATACAAAATTTCTAATGCCTATATTCATGGATTTCCTAGTAAGATATTGGAAGTGGTTAAAGGAATACATAATTGGTAAGGGTCTTCTTGGGAGTACATGAGTTTTATACTTTAACTTCTTCAGGGAGTTCAGGATGAGGAGTAGGATGAGGATCACATCAAAAGTAGTAATGGACTTATCATGATTCACCAAATGTTAGTATAAAAGGATCCTATGTTTGGGGCCACAGATCATAGGTTGTTAGGGTGTATTCATTGAATCGTGTCCCACTTGATTTTGGAGAGGGAACTTCAATAGTTATAGGTATGGATTTTATTAGAAACACCTATAAATGGATATCCAGGAAATTTGACGTCCCAAACCAGGATGCCACCCATTAGTGACCCGAACCCAGATGGCCACTCATTGGAGAGGGACCTTCATGTTCTATTGTGTTTTATCTCACATATGAGAAATGATTTTTGGTCTATTCAAGGTCTAGGGAGGAGGGTGGTGGGATGTTCGGGGACCAGGGAGGAGGGTGGGGGCAGTCTTGGTGCCAGGATAGAGGGGGGGCTGTCCGGGGTCCAAAAAGATGGGTGGGGGCTGTCTAGGGTCCAGGGAGGAGGGGGGTGTCCATGGTCCATGAAGGAGGGTGCGGGTTGTCCGGGGTCTAGGGAGGAGGGTGGGGGGTGTGGGGTTTTCAGCGTCGACAAAGAAGGGGGGTTGTACTCGGTCTAGGAAGGAGGGGGTTTTCCTAGGCGGATGTCAAAAAACCGAATGGGATTCCACTCTAGAGTTCTGTGAATATATTATCGAAAGATAAAAAGATTCCACCTATAAACATTATAACATTAAACCAGCGCCTACTGTAATTTCATGATATTTAAGGGATATGTTTTTTGTGAAAAGCCTATACATTACAGTGATGTATTTGAATGATGATTTTTCCCAAATTTTTATGGAATTCAGTAATGAGGATGATTTCTTCCATTTAACCAATGTTGTATTGTACGTTTAGGATGAATTCTTGAATTTAACTAGTGTTGTAGTTTATTTTTAGGGGAGGAGTCTTAGAAACCATTTTAGGCATTTAATTAGAACATGGGTTCCTCCATTTAACCATGTGGTCTTGAATTTCAGGGATGAAAGTGTTTTGACTAAGCTAATTACAACATACTCTATAGTATGGACAACACATCATGTGGTAATTCCCATGAAACAAAGCCATTTGTAAATGGGATGTTTTCAGCACCCCATTTGGCCTAACATTGTTTTCACCATAAGGTATTGGCCATGTTTGTTTACATGGCTATCCAAGTCATGTACTATCTGTACATTCCCATGTATATTCCTAGGACACTAGATTTTCGTAGACACCATGTCAATGATTATACCCACCATGTGAACCCTTATACTATATCGTAATTATTACAACCATTAATAAAAACTTATTAAAAAACATCGCTTGTCAATGATAATCAAATTGAACATATATCAATAATAATATTGGATATATCAAGTAAAATGAATTCATACTATCTTACATCCTAAATGACCACCCACAATCATGTAAATAGAGTTCTTTAAATAAGTTATTGATGCGAAAAAATGGAAATATTTTGAAAAGTTATTATATTTCATAAAACCCACACTAAATCCCCCAAAATATACCATATCACCCCAATAAAAAAAAGGAAAACCACTTATCCCACAGAAAGTACAATATCCGTCCATTCCATAAAAGTTCTATTGTGATTTATCTCACATACGAATAATGATTTTTTTGGAGTGAAATAGAGTGGATCATGAGTATTATGTTTACAAAAACAAGGGATCAAAAAGAAATTCATTTGTGTGAAGAAGAATAATCCCATGGTCCTCTTGATATTTTAACCACACAGTCATGATTTTCGAGATGAACTTGTATCCATGAAACCATATGATAAGCACTATTCAATACATGTTTTTTTATGATTTTTTCAAGAATTTTGAGGAACCCCAAATCAGTGGAAATGATCATTGTGTTTTAAAAAGATGATTGAATAACTCATGTATGATGTCGAAGGCAGGATGATTAATAGTTATATTATAAAAACTAATATTCATTAATATTGTGAATTTGACATTCTATGAATTAGTTTCATGAAGAAGGAAGAAGTACTACATGGGAAAAAGAGAGGTCCCTCCGAGAGTTCCCTTTGTAGATAATTTATTCATAATGAACATTGTATTTTACGGTTAAGTATTTCTTATTTCTTCTGTGAATAATAATTAGGGACCACATACTATTTTTCATAGTTCAAGAAGATACTCCATATGCTCTATTGTGCAAATGATAAGAGAAAACTGTGTCATTTTATATATTTATAGATTTTGATAGAAACATGATACATAATTGTTATGTAATACACATAGTGAACAAAAATTAAGATTAATAAGATCTTAATTTTTGAATTGATATTAATGAAAGGAGTTATTTTCATCAAATACTATGAATAAATTTTACAAACAATTTCTTATGTGTTCATATACATGAAGCTGTAATATTTGAAGCATTTAGATTAAAAAAATACGAATCTTTAAAATTAATACACAAGAAAGAGACACCATGACCTTATAAATGTATATGTGTAATGAAAAAATTAATTGGACAATTTGTACACCGATGTAGTGATTTGAGTACACAATTCGTGGATTAGTGAATCATATAAATTTCAAAAATCCCTAGAAATAGGGAATAATGATATCCTTGAGAATAGAAGGATACCCTTGAGATGAGGTGGAAGTATATCCTTAAGAATAGGTTGAAGGAGTCTAACCGGGAAGCTTATTGGATAGAAGAGGTGCACCTATGATGGGGCTTCTCAAGGGCTTCTCGGAGTCGGGGCAGTGCTTCTGGAGATGCGCAATCTGCTTCTACAATGCTTCTAGAATCGGGGGGGGGGGGGGGGGGTTGCCTGCCTTAGTCGAAATTTGGGTTTTTTACAACAGTAATTAAAAACCATTGGCAAAACAATGCTTTCCCAATGGGTTGATGAAACCGTTGGGAAAACTCATCTAAATTCCTTCTTTACCAACGGTTTGATGAAACCATTGGGAAAGATCATCTAAATTCCATATTTACCAATGTTTCATGCAAACTGTTGGTAAAGAACATCTATTCCAACGGTTATTTTAAACTGTTGTAATACAAGTGTTGGGAAAATAATGATTTGCAGTAGTTATAGGTGGGGATGCACTGCGACACTATGTTTGCATGAATATCCCTTTGGATTCCATGCTCGAACATCAGTTCCCAGATTTAACTATCACAGATCATGTCCATAATGTATTTATCCAGGTCTATTTATATGTATGGGAAATCTTCCACTGTCATCCCTCCATATCAAATCTTCGGAATCTTCATAATCTTAATCGGGTGTAAGAAAGTGGTGAGAACTCCTCACTAAACAAGTAATATAATTCATTCCATAAGAGTGATGACTCATAGTGTATCTGGGTAACTAAACTCCACTAGTTCATATCCATATGAGAAAAAATAATGGCTTCCAAAGCCACTATATTATCTTTCGGTCTCCAAATAATATTGAAGAGGTGGGCCAATGTCTCTAACATGTCCTATGCTGCCTGAGGGTTTGGCCCACCACGAATCCTCAGCAGCATATGGTGCTAGATCTCACAGAGAACACTCATCCAGCATTCATCCTCACACTGTAAATTCATAACTATCTACTAATACATAGGTGGAGGTGCTACTATTGTCCCACCTAAAGGATGGGGATATAATGTTGGGCCCTGAACTAAGGCCTCGTCACTTGTGAGGTTATCATCATAAACCAAAGTAGGTATCCAAGATGGTTGTCATCATGGAGGCATCTAGAATGTTACCAAGGAATACCACGGGCATGTGATCACATATATATATATATATGTAAACACAAAAAAAAGGAGAGCTGACTCAATAATGATATTCAAAGACTTGATTCTATATGGAACATAAACCAAAGTTCCATGTAACAAATTTCATAGCATGCCGAGTCAAAAAAATGGGTAATCAGGGTCTTAGTGAATAGATACATTTTCTTATACACCATTACTACACTCCCTGGTCTGAGAGACACTCTCGAGATAAGTTGACACTCTTTCCCTAAACCAGACCATCACCTTTTTATGTAAAGTTCTAAACAACATCCTAGGTGTTGAACCACCTCTGCTACCACTTTGTCATGACTGGACCCATGCTTGGGCTTGATCAGTAAATACACAATCCTTCCACCATAGGCCATTGGTGGGATAAGCACTGAGGGCACAATAATTTGGGGAGGCCATTTCCCATATACCTTTATGCACACACACACACAAACAAAAAAATTAAATGTTGAGAGGGAATGATGTAAAAGATGAAAGTTGTTATTAATAAACCAAAAAATGAATGAATCACTAAAATAGAATGAGTTAAATAATGTAAAAATGAAAAATGGAAGGACACATGCCCCACAAAAAGTAGTGTCTCAATATGACAAAAAGCTAGTGAATTATGGTAATAGAGAAAGCCCTACTCTGGGAACCCAAACTGCGACCACTAAACGTACTCCAAGAACCCATAACCCTAAGATTCTAGGAGTCACAATCAAATATGTTGGTTGTCTACATAAATCATGGTATGTTTTGGAAAATCCCATGTAGGGGTGTGTAAAAACATTCAAAGTGGGATGCCCTAAAAAAGGGGGAGCAGTAAGAGGTACAATAGTTAAATAAAGAAGTAGATAGAATAATATATTGTAAAAGAGTGCGGCGTGACATGAATGGATAGAGAGATAATCTCATCCAGATAGGAGAAGATAGAAATTATGATAAGATGAACTTATGACTAAGTTTTTGCTAGCTATAGTAGGATATTAGAATCATTCAATCACATGTAGCTCGTCCCAAGATGCATGAGGCATACCCCACATGTCTTCACCTCTCCTAGAAGGAGAATAACTAAATACCAAGGAGTGGGTAATGAAATAGGATGTATATATATATATATATATATATATTCTCACTAAAAGTAACCTAAATGAGAGATTAATGTGTTCTCTATCTCACATCTCATCCTAGTAAAAGATTATCCAATTGTTCCAGAAGTTACTACCATCAATTCCCATCATCCATCACGTCTTCCCTGAACTGAAATTCAATGGGGCTCAAAAACCCCACCACGATACTATTCACTTTGGGTAGTTCTATCTCAGATGCATGCTTATTGGTTGCCTCCCAAGTATGAATCTCATGGTAGAATTTATACCTCTTACTCATGAGTCCAATGTAATATTAATGTACGTCAAGTCCCTAATCCACATAGTCTAAAGGTCGTCACAATGTCGAGGCCCCATGCCCAGCCTGACTGGAGGGTACCACGCAAGTATCATTGAGGACCCATACCCTTCCTGGCAAGAGGGTGAAACTAATAATAGGTTGAGGACTCATTCTCAGCACAACTCGGGGGGTTCCACTCTATTGTCATCAAGCACCCATGAACAACCCAGCTAGAGGGTGACACTCAAAATAACTTGAGCACCTGCACCTTACCCACCTGGAGGGATGCACTCTAGTGTCTTTGATGACCCATTCCCATCCCAGATAGACGTTTCCACATGGATTTCCCTGATGTCATCACATGATCACTGCTATCGTAGAACACCACTTAAGGAAGTGTCATGCTCCAAACACCATGCATTGTAACCCAAATTCCAAAACTGAGGTTACTATCACGTTCTATGCCAAAAAAAATACAAAATAGGATATTTAATTTCTCGAAATGGATAACTAGTGAAAAGGATGATTTCACCACAACAATGCCTAATGGGTCAATGTACGGACAACCTCATGAACCCAAACTTAAAATTCTTAAATATATCTAAAAATACATAGCTTGAAGTGAGGGTATCGTGGCCATAGATGACATGTAAAACTAATTCTCGGTTTATAGGATACATGTTTTCGATGTTTCAGAATATGTTCATGGGGCCGAATGAATGAATCATGGCTAGCTAGCCGCAGGGTCAACCATGCCACACCATAGTCAACCATCAGGTCACCTCAGGTTGACTCGGGATCAGACCTGGGACAGACCTCATCTTCTGGTTCGGATCATCTAGGTTTGGTCCTAGCCTACTCTACTCTGAGTGCGCCTAGCCAACCACAGACACAGGCCTGACCCAGTGGTCGTTCACCGTCATCACGGTTAATGTGGATGACTAGCCACTACACCTTGTTGTGGCGGTCACCACCTCGTTCAGGCTGTGAGACCACACCTGGTCCATTGTTAAGGCCACATCGCCTGCCACATTGTGGCACCACCATGCCAGTGATACACAAATGGTCTGTTTAGAGAACCATCAGGCTTCCTCTACTCATCCAGTTTTGGATCCATGAAAGGATATGTGATCCTTGTGTTGATAGCCTCACATCTCCATCCACTACTTGTCAATTCATCGATGGATTGATGTGTCCAAAAGTGTGTGATGAATATCATTGAATAATAGACAAAGAAATGAGTTTTAACAAATATAAATGGTCATGTTCATGCGTCCATCGAGGATTTATAGTTGAAATGGAAAACATGAAGGAAACACACATATATTCAAATTAAAATATGAATTGGAACTCAAAAGTAGAATAAATAACACCTCAAATCAATCGTTCGTCATTAATGATGCATCCAATGAACTCTTTCTCTGATCCGTAAAGGTTTCAATGTGGGTCCAACCTTGATATGAAAATGATCAAATGATAGAAGGCTTGGTGGGTTAGAGGGAGAGATAGAGAAAAAATTTTAGAGGAAAATATTAATCTCAAAGCCGTAAGTCTCTATTCATAGGCATCCCCGTCATTGCAGAATCTGAATCTCACATACAACATCATTTTATTTTATGCTTAGTTAAAACACCCCATTTAAAACTCAATGGATATCTGTGTTTTAAAATTATATTTCTCAATAGAGAGTTATTCAATGCGACATCATGGTTAAAATAATTAGGCTCAATTATTTTATTTAAAAATTTTCTCCAGCGGGTTTTTTTCCACAGAAGTCCCACATCGATAAATGTTATGTCCCACCTAGTGTAAATGGAACATTCTGGACTCACATTAGGTGTCTTATTTCGTATTTAAGCTACCATTTAGGAGTTATCTTATTTCCTACACGTTCTTTGTATAAAATATACTAAACAATCTTTTAAAATAAATTCCAGGCACATGGTCCCTCCGAATTGCATTCTATCTCAGCACCTAGCTATGGAAATATATATAAATATATTTCAAAATCATACAAGGTGAAAACAAATCTATACAAGAATGAAAAATGTCCCATCATCATGACCTCTATGTGATTTAATGATTCCAATATATGTTTCAAAGGATCTTTTAAAACAAATACTTTTCTATACTACGTTAGAAATATTTGGAATTTATGTAAATGATTTCAAAATAAAAAGGGTATTTGGGTCATGTAATATATTAGTGATTCCGTACAAGGATCTTTTTATATATGATAACATCCATTAATGATAATTACAATTTAACGTGGATACTATTTATCGATAAAATAATTATTCTTCCTTCAGTAGGTGTTTGATTATGATAATGAGTTGTGTGAGAAACAAGTTTATTATAAATGGGTTATACTATTATGAATTTCGGACATGATTATGATATACTTTTTCTTTGAATGCATTTTTATACAATAATATGATAAATGTTTTATGAACTTTTGGGACACATATGTGTTGTTTTCATTATTATATCGGTGCATCTAGAATTATATTTCCCTCCAATTCTGGGGGTATTGTTTTAAATATTATGAGATAATTATGAACAACAAGTCGATGTCCTTATTCCACTGAATGAAATAGGATGATTTTATTGATCAAATATGGGAAATAATTGAATTTAATTGATACACTATGGGAAACATGTGTATATTCATGGTCTGTTATAATATGGAAAACATGATTTGATGGATAATCGTTAATTATTTGATGGTCTCAGATGCTAAAATTTATATATATAATTGTTTCTAAATATATTATTATTCCACACATTTAGAAAATGGCATTGTGTTTTTTGATTGATTTATAATACATTATCAGTATTATGAAGATTTGTTTTTGGAAATTTTTTAGGATTTGCATATTGACTCATGATTATGATCAAAGATAGTTTGGTTATAAAAAATTTACATTATGTTAATGATCTCACACACTTATGATTATTTAATTCTTTCATTTGATCATAAATTCATATCTCCTATGTTTATCCTCACTAAGATTAGGATATAAGTAATTCATATGTTTCATTTCCCTAGGTTATAAAGAAATGATAATGTAGTGTATGTATTTGAAGAGTACTGTGTGGGAATACCAATATGGGTGATATTTATAAGCTTTTATTAAATAGTAATATTGTGTACATAGACTCCGAATACACTAAAACTGTGTGACTATTAATAGTTAATTTGTAAAATGTTTTGAATATTTATCGAAAATATGTAATATTTATGTAGGAAATTCATGGGTCACAATTCTTAGTATCATAGGACATGTTTGGTTAAATATTAGAGATTAGTATTTGATAAAATTAGAAAAAATTTATAGGTATAAGTCTATGTGTAGTATAAATCATAATGATTTGGTAATGACTATATATGACCTATGATAAAATTTTGGTTCCACTTATTGATAAAAAGGATTTGTGATTTAGATATCCTATGAATGGGAATACATTTTTATATTATTATTGAATCTAATTATTTTTACATTATTATCATTCAATCATTTTTGGTTTTAGTCTGTGGATATAACTGTAATACATTATTCTAGAAATGAATGTTTGGGGAAATATAATGATTTCACACCTGAGTAACCAAATGTTATTGTATCTAGACTATTTAATTGTGTTCCTATTCTCACCCAATATTCTTAATCCACAAATCATTCTAAGAATCTAAAAATGAAATGAGGGAATAATTTACCAATTCTTATTTTATGGGGACACATCGAAATTATATTAGTTGAAATTCTAATCAACTAGTTTATTAGTGATGGATTAGAACCCCTGATAACATATTTTGTATTCTTAAATTCCCAATATTTGATAAATATTTCAAGTCTATTTATCATTTCTAAGTAAAAGAACATCAATAGTTGATCCTAATTAATAATATCAGGAAATAGGATAAAATTGATTCAATGGAATGAGATGAGTTTATGAAGAAATCATTAAACACGTACATTTCTAATATTCAATGAGTAATGATAGATAACGAATTATTGATTGTAATAAAAAATTTTATAAAACCATTGGTGGATATGTGGTTAATATTAAAATACATTCATTGTATGATTCATTTTTAATCATTATACCTAAAAGAAAATTTTCAAGATTTGTTTTTGGAATTAAAAATTTCACCGAATGACATTATATATAATATACTATAGTAGATATAATAAATAATTTTATGTTCACTCAAGGTTGAAATTGAATTTTTAGATCTATAAACTTTCTAATAGTGTGATCAATGAAAGACGATAAAATATCAACAAAAGTTGAATAAATTTAACGGTGAAATAAAATTTCAACATTCTACATTCCATAAATTCCAAAAGAAATATCAAAGGAATTTCATAAAAGAATAGAGAGGTTATGTAAATTAGTTAATGTGGATCATAAGGAATATGAATGTATACTGATGATGAATTTGATTGTTAATGAAATGAATATAAAAAGACGCCAACTATTGAACCACCCTTTCATAAATTCTCCAATTGTATAGTGTATATGAATTATTCCAACCAAAAAAAATATGAATGATAATGATTATTATTGGTTTCAACAACCTATTAATCCTAATGAAAAATAGAAATTTCATATAATGACGACTCCTGACGTGGGTTATGAGAATGATGCGGTGAATAGTACACTTATCATCCACTGCTTAAAAACTAATGTATTATTTACCACTATATGTACCCTCTCTTTTGTATCTTTGGAATTTTCAATGGTTATTTATTTATAACCTAAATTATAATATATTTTTTGTAGTGAAAACTATTATTGGTGTGACATTTAAATCGCAGGTCTATATTTCCAATCTGATTAATTGTTTTTGGAAAGTGGTTATTACAAATATTGTGTCCATGTATTTTGTTGTATTTCATATAATTCAATGAATGGATTGACATTCATTATATAGAGATCATATCAAATACTATGGATGAAAATCCACATTTATAAATTTTTATGAACCAATGGTCGTTTATCAGTGTCAGGATGACTTTGAACTACCATCGAAAATGAATTATAAATTATAGATCAAAATTATTATCCTTTAAGGTAATATATCTCATATTATTAGGGATATAATAATCATTTATCATATGTGTATCATGCTATAGTTAGTAGATATCATTCCAATATTGTTCCATAGTCTTCCTCTAAATTCATCATGTAATTATTTCAATAGGACCCATACCATGTTCTAATTCTATTAAAAAAAACATATTGAATTTCTCCAGTTGATTTTAAGGTATTGAATATTTACCTATAGGATAATCATGGTATGGGATTAATACTACCTATTGAATCACCATGGGTTGTGCCTAATGTTTTTTATGAAGAAATATGGTTCATTGTTTCTTTTCGTTTACTTTTAGGACCTTACCAAGATATCTATTACTAAGAAGTATCATATGACCCATATTAATGATTTTTTAATCAATTATGAGGAGGTAAATAATTTTATATTATTAAAATATATACCATAAGACATCAATAGTGTTTTTAGGGATTATTTACAAAACAAATCCTTCTATATGATATATGGGAGTTATAAATTATTATGGTTTCATTTATACATAATAATAAAACATCAATCCTCATTGATTTAATTAATAGATTCATTATTGATTAGATTGACCAGTTCATTGTAGTAATTAAAAAATATATAGTGAAATATTCATTAATAAAGGAATACGATGAAGAACATTTGAGAATTGTGTTTAACACATAGTGAAATGATAATTTATTTGAAAAATTTCCCATATGGGAATATTTTCTTTGAATGTGTTATTCATGAGTCATATAATATCATGTGATTGTGTATCAATAGATAAATCCAAAATATATATTATTGAGAAATTTCATCAACTAACCATAGTAATTGAAATCCAATTCATTATTATGATCGATGGATATTGAAAAATATTTGTGATATATTCTTTCTTATTATCTATTCCATTCATCAAGTTGACTCTGAAGGGGGATATGTTCTTATAGACAATGAATATGATTATACATTCATAGAATTGATGAGAAATATGGTAAATTATCCTAAAAACAAAATAAACTATAGTAGATAATTGTTTTTTTTTATAGTGATCTATAAAATAAGTTCATGTGATGTTTACTCACAAATAATGATATTGTGATAAGACATGGCTTGCGATAAATAAAAATACATGTGAAAATTTCCCAACTAATAATTTTGAGTTGATAGAAATTTTGTTGTTTATTTAAGATAAATGGGATTAATGTTTTTTATAGAATAGTGTGACACACACAAATATATATATATATATAATATTTGGTTTATAGCTTCACAGTGAAGAGACTAAATATAAAAAAAAGATGGCAGATGACGCTGATTAATGATTGTGACTAATCATTACATTACAACAATCAGAGTGAAATAATGTTAGAAGATACTATGAGTTGAAATCATCATGAAGGATTATTTATAAGGATGATTAAATAAGATCTATTACTTATAAATTTTCATTATGTAGAATATTAAATCATGAGGGGAGTGTGAAAATCAAATATTTTTCAAATGAATTTTCAACCATCTAACCATGTGATGATTAAATATATACAAAAGGATTATATAAAACTATAAAAGAAAGTGATAAATGTTTCATAGCTAAACCATGATTATGATTGAATATTAGTTTTCTATGGTTATTTGAGTGTTTCATCAAAAAAAAATTAAAATAGATTTATTTGATGAATATCATAGTACATAATTCCATATAATTAATGGATGTACAAATATATATATAGAGATATGAAACACTATTTATGGTGGGAAAACATTTAAATGTATATTCCAAAGTATTTATCTAGATGGCTGGTATGTCATTAAGTTAAATTTGAGAGATAGTAGACTAGGGGTTGTCACTTACCTAACACATACTTAAATCGAAATGGGAAAACATTTCCATGGATTTTAATTTCTGGAATACCAAAACATATAATGGGAACAATTCAATTTGGGTATCTTCAAATGACCTATGAATACAAAAAACATAATTTCCAATAGATAATACTTCTATCACGGTCACCTTGAATGGATATTTATCATGTATGGGGTCACTATTAAAAGTTTAATATATTCTATTATATCTGATCAGAATACTATATTCACCAAGATGATATATAATTTTTATTAGAAGTATCTAGATACAAGGTTGAGTTTTAATACTTATGATCATGCTCAAATATCGAGTTAGAAAATAGGGACTCTTAAAATTCTAAAATATATGATATGAGCTCTTTCTATGGAGTTCAAATGTTCTTGGGTTCAACACTTTCTTCTAGTTGATATTTGATTCAAAAATAATATTCACTCAAGAATTATGGTGTCTCGTTATGAATAAATATATAAATAAAGTTTATGAATCCTATCTATTATGTTGAATTTGGAGATAAAAACTCATCGGTGCCCAATACATCTAGGGAAATTGAAGGGAAAGACATATCCTTTGAAAAATTAATATGGGAAGGTTAAATTCAATATAAGATTTAGTCTGAAAATAATTTGTAATATAATGAATTTTAAGTTAATGAGAACATATTCATAAAAATAACTTCTTGGTATAATGTTATATGATTTTTAATTAAGGGAAACTTGATCCCTAAATATATTGATACATTTAAATTTTATTTATTAGGATTTGTAGATGGTCATTTTTCAATTCAACTGAATCTCTCTGAAATTTATGAGTTGTTCCATGTTCTCTCCCGAGGAATTCATATCATATCATTCACATTTACTAAACTCAATTGTTGTACCATTGGAGCATGTTCTCTCTTATGTGAAAAAATTGGGGGATATTCAATATGAACGAGAGAATATATGAGGAAACAAGACCACTAACCTCTGAAATGGTTCATTGAGAAATCATAAATTATATGAATTTATTCAAGAACATGAGGATATGAGGAAATGGAGATATCCTCGATTATTTGTGTCATAGTGACTTAATTTTGTGATAAAATCATATTTTGGGGGGTATAATTTAACAACCAATGATTTTATGATATATTACCCTACAAATAAATTTAATTTTTTTGATAGCTTATGATACTGGAAATCCCATGTTTAAATAAACCATAATAAATTATATAGTTATCATGTAGCCAATGGATTGTTTTGTACGAATAGGAATAAGATAATAATAAAAAATTGATTTGTAAAAAGTTTTAAAATACATTTAGTAGTTAATTTTTTTTTAGAAATGAAAATAATATTTGTTTAAAATAAAATGATATGCTTTTTGGAAATACTATTTTTATGCATGTAATGATGTTTTATATTAAAAAATTAATCAAATAAATAATAGCGAATTAATTTAAAAAAAGATATATTTTATAAACAATAAAAATATTTAACATTAATTAAATATTTTTTAGGTATTGGATAAGAATAACTCATGTTATGTGATTAAATAAAATTCTAAAAATAATATTTTTTAAATTTGTTGCACTTATTTGAAAGTAATTATTTATCACATGTATAAATATAATAATGATAAATATTTTACATATTTGGAATTATGAGTATCAAATTTGGAACAAAAATCACTTCTATTTTTTCATTTTGAATATAAATTTTTTAAAATATTTTCCCCGTAAGTAATTATAAAAACCATTAAATATTTGTTATAACATTTACAAAAGGATTTTAAATTTATTTAAAATTTTCTTTGACACTATTGAATGAGTACATTTATAAATGTTCATCTATATGATTTGTAAGGATAGAAAAAAGGATAAACTAAATTATTATATATAATATAAAATATAAAAAAAAATTGTAAATGAAAATTATTGCATACCTTCATTTCATTTAATCCATCAAATATTGAAAACAGTGTGCTTGTATACACACGACTAACCATCTCCATGAATATTTTAATTCATTTTTCGATATGTTCTAATAATGTATCAATATAAATATATATATATATATATTAAATGAATTTATAGGGTATTTATAACAAGATTATATTAATGGGGGTTCTTTTGACTTTATCAATTAACAAGTACTTGGATGGAGGAACTGAGATATGCATGAAAAATGATGTAGTTATCAAACTGAACAATGATTTTGAAAAATAATAATAAAAAAATCATTGGATTTCATAATTTAATAATACATCATATCATTTAAATGATTATGGATCAATAATACCTATATAATACATCTATAATTATTATACATGAGGTTACAATGTGTCCAAATAAGGGAGAGACATGGGGTAACTGATATATGTTTGAGTATAATTTTAATTGGGAATGTTTGTAGTTTAATATTTATTGATTAAATTATAAGAAAATAATTAGATAAATCAATTTAATTTTTTTATCCTCTGGTAATTTATAGTGATATTAGTTTTTACACTCATTTTAGTCTATTAAATAACTCATGATACTAAATTAATTGTTTATCTAAAAATGGAAAATTTTTCTCTCTTCAATCATAAATCTAGTTTTGTCTATTTCCTTGTTCTCATTAAATTTTTTCCTGTAATATTTCATTGTTATCATAGAATTATTGAAGAAAATTATTTCCCATGTTTTAATTTTTATGAAAAAAAATAAGTGGAATATTCTTACCTTTTTTGAATAAGGTACTTTTTTTCTATAAAAAAAATGAATGGAATCATTATTTTAGAAAACTCAACCTGAATATATTACCCACATAATTACCAACCACGTATTTAAATTTTCTTTTATTTTTTTCAATGATATATTGAATGAAACAAATTTATATAAAATTTTGTTTCTATTTGAAATTTTATTTAGTTATTTCAATATGATTAGTTTGTTTTTATCGTTAAATATTCTTGTGATTTGTTTGAATTATTTTTAATATATGATAATATACTTTGATGTAAATTACGTTTTAACTGGGATATGGTAAAATTATACCATCCTTATTTTTTCATATTAATGTTTCTGATTTTGATTTTCTGATGTCTAATAAACATGTTAATTTTTTATGGGTTATTCTATTAAGAATTGATGAAATGTTTTTCAATCCTATTTTCTTTGAATGGGATATGATGTGTTTATATAATAAATATTTTATGATCATAGGGAAAAATATGTTTTTTAATTATTTAACAAGTGTTCCTATAATTATATATCCTTCCATTACATTGGGTAATGTTTTATATCTCATGAGGTAATAATGTTAAACAAGTTGTTGTGCATCATCTACTATGGGAAATAACTCGACGTGCTTAATAAAAAATGGAAAAAATGATGTTCTTGATCATCTATTTGAATTATGAGTTTATCACTACTCAATTATGATATAAGAAATTTGTATTGTTCCCTGTTCTATATTTATGTTGTTGTATTCATAGTTAAACACGACAAATGATATGCTTTCTATACATATTATTTCAAAAACAAATTAATATAAAATCTTATGGTTCAATATTTAATTATTATGATTCCTCATTATAATGAATCATCTATTTTAAACAAAAATGTTTTTACGCCATTCTTCATGTCTACTGCCCACGATAAATTGAGTATTAAATATCTATATTATTTTTAGGACCACATACCCTTATTCTAATCTTGTTATATTATATGATTTTTTTTTAATCTCTTATTTTAACCTTACTAAGCATTATAGATCTTTCTTTGATTAGTTTCCTTTACCCAGGTTCAGTAGAATGTGTTATGTAAAGTATGCCAATTAGGAGTTAAATTTTGTATCCTCATTGTGCGATATGATAAAAATCGCCCTTGAAGTAAGAAAATTCAGAATATATCCTATAATGACACTAAATAATTATGTTCCTCATGCATGTATTTATGAAATGTATTGTGTATTCATCCAAAATATGATTTTTTTATGAAAAGGATGGGTCACTATATTTATGATTCCATATTGAAAATTATCATCAAACAAAAAAGATTTTTTATATCAATATTGAAATTGAATATAAAGAATAAATATAGGCATGTGAATTGAATGTGTTTCAATGGAATTAAAAATCGATTATAAGATAACTATAATATAAAAATTTGGATCCTCCAAATCTCATAAAATTACAACACTCATAAAAAACAGTGTAGTAATAATTAATGTTATTATTAGAAAAATATTAATTTTGAAAATAAAAATATTTGTAATAATTATGGAGAAAATGGTGAAAGTTTTATGAATGAACTATAATATATTTATAAAATATAGGGGACACCTAATAATTACAAAATATAAACATTATAATTTAAATATGACCATCAAAATAGTAATCCTTCCATTAAGAATAGTAACCTAACTATTATAATTGTATCCTCTCCTTAGGTAGTGTAAACTATTATTTATATATCTTATAATATGAAAATTTAGCTAATTAATATATATATATATATAAAGGACTCTATTATAAATAATAAAATATGTGTGATTATTTTTATAAAACATCATTATTTTATTTTATTTTTTTATTAAAATTAAAAAATTTAAAAGAAAAATATTTGACTAAAATAATTATATAATACAATAGTATATTTTTTTGTAACTTTAATATAATTTTATTAGATGATATGTATTTTGCTTAAAGTTCTAGAAATTATAACCAAATATTTAAATTATATTTTAATAGAATAATGATACATATTTATAAAATTATAATTTATAGAATTTTCCCTAAAATGGATATCATTTAATTATTATACACATCAAAATATTTTTTAGTTGATTTTTATCTAATTTATTGAATTTTCTGGAATAGTGAAAATCGAAAAAATAAGTTATTTTGAATTAAAAAATTTATAAGATTTGGTGAGTCTGGTATTATGTATAAAACCACTAGATCTAGAAGACATTCACTTTTTACAATATATTTTAAAGGGAATTAATATTATTCGAAATATTGAGATAATAATAAAATTATTAATAATATATTAAAAAACTCATCTTCTCCCTTTATAAATTGAAACCCATCTCACAAAATGTTAATATATTTTTTGGTATCCTGTATTCTAAAAAAATAACTGTCCATCACTCTCCCACGCCCTTGTAGTTTTGTTGTTGCAAATTTATTTCACAATGATGTCTTAAGGTGTCGTCTAAGGGAGGATATCCAAAGATGCAATGCTCTTAACATAATAATCCTTTAATAAATTAATCTTCTACCTCCTACTCAATTCATCCCAACAACATGATATAATGACTCATTTATAATAAATATATTTTGTTTTTTTGTGTTAATTTAATATCACTCATCAAACCTCTTCACAATTTATTTAATAAACAGTTGTCCATATTATGATAGGTTCACAACCTTCTCAAATAATGTACTTTATTTTTCTAAACAACATTAATGATAGTTTAAAGATATAATATTATATTTAAATTTGATGATTGTATATATATAAAAACATATTTAATGTTCTGTAATTAATTTATAATAATTTAATTTAATAAAATGAATCTAGTATTTGATGTTCGGTAAAACCATGTAAATAATGTAACCATAAATTTTTAATGTTTATTGAATGAATCATCCCATCATCAAGAACATATTTTGTAATTTGAGAAAATTTCGTCATTTGAAGGGATATAAATATCCTTTCATTTCACTGATGTATTTATAATCCTATTTGGGAAGAACTCCAACAATTATACATAATCTAATGTGGCTTTGAAAGAGTGAAATAAAAAGACACTATAGAATGATAATAAACATGATTTCATAAAAAAATATTTTTAATTAATGTAAAATAATAATAATTTCAAAAAATCAATTATATTATGTCTAAATCATGTATTTAATTTATTTGATTTTATGATTTCTGATGTTTTTTATCATAATTAGCAACTCATAGACTCATTGTTAGGGAACTATATTTACCACCCACATTTATTATGTTCATCCATTCTCCACTCTACCTCACATTATATCAAATATAATTTTATAGAATACCATAAATTATATATATTTTTATTTATATTTAATATATACTTATCTTTTTCTCCCTTTATTTTCTATGTTTATACAAACCTTACAAGCATTTATAGACACATTATTTAAAATCAAAATTCAACAAGGGGAAATATTCCAACCCTTGATTCATTATTAAAAAACTCCATTAATATTTTTAACTTATTTATTATTTAATAAAATAATAAATCATTTTGGGTAATCCCGAATTTTTACCATATTGCTCAATTAAAATTTTATATTCCTGGCCATTTAATCGTTTTTATAGAATACATATAAACAAAATTATAAATGACTCATATCATTTCCCAATTATTTTAAAATTACTCTAATTATTTTCTCAAACGAACATTAAATATTAGACCCATGCATGTTGATTCATATAATAAAGTATATAATATTTAACTCGATCCTAAATTTGGAATCGTTTTGAAGTAACATATGTATATTATTTCAGGAATGTGTATACAACCCATTATAATACTTCTGATTTCTTATGATTATGAATTATGTATGATTCCCTTATCAGGAACACAAATGCTAGTACATGATAGAATTGGTTCAACCAAATACAACTCTAACGCATTGGGAAAAATTTGTTTCTTTTGATATGATATGTATGGGATTTGGAGTGAAATTAATGAACTAGAGGGCCCTGTCAACTATGTAATGTTATCTTAGTGGTTGGACATGACTTATTATTATTTCATAATTTATATTCCTACCATATTCCAATAATTTCATGGTATTGTGATGACATATTCTTTATTTCAATCATCTATTGGATTATTTTTTAAGAATTATTTTTATGTACTCTTGTAATTTCATATAACAAATTTAATTTTCTATATTTATATGAATAATTAAAAAATAGTATTTAGATATTACACATTTTTTAATCCTTCCTCGTGTTATATTATATAGTTTTAGGTACTGAAGGTATATATTTTCACATTATGTAGTTAAAATACCATTTGAATTTTATATTCATGTCAATGTTTTATACCCCTATTCTCCAAATATCCTTATAACTAAAGATCCATGGGTCGTGTAAATTAGATACTATTGTTAAAAATAATATAATACTATGTTTGAGGATATTGGGTCAAAATAGAGATTATCAAAGAATGTACTAGTTATTTATGTGTATTGGGATATCAAAACATAAAAAATCATTACAGACACATTTATAGTTTGGTACACATCCCAAACTATTGATAGGTATATAGTGAGTAGTTTCAATGAAATAAAATCCATTTCTATAGAATACTTGTGGATGTGGCCCCAAAACAGATGTACATATACATAATAAAACCTAAAGGTATAATTGAAGAAGAAATGGTCTTATACCTATGGGAAAACAATTTCCCTATTCCACACCTAGTTTCACAATCCCAAAGGATATTCATTTCGAATTCACAAGATAATTATGAATCATTATGATCGTATTGAATTTTTTTAGCTTTGAAACCCTAATTTAATAATTAAAATAGGTAATCAATATTGAAACCAGGAGACTCATAATTTAGGATATAATATTAATTTATATTTTATTCCTTTAATATTATTATTTTTCATTTTATATCCAATTTATGTTTTGTACTTTTAATCCTAAATTCTCCATTATTTTACCTGATAGAAAAAAATATGTTGAAAAATGACAAAAAAAATGTGATAGGTAATTTTTTGACAACCCTAATGAGATACTCTACCTAACTGGTTTGGGATGTCGAACATAATGATGTTCCCAATCAGGATCTAAGTATCAATGAGAGGGGGTGAGGGTGAATCAGTGATATATTTTCTTTTTATGTTTCCTTCTTTTTGAAACAACCTGCGCCTCTGGTAAAATAGTTTCTTCCCTGCTGAACAAACACAACAATAAGAACATAAGATTTAAAAGGTTCACTACACAACAAGAGTAGCTATTTCCTTGGTATGGTACAAATAGAATCCAGTACCACACAATCCAATAGAAAAAAAATCCTTTGATGTGAAATACGATGAGTAGGATATAACCTTACACTCGTATAACACTTAGACAAAAATCTTTAAGTGTGTCTGCACACACTTAGCAAAAATAGGTAATTATATTATTTCATTGCTTCTTTAACATTGAACAGTGTATTCTATGAAGTTAAAATATTCAATTTATTACTCAGATGTCCGTAAGAACTATCTTACACACAATAAAATATGCGTGAAAACCATAACATTTTTTCACATCCTTTATGGTACCTTGTGCATAATTCAAATGGCTTGCATGTAAAAATTCCCTTTTGGCCCAAAAATCCTTTTTCTCACAATCGAATTTTTCTAGGAAACTTTTCACTTTTTGTGAAACTACCCACATTTTCACACATCGTTCCTCATTTCGTGCAAACCGCATTCTTTTCATGCAATACACTTATCATATAATTTTACGCACTTCAGAGCTCGATATTTCTCTAAGTGTCGAGCAACCCAAATGAGAGGGGGTCACCTCATATTTATCGGCCTTTTTATACCTATGTGAAAAAAATATTCCACACGTAAAACCCTCTTCATGCGGTTAAAAACTCTTTCATGCAACATCATATTTCGCGCAATGATCTAATTTTACATGCACATCATGCCTTTTCCAATTTTCTAGCTTCAAATCTCAAAGCACCTCTTCTGCGAAAAAATTCATTCATCTATTTCCCACACCAGACCAATATATCACATAGCCTTTATTTTTCCACACTTTACCAATTTTCCACGCACTCCATGCCTTTACAATTTTTCTAAGTTCTAGCCTTGAATCATGCCTTGTGCACAAAAATCTAAACCACATTCAATCTTGCACGCAACATTGATTTCAACCTTAAACTATTCTTTTGTGCTTCCTCCAGATTGTTCATTCCTTTGTTATTTCCCTTTACACTTATTCCTACATACATTCTTCATCTTTCATCATGAACTCCACAATAATGATATATATCCTTTGAAAATCATGATTTAGCAATGTTAGAGTTACAATGGAAAGTACTGAAAATTCCTTATCTTCCAGAAGCACCATTCCTTCCAATCCACACTGTATATGAATGGCATCAACATTTATACCCCTTTCATTCATAAGGCTTTCATCACAAGGTTTTATAACTTATAATATTTGTGAAATACAAATCAGCATTGTGTCGTCTAGTTTTCAAGTCCCTTATAAAGTGAATTGATTTATCTTCATTGACAACAAAAAAACAAAACTCTGTAACAGTAACATCTTCTTACATTCTTATTTGTCAAACATGGTCCAAACACATAACTATAGATCTAGATCTACCATGATTACCATCTCATGTTATGTATAATAAATTGGATCCACTTGATCAGCCTCCTTTCCCTAAAAAATTTAATATTATGGATGAGTCCTATATATTGAAATAACCTCAAACTGTTGAAAGATATTTAGATCTCCTCGTTAGGAGGTAGTGGTTTAACCCAAATGAGAATATATTATATGGGCTTCAATGATATAATTTTTTTTAATTTAAACATTTTTATCACATTAAATGAGAACCCTATTAGTGGTGGACACTAATCATGAACATGACCAAAACATTTGAAATTATATTAATGTATTCAGGATGATTAATGAAAACCTTTCTCAAAAACTATTTTCCATTATCTTTTCATAAAAATTTTATATTAGCTTCCATGGAGTGAAGAAAAAAAAGAAAATGAGTCTATCAGATCAATTTAGGTAGGAACACATGTCTTGAATGATGCGCCTCTCGATTTTTGATTGGAACAATATATAATGTAGACAGCTTAATTTTTGGGATAATCTTGATTATATGAAAAACATTGGCAATTCATAAATTTGACAACTATACAAATTTTCTTGTTATTCCCTTAAGGACGTAATGGGTATTGGATAATCACAATTATTTTATGGTATTGGGGATTAAAATTGAAAAAAATAGTTTAATTATAGAGGATGAATTAATAAATTACATGGACGAAAGAAACCACACTTACCAACATGAAAAATGTTTTGAAAATTTTATCATACAAACATTTTGAGGGGAACAAGTGCATTAATCATGTATGGGAAAGAGGGATATTAGGATAATCAATGATAAAGGGAAATGAAAAACTCCAAACATGATATAGTATAAAATATTATTTTGATCAACACTATTCATGTTTCTAAATGTTTGGAAAAGAATTAACATATAAATTATGCAATAAAATTCCCTGAGTTAAGGGTTTTAGATGTCAATCAACAACATCAAGCTTTATGACCATGGGTGAAATGATAGTATTATGTTTACACTAGTTCTAAGGTGGAACATGATAAATAAATCATGATAGGTTCTCTTTTAATTCATTCACAAATAGAAAATTTAATTTTTATTCTTCTTATATAAATTATTTAAAATCATGTATTTTTAAAATAAATATCAAAAAATGATTCGAAAAAGAGTGGTTTAGTTATCCATGATTATTGAAGATGGGAGAATTATTTAATCATGTATATATAACACCTCCCATGTCAATGAATGATTTTTTAACCTAAAAACCATTTAATACATCATTGACTGTACATTTATTCTATACAAAGTATAGATTGGATTTACATTATTATACTATAAGAAAATATATATAGCTACAATGATTAAGATAAAAGAGAGAATCATAATTTATGATATTCCAATTTTGAGGTACTATATTTATCTATCCCTTGAATCATGTCACGATCTTCCTCCTGACAGAGCAGTTGTGTACTCAATTAAACTTATAATTTGATCATTACCCATTTCAAAATCACCTAATATAATTACCACTATTGAGTGTGAATTATTGATGAATAAGATAAAATAGAATCTTGTAAATAGTTTTATACACTCAATTGTTTCACTATATTGTGTTCTAGTGTTATTTGTAATGAAAAAAGGATGGTTCAATGTGCCACTATATTAATTATCATGAACTCAAAAATATCACAATATAGAAAAAATATATCTTCCAGGGATTGATTACATATTCCATGAACTAGGTGGTGCCCAATACTTATATAAGGTGGACCATTTATCGATGTATCATCAATTATGGTTTAAATGGTGGATATTATAATGACTTTTTTTAGTTTATGGACGGTTTCTATGAGTTTATATAGATTCCATTTATACTCACAAATCCTAAAATAATTTCTATAGACCTTATGAATATTCTTTCGAGATTTCCCAAAAAAATTTGGTAGTCTTCATATAATATATTATATTATATTGAAAAAGTTAAGAGGCATATAAATAGTATTTGAATACTTTGGAAAGTAAATTTTAACGGGAAAAGATATATGGAATTTACTATAAATGTGAGATAGGATGGTGGAAATATTAATCATGGGGAATTTTTTGACCAAAAAGGGGGTGTCTATAGATCATTCTATGTAAAACGTGAGTAATTAGTTGCAGATACAAAAATCTATGACATAGATCCATTTTTTCCATCATATATTTTGATACTATCGACGATTTTTATAAAACTCCTCATGATTTTCCACCACGATGACCAAGATAAACATTAGAGAGTAATGTTTTTAGAGAATAATTAATGTGAAAAATTATTGATGTAATATAAAATTAATCATATCACTATACTAACACTCACACTATCCTCAAATAATGATCCTTTATTATTATACAGTGATACATACAATAAGGGATTTGTTTCTATAGTGATGAATTATCTCAATAGGGATATGTGTGAAATATTTTCCAATCATAAGGAAATAAAATATATATATGCATAGATAATTTGATTATATACACAAAAAAATGTTTACAGGTGATCAAGGAATATGAATTCTTAAACAATAAACATTCTATGAAGGAGAATAATACTTCAAATTCCCTTTATAGAATGGATAATAAAACCTCAATAATGATGTTTATTAATATGGATACAATAAAATAATATTTCAAAATTAAAGTCTTGGATTCACGGTGGAATTTACAACATCATCTCAGATCAAAAATTGTCCTGTCTATTCATTTGGGGAAAATAAGTTATGCTCAGATGTAATATTAAGAAATATAGGAGGAAATGTGAAAAATAACAAATGATAAATCCATGAAGTCCAAAATTTATGATGATATGGTAGTAATATTTGGGACATGACTATGTTTATGACTAAATTATAGGATAATGAATGAGTTATTGAATAATGCACATAACTCAACATTTACGTCCTCCCATGGAGGATGACGTTGTATAAAGATCACCTAGAGAAATATTACTGGAAAAATATGAAAAATGATATTGAATAATTTACATCATAGTGCCAATTGTGGTGGATAGTGAAATAAGAATGGAAAATTCCCAATGGGATGATATAAAAAACACAAAGAACCAACATGGAGATGTGGAAACATCTCAATTTACTTTTTATATGTTACATTAAAGATATATAGAGGAAATAATTCTATATTTGTTTTTTATGATTTTCAAAGTCTTATTATATTATTTCTATTTAGGTGGACATCTCAAACTATCAACATGTAAGGATATACAATAGGGATATGGTGAGGCTTTATGAAACACTAATATCAGTTATATTTCTAAAATATCTATGTTTAACCTTAATGTTATTGAAATATCTCCAAAATGATATAAATACTCTTTTGAATATCATTATTGGTTATCACCCCAAAACTGATGGCCAATTTTAGTAGAGAATTCATATACATGAGGACATGATGAGATTTTTCCCAGTGGGTATCAAAGTCTCATAGTATCAAATTCTTCCACTAGTCAATCTCTCATACAGTAATATCATACTATAAAGTATTTAAATGGATCCATATGGAATATTATATCACATGTCATATAGATCAATATTATTTTGGGATAATGACGGTGAATGCTAAATGTATGGGTATAAAATTGTAAACAAAATGGTAGAAAATGTCTATACCTTTCAGCAACACAGAATGAAAGATTAGAGCCAAAACAATTCTCTTCAAAAAACACTTACAGGGATATTGAATTATTGAATTGAAGAATTTTATAAAAAATATATCTCTATGGGAAAACATTATGAGATTTAGGGACAAAATAATTGTATGTACCAAATATATTGGCATCTTTTAGAGTAATGATCACATCAGAGTCTTGGTCAATAAAATAATCATCCCACCATCCATATATCTTGTGCTTCATGTATTCTCTATATACATCATGATTAATCACATACTACATCAATCACATATTATGAATATAGTGGTCCAATAATTTTATAATGATCTTTCTTTCGGGGAGTAACTGGTGAAAATCTTAAACTATAAAAACAAGGTTCTACATAGTATACCTTATCACCATGTCAGTGTAGTATAGTAAAACAAAAATTTTGAGGTGATGACATGAGAACCAGAGTAAGAAACAAATTTTAAGTACCAGAATTTTATTTCAACATATTTGAAAAAATAAAATTTTGATGGAGAGATTTCATAAGCGAGAAGAATATCTATACATATAATTTTATCTAATAAATTTCTCTTCTGGTTGTATAAATGTGTTATATTTAGTCATGTAGTGTTATATAAATCACATGGACCACGTTATAAAAATTTATAAATTTTCATATCTTGACATGAACATAAAATTTATTGAATAAATTTATCCATATGAATATAATGTCCCCCATTGGAATAAAAAATAAATAATAAGATAACTATCATATTAAAATTTTGTTCTACTATATCACCCAGATTGGTCATGCTCATAAAAAATACATTATAAATTAAAAAAGATATTTATGATGAAAAATTATTTTGGAAAAATAAATTAATATATCCTTGATAGAAAATATTAGAAAATGAAGTATGGATAAAATATATGGTATTTATAAGAATATTATGAACACTTTTCATAATTATTAATATAAACATTGGAATAGCTATTTGATCGTTGTAATTGTAATATGTTCGATAAGAATAGAATTACGACCATTAGAATATCATCATCATGTATATAAGTGTAAAATAATATTTTTTATCTTTTAAAAAGAAAATATTTATAATTTATTCCATATAATAGATAAATATATATTTTTAAAAATTTCAAAAAAGTGTCATAATTAAGAAAAAATATGAAATCATTATTATATTTTTTTCAATAATTATGGAAATCAGAAAGTGTATTTTTTCATAAGACATTATTATGAAATTATTCATTATTATAATATATTCAAAAATATATCCAATGAGATTATAAATAATTTGTATAGGGGAATTATAATGTTACTATTAATATTTATAAAATATATAAGGATTTCATTTAAAAAATTATAATATTTATTGAATTATATTCATAAAATGGATTTCCTTTTAATAATATAAACGTCCAAAAATGATTATAGAAATGTATTGGAAGTTGATTTTTTATAGTATTAAATTATGTAAACATAGGTTATTTAGGAATATAATAAAAGTAGAATAATTTATGAGCCAAAATGATTAAAGGAACAATTATACCAAACTCACATGCACTAATTAATATATGTATTCATAATAATCCACACTAATTGTAGTCTTGAGAAAAATTAATAATCTAATACTCATTATATTCAATAACACTCCTCTCACTCTTTTATAAATACCACCCATTCTACCCACAAATTCTAAAAAAATTATCACGTATATACTGTAAACAAATTACTCACCAACCCTCTACATATATAAAATGAATGATTATTAACCCTAAGGACTGAAAAAATGCTTCTTAAGTTGTATTCTAAGGGTGTAAATATAATATAGTAATTTTTTTAACTGAACAATCCTTTAATATTCTCTTCTTCTATCTACAATTAAATTATTCCATCCAGATGAAATAATGAGTCTAGTATAATACATATTTCATAATGTTATTATTTTGAGGGAATATAAATTTTCTAACATGTTATAATTTAAATCTAATCATAAAGGTATTGTTAACGTTATTGTTAACTGATCACAATCATGAACAAAATACTTTATTTTTATCCAGCGAAATTATAATGACCTGACCAGATCCATCTATTCAATGGATTCGTAAACCACTCAACCATGGGTATAAAGATTATTTCTAATCCTCACAAGCTAATAACTAATGCCTAGGAATCAGTGAAACACATTTTGTAACTCTTTCACCCAATGGAATTTTAAAATAACCATTTATAAGGAGAAATAAAATATCCATGTGACATGTACGTGCATCAAATGTGCTTTCCGGAAAAGAAAAAAAGAGTTAATTAATAAACAGTCTACATAATATATATGTTATAAATAGAATGAGAAAATAAAAAATGTCTCGTGTGTTCCTATTTTGCAAAGAAAATTCACACACCTGATGCCTTTTCGTCATCCCCCAACAACTATAGTTAACTGCCATCAATATAAACAATTAAATGTTTATTTGGTCAAAGTAAATTATAGAAATGCTACACATCGTATCTTCTTGAAAATAAAACCAGGTCCTTCTAAAATAAATAATTGTAATAGGTAGTAAAATAAAATAAAAAAATTATCCTCATATGAAACAATTATATAATGACGTACCAAATAACTATACCATTAATGTACAATTGAGATAAAATATGTTTGAGCACATTATCACATAGTAAGGAACCACAATCCACAAAATATATTAATATTCATTATCAAAATATATTATAAAATTTTACATTTAATATTTTTTATAGATGTTTTTTTTATTTATTATAAAACCAATACACATTCATACATTCAAAAAAGAACACATTTTATAAAATATACACAAGGATATATAATCATTTTAAATTAAATATGTAATTTTTAATAAAAATAAACAAAAACATTATTCCTTATTAAAAAATTATCTTGAAAATATCACTTCCATAAACCATTTGTTTGAAAAGTCTCATTTATTAAAAAGAATAAAATAAATACAAAAATAATTCCCCTTTTTTAAATGACCCCAAAAAATCAATATATAAATTCACATTTAAATGTAAAAAAACAGAAAAGTTGATGCAAATAAATATGAAAAAGAAACAACATTTAATAAAAAAAATTGATTGTGAAATTAAAATCAATCAAACACGGGGTATACATTTCAAGCATAAATATGAATCCACTAAAATTTTTTAATGGACCTAGGATCATGGGAATAATCGATATTCTCTTGTAGTACCTGAAAAATAAATTGACATGTTATATAGGCTGGTAATAATCTATTTCTCAAAAATCTAGAGAGTCTCACTGAACTTCCCATGATACCATTCTCCTATCACTTTTATCCATGGTAACAAGGATGGTGTCTACCATGGGACAATTTTTATCATGGGAGCAAAAATTATAATTTCCATGAGATTCCATAACCCATGGGAATATTTAAAAGAAATTTTATAGTATATGGGGAATATAAATCCTATGAGAAATCAATCTCAAAGTATCTAGGATAAGCTTCCTTAGTCTTACCACTGTCACATTATGGTTTCCAATCACACTAGTCTTCTCTAATATCCTATAAATTCATTTACATGTAAATAAATGTGGTAAAAACAAATAATAAACTTAATGAAATATAAAATAATTGATAACAACTCACACCTCACCTCCTATAACATCACAATTATTATCCCAAAAAAAATTCAGTGAATAATAAAAAAACATTCATGTCATTGCAATGAATCCCATGTAAGTTTACAATCCATAACCAACAATGTTAATAAAAATTCCTCTTAAAGGGTCATATATATTTATAAATTCATTTAATGTTCTTTGAGTTTATTTAAAAGAAACCACTCAGGATACCTAGCCACACATTCAAATATTAATTTTTTTTAAAATAATTAGAAATTATATATTATAATATATTTTGTTAATGTTCTAGTAGGGTTTTCCTAATGAACAAGAAATATAATCACTTCTATACCATTTGAAAATTGACACATATATTGTATTCTAGAAAACCAATCATTTTATATTCAATACTCATTGTGTTACCAAAACCAAATTTTATAATGTTTAAATCACCTATAAATCCTTCTATAGTAAAATCATATTGGTAATTTAAGTAATAAACCATTTTTTCTCAAAAATATTATTTTGATAGATCACAAGTCCATGCTAAAAATGGAATGGTAAATAAATTTTTTTAAAGTTTTTAAAATATTTAAATTCCCCTAGAAAACTCAGACATGAATTTAATCCCACACATGGAATGTGACCATGGAGGATGCCATATTTATAAACCATTTTTAATTTCATTATGAACCAAAATTGATTTCCATACAATTTAAAATCCACGGGAATATTAATAAAATTCATAATATATTTTGAATGAGTAACATGTTTAATTTTTTTAAAAAATATATCATGTTGACAAGGCTAATTAATAGCACTAAAACCCAATTATAAATACTCAAAAGAATAAAATGTAATATAATAGGCTGCTAAATTTATAAAAAGAAATATGGAAGAACATAAGTTATTTAAAATAATAATAATAATGGTTCTGTATATATATCTACCCTAACGTGATTCACATTGATCTAGAATAGTCCAAAACACATCCCCTTCAGCAGAAGATACCGAAATATTCAATAATGTGACCCTAGAGTCCTATATCATTTCATAAAATTGATGAAATTAAAATAATCTTGTCAATACCAATTGACTAGGGTTTTGATATGGTAGAAGGAGTGAGAGGGAGAGGGAAAACCACAAATAATAGAATGGAATGTGTAGTGGATACATTTCCTTGATTAATTGGCCTTTGACAATAAAGGAATAATTCTTAAATGATGAGGAGAGTGGAGTCTGAAGAGGGGTTGGGATAAATGGGGGTTTTTGATAGAAGATTTGGTGTGAGGGAGAGGGTTGAATAAGGAGGTATTAATAATGGGGGAATAATAATGGTAGAAAAAATTAATAAAATTAAAAATAAAATATACACATTTAATTATTTTATTTCATTTTAACTACAGGGGACTCGTACAGTTAACCATAAAAATTTATAGATACATGTGGTGACCCTATGGCCCACAATACCTAGTCAGAAAAAAACCCACATAGTTTCCCCTATGACCCTACCTATTTGATGTAATCATTCTCTAACTATGAAAATGACATTTTCCCTAAAGTATACCCCCACACATTATTTTTTCAAGATTAATCCTAATCATGGGAAACCCGTGTGCATTAAAAAATTAAAAAATATCACTATCCTGAAGCTTCAAAAAGATTAAATTTATACTAATTAATTTATTTATGGAATTAATTATATTCATTATGACACAATAGGTGAATATATATCCCAACGATGAATCATTCAAACTCATGAAAAGTTTCATACGTGTTTTATGGTTAGAGACCACTACAAGGATCCTTAGATTTGAAAATAAGTAACCTGATCATTCCAAAGAAGATAATTATGAATTCTTCATCTAGTGATAATAATCTTAACATGGAATCAATCATTCGTGTATAAAAGAATCTATAAACTAAGGGAGAAAAAATTTATGTTCATCCCACCATTTAGAATTTCTCTAAAATCTAAATCATAAAATGTAATCTTCTAGAATATAATCATCAGTAATATTACTAAAATCCATCAAAAACCAAATAAACTATGGTACTCTACTAACTACATAAATCCATCTATAAAAAGTATCTAGAATGAAATAGTGGTCAATGCAACACACAATGAGTCCCTAATCCAATTATTATTTAAGATTCCAGTATTTTTATCTATGTTATCAATAACAATCATATCTGAAAATTCCAAAAGTATGAAGTGCTTGAACATAACCCACAATAAGTTAAATGTAATGGGATATAACCTTGTACCATTAACAAAGGAAAAATGTGATGAACTATAAACATGAAACGAGGCTGCACACTCACAGTGAACTCAACTAGTTCTTATCTGATACTAGTCAGTGAAAAATCTCAACTGTTTACATAAAATTCATTTCCTAATGAATCACTAAACTAAAGGAAAACCATGTCTAAGAAATAAATGAAAATCCAAATAAAGGACCTTAGAAAAACCTCTAAATCCTAAAAAAAATATCTACATAAGGTACAGAAAGCAATTGGCATAAACAAACCAAACTAATTATCACTCAAATTAGTGAAACTCAAATAGAACTCATGGATCACACCCCAAATAATCTAATCAATGGTTATTTTTTTGAATTCATCAAAAATTAAAGATTATTACATTGAATCAACTCAATATAATACCAGAAACCCAAAATTTCAAACATATCAACTTACATCATGTCTTCCAGTTAACTAAACCAGGATCACAATGCCTAGTTACATATGAAGAACGAAAAACTAACAGACAAGAGAATATCTAAAAATTGAAAATAAAAAAAATCCATAATAATTAGATTCAATAATATACAAAAAAATGATATAAATTTCCCTAATTTAAAACAACCATCCTTTATTTATACAATTTGGGGGGGGGTCATAAAAAAATAGACAATTGTTCTAGCTGAGTCATGATTCCCAAATATAATCAAAATATTCCATCCGACATGATGGGACTATGTGATAAAATATGACAAAATAAGATAAACAACATTATTAATGATACAAATTATTCAAAAATAAAACATCCACTATGGAATAAAATAAAATTCCCAAAAAATCCTCTTCTTTTCAAACAACCAAATTCCTTGTGGAAGTTATAATACATTTTATCCCATTATTTTTTAAGAACCCAAAAATTAATTTAAAAAATGACTCACTTACATGATATTTGAAAACTATATATTTTTAAAAATTAAAAAATAAAATATATGTTAATTTTCATTAAATGATAATAATCATTTTTTTTCAATATAACCTCTATTGGTATTCAAATTCAATTTGCATTCAAAAAGACCAAACCAATTCATTCAAAACCAAGAAAACCATAAATTTCAAAAAAAAACATATATCATTCTATAAACATGCTCAAATAATTATTTTCAAATAAAATTCATTTTTCTATAATCCCTCATTTTTAAAAATACCCATTCCGTAAGAAATCACACAAAAAATTGGGCACATCATAATTCAATCATAACATAAACCACTTCATCAACAATTCAAAATATCCACCATGACTCATCCCCCACAACTGGGGTTCTCTGAAGAGTGGTCTAAAGAAAAAACTGAATATGATTTAGAACTATACATGAAATAGCCTCAATGTTTGATAAACCATAGACAAGACATAAATTTATTTATAACATATGAAATATTGGCCATTTATTCACTACATTAGTTTATGTTTCCATGAAAACCAACCTCACTCCGCTAATATTCTACCTTTTTTTATCCAAAAATAGAATTTTACCCCAATGGGACACACAATATTTAAGTGAGGATCAATAAAAGTTCATTGGTGAATCCAATTAAATCATAATTAAAGCATCAAACCCCCATCCCTTGGAGACATGATGCTTAGTGTATGAAATATCTTGTTAGGCTATCCCTACACCTACAACCTGAGTTTGATGGAAAATTTATAACATGGTATTACCATGAAACTCTGGGACGGAAATATAATTCTAATGTATTCGGCTCCTATAGAGAAAAGGAACCCAACCTATGATGTAATTTTCATTGAACTAATTTGGACCATCTATATGAAAGAAACCAGAACTTGTTCTCTATTGGAGTAAAGAGAATTCTAGATCACCAACGGCTAAAAAATTGTCCCTGTGAATCCCAGAAACACACATGGTTATGGTTCCACTAAATAAAAATAAATAAATAATCCATAGAAAGAAATTAAATATCAGCATGACCCATTTTTATGTCTAATGATGTTTCCAAAAGAAAAATTAAGGCATGAATAAACTAATAATAGATTATAAAATTTGTAAACAAGATGAGCTATCAAAAACCTTCCTCACCCCATTGTCTCAATCCTTATGAAGTAAAACATTCCAACATTATTCTTCTTCCTCAGCCACCAGAAGAAATATTAACCATCCACCTGTAGAATATAGTTACTTCTTAATTGGAAAATGGAAAAAAACTATGCTAAAAAACTATACAGTCTATGAAAATAAAATCCTGTCCAAAAAAATGATGTAATATTAGTAGTTATCAAATGAAATTAAATGGTTTCTAATATTAGATAAAAAATAATCTATATAGAATCCACAAAAATGAACCAGGAACCTGAAAATGTGATAAAAGAGTTGTGATTACCAAATCACTCCTTAGGACACTATAACCCACCAAATATATAGAGATTTGTTGTAAACACTTGTTATAAATACATAGTTTAACCATAAGAAAGGCAGTAGTTTTTCTATCCATTAATAAAACTAATACACATGAAAAACATCCACCAGCTAAAATTATTTAAATTAAATGAAAATACAGTGATTCATTTTAAATTTAACCTCTAAATTGGAGGAAAAAGATCAAAAATCTATTTCCCTCCTTCCAAACATATCCTGGATGTCTCATTTTCATTATTAATTTGATCAAAAAACACATTTTCCTAGAACTCATAAATAAATTACCATAATATTTTCTATTTAAATATATTACATTCAAATCGTTGTAAAAAAATCATTTTAGAGTAACCCAAATGACACACAAGGTGATGTATATACCATATGAACTCACCCAACAAAATGGAAGTGAAATCTCGTAATAATCCGAATATACTAAATCAAACTTGTGGGGTGAAATTAAAGAAAAGAGATAAATCCCATTATATAAATAATTAAACTTATAATCATGTCCATTACCCCTAAGACTTTGTAATAAATGTCTTGAACTAGTCAAAATGAACATATGATGATCCTAATAAACATATAAAAATCCCTGGGAAACTTCAAGAATTAATAATTATAAGTTCTTTATAATTCTTTCATCCTTAGAAATAAAGATAGTTTCATCTTGGGAAAACATTCACCCACATAAAAAATAATGGCAACATCCATGTTATGCCTTTTTCTATGGGACCGTATAAATATATCCCTAGAAACATGGGCATACAACTACTTCTATTAAAACAATTTCATATTATCAACATTGTGCTTTCCTATTCAACCCATTATAACACCGGGGTTTTCGCTCACACATGACATCTACTATATAGAATGAATCTAGTGAAATTTCATGTTAGGAGGCGTTAAATCAAAAATCACATGAATCAAATATAAAAAATATTAAAACAAATAACAACGTTCATCCATGACACTCTCAACCTACAACCGCCAAACGTATACAAGAATAAGAAATCCAATATGTATGTCAGTAATAATAATCCCCCATAGGTTAAAAAACCATATCATTAAATGTAATTGAGCATGGCTCACAAAGAGATATAAAACCATTTAATGTGTCAAATGGGCCTTCAATGCACACCTCTATTGTTGTCGATCTAGAAAACTAATTCCTATTGTAATTTAAAATCTCATTTCAAATACCATTTTAAAATAAATTTTCTTAAATTATAATTATTTATTTCACAATTTCTAGGACAACAAACTGTGACCACTCTATTCTAAAACAAAAAAATAAACTGTCCACCATAAAACAAATAATTATTCATTAAATATTTTTTTAACACAAACATTTTTAAAACATTTCAAACTGCTATGAAGCCCAATTTTTCTAAATCATATAAGGAATTGATGTTCAACTCCCTCAATTTTAAAAAATATCCCATAAAAACAAATCACTACCATTTTAAAAATTATACAGATATTAAACACACATTCAAAATATTTTTCTAATGTATTTAATGACTGATGGAGAATCCAATAAATTAGTTAATCGAGCACATGAGATGTAACCATGGCCAAAGCCAATTCAATAATCTTTTTTAAAATCATATTGAACAAATAGGGTTTTCATGACCATTCCAATAAATTATAATAAAATATAAAATACATGAAATATTTTTGAAAACAAAAATAGAATATTTAATATTAACATAGAATTCATCCAAGGCCCATGGAATTCTCTAGAAACTAATAAAAACAACTAAAAAATATAATGATATATAATATGATTTAAAATTTATAATAAATAAATTAAAAATAACATAAGGATATTTATGGAATGTAATACAAGGGGATATTTTGTGAAAGCTTCCTCAAAACATTGAAGAGTGAGGTAAAATCATATAAAAATACTTTTCATCAATATAGGATACTAAAATGTATAATAAATTGACTTGATAGAGAAATAACCTAGTATTTCAATAACAAAATCCAAAGATTCGGGTCATAATATTTTCCTTTGATTTAGCTACGCTTGGAGGGTAGATAGGGAGAGTGAAAATAACAACAAAAATGAAGGGAATGAGGAGCATATATCTTACCTAAAACAATCATCTCTAAATTTTTTTGGAATAACATTGATATAGTTTGGTTAAGAGAGAATCATAGATGGTGAGGAATATGTTCGGTGGGTTCTCCCATAAGAGAGGACGTAAAAGATATGTGATAATATGGGGGATTTAATACGGGGAAACTAAGAATGAAGAATAAATAAAAATGAAATTCAAAAATATAAATTTTTTCAAGACATTTCATTTTTAAATGATTGAAAATCAACACGGTTTACCAAACTAAGTGGTCTCATGTGGCCCACACTACCTAGTTAAAATGTGCTCAAGTTGTAAATTGTAGTATACTACATGGTTTAGAAAACCATAAAAACCCTTGAAAACAATAATATCACATAAATAGACTATAATACTTGTGTTTCACATGGTTACTCCAAATACTGTGCAACCCATGCACAATTATTTTTCTTATTTTCAAAATTTTATTTTATACAAGTTACTATTTTATCGAACTAATTTTTATTAAACTAAATCCCACAGAAAAGGATATATTACCCCTATGAAAGGGTTGTTTTATCAAAATTTACAAGGATTAAATATTCCTAA